>OY776120.1:41896262-44383262 GCA_963675135.1 Galeopsis tetrahit
GATTAAAAAATTTTTAAATGGACTCTCAAAATATTTAATTTCATTATACTAAAAAAAATATAATATATAACCTTAAATTAATTTAAATAAATAATTAATCATAAATTTTGGGATATTACAAAAACTTATTATCATCAACTAGAACTTTGTTTCTAGTATTCATATCCCAATAGAGTGCATTATTAAAATAATATAAAGAATATACATAAAATATGTAAAAAAAATTAAATTCGGGTTTCCGATAAATTCCAGTTTTAAACCTGACCGGACCAAAAATCCAAAATCCAAAATTTTAAAGGATCAAGGACCCGACCGAAAACTAATTAAACGGTCGGTGCGGTTCCAATCTTTTTTTTTCACACTCCTACCCACAACTTTAGTATATTTCACATAAATGTTCCTAAATCGTGCAAAAGTGAAGTTGCATATCAAATTTAGACAACAATGAAACTAAAATCAGATCAATTAATTAGAGAGATATGAGATTAATTAAAAACACTTAACATTTAATTTTTGGAACTTTTATAGAAAATGCAAATGTACAGAGCGTAGGCGTGCACACGTCCTAGAGGTTCAAATCTCGTTGAAAGGAACTCTACCTAAACTTATTTTTTAAATATATTGTAATATCGATTTTCGTCGTAATTTTCGACAGCTTGCGACAAAAGAGTCGTCACAATTCTCAAATATGAAATTAATACAAAATATTTACAACGAAATAAGTCACTGAAGTTTACGACGAACAAAATTTTATCATTATTACAACGATAATTTAACTAGGTTGGTCTTGGGTCAAGACTAGTTTACAACAAAATGAGCCATCGTAAATTTATGAAGAAAATAAGAAGTCGTAAATTGTAATGATTTGAAAAAAATATCATAAACATTTGCGATCATCGTTTTTACGACCACGAAAAAATTTGTCGCAAATCACCATTTGCTACTATTTTCCTATCACAAAGCATCTTGTTTTTTGTAGTGATTGTTCACTCTTATTATTGTTTATGAATAAAAGATTGAATTAGTATTATTGGTTATTGTTTGTGGTATTACCGATTATTGCTAACTTTTATTATTGATTATTATGGTATTATTGATTATTGTTTATGTTACAAGATTGAATTAGTATTACTCCCCCGTCCATATTAATTTTCATATGTAGGATGACACGTACATGTTAAAAAAAAGTGTAATAATGGGTATGATTTTGAGGGGTAATTTTGTAAACTTTTATGTACTCCCCCCCCATCCCACAAAGATATCCACATTTTTCCTTTTTGGATGTCCCAAATTATAGCCACATTTTCTCTTTTACTTAAGTATTAAATGTTTTATTGACAATTTTACTCTTAATTAAACTCACCTCATAATTACTCTTAAAACCTATATGCTTTGGAATTTACACCAAATTTATGGAATATTAAGGGTAAAATAGACATATTAGTTAAACTTGACCACATTTATTGATTATTTTTAATCTGTGTGTAAAGTCAAATGTGGCTATCTTCGTGGGGCGGAAGGAGTATAAAGTAAATAAATTGGTTGACTTATGTATATGTGTGGACCCAAAAGTAATGTTATTTTGTGTAAAATGGAAGATATTGTGAGGGTGTGAAAGTTATTGTGGGATATTTCGAAAAAGAAAGTGTGAAACTTATTGTGGAATAGAGGGAGTTTGTCTATGGTATTACTAATTGTTGTTTATGTTCATGAATATAAATTATGGTATTAGTGGTTATTACTTATAGTATTACTTAGTTGGGATCTTCTACATGTAGTTAGAGTGTCGTATGTTGTCATATGACTACCGTAGTCAATTAAATCTGAACCATTAAAATTCAAATCTAATTATATGACTTGTTACCTTTTGTATGTACTTGATGAATTGTTACCTTTTGTAATATATGTCATATGTATTCATCGTATGTGTCGTATGGTGCCATACGTTTGTATTTTTATATTTAATTTAATTAATTAAAATATATAATTTTAAAATTACATTTTTATGCTTATACAATAAAATATTTTGTTATATTTATTAATTTAATTAGGGTTAATTTCATAAAAATTCACGACCTTTAAGATATTTATCAATTACAACATGTCTTTTTAAAATTTGCAATTCGATACACGAACTAATTAATTGTTGCAATTCGATACATTAGTCTATTTTCTGTCATTACTAAGGTTGATGTGGCTGCCTGAGATGCCATGTCGATACCAACTCAATAAAATATTTTGTTTTTAAATTTATTTCTAAACCTTTTTAAATTAGAAAAAAAAATTAAAATTCTATCTCTGTTATACATCTCACCGCAATACATCTTCATCATTCAAGAGTGTATTATATTTCTCACTATTCAATTAATCATGTCGGCAATGTGTTAAAAAAGAAAAAAGAAGGTGATTTCTTTTCTCGTCTATCAATATTATTCTTATATTTTTATTCTCGTTTGTTTTTGGAATAAGTATTTCAAAATTCCCTTGAGAAAAACAGGGGTTTCAACATCAATTTCTGATACGAATTGGAGTTGTTATCTTAACTCAAAAGAACAACTTTGAACTACTATTTGCAGGGCTCTTCATTATCAGGAGAATACGGAGAAAAATATTGTACGCTGAATTGAGGAAGGTTTTGTTGAAATTTAAGAATTATCAAAAAATTAAATGTTATCCATATGGTTAACCACCCAAAATTATCCATATGGTTCACCCAGGCTAATCCAAATTATTTTCTCATATTTATATTAGATATTAGCCGGTGTATTGGATGATGGAAAAACATTATGTTCTAATTTTTCATAGATAAACACAGTAGAGTTGAAAAGCCTTGCAAACCTTCTCTTCTTTGAAATACCAAAGACAGCCAAAGGAATTAATTTCTTGTTCATATTAGACGTTAATTCGAAGAGCGTGAATTATCGTTGTCAATCTTCTTTGTATCTCAAAGGCAAAATTCATGGTACCCTACGCTCATATAAGGGACGAAATATTGCTTTTAGGAAAGTGTGTATTCACACCTAGAAGATTATATCACCAAGTCTCAGTATTGTTGTTATTCTGGTTTCCCTTGTTCAGCAAAATATTTTACAATCTAAAAGTAATATTTCAGATGACTACAATTCGTGAAATGACTACAAATTTTCACAAGCTGGACAGATTCGAAGTTGTTGGCTTTCGCAGATGGCAAAAGAAGATGCACACCAATTCGTGAAATGACTGCAAGTTTTCACAAGTTGGACAAATTCGAAGGTGTCGGCTTTCCATATTGTTACAATGTGGAAGGAGATCCTTTAACCTTTCAAAAGGTTATGATGTCTCAAGATGTCGCTTTTGGAAAGAGGACATTAATCATGAAAAGGAATCCAACATGGGAAATAACATTTGGATTTTACTTGATTCGCCTCCTATGTGTAAACCAATTGGTTGTAAATGGATTTTCAAGAAGAAAATGAAAGTCGATGGAACTATTGATAAGTTCAAGGCCCCTTTAGTGGCACAAGGCTTTACACAAAAGTCAGGAATCGACTACTTTGATACATATGCACCAGTAGCTAGGATCTCCATTATAGGGTTATTGATAGCACTTGCGGCTATTCATAAACTTGTGATCCATCCAATGGATGTCAAGACGGCGTTCTTGAATGGAGAACTAGAAGAAGAAGTATATATGAAACAACCGGAAGGGTTTGTGATGAAAGGTCAAGAACATAAAGTTTGCAAATTAATTAAATCTTTGTACGGGCTGAAACAAGCACCAAAGCAATTAATGGCATAAATTTTTTTGATAATATTGTGTTGTCAAATGGATTTAAATTGAATAATGCTGACAAATGTGTATATAGCAAATTTGATGACACTAATACTAATGGTGTAATAATTTGCTTGTTGATTTTCGGAACGGATTTAGAGCAAGTTAATTTGACTAAATTGTTTTTATCATCAAATTTCTCCATGAAAGATATGGGAGAAGTCGATGTCATCCTAGGTATTAAGATTAAGAGAGACAAAGAAAAATTAATCTTGTTACAGTCTCATAATATTGAGAAAGTGCTCAAGAAATTTAATAATTATGATTATTCTCTCGCTTCAACACCTATGGACCTGAAAGAATTCCGTCTCATCTAAAAGTCCGAACTTTGTAGAGAGGGTGAGAATTAATTCTTTTGTATTAATTCCAAACACTCCCCCTCACTCGTGGGCCGGATTAACATCTCTTACCCTTTTTGGGGAGGAGGCCCATCGAGTGGACAATTTAAAATGGACGGAATTCTTTCAACTTTAAAGTTATTACCAAATGGTGCTAATGCAGTTTCACAACTTGAGTATGCAAGGTTTATAGGTTGCTTGACGTATGCAATGACAAGTAAAAGGCCAAATATCGCTTTTGCGGTTGGCAAGTTAAGTAGGTATACTAGTAATACTAGTTTATCTCATTGGCAGGCTATATGTCGTGTACTTAAGTACTTGAAGAAAACCATAAATTATGGTTTGACATATAGTGGTTACCACTCGGTACTAGAGGGGTATTCCGATGCAAGTTGGATTACAAATGAAGAAGAACATTCTTCAATAAGTGGTTGGGTATTCCTCCTCGGGGGAGATCCAGTTTCTTGGTCTTCCAAGAAACAAACTTGTCTCTCGGATTCCACTATGGCTTCAGAGTTTATAGCTCTAGCCTCGGTGGGTAAGAAGCCGAATAGTTAAGAAACCTCATGTTTGAAATACCATTGTTGTCAAAGCCAATATCGCCCATAGAGATACATTGTGACAACTCTGCAACTTTAGAAAAAAGCATATAGTCAAATATATAATGGTAAGCCAAGGCACGTTTGGATTGAGACATAGTTATGTTCAAGGACTTATCAAGGATGGAATTATCACAGTTGACTATATAAGAACAAAGTTTAATTTAGCAGATTGCTTTACCAAGGCATTAGTTAAAGATTCTGTTGCAAGAATGACAATTGGAAAGGGATTGTAGCCCATGATTAATTACATGTAAGGGAATCTTAACTTAACACTTAATATGACATTAAGTCTTAAGTTCAATAAGATTAAATCTCTTACTTGATGATTGGGAGCACACATAATCAATCCAAAGGTAAGAATGCTTCAGACCGGTGATGCTTATGAGGATGATTTATTCTTAATAAATCTATTAATTTGTCACAGGAGCATGTTTCTTTCTTTTAAGAGATCTACCTATAAAAACGCGAAGTTTGGTCGCTTCAAGAAGCCAAGAGGGCACGACTTTGATGCCCTTATGAATAAATATGGACAAATGGCCCTTACCGTGTTGAATATAGTAGGATCATGTATTTAAACTCGTGTGTATAACATCTTCATGTTTTCATTAATAACTTTGGTTCAATCGTTACGACACCATTGAAATACGAATTCTTGAAACGTGTGTTATACTAAGTGAAAGTTCAAGTCTATGTACACTTCATTTATGCATGATATTGCAAGTGTTTGGTTGGTATTTGTGTTATAAAATCATTTTAGATTACTCTAAAATGGGGGAGGATTGTTGAAATTTTAGAGTTATCCAAAAATTGGGTAAACTGTCAAAATTATCTAAATTGGGTGACCACCCAAAATTATCCATATGGTTAACCACCCAGGATATTCCAAATTAATTTCTCCTATTTATATTAGATATTAGCCGGTGTATTGGATGATGAAAAAATATTATGTTCTAATTTTTCACAGAAAAATACAATAGAGTTGAAAAGCCTTTTTGCAAACTTTCTCTTCTTTGAAATACCAAAGACACCCAAAGGAATTAATCTATTGTTCCTATTAGACGTTAATTCGAAGAGCGTCAATTATCGTTGTCAATCTTCTATGTATCTCAAACGCAAATTTCATGGTACCCTACGCTCATATAGGGGCGAAAGCTTTTAAGAAAGTGTGTATTCACGCCTAGGAGATTATATCACCAATTCTCAGTATTGCTGTTATTCTGGTTTCCCTTGTTCAGCAAAATATTTTACAATCTAAAAGCAATATTTTAAGATGACAACAATTCGTGAAATGACTGCAAGTTTTCACAAGTTGGAAAATTCGAAGGTGTCGGCTTTCACAGATGGCAAAAGAAGATGCACAATAATTCGTGAAATGACTGCAAGTTTTTACAAGTTGGACAAATTCGAAGGTGTCGGCTTTCCATATTATTACAATGTGGAAGGAGATCTTTTAACCTTTCAAGAGGTTATGATGTCTCAAGATGTCGCCTTTTGGAAAGAGGTCATTAATGATGAAATTGAATCCATCATGGGAAATAACACTTGGATTTTAGTTGATTCGCCTCATATGTGTAAACCAATTGGTTGTAAATGGATTTTCAAGAAGAAAATGAAAGTCGATGGAACTATTGATAAGTTCAAGGCCCGTTTAGTAGCACAAGGCTTTACACAAAATTTAGGAATCGACTACTTTAATACATATGCACCAGTAGCTAGGATCTCCATTATAAGGTTATTGATAGTACTTGCAGCTATTTATAAACTTGTGATCCATCAAATGGATGTCAGGACGACGTTCTTGAATGGAGAAGTAATGGCATAAAACACATAGTTTGCAAATTAATTAAATCTTTGTACGGGCTGAAACAAGCACCAAAGCAATGGCATAAAAAGTTTGATAATATTGTGTTATCAAATGGATTTAAATTGAATAATGCTGACAAGTGTGTATATAGCAAATTTGATGACACTAATACTAATGGTGTAATAATTTGCTTGTATGTGGATGATATGTTGATTTTCGAAACGGATTTAGAGCAAGTTAATTTGACTAAATAGTTTTTATCATCAAATTTCTCCATGAAATATATGGGAGAAGTCGGTGTCATCCTTGGTATTAAGATTAAGAGTGATAATGAAAAATTAATCTTGTCACAGTCTCATTATATTGAGAAAGTTCTCTAGAAATTTAATAATTATGATTGTTCTCTCGCTTCAACACCTATGGACCCAAGTTTAAAGTTATTACTAAATGGTGGTAATGCAATTTCATAATTTGAGTATGCAAGGGTTATATGTTGTTTGATGTATGCAATGACAAGTAAAAAGCTAGATATCGCTTTTGCGGTTGGCAAGTTAAGAAGGTATACTAGTAATCCTAGTTTATCTCATTGGCAGGATATACGCCATGTACTTAAGTACTTGAAGAAACCCATAAATTATGGTTTGACATATAGTGGTTACCCCTCGGTACTAGAGGGGTATTTCGATGCAAGTTGGATTACAAATGAAGAAGATCCTTCTTCAACAAGTGGTTGGGTATTCGTCCTTGGGGGAGGTCCAGTTTCTTGGTCTTCCAAGAAACAAACTTGTGTCTCGGATTCCACTATGGCTTCAGAGTTTATAGCTCTAACCTTGGCAGGTAAAAAAGTCGAATAGTTAAGAAACCTCATGTTTGAAATACTGTTGTTGTCAAAGCCAATATCGCCCATAACGATACATTGTGACAACTCTACAACTTTAGCAAAAGCATATAGTCAAATATATAATGGTAAGTCAAGGCACGTTGGATTGAGACATAGTTATGTTCAAGGACTTATCAAGGATGGAATTATCACAGTTGACTATGTAAGAACAAAGTTTAATTTAGCAGATTGCTTTACCAATGCATTAATTAGCTAAAGATTATGTTGCAAGAATGGTAGTTGGAATGGGATTGGAGCCCATGATTAATTACATGTAAGGGAATCTTAACTTAACACTTAATATGACATTAACTCGACAAAGTGGGATAGCTCAAGTGGTTAGAGCCCCACTACCTAGGCCTTAGATCCTGGGTTCGAGTCATGGGGAGGGGAAAAGGGAAGGGTTTTTAATGTAATTCAAAAAAAAAAAAAATATGACATTAACTCTTAAGTTCAATAAGATTAAATCTCTTACTTGATGATTGGGAGCACACATAATCAATCCAAAGGTAAGAGTGCTTCAGACCTGTGATGCTTAGGAGGTTGATTTATTCTTAATAGATCTCTTGATTGTATGCTTTGTCACAGGAGCCTGTTTCTTCCTTTTAAGAGATCTTCCTATATAAGCGCGAAGTTTGGTCGCTTCAAGGAGCCAAGAGGGTACGGCTTTGATGCGCTTATGAATAGATATGGACACATGGCCCTTATCGTGCTGAGTATAGTAGGATCATGTATTTAAACTCGTGTGTATATCATCTTCATGTTTTCATTATGTATTACTTTAGTTGAATCGTTACGACACCATTGAAATACGAATTCTTGGAACGTGTGTTATACTAAGTGAAAGTTCAAGTCTATGTACACTTTCATTTATGCATGAGATTGCAAGTGTTTGGTTAGTATGGATTGTTGAAATTTTAGAGTTATCCAAAAATTGGGTAAACTGTCAAAATTATCTAAATTGGGTAACCACCCAAAATTATTCATATGGTTAACCACCCAGACTAATCCAAATTATTTTCTTCTATTTATATTAGATATTAGCTGGTGTATTGGATGATGTAAAAACATTAGTATGTTCTAATTTTTCACAAATAAACACAGCAGAGTTGAAAAGCCTTTTTGCAAACTTTCTCTTCTTTGAAATACCAAAGACACCCAAAGGAATTAATTTATTGTTCCTATTAGACGTTAATTCGAAGAGCGTGAATTATCGTTGTCAATCTTCTTTGTATCTAAAGGCAAATTTCGTAGTACCCTACGCTCATATAAGGGACGAAATATTGCTTTTAGAAAAGTGTACCACGCCTAGAAGATTATATCACCAAGTCTTAGTATTGTTGTTATTCTGATTTCTCTTGTTCAACAAAATATTTTACAGGATTGTGAGCAATTTGGAACTGCGATTTGGGGCGGGGGCCCTGCGTGTAGATTTGTGGATTTAGGGTTATATTCTAACTTTCTAAGGGCACCTCCAATAGGGAGGCAAAACAGCAAACTATATATGAATTCTGGCCCAATGGTGCTGCAAAGTAGGTGGCAAATTGCCACCATTCCCCTTTTGTGGCAAATTTGCCACCAACTCAAATCTCAACTCAAATTTTTTTGTCTACTTAATTTATTAATTGGTTGTTTGTTGTCAATTTATACTCTTGTTTATATGTTTTCATGAAACAATTTCAAATTTTATGATTAATAATTATGGAATATTTAAAAATTGAAAGCATATAATTTAATTATAAGACAACGTTAATAATTTAAATTATAAAATACAATAGAAAACAAAAATAATGCATAATATGATTATTGAGGACGAAGGTGATCTCACGGCTCCGATTGTAGAAGCGAGAGAAGTGTCAACTCCAAATGTAGAAATGGCAAGTAATGCAACTTCAAGATTTTCTTTGTCCACATAAAAAAAATCAGAGATGCAAATGCTCATTTCGAACTTCGAAATGCATTGATTGAACATCTTTGAGAAGAATTTTATAATTTTGAAAGTTAATGGCTAGAAATATGTAATTTATATTTTTAAGTATTACATTTTGTTGAAATTGTGATATAATTTATATTTTATGCAATTGAATTTGGTGTTTTGTTTCATTTTTTTTATATTTTTATATTTAATATATCACTTTTTTTTGTTTAATTAATTTAATTTCAATATAAATATGAAATTATATATCTGATGATAAACAAATATTTAATAAAATATAAAAAAAAAAGATAACATTAAAATTTGAGTTTGATGATTGGAGATGATTTTACTGTTTGACTTAAATTTAGTGGCAAATTGATGATTTTGGTGGCAATTTGAGTCCGAGGATTGGAGATGGCCTAAGTGGTATAAAATTGATTTGCTGAAAAGGTATTAGAATAAGATTTGATTTCTAAGTTTTTTTTATTTTTTAATTCAAGATTTGATTTCTATGTTAAAAACATTTTTTTTTAAATTTTCATTTGCAGAGATAAATATGTAGCTTTTAAATTGTTTCTAATTCAAAAAGGTTATTTAAAAGGTTTGCAAATAAATTTATGGGTTAATTCTAAATAAATACACCAACTTTAGTATCAGTATCAATTTAATCACGACTTTTACGATTATTGTAAAAAATCACAACCTTTCATCGTGTTGCAATTAGATACACATTTTTTTTCTCCCACCAATAATTAATGATGTGGTTTGCGGGCTTGCCACGTCAGATTACACATTTTTTTTTCACATCAGATTAAATTTTATATAAATAAAAATAAAACTTCCGTTTTTTCTGCGTCTTTCTCAAACTCAATCAAAATTTTATAAAAATAAAAATAAAACTTTCGCTTCTTCTGCGTCTTTCTCAAACTCAATCAATCAAGTTCTTCTTCTCCCCTTCTCAAAATCAATAGAGTTCTTCTTGTTCGTCTTTCTCACTTCTCAAACTCAATCAAGTTCTTCAATTCTAACTCTAAAAATCAAAATCCCCTAAAAATCATCCAAATCTGGTGGTTTATTTATTCAGGAATTCTCCAATTATTGAATAATTTTGTTATTTTGTTCAACTAGTTCGGGGACTACGATTTATATGCTTTATGGAAGAGAAAAATATTCTAGTAATTAATGTGTTTAAAACTAATGATTATTGCAACAAAAATATTCTGAAAAAATATATTTATCATACTAAAAGTCATAGTTAGACCGTTTAGTTTAATGTGCAAAACATTTACAATTGTAGGGTATAATGGGCTTCAACCTCCTCTTCCAGGTGCCTGGAATTAATACACTCATATCTTGGTTTGCCATTTTTCTTCAAACATGACAAACATATAAGATGGCATTTTTTTAAATCACTAATTTCTCTGGTCTTTTGAAGTCCTTTGCACGAGTAAACTTTTTTTTGTTGTGGCCCACTACATTACATACAGAGCAAGTCATTTGTATTTCATGTGTTGTCAATTTTGTAGAATTTTACTCAGGACTCCTCATTTTCCACATCCTTCTACCATTCAATGGTTGAATGCTTGACCTATCAACATAGTAGTACCTAAAATTTTTTTTAAGGATTTTTTACAATTTTTTTGTTGCCATTTTTAGTGTTAGTTAAAAGAAGAAGAATTGTATTGAGTTTGAGGAGTTGGGAAAGACGCAGAAGAAGCGGAAGTTTTATTTTTATTTTTATAAAATTTTATTTTTATTTATATAAAATTTAATCTGATGTGGAAAATAAAAAAAATAAAAAAGAATATGGGTAATATGAAGTGGCAAGCTCCGGCAAACCACATCCTCAATTGTTGTCGGAGAAAAAAAATGTGTATCTAATTGCAACACGGTGAAAGGTTGAGATTTTTTACAATAATCGTAAAGGTCGTGATTAAATTGATATTGAGACTAAAGGTGGTGTATTTATTTAGAATTAACCCTAAATTTATTGAGTTGGTAACGAATTGGCATCCGTGTGGCATCACCGGCGGCCACATCAACGTTAGTATTGCCGAAAAATTGACTGGTGTATCGAATTGAAACAATTAATTAGTTTATGTATCGAATTGCAAATTTTAAAAAGATATTTTGTACTGTAATTGATAAACACACTAAAGTTATGATTTTTTATGCAATTAACTCATTTAATTAAAACATGTAGTGTTAAAACTACTTATTTACCATTATATTATTAATAAAATTAATAACCAAAAAATCAAATTAAATTAAAAAAATCAGTATTAATTGTCACATGAGAGAAACTGTAATTTTGTTTGGAAGAAGACATGAGAGAATCTGTATTATTATTTAATTTATTTTTGTTGTAATTGTATGTATTTAATTTTAATATAATAATTAATGAATTTTATATTAAAAGGGTAGAATAGTAATTTTTTATAAATTAAAAATAAAAATTTAAAAATATTATTTTATTAAAGAAGGGTAATATAGTAAATAATAAAATACAATTTAAAAAATAATTTAATTAACTTAAACTTGTATAACAGGTAGCATGTTCATACGACGCATACGACGTCACGTTGCACAATTCGACATACTAACTACGGTAGTCGATTTGTATAATTTGACTACCGTAAGAAAAAACCCTGCTTAGTTATTACTCCATCCGTCCCATAATTTCTTTCATATGTGAAGTGACACACAAAATAAGAAAACTGAATTTAGTGGGAATTTTGAGGGGTAATTTTGTAAAGCTTGTACATAAAATAAATAAATGATTTGATTTTTATGTGTGGATAAAAAGTAATGACATTTGTGTAAAATTGAGATATTGTGAGGGTGAATTTTATAAAAGATTTTATATTTTAAGTGTGTGAAAGTTATTATGAGTACGTCTCAAAAGTGTGAAAGTAATTGTGGGAAGGAGGAGTCCTACTCATTATATTCTTAATTATTGCTCACTTTATTATCGATGGGTACTATGAATTCAAGATGACTTAGTAAACCAAAAGATTATAAAAAGAAAACAAAATAATATCGATAATCTAATAATACAACATGACCAAAACAACTCGCTCGATCTTCCCAATCAATTTCATATCCCTGCCCATGTGCCCAATTAGTCAACACGCCAAAGCAAAATAAGACTGACCCACACACCATGGTCAACACTCTTGCCAAACAATTTAAAAATGTTTGTATCACTTACAAGTTACCAATCAGCTTAAGAGTCGCACCTTTAATTTGACTATATATAAATCTACCTAGCTAGTGAATAGAGTAAGCTTCTCGGCTCCACACACATAAATGGCCACTTCTACATTTCCAATCTTCTTCATTTCCACCCTTCTTCTTCTTCCTCTGTCTTCTTACACACAGACCGCTCCGAAGCCCCAAGCCTTAGTATTCCCGATCAAGAAAGACAACAACACGAGCCAGTATTTCACAAGCATCCGCATTGGATCGAAAAGCACCAAATTCAATGTGGTGATTGATCTTGGAGGCAGATTCCTATGGTTCAACTCCATCCCCTACTTGAAAGCTGCCGCCTCCTACCGCCCCATCTTATGCGGCTCTCAACAAAGCAGCATCGTTGAAGGACCCGGCTGCACCAATTGCTCCCAGTCTACGCCTCCCGTCCCCGGTTGCACTAACAACACTTCCACCGACTTCGCCCTCAACCCCTTCTCTGGCGCTGTGCAGTATAACGGCCTCGGACTTGATGTGATGCGTATCTACTCCACACACGGCGATCAATACAGGGTAACTTTTATTTGTTCTATACACAATAATAAGAAAATTGATTTTTAGTGGCGGACGAAACTAGAGTAAGTAAGTCACTAA
This sequence comes from Galeopsis tetrahit, assembly GCA_963675135.1. NCBI lineage: Eukaryota > Viridiplantae > Streptophyta > Magnoliopsida > Lamiales > Lamiaceae > Galeopsis > Galeopsis tetrahit. The sequence continues at coordinate 41,909,462 of OY776120.1, forward strand.
AAGTAAGTCAATTTTTTTGTGGTGATAGATCACATTATCACCACTTTTTACTAATCAAATAAAATCTTAGTATAATTTAAAATCATTTGCATTTGGAATGTTCTTGCTTGTTCATAAAGTGTCATCTTACATGACAACAAATTAATAAAGAGACGTTTGGTCACCCCTAACATTGCTTATATAGGGGCCGTGGGTGAATATAGATATGTTTGGGTGGAATTCAAAAATTAATGCGTAGTGGATGTAAACATTCTAATCAAAGAGTTTATAGCTGGTATATAAATCTGTTTTTTACTATTACAGGTAAATAATTTTGCGTTCCAGTTTTCTGATTCGAATCTACGAATAGGCCTATCTAACCTTACCAATGGCATAATTGGACTGGGCAGGACTAGACTCTCACTGCAAGCGCAACTTGCATCCGCTTTCAACATTTCTCATAAGTTGGCTTTATGCATTCCATCTTCTAACAACGATGGGAATCTAATTATAGGCGAGACAACCTACAAAAAAACCATTTTCAACACTTTTCACCACACCTCTCATCAGAAACCCTGTGAGCACTTGGGGAGACAGTGTGATAGGCAATTACTCAATTCAGTATTTCATCAATGTCAAGTCCATCAAGGTTGGGGATACGACTCTCGCGTTCAACAAGAGCCTTCTCTCGATTAACAAGAAATCGGGAGGGGGAGGAACTTGTATACGGACCGTGAAAACGTATACTAGTCTCGAAGGATCAATCTACACGGCTCTGATCAACGAGTTTGTGAAGGCTGCTACGACCAAGGGTATTAAAAGAGTGGCAGATGTGGCTCCTTTTGGTGCTTGCTTTGATTCTAAGACGATTACCAGCTCAAAAACAGGGCCTGATGTGCCTATCATCGATCTGGTTCTTCAGAGCAACAATGTTTACTGGAGGTTTTATGGCTCGAATTCGATGGTTGGTGTTGGAAACGACGTAATGTGCCTTGCATTTGTGGAGGGGGAACAAAAAAAATCAATAGAACAAATAACCTCAATAGTAGTGGGAGGATATCAAATGGAGAATTATTTGCTTGAGTTTGATGTGGCTTCATCCACGCTTGGCTTTAGCTCTTCACTGGCTTTGCTTGATACAAGTTGCTCCAGCTTCGGAGGTGCTTAGGTTCTGTGCTTTGGAAATACTATACCTACAACATGATCATCAAGATGATGTTTACTTTGAATATTTTTTTTTCTTTTGACCAAGTGTTTACTTTGAATTTTAATTGACCTTTAAATAAAAAATTGAAATTTGGGAGTTTTTGAAATTTTGATGAATAACAATATATTGTTTTGAGTTTTCTAATTTGAGAGATTTAATTTTATATCAAATCAATGTATTTTATTATTGTTAAGATTAAAATATTTGAATTATGTAAAATATAATTCCATAAATGGACTTTGGTGAAATAGTTTCACGGATCTCATTTCGTGAGATGGGTCTACTTTGACTCAAATGTATAAAAAATAAATTATTGAAAAATTAGGGCCCAAACAGGATCTGACAAGCACAAAAATTATGTAAAAATCATTTTTCACTAAACAAACATCACTTTCACTTAAAACATTAATTTCCGATTTAGAAAAGGGATTGGCGAGATTTTTACTACTAGAAGATATATAAAATATTGTATCACATTATGTATTCTTTGTTGTAGTTTCTCTTTTATGTTCTGTTTTGCTCCTTTCATATCCTGTATATTTTTCGTTTCTGGTACATTTATGATGCTCCATTATTAATACTATAATTTTACTTTTTCTAAAAAATAAAAGTGCAACACTTTTCATTAAAAATATATCACTAGTAGATAATGATAACTTTAATTGAAAAAGTGATAATGTTTTCTAGTAAAATTAAGTTATTGTCACTTTTCACTAAACTATCACCACTTTCACTTAAGACATTAACATTCTTAGGTTAATTAAAAATGATGGTACTTAAAAATGTTCGTCCCGCAATTACTTTCACACTTTTCTTTTTGGAACGTTCCACAATAACTTCCACATGCTTAAAATGAAAATCCATTTATAAACTCCACCCCTCACAACATTCTCAATTTTACACAAATGTCATTATTTTTTCTTCACATATACGCAAAAGTCAACTAATTTCTTTATTTTATACATAAAATTTTACAAAATTACTCTCAAAACTCTAATCATTATTACACTTTATTAATATGCGTGTCTATTTACATATTAAAGTAATCCTGAGATGGAGTGAGTATCACTTTTCATTAAAACTTTTCAAAAAACGTGAAATACGGAGTACATAATACCTTTTATTCACAAAATTCAAATTCCCGTTCTTTAATTTTATGTAGCAACATATTGAACTCCAATAGATCCTCATTAAAATTCTGCATGTACGTTCCCGGTCCAGAATTTGGAATCGGCCGAATGCCAAGATAGAGGTGGTGATTATTAGGCATATATAAAATATATTATACAAGATATATTTCTCTATAGTGATAAGAGGGGTCCAATTTCATTTCATAGTCAGTCGTTCCAGCGTTGAAGTATTACAATGAGTATTGGAAGTGCCGTAGATTTGTCCGACGTACAATTTCGTGGATACCTACTTTGAAAATAAGGAATAATGTTGACAGACTGCATACAACATCAATTTTGATTATATATAATGTAGGTCCCTAAGTTGAGTTAATATAGAGGGAAGCTAAAGAAAATGTCTAGAGGGGGGTGAATAGACTTTTCTAAAATCTTTCGATATATCAGAATTACAATGTGCGGAATACGAAATTAACAATGAGCCCAATTAAAGATTAAACTCAACTTATTTCGAGAACTCTGTTTCAGTGTTTACTCAACTTGTCTTGTTCAGTTATGTATGTTTAACAAGTAAACAATTAATCAATTAACAACAAACAAAATAGTAAAGTAAATCAAACACTAGATTTATAGTGGTTCGACAACTTGTCTACATCCACTCTCACAAACCCAGTTGTGAAATTCTTATTAACTCGTCCAATGGAGTAATATGTTCTTGTAGCTTTAAGTCCCAAGAAATAAGACTTAGATCTTCTCGATTATATCTCCAGATATATCTTCAATCTTACTAGCTATTTTACAAGTAACTAGCAACTTGAAACAGTAAACGAAAGTAAAACTTCTCTTCGTTCAGTAGTAGTCTTCTGGTTTCTTCACTTGTCTTGTGTGGCTTCACTTTCTGAACTTCAATCTCTGAGAAAAACTTCGAACAATTCTTCAGTATGTAGCTTCAGTATATGTATTTCCAGTAGTATCAATATCTCAGTTGTCTTTAACCAATGAATACCTTGAGGTATTTATAGACTTCTTATTTCAAGAACTTTCAGTTGTGTAACAACCTTTCTTGAAAACTAACTTGTAACTGATTCCTCATATCCTTTAACGCGTTTCTTCAGTTAATTAGTTATTCCTTAACTAATTCTTCAATCTTTATCTTCAACACGCTTTTGTAACTAACTTCAAGTTGACCTGTCTTGTTTAAGTCGCGCACCTGTCTTGTCCAGTAGTAGTAGACTGTGTCTTCTATTTGTCTTGTGCAGTAGACTTCTTCAGATTACAACATAGAACTAATCTAGTCCTATCATCTAATCCTAACAAGACTATTACATTACATTAAGCTCTTGTTACAAAGCTTAGTCAACTTAAACAAACTTATACAAAGAATCTATCTATTACATTTAAAATCATGAGCTCTATACAACAATTATTCATAGCTCAATAACAATCTTAACATATACAAATAACAAATATGAAGTACTTATAAATCGTACTTATCTCTCAATAATACTTGTCTTTTAAAAACTAGTACTTGTCTTGTGAATTCTACTGATCTGTACAAGACGACTTCAACTTAAATAGACTAGATCAGTCAACACTTAGAAAACATTCAAGTCTTCTTTTGGCTTATCAAAACTTCATCTTTTATCTTTTATCATCATTTAGGACTTGTTCTAGGATTCATATCCCAACAATTTCCCCCTTTTTGATGAAGCCAAAACTACTTGAATCTTTTCCACAATAATAGACTAGTTAAGTAGTTATCTTGTCTTAAACATCAAATAGTACTTATCTTTTCATTCATTTCGAAACAAGATCAGTAGATATTACAAATACTTGATCAAAATAAAACTAAGTAATCAGAGCAAAAAAAATCTAGTCTTGAAGAGTACCTTCTTCTGGATTTGGAACACAGAATGCATCTAGGAGTCTCTTATGAATTACTCTGATATGGTCTTCAGTTTCGATCTTCTCCTTGTCAAGTAGCTCTTCTTCAAATTTCTTGATCTGGTTAAGATCAACTCTTTTACCTGAGCTGGTCATGGGAGTCTTCCACCTTGGAAAGATCGGTACTAGAATGTTGAAATTTGCAGCAGCAGATATCCTCAATATCAGATTCCAAAGCATTTGGTTCTGTCCTTCCATAAACTTATCAAACATAGAATACAGTTCATCTGGACTTTCAGAGTCACCATACTTTCTGATTATCCAGTGATCAAGTTCCCATTGTCTCTTCACTTTGAGCCATTCTTGACGATGCTCTTTGTCAATGAAGTAGTCAATGAACTGATCTTCCATTTTTTCTTCATCAGCCTTCAGCTTCTGCAAATTCTCAATATGTTTTCCAATCTTTTTTTTGCTTGCATAATGAGATTCATCACTTGGATCAACAACCTTCTGCTTTTTCACTTTTGCTGTTGTCTCTACCTCTTTCGGCTCTTCTATCTGAATAGATTTCCTTTTAGATACCAGTCGAGTCTGAACTTCAACTTCAGGAGATGCAACTGCTTTGCCCTTCTCCTTCTTCTTCAACTCTTCTGCTTCAGCCTTAGCTTGCTCAACTTCTGCAGTTTTAACCAACCTGCCTTTGCCTCTCTTAGGCCTTCTGAGATCTTGCATAGCTTCAGCAGCTTCCTTCGCTTCTGGTTCAGCACTGGATTTAGCTTTTTCTCCGTCAGCACTAATATCCACTCGACTTGTCTTTGTCTCTTCCCCCTTTTTGGCTTCATCAGTCGCCTGGAGAGAGAAAAGAGAAGTAAAACGAGTCATCTCTTCATACATGGCTTGCTTCATAAGGCTCGTAGCTCTTTCAATCTGCCTTTCATGAGAACTATTTTGACTCAACTTGTCCAGCTTGGTTGCCACCAATTCCAGCTTTTGAGTAGACAAGTTCAACTCATTTTTAAAATGCGTTGCAGTCAAACGTAACTTCTTATTCTCATCAGTCATAGCACAAATAATTTGTTTAGCTTGGGCTAACTGATCATAAGCTTCCTTCCTTTGAACATCAGCAACCTCGATTCTTGCTCTATAGACTCTTTCCAACTTCCTGGATTCAGTAGCTAACACACGAGCAAAATCGACTGAACTTTTCTCCGAGTATTCAACCTGATCTTGGAGAAATCCTTCAAGTTGCTCAAACATATGTTGTCTGAATTCATCATCTATCTGATTGACTTCATTCAAGATCATCTCTTTTGAACTTGTCACAAGGACATTGTTTTGTTCAACAAGAGTCTTCTTTAAATCAGATTTGAGAAAATCATCGATGGACGATTTGATGACACCTTTCAAGTCTGCTTTCAACTCATCTATGGAAGCAGTTGAGAATGCTTGAGATGAATGACCAACTTCAACATGAGTAGCTTCTTCCATGATCTCATCATCAGCAACAGATACTACTTCAAGTAATTGGCCTTCTGTAGTAGTAGTTAAGACCTCGTCTTCCACTACTTCTGATTCTGGAAGCACACTTCCAGCTATAGCTTTCAGACTTGGGAACGGATAATAAGGCACTATAGTTAACTTAGCTTCCTTAGCCCTCCTTATAGCATCAGCCAAGTCCTTTTTTAACAAGGCGTGCAACTTCTCCATATATCCACAAAGTTCAATAGGAAGTAAAACATCAGAATATCGATTAATAAAAGCAAAATCTGACCTTGGACTGTTAGCATGATCTACTTGAAATCTGAACACAATGCCTCTCAACTGATTTGAGACATTGTCTAACTCCACTATAGGATCAGTAGACTGGATTTCTTCAGCTTGTGTGGCTTCAAACATAACCACATCATCTTCAAAATCTGAATCCGAAACTTGAACACCCACATCAAATTTCGATTCTGAGCACATCAAATCATCAGAAATATTTAGCAATCTCTTTGCAAGAGTAGTGATGGCATGAGCTGGGAATAACTTTGAGTGGTCTTGAACACCACTGTTCTCCTTCTGTTACATTTCCCAGTCCATAAAGTTAGAGATACCTCATTTTCCTAAGATGACTTCGAAAAGATCATCTGTGCCAGACTTCTTCAATGCCACCCAAGTGCATATTCTTAGAAGTTTTTCAAACTGCTCTGATGAATAGTCGACTTCAATAGACGAGAGCTTCTTCTTCAAGTTCCTGCTCATCTTCGAACGGATTCTCTTCTCTCTTAAGCTCATAGGATAATATACCAAGGATTCGAATCTAACTTCAGACGGGGTCTGAGTAGGTGGGGTCCCTATCTCAGTTGTTGCAGTGGCAACTGGCGTCTTATCTGAAGTAGATGAGTTAAGAGGTTCAAAATATTTTGTTGAGGGTAGGGAGAGAGTTTGGACTGTGGTTTCTGGGGGCTCCAATGTATCTTGGTTTGGTGTGATAACTGTCGGAGTATCAGTTGTATCAATTATGGGAGTGTTTAAGGGATGACTGGCTCTCAGCGGTCGTGCTGCCAGTACTTGTGAGGTTGGGGGTACAGGGCGAGGCCTAGATCGATGTGACCTAGCCTTGGTTCGAATAGAAGTAGACGGGAGAGAGAGAGGAATTGAACCAGATTGAGTAGAAGTACCAACCTGTAAACTCGACTCGACTGGATGAGTAGGCGATTCAACTCTTACGAGAGTATACATTTCAGGAATTTGTTTACTCGACTCCTTCTCTTGTTTCGACTCTTCATCTGACTGAGTCTTCTCTGAGTCGTCTGCACTGGACTCTGCCTCTTCAGACCCAGCTTGTGAAGAACTGGATGAATTCGCATACGGCAACACCTCTGAATCATCAAATTGAACTTGCCTTGGGGCAGCTGGCCTTGCAGCAGCCTGTTTCCTCATCGCCTCTATTTTTAAGTAGAACTTAAGAGGATGAAAGGGCTTTCCTTTGCTCCAATCACTCTTGTTGGGCATCAATAGTGGGAGTAATATACTCAGCTTGTTACCATATCCAACCGCCTGTGATACTACCCAATTGCGAGTATCAACATCCACTCTAACACTTCTTTCGAAGTACATCATCCTGTCAGCTATCAGCTTAAACCAATTACCCTCAGTGATTCCATCATATATAGCTGCCATTACCCTTGTTTTGGATTGGGTAACTGAGTCATGAGACCCAGTGGCACATAGAAGCATCTTGCTTGCTATGTCCAGTAGAGTGCGATACTTTTCCAAGAGTTCGGCCTTCTTGGCTGTAGGAGCTTTACCATCTGGTTTCAGCTTCATTTTCTTACCACAGAAGATGCTTAAATACCTCATCTCCTGACCTTCAGCATATTTTTCCACATCAATCGTTCCGATGGGTAGCTTCAACCTGTCGAACATAACTTCCCGAGTGATTTCCACTCGATTTCCATTAATAAATGATTCAATAACATCTCCTTGTCTGTTGGCGTTGGCATAGAATTCCAGAACTTCTTCCTCCAAAACGACTTGAGGAAACGCCTCCAAGTAGGGTTTTAGACCGCATCTGGTGCATTTGGTCAAGATTTCTACATTTCCTTCCTTGTGATTTCATTTGAAGAACAGAGATGGTTCAACATGCACTTTGTTGTCATTTATGTATCTGCCTAGATCGAATGGTGCCTGAATGTTGGAGCTTACATCGAAAATAGATCGAATCGACATGATAAATGATTTGTAATGAACAATAAAATTGAATAAGTAAGAAATCAATTGTTAGCAAGTAGTAGAGTTATGAAAACGTGGGTTAAAATGTGTGCAAGTGTTGGGTTTTGTTTAAAACTGAATTTTTGATCCAACGGTCAAGATTGAAGGATTAGATCCAACGGTCGTGCCTTTTGGTATTCGGTTACGGAACCGAGAATATACTGTGATTTGATTTTGTAAAGGTTGAAATCCGCCTCTTCTATTGGCAGAATTGAGGAGTGTACTCATCTGACCTAACATAGTCGTATTTTGGCGCGAATTGAATGTGTACACCTCATTAAATGGGGGTGTATAAATCCAATTCTAGGATATTCAAATTTTAACACTATCAAATTACTTTAATACCCTTAATTTGTTTCGAATAAACACTTAACACATTTTAAAAAAAACTTAGCTTGTCTGTTCGAGTCCATCCAGAACAGATGAGTAGGCCTAAGCTTCATAAGGCGAGTAGACTTAATTGCACAAGACGAGTAGTCTTATGACCACCAGTCGAGTTCCCCCTTCGACTGTGCTTATCTGTCTTATCTTGTGTTACAGATTAGATGCAATACAGGTAGTCGGGTAAATAAATAAATAAGGTGAGTATCAATCTAGCATAATGGTCAAGATTCAGACAAGATGACTGTTAACAAACTTAAGAGTCAACATAAGGCTTTTTAAGAAATCAAAGATTCCCCCTTAAATGTTTATTCCCTTAGTATTACCCTCAGCTTTACCAGCTTCCTCATCGGGTTGTTTGGTCAACTTGTCTGACCTTGTATACCTGTCTGTTGAATGGGTAGATGAGTGCTCTGCTCTTTTTGTGGTAACTTGTTTGTTTCTTCTTTCTTCTTAGGACTGTACCTGTCTGGTTAGTACATTTCTACATACTAGTAGGATCAAGATCAATTAGTCCTAGACTAATGCATAATTCACGAAATCGGGCCTCAGCTAATGGTTTTGTGAAAATATCAGCTCTTTGAAAATCAGTATGAATCTTTTCCATGCGAATATCCTTCTTTTCTACATGATCACGTATAAAATGATGTTTCACGTCGACATGCTTACATCGTGTGTGCAGAACATGATTTTGTGTAATGGCAATAGCACTATTACTATCACAGAAAATAGGAACATTTGATTCACAGATATTATAATCTCTAAGCTGTTGAATAAGCCATAATAATTGACTACAACAACTACCAGCAGCCATGTACTCGGCTTCAGTAGTAGAGGTAGCAACACTTGTCTGCTTTTTTCGAAAACCATGAAATGAGTTTTGTGCCTAAGAATTGACAAGAACCAGATGTAGATTTCCTATCTATTCTACAGCCACCAAAATCAGAATCAGAGTAGCCACTTAGAGATAGATCATCATTTGAGGGATACCATATACCACGATTGATGGTTCCTTTCAAATATTTCAGAATCATTTTAGTGGTTTCCATATGACTCTCTTTTGGATTAGCTTGAAAACGAGCACATACACCAACAGAAAATGCAATATCAGGTCTACTAGCAGTCAAGTAGAGTAATGAACCAATAAGACCACGGTAATGAGTTTGATCAGTACACTTATCATTCTCGTCTGGATCCATCCTGTAAGTAGGTTGCATAAGTACTCCAGAAGATTTACATGTCTTAATACTATACTTGTCTAGTAGATTACGAGTATACTTTGCTTGATTTATGAAAATCCCTTCTGGGGTCTGTTTTACTTGAAGTCCAAGAAAGTAATTCATTTCACCCATCATAGACATCTCAAATTTACTTTGCATGAGTGTTGAGAAACTTTCACTCAGCTTTTTGTTAGGTGATCCAAAAATGATGTCATCTACGTAAATTTGGACGAGTAAAATGTCTTTCCCTTCTTGTCTTCTGAACAAGGTTCTATCTACCTTGCCCTTAGTAAAACCATTTTCTAATAGAAATTGAGAAAGAGTATCGTACCAGGCTCTTGGAGCTTGCTTTAGTCCATATAAGGCCTTCTTTAATTTGTATACCTGGTTACCTTTGACTTCGAAACCTGGGGGTTGTTCAACATACACTTCTTCCGCAAGAATACCGTTAAGAAATGCACTTTTAACATCCATTTGATATACAGTAAATTTCATGTAAGCAGCATATGCCAGGAACAATCGAATGGCTTCTAGTCTAGCAACAGGAGCATATGTTTCATCATAATCTATGCCTTCAGCTTGTGAATAGCCTTGGGCGACTAGTCTAGCCTTATTACGAACAACTACATCATTCTCATCTTTCTTATTCTTGAAAATCCATTATGATGTTTCATTATGATGTTTAGGTCTATCAACAAGTTCCCAGACGTCATTTCGAACAAACTGGTTCAACTCGTCTTGCATAGCGATGATCCAATTACTATCAGCTAAAGCCTCTTTAATGGTTTTAGGCTCGATAGATGAGAGGAAACAACACCAGCAAAACAGAGATGGACTAGGTTGTTCTTGTGACTCAAAGAGTTGTCGTCTAGTCTTTACACCAATAGTAGAGTCTCCAATGATGTTTTCAGTATCATGAGCAGATTTCCATGTTTTTCTAGTCTTCGTAAGCATAGTATCATCATCTAGATCAGTTATAGCATCATTCATGTCAACATCATTTATATCATCAACAGATTTACCTGGAGTAGATGAGTCAACTAGAGCAGGCATGTCTACTGGTTTAGTAGACTTACCTTGAGCACTTACCCTTTCCTTGTCATCAGTTTCGAGGGCTTTCATGAATGGATTGTATGCTTGAACGGATTCATATACCTCTGAATCTTTGTCAGATTCGATAGTTAGCTCAGTAACTTTCTCACTGATCTTGTTGGCAGACGAGTCCTGTTGAGATTCATCGAAAACCACATGTGGTGTTTCTTCCACACAAAGGGTTGAGTAGTTGAATACTCTAAATGCTTTGCTAGTCGAGGAGTATCCTAAGAATATCCCCTCGTCTGCTTTAGCATCAAATGCATTCAACTTGCTTTTCCCATTGTTATGGATAAAACACTTACAACCAAATATATGAAAATATGAGACTCTGGGTTTTCTACCTTTCCATACCTCATAGGGCGTCTTACCTAGTGCTTTCTTGATAGCACTTCTGTTTTGTGAGTGGCATGCAGTATTGATAGCTTCTGCCCAAAACTTCTGAGGCGTATTATACTCTGTCAGCATGGTCCTGCAGGCCTCCTTAAGAGAGTTATTCCTTCGTTTATCTCGTCTATCAGAACGAGTAATCTTCCTACTATCAGACTCTCTATCTTGTCTGTTACCTTTCGAGACTTCGTCTCTCCTTTCGGACGAGTTTCGGTCTCGTCTGGTCTCAGACGAGTTCTTAGAAGCAGACCCTCTATGTTCTCTATAGAACTTCTTATATCTTCCGAAACGTTTATTCAGCCTATCAAACTTTCTAACCATGAGGCTTACCTGATCTTTCAGACTAAGATCAATATCTAACTCGTCTTTCACAGAAGTAGACCTCGTCTTAGACTTCGACCTGTCTACCTTAGACGAACTAGTCTTAAAAGCAACGTTCTTAGATACAACATGTTCTCTGTCACTTCTTACTATAGGTTCATCTTCGTCTAAATCAAACTCATGGGCCTTTAGAGTTTGAAACATGGTTTCTGCTGTCCATACATCTATATCTTGGGTATTCTTAACAAGCATTTTTACCATTTTCCATCGACTATCAAGGCTTTTGAGAATCCTAAGATTGATTTCTCGTGGAGTATAAGATTTACCAAGGACTTCCAAGTCATTCATGATTTTGGTAAAACGAGTATCCAACTGGTCTATAGTTTCGCCAGCTTTCATATGAAATGATTCAAATCTTTGGACTGCAGTGGAAAGCTTGCTTTCTTTGATTAGGGATGTTCCTTCACAAATGATAGCTAAGCGATCCCACATTTCTTTGGCAGTTTTACATTTTAACACTTTTCCCAGATACTCATTAGGAAGAGTGTGTAAGATGTAATTCTTGGCCAAGCTATCCAAATTATTCTGTCTCATTTCTTCTGAGGTTAGTTCTGACCTTGGTTTCTTGACGAGTGTACCCATGGGTTGATTTGTGTCAAGGGCAGCAGTATTGGGGATCATGGTCACTATCGGACCTTCAGTGATGACGGAGATCATTAAGTCGTGAGTGGAACTAAAGATGGCTTCCATCCTTAGTTTCCAATAGTCATAATCTTGAACCTGGAACTTAGGCAACTTGTTAGCGCTGATTTCAAGAGACATGTTTAAACGAGTAGTCTAGTGCTAATCAGTTTTATGATCAAGAAGTATATGAGTCAAGAACAGGGAACAAGAAAACAATATATCAAGAATATTGATCAAGGACACGTAAGCAAATATGATCTTGGACTGAGATTTTCAACCAAGTCTTGAGTTGGTTATCAAGAAGCAGCAATTCGTAAACCACTATTCTGATACCACTTGTAGGTCCCTAAGTTGAGTTAATATCGAGGGAAGCTAAAGAAAATGTCTAGAGGGGGGTGAATAGACTTTTCTAAAATCTTTCGATATATCAGAATTACAATGTGCGGAATACGAAATTAACAATGAGCCCAATTAAAGATTATACTCAACTTATTTCGAGAACTCTGTTTCAGTGTTTACTCAACTTGTCTTGTTCAGTTATGTATGTTTAACAAGTAAACAATTAATCAATTAACAACAAACAAAATAGTAAAGTAAATCAAACACGAGATTTATAGTGGTTCGACAACTTGTCTACATCCACTCTCACAAACCCAGTTGTGAAATTCTTATTAACTCGTCCAATGGAGTAATATGTTCTTGTAGCTTTAAGTCCCAAGAAATAAGACTTAGATCTTCTCGATTATATCTCCAGATATATCTTCAATCTTACTAGCTATTTTACAAGTAACTAGCAACTTGAAACAGTAAACGAAAGTAAAACTTCTCTTCGTTCAGTAGTAGTCTTCTGGTTTCTTCACTTGTCTTGTGTGGCTTCACTTTCTGAACTTCAATCTCTGAGAAAAACTTCGAACAATTCTTCAGTATGTAGCTTCAGTATATGTATTTCCAGTAGTATCAATATCTCAGTTGTCTTTAACCAATGAATACCTTGAGGTATTTATAGACTTCTTATTTCAAGAACTTTCAGTTGTGTAACAACCTTTCTTGAAAACTAACTTGTAACTGATTCCTCATATCCTTTAACGCGTTTCTTCAGTTAATTAGTTATTCCTTAACTAATTCTTCAATCTTTATCTTCAACACGCTTTTGTAACTAACTTCAAGTTGACCTGTCTTGTTTAAGTCGCGCACCTGTCTTGTCCAGTAGTAGTAGACTGTGTCTTCTATTTGTCTTGTGCAGTAGACTTCTTCAGATTACAACATAGAACTAATCTAGTCCTATCATCTAATCCTAACAAGACTATTACATTACATTAAGCTCTTGTTACAAAGCTTAGTCAACTTAAACAAACTTATACAAAGAATCTATCTATTACATTTAAAATCATGAGCTCTATACAACAATTATTCATAGCTCAATAACAATCTTAACATATACAAATAACAAATATGAAGTACTTATAAATCGTACTTATCTCTCAATAATACTTGTCTTTTAAAAACTAGTACTTGTCTTGTGAATTCTACTGATCTGTACAAGACGACTTCAACTTAACTAGACTAGATCAGTCAACACTTAGAAAACATTCAAGTCTTCTTTTGGCTTATCAAAACTTCATCTTTTATCTTTTATCATCATTTAGGACTTGTTCTAGGATTCATATCCCAACATATAACATCGGTTAAAAAATAGTTGTCGTAGGTAGCAAAGACAATGATTTTTAAAACTGCGGTCTATCAGCATACCCTTTTTTACATCGTCACGTATAACAACAGTTATTTATCACTTTTAACAACAGTTAAAACCCTAGACAGGGAGTTTGGCCTACAGCCACGTGCAAATTAAGACTCTTCAATTCCCAAATTAACCTTTTAATCACTAATCCTTATGGGGATGTTTGTTTTGGGATTATATTGGATAGGGGAAATTCTGGATGGAGAAATTCTGATAAATAGTAATTGTGTGTGTTTGTTTTGGGATTTTGAGTAGGATGGAATGTAACTTTATGTCAAATCAAATTGTGTAAGAGTGGGTGATGTTGTATTATAATATTATATAATGTAATTTTATGTCAAATCAATTGTGTAAGAATATATGATGTTGTATTATTATAATAGTATAATATATATATGGGTGGATGGAGTTGGATGGTGAGTCCAAAACAAACATCCCCTATATTTCTTCTATCTCATTATTATTTCAACATTTGTCAAAAATATTTGTCACCAACTCCTTATTCTTTTAAAAATATCCCTCAAATATCTCTTATTTACACCTCATGTCATTATTTTTTAAATATAAACAAAATACTTCCTCCATCCCACAAAGATAGCAAATTTAACTTTATACACTGACTAAGAAAAATTAATAAATGTAGTCAAGTTTAGCTAATGTGTCAATTTTGCCCTTGAAATTTCATACTTCAAAATCTGCTAAGCATTAATTACTCTTATTAATTAGGGGTAAAATTGACAATAAAACATTTAATACTAAAGTAAAAGAGAAAATGTAGCTATAATTTAGGACATTCAAAAAATGAATATGTTGTTATCTTTGTTGGACGAATGAGTATTATTTTTTTCAATAAAGTATAATTATTCACACTATCATTTTTAAAAAGTAAATTTATCACTTTTAATATTATTAAATAATTTCTACATTAAAACTTGTGAAAGCCAATAAATATTCAATTAATAATCTGAAATGATTATTTCCGTTTCAGATTACTTACTAAGCGCCGCGGTCCCTCATAATATCCAGAAGCCAAAACCTCACTCTTTTTTTTTTTTTTTTGAGAGTGCCAAAACCTCACTCCTTGAAATATTCCTTGAAAGAAATCTGTAAAAAGATACTCACATAGTCGCATTTTAGCCAACACGTGAAATGCCCACGTGCGTGCAAATTAGCGCTGACCCGTACTCTTTATTCACTCTTCCCAAAGTTTTAAATATACTCCCTAATGAACTTTGAGAACGGGTCCAACGGGAGTTAAGAAATACTCAGGTCTCTATATACTAATATACTCTACAATTTTATTATTCTCACTTTTCTTTTTTGTTGGTTGTCCAATTTTATTATGCTCAACCCTTTTTGGAAACAATACTATTCATACTACTTTATCTCCACCCTCCTACCATCATTTATTTATTCACTTTGCCACTTACTTTATTATTCATAAACAATCACTTTATCTATAAATGAACCCCACAACATCCCATCATACCCCCAACTTATCTACTTTATACATAAACTAATCAAAATTCATTAAAACTCGTGCACGAAAAAGTGGGCATAATAAAATTGGACGGAGGGAGTAATAATTAGATGTTTTTTTTTTTTTTTTTGATCAGTAAAGAAAAAACTTTTCATTTAAGAAAAAGTTTGGGTATAAGAAATACCCATCAAAACAGTTTACAATTCCATCTATTTACGTATAGAAACACCTCCACTACCTTTTCTTATCTAACACATATTATGATTCCAATAGCTTCCTTGGGCTGCATATCCAGTCAACGTAGCTTGAAGTGCCAAGCAAAGATTTCTTTTCCACATCCCAGCTCCACATGCGGGATTTCAATTCCTCTATGAGCTTTTTCAAACAAAATTGTTCTCTGTCAAATATAATTTTATTCCTGGCCTTCCACATTAGCCATATGGTACATTCCCATATGCTCGCTGCTACTGTCCTCTTTTTTCCATTTAGAAGACCACTGAAATGCATCAGATTTGTAGTAGGGTCTATTGATAACGCTGCCTCAACTCCTAGCCACTTCAGACATCTCGTCCAGACCTGGTGTGCGAATGAGCATTCAAACAAGATGTGTTGTGTCGATTCCAACTTTTCATTACAGAAAGGGCCATTCGTATTTGCTCCATTCGGCACACAATTTCTCTTTTGCAAATTAGCCATCGTCGGTAAGCGATCCCAAAGAACTCTCCAAGCATGGACACAAATTTTTGAAGGGGCATAACTCTTCCATACTCTCTTGAACTCTTCTTTCTCAGCTCCGTTCCCAGAATTTGCCTGCTGCATGAGCCAACCGTATGTTTCTTTCGTGGTGTATTTTCCTCTCGTTGAGCGCCTCCATCTCCAGAGCCGGTCTTGAGATTTTGTGGGCCTGGGGCGAACAAGAAAATTGAGCCCCTTCTCTGTACATCATCA
Source organism: Galeopsis tetrahit (assembly GCA_963675135.1). Lineage (NCBI taxonomy): Eukaryota > Viridiplantae > Streptophyta > Magnoliopsida > Lamiales > Lamiaceae > Galeopsis > Galeopsis tetrahit. Next base: position 41,925,669 of record OY776120.1, read on the forward strand.
AATAAAATAAGTGAAATATGTATGTATATATTAAAAATGAATTAAAATTGTTTCTTCTAGCATTTTGAGAAGCAAATTTATCAATAATATCTTCATAGTTAATTTGTTCTAGCATATCATTTTCAATACATAAAGTTGTTAGTCCATTTAGCCTTTTTTTTAAGAACCATTTAATCTTTCTTGTGACATAGTGGATCGTAGATATGTTTTTCACAAACACTTTTAGTTTAGAAAATAAATCATTTGAATCAATATTTAAAGAGTTGTCGTGCTTCAAAGTATTCCCTGAATTCTCACAACATTTTTTTAATTTATTATTATCCAAAGATTTTAATTTATTTGAATCAAATAAAAATTCAAAAATATTATCATATGTTTGCAATTGTTCAAATTTATTTTTTAAGGCAGCAATAGCAACATCAACCGTGAAAAATGAATAATATAACCGTGATTATGGATCGTGAAAAACAGAAAGGGAAAGTCGGATATATGTTGATTGCCAAACGTGATCACCGATCCGATGTCAAGATGAGATATAGCCACTTGAATGTAACGAAGTATATTGGAATGAAAATTAGAAATATGGAATACAAAGTTTGAAAGCACTCTGGATAATTTATAGGCACTACCCATTACGGTTCTCTATACGCCTACTGTAGTGTGCATTTAAGTAGATATTGGGCATTGGCCCTTGAGGGTAATTGTTATGGTAATTTTCGAGAAAGAGTGCATAATAAATTTATATTTAATATGTTACCGTAAATTTTAGACCAGATATTCACATTCATTATATTTTTTTACCTTTTAATTTCTTTTAAAAAATATTAATTATATATATATATGTGTGTGTAAAAGTAGGCCCCTAAAAATTCGAGGCCCAGGGCGGTCGCCCCTCCGGCCCACCCTCAGGGCCACCACTGTCCATCTCCATACATCTGCTACTCCCTGTTTTGGAATACAACTGCTAATCACATAAATCAATACATTTAGTGAATTAATTTCTCTCTCGAATAAACCTCTTCTCCATTCCCACTTCCATCTCCATTCTCCTAACTGCCATTCCCCCATATCAACCACCCTTGTATATTTCACTACAAAAAAGAGGTGTTTTACCGACGGTTATACCGACGGATATTCTGTCGGTATTGGCTCTTACCGACGGAATTACCGACGGATTTTATCCGTCGTCAATGAATTGGTCGGTAGTGGTTACCGACGGAAAATATGCGTCCGTCGGTATATGCCGACGGATTCCCGACGGATTCGAACCAACCCGTTTTCAAACCGGGTCGCCTATACCGACGGATTTAATTCCGTCGGCAGTCAAGCCAACCCGTTTTCAAACCAAGTTTTCAAACCGGGTCGCCTTTACCGACGGATCCCAAATCAATTTTTCGTCGGTAGATCCGTCGGTATATTTTGGACTTAAATTTTATTATTTTAATTTACCGACGGAATTTTCCGTCGGTAAGTATTAAATGTTTTTAAAAAAAATGGAATTCTGTCGGCTCGCCCGTCGGTATTACCGACGCTACACCGACGGAATAGTCCGTCGGTAAGTACCAAAAATTTAAAAAAAAAAAATTATTTGCGATCGGGATCCGACCCGATCCCGATTGCTTACATAATTGCTTAAAATTCAATACACGATCAAAATTCAATACACGATCAAAATTGATTAAATAATTCAATACACAAATCTACATTACATCCAACAGAATAAACAAAATCGTGCTAAGGCATCGAATGGTGTTCCGGAATTGGCAGAGGATCGATCAAGTAAGAAGCAAATAGAATTTTGCTACTGATTATGACAACTATACCCCTCACTAGAATGCTTGAAAAAGCTCTGTGAAATATTAAAACAACATAGTAAACATTAACAAAAACTTATATGAGAAATAATTTAACAAGAATGTGAGTATATTAATACGTACCGTGGAGTATATTAAATTGTCCTTCGCTGACTCGACTCCATCCCTGCCATTTCAAAATCAATTCCAAAGAATCAAGATTCAATTGTCATTTTATATATTTAAACATAAATTAAATTATCATAAAAATTGAACGAACATACCTCAACAGAGATCAAGTAACTTCATTAGGCTCGCATAGTTTCGGTCATGCTGGTAGTTCAAAGATAAGAGATTTGGAGTACAATAAATAAATCAATAATTCAAATTTGTTAAGGCTTTTCTTTTTTTCTTTTTAATTTGTGTTTGCAAGGGATAGAATAATTTTTTTTTTAAATCGTTCCCTCAAAGTTTTTTTAAAAACAGATTAAATTTTAGAAAAGAAATCGGACACAATAAAATTTTCGAACAAATACAAAAAAAATTCAAAACCCTAATTTTTTTTAGAAAAGAAATCGGACACAATAAAAAAACAAAGAACGGATGTGCTCACCTGACTTGGACGGCGGCGTGGCGGGGAGGGACGGTAGGGTGTCGCGGACGGTGGGGATGGGCGAACGGTCGCAGCGAGGACGGCCGGAGAAGGGGGTGGCGCCGCTGCGAACGTGGGCAAGGGGCAGCATGTGGCGGAGGAGACGGTCGGAGTGGGGGAGAGGGAGAGACATAGAGAGAGCCGGTCGGAGTGGCGGAGGAGACGGTCGGAGTGGGGGAGGGGGAGAGGGAGAGGGAGAGGGAGAAGGAGAGACATAGAGAGGGGGATGGAAAATACGCGTGAAATGAGAGAAAGTTACATTTATATTCGGAAATGGCGACGGATATTTCGGTCGGCTTTGGCTCGTTGCCGTTAGCGACGGAAATGGCGACGGATATTTCGGTCGGCTTTGGCTCGTTGCCGTTAGCGACGGAAATGGCGACGGATATTTCGGTCGGCTTTGGGTCGTTGCCGTTAGCGACGGAAATGGCGACGGATATTTCGGTCGGCTTTGGCTCGTTGCCGTTAGCGACGGAAATGGCGACGGATATTTCGGTCGGCTTTGGCTCGTTGCCGTTAGCGACGGAAATGGCGACGGATATGTTCCGTCGCCATTGGATTTTTATAACCAAATGATAAATAATTAAATTATAAGTTAATTAATAAAATAACCAAATGATAAATAATTAAATTATAAGTTATAACCAAATGATAAATAATGAAATCTTATAAATTGTACAAAATAAAATAGCTAGGTTACATTAATTTAATATTCATCTTCATCTTCGTCTTCATTTTCATTATTTGCCACATCTTCCTCTTCCTCCTCATCTTCTTCATCCTCATCTTCTTCATCCTCCCCCTCGTCATGTTCATCCTCCTCCTCATTTCCACTATCGTTTTCAATAACAATCAATTGTGGATTTGCAGCCGTCAAGTCTACCGAAAGATTAAAATCTCCCGCAAACACTTCAGTTTGATTCTCTATTTGTTCCATTTGAAACGGAGGTTCATCTTCATCGTTGTTTTCCTTTTGGGGGACCTCCACCATTGACCTTGCCTTCACTTTGCAAACAGCGTGCCATTCTGATCTATTACGTTTTCCAGCTCCTGGATACGTGCAGTAGTAGACTTGAGATACCTGAGAGGCAAATACAAACGGATCATCCCCGCTATACTTCCTTTTCGAATTAACATCCACAAGCTTGTACTCCGGATGAATTTTGGTTCCTAAAGGGGATGTGTCAAACCAATGGCACTTGAACAACATTACGGTTTTCACTGGATATCCCGGATATTCAATTTCAACGACTTCGTGCAACACCCCAAAGTAATCACTTGCATCTGCATTGTAATTCGCACCCCTAAGACAAACACCACTGTTGTTAGTCGTTCTTGTTGATGCATACTCTGATGTATGAAACCTGTAGCCTTTCACAATATAGCCGTTGTAAGTCCTCACACGCCGTAGTGGTCCTTTGTTGAGATCCTGTAAGAACCGGCTCTGAAAATCGTGTGATTGTCCCTATACGTACAGTTAAAATTAACATTAATCAAAACAATTATTTGTTCACGTAAAATTCAATTAATGATACTCACATAACGTTGGAACCATCGGGCAAATTGACGTTGAAGACTAGTATCTATGTCTCTATCTGAGATGTTTTGATCTGCATGTCGTAGTTCTTGTGTATACATCCTAATAATTCACAACACAATTAGATGATAAATGACGCACGTTTAGTGCTATTTAATTAGATGATAAATATATGAAATACTTACTCAATGTAAGGCTGAACTTCATCACAATTCAATAACACGTACGTTTGTGCTATTTCAGCCTCTGTGTGTGTTGACCAATATCGTTTAGTGGCTTTTCCTATAGGTCGCCCCTTAGACTTGAATACAGAGAGCATGCCATCGACTTCTTGTTGCGTACCTCTACCATCGAAGTTACGTGGTTCATTCCTGATCCTCGTGTTGACATGGTCTTCAAAATAATATGAACAAAACATGCCAACCTCTTCATTCAAATACGCATTAACAATCGATGCTTCGACGTTTGCCTTCTGTTTAGCATTGCGCTTCAAGTTGTGGAGATACCTAAAATTATAATAGTTAACAAATTAAAATAAGGCTCCATATACTAAAAACTAATTAAATGAGAGAAATAGAATTGTTCACCTCTCAAATGGGTACATCCACCTGTACTGCACTGGACCACAAATCCTAGCTTCATACGCTAAGTGAACAGGTAAGTGTTCCATCGAGTCAAAGAAGCTAGGTGGGAAAAAACGTTCCAACTTACACAAAATAACTGGAATGTCTCGTTCCAAACGATTCATATCACGTTGTCAAACACATTCTTCTCAATGTGCATGACATCCAAATTGTGTCGGAGCAATAGTGAACTCCAATATGGCAAGTCCCAAAAAATACTCTTTTTCTTCCAGTTACCTGGGATTCCTTTGTTGTGTTCTTCTGCATTTTCCTCCGTAGTTTTTTTCAAACCCGTCCACTCAATCTCATGTGACAGACTTTGTCCTGTACGATTAATAAATGTTAGAATAAATGTAACCCAAAAAAACATGTTAAAATAAATGTATAAAATACCATTTCGAAGGGGCGGTCGATTGTTTGTGACTATTCTATTCTTCGTGAAGTCCACCTTATTCCTTCGAAATGGATGATCTCGAGGTAAAAACCTTCGGTGATTATCGAACCATGAAACTTTTCTACTCTTCGGGAGACTGAAAGCTTCAGAATATTCCATACAATACGGACAAGCTTGCTTTCCGGCTGTACTCCACCCGGACAACATAGCATATGCAGGAAAGTCGCTAATGGTCCACAATAAAGCAGCACGCATCGTGAAGTTCTGTTTCCTAGAAACATCATACGTTTGGACTCCGTTATCCCATAGGAAGATCAAGTCTTTAATAAGAGGCTAGAGATAAACATCAAGTTTATGCTTTGGATTCGACGGACCAGGCACCAATACAGTCAGAAACATTGTTTGAGGTTTCATGCACATCCATGGAGGTAGATTATACGGAGTCAGTATCACCGACCACAAAGAATACTTCTTTCCATAACTCCCAAACGGTGCAAAACCATCAGTACTCAAACCTAATCTCACATTCCTCGGTTCACAAGCAAATCCTGGAAACACGTTATCAAGGTGTTTCCAGGCTTTAGAGTCGGACGGATGTCTCATATCCCCAGCCTCAGTATCTTCAGAATTTCTTGCATGCCACGTCATGTGTTGAGCTGTAGCACTAGATCGAAACAATCTCATTAAACGAGGAATGATAGGAAGATAATACATCCTCTTGTGTGGCACTTTCTTTTTTGTCTTGCTTGATTGACCACCTGGTCCCTTCCGTCGTGGCTCTTTGTACCGGGGATGGCCACACATTCTACACATAAGAAGATCGCTATCGTCATCACCCCATATAACATGCAACCATTCACACAACAATCAATCTTCTCAACCGGCAAACCCATATTCTTCATCAGTTGTTTGCTCTGATGAAACGTCGTAGGTACTTTATTATCGACAGGACAAATCTCACTGCATAATTGTGTCATTTGCTCATATGCTCTGTTAGATAGCTTGTTCTCCGTCTTGATAGCCATAAGTCGAGCATTAAATGACAACTGAGAATGAGAATCACACCCTGGGTACAAATCTTGATCGACTAATTTGAGCATCTCATAAAACTGAAATGCTTCATCCGTTGGTTCCTCCTCTATATTTGACATACCGGCTTCCATCACCATTGTTTGATACATATCGGGTTCTTCCACCCCAAACTCTTGATCGTTACTGGTGCCGACATGCTCAACGTGTACGGGTTGTTCATAAATTGTAGTAGTGTAATAGTACAAGACTTGATCAAAATTATAAGGCCACCGTTGTTCGCCATGACTTGTCCAATTATAGTAATTATCAACGAACCCATTCATAACAACGTGGCATAAGACTTCATCAATGCTTTTAAATGATCTATTCTTACATTTCTTAGCATTACACGGACACCTAATACAATCCTCAGACATGTAATGTGGGTGTAGCTTTGCAAATTCAACAAATGACACGAGTTTATCATAAAATTCAACATTCACATTTCCTAAAACGAGCCTAGGAGTACAATACATCCACCGACGATCCGGCAATTCCATCTGTTAAACAATTTGACCAAAATAAAATTACACACTAAAAATTAAACACTAAAAGTAAAAATTATGTAGTAAAATTACACACTAAAAAACTAAACACCAAATTAAAATTACACACTAAAAAACTAAACACCAAATTAAAATTACACACTAAAAAACATACCTTAAATTTTCGCTCCAATCCAAATTTTTTGCTCCACACTAAAAATTTTCGCGTGTTTTGAGGTTCTGGAACATTTTTCAATACTACATGCCGACGGAAATGTCAGTCCGTCGGTATATCACGCGCCGAAATTCCGTCGGTATTGCCAATACCGACGGATAATTTCAGTCGGTAACACATATTTCAAATGTATATCACGCGCCGAAATTCCGTCGGTATTGGCAATACCGACGGATAATTTCAGTCGGTAACACATATTTCAAATGTATGTCAAATCAGTCAGATTCCGTTGACCAATTTTCAGTCGGTATTTACATTACCGACGGAATTTCCGTCGGCATTGAACATGTGTCAATACCGACGGAATCACTTTCCGTCGGTAAAGACGCGTATAAAAAAAATTTAACTGCGTATTCTTAACACTCCAACCACACTCAAAACAACCTACTTCTTCACAAACATCAAAAATTAAAAAAATACAGAAACTCATGTCTTCATCTTCGACATCCATGAAAATTGTGGTATGCCATTGTGGAAAAGAAGCTCGTGTGTGCATGTCGAAGCAAGAAAAAAGCAGAGGTAGACTATTTTATACTTGCCCAGATTCACTAAATGGTAATGGATGCTCCTTTTTTGTTTGGGCCGATGAACACGAAATTCACGGACAAGGAACGAGTTCACACGAAATGTTTCCGGGCATGGTGAGGAGAATTGACTCACTTTTGCTTGAAAATCAAGAGCTCAACAACAAGTTGAATCATGCGCAACTAGTTGGGGATATGTATAAGGATACATCTGACCAACTAACCTCAGAATTAGGATTTGAAGCTGGAAAAGTTGAAGAGCTAAAGAAGCAGAGGAACTTTCTTGTTGTGGCCATAGTATTCTGTGTTCTACCCTATGTGTTCAAGTTTATAGGTTGGATGTAATCCTAAGTTTATGTCTCTAATATGTATTGCTAAGTTTATGTAATGTTAAGTGTATGCATGTAATGTAACCACAACAACAGCCTTTCTTCAAGGCAATTTTCAATGAAAATGTTGTTTATCTATCACATAAAACATCCAAATTTAAATATACACATTCTTAACACATAAAACACACATAACTAAAATTAAACAACTGATACTTAAACATAAAAGTAAATAGTTCAACAAAAATGCAGATAAAAAATAAATAGTTCTACGAGACATAAAAGTAAATAGTTCTACGAGACATAAAAATAAAATTGTTAAACACATAAAAAAAAAATTATTCAAAGTCACTCATTGACCATAGTAGAATATATCAATGTCGTCATCGTTGCCAACGAACTGACCAATGATGTCATCATCGTGCTGCATGGTCGGGACATAGGGGGAGGGGGCTGAGGGGGCTGGGGGAACAGGCACGTTCACGTTGGCCGTCGGTGGAGGAGCTTGCATGGTTCTCCGATAAACCTCCTCGATCCTCTCGTCCGACCACCCCATCTCTCGACCCATATTCACATGCATCACATGCATGTAATGGTTGAATTGTGCCATCGTCACATCAGGAGTTGGGGTGAAAGATACGGAACCCTGCGATGCCGTCTGGGACGGACCAGCGCCGGAAATGACATCAGCGCTCATACGACCAAGGCCCAGAACTCGTCCGCGGGTGGTGGGGGCAACTTCCAAATAAGCCCGGTCCACCTCCTCGACTGTAGGGGCACTGCTGGTTCCGGGTTGAGTAGGGTCGACTTGAGTTCCGATCTCGACAATCCTCCGTTTCATCTCCAACTACATAATTAATAATTTTAAATTAATAGAATAAATTATAAAAAATGTATTTAATTAAACAATTTTATTACTTACGTGGAGGTTAGTTGTGCGCCCGTATGTGGATTGCTGTGTATCAGCATTAAACGGATGAGCAATGCTCATCCGGTCCAACTGAGTGGGTACACGCCCCGTATCCCGTTCCTAATAATTAAATTTATGTATTATATATATTAAATATATAATTAAATTTATTGAAATTAATTAAAAAATTAATAAACACTTACAATGACCATCGACTGCTCAAGGATGGACCGGGCTCCAGTCCGATGCCTGGACATCCCACCCCCATCGTCGGATCTCCGGTTGGCCTTAGCAATCTCACACTTCCTGATGTACTCCGGATCCAGCCACTCCCTCGTCAATGAATCCCACAACACAACATCATTATCATCCTTACCCAAGCTCTGCGTCGTCCCATCGCGCCGCCATGCCATTCTCCATTCGTACATTAAATCCTTATACCGCTGTTGCGCCGATTTACAGAAATACTTGAACATAGCCTGGTCTGAGTACATATTCCGATCCCAAGTGGTTTGTTTCTACACATATAATAAATTGTTTATTATTGAACAAATTAACAAACATTAATTAAATAATTAAGTAATTAATTACTACCTGAAATTCCTCGAAGTACGCCAACTTTTTTTGTTTTGGGACCTTCGACCAGGTATATGCACCCGCAGAGATCGGTAAAGAGCCAAAAGCAACCGTGCATGCCCTGGAGACCTCGTTACCAGGTAACAATCTGTGACATTAATTAACAAACAAAACACATTATAAATTAAAACGAATGTGAAATTAATTAATTATTAATTATTAAACAATAAAAGTATTTAATTACTTACACTCCTCCACTTGTAGCCCAAACGCGCTCCCGGCCATCCTGAGCAGGAACAACAGGATGGTCCCGGACAGACGAATGAGACGACGACTGATCAGGCGACGGGTGTGGAATGGGTGGCGGAGGCGACGATAATGGTGTTCGTGACAGTGTAGGCGTCGGCGCCTCGGGTCTAAGTTTGGATCGACTCTTCTTCGATCAGCTACGTGACCCGGAGGCCCCGTGAGATCCCGAGCCACCAGAGGCACCAGCACCATTTCCAGTCATCTATTTAATTTAAACATTTAAATTAATAAATTATATATATAATACTAATTAATTAATAATAAATTTCTTAATTTAATAAAAAACAATAATCTAATAAATTAAAATTTAATCCCTAAATAATAACCTATTTTAAGAAATAATAACCTATTTTAATAAATAATTTTTTATTCAATCAACAATACCTAATTTAATCAATAATAACCTATTTTAATAAATAATTTCCTATTTTATTCAACAATAACTAATTTCCTATTTTATTCAACAATAACTAATTTATTCAATAATTTTCAACTTTAATTAACAATTTTCTATTTTAATTAACAATCTATAACCTAATAAATTTAGTAACAATTTTTTCTAACTTTAAAATAACAATTTCCTAATATAATTAACAAAGCCCCTAATTTAATCAATAATTTCATAATTAGTAAATCAACAATATTAATCTAGCTAATTATAACGTACAATATCATAATTTAATTATGTAATTAACTCCACTCCAACGTATATGCAAATTCAACAATAATATCAATTATATATATAACATCAATTATGCAAAACATGCAATATCGATCTTAACAAATCACATCAATTTATTATAAATAACTATATACATCAACTAGCTATACATATAGGCAATTATCCACTTACAATATCAACTAATTAATTAGATATATCAACTACATACATTCAAAATAATTAACTATATACATCAACTACAAACAATTAATTTCATATTAATCTATATAACAATTTAAATTAACACATGCAATTTAATTCATAATTATAGGCAATACATATATAACTTAAAAATTAATTACTAACAAATTAAGAAAGCGTACCGTATAGATTTTCTAATCGAGTCGAGAGATCACCTCGGCCGAGCCTCTTCTTCGCGCGATGAAGATGAAGAAGGAAAGAGTGAGGAGGGAGGAGGGAGGAGGGAGGGTTTCTGTAATCTGTTCTTCAGTTTATATACAAAAAAAAAATTGCCTTTACCGACGGATATTTCCGTCGGTAAGGACCAGATTAATTATGGTAGTTAATGCGGGTCGGTTACCGACGGATATTTCCGTCGGTAATGACCACATTTAATTTTGGGAGTCGATCAAGAAGGCGGTTAGTTAATGCGGGTCGGTTACCGACGGAACACTCCGTCGGCCGGTGACCCAAAAACGACACCGTGTAGAGAGTTCTGAGTGTCCGTCGGCATATCCGTCGGTATCCCGTCGGGAAAGCCGACGGAAATTGAATTCCGTCGGCAGAGTCTTCTGACTTTGAATTCCGTCGGTAATCCGTCAGTACAGCCGTCGAAAAGAAAATCCGTCGGTATACATCCGTCGGCATAAACAAGCGTTTTTGTAGTGTTTATTCTTACTAAGCTTATATAATCTGGGAAATTTAGATTTTAGACTACCCTCTCCCACCCAAATCTCCTCCCAAAACCAAGTATTTTTCCCATTCCCTCCCAAAACCAACCCCCAAACCATTCCCAACCATCTTATTAATCTCACCCCACCACCCACCTGCCACAGCCCCACCCCCTCTCTGTTATCCACAACCTCAACCCCAGTAAGTTCCCCCATCTAGATTTAATCACTCGAGCCCACAATCTTTCCCTCTCGAATAAAACCTCCAAGTCCATTTAGATGTATTAAAAATGGTATTAGATGTACCGCGTTCACCAAGGTGACCCTCCCTCCAATTAGATGTATTAAAAATGGTATAAATGTAATTTAGAGGAAAAAATATAATAAAATGTAAAAGAGTAATTTATTAAAGTGAATATTTACTCAAAGGGAAAAATTGGAGCCCCTTAGACTACGTTTATCGGTGACACCCAAATGAGTGTCACCCCCAAATTGCATAAAAGACAAAAAATTATAATAATAAAATAATTAAATTGTGACCCTCAAAGCTTGACACCGGTTGGTGGAGCAACCTCATGGCATGCACATGACTTTCTTTAATATTGTGACACTTGTCACTTTATTATTGGCTATCCAAATTTTTTTTTATAAGATAATTTATTGAAGATAATATTTTTAAAAAAAAATAAAATTTTTTATCAAAATTCATAAAAAAAAATCCTCTACAAATAGAGTCCAATCTTGATGCATTTTGAAAAACATATCAATTATCACTCTTTCTCTCTTTCTCTCATATTTGTATCATTTTCTACTATGGATCAAAATAATCCCAACATTTTCTCAAACTCTCAAAATTATCCATACTCCCAAGATTATCCAAATTTTAGATCTTATCTTAACTCTTCCTTTTCAAATTCTGGAGATTTTAATGCATCTATTTGTATTTTTCTTTTTATTTCATTTCAGTTTCCTATTGATTATCTTGTAATTTTAATTTTGGTTGAGTTTGTAATTTTATTTTAAGAATATGTATTTTTTTCCCAATTTATAATTGCGGTTTTAGAATATCAAATCATAGTTATATACTATTTCACACCTAAAAATAAAATAGAAAAACTAATTATAGATAATATATTTTAGAAAATAATAAAGAAATAATAAATATTTTAGATTGGGTTGGTGTCATTGATAAAGTGAATTTTTTTTTGAATTGGGTTGGGTTGTAGATTGTGTATGTGGATGAGAGAGAAATGAATATTATATTGGAAGGTTGGGTTGGTTGGGGTTGTGGATAAAGATAGTCTTAGTAGGTAAAACCCCAAAAAAAATTGAACATTAGGTAAAACTTCAAATTAGGTGTAAAATTCCTTTTATGCCCTTCTACTTCCATCTTTCAAATTTCAAATCCACTTCTATCAAATTCATTTTTGTTTCTGGGGGAAAACATTTTTTCTCTCTCTCTCTCTCTTAATTTCATTTCTCTCTCATCTCAAGACTAGGTTTCGTCTTATTTTTTTCTTTTTGATTAGTTCATCTTGTACCGCCGTGAGTGGAGGGGGAAGGATGAGGCGGGGCAACGTGAGTGGAGGGGGAAGGATGCGGCGGCGACGGAGTGAGAGTGGCAGCGCCGCCGCACGCTGGGGGTACAAATATTGAAAAAAAAAGTGGAAAGCCATCGAGAGGAAGGGGACGGCGGCTGCGGTGTTGGGGTGAGGGTTTGGGTGGGGGAAGGCAGGGCGGCGGCGGCGCTGGGCGAGGGAGAAGAGGCGCCGCCGTCGTGATGTAACAGGTCTGAAGAGAAAAAACGATGGAGGGAAGGAGGAGGCGATGGCGACGTTTGGTGGAGAAGCTGGGTGGCGCTGGGGCGTAGCTTTGGTGGCGGCTGGGCGAGGGAGAAGAGTCGCCGCCGTCGTGATGTAACAGATCTGGAGAGTCACCGTTGCCTAAAAGACGAAGCCCTCGATGATTCGTGGACGACGATGAAGAAAGTCTCTGCCCTCGATGGTTCGTCGGTGCCGCCGCCTGGATCTAGCGTTGGTCGGCGTCGACGCCGATCTGCAACTCCACCGTGAGAGTCGAAGAGGGCGTCGACAGGTTCATTTCCAATTCCTTTGTTTTATTCCATCTGCAAATATTATAAGATCAATTGATCTGCAAATATTGTTTTCTTTTTTCCAATTTGACCAAAAGTATCATTGCCTTGATTTTTTTCGATTTCTGGTATTACTTTTTATGATATTACTTTGGGGTTCGTGTTTTGATTTCTGGTTTGTGTTTCATTTTTTCCGACTATGCGTCGGAGCTCTGCGCGTTTTCCTACTGTGGTGGTGGTGCCGACTTTGGTTCTAACATGTTCTAGGCAGAGACTAGGGTTCTATCCTTCATGGGCTTCCAATGGGCTTACTAATGGGCTAGGGTTTGATAGCCCAGATGTGCACTCCTAGTTTCAGTTAATACACCCCCAGATTCACACCAAGTTTCATACAACCAAATAAATAATTAACGGGAGTCAGTCGGATCAGGATAAGATCATACTGCAGTTTGGTAAGGTTGGTAAAGATATGTTCACGATGGATTATCGCTACCCGTTGTCTGCGTTTCAAGCGTTTGCGATATGTCTAAGCAGCTTCGACACAAAATTGGCGTGTGAATAGTAGCAACGGAATAGGGTTCTTGTGTGGAGTTCATTTCATTGTTCTTTTCATGTACTGTCTTTGCTTATTTTTGAACGAGTAAGATGATTCTATTGTATTTGGTGTAATACAATTTTTTCTTCTTATTCCTGACACTGCTGCATAGTCTATTTTTTTTGAGGATGTGGTTTGAGTAGGTCAATATTTGAAATTTCGGTCGATTTTGTCTATCTAGTATTTTGGGGGTGTTTTTGCAAAATAAATCTTCCACACTTTTAATTCATTTTAAGTAATTATTATCTTCTAAAACATTAAATATAATTATTATCTGTAAAATAAAGTCAATGTGTTGTAAATATGCATCGTTTTTTGGTATATGCATTTTTTATTGCTAGTATGCAATGTGTGTATGCATTATTTATTGCTAATTTATATTTGGAATCATAAATTGGCATTATTAGTTGGATATATCTTAAATCCTAATAAATCCTAATTTATATAATGTAAAAAAATGCATATTGTTTTTTTACTAGTTCGCAATGTGTTGTAAATGTGCATTGTTTACTCAGTATATGCATTTTTTGATTGCATACTTTTTGTTGCTAGTATGCAATGTGTGTATGCATTATTAATTGTTAGATTATTAACTGTTAGTATGCAATGTGTGTATGCATTATATAATGCTCGTATGCAATGTGTTATATAAAAAAGATAGAAACAAAAAATTAAAATTATTCTTTAATTTAAAATTTGAATGTAAATAATTTTTGAAAAAAATAAATATAATATAAAAATTAACCTGAATGTAATAAATTTGAATATAAATAATTTTTACATCATTAAATATAATAAATTTGAGTGTAAATAATTTTTTAAAAAACGTAAGAAAAGTAAAAAAAAAATTATTTCTCAATTCCATTAAAAAAACAGAATAAATTTTTTTTTAACAAATAAATAATTTTTAAATAAAATTTGAATACAAATTTTAAAACAATAATTAATAGTTAATAATATTATAAACATACAAGAATAAAATAATATTTATATTAGTTAGTTTTTCTATTAAAATTGATATGAAACTTTAAAAAAACATATAATATTATAATTAATAAATAATTAATATAATATAAAAATAATAAGTTAGTAATGTGAACTAAAATTTAAATTGATTATATTAAGATATGTATGTTGGGAAGAAAAAATGTGAAAAGTGAAATTGATTTGATTGGTGTAAGAAAAAGTGTGCAAAAGTAAAAGTAAGGGCAAAAATGTCATTTTAAGTGACATTTTGTTGCTCTACCCAATAAAATTTTGGGGGTGTAGGTTTTTCTAAAATTTTGGTCCAATTGTTGTTTTGCCCAATTCTCCCTTTATTAAAAAAAAAATAATAATAATAACTTTTATTTAAATGAATAAAAAAAAGGTTGAATAATTTTCAATGAAATAGAATGAGTATACAATTAATGACCAAATAATCAAATTATAACCCATCCATTTTTTTTTTTTATCAATTCTAGTAAATATTCTATTCGAAAGTTTTTTTTTTGAGTGGGGAATTTTTTTTTTTTTTTATGTCTGTAATTATTAATTTATTTATCAATTCTAGTAAATATTCTATTCGAAAGTTTGTAATTATTCGAAAGTTTGTAAATATTCTATTCTAGTAAATATTTATGTCTGTAATTATTAATATATATATATTTATTTATTTATTTATCAATTCTAGTAAATATTCTATTCGAAAGTTTGTTTTTTTTTTTAGTGGGGAAAGATATTTTTTTTTATGATGGGGATATGAAAAGCTAGCTAGTGATGAATTGTAATTAGATCCAACTTTTACCAAAAAATAAGCAACAATAAATCACATTTTACTAATTTTATGATGGAGTTTTTTTTTTCTTTTTTTACAGTGGGGGTTCACTAATTTGATATTTTTCCACTCACCCAAATCAACCCCAAAAACTAATTATTTTTAGAGAGTTTATCAATTTATGAAGTACTCTCTCCATCCTTTAATAATTTTGACACTATACTTTTAAAATAAAAAACTCCCTACTAACTACATTACCCTCATAATTACAGTTTTTTTATTCAAAATATAATTCCTCAAAACTTACTCATTAATACACTATTTTATTATTTGTTATCTATCTATAAAAGTTATTATAAGTCGAAATAAGTATTAATTTAAAAATAATATAAAAAAAATTGTAAGACCCCGTGAGGGGTAACGCCAAAACCTCCGCAAAGAGATTCTAATGCATATCTTAATTAAATGCTAAATGACAAAGTGGGATAGCTCAAGTGGTTAGAACACACTATCTAGGCCTTAGGTCCTGGGTTCGAGTCATGGGGAGGGGAAAAAAAGGAATGGTATTTAACTTTCCATCAAAAAAAATTAAATTCTAAATCAACACGGTTTAAATAAAACAATTTGAATGAAAAAAAAAACCTTTTTAACTAATAAATAATTATACATTAAAAAAAGTAGGGCTAGTTTTTTATAAATACACTCATTTTCGCTGATTATTATTATGGATCAAAGTTATTTTGTATTACTACATGCAATAATATATGTTACTATATGTTATAATGTGAGTTACTTAGTATTATAATGTGAGTTACTACATTAACAAAAACACTAGAAAAAAACGGGTTACTAAATAAAAAAATTTGTATTATTATATAAAATAGTTTGTGTTATTACTACATAAAATAATGTGTGTTACTACATATTACGATTTGAATTACTACATTTAATATCCTGCGTTCGACAATAAAATAAAAGATAAAAAAATCACAGAAATTGACAACATAAATGGGTTAAATTTTTTTGTCAAAATTAGAACACAAGCGGGCCAGTTGACAAATAAATTAAGAATTAACCCAAATGAATTAATGGTGGCCCAATAATATATATTTTCAGCACATTGACTCAATAAGTCAATATTTTCAGCCCAATTGACTTAATTAGTTAATATTGCATGAATGAAATATTGCATATAAGTTTTTATGTAAAAAGTAAATGTTAGGAATTTGACTTAGTAAAATAAAATATTATAAAAAGTAAACAAAATGGTTGAATATAATACTTCCTCTTTTCAATTTTATAATTTTCACTGTCCAATTTTATAATTTCATTTCTAAAAAAAATAAAAAAATCTCTACTCTCATCTTTCACTTTTTATATAAACAATCGATTTTTCTTAAAATTTGTGTCTAATTCAAATGAAAATTATAAAATTGAGTAGGACGAAGTATATATTTTATATATCAATCATCTAATAATACAACATGACCAAAGCAACTCTCACTCGATCAGATCTTCCCATTAGTCAACACGCGGACAAGCAAATTAAGACTGATCCCATACATACACATGCACTCATTATTGCCAAACATTTAAAAATCAAATTAAGAGTCGCACCTTTAATTTGACTATATATAAATCTACCTAGCTAGTGAACTCCACACACACAAATGACCACTTGTACATTTCCAATCTTCTTCTTACTTTCCACTCTTGTTTCGTCTTTGTACGCTCAGACTAGTCCGAAGCCCCAAGCCTTCGTATTCCCGATCAAAAAAGAGGACAACACCAGCCAGTATTTCACAAGCATCCGCATAGGTTCCAATAGCACCAAATTCAATGTCGTGATTGATCTTGGAGGCAAATTCCTATGGTTTAACTCCATTCGCTACTTCAGAGCCGCTTCCTCCTTCCGCCCCATCTTATGCGGCACTCAACAATGCAGCATCGCCGAAGGACCCGGCTGCACCTTCTGCTACTTAAGGCCTCCTGCCCCTGGTTGCACCAACAACACCTGCTCCGACGACGCCCTCAACCCCTTCTCTGGAACCGTGGGCTATAGCGGCCTCGGACTCGACGTGCTGCGTGTCTACTCCACACGCGGCATTCAGTACAAGGTAACTTTTTAAGGCAAATTAATTAACTCCTTCTCCTGCCAAGACTGTACGTTCATAAATGCAAAAACTCTTTACTTGCTGATCAATAGATTACACTACAAGAAAATTATTTTTTTTCTAGCTAAATGACATGAATTGACTTATATACAATAATAGTTCTGTCATTAATTCTCAATTTTCCCGTCACTAAAAACTTTTGGCTTAATAATGAGAGGATTATGTGATTAAAAATCTATTTTCTTGTAGTAATATATTAGACATATCGTTATTAAATCATGCCTTTTTCACAACCTTCTTATGATTCAAACAGATTGAGCTATCCCACTTTGTTGTGTATTGTGTTAAATTTTGTAAAAATAAGTGTGATAAATGTATTTTATAGGGGTGAATGCGAAATGGAATAAAAAAAAGAATGTGTTGGGAAAGTATGTGTTTGTTTTGATATTTTGGTAGAGTGAGATTTCGTTTTATGTCGATTAATCAATGTTGTTTAATAGTGACTGATTGGTATTGTAGATGTGATACTTTAAGTTGGTTAGGTGAGCAAGTTATTTTAGTGAACGGTATTATAAAGAGTAAATGTATTTTTAAGTGTGGAATGAGGGTAAGATTTGAAAATCGAATTTTAGATCTCAAACTGACCGCAAAGAACTAAGTCCATACGGACATAGACGGAGCCACACTGGGCCCCCCCACCATTTTTTATTTTATTTTATTATATATATATAATAAATTTTTTCTTTTTAAAATAATGATATATATTTGTATATGAATAAAATTATTGACAATTTGAGTAAATAAATAATGATTTTGAAGTGATGATAAAAATATTATTTACATTTTTTACATACATAATAAATTTAGACGGACAAAAATGAATGTTTACATACATTTTGTTTTTTAATACTCCGTTTTTTTTAAATGAGTAAATAATATAGATTAATAGTATATTTAAAATTATTGTCTAAATTTTTGCTAAGATTCACAAGAACGTCTTTAAAATTGAACAATATTTTAGTATTGAATTTAAAAAAAATTAAATAAAAATAGTTTAGTGTTTTAAATTTTTTGTACATTTATATTTAAAATTATTATATTGTATAACTATAGAATATTGGAACACATTAATGTATTATATTTTATTATATTGGATATTAATATTTTAACAATTTTTATATTACTCGGCTTCATTTTGAGTGCGGACTATCAAAACATCTTACAAAATACAATGAAAGTAAACTTGATGATTTGTTTTAATGGAATGAAATGTATTTAAATTTTGTTATAAGAAATTTTGATAAGTATAAAAAATACATTTTTTTATCTTTATAATAATGATAATTGGGCCCCCCTACCGAAAATTTCTGGCTCCGTCACTGCATACGGATGAGTTTCGAAACAAACATGTCCTTCGATTATCTAGCTGATATATAAATCTCAGGTGAACAATTTCCCGTTCCAGTTTTCTGATCCGGTTCTACGAGAAGGGCTGGCTAGCAGTACCTCTGGCCTGATTGGGCTGGGCAGGACTAGGATCTCACTGCAGTCACAACTTGCATCTGCTTTTAAAATTCCTCAAAAATTTGCTCTGTGCATTCCACCTTCTGGCAATGATGGTAATCTGATCATAGGTGAGGCCACCTACAGAAAACCATTTCATATAATCTCCAAGTCTCTTTTCACCACACCCCTTATCAGAAACCCTGTGAGCAGTTATGGAAACAGTGTGATAGGCAACTTTTCAATTGAGTATTTCATCAATCTCAAGTCCATCAAGGTTGGGGGTACATCTCTCGCGCTTAACAAGACTCTGCTCTCGATTGACAAGAAAACGGGAGGCGGAGGAACAAGTATACGGACTGTCAAGGCATATACTAGTCTCGACAGATCAATCTACACAGCTCTGGTCAACGAGTTTGTCAAGGCTGCTGCGAAGAAGAGTATTAAAAGAATGGCGTCCGTGGCTCCCTTTGGCGCTTGCTTCAATTCTAAGACCATTACCACCTTCAAAACAGGGCTTGATGTGCCTGTCATTGATCTAGTTCTTCAGAGCAGCAGTGTTTACTGGAGATTTTATGGATCGAATTCGATGGTTCGTGTTGGAAACGAGGTAATGTGCCTCGCGTTTGTGGAGGGACAGCCGAATCTGTCAGGACCAACGACTTCCATAGTAGTAGGAGGGTATCAAATGGAGAATTATTTGCTTGAGTTTGATGTGGATTCATCCACGCTCGGGTTTAGCTCTTCACTGTTGCTTCATGGTACAAGCTGCTCCCAGTTCGGAGCTGCATAGGTTGTTTGTGGCTTAGAAAAACAGCTAGTTAATTTATGATCAACATGTGTGGGATTGTCGTAAACAAAATAATTAGTGTTGTTACTCAACAGGTGATGATCAGCTTACTTGATTTTAATTTTATTTAATCAATATTTTGATTGAGTTCCTGCAAACTTCTTCTCCTTTTTTTTTTTTTTTCTTAATGAATCTTCTATGTTTTTTTGTGTGAATTTCAACGGAGAAAAACACGCAATAAAAGATAGAAAAAAATGAAAAAAGAAATTAGAAATACAATTTAACCTTTTGTGTTGTTCTCGTTAAGTACACAAAATAACACTTGCACGCACAGTTGTATGATGTAACTAGTCCAATTTTTAATACTCTATCACTTATCCTATCATTATCAACTGATATCACTAACATTTTACACACATGAATTAAATGAGATTTGCTTCTCAAATCCGATCGATCCCCTGTTCACCCGGACTGAGGTCAATAGACTTATCATTAGAACTAAAACCAGGAAAAGGTGCGTGAAAAGTATTCCTCTAGCCATATGGGAGTCGAACTCTTCCATCGAGGACAATTTATTTCGTACCATTTTGATGCTCCCCATCAAGATATTTATGGACGGAACCAGGAATTTAAGTTGAGGGGTCAACATATAATATTTAACACTAATGTATTTTTTTTTATAAAAATTAGGATATTTCACATTTGCACCAATTATATCAATTTTCATATTTAAATATCTTAAAATACAAAAATATATCCTTAATATACTAAAATTTAGAACATCTCTCTTGCATATCATATCACGAAAATCATCTACAATTAAATCAATACTGAATCTTTTGCAATTTGCTCTCAATATACACTAACATGTAATCTGAAAGAAATTAATTCTATTTTGTTTCATAGTTCATAGTCGAATATATAGTTTAATATATATAAATATTACAACATTACTAATTCACAAGTTAAATAAAATAAAAAACTTAAAATTCTCTAATTTTAAATTTATAATGATCAGAAATTAAAATAAAACAAATAATTAATACTCATATAAATAAAAGAAATATCATTACGGTTCCTTTCATTCACAAAAACTTATATGCAATATTGCATACATGCAATATTGACCAATTAAGTCAATTGATCTAAAAATATTGACTTATTAAGTCAATGGGCTGAAAATATATATTATTGGGCCACCATTAATTCATTTGGGTTAATTCTTAATTTATTTGTCAACTGGCCCGCTTGTGTTCTAATTTTGACAAAAAAATTTAACCCGTTTATTTTGTCAATTTCTGTGATTTTTTTTATCTTTTATTTTATTGCCGAACGCGGGATATTAAATGTAGTAATTCAAATCGTAATATGTAGTAACACACATTATTTTATGTAGTAATGACACAAACTATTTTATATAATAATACAAATTCTTTTATTTAGTAACCCGTTTTATTATAGTGTTTTTGTTAATGTATTAACTCACATTATAATACGTAGTAACATATACTATCGCATGTAGTAAGCACAATAACCCTATTGTAATGCAAATCATTTGATAAAGTTACATATAGTAACAAATGCATATTCAATGTAGTAATTCAAACTGAAGTATGTAGTAACATATAATTTTTTATATAGCATTATCGATTCTTTTATGTAGTATTTTTTTCTAGAATTTTTATTGATTAAGTAACTCACATTATAACATATATTATTGCATGTAGTAATATAAAAGAACATCGATCCATAATAATAATTAAAGAATATTTAAAGAAATATAAAATATTTAAAGATTAAGATTGTCGTAAATTGCAGCGTTCGACCGCGGCCTCGGGTGGCCGAAAACTGCTCGAAGAAGACAACTAAGTACAATTTCTGCTAGTGGGTGTATTTATAAAAAATATTTTTTGCTAGTGGGTGTATTTATAAAAAACATGGGTGTGAATTGAACTGCCAGTGGGTGTATTTATAAAAAATGTGGGTTAAACTGTCACTGGGTGTATTTATAAAGAATGTCAGTGTGAATGACTAAAATGCATATATGTAATATTTCACAAAAGACTAACCCCTTTCCTTTTGTTCTAGGTGATAGACTGATGAAAATGGGCTAATCGTATATATGATTATACGCATAGAGGAAACAAGTAAATATTGAAAATATAAAGTAAATTTAAAATTAAATAATTAATACTACTATAGTAAAAAAAAAATTGGAGGGGCCAGGGCCATTCCTCCTTCTGGGTAGTTCCGTCCCTAGGGATATTTTTTTTTGGAAACTGTCAAATTTTATTGCGAGGGTATCAGGAATACCTAAAAAAACAAATTACACATAATACATTACAAAATCAAAGAAACAAAAAAGCAGAGCCTAATTCTATCTGATGCACAGTCTAGGTTCCCAAACCATTCCTCCAAACTAATTCCAGTAAAAGTCATTTTATTCCCTTTAAGCCATCTAAAAGAGTTCACCTTAATTTTATAAGGCACTGTTGCCAAATCAAATTCCTGCCTAACCACACAGTCCATATCATACTATGCCAAATCTGAGTCCAAGCCTCCTTCCATTTGTTTTCCGCTGTTGATACATGAGACTTGAAGTGAGTTATACTTGTATCGTCTGAGTTGTATGAGAGGCTGAACCACACGTATATCCCTGTCCAAACCTCCCTCGTTTTTGCGCAGAGCAAAAATAGGTGACATTATGATGAGAATTTGTCAATCACCGTGAATTGGTGATGAAGTGGTTTTGCTATTAATAATTGAGAGATACAACAAACTCCACAATTAGTGGAAGAAATACATGGAAAGAATAATAAATATAAAGATATGGTCAAACTAGAATTTAGGCACTAATATATATATATATATATATATCACTAATATATCCTATTATCCCCCGTCAAGTGCTGCGTGGGATGAAGACACACGCAAAACTTGGATCGTAGAAACTCAAAGGCAGGACGAGGGAGGCTCTTCGTAAAGATATCCGCTAGCTGCAAATCTGAAGGGACGAAACGTGTGAGTAATCTCCCGGATGACAAAAGTTCACGGACAAAGTGATAATCAATATCAATGTGTTTAGCTCGTTTGTGGGTGACCGGATTCTGACTTAGGAATATAGCACTCTTGTTATCACACAGAAGAATGGGACGGGAAGCGGGCAAAACACGAAGCTCCCGAAGACTATTCGTTACCCAAACAATCTCGGCTGAAGCATTAGCCATAGCTCGATACTCCGATTCACAACTGGATCTGGCAACAGTAGGTTGTTTCTTGGCACTCCAAAAGACGAGATTGCCCCCAATAAAAATGGAATAACCATAAGTTGAGCGACGAGTCTCAGGGCAACGGGCCCAATCGGCATCAGAGTAACCCAAAAATGGAGGAATCAGAACGCCGTGTAAAGGAAAGACCAAAGTGAACTATACACTTGACATAACGAAGGAAACGCTTTACTGCCAAAAAATGAGCATCAATAGGCGAGTGAAGAAATTGACTGACCGAGCTAACTATATAAGAGAGATTAGGACGAGTGATAGTTAGATGCTGAAGAGCTCCAACAAGAGATCTGTATAAAGTAGGATCATGAAATGGGACACCATCACTAATGAGAGATTCGCCTACCGCAAGAGGGGTGTAAACGAGTTTAGAATCAAGAAGCTCAGCCCGTTTAAGAATATCATGGGCACACTTAGCTTGTCCAACAAATAGACTGTTCGTCGTGGAAGAAACCTCAAGATCAAGAAAGTAGTTAAGATGCCCAAGATCCTTGATAGCAAACTCCCGATGAGTACAAGAAATGAAATCCCGTAACATAGGCGAATCATTTCCGGTGACAATAATATCATCAACGTAGAGTAACATGTAGATAATAGAGGTACCTCGATGGAAATGAAACAGAGACGAATCACAACGACTCTGAAGAAAGCCCAACATGGAGAGATAAGTGCTGAAACGCTGAAACCAAGCGAGGGGAGCTTGACGAAGACCGTATAAGGCCTTCTTTAACCGATAGACACGATCAGGGAAACGGGGATCCACAAAACCAGGAGGTTTGTCAAGAACGCCATTAAGAAAGACATTTTTGACATCAAGCTAATGAAGAGGCCAATCATGTTGAACAGAGAGAGACAGAATAATTCGAACTGTGGCAGCCTTGACAACATGACTAAATGTATGATGGAAATCGGTACCCGAAATCTGAGTAAAACCCCGAGCAACCAATCGGGCTTTATGACGCTCAATGGAACCATCAGCATGAAACTTCGTACGAAAGACCCACTTTGATCCAACAATGTTAGTGCCAGGAGAACGAGGTACCAAGTCCCACGTATCATTCCAACGAAGAGCATTAATCTCTTCTTGCATAACAGCAAGCCACTCAGGATGCTTAGCAGCGGACTTGAAGCCACGAGGCTCAGAAGTGGCAACAAGAGCGGCAAGAAGAGCAGTGGAAGCCAAGTCAACATGATACCTTGGCTTGAATACACCAGCCCGAGCCCTCGTAATCATGGGGTGAGACGGAGGAACCACCGGGGCTGGCGCAGGTTCAACATAAGGAGGCGGAACAGGAGGTTGAGCTGGAACAACAGGCTCGGCAGGGACTGTATTAAGCAGCACAGGGGCTGGAGTCGGGTCAGCATGGATGGGCTGTTGGACGACGGACTTAGCAGGGTCCTCAGAAGCGGGCACTGGTGTGGACAGAGGGTGCACAAGCGCAAGCTCGAGAACTGATGAAGGTAGCAAAGATGGCTGAACTGAGTCCAAAGAATCCAGAAAAGTGGAGAAGTCCAATTCCGAAGCTCGGGAGAGTGACGGAGCTTCGGAAAAAGGAAAATACGGCGTGACGAGTAGTGAAGATTCTTAAGGTACTCGGGCCAAGACAACGAAACCCCTTGTAGATGCTGTTATATCCCAAAAAAATGCAAGGACGACTACGTGGTTCCAGTTTGTGTGCCGTATAATCGCGAAGATACGGATAAACCCGACACCCAAAAGGTTTGAAGGTGGAATAAGTCAGAGCATGGCCAAATAATAACTCAAACGAAGATGTATCATGCAAAATCGATGAAGGAAGCCGATTAATCACAAAGACAGTTGTAGCAAAGGCATCGAACCAAAGCGGGGCAGGAGCATGAGCATGAAATAGCATAGATAGACCAGTTTCAGTGATGTGACGATGCTTACGTTCGACCCGACCATTCTGTTGAGGAGTGTAAGGGCATGATAAGCGATGTAGAATACCATTCAAATGCATAAAGTTTTGGACTTTGGAGTTCACAAATTCAGTCCCCCCATCACTCTGAAAAATCTTGATTTTACGGGAGAATTGAGTGCACACAAAGGTATGAAAACGAACCAAGATATCAAAAAATTCAGACTTGGTGCGCAAGGGATAAATCCACGAAAATATAGAGTAATCGTCCACAAAGACAACATAATAACGATAGCCATCAGACGTAGAAATAGGTGCAGGTCCGCATAAATCACAATGTATTAGATCCAAAACATCATCAGCACGTTTTTCATTCAACTGAAAATATAGTTTCTTACTCTTAGCCATTTGACAAGAAGAGCAGACACTAGGACTAGGCAAAACTGAAGTAACAAATAAATGTCCAAGTTTATTCAATAAAGAAATAACAGAAAACGGGACATGCCCCAGACGTAAATGCCATAAATTAAAACTAGCCTTCAATGGTTTATTACGAACTGCTGCCACCAAAGCCGAAATTCCTTTATCAAGCAAATAAAGACCTTGATCACACCTGCCCTGAGCCAGAATCTGCTTTGTCACCCAGTTCTGAATCGTAAAAAAATTATCAGAAAATATAACACCAATAGAAAAGTCGGACGTGAGCTTGTTAATGAACAAAAGATTTTTAGTAATATGAGGCACCACCAGAACGTCTAATAATTTAACATCAGCAGATAAATTACGAGAACCAACATGCGAAATATTTAAAGCATTTCCATTACCAACAATGACTCTACCAGTACCAGAATAGGGCTTGAAAGAGTCCAGGGCAGTAGGTTGACTCGTCATATGAGCAGAGGCTCCTGAATCAAGGTACAAATCCGAAGTAGAATCTGAAACAACGCACAAAGAAGAGAATGCTTAGGCTAAATTTGCTAAAGACATCGTATTTTGAGCAGAGAGAAATCGAGGGCACTTGTCTGCATAATGTTCTCCTCGACAAATTTGACAACAAGGAGTGTATGGTCTGCGTGAATTGGAAGAGTGAGCAGCCTGTTGCCCTCCCGAAAAAGAATTACGGTACCCACGGCCAGAATCGGAGCCACGATTATTAAAAGAGCCTTGAGACTGGTGGCGACCAGGCTGACCACTAAAGCTCGAACCACGACCTTGAGAGGGACCGCGAGTAGAGTATGTGCGCACGACTAAAAAGCAGTAGGAGCCGAAGAACCCTCCATAGAACGTAGCATAAGATCATACTGCTTTGTTTGATGCAGTAAATCACGGAAACAAGGAATGGGAGTAAAAGTCAAACGTGTATCTGCAAAGTTAGCAAAGTGCATGCCCAAACCCCTAAAAAACCAATGACTATTATCATTTTCATCCATGGGACACTTAATAGTAGATAATTGATCACATAGCGATTTAAATCGTTTACCATAGTCATCAGCTGAAGACTCACCACGACGAAGCGAAAGTAGTTCCTCGCGAAGCTGATGCTGGCGAGAGGCAGAGGCATAGACGGCCTCAAGAGTGGTCTAGGCTTCACGTGAAGTCGATGCATCAATAAATTCAGAGGCAGCGTCTTCTGTTGGAGAGGAGTACATAACGCTCAGAAGTTTCTTATCCTTCAATCTCCAGGCTGTGTACGCAGGATTAACATATTTCTCACCTGTAGGGGATGTAATCGTGAGGGAAGGCGCAGCAACAGATCCATCGAGAAGTCCCATTAAATCGAAGCATTCGACCATGTGCGAGATTTGGCGACGCCATGGGAGATAATTTGCAGGGCCAAGTTTAATTGCTACAACTATATTGATCATGGTGGTGATAGGAATAGGATCAACGGGTGCAGTAGTCATGAAAACAGGAAGCGAAGAGGGGAAGATATAGCAGAAATAGCACAACGGAGGAGACTTGTTCGTCGAAAGAAAGTGGCAGAAGAATTTTTTTTTTTTTTTTTAGGGTTTAGGAGATTTTTAGGGATCGATTAAGGCTGATACCATATGATGAGAATTAGTCAATCACCGTGAATTGGTGATGGAGTGGCTTTGCTATTAATAATTGAGAGATACATCAAACTCCACAATTAGTGGGAGAAATACATGGAAAGAATAATAAATATAAAGATATGATCAAACTAGAATTTAGGCACTAATATATCACTGATATATCCTATTAGACATGCTTCTTCCTCTTCTTCTCCACATAGCTTGCACTCCGTTGAGAAATTCTGATTGTATGCTACACGCCGTTTAAGGTTAAGAATTGTTGGAATCTTATTTTGAAGCATCCTCCAGGAGAACCCCGTCACTTTAAGGAGAACACCTTTCGTCCACACACACTTGAGATCTTCCAGCTCCTGTCTGTTCTCGGTTTTAGTCTCCAATAGTAATTTGTACGCTAATTTAACCGAATACTTTCCATCCTTCTCCGGCTACCAAATCCACGAGTCCTCTTCACATGTGTTTGTTAAATACCTGCTGATCTGACGACAAATAGCATTAGTTGTTGGAATTAATGTGAAATTAATTGGCTTTTGATACCCTTATCTAATTAATTTAATTAGAGGGACTAAACTTTAATTATTAAATAATTAAAGGAGACATAGTCGATCTACTCTCGGACTAGATGAACGTGGTATATTTAATATCTCAAAACCGAGTTTAGGTGAGTGAGAAATTAATTAATGAAGTTGAGACTTCAACTTTGAGTTTGAGTGGTAGGAAGGTGAAGGGTCACCTATCCCACATTGGAAGTCTACAAAACATTTAAGGACTTTAAAGGCATTGAAGTGAACATGGAGTTAAACCATGTATTAGGGGTACACTCCCCAAAAGGCCACACACGCGCACGCTCGCCCGCCTGGCAGGCCGGCTCGGCTCGGCTTTGGATTTGGCAATTGGTCTTTAGGGCCTGCCTATCTTTTTGCAGACCCAAAAACTCCGAAAGCCCAACCTCCGCAGCACGGAACATTCTAGAATCTTTTGGAAACTCAAACTTGGTCTTCAAGAACCACTACTCCACGTGCGCGAGAATTTCGGACTCAAGATCCCTAGGGCTATGTTTAAATTCCCACCCACGAAAATCTCAACTCCCTAGGGCTATGTTTACTTTTGGTTTTAAAAACCAGGTTTTGGATTTCAAGATCCAAAACCCGTTTTACTTCGGGATTTAAAAAACGGTTTTTAAAATCTACTCAAAACCACCCCTATCAAACATATTGATTTGACATAAAGTTATATTTATATAATATTACTCCAATCATTATATTCTTTCTCAACAATAATATAATAATACTATAATAATATAATAATACAATAATATACTACATTTAATCATTACACAATTAACTAATCATTATAATCTCACCAAACAATAATATAATAATAAAAACTCATTCAATCTTACAACTTGATTTGACATAAAGTTAAATCCTCCACTATTTCAAAACCCAAAAGAAACACTCATATTACTATCCATCGGGATTTAAAAAACCAGGATTTCAAAAACTCGATTTTTAAAACCATCCAAAGCCCAAAGTAAACATCCCGTAGGGGTTTGATCTACCTTGTGTTACAAAATTTTCTTTGTTTAGTTCATATACATCGTACGTTCACCGAAGCTTTTTTTATAGTGGTGCTACTGTAGAAGAAGTATAAAGTCGTTTTACCTTTGGGAACAGAACGCCGGAACATGTGAGCACTATCCAAGGTATCTTCTGTTCTGCGGGCAAAGGGATTTTCCCTTGACTCGACTTTGGTTATCAATATATTTCGATATTGCAGTTACCCTTGATGGCGTAATCTTTCCTACAATCCCAGAATAGAAGATTGATTAATTAATTTATTTATTTATTTGGACTAAATAAATTGTTGTAATGTCGAAATCTAACGATAACATGGATATTGACCCTACTGAGGTCGTTCACGGTGTTGGTGATAACACTGGTGAAAACGTTGGCAATGAAGCCAACACGGGTGTTAAGGATAACACTGTTGCAGCGTCTGCTTCACACAATTCTGGTGAGAAGTCTGCAGATAAGGCTGATGACTTTACTGAAAGAGCCAGAAACGAGGGCAACCTTTTCAGAGGAGTTCCCCCTTTCAAGGATCCCTTCGTGGATCAGATTTTCACCTTCTCTCAACCTGGGCCGAGGCCAGTGGTGATGCAAGGAGAGAGACCTGAACAATTTTCAGGTACTGATTTTAAAAGATGGCAGAATAAGATATTTTTCTATCCGACCGTGCTTGGACTTTCGATGTTCTTGGAAGAGGATAAACCCAAACTGCCTGAATTAAATGCCAGTAAGCAAGAAAGGATCTTCCACGATTAATGGACGAATGGTGATTTTCTGTGCAGAAATCACATCGTGGGGGGCTGTCTAACGCCCTATATAATGTCTACTGTGACATTAAGTCATCCAAGGAACTATGGGAGTCCTTGGAGAAGAAGTATAAAACTGAGGGTGCTGGACTCAAGAAGTACGTAGTGGCTCAACTATACGACTTCAAGATGGAGGACAACAAGTTAGTTGTGGAGTAGGTTTAGAAACTGCAAATCCTATTCCACAAGATTGCTGCTGAAGACATGGCTCTACCAGAAGCCTTCATGGTGGCAAGCGTGGTAGAAAAACTGCCCCCTTCTTCGAAGGACTTCAAATCGTACCTCAAGCACAAGCGAAAACAAATTAGCTTGGAGGATCTGACCGTTCATCTCAGAATTGAGGAGGACAATCGAAGAAGAGAAGGGAAGGGACCTACTGTCCCGATTTAAGCTAAAGCAAACTTGATGGAGCAAGAGGGCCCATCAAAGAAAATAAAACGTCCCAATGAGTCTGCTGCCAACATAACGAAGTTTGTGAAGGGGAAGGGTCCTTCCCCTAAGCAACATAAATTCACTGGGAACTGCTACAGATGTGGGAAGCCCAATCATCGATCCAGTGAGTGTCGTCAACCTCGTCGTGACGACAAGGGAAAAGGAAAGCAGAAAGTGCAGGATTTTGTGAACCTTACTGATCTGGATATGTCTGCTGTGGTGACGGAGGTCAACATGGTGGATAACAAGAAGGAGTGGTTCGTGGACACTGGTGCCACTTGCCACGTCTGCTCGGAGAGGTCTGCATTCTCCAACTATTCTCCTACTGATGGGAGAAAGTTGTACATGGGCAACCAAGCCTCGTCTAAAGTGGCTGGACCTGTATCAGTGGTGCTGAAGCTGACATCGGGAAAGGAGCTAACTCCGAAGAACGTGTTGTATGTCCCAGACATCCGAAAGAATCTGATTTCAGGGTCTCTCTTAGTTAGTAGTCAATTCAGGCTAGTTTTTAAGTCTGATAAAATTGTTTTAAGTAAGTTTGGTCACTTTCTCGGGAAAGGTTATCTCGAGAATGGTTTATTTAAGTTGAGTACTATGGTTGTAAGCCGTAAAGGCAAACAAGTTATTAATGAAATTGCTTCTTCTTCTGCTTACATCGTTGAGTGTTCCTCTTTATGGCATTTTAGATTAGGACATGTAAATTTAAAATCCATAAAACGTTTAGTAAATCTCGATTTACTTAAAATTGATAATGTTGATACATCCAAACGATGTGAAATATGCACTGAAGCAAAAATGACCAAACTACCATTTAAAACTGTTGAAAGGAACACTACCCCTCTAGACTTAGTTCACACGGATGTATGTGATTTAAAATTTGTACAAACTAGAGGAGGGAAAAAGTATTTTATTACTTTCATAGACGATTCTGCTACGTTTATCTTTTAAGAAGTAAGGACGAAGCTATAGAAGCTTTTAAACTTTATAAAAATGAAGTAGAGAATCAATTGGACACTCGAATTAAATCAATTTGCAGTGATAGAGGTGGAGAGTACGTAGCTCCGTTTGAACAATTATGTGCTGAATCAGGAATAATACATCTAACGACAACCCCTTACACACCCCAATCTAATGGTGTTGCTGAAAGGAAAACCCGAATAGTAAAAGAGATGATGAACGCTATGTTGATCAGCTCTGGTTTGCCTTAGAACTTGTGGGGGGAAGCCATTTTGTCAGCTAACCACATTCTAAACAAGATTCCACACAAAACTAAAGATCAGACTCCTTATGAAGTATGGAGGAAACGCAAACCATCATACAAATACCTCAAAGTGTGGGGGTGTTTGGCTAAAGTTGAAGTACCACTTCCTAAACAAGTTAAAATCGGCCCTAAAACGGTTGGTTTCATCTTTATAAGATATGCTTTGAACAGTAGTGCCTATCGATTTCTGATTCATAAATCTGAAATACCCGATATGACAGAAAGTACTACAATTGAGTCAAGGAACGTCGTGATCTTTGAAAACATATTTCCATTTAGGGAAAGAGAGGAAGTGAGTTCAAATAAGAGAACCCATGAAGCAACAGAAGACACTGCAGGTCCGTCCACTCAAGAGAGTGAAGAACCAAGATGCATTAAAAGAGCTAGAATTGATAAGACTTTTGGCTCAAACTTCATTACTTGTGTATTGGAGGAGGATGAGCCTAAAACTATCAAAGAAGTTATGGCAAGACCAGATGCACCCGTCTGGAAGGAAGCCATAAAAAGTGAATATGATTCAATTCTGCTAAATCATACATGGGAGCTGGTTTATCTCCCTAAAGGTTGCAAGCCCTTAGGATGCAAGTGGATCCTTAGAAGAAAGTACAAAGCAGATAGGTTTGTTGACAAATACAAAGCTCGTCTAGTTGCAAAGGGTTTTAAACAAAGAGAAGGGTATGACTTCTTCGACACATATTCACTAGTGACTAGGATCACCTCCATTCGTGTACTAATCGCTATTGCTGCATTGCACAATCTCGAAATACACCAAATGGATGTTAAGACTGTGTTTCTTAATGGTGAAATGGATGCTGAAGTATACATAGATCAACCAGAAGGATATGTTGTACCTGGAAACGAGAAAAAGGTGTGCAAACTTGTTCGATCACTGTATGAACTTAAGCAAGCTCCAAAACAGTGGCACTTGAAATTTGACAATACGATGTTGTCAAATGGGTTTCGAATTAACGAATGTGACAAGTGTGTATATGTGAAAGATAGACCAAATGGATTTGTTATCGTGTGCGTATATGTCGATGACATGTTAATCATGGGTAACAATCATAATGTCATAGTTAATACGAAAAACATGTTAAGTAGAAACTTTGACATGAAAGACACGGGATTAGCAGATGTGATTCTTGGAATAAAGATTGAGAAAACGTCTAATGGAATTTCTTTGACACAATCTCACTATGTGGAGAAGGTACTAAAGAAATTTAATACCTTTGACGATCCACCTACTAAGACACCTCTGGAACTTAATGTTCACTTGAAAAAGAACAGAGGAGAACCAGTAGCTTAACTGGACTACGCAAGAATCATTGGAAGTGTGATGTACATTACGAATTGTACGTGCCCTGATATTTCATGTTCTGTAAACTAGCTGAGTCAATACACGAACAATCCAAGCAACGAGCACTGGAAAGCACTGAAAAGGGTCCTAAGATACTTGAAGTACACCCTTGAATATGGGCTTCACTGTAATACCCGTAATTTTTTTATATAGATATGTAAGTATATATTTAATTATATTCATTTGAGATAAAATATTAAAAGCCTATTTAAATTTAAACTCGGGATTTTAAGATTTTAAACCCTAGTCTTCATCTCAAGTAGACCTGTCAAGATGGGCCAACGGGGCGGGGCGGGCCAAAATCGCAAAAGCCCGCCATTTGGCGGGGCGGGGCGGGCCAACCCGTTTGCTAGGCGGGCTGCTAAAACCTCAACCCAACCCAAAAATGAGCGGGCCGCGGGTTTTGGCGGGCCAATTTTTTTTTTATATATATTTATTAAATTCATCAATAAAGTTTATCTAACAAAATTAATTAAATTAAACATAGTTATATCGTCCTATAAAATATTAAACACCAAGATATGAATAAACATCAGTAATATACTACATAATAAGAATAAACATCAAGAATTACCGTAATTACAAATATAAGAACAAAAAAATAAATAGAAATATTTTCATTATTGTGTAATATGTATAATATAAATTACAATAATAATATACATATATATAACAGTAATATACATATATTATATGTACTTTTTTTTTATCGGGCAAATAACTCAATATATATATAGAAGAAAGCTATGATAAAAACCAATTTACTCAGTAGCCACATTGGTTATCAATATTAGTGTGTATTATAAAATCATGAATTACAAGGCAGGCGGGCTGTGCCGTGGACGTGGAGTAGCTGAGTAGCAGAAATTTAGAAAATGAATAAAAGAAGAAAAAAATGCAGCTGTTTCTGTAATTAGTCCCGGTTTTTACTTTTTTTTATTATATGGAGTGTTTTTTTAAATTAAATATAATTGATGAGACCTTATCAAATCCGTAAAAGTGACCGATAAGGACTCAATCAAAGAATGATTATAACCAGAGATACCTGGACAAGCTCCTTAAGATTCCTTGAATGATTGATGAAGATGGAGGATGACGGTTGCGCCCAGGACCTGCACGAAAAACCGGGCCGGAGGGGTGTCCGGCGACGGACCTCCGACGCTCAAGTCAGTCGAGGAAGATGATGAATAATAGAGAGAGAAAGTGTATATTTGTGAGAGTTAGCTTAGGAGTGTAACAACGAGAGAAATGGTTTATATATCTTATACTTGAGGGGTAGAATGGTAATTATACTTTCTAGGGTTTGTTACAAATAGTACCACGTCATAGTACGACTCTGTGGTGCGCACACATTTGCAGAGATATTCTGACATACCAAGATTTCTTGCTCCTCCTTGTCAATCGAGATAATCTGTCATCCTGGCCCTGATTACGTGAGGAAGACCGAACGACGACCTTACTCTCCCGTCCAGGTCCATAAGATCTGGTCATGTCTGGAATGAGGGTATTAGTATCAGATCAGATCTTGGAGGGATCTGATCAGATCATGACCTATATCATGGGTAGAGACTTTTTTGGTCCTAATCCTAGAAAGAAGTGATCAGCTTTTATTTTGGTCTGAGTCAGTAGTTATTCCTTTCTGGACCTGCACCATTATGTCGCATCATCCACTCCATCCTATTCTTGACTATGACAGCTCTTTGCCGAAATAGTTAAGAATAAAGTATTTTCGAACTCACATCGTGGGTTCTGATCCTGGTTAATGATCTCCACTTCTAAATTGTTTCATACCTACATCTTGGATTTTGATCCTGATCGTGGATCGTTTAGCTTCACAATATTTTCTCTTGAAAATATTTTTCAGATCCTGAACTCAAATCTTGAGTTCTCTGGTTCAGATCCTGGTCACGGATCTCTGTACTCCATAATATTTTCTCTTGAAAGTATTTTTCAGATCCTGAACTCAAATCTTGAGTTCTCTAGTTCAGATCCTGGTCACGGATCTCTGTACTCCACAATATTTTCTCTTGAAAATATTTGTTAGATCCTGAACTCAAATCTTGAGTTCTCTGGTTCAGATCCTGATCACGTATCTCTTTACTTCACAATATTTTCTCTTGAAAATATTTTTTAGATCCTGAACTCAAATCTTGAGTTCTCTAGTTCAGATCCTGGTCACGGATCTCTGTACTCCACAATATTTTCTCTTGAAAATATTTGTTAGATCCTGAACTCAAATCTTGAGTTCACTGGTTCAGATCCTGATCACGGATCTCTTTACTTCACAATATTTTCTCTTGAAAATATTTTTTTAGATCCTGAACTCAAATCTTGAGTTTTCTGGTTCAGATCCTGATCACGGATCTCTTTACTTCACAATATTTTCTCTTGAAAATATTTCTTAGATCCTGAACTCAAATCTTGAGTTCTCTGGTTCAGATCCTGGTCACGGATCTCTGTACTCCACAATATTTTCTCTTGAAAATATTTGGTAGATCCTGAACTCAAATCTTGAGTTCTCTGGTTCAGATCCTGATCACGGATCTCTTTACTTCACAATATTTTCTCTTGAAAATATTTTTTAGATCCTGAACTCAAATCTTGAGTTCTCTAGTTCAGATCCTGGTCACGGATCTCTGTACTCCACAATATTTTCTCTTGAAAATATTTGTTAGATCCTGAACTCAAATCTTGAGTTCTCTGGTTCAGATCCTGATCACGGATCTCTTTACTTCACAATATTTTCTCTTGAAAATATTTTTTTAGATCCTGAACTCAAATCTTGAGTTTTCTGGTTCAGATCCTGATCACGGATCTCTTTACTTCACAATATTTTCTCTTGAAAATATTTCTTAGATCCTGAACTCAAATCTTGAGTTCTCTGGTTCAGATCCTGGTCACGGATCTCTGTACTCCACAATATTTTCTCTTGAAAATATTTTTTAGATCCTGAACTCAAATCTTGAGTTCTCTGGTTCAGATCCTGATCACGGATCTCTTTACTTCACAATATTTTCTCTTGAAAATATTTTTTAGATCCTGAACTCAAATCTTGAGTTCTCTGGTTCAGATCCTGATCACGGATCTCTTTACTTCACAATATTTTCTCTTGAAAATATTTTTTAGATCCTGAACTCAAATCTTGAGTTCTCTGGTTCAGATCCTGATCACGGATCTCTTTACTTCACAATATTTTCTCTTGAAAATATTTTTTAGATCCTGAACTCAAATCTTGAGTTCTCTGGTTCAGATCCTGATCACGGATCTCTTTACTTCACAATATTTTCTCTTGAAAATATTTTTTAGATCCTGAACTCAAATCTTGAGTTCTCTGGTTCAGATCCTGATCACGGATCTCTTTACTTCACAATATTTTCTCTTGAAAATATTTTTTAGATCCTGAACTCAAATTTTGAGTTCTCTGGTTCAGATCCTGATCACGGATCTCTTTACTTCACAATATTTTCTCTTGAAAATATTTTTTAGATCCTGAACTCAAATCTTGAGTTCTCTGGTTCAGATCCTGATCACGGATCTCTTTACTTCACAATATTTTCTCTTGAAAATATTTTTTAGATCCTGAACTCAAATCTTGAGTTCTCTGGTTCAGATCCTGATCACGGATCTCTTTACTTCACAATATTTTCTCTTGAAAATATTTTTCAGATCCTGAACTCAAATCTTGAGTTCTCTGGTTCAGATCCTGATCACGGATCTCTTTACATCACAATATTTTCTCTTGAAAATATTTTTCAGATCCTGAACTCAAATCTTGAGTTCTCTGGTTCAGATCCTGATCACGGATCTCTTTACTTCACAATATTTTCTCTTGAAAATATTTTTTAGATCCTGAACTCAAATCTTGAGTTCTCTAGTTCAGATCCTGGTCACGGATCTCTGTACTCCACAATATTTTCTCTTAAAAATATTTGTTAGATCCTGAACTCAAATCTTGAGTTCTCTGGTTCAGATCCTGATCACGGATCTCTTTACTTCACAATATTTTCTCTTGAAAATATTTTTTTAGATCCTGAACTCAAATCTTGAGTTTTCTGGTTCAGATCCTGATCACGGATCTCTTTACTTCACAATATTTTCTCTTGAAAATATTTCTTAGATCCTGAACTCAAATCTTGAGTTCTCTGGTTCAGATCCTGGTCACGGATCTCTGTACTCCACAATATTTTCTCTTGAAAATATTTGTTAGATCCTGAACTCAAATCTTGAGTTCTCTGGTTCAGATCCTGATCACGTATCTCTTTACTTCACAATATTTTCTCTTGAAAATATTTTTTAGATCCTGAACTCAAATCTTGAGTTCTCTAGTTCAGATCCTGGTCACGGATCTCTGTACTCCACAATATTTTCTCTTGAAAATATTTGTTAGATCCTGAACTCAAATCTTGAGTTCTCTGGTTCAGATCCTGATCACGGATCTCTTTACTTCACAATATTTTCTCTTGAAAATATTTTTTTAGATCCTGAACTCAAATCTTGAGTTTTCTGGTTCAGATCCTGATCACGGATCTCTTTACTTCACAATATTTTCTCTTGAAAATATTTCTTAGATCCTGAACTCAAATCTTGAGTTCTCTGGTTCAGATCCTGGTCACGGATCTCTGTACTCCACAATATTTTCTCTTGAAAATATTTGGTAGATCCTGAACTCAAATCTTGAGTTCTCTGGTTCAGATCCTGATCACGGATCTCTTTACTTCACAATATTTTCTCTTGAAAATATTTTTTAGATCCTGAACTCAAATCTTGAGTTCTCTAGTTCAGATCCTGGTCACGGATCTCTGTACTCCACAATATTTTCTCTTGAAAATATTTGTTAGATCCTGAACTCAAATCTTGAGTTCTCTGGTTCAGATCCTGATCACGGATCTCTTTACTTCACAATATTTTCTCTTGAAAATATTTTTTTAGATCCTGAACTCAAATCTTGAGTTTTCTGGTTCAGATCCTGATCACGGATCTCTTTACTTCACAATATTTTCTCTTGAAAATATTTCTTAGATCCTGAACTCAAATCTTGAGTTCTCTGGTTCAGATCCTGGTCACGGATCTCTGTACTCCACAATATTTTCTCTTGAAAATATTTTTTAGATCCTGAACTCAAATCTTGAGTTCTCTGGTTCAGATCCTGATCACGGATCTCTTTACTTCACAATATTTTCTCTTGAAAATATTTTTTAGATCCTGAACTCAAATCTTGAGTTCTCTGGTTCAGATCCTGATCACGGATCTCTTTACTTCACAATATTTTCTCTTGAAAATATTTTTTAGATCCTGAACTCAAATCTTGAGTTCTCTGGTTCAGATCCTGATCACGGATCTCTTTACTTCACAATATTTTCTCTTGAAAATATTTTTTAGATCCTGAACTCAAATCTTGAGTTCTCTGGTTCAGATCCTGATCACGGATCTCTTTACTTCACAATATTTTCTCTTGAAAATATTTTTTAGATCCTGAACTCAAATCTTGAGTTCTCTGGTTCAGATCCTGATCACGGATCTCTTTACTTCACAATATTTTCTCTTGAAAATATTTTTTAGATCCTGAACTCAAATTTTGAGTTCTCTGGTTCAGATCCTGATCACGGATCTCTTTACTTCACAATATTTTCTCTTGAAAATATTTTTTAGATCCTGAACTCAAATCTTGAGTTCTCTGGTTCAGATCCTGATCACGGATCTCTTTACTTCACAATATTTTCTCTTGAAAATATTTTTTAGATCCTGAACTCAAATCTTGAGTTCTCTGGTTCAGATCCTGATCACGGATCTCTTTACTTCACAATATTTTCTCTTGAAAATATTTTTCAGATCCTGAACTCAAATCTTGAGTTCTCTGGTTCAGATCCTGATCACGGATCTCTTTACATCACAATATTTTCTCTTGAAAATATTTTTCAGATCCTGAACTCAAATCTTGAGTTCTCTGGTTCAGATCCTGATCACGGATCTCTTTACTTCACAATATTTTCTCTTGAAAATATTTTTTAGATCCTGAACTCAAATCTTGAGTTCTCTGGTTCAGATCCTGGTCACGGATCTCTGTACTCCACAATATTTTCTCTTGAAAATATTTTTTAGATCCTGAACTCAAATCTTGAGTTCTCTGGTTCAGATCCTGATCACGGATCTCTTTACTTCACAATATTTTCTCTTGAAAATATTTTTTAGATCCTGAACTCAAATCTTGAGTTCTCTGGTTCAGATCCTGATCACGGATCTCTTTACTTCACAATATTTTCTCTTGAAAATATTTTTTAGATCCTGAACTCAAATCTTGAGTTCTCTGGTTCAGATCCTGATCACGGATCTCTTTACTTCACAATATTTTCTCTTGAAAATATTTTTTAGATCCTGAACTCAAATCTTGAGTTCTCTGGTTCAGATCCTGATCACGGATCTCTTTACTTCACAATATTTTCTCTTGAAAATATTTTTTAGATCCTGAACTCAAATCTTGAGTTCTCTGGTTCAGATCCTGATCACGGATCTCTTTACTTCACAATATTTTCTCTTGAAAATATTTTTTAGATCCTGAACTCAAATCTTGAGTTCTCTGGTTCAGATCCTGATCACGGATCTCTTTACTTCACAATATTTTCTCTTGAAAATATTTTTTAGATCCTGAACTCAAATCTTGAGTTCTCTGGTTCAGATCCTGATCACGGATCTTTTTACTTCACAATATTTTCTCTTGAAAATATTTTTTAGATCCTGAACTCAAATCTTGAGTTCTCTGGTTCAGATCCTGATCACGGATCTCTTTACTTCACAATATTTTCTTTTGAAAATATTTTTCAGATCCTGAACTCAAATCTTGAGTTCTCTAGTTCAGATCCTGGTCACGGATCTCTGTACTCCACAATATTTTTTCTTGAAAATATTTGTTAGATCCTGAACTCAAATCTTGAGTTCTCTAGTTCAGATCCTGATCACGGATCTCTTTACTTCACAATATTTTCTCTTGAAAATATTTTTTAGATCCTGAACTCAAATCTTGAGTTCTCTGGTTCAGATCCTGATCACGGATCTCTTTACTTCACAATATTTTCTTTTGAAAATATTTTTCAGATCCTGAACTCAAATCTTGAGTTCTCTAGTTCAGATCCTGGTCACGGATCTCTGTACTCCACAATATTTTCTCTTGAAAATATTTGTTAGATCCTGAACTCAAATCTTGAGTTCTCTAGTTCAGATCCTGATCACGAATCTCTTTATCTCACAATATTTTCTCTTAAAAATATTTAATGTTTCATACCCACATCCTGGGTTCTGATCCCGGATAGGGATCTCAATTTCTTAATATTTTCTCTTAAAAATATTTAATGTTTCATACCCACATCCTGGGTTCTGATCCCGATTAGGGATCTCTTCTTTTCAATATTTTCTCTTGAAAATATTTAAGTTTTTAGACCCACATCTTGGGTTCTGATCCCGATTAGGGATCTCTTCTTTTCAATATTTTCTCTTGAAAATATTTAAGTTTTTAGACCCACATCTTGGGTTCTGATCCCGAATAGGGATCTCAATTTCTCAATATTTTCTCTTAAAAATATTTAATGTTTCATACCCACATCCTGGGTTCTGATCTCGGATAGGGATCTCAATTTCTTAATATTTTCTCTTAAAAATATTTAATGTTTCATACCCACATCCTGGGTTCTGATCCCGATTAGGGATCTCTTCTTTTCAATATTTTCTCTTGAAAATATTTAAGTTTTTAGACCCACATCTTGGGTTCTGATCCCGATTAGGGATCTCTTCTTTTCAATATTTTCTCTTGAAAATATTTAAGTTTTTAGACCCACATCTTGGGTTCTGATCCCGGTAAGGGGTCTCCACTTCTTAATATTTTATGCTTGTGTTGTCATGAATTTTTTCCAAGTAAATAATATTTCTGATCTTGGACTCAGGTCCTGAGATCGCTTCTCATCCTCAGAAAAGATTGAAATTTTTTCTAAGTAAATAATATTTCTGATCTCGGACTCAGGTCCTGAGATCGCTTCTCATCCTCAGAAAAGATTGAAATTTTTCCAAGTAAATAATTTTTCTGATCTCGGACTCAGGTCCTGAGATCGCTTCTCATCCTTAGAAAAGATTGAAAGTTTTTCCAAGTAAATAATATTTCTGATCTCGGACTCAGGTCCTGAGATTCCTGATCTCGGATTCGGGTCCTGAGATCGCTTCTCGTTCATACTTCACATATGGGGAGCAGCACTTGTTCCTTCAGAGTTATATTTTATACTCTTATATGAGTTGTTTATACTCCTCGGGGAGTTATTTATACTCCGAATATAAGGAGCAGCACTTGCTCCTTCAGAGTCATATTTTATACTCTTATATGAGTTGTTTATACTCCTCGGGGAGTTATTTATACTCCGAATATAAGGAGCAGCACTTGCTCATTCAGAGTTCTATTTTATACTCTTATATGAGTTGTTTATACTCCTCGGGGAGTTATTTATACTCCGGAGAGTTCTTCTTGTAATGAAATCCATCTATTCTTCTCTGAACCAGGCTCGGTTCGTATTGAGGCTAATAGGATGTGATTCTCAAGCACATGGTTAGAACTCCAACCTTTTTTCGTATAGGTTGCTCCGAAGTGGTGGTAAAGAGAAACTGCTCTTATCAGTTCCTTCAATCCCTCCGTAGAGAGAGTGGTCACTGGTTCGGAGGACGAGGGTTGAGCAAGAGCACCACGCCTTTTTCCTGGAGCAGTGGCAGTGGCAGAAACCGCATTCTCAAATACCTCATTTGAGTTTCTGGGTGTTTGATATTTAATCTTGAGATTTTTATAGCCTGCAGTTCTCAAATCTTGAACAAAAAGTTCCATCAATTATAGTGGCGAATAAGGGTTTCTATTAACATATCCAAGCATCGGGAATTGAGAAAAGTGGATTTCTCACTGAAAATTAAAGCAAAAAAATCACAACTCTTTTGAATCTCAACAGCCATTTGATTAAGAAAGAAATGCACGCATTGTTAATATTTATGCAAACATTTACTTGAGCTATAGCCAAGACTTCCGTGTATATATATATATGTTGCAGCATTGAATTCATTCATTGAAATTTCGCCAATGCTTCACAAATTTAATAGTAGTAACACATTACAGTATAGCAACTAGTGTAAGAAATTCAGACACAGGATTAAATGTGAAATCAATTTCTTCATTTTGTGGACTATACAACCATATCCCAATTTGATTAGCCCCAGTATTGTAACTTATACACACAATATCTGGATAAAACTTAGCATAACAACGACAATTCATTTTCAAGAACGACAACAGCAGGCCACGAGCATCTTCTGAAGAGTAAGGAACATGTACCTTAAACCATGATGCATAACACTCTGCCAAGAATTATAAAGTGTGGATTTCGTGACACAATGCCGCAAGAAAAAATCCAAAAACCAATAGCAAAATAGCACATAAACAGCAGATTTTTGACCCAAAACAACCAGAATTAGTACTAAAAAAGCAGCAGAATTTTGGTGTCATTAAGAGCCTAATCTTATGCAAATTACAGCAGCAAACAGCGCAACTGGTAGCAGGAATTGGCCTAAATGAATAGCGGGATAAATCACAACAATTCTAAGGCAAATACCAACAAAAATCAGCCACCAGTTCAGAATTTCAGCAGGTATTATGCATTCAGCCTCTCGAGAACATAAATCACTCCCAAAACATGAGAGCAAACGTTCTGAGGCAGGCCAAAATCACGACTCAAATACACCACACCTAAAAAGAGAAGGAATGATGCACTAGGTAAACAAGATCTTATAGAACCAGGAAGAAATATATAAGTCTTCAAAACTTCATTTATTTTCCAAATGTGGAACTTTCTGGCAGTGTTGTAAACTAGTCAACATTTATGCCTTCTCATATTCAAATGCCAAAGGTTTTTCTGAATCATGATTTTATAATCATGAATCAATTTTTATTTAAGTAGGCCAATCCTCATTTAAGCAGAACTATTAAAGCTCAATATTAGCTAACACTTTATTGGGTTTTGCTACCTAATATTAAACTGAAACCAGTTAAGATTGAACTGCAGGATCAGCTGCAGCTTCAGGTGGAGAGGATTAACTATTAAGCATTTAAGCATGCACATTGTCATCAAGCATTCATTCTGAAAACTTGCATCATCCGTTAATAAATCAATTTTTCTACGTGTGCCACGTTCTGAACAAAATCCTATGTGTCTTTTACAACAAATATATTTTAGGTTTTGGTGTCATCCACATCAAATGATATATTGGACATGCACACACTCATATTTCTGTACATAGTTCTCCAGATCCTATACTTTTCTTATCAGATCTCTAATGCAGAGTTTGCATTAGTTTAAAGTGTCCAGGAAAATGCCAGTTTACGTTCTGAAATCGTACAGTCACCAGACAAGCTTCAGGTAATATCCACAGTTCAATTGTTGACTCATTCTGTATAATTTTTCTAAGGGATGGAAATAACATCAATGATGTGTAAAACACCTTTTGATATACATTTCTAATGGTTCTTAAAATTGTGCCAAAATATTTTTTCACAATGAGTGCTCGAATTTCCCTGTTCCAGACTCCTTTTACAGGGTCCATCATGTAATAACAAACTGATGGTCTTGTACTTTATCCTAACCTTGATGGCATGCTAGTGTTTGTCTTGTTTTTTAATATATCAGTTTGCCAACAAGTAGTGGTGGCTTCTCTTTGAGGAATTAGCTCAAACAATTAATAGGGCATAACTCATCTTTTCTTATTTCACACTCCTGCTTAAATTTTTTATCTCAAGTTTATTAAGCCTAGTCACAGCAACATGCCAACAAGAGAAACAAACAAGTTTTCATATCCAAAACTTACTACGATAATTTTCGACTAGCAAAACAAGCTAGACATTCTAACCGAAAGCAAGCAAACAGGCAACAAATCCCTCTGGCATAACATCAAACACCTTGAGTGCACATTTGCTCAACTCTTAGACATTTAATCAACCAGTAGATTATTTTTTGAAAAGACAAATGTAAGAAATATGTAGCTACAACTTCTACAGTTTATTCTCATACGCAAGAAGTAAGAATCAGCTTAAGCAAACAAATCTCCATCCCCTTCAATCAGCTTCAGCATACCTTGCACTTTCTCATCCATATCTACACACCAGCAACTTTCTAGAGTTTATTTCTTAATAGAATCATAAGCAGCCGTTACTCAGAATTTCTCCAGATAATTTACAATTTGATTTCCAATTATAATATCACTCTCATCCATCCATATAAGACACACCCAAGATAATAAGCCATTCATTTCTCAGTAATACGAAATAAACAGGTACTAAATAACCAGGCATGTTCTGAATTTTGCAAATAACCAGGTACTAAATAATTCCATACCTCTTGTTGTTTATGGCAAAAATTAAGAATCAAATAGAAGACATCACCTATGTTGCCTCTAACTTCCGCGCTGCTATGAGCTACAACTCTAGATTGCGAGTTGGGTGTTTGCACCCTGAATTAAGAAGTGGAGGCAGAGCTCTCACTTTCCTTGAAATTCAATTCGTGCTCAACTGCAAGCAGGTCTGGCTGTCATCAGATTTGAAAGTTTTCCTGATATTTCAGATTGCAGATTCGCGCAAATTCAAAATTGGGGGTTTCTGCTTTAGGGCAATAGAATAATCCCTTTATCGTGCGTGTGAAGCTCTGATGGCTCGATGAGGATAGCGCCACCGACAGATGATCTGTAGTGGTTCGACTAGTAGTGAGCTGACTCGACGAGTTGACTCGGTGAGTTTCAGATCGCAACGCTTCAATCCGGACTCAATCATCGTCGGAAATTCTGGGCGATACAGCGACAATGGCTGGTGCGTGAGGCG
This sequence comes from Galeopsis tetrahit, assembly GCA_963675135.1. Classification (NCBI taxonomy): domain Eukaryota; kingdom Viridiplantae; phylum Streptophyta; class Magnoliopsida; order Lamiales; family Lamiaceae; genus Galeopsis; species Galeopsis tetrahit. Next base: position 41,970,046 of record OY776120.1, read on the forward strand.
GTGCCGGATTCAGACGCCGGAGGATCAGGAAAGAGAAATTCCGACGTTGATTTATTCGGAGGAGATGAAACTAGCCGGCGCGGAGGCGGAGTGCGCAATTTGCTTGTTGGATTTGGCGATTGGTGAGAGAATTAGGGGTCTGGAGAAATGTAGTCATAGCTTTCATGTGCAGTGCATAGATCGGTTGTTGGTTTCGCATTCTTCTCCCCAATCCCGTAGAATTATTTCTTTCTAAATGCCACTTCACAAATGAAATCATTTGTTTTTCTCTCAATCTGGGAGTTGAGGCCTTTCAACCAGCAATGCCGATAGTGCCTTTATTTCTTCAATTACTTGCAGATTTCGGGGTATAGCTTGGTGCTTCTCCCGAAATTAAGGAAAATCCTCACGCCTTAGCTCAGATTTCCCACAGACGGCGCCATTTGATGAGACCTTATCAAATCCGTAAAAGTGACCGATAAGGACTCAATCAAAGAATGATTATAACCAGAGATACCTGGACAAGCTCCTTAAGATTCCTTGAATGATTGATGAAGATGGAGGATGACGGTTGCGCCCAGGACCTGCACGAAAAACCGGGCCGGAGGGGTGTCCGGCGACGGACCTCCGACGCTCAAGTCAGTCGAGGAAGATGATGAATAATAGAGAGAGAAAGTGTATATTTGTGAGAGTTAGCTTAGGAGTGTAACAACGAGAGAAATGGTTTATATATCTTATACCTGAGGGGTAGAATGGTAATTATACTTTATAGGGTTTGTTACAAATAGTACCACGTCATAGTACGACTCTGTGGTGCGCACACATTTGCAGAGATATTCTGACATACCAAGATTTCTTGCTCCTCCTTGTCAATCGAGATAATCTGTCATCCTGGCCCTGATTACGTGAGGAAGACCGAACGACGACCTTACTCTCCCGTCCAGGTCCATAAGATCTGGTCATGTCTGGGATGAGGGTATTAGTATCAGATCAGATCTTGGAGGGATCTGATCAGATCATGACCTATATCATGGGTAGAGACTTTTTTGGTCCTAATCCTAGAAAGAAGTGATCAGCTTTTATTTTGGTCTGAGTCAGTAGTTATTCCTTTCTGGACCTGCACCATTATGTCGCATCAATAATATTTAAAAAAAAAACAAAAAAATGGCGGCCAGCCCGCCAAAGCCCGCCCCAACCCGCCAAAGACGCGGCCCAAACGGATTGGCCTGTCTAGGCCCGCCTGCTAGCGGGCTTGGAAAATCCTGAACCAACCCACTATTTTTAGTGGCGGGGCGGGCTGGCTCAACGGACCCAACCCGTTTTGACGGCTCTAATCTCAAGCCCAAGCCCAGTTTTAATATACATATATAATAGATGGTGCCCTAAAATATTTTTCACAACACAATCTGAAATTCCTAAATCTAAGTTCTCCTCCTTCAGAAGGTCACGGTATTTCCTCACCCCAGTTTCCATTATTTTATCATTTATATTCGCAGTCAATGATTCATATATACCTTTAAAAATCTAAAATCGTATTTTCATATGAATTATTTATCATACAAAAGCTATCCATATTTGTTGTATGTATACATATATTTACGTATATATTAGTATGCAAGTTATGAATACATACTTTAAGATATTGGCTTCATCATGTGTTTAGATTTACTAAGTTAGGGAGTTATTTATTTTAATTAATACCGATTAAATAAATTCTAAGAATTCTAATTAGGATTTATATAGATCTTATTTGAGACTTTATTTTTTTAAATATATTTAATTCATTGTTAGGCGACGATTATCATGAGAAGTAGGCTTTAGCACTATTGCATTCATTCATCCACGACATACATTGCAAGGTGGGGGTTTTCTAATTCATTATTTATCTCTACAGTGGTTAGTAGAGCAAGTTGTTCATTGTTAAATATTTTACGTGATATGTTGGATGTGTCTGCTATGTGTTATGTTCCACATGTTATTCTAAGTTATGAAACCAAACAGTCAGTGACTAGTTCACGAGTCCGGGACCATATAAGTTGTCCTCAAGAATCACCAGGGTCATTAAAATGGCTATGGCAAGACTCGCAGTGCTCAGTCAGTTTATCAGTCAGTTCAGAATGTGGCAATGTTCTCATGTTTGCATTTGATGTGTTTAACTATTTGTTTAATATTTAACTGTGAACAACTGGACCCCACTGAGTGTGATTGCATTACTCACCCCTTCATTTTAACATTTTAGGTTAAGGAGTTGATGGCGAGGAGGAGCGGTGATGACAAATCTATTAATATTTAGTAAAGTAATTGAGTATTTCATTTTATGTATTAAACTTTTTATGAGATTGTGAGACTTATCGTTTGTATTTTAAGTTCTTTTGAGTCTTTCACTTTTAATCTAGTGCTTTTATTGTTGAATGTGTTTGAAAGCTTAATTTCTTTTGCTAAATTTTCTAATTCATGCCCTTTGCAATACTTTAATTAGTTATTTTTCGCAAAATCTACTTTTATGAAAATTGGGGCGTGACATTCACTACACGAGACATCCAGCTGTACTTGAAGGGTATAGTGATGCAAACTGGATATCTGACACTAAAGATTCATTATCCACTAGTGGATATGTATTCACTATTGGAGGAGCAGCAGTGTCGTGGAGATCCAAGAAATAAACGTGTATTGCCCGTTCCACAATGGAATCAAAATTTATCGCTTTAGACCTAGCCGGTGTAGAGGCTGAATGGCTGCGTAACTTTCTGGAAGACATTCCATGTTGGAACAAACCAGTACCTCCTGTGACGGTACACTGTGACAGTCAACCATTGGTAGAGCTATGAATGTCATGTATAACTGAAATTCGAGACACATACGTCGTCGACACAACTCCATTAGAGAATTGATATCAATTGGAGTAATGTCTATTGATTATGTGAAGTCAAAAGACAACAAAGCGGATCCGCTCACGAAGAGCATAAACCGAGATCAAATGAACAAGCTGGTACAAGAAATGGGTCTAAAACCCACAATAAAAACCAAAACAGTGGAAACCCTACCATGATGATTGGAGATCCCAAGAACTTGGTTCAATGGGAAAACTAAACTGTGGAAGTTAGTGATACAACACTTGAAAAACATGACCATTCCTGACAGCACTATTTTAAGTGTTAACAACCTGTAAGATGTGGTAAAGGGTGAGTCTATGACTCTTATTGATTCCTAAAGTATAACGGGATACTCGAAAGGAAATCACCTATATAAATGAGAAGTGAGGGCTACCTCGACCAAACATTTATGAATACAAAGGACGTCCATGGCCAAAACGAACAAAAATGTGAGAACGTTACGAAGTTGAGATTGAAGTGTGTTGTCATTGTTGATTAGGTATACACTATGGAGGATTAGTTCAAGGCACTGCGTCCACTAAGCCGCTAGTTGATTCATGCATTACCTACCAATAAAATACACAACCGCAAGTGTACGGCGTATATTGTAGCGTGATAAGTACAAGGTTGATCCCACAAAGAGGTGTAGTGTAAAAGTGTATTTTGTTGATTGAATTCTAAATAGACGTGATCGATAAGTTTGAAGGTTATAATTACCCCTAATTATCTACCTAACTGTCACAAGTAAACAATTAAAGAGTAATAAGAAAATCGATCAAGTGTGCTCATGCAAATCACGAAAACGAGAAAAATACAAGTAAAACTCAAATAAGAGAAGGTAGATTCCAAGGCACATGCAATACAAATGAATCCATCTATGATTAACAATCTACTCAATTGGTGTTGTGCTTTTTCTATAATATTGATCCCAAAATAATGAGTTAAAAGTCTTTTCAATCCAATTAACCCAATAGAAATATAACACAACCTAGTATCTCTACCTAAATAGCATCATAAAACCCAATTAAGCTCCTAAGATCATCACAGATCCTCCTAATCATTGATCATCTCTCGATTTCACAATAAAATTAGGTCAAATGCTTGCAATCAATCAAAAGAGATTTCTCAACCCAATTTCAATTAACTAAGATTAACATCTCACTATTGTACACTAATGGCATGTTTGGAAGTGAAAATCAAGAGCATTCATTTAGAATTAAGCTACACAAACACCAATTAAGTAAAATACTAATTCATAAACATCATCAAAAGTATTTACAAGGCCCTAAAACCAAAAGTGTTCTAGCCAACAATCAACATAATCCAATTAACACAAACTAATGAAATAAACAAATAAAAAGAGAGAGAAAGAGGAAGCTTAGTCTAATGGATGATGGGTAATTGAATTCCAAAGCTCTTGTTGCCTTCCTTGCTTGATTTGGTGGAGAATTGATGAAGAAGATGATGATTACCTCTCAATGTGTGTTTGTATGTGTAAGAATGCTTGAGGAAGGGGGTAAGTCTTTTGAATTCAAGAATGGGGGTATTTATAGTGTTGGGGTAGGCTTTAGGAATAAGTTTTGCACTTAGGTCCCTCAAAAATGGTGAAAATGCATAAAAACCACCGAGAATATGGGTAGCTAGGCTGAGTTGGGTGACTCGGCCGAGTCGAGACATGGCGGTGTGGTCGAACTCGGCCGGTTCTGAGCATTCGGCCGAAAAATATATTTTTCTTCCACTCGTCCGAGTAGGATAGCTCGGCTGAGTTGCTGTCTGTCCTAGTTGCAGGTCTTCATTTGTGCTCGGCCGAAAAATGAATTTTTTCTTCCACTCGGCCGAGTTGGAGAACTCGGCCGAGTTGCTGGATATCTAAATTTGAACCTCGAACTTGTTTTGTGTGTAACTTTTGCTTCCGACCTCCAATCGACTCGATTCTTTTTTTCATTCTACTCCGTTTTTCGAGAGGAATCCAATGGTGCACTCCTCTTTTTGGTCCAGTGAATTATGGTACGTGTTTTGCTCCCAAAATCCTTCATTTTTCCTACAAAATTGACAAAACACCACCTTTCTCTTATTTCGACCAAAACAATCACAATCACAATCAACCAACAAATAAATGAAATCACAATCAAAATGAGCTTCACATGTGAATCAAAAATGTGTAAATTTCACCAGAATCAAACCCCCAAACTTAAAATATTGTTTGTCCTCAAACAACTAAGCACTTAAAGCAATGAGGGTGAAATGATCACAATGGAATATTCAATGTTCATGCAAAGTGAAGTGTGGTGAGGTCTCTTTCTCAAAGTGCTTTCTCAATGATGGTCATAGGCTCATTATTGCAATTCACACTCATAGATCAAAGATAACACAAATACACAACATATTGTGAAGGGGAAACAAAATCCAAATGTTCAAGCTCTCTACTCACATGATAGAGTGTTTCTCTCAAACACACAAGCAAATTGAGGATATGAATGCACTCAACAACCAAGTTATGCTATGCAATCACCATAAGCTTGCCCTCATTCTACTTTCTACACCACTCAAGTATTCGACAATGTGATCAATAGGGCTTAATCAAGGATGTAACATTGGCTCTTTGGACAAGGTGAGACGAATTTGGGAATTGTGACTCTTTTAGTGGAGGACAAAGCTTGTTATTTTACAATTTGTTCTTTCACTTTCAAAGCTTATAACCTCTATCCTCACTTTTTCTTTTCCTTCTTTTTCAAGCATTCATCACTTTATCTTTTGAGCCAAGTTTTCTTTCTTTTCAAGCTCTTGAGGATCCCTTGCGCTTATTTTCTTTTTCATGGGTTTTCTTTTCATCTTTTCTCTTTTTCAACTCATTCCAATCTTTCTTTTAAACCAAAGAGTATTTAAACACACGTTCTTCCACTTTGTCTTTTATCCCCTACTAGATATAGGTATCAAAGGCTCTAAAAGGCTAATTGGCTAACATTGTAGTTTGCTAAGAAATTGAGGAATTAGGCTCAAAGGGGCTAACTACGAAAGATTACTTTGGTTTTCAGAAATTTTGGCTAAGTGACTCTTCAAAACGAAAGATGGCCTATGTCATATCACAAAGTCTTACACAATCATGCTTTCAAACAAGAACTTGGGCAAGTTCTAGGATCACTAGCAATAACCTAATTCACTCTCAAATGAACTAAAGTGGATTAAAGTTCGATTTAGGGCTCAATTCTCACCGTTTTATTCAATAGATATTTCACATTCATCAAATGTCCCAAACAACAACACATCATGTACTCAAAGAATCAAAGATCAACAATTATGAACACAACATGAACACTACTATCCATCACCAATCATGCATACATTCAAAGAAAATAGAAATCACCACAACTACTCAACTATGGATTTTAATGATTACCATGCTCACATTTCACCATAAGTCCACTACCTAACATATGATCAAAACCAACTCAAACAATATAAGCATATGAAAGCTAAGTGTGCGCCGATGCAAAATGTAACACAAATGAAATGACAAAACGGTGCAAGGGATAACAAATAGTGGAAAAAGAAAAGAAAAATAATTCCCCAAAACTTAGAATTTTACTATGTAAAAATTCTAAGTTTGGGGCTACAAGTTGTTACCTCCCTCCTTGCACATCCAAAGCTTCTCTCAATGATCACCATTGCACCACTTGCTCCCTCTTTCCAAAGTTGGCTTTACTTTCTTCTTCATTCTCTAAGAAATGATATCCAAAATGTTCCTCATCCATATCTACAAAAGAGACTAAGCTATCAAAACTACTAAAACAAGAAAAACATGAAATCAATAAAACCTTGGGTTGCCTCCCAAGTAGCACGATTTTTTACGTCCTATCTCGGACGTATTTCTTGAGATGATTTGTCAAGTCACCCCATCATCATCCTTGCTCTTGAACTTCTTTCCCCATCCAACTTTCTTAAATCCATTGAAGCACCCACTAGCTAGCCCATTCGGCTCTTCAATCATATCATAGGAAGTTGATGCCTCATTCAACCCCAAACTTGCACAAGTGACCTTTCTTGAATTCCGAAAACTCCCCCAAACTTGGCCTTCTTGCCCATCTTCAAATATTTGTCTTCCCCCTTTGGGTTCTCTTTCACAAGATTGATCTTGGGATCTTCTTCCATCTTCTCTTTCATGGGCATTGGATATTGATCTCCCTTGGAATATCCATGATCTTCATCCTCATCATCATCATCATGGAATTTAATGGCTCTATAGACGTTGAACGAAATCTTCTCGTCTCCAACATTTAGTTCGAGCTCTCCATTTCGTACATTGATGATGGCTCCTCCCGTTGCTAGGAACGGTCTTCCCAAAATTAAGGAGATTTCCCTATCTTCCTCCATGTCAAGCACCACAAAATCCATCGAAAAGATAAATTTTCCCACCTTCACAAGTACATCATCAACAGTGCCTATGGGATATGCCATGGAGCGTTCCGCCAATTGAAGATTCATGGTAGTGGGCTTCAACTCTCCCAAGCAAAGTGATTTGAAGAGTGATAATGGCATGAGGTTAATGCTTGCTCTAAGATCACACAAAGTACGATGAGTTCCTTCCTTGCCAATTACACAAGGCAATGTACATGAACCGGGATCCCTTAACTTTGGCGGTAATTGGCTTGTATGATGGCGCTACACTCTTCGGTTAGGTGGATTATTTCAAATTCCACTATCTTTCTCTTCTTGGACATAATATCCTTCAAAAACTTAGCATAGTGAGGCATTTTCTCAAGGGCCTCCGCAAACGGGATGTTGATGTGTATCTTTTTGAACATCTCCAAGAATTTGATAAAATTTACATCCAAACCCGTCTTTTTGAGTTGTTGAGGGTATGGAATTGGAGTTTTTATGGAGATGGGGGTTGTAGACATCATTCTCTTTGTCTTTTCAACCTCTTCCCTCTCAACTTCTCTTCCTTGTTGCTCCTCTTCACCATCTCCCTTTAGCATCATTGGGCCTTCATAGCTTGTGCCACTTCTCAACTTGATTGACTTGCATTGCTCTTTGGGGTTCAATTCCGTGGTTGAGGGGAATTGACCCGACTTGTGTTGATTTCCAACCATATTAGCAATTTGGCCCACTTGAATCTCAATGGCTTTTACATCATTCTTGATTCCCATCACCTCATTTGCCAAATGAACAATTTTCTCATCTTGACTTTCAATCTTTTGCCAAGTCCTTGTCATGAAGTTCTTCGTCTCTCCCATGAATGTTATAAACATTTCTTCCATGGTAAGCTTTGAGGAAGACTCTTTGATCACACCATCTCGTGCATTGAAGTTCGATGGTGGTTGAATGGCATTGTGTGGGTTAGCATATGAGAAATTTTCATGGTTTCTCAAGCCGGGATGATATTGGTTTGGATTATGAGGGTGATAGTTCCCATGATTTTGTCTTTCGCCCCAACCTCTTTCTCTAAAATTCCGTTCTCTTTGGTTGTTCATATAGTGAGCCTCATCGTATTGTGCATCATTACTTGGCCCCACTAATGCTTTGGATGTCATTAGAGAGATCAACTTATCCACTTTGTTGGATAAATTTGCATTTTCTTCCGAATTTTGAGTTGAGGCTACCCTTCGATTTTGCCTTCTCTCGGATGGCCATTGATTCCGATTTTTAGCTATTTCCTCCAAAAGAATATACCCTTCCTCCGTCGTCTTCCCCAATAACGATCCTCTACCCGCCGAAGCATCCACCATTCCTTTTATCCGGTGGTCCATTCTGTTGTAGAAGTAGCAAATGAGTTGGTCTCGTAAGAAACCATGTTGTGGGCAACTTCTAATCAAATCCTTGAAGCTCTCCCATGCTTCGGATAGGGACTCATCATCATCTTGCCTAAACGAAGATATTTCCCCTCGGATTTGGATGGTCTCGCTCAGAGGGAAATACTTCATTAAGAATGCATCAACCAAGTCGTTCCAATTTTCGATGGTCCTCAAATCAAGGGAGAGGTACCATTGCTTAGCTCGGTCTCGAAGAAAGCTCCGATGACGGCCCTTCGACACTAAAGTCAGTTGGATTCTTATGAAGAATAGAGAGATCGTATGAAGGAATAGAGCGATAATATTAAGAGTAGAGAGAAAGAAATAAAAGATGTCTTAAGTAAATGTGAAATTACCTCCTTACAAAATATTAAATCACCTATTCTCTAACAAACACACAGGGTAGGTTCCCTTTCCCAATCATGAAATGAATGCCAAATTTCTTTCAAACGTACCTAACTTAATGTTCTCAATCAATCTCTCCTCATCAAAGCACATACCTCTAAAAAATAATGTTGTTAATTTCTGCTTTTCCAAATATTCAATATCGTGCTATGCCACACCAATGCTTACACCCTTTTCCACTTTGCCTTCACCTTCACCTTCAAACAGTGCATCTTAAAGTGTTCCTTACCAACGTTGTTGCAGTCCAAGGAAAATCCAAACCACCTATTTATCCAGTCCCAAACATTGATGGAACTAAGGTACCGAAAAAAAAAGGTGATACTTATCCTTTTCCTCCAAATTGCAGAATTTGCAAAGTGTCGAGGAGTGATCATTGTACGCCCCTCGTTTCTTTAAATTAAGGATGGTTGGAATCCTATTTTGCATCAACTTCCAGGAAAAAACTGTTGTCTTCATTGAGACTCCCTTCGTCCATACTCTCCCAAGATCGTCGAGTTTTGTATTGGCTTGGGTTTGTCTCTCCAGTAGCATTTTGTAAGTCGATCTCGTTGAATATTGTCCATCTTCTTCTCTTATCCACGTCCAATAGTCCTCCGCATTAGAATGTTTTAAGTACGTGTACACATATCCACACAAATCATTAAAAGAACCAATCTCCTCTCGAATAAATTCATGTGCCAATCCCATGAGATTTTCTTATTTCCCTCTATCCAATTTATTCTATCCGAAACCAAACATTGCTTCTTATTCTCTATGTTATACAGTCTAGGAAATATGCTTTTGAGATCACATCCTCCCACTCATTTTTCCAAGTTAGCCCACCAACTAGACCAAGATTTATGACACTTTTTTTTGACTTTATAATATTCCACACTTTCCCTAAAAGAACTATACTTAGAAAATAAAATCTCACTCCACCCCTAATAATATTCCACAGCCATTTCCACAAAAGAGCCAAATTGAATAAATTAATGTCTTTTAATGCCCAACCTCCCTCTCTCTTTCTCTCTATAAAGTGTTTTCCAGCTAACCTAAGAGATTCTCTTCGTTGTTATGTCACCGTTACTCCAAAGGAAACACCTTTGGATAGAATGGATGGATCTTATGATCTTGGATGGGGCTCGATTAATAGAAAGAGAATAAATTGGTATGCTAGAAAGAACGAACTTGATAATGATCGTTTTTCCACCAAACGAGAGTGATTTGCTATCCCAAAGAATCCAATCTTTTCTCACTGCTCGAAGATTTCTTGGTATTAGCGCCTACCTTGAGGCCAGGTATCTAATATGCAAACTTTCTGTTTTGCAGCTAAGCATTGATCCCCGATAAGGTGCTCTTGAAAATATTGATCTTTAGACTCGACAATATCTTAAACACACCCGTCAAGAACTACAACCCATGTGGTCTGGTCCATATAGGACCGTCTTTTAAATGGGCATGTATTACTAGACCCAATCCACTTTTTTTACATGAGGGGCGGGCCGGTCTAACGGCCTAGCCCATTTTAATCCATTTCAATCCAAAAAAATTACTCCCTCTTATTAAAAATGTATGACGTTTTGACCCATTTGTTTTCTTTACAAATTATATGACGTTTTGCACATTTCAATTCAAATTAATTACGTTTTGAATTAGAATATACGGGATATCCAGCAATGAATGTAGTGTTGTTCAAGTGTCATTGGTTTGATTCATTCCCTTTAGGAACCATAATTCATCCAGAGTACAAGCTTGTGGATGTTCATTCGAAAAGAAGGTATAGCGAGAATGATCTGTTTGTATTTGCCGATCAAGTATCTCAAGTATACTACTGCACGTATCCAGGACGATCACGTAATAACGAATGACATGCTGTTAGCAAAGTAAAGGCAAGATTAATGATGAATGTCCCTAAAAAGAATAAAAGTGATGAAGATGAATCTCCGTTTAAAAATGAACAAATTGGGACTCAAAATAAAAACATGTAGGTTGTGTTTGGATGAGGGAATTTGATTTAAGAAGACATTTCAAATGAAAGGAGTTACATGAATTTCAAATGACATAATTTTAGTGAGGATTTAAAATTCTCACAATTTTAACTAAAAAAAGATCCTAAATATTTAAAATCCATTCATTTATTTTTAATCCAAAACAAGTGAAGTGAATTTAGATTGTGAAGAGGATATATTTCAAATTAAAGGATTTAAAAATAGATAAATTTCAAATGACATGTCCTCTCAATTTTAACTAAAAAAGATGTTAAGTATTTTAATCCATTCATTTAATTTTTAATCCAAACAAATGGAGTAAATTTAGATTATAAATTTTACTTTTTAATCCAAACAAATAGAGTGAATTTAGATTATAAATTTAAAATTCATACCTAAATTCCTCCATCCAAACACAACCAAAATTCATATCTAAATCTCTCCATCCAAATGGTTTTGTACATACAAAGCATTTCGCTGGTATATAGTACGTACGGTACAATTAAATACTTGAATATAATACCTTATCATCTAATATTATAATAAAGCATTTGGCTCTTCCCAATCAATGAATAATATCCATGCCCACAATCAACACGCCCACGAGCAAAATTAAAGACTGACCCATACACATACACATGCACGTACTCTTTCCATTCCAAACATTTAAAAATGTTATCCACTTACAAACCAGACCTTTAGTTTGACTATAAATATAGGGTACCATAGTGAATGAAGTAATTAAGTTGCACAAATGGCCCCTTCTTCCGTTCCAATCTTGGACTTCATGTTGCTGCTTCTTCTTCACTCTTCGTACGGTCAGGACCCCCGAGCCTTCACTTTCCAGATCAAGAAAGACGATAACACGAGCCAGTATTACACCAACATTCGCATAGGTTCCAATAACACCAAATTCGACGTGGTTGTTACACCAGGTCAAAGGAGTCAATCTTTGACAAGTCAATCCTAGTCACCAGGTTAGGTGGCGACGACTAGTCAACCAAGTCTTGCGACGACTAGTCAACAAAGCGAAGAAAGGTCAATTGAGTGCTCGCCCAAAGAAAGTGGCGAGCACACGAAGAGTAAGCAAAAAAGACAAGTGTTAGAGTTTTGGGAGGGGCCATGGAACATGGCGAGCACTGTATGTGCGACCACCATCTTTGAAGATGGCCGGACGACCATGATCTCCGGCGACCATCAATGTCCAGGTCCTCGTCATGGGCGAGGACGACCACCAGAGGCGGTTTAGCATTAAATGTGACGTCCCATCACCTTTTCGAGCAGAATCTCAGGTCCAATGTGGGTATGCCACGTGTAAAGGCCGGGCTGACCAGAAAACCTAGTATATAATGCCTAAAAGGCTCAGTTGTAAAGACAACTTAACATTTTCCTACAATCATCCCTACCCAAAGCAATAAACTCTCCCAAGCTCAAAGCTTTAGCTTCTCAACGAAGTTACATCTCGTGTTCTTACTGTTTTTCGTTAAGATCGTAAATCACCATAATAATCCGCATAAACACCTAATAAACCCCGATCATAATCTATGTTTGTTCAGTGCTAATCAAAAAGCCCACATCCAAAGTCAGCCCAACAAAAGCACGTACAACATTTGGCGCTAGAAGGAGGGGTCCTTTTACGTGTTCTTCATCAAATTTAAACCGATCATCGAAAGATCGACTTGTAAACTCCTTTTTTCAGGTTTTAATCGGTAGAAATACCTTTTAGAACATCGTTTACGTATTTCTTACGTTCTTAAATATTTGTAATATTTAGGCATATTTTGGAGTTTGATCTCCCTGATTTTCTGTTTCTAGCACTTTTTGTGCTTGTTTCTTCACAAATTCGTAGTTTTAGCACGTTCTTCTGCGTAAGAACTCGGATTTTGTGTTTTTTATCTTCATAAGTCTAGAACAACTTCTTATCTTTGTAACCGTTTACCAAAAAATCACTATCAAAGATGTCTCATCACACTGAACGTGATAGAGTTCCGCCGCCGGGAGGGAACGATCCCCCTCCGCCGGCTCCGGCCAATCTAAACGCCAACATAAACCTTGGGGATATCTTGAAGGATCCCCAACATCTGAGAGATTTTTCTAACTACCTCAATGATAAGAGGAAGAAGATGGAGGCCGAGGAACATGAGAAGGCTAAATATCAAACCTTTGACAAAGCTCGCAAGGCCAAGGCCAACGAGCGCGAGCACTCATACCACTCAGTAAATCCCCACAGAGAGGGTAAAGAAAGAGCCCACTCCCATACGGCGGATTCACGGCACTCAGTTTTTGACAGGGTGGGCGCCAAGGATGGTAGGGCTCCTAGCACAATAAATTTTGACTTGGGTGGTCGCCTAGGCAAGGGCGACCACCAAAAAAGAGGACAAGAGGATAGAGTCTTTGCTCTCGATCGCGTGGGGGAAAAGCGAGCACCTGGGAAAAGCTTTCACATCTATCGACTAGAGAGATCCCTCCATCACTCGCCCGAGCGAGCACACCGGAACCGATCTGATCGGCCGATCTCATCGCACCACAGCCATCGTGACGAGCACGATGTGCCAAGACCACAAACTGCCGAGGAGGGGCAGATTGCTCAATTCGCCGAAATCCAGAAATAGCTCAAACTGGAGGTAGAAAACTTGCGAGCAGAGGTGGCCGCATCGAAGAGAGGAAACATCCCAGCGATCACTCTGCCCGTCTCACCTTTGAACATCATGATCCTCACCGCCCCCATTCAGAGGAAGATTCATATGCCTTCAATGACGGCGTACGATGGCACGTCTGATCCTATAGTACACTTGTCAAAGTACTCCAATTACATGGATTCAATCGGGGCAACCGAGGCCACACAGTGCAGAAACTTCTCCTTGACTCTAGGAGATCGGGCCCATCGTTGGTACACAACTTTGGGACCCGGATCAATAAACTCCTTCACCGACCTGGGGCGACAATTCCTGACCTACTACGGGACCATTGCTGCTCGCCTAGTGTCCAAGCAGCGATTGGCGAACGTTCGCCAAAGCCCAACCGAGTCAGCGAAGGACTTTATCGAGCCCTTTGACAAGTTGGTAATCGATGGGGAGGTCGTAAATGACGAAACCAAGCTGATCTCAGCCGTTTCAGGCCTAAGAATATGTTGCAAGCTCTGGGAATCTATGCATTCAATTTCTGTAACCGGGCATGCATTGTCATTCAGATGGAGGAAATTTTAGACACCGCTAAGGCTAACGAGCAGCCTGAGGCGGCCAAAAAGGTGTGGCCAAAAAAGACTTTTACAACTGGGGAGCCCTCTCAGCCAAAAAGGGTGGTAAATCAAGGCAACAATGCTCGTCCATCCAATTTTAGAGCATTTAAAGAAGCTCTGGAGATCACCCAGTTTAAGAAAACCCTCAAGATTCATCCGAGGTTCATCCTCGACGCACTCAAAAGAAGGCACATGCTACCTCCGGCAAAGCCGATGCACACGAACGAGAGCAACTTGGATGGAAACAAATTCTGTAACTATCACAATTCCATCGGCCACCATACGAACGATTGCCGAGATCTGATGAAAAATCTGTACAAGTTGTACGCAGATGGCAAGCTTGCTGAGTTTATCAAGCCCAGTGGTGGAAATGACGACCACAGTGGGAAGAAGCGTCGTGATAATGGTGAGGACGACCAGGATCTGCACCAACAGATCACTCGTCAGAAAGTACTCCCCCCAATTCCGAAAGGTCCACCAGGCGACATCGATTTTGTCGGTGGAGAATTTTATGTGATAGAAGGTCCCCTAGGGGGCACCCATTGTGGAACTGCTCTATCTGTTCGTCGACAGCAGAGCGAGATGCGAGCACTTAATAATGTTCATCAAGTGTGCGTTGCCCCGGCTGCCGAGAAGCCTCCATCTCACCAGGTCATGTTTTCGGACGATGACCTCAATGGTGTGGTGCAACCAAACAACGATGCTTTGGTTGTTACCGGGAAAATTATGGGAACGACTGTCCATCGCCTGATGGTCGACACCGGGGCATACACCAATGTCCTATTCAAGCATACTTTGGATGCCCTCGGTGGATATGCTGAATATGTCGAGCCTTGCGACGACATAAAAGTGGGTTTTGGTGACACCCGCTCCCTTCCGCTGGGAAGGATTAGGCTATCACTAGAGCTGGCCTCGATGAAAGAGCCAGCAATGCACTACACGAGGGAGCTCGACTTCATGATCGTCGACATGCCCTCATCCTATAATGCTTTCCTTGGCTGACCTTTCTTCGACGAATTTAAGGCGGCCGCTTCTACGTTTTACTACTGTATTAAGTTTCCAACACCGGCGGGAGTTATAACCGTCAAGGGTGATCAGATCCGGGCGAGGGAGTGTCTCGTCCGTTTTTCTAAGCGACATTCTAAGGAACATCCTATGGTTGGAAAGTATATTATGTGTCCTAACGAAAAGACAAAATTGAACTACTTGGAGGGATTTCCCAACAAGTACCGAAAATTAGAAATTGGGGAATCAAGTCAGATTCGTGACGACCACCAAGTGGAGGTGGACGAGCACACTCCAATGGAGATCGACGAGCACGATCAAATTGACGACCAGACACCTCTTGAGGTGGTCGACGACCAGGTTCCAGATTTGGAACCTAGGTTAGGTTTTGAACCAGAATTCGGAATTGAGGATCCTTGTTGGAAAGAACCCAAAGAACGGGCAACTCCAGCGGAGGACCTTGAAATAATTCACTTAAATTATGCTCGCCCAGAGCTCCAAGTATTCGTAGGGTCAAATTTGCCAGAACAATTGAGGGCAGAAATGATCGCTTTTTTGAAAGCAAACATCGGGGCATTCGCATGGTCGCACAGTGGGCATCGACATGGATCATGCCTGTCATAGATTAAAGATTGATCCGATAAAAAGACCCATCACCCAAAAACGAAGAAAGTTTGGGCCAGATAAGTATGCGGCTATGTCGGTCGAAGTAAAAAAGTTGATCGACAACAAGTTAATTGAGAAAGCTGGAACTGATCCCGAGTGGTTGGCAAATCCAGTGCTCGTCCGTAAGACGATCGGGTCATGGAGACTTTGTATAGACTTCACAGATCTGAACGATGCCTGTCCTAAAGATCCGTTTCCAATACCACACATCGATCACCTGGTAGACAATACAGCGGGGCACGAAATGCTTACTTTTATGGATGCTTTCGCGGGGTACCATCAGATTGCTGGAAGACGGCGACCGACATCTATTGCTGGAAGAGAATGCCCTTCCGTTTGAAAAATGCGGGGGCAACGTACCAAATACTGGTAAACAAGAAGTTTCAGAAACACATCGGTGAGATGGTGGAGGTCTATATCGACGACATCGTCGTCAAAAGCTAGCGGAAAGAAGATCACCTACACCACCTCGCCATGCCGTTCGATATTCTAAAAGAGTATAACATGAAGCTAAATCCGAAGAAGTGCAGTTTCGGAGTTGGCTCTGGAAAATTTCTGGGGCACTTGGTTAGCCAGAGGGGCATCGAAGCGAATCCAAGTAAATTTTAAGCGCTCATCGACATGCAAAGCCCGAGAAATGTAAAAGAAGTACAGAGGTTGACAGGATGCCTAGCATCGCTCAACAGGTTTATTGCACGAACTGGTGATCGCTGCAAGCCTTTTTTCGACGCCTTGAAAAAGGGAAGATTCGAATGGATCGATGAGTGTGAAAAAGCTTTCGAAAAGCTGAAAAAATATCTATCGGATCCAAAGGTCCTATCTAAGCCAGTCCCGGGCGAAATTTTATACTTATACCTGGCGGCCATTGACTGTGCGATTAGTTCAGTGCTCGTCCGAGCAGAGGGGAGCACTCATTTGCCAATATACTATGTGAGTCAGTCGTTGAGAGATGCCGAGTTGAGATATACTCCAATGGAAAAATTGGCCTATGCTTTGGTCATGAGCGTGAGAAAGCTAAGGCAATACATGTTCGACCACGAGGTGGTCGTCCTAACCACTTTTCCTTTGCGACGAGCACTACATCGGCCGGATACCACAAGAAGACTTTTGAAATGGTCGGTGGAAATAAGCCAATTCGGGCTCACCTACGCACCAAGAATGGCGATCAAGGGGCAAGTGTTGGCAGAATTCATAGTGGAGCTCACTTTCCCAAATAATTTAGACAAGGAAATCAAACTTCCTTGGTCTCTGTTCGTCGACGAGCACCAAAGCAGGGGCAAGAATCGTCCTTACCAGCCCGTCCGGACAAACTTTAGCTTCGTCAATCGAGTTCGAGTATCAGGCAACCAACAATGAGGCAGAGTACGAGGCTCTAGTCGCTGGGATCAAGATGGCATTGGCCGTGGGTGCCAGAAAGCTGAAATTTTTTTCTGACTCTCAGCTAGTTGTATGTCAAATTACAGGCGAGTACGAGGCTCGCGGCGACTAGATGTTGAAGTATCAAAGCTTGGTAAAAGGATTGCTCGAGCAATTCGATCAAATCCACATCGAGCAAATCCCTAGGGAGGAGAATACGCAAGCAGACGCCCTAGCTCGACTGGCCACTTCAGAGGGGGAGGCAATATTTTCAGAAGCGACGATCACTAAGATTTCTTCCCCGTCAGTGAGTAAAAGTCAAATTTTGCAGGTTGAAGCGACCAGCGACGAGGACTGGATGACGCCGATCACGAAGTACATCAAGACCGGCGAGCTCCCGGAAGATAAAGTGAAGGCGACCAGGCTGCAGCTGAGGTCGGCCAGATACACTGTTTTTGGCGACCAGCTGTACAAACGAGGTTTTTCAATGCCTTTGTTGAAATGCCTTGGAGAAGATCAAGCGAATATTGTCATGCATGAAATCCACGATGGAGTATGTGGAAATCACACAGGGGGGCAAGCACTCGCTTTAAAGATCATGAGACAGGGCCATTTTTTGCCTACCCTGAAGAAGGACGCAATCCACTACGCGCAGACGTGCAAGAGATGTCAAGCCTTCGCTCCCGCCATACACTCACCACCAGACGAGCTAACCTCGGTGTATAGTTCTTGGCCTTTCGCGAAGTGGGGGATCGACATCATCAGACCTTTCCCACCAGCTGCAGGGGGAGTAACGTTCGTCGTTGTAGCAGTCGACTATTTCACCAAATGGACGGAGGCAAAGGCGCTGAAGACCATCACGTCAGCTCAAATGACAAACTTCATATGGAAGAATATAATTTTTAGGTTTGGCCTACCTTGAGCTATCGTGACGGACAACGGACGACAGTTCAACAGTTAAGACATGCTGGAGTTCTGCTCAAAATGGAAAATCAAGAAGCTTTTCTCAACGCCCTATCATCCACAATCAAATGGTCAAGTAGAGGCCATAAATAAAATAATCAAGCACACACTGAAGGCAAAGCTGGATGGATTGAAGGGCAAGTGGGTCAACGAGCTGCACATGGTGCTATGGGCATATCGGACGACCACGAGAAATTCAACAGGTGAAACTCCGTTCGCGCTCGCGTTCGGGACAGAGGCTGTTATACCAGCAGAAGGACAGATCGCCACCTTCCGAGTGGCGAATTATGACGAGCAGTTGAACAACGACGCACAACTCGCCGACTTGGACTTCCTTGAAGAGCGAAGACTCACAGCGGACGAGAAGAATGTGGTCTACAAGCAAAGGTCAGAACGCTACTACAACACCAAAGTACGTGCTCGGCAATTTACTATTGGCCAACTCGTACTTCGATGGGCGATGGAGCAGTCCATAAGCATACTTGGCCCGACTTGGGAGGGCCCGTACCGTATAACGCGCACGCTTTCAAACGGATCGTACGAGCTAGAAGAACTCGATAGCAAACCGAGCAAGTACCCGTGGAACGCGATCAAGCTCAAGAAATATTATTAGTAAGTATTTCAAATTTTGTACATTTGTATAGTTTGTATCTAGATTCATTTCAATGTATGTCAAGTTCTAAGTTTCATCAAAGTGTTAGACAAATTTTAAAGTGTTTTAGATAAGGCTCTGCGTAGCCAACTAGAAACGAGTTCAACCAACGAATGGTTAACTCTAAACACATACAGACGTAAACCAACGAAAGGTAGAGGTCCGGAAACGAGTTCAACCGTCGAATGGTTAACTCTGAAAGACAAGTACTCGTTCTTAAGATACTTGCAAATCAGTGACGACGACGATCACTATAAACGAGTTCAACCATCGAATGGTTAACTCTAAAAGACAAGTACTGTTCTTATAGATACTTGCGAATCAGTGACGATGACGATCACTATAAATAAGTTCAATCGTCGAATGGTTAACTCGAAAAAAGACAAGTACTCGTTCTTAAGATACTTGCAAATCAATGACGACG
Source organism: Galeopsis tetrahit (assembly GCA_963675135.1). Lineage (NCBI taxonomy): Eukaryota > Viridiplantae > Streptophyta > Magnoliopsida > Lamiales > Lamiaceae > Galeopsis > Galeopsis tetrahit. The sequence continues at coordinate 41,989,363 of OY776120.1, forward strand.
ACGATCACTATAAAACATAAATGAGCACTAACCAATGAAAGGTTTAACTCTACAAGTAATAACATAAATTAAAAGCAGTGACGAGGACGATCACTCAAAATAAACAAACACAAGTAGCAAAAAATTTCATTCATATCAAGGCTTTGAAAGCCACAGTTACAAAAAGGCCTTATAGGCCGAACAAAAAAAAAAAAAAAGAGAGAGAGAGAAGGCTTGAAAAGCCAAGTCAAAAAAGGCCAATTGTGGCCAACACCCTCTAAGAGGCTCCATGCTCGACCTCGGCAGTTTCAGCAGGGGCGGCCTCATCAGCATCCTCATCGTTAAGGTCGACCTGACCAGCAACCTCGCAAGTCGCAGGGGCAACCTCGGCAGCTTCATCGGATGGAGGGTAGTTGAATATTGCACCTGTCTGAATCAAGCGAGGAAACATCATCCCCAAGTTGACCAACCCAAGGATTGGGAGCACATCGCCTTGCTGGGGTTTCTCTCCCAACAAGTGGTTCTCGATGGTCAGAACGAGAGGGTTCAAGTCCAAGTCTGGGTAAGTTGAGTGCAGCGTGTGAGTAAGCTGGTTAAAGTCGTAGGCCATCGAGAAAAGGGAAGCTTGCTCGGCCAAATAATCTTTCTCATCCCTGTCAGCTCGGGTTTGGGCCAGCTCGTCCTCAGCATCCTTCAGATACTCTTGAGAGGTCTTGAGAGCTGCGTTCTTCTCTTCCAGTTGGCGAGCAAGAGCAGCGTTCTTCTCCTCCAAAGCCCGCATTCGATCACGGAAGCCGGCGACCTCGCCCTTGGCCGCTCCAACATCTTGAATGGCGGCCGAAAGTTTGGCCGCGAGAGTGAGTGACCCGCCGGTGAAGGTTCTCAAGGACAAAAGTTGTCCGACCACTAGTCAAGGCCGCCAGACGAACTACCTCAGAAATCTCATGGGCTTCCACGTCGTCGACGAAGTGTTTGGTGAGGCCGCGAGGAAGATTCTTCATCGCACAACGAGCATCCTGAGGAATTCTTTCGCTCGTAAGAGATGGGGGAGACCTCGATCGATAAAAATGAAGAAGGTCCTCCGAGGTTGGAGGATCATCCCGAGCATTAAGGCTGAAAAGAAAAAGCCAATGTTAAGAAATGTGAAAAATAAAGAAGAGACCAAGTCTTAAGCAAAAGATGTTTACCGAGCAACCCGGTCGGCGTCCCAGCCGAGCACGGTAGCATCCGCAGGATCCCTCGAGGGCTCCTGTTCGAGTTCGACCATGGCCTGCTCGGGCCGGGTCGGCGAGGAGGTCGGCCGAGCTTTTTTGGGCTGTGGTGATCGGCGAGCCTTTTGCTGGCCCGACGTCCCCCCTCTCTCCTTTTGGGGGTTGGTCATGGTCGTCTTCTTCGAAGGAGGAGGCGGCGGAGCCTCGCGATCTCTCTTACGAGCCCCAACTCGTTCTTTCTCGCCCTCGACGGCTTTCCTCTCCCTGTTAACCGTGATCATCTTCAAAGCCGCGGTGCTCATAACTCCTTGTAGATCGAGGTTTGGGGGAAGTGAGGTTCGGACGACCACGGGGATGACCGCTGCAAAGGTACAAGAAACTGTTAGCTTTTAAATTCCTAAAATTATGAAGACACAAAGGAAAACATGCTACCTGGAGGAAAAGCTCTTGTGAAATGGTGCGGAGGCACACGAAGCCCGGCTCTATCTCGCAAGTGGTCGCGATTCAAAAAGCAACAGTGTCGTTCTCGATACCGGCATTCAATTACGCAGTAAAAGTGATACTTGATGAGATCCGAGAGTTGATGGTAGGCAGCCCGTTGGCGAGCAGCAGCACCTACAACATCGAAAAAAGTTTAAAATCAATACAGACGAGATTGAGCATGATTTTTGAAGACTTACGTCAAATTTCTTTGAAATCAGTGGGGATGGAGATCCTTCCGGGAGATCCGTCGGGCAAGGTTGCACTTTTCCAATCACCGACAATCCACCACCAATTGGTTTTCCAGTCTCGTATTTTATTCGGAACTTCTTCGACGAGTTTCCATCCTGGTTATCCTCGGACATAAAACCAGTCATGACCGACTCTCTTGCCGGTATCAAGAGCCTGTATGAGAGAATTTATCTCCCGAGGGGTAAGAAAAACCCTTTGGCAAACATTTTTCACACTTTCCAGGTCGAACACCGTCAGGAGCCCGATAAGTGTAACCCATCCATTGGGAGTAATTTGCATCGGGGCTACCCCCAGATAATTCAAGTAGAAACTAATGTTCGGGTGAAGGGGAAACCTCAAACCCGCTTCTATCATCCCGACGCTTACGGCGATCATTTCCACTGGAGGTTGGTCGACCCTTCCATCCTCCCTTGGAATGAAGAAATGCACATCCTGAGGGACGAGATACTTTTTTCTCGAATTGGCGAGCTGAGTCGAAGATATCATACTCGGATGCTCGCACGCATCATATATTGTTCTTCTGGCCGTCCGATATGGGCGAGCAGGAGGAGGAAACTCATATTCTAAGGTATATTGAGAGTACGCCTTCCTGAGTAGCTCATCCCCATCTAATTTCTCTCACCCAGAAAGGAAGTCCACAATGCTCGCTCGATAGCGAATGAGCTCGTCGGCGCATTCGCGAAGACTACCGATGACCATCCTACGTGCAAATTCATGGTCGACCTCATCACCCGTCTCCACAGCCGGGCCCAATTCGCCCATGTGCGAGTCCGACTCACCATCATGCTCAGAGGCATTCCCCTCGTCATCATGCCAAGCACCCCCATCACCGACATCCGAATCAAGGTCAATTCCTTCGCCAAGGGTCAATTCCTTCATAAGGCTGTCCTCGGAATAGCGAGCACCAAGGGCCTCGACCGATATTGTCCAAGACAGACTGTCCGATCTACCGAAACTGGAGGAGACGACAACTTGTTTCCCCAGATTCTGGCCAAGCCTCGATGTCGAAGCATCGAAATCCATTAACTCAGGCGGCGGCGGTGGCCCCAAATCACCGGAATGTGCGTCTCGTGCCATTTTTTGGTTTTGATTTTTTGAGAAAAAAGAGAAGAGAGAAGAAAATGATGTTCTTATTACCTTGCAAACCGGAGATCGAAGTTTTCAGTCGCTGGAGTTGTTCGAAGCACCACCAGTCTCGATCGAAGAAGCTTGAAGAAGAAGAAGGCTCGAGTTCACAAATTTATGCAAAGGTTTCGAAAGTGATTTATGAGGGAAGGTAGTGCTATTTATGGGGTAAAATCCGTAATTTTGGCAAAATTCGGGGTCATCCCCGAAATCGAGGTGGGAAAGTGATGGACACGCGCGACCTTTGAGGTCGGCACGCGTCCCACGCGCACAAATTTGAATTTTCACGCCCACCCACGTGCCTGACACAGACGGCTGCTGACATCATCAAATTACTCGAAATACGCAACCTTTTGCGAAATACGAGGCGACCTTTTTGGCGAATCTTGTCAAAAGATTTCCCAATGTTTTGAATATCCAAGACAAGTCCGTCAAAGACGACCACGAGAGGCGATCATTCGAAAAATCTTGAGATTATCCTAATTTAAAAGAAAATCACATCATATGAAGATGACCATATTGCCCGCCTTTCTCTTTCGAGCACGAAGAAAGGCGACTAGGGGGCAAATGTTACACCAGGTCAAAGGAGTCAATCTTTGACAAGTTAATCCTAGTCACCAGCTTAGGTGGTGACGACTAGTCAACCAAGTCTTGCGACGACTAGTCAACAAAGCGAAGAAAGGTCAATTGAGTGCTCGCCCAAAGAAAGTGGCGAGCACACGAAGAGTTAGCCAGAAAAGACAAGTGTTAGAGTTTTGGGAGGGGCCATGGAACATGGTGAGCACTGTATGTGCGACCACCATCTTTGAAGATGGCCGGATGACCATGATCTCCGGCGACCATCAATGTCCAGGTCCTCGTCATGGGCGAGGACGACCACTAGAGGCGGTGTAGCATTAAATGCGACGTCCCATCACCTTTTCGGGCAGAATCTCAGGTCCAATATGGGTATGCCACGTGTAAAGGTCGGGCTGACCAGAAAACCTAGTATATAATGCCTAAAAGGCTCATTTGTAAAGACAAGTTAACATTTTCCTACAATCATCCCTACCTAAAGCAATAAACTCTCCCAAGCTCAAAGCTTTAGCTTCTCAACGAAGCTACATCTTGTGTTCTTACTGCTCTTCGTTAAGATCGTAAATCACCATAATAATCCCCAAACACGCAATAAACCCCGATCATAATCTATGTTTGTTCAGTGCTAATCGAAAAGCCCACATCCGAAGTCAGCCCAACAAAAGCACGTACAACAGTGGTCATTGATTTTGGAGGCAAATTACTATGGTTCAACTCCATCTGCTACTTAGGAGCCGCCGCCTCCTACCGCCCCATCTTATGCGGCAGTCAGCAATGCAGCACCGTCGAAGACCCTGGCTAGATCTACGGTTGGCTTGATTGGGTTGGGCAGGACTAGACTCTCATTGCAAACACAACTTTCATCCGCTTTCAACATTTCTCAAAAGTTGGCTTTATGCATTCCATCTTCTGGCAACGATGGGCATCTGATTATAGGCGAGACAACCTACAGAAAACCATTTCCAATAATCTCCGAATCACTTTTCACCACACCTCTCATCAGAAACCCTGTGAGCAGTTATGGAAACAGTGCAATAGGAAAATTTTCAATTGAGTATTTCATCAATGTCAAGTCCATCAAGGTTGAGGGTGTTAGTATAGATGTCCTAGAGACAATCATTATAAGGACATTGTACTTGATCATATTCAGTTATTTAAGTATTATTGACGTTAGTAATAATATTCCGTGATACACTTATAGAATGTTATGTTTGATTGTTTGCATTTATTCTTATATGCGTTTCCATGAACCAATGATGTCATTGAGATGTGAGATCTCGATTGACTATATCATGGTTCTTAAAGTAGCCCCAATCAAGGATCATCGAGATTGGGATATCGATGATGCGATTGAGATTGGTGTGCGATCTGCATCATATCCTCACAGGATGTAATGGTTCTCACAACTACGAGATACTAGGTATCTCATGATAGATGTAGAGATACTTTGAGAGTATTGGCTTGCCCAATCGAGAAACCGTTTGGTGTATTCTATTTACGTGTCTACGAGAATATAGATTTGTGGAGCAATGTAATGTCCTTCAACTTGAGGTCAATACACGCGACATGTATGGCGTGATGGGCTTTGTCCATGACCGACGCTTGCACTCCTAACGGGGTAGATTAGGCATGTGTTGGGCATACCATAAAGTACATGTGCGCGGAAGTTGAGCCAAGAATAAGATTCATTTCTAAAATAAATTTAGAGAGAATACTCGTCTTCTCATAACTAATTGGATCGTTAGTCATTGGCCAATGCACGTCACATTTTGAATGGTGTTCAAATGCGACACTGTGATCAATTAGTGGAATGAGATAACGTGATTAAATTGTTGGAATATACACATCATCATGTTCTAGATTTAATCGGAGTATTCGTGAATGAAAGGATCATATCATTGTGAGCTTCACATTACAGGTTGTTGCTATTTCCTCGCAACGTACCTCACATATTGAAATTGTCTGGTTCATTGTCTAGGGTTCTGCTAAGACCGTTAGTTTGACTAATCGCTTGATATGTGAGGGCCTATGGGTCACACAACAAGTAGTCTTAATTTACGAATTAAAGTTGGCTGAATTAATTATTTGATTTGATCAAGATATTTAATTTATGGAGAAATATAGAATAATTATATTTGATAGAATTATAACTTATTTAATTAATAAGATGATATATTAAATATATCATAAATATGGGGCTCAAGCCCATGTGCACAGATAGGGTTTCTGTTTTACTATATAAATACCCGTTAGAGGTTCTGAGTTGTAACATTTTATCACTCATAATATTTATCCGGTTCTCTCTATAAAATTCTCCTAGGGAATTCTTTTAGAGAATTCCAATTTGGATCACAAGTTCGTAGACGAGGATTACGTGGATAACGTAGTAGAGGATCTCGCATGCGAATCACTTAGGATTATTTAACGCTTTAATTATCCTTCAATTATGTTATACAGTCATATCAGGAATTTGTGTTGGTGAACAAAATTTTCAACTTCCGCTGCTACGAGCATGGTGTTCGTACCTCGAAAACCCAATAGAGGGTACGCCTCTTGCGCTTAACAAGACTCTGCTCTCGATTAACAAGAAAACGGAAGGCGGAGGAACTAGTATACGGACCGTGAAGGCGTATACTAGTCTCGACATATCAATCTACACAGCACTGACCAACGAGTTTGTGAAGAGTGGCATCCGTGGCTCCTTTTGGTGCTTGCTTCGATTCTAAGACGATTACAAGCTCGAAAATAGGGCCTGATGTGCCCATCATTGATCTGGTTCTTCAAAGCAACAATGTTTACTGTTGTATGCACTTTAATCGGGTTGATTCGGATGTGGACTATTTGTTAGTACGATACAAACACGTATTATGATCGGGAGTTATTACGTGTTTAAACGGGCTATTACGATGATTATATGAAGAACTAAACAATAACAAATGAAGAACAAGGATGTAGCTTTTTGGAGAAGCTAAAAGTTTGAGAGCTTTGGGAGAGTATATTGCTTAGGGTAGGGAGATTTGGTGGAATGAATCACTTGTGTGTTACAATGAGCCTTTTAGGCATTATATAGTGGTTTTTGGGGTTTGCCCGCCCTTTACACGTGGCATAACCTTACTGGACCGGCCTTCTGCCCGAAAAGGTGATGGGACGGCGCATTTAATGCTAAACCGCCTCTGGTGGTCGTCCTCGGCGAGATGCCGAAGAGCTGGTCACGGTGGTCGCCGGAGGACCTGGTCGTCTAGGTGGGTGGTCGCCGAAATACCTTCGAGGAAAGTGGTCGCCACGCTCCTTGCTGCCTCCCAAGGCTTCAACACTTGTCTAGCTAAATATAAGTCTGCTCGCCGACATCTTTGGGCGAGCAGCAACTAACATGTGCTCGCCGACATTTGGGCGAGCACTCAATTATTACTAATACGAAATACAATATTTATATTACATTTTCTTCTTGTTGACTGGTCGTCGCAAGACTTTGTTGACTAGTCGTCATAAGACTTTGTTGACTGGTCCTCGCCACGTAAGCCGGTGACTAGAATTGAATTGTCAAAGATTGACTTCTTTGACTAGATATAACATTTACTGGAGATTTTATGGATCAAATTCGATGGTTGGTGTTGGAAACGACGTAATGTGCCTTGCATTTGCGGAGGGAGAAGCGTATGGAACAGGACCAACTACTTCGATAGTAGTAGGAGGGTATCAGATGGAAAACTATTTGGTGGAGTTTGATGTGGATTCATCCAGGGTTGGCTTTAGCTCTTCACTGGCTTTGCATGATACAAGCTGCTCCCAGTTCGGAGCTGTAAATGTGGCATGGCATGAAATGTAGCTTTGTTTTTATCATAAGAAATAATGTGATCATCTTTTAATAAATGAGCGTGCAATCTTCTTGTCCTTTATGTTTTGTTAATGGATCTTTATATTTAGAGTAACACAAAATAAAAAATTGTGGAAAATAAAAAGATCGAGTTGTATTAATATATTTATTTTTGAGGAAATGGATCTCTTTATTCAATATCCACAACAAAAGATCTTTTACCCATTTTTTTTACACGAAAAACACGCTCAATTGTTCTCTCCCACCATATACCCATCAATTATAAAATATATCTTCTCTCAAGTAAAACCTTACACACTTCATTTTATACATGTTTTAAAAAAAATTATATTTTAATTATAAAAAATATATGTGAAAAAAGTGTAAAGAATATTGTAATAAAGTAGAAAAAATACTCAAAAGTTAACTATTTAAATAGAATAAACATATACTTTGTGGATCAAAAAATAGAACTGAACAAAATTTTAGTGGACGAAGGAAGCAATTGAATTGATTATACATTTAGCTACGAGTTTAAACTTTTAGATAAAATAAAATTATTTGATATTAAAGTTTAGACTCACATGTGAGTTCAAATTCCATTAATAACTATACAACACCCTTATTAAATTATCCACTAGTACGTTGGGTACAGGGAAGAAACTAAGGAAGACCACCATGTCGAAAGAAGGTCGGTGGCATGCAGGTCTAAAATTTAAAATTTGGGGATGAATATTAAATTTAAAAATAAGAATACAGTTTTAGTTGAGATGTTTTTGAGACATTACTATTATTATTATTTTAATTTTTACCTAAAAAAAATAATTAATTTGGGATACACTTGTACCCAAAACCATGTTGTATCGGCCTCTAGGCCCAGAAACACACAGAGGAAAAAGTGGCCGGAAGAAGAGCACTACAACAGAAGCTGAAAACCGTGTTTTTGTTTTGGAAAAGGAGTCCACATTCATCCACATACAGTATACTAGTTGTTGGGCTTTTTTGTTTAGCCCCACTATTTTAGTGGATATGGCTTCTTGGCCCAACTAACTCAATTGACCTAATTATATGCTTTGGCCCATATGTAAAAGTCTAACTTTCCTTCTCCTCCAAATCTCCTTCTTTAGGCAGACTTTCTCTTTCTCATTGTATTTGTATCAATCCCACGATTTACTTTCCTTTCCCTTCATTGGGAATTATGGCTAATTGTCGGAAATCGTGGGTGGTCTTCACTATATAAAGGGCATTGGTCCTTTGGTGAAAAGTGTGGTTTACAATACAGTTCTTAATATTGTATAAGTGAGAAAAGAGAAAGAGCTACCAAGAGTGAGAATTCGGTGAGAGAGGAAGGCCTTGAGGTTGTCCCTCCGCATCGTGTGACGTTCCACTTGAATCTAGGCGCTGAGCCCGGTGATTTCGTTTTTATTCTCTTTTCTTTTAATATTAGTTTGTTTTGTTTGTTCCACCGGAAATATTACTTTGGTATTTGATTTCCTAACAGTGGTACCAGAGCCATCTCCGATCTAGGGACGGAGGGGCTAGTCGCCGGATTTAGGCGCCGCCGCCGCAGGGGCACCACCACCACCGCCGAAATTCTGAAGGAATCACCACGCCGGCGATCTGTAACTCCGATTGTCGCTGGAAAGTAATTGTCATCGTAATTGTTCACTCGCCGCTGCACACTCGTAGATGACGGCCAAGGTAAGAGGGTAAGTTAAGATATTCTTTTTGTTCAGTAAATGAGCAAACCCTTTTCCGCTGCATAGTTACTATTACTGCCTTCTTTATTATAAAATTAATAACTAATAAAGTTACCTTTAATTGTTATTAATAATTTTTGGTTTGTTAATTGTTTTGACACATTAAACTGTTGGCCAAATTAAATTGATTGTGGTGTGCGTGGGTTTGCATAACCCTCAAAATATTATTCTGTTGGAATTCTGGAGCAATTTCTTCTGGCGTGCTGGGATCTCTTACAGTAGGGATCCACTCAGGTATATTGGTTTGATCCTCTATTTAATTTTCAGTAAATTAGACCGCTTGTCGCGGATAGGATTGGGATTTATTTGCTGTAGAATTTTAGGATTCTTGTTTGCAATTCAATATCTCCGCATCTTGTTTAATTTTCTGGTTTCTTGTTTGCCTCTTTGTGTCGTTATTGTGTTACTCCTCTATATTAGAATGACATCATCATCAACTATTATCACGTTGGCTCCCTTCAATGGGAAGTCCGACTTTAGTATGTGGCAACAAAAGATGAAATGCATTCTAATACAGAACCGAGTCTTTAAGGCTATTGATCTCTCATATAAAGACGAATCTACTGATAAAAAAGCTGAAATGAACGAGCTTGCCTTAAGTGCTATTATTCTGAATCTGTCTGATTGTGTGTTAAGGAAGGTTGGTGTAATGACTGATGCTAGTAAATTATGGCAAAAATTGAATGAGCTTTATATTGAAACCTCCTTACCTAGTAAACTTTTCTTGCTCGAAATTTTTTTCAGATTCAAGCTAGACTTGAACAAAGATATAGATGAGAATTTAGATGTGTTTACTAAATTAATTCAGGATATTAAGCAAACTGGTGATAAACATATTGATGACTATACTCCTATCGTGCTTTTGAATGCCATTCCTGATTCCTATAATGATGTCAAATCTGCTATTAAATATGGTAGAGACACTGTGACTCTTGATATAGTTGTAAATGGTTTAAAAAGTAAGGAGATGGATCTGAAACAATATGGTAATGTGAAAGGTGAAGTGATGAATGTGAGAGGTAGAAGCAAAACAAGGAAGCACAACAAGAAGAACAATTATCAAGATGAAAATAATGATAAAGCTCGATCTAAGTCTCGGACTAAGAACCGAAGATGCTTTAAGTGTAAAGAACTTGGTCACATGATTAAAGATTGCCCCAAAAAGAATCAAAACAAGCAAGATAATAATGAACATGCTAATACTGCTATTGACCATGGTGATGTTTATATGATTACTGAGCCTTTTGTGAATTCTGTGCATTCATCTAGCATGACTAAGAATGATTGGCTAATTGATTCTGGTTGCACATATCATATGTCTCCTTTCAAGGAGTTATTTTGTACTTTTAAAGATATTCAACATGGTTATGTGTCTATGGCAAATGATAAAAAATGTGATGTGCTTGGCATGGGCAATGTGTGCTTGAAAGTTGATTCTGGCATGACTTATACTTTGAAAAATGTTCGTTATGTGCCTGATTTATGCAATAATCTTATTTCATGTGCTGCTTTAGAAGAAGATGGTATGGAGGGAAAGTGGGGGAAGGGTTGCATGAAAATAATGAAGGGTTCTTTGGTTGTCTTTACAGCTATGAAAATGCATAACTTGTATGTTTGCACTGCCCAACCTGTCTTGCATGCCAATTATGTGAACACTGTCAATGAAGATAGAACTGAACTTTGGCATAGACATCTTGGTCACATGAGTAGTAAGGGTCTAGAAATTTTACATAAAGATGGTTATTTTGGTAATGATAAATTGTCTAGCATGCCTTTTTGTGACTCTTGTGTGATGGGTAAGCAACATAAAGTATATTTTCCTATTACCCCCTCCCCAAATTCCCCCTCTTCTAAAGAAATTCTTGAGTATTTACATGCTGATGTATGGGGCCCATCTAGTGAGCCCACTCAAAGTGGAAATGTGTACTTCATGTCTATTGTTGATGATTTTTCGAGGAAAGTTTGGGTATTGTTGATGAAAAATAAGTCTGATGTTTTTTCTAAATTCAGTGAATGGAAAACTCTTGTTGAAAACCAAACAGGTACGAAAATTAAGGTGCTTAGAACTGATAACGGACTAGAATTTTGTAATTCTTTGATGAATGATTTGTGTGTTAAGTCTGGTATTAAAAGACACCTCACCACTCCTTATACCCCACAACAGAATGGTGTGGTTGAAAGGATGAACCGAACTTTGATGGAGAGGGTAAGGAGCATGCTTGCTACCTCTGGTCTCTCTAAAAAGTTTTGGGGTGAGGCTGTGTTCACTGCTGCTTATTTAATTAATCGTTCTCCTTCTGTGCCGTTAAGAGGGAAATGTCCCGAGCATGTTTTTTCTGGTAAAAAGATTGATTTCTCTTATTTGAAAGTGTTTGGTTGTGCTGCTTATGTTCATCAAAAGCTTGACAAACTTGATCCTCGAGCAAAGAAATGTGTATTTTTGGGCTATCCCGATGGTACTAAGGGTTATCGTATGTGGTCTATGAATGAACCGGGTTATAAAATAATTGTTAGTAGGAATGTTACTTTCAATGAGTATGATTTTCCTTGTGTACCTGCTTCTGTGCCTTTACATGGTATGACCACTACACCTAGTGAGGTGGAGAGTGATTTGTCCAAATTTGAGCATGATGATTCTTTGAATAATGATGATGTTAATGTGCCTATAGAAGATTCTGATAATTCTGAAAACATGCATGATGATAATGTGCAAGGTGGAGTCTCTGATAGACCTAAGAGAACTGTTAGAAGACCTCTCAAATTTGATGATTATTATATTGATGAGGAAGCTTTCACTGTTTTTGATGTAAATGAAAATGAGCCTAAGACTTATAAAGAAGCTTTAAAATCTGATAATTATGATAAATGGTTAATTGCGATGAAAGATGAGATTAAATCTTTACATGTGAACCAAACATGGGTGCTTGTTCCTAAACCTGCTAATTGTTCTATTGTGGACTGTAAATGGTTGTTTAAGGTTAAGAATGAGCTTAATAATGTTAGATTTAAAGCTAGGCTTGTGGCTAAAGGATTTACACAAAAAGAGGGGATAGATTATACTGAAATCTTTGCTCCTGTTGTGAAGTATACCACTGTGCGTATTATGCTTTCTATTGTGGCACATTTTGATTGGGAATTAAAGCAAATGGATGTGAAAACTGCTTTTTTACACGGCGATCTTGATAAATGCATCTACATGAAACAACCTGAGGGTTTTATTGATCAAAAGCATGCTAATCATGTGTGTATGTTAAAGAAATCCTTGTATGGCTTGAAGCAATCCCCTAGACAATGGAATAAGAAATTTGATGCTTGAATGAAGTCTTTGAAACTCGAAAGGAGTGCTTACGATCATTGTCTTTATTTCAAAAATGATTCTACTGTGCCTTTTTTCTTGCTCATATATGTGGATGACATGTTGCTTGTTAGTCCTAGTATGAATATTATTGAGTATGTGCAAAAGTGTCTATGTGATAATTTTGAAATGAAAGATTTAGGGGATGCTCAAAGGATTTTGGGCATGGATATTGTTCGGAAGAGGAAAGAAAAAGTGTTGTGGCTTAATCAACGTGATTATATGAATAAAATACTGAATAAATTTGCTATGATTAATGCTAAACCTGTAAATGTTCCTCTTGCTGCCCATTTTGTGTTAAGTAAGGATCAGTCCCCCAAGTCTGATTCTGAAATTAATGATATGGAGAATGTACCTTATTCAAATGTTGTGGGGTCTGTTATGTATTTGATGGTGAGTACTAGGCCTGATGTCGCTTATGCAATAAGTTGTTTGAGCCGATACATGTCAAATCCGGGTAAGACTCATTGGGAAGCTATGAAATGGCTCCTAAGGTATTTGAAAGGTACGTTGAATGTTGGCCTTAAATTTTCCAGATCTTCTAATGAGGTAAAGTTGGTTGGCTATGTGGATTCTAATTATGCAAATGATAAAGATAATAGGAAATCTACTACTTCTTATGTTTTCACCTTGTGTGGTTCTTGTATTAGTTGGAAATCTCAATTACAACATGTCGTTGCTCAATCCACAACTGAGTCTGAATATGTTGCTATCACTGAAGCTGTAAAAGAGGCTATTTGGCTAAAAGGACTTGTCACTGAGATTGGTTTACTTAAGGGAAAAGTAGTTGTATTTTCTGATAGTCAGTCTGCTATTCAATTGTGTAAAAATCCTGTTTTTCATGATAGAACTAAGCATATTGATGTTAGATTTCATTTCATACGTGATATCATTGAAAAAGGCATAATTGAGTTGGTAAAAATTGCTACTGAAAAGAATCCTGCTGATATGGGTACTAAATGCTTAAATCTGGATAAATTCAAGACTTGCATGAAACTTTTGAATTTTGATTCTATTGATTGATAGCAGGGTGTGCTGTGCGTACTTGGGGATCGAGATTGTATTTTCTTAGCACTTCTTATAGTCTCGATTATGTGTTTGAAAGTGCTTAAACTTAAACCTGTAGTAACTTGTGTGTTGTGTGTGCAGGTCTGAGTGGACTTATACTACTAACATGTTTGTTGCTTGTGCAGGTTTAACGGGCGATGATGAATAAGTCTTAGATTCGATATAAGTGGATGATGATGCTATAAAGAGGGATGGACCAAAGAGGTGGAGAAATGTTGGGCTTTTTTGTTTAGCCCCACTATTTTAGTGGATATGGCTTCTTGGCCCAACTAACTCAATTGACCTAATTATATGCTTTGGCCCATATGTAAAAGTCTAACTTTCCTTCTCCTCCAAATCTCCTTCTTTAGGCAGACTTTCTCTTTCTCATTGTATTTGTATCAATCCCACGATTTACTTTCCTTTCCCTTCATTGGGAATTATGGCTAATTGCCGGAAATCGTGGGTGGTCTTCACTATATAAAGGGCATTGGTCCTTTGGTGAAAAGTGTGGTTTACAATACAGTTCTTAATATTGTATAAGTGAGAAAAGAGAAAGAGCTACCAAGAGTGAGAATTCGGTGAGAGAGGAAGGCCTTGAGGTTGTCCCTCCGCATCGTGTGACGTTCCACTTGAATCTAGGCGCTGAGCCCGGTGATTTCGTTTTTATTCTCTTTTCTTTTAATATTAGTTTGTTTTGTTTGTTCCACCGGAAATATTACTTTGGTATTTGATTTCCTAACAGTGGTACCAGAGCCATCTCCGATCTAGGGACGGAGGGGCTAGTCGCCGGATTTAGGCGCCGCCGCCGCAGGGGCACCACCACCACCGCCGAAATTCTGAAGGAATCACCACGCCGGCGATCTGTAACTCCGATTGCCGCTGGAAAGTAATTGTCATCGTAATTGTTCACTCGCCGCTGCACACTCGTAGATGACGGCCAAGGTAAGAGGGTAAGTTAAGATATTCTTTTTGTTCAGTAAATGAGCAAACCCTTTTCCGCTGCATAGTTACTATTACTGCCTTCTTTATTATAAAATTAATAACTAATAAAGTTACCTTTAATTGTTATTAATAATTTTTGGTTTGTTAATTGTTTTGACACATTAAACTGTTGGCCAAATTAAATTGATTGTGGTGTGCGTGGGTTTGCATAACCCTCAAAATATTATTCTGTTGGAATTCTGGAGCAATTTCTTCTGGCGTGCTGGGATCTCTTACAGTAGGGATCCACTCAGGTATATTGGTTTGATCCTCTATTTAATTTTCAGTAAATTAGACCGCTTGTCGCGGATAGGATTGGGATTTATTTGCTGTAGAATTTTAGGATTCTTGTTTGCAATTCAATATCTCCGCATCTTGTTTAATTTTCTGGTTTCTTGTTTGCCTCTTTGTGTCGTTATTGTGTTACTCCTCTATATTAGAATGACATCATCATCAACTATTATCACGTTGGCTCCCTTCAATGGGAAGTCCGACTTTAGTATGTGGCAACAAAAGATGAAATGCATTCTAATACAGAACCGAGTCTTTAAGGTTATTGATCTCTCATATAAAGACGAATCTACTGATAAAAAAGCTGAAATGAACGAGCTTGCCTTAAGTGCTATTATTCTGAATCTGTCTGATTGTGTGTTAAGGAAGGTTGGTGTAATGACTGATGCTAGTAAATTATGGCAAAAATTGAATGAGCTTTATATTGAAACCTCCTTACCTAGTAAACTTTTCTTGCTCGAAATTTTTTTCAGATTCAAGCTAGACTTGAACAAAGATATAGATGAGAATTTAGATGTGTTTACTAAATTAATTCAGGATATTAAGCAAACTGGTGATAAACATATTGATGACTATACTCCTATCGTGCTTTTGAATGCCATTCCTGATTCCTATAATGATGTCAAATCTGCTATTAAATATGGTAGAGACACTGTGACTCTTGATATAGTTGTAAATGGTTTAAAAAGTAAGGAGATGGATCTGAAACAATATGGTAATGTGAAAGGTGAAGTGATGAATGTGAGAGGTAGAAGCAAAACAAGGAAGCACAACAAGAAGAACAATTATCAAGATGAAAATAATGATAAAGCTCGATCTAAGTCTCGGACTAAGAACCGAAGATGCTTTAAGTGTAAAGAACTTGGTCACATGATTAAAGATTGCCCCAAAAAGAATCAAAACAAGCAAGATAATAATGAACATGCTAATACTGCTATTGACCATGGTGATGTTTATATGATTACTGAGCCTTTTGTGAATTCTGTGCATTCATCTAGCATGACTAAGAATGATTGGCTAATTGATTCTGGTTGCACATATCATATGTCTCCTTTCAAGGAGTTATTTTGTACTTTTAAAGATATTCAACATGGTTATGTGTCTATGGCAAATGATAAAAAATGTGATGTGCTTGGCATGGGCAATGTGTGCTTGAAAGTTGATTCTGGCATGACTTATACTTTGAAAAATGTTCGTTATGTGCCTGATTTATGCAATAATCTTATTTCATGTGCTGCTTTAGAAGAAGATGGTATGGAGGGAAAGTGGGGGAAGGGTTGCATGAAAATAATGAAGGGTTCTTTGGTTGTCTTTACAGCTATGAAAATGCATAACTTGTATGTTTGCATTGCCCAACCTGTCTTGCATGCCAATTATGTGAACACTGTCAATGAAGATAGAACTGAACTTTGGCATAGACGTCTTGGTCACATGAGTAGTAAGGGTCTAGAAATTTTACATAAAGATGGTTATTTTGGTAATGATAAATTGTCTAGCATGCCTTTTTGTGACTCTTGTGTGATGGGTAAGCAACATAAAGTATATTTTCCTATTACCCCCTCCCCAAATTCCCCCTCTTCTAAAGAAATTCTTGAGTATTTACATGCTGATGTATGGGGCCCATCTAGTGAGCCCACTCAAAGTGGAAATGTGTACTTCATGTCTATTGTTGATGATTTTTCGAGGAAAGTTTGGGTATTGTTGATGAAAAATAAGTCTGATGTTTTTTCTAAATTCAGTGAATGGAAAACTCTTGTTGAAAACCAAACAGGTACGAAAATTAAGGTGCTTAGAACTGATAACGGACTAGAATTTTGTAATTCTTTGATGAATGATTTGTGTGTTAAGTCTGGTATTAAAAGACACCTCACCACTCCTTATACCCCACAACAGAATGGTGTGGTTGAAAGGATGAACCGAACTTTGATGGAGAGGGTAAGGAGCATGCTTGCTACCTCTGGTCTCTCTAAAAAGTTTTGGGGTGAGGCTGTGTTCACTGCTGCTTATTTAATTAATCGTTCTCCTTCTGTGCCGTTAAGAGGGAAATGTCCCGAGCATGTTTTTTCTGGTAAAAAGATTGATTTCTCTTATTTGAAAGTGTTTGGTTGTGCTGCTTATGTTCATCAAAAGCTTGACAAACTTGATCCTCGAGCAAAGAAATGTGTATTTTTGGGCTATCCCGATGGTACTAAGGGTTATCGTATGTGGTCTATGAATGAACCGGGTTATAAAATAATTGTTAGTAGGAATGTTACTTTCAATGAGTATGATTTTCCTTGTGTACATGCTTCTGTGCCTTTACATGGTATGACCACTACACCTAGTGAGGTGGAGAGTGATTTGTCCAAATTTGAGCATGATGATTCTTTGAATAATGATGATGTTAATGTGCCTATAGAAGATTCTGATAATTCTGAAAACATGCATGATGATAATGTGCAAGGTGGAGTCTCTGATAGACCTAAGAGAACTGTTAGAAGACCTCTCAAATTTGATGATTATTATATTGATGAGGAAGCTTTCACTGTTTTTGATGTAAATGAAAATGAGCCTAAGACTTATAAAGAAGCTTTAAAATCTGATAATTATGATAAATGGTTAATTGCGATGAAAGATGAGATTAAATCTTTACATGTGAACCAAACATGGGTGCTTGTTCCTAAACCTGCTAATTGTTCTATTGTGGACTGTAAATGGTTGTTTAAGGTTAAGAATGAGCTTAATAATGTTAGATTTAAAGCTAGGCTTGTGGCTAAAGGATTTACACAAAAAGAGGGGATAGATTATACTGAAATCTTTGCTCCTGTTGTGAAGTATACCACTGTGCGTATTATGCTTTCTCTTGTGGCACATTTTGATTGGGAATTAAAGCAAATGGATGTGAAAACTGCTTTTTTACACGGCGATCTTGATAAATGCATCTACATGAAACAACCTGAGGGTTTTATTGATCAAAAGCATGCTAATCATGTGTGTATGTTAAAGAAATCCTTGTATGGCTTGAAGCAATCCCCTAGACAATGGAATAAGAAATTTGATGCTTGAATGAAGTCTTTGAAACTCGAAAGGAGTGCTTACGATCATTGTCTTTATTTCAAAAATGATTCTACTGTGCCTTTTTTCTTGCTCATATATGTGGATGACATGTTGCTTGTTAGTCCTAGTATGAATATTATTGAGTATGTGCAAAAGTGTCTATGTGATAATTTTGAAATGAAAGATTTAGGGGATGCTCAAAGGATTTTGGGCATGGATATTGTTCGGAAGAGGAAAGAAAAAGTGTTGTGGCTTAATCAACGTGATTATATGAATAAAATACTGAATAAATTTGCTATGATTAATGCTAAACCTGTAAATGTTCCTCTTGCTGCCCATTTTGTGTTAAGTAAGGATCAGTCCCCCAAGTCTGATTCTGAAATTAATGATATGGAGAATGTACCTTATTCAAATGTTGTGGGGTCTGTTATGTATTTGATGGTGAGTACTAGGCCTGATGTCGCTTATGCAATAAGTTGTTTGAGCCGATACATGTCAAATCCGGGTAAGACTCATTGGGAAGCTATGAAATGGCTCCTAAGGTATTTGAAAGGTACGTTGAATGTTGGCCTTAAATTTTCCAGATCTTCTAATGAGGTAAAGTTGGTTGGCTATGTGGATTCTAATTATGCAAATGATAAAGATAATAGGAAATCTACTACTTCTTATGTTTTCACCTTGTGTGGTTCTTGTATTAGTTGGAAATCTCAATTACAACATGTCGTTGCTCAATCCACAACTGAGTCTGAATATGTTGCTATCACTGAAGCTGTAAAAGAGGCTATTTGGCTAAAAGGACTTGTCACTGAGATTGGTTTACTTAAGGGAAAAGTAGTTGTATTTTCTGATAGTCAGTCTGCTATTCAATTGTGTAAAAATCCTGTTTTTCATGATAGAACTAAGCATATTGATGTTAGATTTCATTTCATACGTGATATCATTGAAAAAGGCATAATTGAGTTGGTAAAAATTGCTACTGAAAAGAATCCTGCTGATATGGGTACTAAATGCTTAAATCTGGATAAATTCAAGACTTGCATGAAACTTTTGAATTTTGATTCTATTGATTGATAGCAGGGTGTGCTGTGCGTACTTGGGGATCGAGATTGTATTTTCTTAGCACTTCTTATAGTCTCGATTATGTGTTTGAAAGTGCTTAAACTTAAACCTGTAGTAACTTATGTGTTGTGTGTGCAGGTCTAAGTGGACTTATACTACTAACATGTTTGTTGCTTGTGCAGGTTTAACGGGCGATGATGAATAAGTCTTAGATTCGATATAAGTGGATGATGATGCTATAAAGGGGGATGGACCAAAGAGGTGGAGAAATGTTGGGCTTTTTTGTTTAGCCCCACTATTTTAGTGGATATGGCTTCTTGGCCCAACTAACTCAATTGACCTAATTATATGCTTTGGCCCATATGTAAAAGTCTAACTTTCCTTCTCCTCCAAATCTCCTTCTTTAGGCAGACTTTCTCTTTCTCATTGTATTTGTATCAATCCCACGATTTACTTTCCTTTCCCTTCATTGGGAATTATGGCTAATTGCCGGAAATCGTGGGTGGTCTTCACTATATAAAGGGCATTGGTCCTTTGGTGAAAAGTGTGGTTTACAATACAGTTCTTAATATTGTATAAGTGAGAAAAGAGAAAGAGCTACCAAGAGTGAGAATTCGGTGAGAGAGGAAGGCCTTGAGGTTGTCCCTCCGCATCGTGTGACGTTCCACTTGAATCTAGGCGCTGAGCCCGGTGATTTCGTTTTTATTCTCTTTTCTTTTAATATTAGTTTGTTTTGTTTGTTCCACCGGAAATATTACTTTGGTATTTGATTTCCTAACAGTGGTACCAGAGCCATCTCCGATCTAGGGACGGAGGGGCTAGTCGCCGGATTTAGGCGCCGCCGCCGCAGGGGCACCACCACCACCGCCGAAATTCTGAAGGAATCACCACGCCGGCGATCTGTAACTCCGATTGCCGCTGGAAAGTAATTGTCATCGTAATTGTTCACTCGCCGCTGCACACTCGTAGATGACGGCCAAGGTAAGAGGGTAAGTTAAGATATTCTTTTTGTTCAGTAAATGAGCAAACCCTTTTCCGCTGCATAGTTACTATTACTGCCTTCTTTATTATAAAATTAATAACTAATAAAGTTACCTTTAATTGTTATTAATAATTTTTGGTTTGTTAATTGTTTTGACACATTAAACTGTTGGCCAAATTAAATTGATTGTGGTGTGCGTGGGTTTGCATAACCCTCAAAATATTATTCTGTTGGAATTCTGGAGCAATTTCTTCTGGCGTGCTGGGATCTCTTACAGTAGGGATCCACTCAGGTATATTGGTTTGATCCTCTATTTAATTTTCAGTAAATTAGACCGCTTGTCGCGGATAGGATTGGGATTTATTTGCTGTAGAATTTTAGGATTCTTGTTTGCAATTCAATATCTCCGCATCTTGTTTAATTTTCTGGTTTCTTGTTTGCCTCTTTGTGTCGTTATTGTGTTACTCCTCTATATTAGAATGACATCATCATCAACTATTATCACGTTGGCTCCCTTCAATGGGAAGTCCGACTTTAGTATGTGGCAACAAAAGATGAAATGCATTCTAATACAGAACCGAGTCTTTAAGGCTATTGATCTCTCATATAAAGACGAATCTACTGATAAAAAAGCTGAAATGAACGAGCTTGCCTTAAGTGCTATTATTCTGAATCTGTCTGATTGTGTGTTAAGGAAGGTTGGTGTAATGACTGATGCTAGTAAATTATGGCAAAAATTGAATGAGCTTTATATTGAAACCTCCTTACCTAGTAAACTTTTCTTGCTCGAAATTTTTTTCAGATTCAAGCTAGACTTGAACAAAGATATAGATGAGAATTTAGATGTGTTTACTAAATTAATTCAGGATATTAAGCAAACTGGTGATAAACATATTGATGACTATACTCCTATCGTGCTTTTGAATGCCATTCCTGATTCCTATAATGATGTCAAATCTGCTATTAAATATGGTAGAGACACTGTGACTCTTGATATAGTTGTAAATGGTTTAAAAAGTAAGGAGATGGATCTAAAACAATATGGTAATGTGAAAGGTGAAGTGATGAATGTGAGAGGTAGAAGCAAAACAAGGAAGCACAACAAGAAGAACAATTATCAAGATGAAAATAATGATAAAGCTCGATCTAAGTCTCGGACTAAGAACCGAAGATGCTTTAAGTGTAAAGAACTTGGTCACATGATTAAAGATTGCCCCAAAAAGAATCAAAACAAGCAAGATAATAATGAACATGCTAATACTGCTATTGACCATGGTGATGTTTATATGATTACTGAGCCTTTTGTGAATTCTGTGCATTCATCTAGCATGACTAAGAATGATTGGCTAATTGATTCTGGTTGCACATATCATATGTCTCCTTTCAAGGAGTTATTTTGTACTTTTAAAGATATTCAACATGGTTATGTGTCTATGGCAAATGATAAAAAATGTGATGTGCTTGGCATGGGCAATGTGTGCTTGAAAGTTGATTCTGGCATGACTTATACTTTGAAAAATGTTCGTTATGTGCCTGATTTAT
Organism: Galeopsis tetrahit; assembly: GCA_963675135.1. NCBI lineage: Eukaryota > Viridiplantae > Streptophyta > Magnoliopsida > Lamiales > Lamiaceae > Galeopsis > Galeopsis tetrahit. Next base: position 42,010,856 of record OY776120.1, read on the forward strand.
GCAATAATCTTATTTCATGTGCTGCTTTAGAAGAAGATGGTATGGAGGGAAAGTGGGGGAAGGGTTGCATGAAAATAATGAAGGGTTCTTTGGTTGTCTTTACAGCTATGAAAATGCATAACTTGTATGTTTGCACTGCCCAACCTGTCTTGCATGCCAATTATGTGAACACTGTCAATGAAGATAGAACTGAACTTTGGCATAGACGTCTTGGTCACATGAGTAGTAAGGGTCTAGAAATTTTACATAAAGATGGTTATTTTGGTAATGATAAATTGTCTAGCATGCCTTTTTGTGACTCTTGTGTGATGGGTAAGCAACATAAAGTATATTTTCCTATTACCCCCTCCCCAAATTCCCCCTCTTCTAAAGAAATTCTTGAGTATTTACATGCTGATGTATGGGGCCCATCTAGTGAGCCCACTCAAAGTGGAAATGTGTACTTCATGTCTATTGTTGATGATTTTTCGAGGAAAGTTTGGGTATTGTTGATGAAAAATAAGTCTGATGTTTTTTCTAAATTCAGTGAATGGAAAACTCTTGTTGAAAACCAAACAGGTACGAAAATTAAGGTGCTTAGAACTGATAACGGACTAGAATTTTGTAATTCTTTGATGAATGATTTGTGTGTTAAGTCTGGTATTAAAAGACACCTCACCACTCCTTATACCCCACAACAGAATGGTGTGGTTGAAAGGATGAACCGAACTTTGATGGAGAGGGTAAGGAGCATGCTTGCTACCTCTGGTCTCTCTAAAAAGTTTTGGGGTGAGGCTGTGTTCACTGCTGCTTATTTAATTAATCGTTCTCCTTCTGTGCCGTTAAGAGGGAAATGTCCCGAGCATGTTTTTTCTGGTAAAAAGATTGATTTCTCTTATTTGAAAGTGTTTGGTTGTGCTGCTTATGTTCATCAAAAGCTTGACAAACTTGATCCTCGAGCAAAGAAATGTGTATTTTTGGGCTATCCCGATGGTACTAAGGGTTATCGTATGTGGTCTATGAATGAACCGGGTTATAAAATAATTGTTAGTAGGAATGTTACTTTCAATGAGTATGATTTTCCTTGTGTACCTGCTTCTGTGCCTTTACATGGTATGACCACTACACCTAGTGAGGAGGAGAGTGATTTGTCCAAATTTGAGCATGATGATTCTTTGAATAATGATGATGTTAATGTGCCTATAGAAGATTCTGATAATTCTGAAAACATGCATGATGATAATGTGCAAGGTGGAGTCTCTGATAGACCTAAGAGAACTGTTAGAAGACCTCTCAAATTTGATGATTATTATATTGATGAGGAAGCTTTCACTGTTTTTGATGTAAATGAAAATGAGCCTAAGACTTATAAAGAAGCTTTAAAATCTGATAATTATGATAAATGGTTAATTGCGATGAAAGATGAGATTAAATCTTTACATGTGAACCAAACATGGGTGCTTGTTCCTAAACCTGCTAATTGTTCTATTGTGGACTGTAAATGGTTGTTTAAGGTTAAGAATGAGCTTAATAATGTTAGATTTAAAGCTAGGCTTGTGGCTAAAGGATTTACACAAAAATAGGGGATAGATTATACTGAAATCTTTGCTCCTGTTGTGAAGTATACCACTGTGCGTATTATGCTTTCTCTTGTGGCACATTTTGATTGGGAATTAAAGCAAATGGATGTGAAAACTGCTTTTTTACACGGCGATCTTGATAAATGCATCTACATGAAACAACCTGAGGGTTTTATTGATCAAAAGCATGCTAATCATGTGTGTATGTTAAAGAAATCCTTGTATGGCTTGAAGCAATCCCCTAGACAATGGAATAAGAAATTTGATGCTTGAATGAAGTCTTTGAAACTCGAAAGGAGTGCTTACGATCATTGTCTTTATTTCAAAAATGATTCTACTGTGCCTTTTTTCTTGCTCATATATGTGGATGACATGTTGCTTGTTAGTCCTAGTATGAATATTATTGAGTATGTGCAAAAGTGTCTATGTGATAATTTTGAAATGAAAGATTTAGGGGATGCTCAAAGGATTTTGGGCATGGATATTGTTCGGAAGAGGAAAGAAAAAGTGTTGTGGCTTAATCAACGTGATTATATGAATAAAATACTGAATAAATTTGCTATGATTAATGCTAAACCTGTAAATGTTCCTCTTGCTGCCCATTTTGTGTTAAGTAAGGATCAGTCCCCCAAGTCTGATTCTGAAATTAATGATATGGAGAATGTACCTTATTCAAATGCTGTGGGGTCTGTTATGTATTTGATGGTGAGTACTAGGCCTGATGTCGCTTATGCAATAAGTTGTTTGAGCCGATACATGTCAAATCCGGGTAAGACTCATTGGGAAGCTATGAAATGGCTCCTAAGGTATTTGAAAGGTACGTTGAATGTTGGCCTTAAATTTTCCAGATCTTCTAATGAGGTAAAGTTGGTTGGCTATGTGGATTCTAATTATGCAAATGATAAAGATAATAGGAAATCTACTACTTCTTATGTTTTCACCTTGTGTGGTTCTTGTATTAGTTGGAAATCTCAATTACAACATGTCGTTGCTCAATCCACAACTGAGTCTGAATATGTTGCTATCACTGAAGCTGTAAAAGAGGCTATTTGGCTAAAAGGACTTGTCACTGAGATTGGTTTACTTAAGGGAAAAGTAGTTGTATTTTCTGATAGTCAGTCTGCTATTCAATTGTGTAAAAATCCTGTTTTTCATGATAGAACTAAGCATATTGATGTTAGATTTCATTTCATACGTGATATCATTGAAAAAGGCATAATTGAGTTGGTAAAAATTGCTACTGAAAAGAATCCTGCTGATATGGGTACTAAATGCTTAAATCTGGATAAATTCAAGACTTGCATGAAACTTTTGAATTTTGATTCTATTGATTGATAGCAGGGTGTGCTGTGCGTACTTGGGGATCGAGATTGTATTTTCTTAGCACTTCTTATAGTCTCGATTATGTGTTTGAAAGTGCTTAAACTTAAACCTGTAGTAACTTGTGTGTTGTGTGTGCAGGTCTGAGTGGACTTATACTACTAACATGTTTGTTGCTTGTGCAGGTTTAACGGGCGATGATGAATAAGTCTTAGATTCGATATAAGTGGATGATGATGCTATAAAGGGGGATGGACCAAAGAGGTGGAGAAATGTTGGGCTTTTTTGTTTAGCCCCACTATTTTAGTGGATATGGCTTCTTGGCCCAACTAACTCAATTGACCTAATTATATGCTTTGGCCCATATGTAAAAGTCTAACTTTCCTTCTCCTCCAAATCTCCTTCTTTAGGCAGACTTTCTCTTTCTCATTGTATTTGTATCAATCCCACGATTTACTTTCCTTTCCCTTCATTGGGAATTATGGCTAATTGCCGGAAATCGTGGGTGGTCTTCACTATATAAAGGGCATTGGTCCTTTGGTGAAAAGTGTGGTTTACAATACAGTTCTTAATATTGTATAAGTGAGAAAAGAGAGAGAGCTACCAAGAGTGAGAATTCGGTGAGAGAGGAAGGCCTTGAGGTTGTCCCTCCGCATCGTGTGACGTTCCACTTGAATCTAGGCGCTGAGCCCGGTGATTTCGTTTTTATTCTCTTTTCTTTTAATATTAGTTTGTTTTGTTTGTTCCACCGGAAATATTACTTTGGTATTTGATTTCCTAACACTAGTAATATAGAAAGAAGGCAGTAACATTTCCTTTTTGTAAACAAACATAAATCCATCCGAAATTTAATTTTAAAAAGAATATTTTACTATATACAATTCATTAAGGGTTGTTTTAATATTACTTAAATTATTTAATTTTCTAAATTTTGTCATTATTTTTTTTAAGATTATTTTTATATTTACTAAAGGTTGTATGAAAAAATTCTCTGTCCCATTTCGTTCTGTTTCTAAAAAACAAAATTATTTGAATTTTATATTTTAAAATTATTTAAATATACAATATATTATGAATATTTATTTTTATTAGGACAATCATCTAGTTAATTGTTAATCCCAACAATGATTAAATAAGAAAATTTTAGAGACAAAATTAAAATAAAAGGAAGGAGAACTACAATTTAAGACTAGCAAAAACGAATTTTTTCTTTGGTATTTTGTAATTTTCTTTGGACAATAATTAACTATTCATTAGGGTCCGTTTGGCTCAGCTTATAAGCTACTTAAAACAGCTTATAAGTTGTTATTCTAAAATAGTGTTTGACTCAACTTATTTTAAATTGCTCATAAGCTATAACATCTTATAAGCTCTTAAAACAACTTATAAGATATATGTAATGCTATTAAATAGCATTATAAGCAAAACAAAGCTGGACACGGATTGACTTCTTATAAATTGTTTTAAGTTGTTTTAAGAGCTTATAATGCTATTCTAAAATAGTGTCCAGCTTTAGAATAGCATTATAAGCAAAACAAAGCTGGACACTATTTTAGAATAGCATTATAAGCTCTTAAAACAACTTAAAACAATCTATAAGAAGTCAATCCGTGTCCAGCTTTGTTTTGCTTTTAAATAGGACACCGTTAAGGGACGATGTGATTAGTCCTCCATTTAATTAATTATATTTTACGATTTCTTAAAATATTTACGAATTTATTTATTTTTAACTGATTTTTGAATTTTTTATTTGAAGAATTTATTTATTTTCTTTTAAAAAATATTTAATTTTTTCAGATTACTTTTAAAAAATATTTGATTTATTTAAATTAATTATTTTTTAAGATTTTATTAATCTTTTAAAATACTTTTCAAATTTTAAATACATTTTACTATTTTAGAATAGCATTATAATTCAAATATAATTATATTTTACTATTTTACTATTCTTAAAATAATTTTAATTATATTTTACTATTTTAGAATAGCATTATAAGCAAAACAAAGCTGGACACTATTTTAGAATAGCATTATAATTTTTTAAATAATTTTTAAATTAATTATTTTTTAAATATTTTTTATTTGAATAATTTATTTTAATTATATTTTACTATTTTTTAATTATATTGTTTTAAAACAAAGCTGGACACGGATTGACTTCTTATAAATTACATCTTATAAGTTGTTTTAAGAGCTTATAAGATGTTATAGCTTATAAGCAATTTAAAATAAGTTGAGTCAAACACTATTTTAGAATAGCATTATAAGCAAAACAAAGTTGGACACTATTTTAGAATAGCATTATAGCTTATAAGCAATTTAAAATAAGTTGTTTTAAGAGCTTATAAAATGTTATAGCTTATAAGCAATTTAAAATAAGTTGAGCCAAACACTATTTTACTCTTAAAAGCAATTGTTTTAAGAGCTTATAAGATGTTATAGCTTAGTACAAACAATTTATAAGAAGTCAATCCGTGTCCAGCTTTGTTTTGCTTTTAAATAGGACACCGTTAAGGGACGATGTGATTAGTCCTCCATTTAATTAATTATATTTTACGATTTCTTAAAATATTTACGAATTTATTTATTTTTAACTGATTTTTGAATTTTTTGTTTGAATAATTTATTTATTTTCTTTTTAAAAAATATTTAATTTTTTCAGATTACTTTTAAAAAATATTTGATTTATTTAAATTAATTATTTTTTAAGATTTTATTAATCTTTTAAAATACTTTTCAGATTTTAATTACATTTTTTCAATTTTTTAAAAAGAAATTATCTTTAATTTGTGTAAGGGTTACTTAGTCATTTTACAATTATCTATTTTTATTTTTAAATTGATGGGATGCATGTGTATAACATGTTTTAGGGTGTTAGTAGCGTAATTTAGTTAAATATCTGACATTTAATTTATTTATTTTTTGGAGAGAAGAGAGTTTTTGAAGTTTTAAACACACCTTTATTTTGAAGTTTTGGAGTGGTAGGAGTTTTGAGTTGTACTTTTCCAAAAAAAAAAAAAAAATCATATAGATTTTTTTTTTAATTGTAAGTGTTTAAATAATTTAATATAAAATTAAATACTTTAATAAAATAAATGTTTAAATTGGAAAATATATAAATAAAACTTTCAAAATTCCACCAAACAAAAAGAATTCCCTAACAATCCTCTGTAGCAAAAGACAGCATTTTACGGCCTATATCATATAAAAACCTAACATTCTGTTGTTGATAAACCCCCAAAATATCTGGCCTTCCCTCCAACATCTGCAAGCAAACGAAATTCGATCGGAAAAAACCTCCAGTTCCAAACATGAATAAACTCGTCCTATTAACTTCCAGGTTTGCTCCCTCAAAATGCAAAATCATGCTCGGAAAGTTTCTGAAACCTTTGGAATACTTATAGCAAACTTGTCCTGGATACTTGTTGCTCACAATCTGTTTGATGTTTTTCCACTGAGAAAAATAGCTTGAAATTGCATTTATCACAACATTGTAAGCCTTCTTATTAATCATACTGAAAGGGGTTCCAGTGTCAATCGTGATGCCTTCATTAAAAGAACCTTGTGGTATTTCCAATCTTTTTCTTGCAAGACTGATTCCCAGCAACTTCAATCTGTAGCTGCTTCGTCGCAACAATGGTCGCCCTTCTAGACGTGGCAGAAAGCGCGTTGTTTGCACGTTATTTGAATTCGTAAAAGCTGCAGCTTTACCAAACCTTAGATCAGCCACTCTGGTTTCAGATGACCGCAATGTCGGAATGCAGTAGGAGAATCTGTTCATAATCTTGGCACCTAATTGATGAGGCAGAGAGGTTGGATAATTCCCCATGCCTAATACGCCTGTAACCATCATCGTCGTATACTGACTGCCAAAGCAAATGTTACGCGTCCCACAGCCAAAAACGATGTTTTGGGGCTCTTTTATTTGGCCTAGAAAGGAAAAGGTGTCTATCGAGAGAAGACCCTCAGACGAGAGGCCATCACCAGTCGTCACGTGGTAGTAGCACTCGGGCTTATTACATCCAAAAGAAGACAGGAGGGTGTGGTTTAGCGTCATTCTTTTGAAAGATGCAGATTGAGTCCGGTCAAAAACAGGGTAATCCTTATCCTGCTCGAAACACGTTGCACAGGGCTGGCATTGCGTCCATGTGAGAGGAGCAACGTGTATCGAAAACTAGTCTTGCTTTCGTGGTTGGTGTTCCAATTCCTACCTCAACGATAAACAGGGGTTCCCGGAAAAATAAAGATATTTCTCGTCCTCGAACATTCGATTCTGGCAACGACATCAAGTTAGAGGCTCGAACTCTTGAGGTTTGAATATCTTTCAAGAATGATTTAAGGTAAAAAAGATTGCATTGGTATAGGGGGGAGTATGGGGAGTATCTATAAATCAGTTTTGAGCTTAAACCATTTGATATACAAAAGAGATGAGAGACTAAGATGAATTTCAGAAGACAAATTGAAATGGAATTAGCCATTCTTGCGAGAAGATACACAGATGAGAGATGTATGTATTTGTTTTATATAGGTTTTAATTTCATGTTACCTTTAAATTTCATGTTACCTTTAAAATCCAAAAAAATTGAAATGGAATTAGCCATTATTGTAAGGTATCTCTTTCATAAATGTTAGTTTCTTCATTTCATTAAAGTTGAAAGAGTATTATTTTGGGAAACTTAAAGCAGTAGGATTCACAAATCTTTAAAGGGATTAATCCTCACACAATTATGTTCTTTATTAACAAATAATCCCCTGACCAGGTGCATTGAGTTAATATGAAAAAGCTGAATTTTATCTTTAGCTAATAATGATTTTATTAAAGGAAAAAAGAAAAGAAAAAAAAAAGCAAATCTAGAGCTATAAGTTCATAAGTCGAACCAGATGCCGGAGTGCCATTAAAACCTTGTCCGAAATTTTTTTCATTTGTGACGAAATTCGGGACAAAGAAAACGGTATAACACTTTGAGAGTGAAAGTAAATCTGATGATACCTTTTTATAGAGTAAAAAGGTAAACAATTAAAAAAATCATCACCACATAAAACGAACACACCTTAAGGATAAGAATTTGGATAGAAGCTCACCACTCAAAGGAATCCTCCTAAGAGGTAAGAAATTTGCAGGAGAAAATCTTTATATCATATATTTGCAAATATCTCAACTGCCACGTGTCTCAAAATGATTGGTCTATATCAATCTCTCTTCTCAAATCACTCCATTTTAAAATCCATCTTCTTTCTTTCATTCATTCTAACTTTTATATTTTAATTTCATCCATTCATTTTAAGTTTTAATCTTCTCATCTCCTATATAACTCTCATCTTATTTCTTCCATTTCAATCACTCAACCTATATTTTGTTTTGCAGGATTTTCCTATCCTGGGATGAAATTTTCTTTTGCAGAAATTATCATCATGTATGGTATGTATTTTTATAGACGTCTTCAGTTTCGTCTATATTTTTTCTGTATATGATTTTCAATCACTCAATCTTACACATTTATCTCTAATTAATCATTGTTTTGTTGATGGTATAAGGTGTATTTTTCTTTCTCAATCAAAGAATTTGGTATGTATTTCTCTCTCACACACAATATAAGGATCTCTAATGTTGTTTTAAAGTTTCTATAATGTAAAGATATTTTGATATCACAATATGATTTATGTTTATGAAATACATTCTTACTTGATATTGTTTTGATTTCAAACTCTGATGAACAAAGTAATTTTGTTTGTCTTGAATGACCTTTTTACAGAAATTTCACCTCTTCATATACATCCATTCTACTACAAAGGTCATTTGCATGACTCAATCAAGTTGTAAAAGTCACATCTTCGTTTCTTCATACACAAGATTTTAAGCGGTCGTCTCAAGCCCAACAACAACGATCAGACGCAGTATTGCTTATTATTTCTCATTCAATTTACATGAGTTTTTTTTTTAATGTAAATTCTAATTTCATTTGTAAAGCGCAAGGAGTGTCCACTTCTTCAAGAAAAAATTATTGAAGAGATACTTTATATTCGAATATTAGGTAATTTTTTTTTAATGATGCCCTCCGTCCATGAAATATAGTCCCATTTGTCTCATATTTTTTGTCCATCAAATGTAATCTCATACATTTTATGGAAACTATCACCTTCAACTCATCACTTAATTACTCAATTTGCCATCAACTTTATTCACAATGGACCCCACAATACCCTATAATACCCTTACTTCATCTACTTTATCTACCTTTTTCTTAAAGTTTGTGTCCCACTCCAATGAGACTACATTTGGTGGATGGAGGGAGTACAATTATTTTCGAAATCAATATATACATAATATTTATTTCAATTAATATTCTCTGGAGAAAATTTATTAGAATTTGCTAAAATTTAGTTGATATATTAAAGGATGCTCTTGATTTTCAAGTAGTAATAATGCCAAAGTCTTATGTGCACTCAAGTACACGGTGTACTTGAGTGGACCTTGACTGATCAACGGACAAACTTTGACTTTTTTTTAATTTTTTTTTCGATTTTTTTTTTTGAAAAAGTGTATGTTAGTATATTTAAAAGTGCATCTTTTATTTTTTAATGAAAAGTGTATGTTACTATATTGAAAAGTGCAACATTGTTTTTAATGAAAAGTGTATGTTATTATAATTGAAAAGTGTATGTTATTATAATTGAAAAGTGTATGTTATTATAACTGAAAAATGTATGTTATATTAATGAAAAATGTATGTTATTATAACTGAAAAGTGTATGTTATTATAATTGAAAAGTGTATGTTATTCCAACACCCACTTGCGGGGGTTCTGTTTAAAGGTAGAGCTTTTGCGGTCTGTATGGACTGACCCCATAGAAATTGTTATCACCTTAAAGGGTTCGAACCTGAGACCTAAAGAGGAGCACACTCCTAAGTAGACATGCTCACTGTTCCGGAACCGCGGGTTCCACGATTCCTAACGGTTGAAACCGAAACTGAACTGTGTGAATGACTTAGGCGGTTTCGGTTTTGGCGGTTCCGGTTCCGAACCGCCTGTATTTCTTTTTTTCATATTTTCTGAAGAAAAAAATTTCGTATTTTCTGCTTTTTTATTTTTATTTTGCTATATATGTTCTTCCAAATCGACTTTAATATTTAAATACAATAAGTATAAGTTAACTTACATAATGTCAATTTTAATTATTTAACTAACTTTAAAAAAATTAAAAGTTAAATTTTAATTTGCAACATTTTGACACGAAACGCCTCTGTAAGTGGTTCCTCGTAGTAATAGTAAGTGTCCGGTTAAATTATCGAACCACAGGACTAGTTAGCTAGTGTAGCCTTAATGTTATATGTCATCACGTAATTATAGTGATAAAACATGGGGGTGAGCGATAAATACTATAAATGCAAAAACTAAATAAAATAAATACTGTTGGTCCTGAAAGGAGTATATAACAAGTGTATGGGGGGGGGGGGGGGAGGGAATACACTTGTATGCAAATCTTTTTGAATTTAACCAAAACAGACTTCAGCAAAGTTGTTCTAGACAACTCTGCTGATATGATCAACTCTTAAAAGATAATCAAACTACTAAGCACTATTGAGTACTTAGTTGAATAACTATCTAATAGAGTTATATGTGCGGAATTAGTGGTTGGCCCTTTGGTTTCAAACTCCTTTTTAGTTCTGAAATCACCTTAATAGTTTATCCAGTTCAGGGAACTTGTCCAAAACTTGTTTTGCTCAGAGTTAAGTATGTATCTTTCAAAGGTCAGTTTGTGTGCTGTGTTGTATGACTGTAAATGCTTGAAAGTAAATCAACACAAGAGTTTATATATAGTGGTTCAAAGACTCAAGCTCCTACATTCACTCTTGGAATTACTTGTTTTATAGTGCCAAGGTGCACTTGATCAACCACACCACTCCTTGGTGCCTTGATCCCTAGGATATCAGAGTTCTAATACCCTCTTCTCAACTCAGAATTGAACTGTTCTTTTCTCAACCGTCAATTCCTACCACTTCTACTACAACAACCTTCTATATCTCTTTTGGAAAGGTATAAGGGTTGATGTTGGTTCCAACTAGGTTGAGATATCCTTTATAATGAGGTTCAGTGTATAAGGGTATGATATCTCTCTAATCTTTGTATGGATATACAATGAGGTTCAGCTTAGAATGAAGTGTTTGAAGACTATGAATGTCTTTAGAGAACTTTGAAGCTTCAGAGTAGTTGATGTTCTCAGATTGTAGTTGGATGCTTCAAATGGTCTTCACACTTCTGTATTTATAGACAAAATTAAGGATTTGCCCGTTGGAGAGACAACCTCAATTGTCTATAAATGTCTTTCTTGAACTCTGCAACTGGAAGACAGTTTCGTGATAGTGACATGTCCTTAATTTGGGAAGTAAACGGCTGTAAGCATTTTGTCTTGACTTTGAAGCACTCTTCCCAATGTCTGACTTCAAGATACACTTGATCAAACATGGACATTCCTTCTGATCACTGGTCCTTAGATAAGAACAACATTCCTTATCACTTGGACAATTCTGCTTATCAGCACTGTTGGCTTGCTCTTCAGATGACTTTGGTCCTTGTACTTTCCATGCATCTTAGGATAGGTGTTTGTGCATTCATGGCATTGGATAAGTAGTCTTGACCTCATCAGCACAATTGAGCTTGCTTCTTCAAACTGTTTTGATTCAATTGTGCTGAGACAAACTTTCTGGACAAACCTTCTGAATATTTATGTATGCTTCAGTAGACTTGGTCTTAATGATGCAATTAAATCATTTGACCTTCAGATAGGTTATTCTTTAACTGAGCTGACTTAATCAGCACATTTGTCATCAGCATACTTAAGGTCAATTTTAATTCTGAGCCTTGAGGGGACCTGATTTTTGTATACTTCTAAGTATGAGTTCCCCCTCAACTTGTGCATCTGTTACTCTAAGAGCTGCCTAACATACCAGCTTCTCAACTAGCCTTAAGCTACATGTTCCAACAATCCTGAAACATGTTCATTTAATTGACTTATCTATTTGGCATGTCTAAGAGGGTTTTGGTATCATAATCAAACTCATTTTATTCCCAACAATTTCCCCATTTTTGATGATGCCAAAACCTATACAATCTATGCAAAGGTGACTTGACTACACTTATTACATTTATCTTCAGTAGAGTTGACTTATGTCAAATTTTCCTGAAAAGAAATTGTGTTAGTGTACTCACTGTTTTGGTTGCATATAGGTTTAATGTCAGGCAAATTGAGTTCACATTAAACCGTTTCTTGATTCAAAAACATGTTCAACTATCATTCATAAATTCATAGATCATTACAGGCATGATGATAGTTAAACCAACATTTTTTTTTTTTTGAAAAGAAAAACTTATATAAAGAGAATTGTGGAGCACCAGAGGTACTCTTAAAATTCAGTTACAAGGAGATGAGAAACCAGACCAAGCTAATAAAATACCAGACCAGATTACTATCTAAATAATGACCACTTATGCACAGGCTTCTCTCGGGCTGGCACACCAGTCGTGAAATGTCGTCGCGCTAGAGCATACATTATGTTGACTGAGAATACTCCAGGCTTTTGCTCTAATTTCGTCAAACAGTTTTTCGGGTTTCGACTCCTCATTTGAGAAGATCTTCTTATTCCTAACTCCGATATGTAATTAACCAGTCGACTAACTAGTCCTAGGCCCCTAGTGAAATCAGCGGACTAATTACTTTGAAGAGTAAGTTATTTTCCACACCATCAGCAGACATCAAGTCAGTTGATCTTACACTCGTCTCAGGGACCAACAAGTTATTGTTGGGATATGAATACCCCTAGTTTAGTTTTGATAAACCAAATCAAACATGTAATAGGATAAGTTGTATTGTATAGACAACTTTATTATACATCTTGTAATAGATAGGACTCTGGTTAGAAGAGAAGACTTGTCAATGCTCATGAAGAGAAGAGAAGACCAAGACCAAAAGTCTCCTGATAAGATGAGTTGAACTCATCTTATAGGATAAGAAGAGTAAGAGTAAGATGAGTAGAAGTCTTCTTACCAGCAGAGTAGAAGTCTTCTTACCGGCAGAGTAGAAGTCTTCTTACAAGCTGAGTAGAAGTCATCTTACAACCAGCTGAGTAAAGACAGCTGAGTAAAGACAGCAGCTGAGAAGAAACAGCAGCTGAGAAGAAACAGCAGCTGAGTAAAGACAGCACAGTAAAGACAGTAGCTGAGAAGAAACAACAGCTGAGTAAAGACAGCTGAGGAAAAACAGCTGAGTAAAAGGCAGCTGAGTATAGACAGCAGCGGGGTAAAGACAGCAGCTGAGTAAAAGACAGCAGAAGCCTAAAAGAAAGATCAGATGAGTACCCAATTAAAGGAAGGCCAATCAGAGTTGAAGTCAAGGATTGACAAGATACGCACAAGAAAGGAAAGTCAAAGATATGATTGAAATTACATGACAATGTTAATATTCAATCATATCATATCAAGAGATTGCCAATTCCTCAATTAGTGGAGTTTTGAATGCCATCATCCAACGGTAACATTCAAACATCAACACTATATAAATGAGTCCATACATCATTGGGAACATGAAGAGGTGTGAGATGCAAAGGTCGAGCAAAGTTCATAAAGTCCAGAAATAAGAAGAGCTCAAGAAGATCGTATATGAAGATTCAACACGCATCACCTCATCCCCAGTGAGTGAACTCATAACATCTAAGCCAGTGCAGCCACTCATATATATCCATAGGTTAGAGAGAATTTCCCAATCTTAGCATGAGGCTAAAACAGATTGTAAGGGAAATTCTCACCTAGTTCATATACACAAAACCCACCTTCTACCATAAACCCCTAGAAGCCAAGTTGAGTGTTCGTCACTGTAAAGAGTACAAGTGCTCTATAATCACTTGTGGAGTGCAAGTGCTCGCAACTCACTTGTTAAAGTGCAAGTGCTTCCAATCACTTGTGGAGACCGTAGCAGTTAGGACTGCTCAGATCTCAAAGTCCTACCCTTGGACTATAAAGGACAAGCCCTTGTAATTTTTGGTAAATTAAAGGGATTAAACATCACGTTAGGACGTGAGAGTGGACGTAGGAACGTATATCCGAACCACTATAAATTACTGTGTTATTTACATTTTGCACTTTATTTTTCAAGTCTTTTCATACATATTTGTGCATAAAATGTTTTACACACTGTATTTAATAAATTGACGAGTGTAATCTTTATGGGCACACTACAATTTCGCACCTAACTCCGATATGTAATTAATCAGTCGACTAACTAGTCCTAGGCCCCTAGTGAAATCAACGGACTAATTACTTTGAAGAGTTAGTTATTTTCCACACCATCAGCAGACATCAAGTCAGCTGATCTTACACTCGTCTCAGGGACCAACAAGTGGTATCAGAGCCGTGTGTTCAAAAGACCATTGCTTTGATTTTTTTATTTTCGAAAATCTGCACTTTTTCTGTTGTTTTCAGAATTTAGCATGTGAGTACACTTTTTAAAGTGGAATTGATGTTTTGAATTGAACTCACTGCTATGTAGTGATGTGTAATGCTTTTTGGCCAAATTCTATCGGTTGAGCCATCAAAAACACGTTTTACTGTTTTCAATGGTCACCTGAATAAATCCATTTTTGAAAAACTGTTTTGCATGCATTTTGTTCTCATAAAAAATCATACTTGCATGTATTTGGATAATTGTGTGTTAAGAACAGGTCAACAACTAAGGGGGAACTTCAGCTCAACTGAGTTCTTGCCCTATCTGGATTTACACGCGCATGAGCAAGAAGAGGAGATCAAGATGATCAAGTTGTTAGAAGACCTGAAGACAAGAAGAGCTTAATTGGAAGTCGTCTGATTTGCAGCATATCAGCTAAAGAGTAGATAAGAAGACCTTTGTAATAGCTGATTAGGTGAGTCCGTGCTTGTAAAGTGCAATATTAATAAAAGTCGTCTTTTTAGCTTTTGGAGATAACATCTAGTTCTCTCATCTGATGACAACTTCTCATTGTCATCATACAAAAGCCTTTTTGTTTTTACTCTTCTGCATTATTATATGGACTCTAGCACTGTCTGATCTTTATTGCTTCAGTTAGTGTTAGATGATTTGGTTATATCAAAAAGGGGGAAATTGTTGGGATATGAATATCCCTAGTTTAGTTTTGATAAACCAAATCAAACATGTAATAGGATAAGTTGTATTGTATAGACAACTTTATTATACATCTTGTTGACTCTGGTTAGAAGAGAAGACTTGTCAATGCTCATGAAGAGAAGAGAAGACCAAGACCAGAAGTCTCCTGATAAGATGAGTTGAACTCATCTTATAGGATAAGAAGAGTAAGAGTAAGATGAGTAGAAGTCTTCTTACCAGCAGAGTAGAAGTCTTCTTACCGACAGAGTAGAAGTCTTCTTACCAGCAGAGTAGAAGTCTTCTTACAAGCTGAGTAGAAGTCATCTTACAACCAACTGAGTAAAGACAGCAGAGTAAAGACAGCAGCTGAGAAGAAACAACAGCTGAGTAAAGACAGCAGAGTAAAGACAGCAGCTGAGAAGAAACAACAGCTGAGTAAAGACAGCACAGTAAAGACAGCAGCTGAGTAAAGACAGCTGAGGAAAAACAGCTGAGTAAAAGGCAGCTGAGTATAGACAGCAGCGGGGTAAAGACAGCAGCTGAGTAAAAGACAGCAGAAGCCTAAAAGTTCATAAAGTCCAGAAAATAAGAAGAGCTCAAGAAGATCGTATATGAAGATTCAACACGCATCATCTCATCCCCAGTGAGTGAACTCATAACATCTAAGCCAGTGCAGCCACTCATATATATCCATAGCTTAGAGAGAAATTACTGTGTTATTTACATTTTGCACTTGTGGAGACCGTAGCAGTTAGGACTGCTCAGATCTCAAAGTCCTACCATTGGGACTATAAAGGACATGCCCTTGTAATTTTTGGTAAATTAAAGGGATTAAACATCACGTTAGGACGTGAGAGTGGACGTAGGAACGTATATCCGAACCACTATAAATTACTGTGTTATTTACATTTTGCACTTTATTTTTCAAGTCTTTTCATACATATTTGTGCATAAAATGTTTAACACACTGTATTTAATAAATAGACGAGTATAATCTTTATGGGCACACTACAATTCCGCACCTAACTCCGATATGTAATTAATCAGTCGACTAACTAGTCCTAGGCCCCTAGTGAAATCAGCGGACTAATTACTTTGAAGAGTTAGTTATTTTCCACACCATCAGCAGACATCAAGTCAGCTGATCTTACACTCGTCTCAGGGACCAACACTGTCCACAGTTCCTTTGACAAAACCATGGTCCAAGAGGAACTGTGACAGTGTATCATACCAAGCTCTTGGAGCTTACTTGAGTCCATATAGAGCTTTCTTCAATCTGTAGACTTGGTTTCCAACCTCAAAACCAGGTGGTTGGTCTACATAGACTTCTTCCTTCAAAACTCCATTCAAGAAGGCAATTTTGACATCCATTTGGTACACTTTGAACCTCTTGTGGGCTGCATAGGCTAGGAAGAGCCTTATTGCTTCTAGCCTTGCCACATGTGCAATTGTTTCATCATAGTCAATGCCTTCTGATTGACAATAGCCCTTGGCCACCAATCTGGCCTTGTTTCTGACTATCATATCATTCTCATTCTTTTTGTTCTTGAACACCCACTTGGTTCCAATAACATCTTGATGTGAAGGTCTATTCACCACCTCCTATACATCATTTCTGGTGAATTAATTCAACTCTTCCTGCGTTGCTGTGATCCAATTTGCATCTTGAAGTGCTTCATTAATGTCACTTGGTTCCTGTTCAGATAGGAAACAACAAAATAAAGCACTTTCACCATGAAACCTTCTAGTTTTGACTCCTACACTTGGATCACCAAGTATCAAATCAGTAGGATGGTCAGATAACCATGTCCTTCTTTTTCTGATCCCTTTAGTAGAGTTGTCATCTACTAAGGTTGAGTCACTAGCATCATAAAATTGAGGAAAGTTTAATGCAGGATCTAATTCAGGATCATATTCAGGGGTGTTGTCCTCAATGTTAGGGACATTGAAATTTTCAACATTAATGTTTCCCCCTTGAATATTTAATCCACTAACTACCTCAGCAGGGCCTGCTTCTTCATTGGTAGTTGTTACCTGAGTGTGAACTGGGATTGGGTCATTCAGTTCACCATTTCCTTCAGTGGGGTTTGCCTCAGGTAGATTGCCTTCAGGATTGTTGTCCAGAGTGATGTTTTTAGGAGGGTTGGCTTGGACAACATCTATGAATACAATGTCCTTGTCTTTTAGGCTAAATCTGGTTGTTCTTTGTGTGATTTATTCAGTACCGATGTTCTTATTCCTGATCTCAGAAGTAGATTCATCAAACACAACATGAGGTGTTTCTTCCACAATAAGGGTTTTACAGTTGTAAACCCTGAAAGCTCTACTGATTTGGGAATATCCAAGAAATATCCCCTCATCAGCTTTGTTGTCAAAAGCTTTCAACTGCTCTTTCCCATTGTTGTGAATGAAACACTTACAACCAAATATGTGAAAGTAAGACACTTTAGACAATCTTCCTTTCCAGAGTTCATAAGGGGTTTTCCTTTATCCCTTAGTGATCAAACATTTATTCTGAGTATATCATGCAATGTTTATAGCTTCAGCCCAAAACCTCTTAGGTAAATTTGAATCAGCAATTAAGGTTCTAGTAGCTTTTTTCAAAGTTCTATTTCTTCTTTCTGCAACTCCATTTTGCTGAGGGGTTCTAGTTGCTGAGGTTTCATGGGCAATTCCATTTTGTGTGCAATACTCATTGATGTATGAATTTATGAACTCAGTGCCTTTATCAGATCTTATTTTGATTATATTAAGGCTTTTCTCATTTGACAGTCTCTTTAACAGTTCAGGGAGTTTGACTTGAGTTTCCTTCTTATTAAGGAGAAATACTACCCATGTGAACCTAGAAAAGTCGTCTACTACAACCAATGTGTATTTTCTACCATTTATGCTTGTAGGAGTAATTGGTCCAAATAAGTCCATATGCAATAGTTCAATTACCCTTTCAGTAGAGATGACTGGTTTTCCTTTTAATGAGGCTTTAATCTGTTTTCCTTCTTGGCATGGTTTACAAACATGCTCTTTTATGAAAACCTCATTAGGTAGTCCTTTTACTAATGCATTTCTAGCAAGCTTGTTCATTGATTTAAAGTTCAGGTGGTTTAGCCTTTTATGCCATAACCAGCTGTTGGGATATGAATCCTATAAACAATGTACTAGATGATGAAAGTATGTTTTGATGGCCAAAAGCAACTTAAAGTTAATGATATATGTGGTTCTAAGTCATCCTAACTAAGTCATCATATGAGAAATTGAAAACTAAGTTTACTGATATTATATGTGTTTACTGATCTTATATATGTTTACTGATCTTAGTGTGTTTACTGATCTGATATAAGAACTGTTAGGAACTAAGCTGATGTTTTGTATTGTATAGACAACTTATAGTATAGGACTTAGATGTACTCATCTATATGTAGTTCAGTTGATGTATATATAGGTTTTATAATTGTAAAGTTGTATTCTATTGTATTCTGCATTGTAAAAGTTCAGAACAGTAGTTTAGAACACTAGTTTGGAAGAAGATCAGAAGATTATTGAAGACTCAGAAGACTACTTCATAATAAGAAGATTTTCAAGAAGAGTTGAAGAGAAGCTCAGAAGAATTCTGGAGAAGTTAGAACAGTTTTTGAGAACTGTGCTGACTGGCTCAGTACAGTAAAAGTCAGAACAGTAAGTTACTGTGCTGAGTTGGTGAGTTTGAAGAATAAGTTTGGAAAACTTATTTAAGGCGTAACTGAATATATTTGAAAATATGCTGACTTGGAATTAGTTGAAGGAAGTTACAAAGTCGGTTATAAAAAGGATAAGTTACAAAAACAGTTTTAGAGTTAGTTCACAAACTGCTAACTGTCATACTAAGTTCTATAAATACTGTGTGATCTCCTACTGCTAAGAATACTGATCATAAAGCATTCAAGAGCAATATAAGTCTACAGAGCATTGAAGAACTCACAGAGTTGAAGAGATCAAGAAATCTGAGAAGAGCCACAGATCTGAAGAGAAGAAATCAGAGGCTATTCAAGAGAAGTTTTACTTTTCATTTTACAGTTTGTGTTTTGTAAACAAGTGTGCTAGTTACTTGTAGAATTACTAGTCGATCGAAGATACACTTGGGAGTGTAATCGATAAGATTACAGTCTTAGTCTTGGGACTTTAAGCCACAAGAAACTCAAGGAAGAGTTAATAAAACATCACAACTGGGATTGTGAGAGTGGATGTAGACTATTGGTCGAACCACTATAAATCCTGTGTTCTTTACTTTTTGTTTGATATTTGTTTGATATTTGTTTAACCAAGAATAGTAAAGTTGTCTAAGTAAAGGTCTAAATAAGAGTTGAGTATAAAACTGAAACTGGAAGTACTGATCTGACTCAGTAAGAACAGCACTATTCAGAACACATTTTCGCATTATAAACTCTGATATTTTGAAAGATTTTTGAAAGTCTATTCACCCCTCCCCTCTAGACTTTCTTATCTTAATCAATCTTAACTCAACTTGGGACCAACAAGTGGTATTAGAGCAGTAGTTCTTTGTAATGCTGTTTCTTGATAACCTTGTACTCTTTGAGGGAAGTCTTACTGATCTTGCTACTATTTCTTGATACTTGTCACTATCTGAATACTTGAAAATACTTGCTACACTACTGATCTTATCTGTCTAATCAAAAATGGATGAAACTAATGTGAACAAACTTCCTAAGTTCAAGATTGCAGATTATGACTACTGGAAGTTGAGGATGGAGGCCATCTTTAGCTCAACCCATGATCTGATGGTTTCTGTGGTCAAAGAAGGACCAATCACTACCATGGTGCAAAACACTGCAACACTGGATCCTTCTGAACCTGTTGGAGCACTGGTTCCTAAACCAAGGTCAGAATTGACTTCTGAAGAAATGCGTCAAAACAATTTGGACAGTCTTGCTAAAAATTATATTTTACACACCTTGCCAAATGAGTATCTTGGCAAAGTGTCAAAATGTAAGACTGCCAAGCAAATGTGGGACAAACTAGATGTTCTTTGTGAAGGTACTACACTGATCAAAGAAAGCAAACTGTCCACAGCTGTCCAAAGGTTTGAAACATTTAAAATGAAGCCAGGTGAATCAATTGATGAATTGGATACTCGATTTACAAGAATTATGAATGACCTTGATGTGTTAGGAAAGACATATACTGAAAGAGAGATTAACTTGAGAATCTTGAAAGCTTTGGATGAAAGGTGGAACATGGTCAAGATGATCATCAAAACCACACAAGACATTGATTCTTGGCCTGCTGAAACTATGTTTCAGACTCATAAGGCACATGAGTTTGAGTTAGATGAAGAAGATCCGATTACTGTTAGTCATAAGGATAAGGATGCCTCTAAGGACATTGCTCTTAAAGCCTCTACCTCTAAGGGGTCTAGATCATCTAAGTCTAAGGCCTCAAGCATAAAAGATGAACTGGATAGTTCTGATCTTAGTTTGAAAGATCAGATGAGACTTATGATTAAAAGATTTGATAGACTAAATAGGAGGTATGGTAGATATAAGAGATTATATAAGGAAACCAAGGGTTCTAGTAACGGGGACTCTTCTGGGAACAGAAGGGATCAAAACTCTTCTGAAAGAAGGGATGAGATCTCTAATGAGAACAGGAGAGATAGGAACTCATCTGATAAGAGGGATACAAAGTCTTCTGATAAGAAAGATAGGGACTCTATTGATAAGCATGGCAGGAATCGAAATCGTTCACCTTCTAAGAAATCTTCTAACAATCCTGTGTGTTATAACTGTGATAAGCCAGGTCATTATGCATATGAATGTCCTGCTGAGTTCTAAAGATCGAGAAGAAAGGAAAGCCAGAAGAGATCGAAAATATGCCAAGGGTAAGAAGGCAATGATGGCATACAATGAATCTGATTCGGATTCAGAAGAGTTACCCTCGTCTTCATCTGAATACCCCTCTAGCAATGAGAATGAAGCTTTCATAGCAGATGATGGACTGGCAATGATGGCCAAAATAAATGATGAGGTATCATCTGTTAATTCTTTTTAGTCTTGTAATAATTCTAATACTGATTAAAGTGACATCGCTGATAGTAGTGTAGGAAGTAGTCTTCATCATTCCCATGGAGTGACTGAAGAGGACCTTCTACAAGCTAACAAAGCATTCATTGAAATTAGTGATGAGAATATATCTTTAAAGCAAGAAATCATTAATCTGAAAGAAGCTCAGTCAAAAGTAGATCCTAATATAGCTGTCATAAATGCAAGGCTATCAGAAGAGTTGTCTCAACTCCAAGAAAAGTATGCATCCATTGACAAACTATATCAGGGTATGCTTAAAACTCAAGCCAAAGAGACTAATGAATTCAATGATTTAAAGATTAAATGTGATCAACTTAAAGAGCACAATAGATTCTTAGAATCTGAAGTACTGAGCTTAGATCTGAAGCTATCTGATATGATTAAATCTTCTAAGATTAATCAAACATTATCAGACAGATATAGAACTCCAGATGACAAAAGAGGAATAGGTGCTACCATGCCTAGTTCTCCTACTTCAGGCACTAAGAACACTAATGGAGCTAGTTCAAGTTCATTACAATTAGATAAAGGAAAAGAACCTATGATTTATGATAATGATCCAAAACCTAAAGTACAGTCTAAATACATTCCTCCTACTACCAAGAATGGTAAAAAGAATGTACCCAGACCAGTACAGTCAAGACCATACCAGCAGAGTTATACTCCTCTGACCAGAGCAGAACAATCCTGGTATCAGAAGAGAAAAACTCAGAACAGTAGGTCAAGACAAGCACAGGCAAGTTGGGAACAGGCTAGACCTCCTTTTATAAGGCAGTCTCAGCTGTATCCAACTAAACCTAGGAAATTTGTGCCTCATTATCATAACAAACCTGTTCTTTATCCTCCACCTTTATCTTATGATGTTATTGGAGAGAAAAGACCAAAACGCATTTATAAGTCGTATGGTCCACATGCTTTCAGACCCTATTCAAACTATTACAGACATACTGATCTTACTGAAAAAGGGATAGAACCAAGGAAAGGCTATCTCAGAAAAATAGATCCTAAGTCTGCTGATAGTTCTGAAATGGTTAATAAAGTACTATTCTGTGACAAATATGGAAGGAAACTGAAGAGGTCCCATCTATTCAAATCCTCAATGTTTATTTGGGTACCTCTCACCACTAACCCTCAAGGACCCCAATAAAGAAAGGGTACCTAAATTATTAAGATCACTACCTTGCAGGATCGACTGGACTTATACAAGAAAGGTGGTTCAATTGGTGAGACCTGTTACATAGATAGTGGGTGTTCACACCACATGACTGGTACCAAGGCCTTGCTTACTAACTATCATGAGCAGGAAGGACCAAAAGTAATCTTTGGTGATAGCTCCATGGCAATCACAAAAGGATTCGGATTCATCAAGAATGGAGATGTTGAAATCCAAGATGTCTACTATGTTGAAGGTTTGAAATATAATTTGCTATATGTATCTCAGTTTTGTGACAGGGGATACAAAGTTCAGTTCAAGACCAGAAGATGTGAAATAATAGACAAAAGGACACACAATGTTTTACTTGTTGGCACAAGACAAGGAAGTGTATACATTGTGAACTGGAATAGTTGTCCTAAGAATGCTTGTCTTATCACTAAGAGTCCTAAAGAAAACAGTTGGCTCTGGCATAAACGCCTCTCCATCTGAACATTAAGATAATCAACAAGATTGCTAGAGAACATCTTGTTGAGGGCATTCCTAATGAAATCTATTCCAAATCACAAATGTGTGACTCCTGTCAAAAAGGTAAATAGGTAAAGGTTTCATCTAAGTCCATTCCAACTCTTTCAACCAGTAGAGTCTTAGAACTCTTGCATATGGATCTTCATGGTCCTATCAAACCTCCCACATTGAATGGAAGAAGGTATACTCTGGTTGTAGTAGATGACTATTCTAAGTTTACTTGGGTAGTCTTTCTACACAAAAAGAGTGATACACAAACACTTCTTCCAGATCTAATAAAGAGGTTACAGGTTGAAAAGGGTCAACCCATTGTCAAAATAAGGAGTGACAAGGGGACTGAGTTTATTACCTGTTACATTTCTGACTACTGTTCTAAGTCTGGCATACAGCATCTAACAAGTGCAGCCAGAACCCCCCAACAAAATGGTGTTGCAGAGAGGAGAAACATTACACTAAAAGAAGCATGCAGAGCAATGATTACAGAATTCAACACACCTCAGAAGTTTTGGGCTGAAGCCATTAACACAGCTTGCCACTCCCAAAACAGAAGTGCTCTTAATAAGGTTCATGGTAAAACACCTTATGAGGTATGGAAAGGCAGAAGACCTAGAGTTTCTTATTTACATATCTTTGGATGTAAGTGTTTCATCCATAACAATGGCAAAAGTAAATTAAATGTTTTTTTGATGCAAAAGCTGATGAAGGGATATTCTTGGGATATTCTTCAGTAAGTAAAGCATTTAGAGTATTTAATTACTCAACCCTATGTGTGGAAGAAACACCCCATGTAGTCTTTGTTGAGAATGTGCAGAACTCTGCTGATCATCAGCTCAGTAAGAAAATTGACAAGCTGAAGCTTCAAACCAACAATGATGATGATGATTCAGAAATATATGAATCTGTTCAAACATATAATCCTTTCCTGAATGTCCTAGATCAAGAGTCTGATAAAGAAAAGGTAAAAGACAAAGGTAAGTCATCTAAAACTTCTGATATGCCAGAATTGGTTGACTGCTATCCTATGGACAAATCTGCTGATTTGATACAAAGCAATGATACTGATCTGCATGATGATTTGCATGATATAAATGATGATAGTATTCCTGTTAAGAATAGAAGGACATGGAAGTCTGCTCATTCTACTGATCTGATTCTAGGTGATTCTAGTAAAGGTGTTAAAACTAGAAGACAATTGTTTGAATCCCAGGAAGAACCTAGTAAGTCTTTATTTTGCTGGTGCTGTTTTCTATCTTCCATTGAGCCTAAAACTGTGAATAAGGCTTTAAGTGATAGTAACTGGATTATAGCCATGCAAGAAGAACTTAATCAGTTCACTAGAAATGAAGTTTGGGAACTTGTGGATAGACCTAGTAATCATAATGTTGTAGGCACCAAGTGGATTTTTAAGAACAAAAAGGATGAAAATGATCTTGTAGTTAGAAACAAAGCTAGATTGGTTGCTCAGGACTACTCTAAAGCTGAGGGTATTGATTATGATGAAACTTTTGCACCTATAGCTAGACTAGAAGCTATAAGATTGTTTCTTGCTTATGCTGCACATATGAAATTCACTGTTTATCAAATGGATGTGAAAAGTGCATTTTTGAATGGTATACTTGCTGAAGAAGTTTATGTGGAACAACCACCTGGTTTTGAAGTGAATAGTCACCAAGTATATAGGTTGAAGAAAGCACTCTATGGATTGAAACAAGCCCCAAGAGCCTGGTATGATACCCTTTCTCTATTCTTACTTAATAATGGTTTTACTAAGGGCAAGGTTGATCGAACTTTGTTCCATAGACAAGAAGGTAATGACATATTACTAGTTCAAATTTATGTGGATGATATCATTTTTGGATCACCCAACAAAACCTTGAGTGAAAGCTTTTCTACACTCATGCAAAGTAAATTTGAAATGTCCATGATGGGTGAAATGACTTATTTTCTTGGTCTACAAGTAAAACAAACTCCAGAAGGTATCTTTATAAATCAAGCAAAATATACAAGAAATCTGCTAGACAAATTTGGTATTAAAACCTGTAAGACAGATGGTGTACCTATGCAACCTACATACAGAATGGATCCTGATGAAAGAGGTAAGTCTTCTGATCAACCTCATTATCGTGCTTTAATTGGCTCTTTACTCTATCTGACTGCCAGCAGACCTGATATTTCTTTTTCTGTTGGTGTGTGTGCAAGATTTCAAGCAAATCCCAAAGAAAGTCATCTGGAAGCTGCCAAAAGGATATTGAAATATCTAAAGGGGACCATCAATCGAGGATTATGGTATCCTGCAGATGATGATATATCCCTAAGTGGTTATTCAGATTCTGACTTTGGAGGATGCAAAATAGATAGAAAATCTACTTCTGGTTCATGTCAATTCTTAGGAACTAAGCTCATTTCCTGGTTTTCAAAGAAACAAACTAGTGTGGCAACTTCTACTACTGAAGCAGAATATATGGCTGCAGGTAGTTGTTGTAGTCAGCTTCTTTGGCTAATACTGAAAGTGTGTGGATGGGTAGTATCTAGTGTTTAAGAGAAAAACAGAACAATGTTACACTGAATGTTGTGACAATTAGTGTAGCATTAATTCTAACAGAATACAGAAAGTAAACACAGTACACAGCGGAAGTCTAAAACACTAAAACACAATAAGAACACAATGCAATAATTTTTAACATAGATTTTATTAATAACAATTTTTTCAGCATTTTTTCTTTTCATTTCATTTTCTTCTTTTTGTGCAATATCATCTAATTCGTATTGATCCATTGTTCCTGTAGAGTACATCGTAGTAGCGAACTCCGTGCCCCATACTTACTTAATGGATTACGAACCTCTTGATGTTTTACAAAAATTCACCTTTTGAAAAGAAGGCATCGTAGCAGCGAACTCCGTGCTCCATAGTTACTCAGTGAATTTTGTACATCTTTTAGTATGCTATAACATTCTCAATTTTTTAAGCTTTTGAGAGGTGTAGTAAATGTCTATTTTTGCACAAACAAATTTCAGATTCAAGAATATTTTACAAAGGAATTATTTAACGAAAATAAGAAATAAATCAAATCTATAACAACTATACAACCTTATGATGTTGTCCCAAATGCTACGACATTTATGACACCATCCATCCAGAATTATTCAGATACTACACATACCAAGAGATTTCCTCAAAGATAAGAATGTCTCAAGGTCAAGACCTTAGTAAATATATCAACAATATGATTTTCAAAAGGTGTGTATTCCAACTTCACCATGTTCTTCTCCACTAAATCTCTCATAAAATAATGCCTAATGCAAATGTGTTTAGTGAGTGAGTGTTGTACTGAATTTTTAGAAATGTTTATGCACTCATATTATCACAGAAAATTGTAAGGATATCAATTTCAATTTCATAGGCATGAAACATCTTGCTTAACCACAAAATTGTTTCCTATGTAGAAACATCCTCTACTCTTACTCTTTTTGTCATCTATATCTCCAGCTCAATCCGCATCACTATATCCAATCAAAGTGTTGTTGATGTCCTTAGTGTACCATATCCCAAGTTCACTTGTACCTGCATCAAACTTGATAATTCTTTTCAAAACATTCAGGTGAGATTCCTTTGGATTAGCTTGGTACCTAGCACAAACAAAAAACAATATGCATAATATCTGGTCTACTAGAGGTTAGATAAAGTAAACTTCTTATCATAGATCTATACAATGTTGGATCAAAATCCTTCCCAGCACTGTCTTTGCAAAGTATCAAAGTAGATCTCATAGAAGTTTTCATTACTTTTTAACTTTCAAAATCAAACATTTTAACCAAGTTCTTAGCATACTTACCTTGAGAGAAGAATATACCATCCTTACATTACTTGATTTGAAGACCTAGAAGATATAATTCAAGTCTCCAACCATACTCATCTCAAATGTTGCAGTCATTGCTTTAACAAATTGGTTAACATTTTATCACAAGTTAAACCAAACACAATGTCATCAACATATATTTGAGCAATAAGTAAATCTTCTCCAGTGTGCTTAATGAACAAAGTTATAACAGTTTCTCCTCTAACAAACCAATCAGGGTATTGTGGATCTACAAATCCTTTAAGTTGTTCAACATATGCTTCTTCAATCAAAATGCCATTTAGAAATGTAGTTTATACATCCATTTGAAGAAGTTTAATGCCAATAAAACATGCAATTGCTAGCAATAATCTAATAGATTCTATCCTAGCAACATGTGCAAAAGTTTTATCAAAAACAATAACCTCAACTTGGGTGTAACCTTGTGCAACTAATCTAGTCTCAATCCTAAAAAAAAGTGTTATCAAACTCATCAGTTTTATTCTTAAAAAACAACTCTGTTCCAATGACATTAGTATGACTAGGTCTTGAAACAAGTGTCCATACTTCAAATCTTTCAAACTGACCAAGTTCTTCATGAATAACATTAATCCAATTTTCATCAGTTAATGCCTCATTCACATTTTTAGGTTCAATTTCAGAATAGTAACACTCCGTATTAACAACATTCCAAATAGAAGACATGCATATTGTTCTTACCATAACTACCTTATTCGATCTTATTCTTCCTCTTGTTTGCACTCCAACTGTAGCATCACCTATGATCTGGTCAGAAGGATGACTTTTCCCTATTCTTGAAGAAGGATTCATTTTGGGAACATACTGATCATTCTGTGAGATTACAACTGACTGATCTGTAGATGTTGCTCCAGATGTGTTAACATTTGGTGCAACATTTTCAGGTTTCAGTGTATTCTCAGAATTGTCAGTGACTTGTGATACATCTTCTTCGTCCTTGTCATTTGTAAGAGTTTTATCATCATCAAACACAACATTAACAGATTCTTGAACAGTGTTAGTCCTAAGGTTATAAACTCTATAAGCTTTACTATTTCTAGAATAGCCTAAAAAGAAACCTTTATCACTTTTAGAATCAAACTTATGAAGTTGATCCCTATCATTCAGAATATAACACACACAACCAAATACATGAAAATATTTCACACTTGGTTTTCTAACATTCAGAATCTCATAAGGTATTTGATTAGTACCAGATCGAATATAAACTCTATTAATAATATGGCATGCTGTATTCAATGCTTCAGCCCAAAATCTTTTTGAAATACTTTTAGATAGAAGCATGACTCTTGCCATTTCTTGTAGAGTTCTATTCTTTCTTTCAACAATCCCATTCTGTTGTGGAGTTTTAGGAGATGAATATTCTTGCAAGATACATTTCAAATCATAAAAATCATTAAACATGTTGTTTTCAAATTCCCTACCATGCATGATCAGTTCTAATATGGCCAACTTTCAAGTTAAACACATTTTTTAACCTTTTATAGAGAACTTTAAAAGCAGCAAATTAATGTTTCAGATATATCTCTTAAAAACTAAATCCAGGTAAATCTAGAAAAATCATCTACCACAACAAGTGAATATTGTCTCCAATGCTTTCAGTTTTCATAGGACTAATTAAATCCATTTGCAAAACAATTCGAAACATTGATGTGTAGAACAATTTGACAGCATTTTATGCGACATTCTTACCTGCTTACCTTTCTGGCATGGTTCACATACAGTAGTACTCTGAAACTTCTGTTTTGGTAATCCTTTTCACTGCATCGGCTTTGATTAGTCTCTTCACTGATGTATAATGTGCATGTCCCAATTTTTGATGCAATAAGACATTTTCATCATTCTTTGACAAATTACACACATTTGCTCCAATAAGATAACAATTATCTACTACCCTAGACAATTTTCATCTTTATTAAGAACATACATGATTCTTTATCAAATTTAACATGCATATTATCGTCACAAAGTTGACTAATACTAATCAAATTAGCAAGCAAGCCATCAACATGCAAAACGTTTTTAAGCTTAGGAAAACCTTCATCATTCAAAGTTCCTTTTCCTATAATCTGTCCTTTAGAACAACCACCATATGTAACATTACCATCATTCAAGGTCACATAATCAGATAAGTAGTCAATTTGTACTGTCATACGTCTAGAACAACCACTATCAAAATACCATTGACCAAGTAAACATGCTTTCAAGGAAGTGTGAACAACATTACAAGTAACATCAGATTTTCATGCAGATTTCAGAAAATGTTTCATAGGATGTGACATCTTTTTAGTTAACATTTTCTCATATCTCAGATCATAAAACATTGGCATGCAGTACGGATAAATATGATCAATTATCGAAAAATAATGACATACAAACTTCTTTTCAATGTTTTTGACTTTGTGAGAATCTGTTTGTGCAGATGTTACAACATATGTTTTAACATTTGCCTTCACAAACTTCACAGCATTTTCAAAATTCTTAGAAAATAGAAGCAGTTTCACTATCATAACGTATACCACAATTATTAGATTTACCAATAGCTATACGATAGATCAGAAGCACTCATAGAAAATTATATGAAACTTAAAGTAGAGGTGATCAATTTCTCCTTCAGTTTACAAACTTCAAAAATCTCTTCTGGAATGTATGACTTCTAGCTTGGTAATTGTTCCTTTCATATTCTCATTCTCTTTGTTCAAAGAATTAAGAGTGAGTTTCTGAGAGTTACAATCATCCAACAAATTTTGGTACTTATGATCATCAATCCTTATGCCTGCATCATCAACAAACCCATTAAAACAATTCAAATTTGGGTGACTCTGTTTTGATGTTACCATAAATGTTATGACATTAGGTGCAACATCAGAATTTGTATCATCCAGATTATCATCTAAAGAATCATCATAATCAATCTTGGTATGAAAAGTAAATTCAACATCTTTTGATTCATCAAATTCATCATCTGATTCATCATTTAAGGTAGTACTAAAATTCAGTTTTTGCATAAGTCTAGTATTGGCACATTAATTTTCATAAAGACCATATTCAGAACATGCATTGAACTGATTTTCTACATTAAAGATCATACCTTGGTTTACCTTCACCTTTTTGATAACCTTTGTTGAAATTGACTTTTCCTTCTTTCTGGTAGGGTGTTGATGTGTTGATTTTGATCTTTGGTACATCATAACCTGTAAGTACAGTCCTCCAAGCACGTTCATCAATCGACTTGATATACATGCACAACTTAGGCTTAAAATATGGATAATATGTTCGGGTGCCTAAGTGTAGTGGATATGTGATGTGTTTCCATTGCTAACATAAACTAAAACACACTTAAACAAGGATCTAACCTAGTGTCGTCAGGTATATGCTCTGATACCAACTGAAAGTGTGTGGATAGGTAGTATCTAGTGTTTAAGAGAAAAACAGAACAATGTTACACTGAAAGTTGTGACAATTAGTGTAGCATTAATTATAACAAAATACAGAAAGTAAACACAGTACACAACGGAAGTCTAAAACACAATAAGAACACAATGGAATAATTTTTAACATAGATTTTATTAATAAGAAAACCTATGCTAAGCCTTATGGCGAAAATAACTTAGTTCCTAAGTTATATACAAAAATGTCGTGTGAAATGTCTCAGCAATTACTTCAACATTCCACAAACAAAAACTACGATCGGGGCAGGTACCTGAATCCGCAAATAGACTTAAGTGTAAGAACACTGTCTAAAGAACTAATCTGATCTATGATTCACTCTCACTCGATACAAGATTAGAACTAAGTACACTAAAATGTGTGGTATCCCTCGGCGTACGTTAAATGATACAACTACTGACCATAACTCCTAACTAGGGTTGAACGCTCAAGAAGGTGTTACTCGAGTAGTGCATACTTTGAAATGAAAGGCTTCAACGGTATTTATAGAGCAATAGCCGAATTCTAGATCCTTCCATTATGAGATCCTATTTTTTAGGACCTCAACTTCCATGATCTATCTAGATCTTTCTTCCATCTTCCAGGTCGTTCTAAACTGCTCCAGACTCTTCTACAACGTTCTCCAACATTCTGGAATCTTCCATGTTCCAGACTCTTGTAGAACCTTCTGGAATCGTGCCTGAATGTGAGAGCATTTAGTACAACATTTAATGTAACATTTCAGAAAGAACTTAGAATAAATCAAGGAAGGTCAAATTAAGATGTTGTTGATAATGTTAAAGCATTTAGGAGTTAACAACATCTACAAATACAACAACTCAGAGACTACAATATTGTAGAATCTAATGTACCTATATATTGTGACCGTAATATTGCCATTGCCATTACACAAAATCCCGTTTTACATACTATATGCAAGCATGTTGATATTAGACATCATTTTATTAGGGATCATGTGGAAAAGAAAAATATTAGGATGGAAAAGATCCATACTGATATTCAGAGAGCTGACATTTTTACAAAACCATTGGCTGAAGCAAGATTTAGAGAGTTATGCACTAACATTTCACGTACTACACTAACATTTTAGGTACTGATCTTATACCAAAAGAAGTTGAAACAGAAACTAAGAGCAGTACATCAAAAGTTTAAACTCAGAAGAGACAACCCTATGTCAGACCACTACATTCTTCAAAACAGGTAACAAGGTTACTAAAGTGACCTAAATCCCAATGAGGAAGCTGGTAAAGCTGAGGGACACTGAGAACATACATTAAGGGGGAATCTGTGATTTCTTAAAGATCCTTTTTTTGCCTTAGAACACTAAGTCACTTTAGTATAAACCTTGATGTGATCATTGATTTAATGATACAATCACTACTCTGTACTGTTTTACACTTATATCTCATGAACTAACACTTCTACCAAGGTGAAACAGGCACAGAAGAAGAGTTCTCCAATGAAGGGGGAACTGATCTGATTACAGATTTGAAATGTCTACAGATCTGATCTGATTACAGTCTTTATTAGTCTACAGACATGTTCTGATCATTGAATTGACTTGTCTACAGAACTGTTCTGATTACAAAGTTTCTTTGTCTACAGAACTGATCTAACTACAAAGTCAATCCTTCTACAGAACTAATCTGACTACTAATCTGTCTACAGAACTGATTTGATTACTGAAAATCTGTCTACAGAAGAGAACTGATCTGATACACAGTACTGATCTGAGGATTACTGTGCTGATATAAAAAAAAAAAAGGTGAAATCACAAAAGTTGGGAACTGATCTGAGGACTACTGTGCTGACCCAACAACTGATCTGATGTTCAAGAAGGTTTACTCAGCTGATCACTATACTCAGCTGATCCAGATAAGTGTATTTCATTAATATAAAAGTAAGAAAATGAAGTGAAATGTTTTTGGATACTACTGTGTTGATATGCATCAGAACAGTATTTTATCTTAGAATACTCTAAGTCAAAAACTGCTCAATTTTAGATTACTAATAGAGAAGATTAGTACACTCCTCTATTTTTGACCTAATTTTTATGGTGTATTTATCAAACACAATTTAGCTCCAAGAATTAGAATGGTTCTAGAATCTGGAAAGTTTTTTTTAACTTACGGATTGCGAGACTCAATCTCAACCATTCATCGTGCAAAATAAACTCAATCCAAGCCCTAGATTTGTTTTGAATTTATTAAACACGATCTCTCTTAACTTCATCTTCATTACGTTGCATTTCTGGAATATCCTTCAAATGGCGATTATCAATGTTCTAAATGAATCTAATGAGGTTGTAGGAACTTTTGATTCAGGGTTTTGGCTACGCGAAAAGGGCATTTTTGTGGAAAATGCAGTTTACTTCAGTGGTCGCCATAACGCTGAGAATCAAGCTATTCTAACGATGTGCGAAGAAAGTGGGCTCAGAAAGTATCTGGAATCATATCCGAACATGGTGTTTGAACCAGAAGCCATGGAATTCTTTTTACAGCTTGAAGGTGACAACAATGGTGTTCGATCAATGCTTTCAGGGCACAAAGTTTCGATAACCAGAGAGATTCTTGAAATCATATTGGATTTACCCCAAGGCCCAGTGGATATTCTGACCTATATGGCAGGAGAAGAGAAAGAGTGCGTGGGCAAATGGACGGGTGAAGAACCAGAGTCTATTAACAATCTTAAGAAGACTATGCTTCCTACTGGTCTTCATTTTTTTATGGATATTGCTGGAAAGTGTTTGTTAGGTCAACATCATAGCCAAGACGCTCTATCAAATTTGAAAATCCGAATCATGGCAGCAATCATTGATCGTGTTCAAGGAGATTGGCAAGGTTTCTTTCTAGAAAGGTTGCTGAGTGAGAAAGAAAAGGTGTTGTTCGATGAGGATTCAGAGGAATTTTCAATCAAGTCAAAGTTAGGGTTCGGAAATAAACTGAGCATTCAGTTGCCTCAATTAGTCATCAAGAAAGCATATTGGAGTAATCCTAATAAATTCCATCAAGGAAAGTTCTTGATGAAAAAGGAGTATGTTCGTTTTGAGCAAGAGCACCCTTTAGTGCTGCCTCAAGAACATGAAGCTCAAGAATCTGGTGCTTCAATGTTTCATTCTGATGATGATCAACCAGGAGTGAGAACCAAAACGAGGCATGATCCGAGCAGTGCTGGTTTAAGAAGAGGAAGGTCTGCTAAAGCCACAACAGAGCAAATAGTTCGTTTTATTGAAACTGTGGTGCGAGAAAGTTCTGAAGAACAAGAAGTTAGTACTTCAAGTCTTGTTGTTTTGCATAAAAGAACGAAAGGAAGAAGTGCTTCTAGACCTAGGAGAATGCTTGTTGATTCTACTTCTACCCCTTCGAATTTTGATCCTATTCCAGCAGTACCCATTGATCATCAACCTACATGTTCTGGAGAATCAGTTCACTATATTCCTATTTCTCAGAACACTCCCTATTCATCACCTCAGAACACTTCTTGTCATCCTACTCCTATTTCAAGCCCCCAAAACCAACCCACTCCACATCATTCACCCACACAAGTTCATGATCACTCTACTGAACATGAATTTGAGCCTTCTTTTGTACCTATTGATATTTCATCATCCCCTGAACCTGAATATGTAACCCCCAAACCTGCTGGATTGATGGATTATCCTATTTGTGATAAAGAGGATCGAATTAGGATAAGGCTGAGATTGGCTCTGTTGAAGGAGTTTCATGGTTTAGATGAAAGCTCAGTTGAGTTTGAGAGACTTCTTAGGATTGGCACATGGGTGTATCTTAAGAGAAGTGATCTCAAGGAATCTCTAGCTGTTATGGAAGGTATGGGTGGTGCTTCAATCTTTGATGATTGGGAAGCAGAATAGAAGCATGCAGCTGATGTTAACTCTTTTACTGAGTTAGCAACCCCAGAATCAGTGGTGCAACTGGTTGAAAGAATAACAGGATTTAAGTATTCTGTGGAAGATGTTTCCACTACTGCTGCAGATGAAAATGCTGATGTTCATATGGAAGTTGAAGAAGTGGTTGCAGATGATGTTGTTATGGAAATTGATGAAGCTGGTGACAATACAACAGAGGTGTTTGAGAACACTGTTGTACTTGAAGAAACAGAAGTTTTGGAAACTCAAGCTTTGGATGCTGATGAGCTGGAAAGCATTCCTTTTCAGTCTACTGATCCTATTATTCCTGAAGATGTGCAGGAACAGGTAAGAACAGTTCCTGTTGAGAAGGTATCTGATAATTCTAGCTTTGAATTGTTGAAAAAGCAGAATGAAGAGCTTCAAGCTAAGTTAGAAGTTGCTGTTAATAATTTTCAAGAAGCCACTGAAAGGCTGAATAAGATGACTTCTGAAAATTCTTTTGAAAGAGTTATGGAGCATACAATGTCCATGATTTATGATCTCCATAGACTTCAAGAAAAGAAATTATCTCAGGTGTTGCATGACAAGTTGGAGCCACACATGACTCCCATGAAAGAGTGGCATGATGAAGCCAAAAAGGGGGAAGATAAGATAAGAAGAGTAATGGAGCAAACTCACTCACAACAAGCTCAACTGGTTGTGAGTCAAGATGAATTGAAAGAAGACATTGCTAGTTTGAATGAGAAGATCAAGCTTAAGAAACAACAAAGTCAAGAAGTTGTTGAGAAGCCTTCTACTAGAACTGATGTTGCTGAAAGTTCTGGAAAGAAGAAAAGGAAACTGATCTTGTCTGATGAAGAGATTCAAGAGGAAGAAACTGGTAGGGTTACCAGATCTAGAAGTAAATTAAGTTCAAGTGAAGGAAAAGAAAAGATTGAATTGATGAAGAAAAAGAAGGTTGAAGAAGCAGAGTTGAAAAAGAAGAAAAACAAAGATGTTAAGTTTTTGAGAACAAGATTTGATAATAGAGTTGCAGCTTTGAGAAGAAAGATGAAAGCTCAAAGGAAAGCTGAAGGAAAAGAATTTGATATGAATATTCAGGATGAAAACTTTGTTGATTTCATAGTCCTACCTGAAAGTTTGGATTTCTGGAACAATCTAAAGAAGAAGTGGCAGATTGCAAACTTCATTGTGAAGAAGTTTGGTGATCATCTGAACAAGGAAGCTGAATTTGCTGATTTTGAAGAGTTCATGATGAACATAGCCAGAGATTTCTGGGAAGATATCTCAAAAGTTACTGCTCGTGCTGAGATAAAGATTTTATGTCCTGAAGAACCAATCTGGGATCCTCCAAGACTTGAGAATGGAAAACCTGATTACAAGGAGATTGGTAACATTATTGCTGAGATCATTAAGGATGAAGGCATCACTGATCATCAACACATGATGGACATCAAAGAAAGGCTTTACTTGGCATTCAGAATCTGAAGATGGAAGATGAAGGACTAAACTCAAGAGATAACATTTCTTAACCTTAATCTTTATTTTCTATGTTTTCTGTTTATTTCATATTCTGTTAGTATGTGTAATATGTGAAATATCTGATCTGATTATGAATATGAATATGATTTTTGAATTGATGAACTGGTATGATTGACAACATACTTAACTACTGATTTATTAACATTTAAGTAGTTTTGGCTTAATCAAAAAGGGGGAAATTGTTGGGATATGAATCCTATGAACAATGTTCTAGATGATGAAAGTATGTTTTGATGGCCAAAAGCAACTTAAAGTAAATGATATATGTGGTTCTAAGTCATCTTAACTAAGTCATCATATGAGAAATTCAATACTGAGTTTACTGATCTTATATGTGTTTACTGATCTTATATATGTTTACTGATCTTAGTGTGTTTACTGATCTGATATAAGAACTGTTAGGAACTAAGCTGATGTTTTGTATTGTATAGACAGCTTATAGTATAGGACTTAGATGTACTCATCTGTATGTAGTTCAGTTGATGTATAAATAGGTTTTATAATTGTAAAGTTGTATTCTATTGTATTCTGCATTGTAAAAGTTCAGAACAATAGTTTAGAACACTAGTTTGGAAGAAGATCAGAAGATTATTGAAGACTCAGAAGACTATTCAAGAGAAGTTTTACTTTTCATTTTAAAGTTTGTGTTTTGTAAACAAGTGTGCTAGTTACTTGTAGAATTACTAGTCGATCGAAGATACACTTGGGAGTGTAATCGATAAGATCACAGTCTTAGTCTTGGGACTTTAAGCCACAAGAAACTCAAGGAAGAGTTAATAAAACATCACAACTGGGATTGTGAGAGTGGATGTAGACTTTTGGTCGAACCACTATAAATCCTGTGTTCTTTACTTTCTGTTTTGGCCCTTTAATTTAAACTCCTTTTAAGTTCTGAAATCACCTTAACAATTTATCCAGTTTCAGGGAACTTGTCCAAATCTGTTTTGCACAGTCTTAAGGTGTATGTCTTTGAAAGATCAGTTTGTGTGCTGTGTTGAATGAATGTAAGTACTTGTAAGTAAATCAACACAAGAGTTTATAGTGGTTCAGAGACTCAAGCTCCTACATCCACTTTCCCTGATTTAACAGGATAATTCCTTCACTCTTGGAATTAACTTGTTTTATAGTGCCAAGGTGCACTTGATCAACCACACCTACTCTTTGGTGCCTTGATCCCTACGATGTCAAGAGTCCTAGTACCCTTTCTCAACTCAGAACTGAACTGTTCTTCTCTCAACAGTCAGCTCCTTCCACTTCTACTACTACAACCTTCTAACTTTCTTTCTTGAAAGGTATAAGGGTTGAAGTTTGGTTCCAACTAATGAGATATCCTTTACAATGAGGTTCAGTGTATAAGGATAGGATATCTCTCTAAGCTTTGTATGGATATACAATGAGGTTCAGCTTAGAATGAAGTGTTTGAAGACTAAGAATGTCTTAAAGAACTTTGAAGCTTTAGAGTAGTTGATGTTCTCAGATTGTAGTTGGATGTTTCAAATGGTCTTCACACTCTGTATTTATAGACAAAATTGAGGATTTGCCCGCTGACAGACAACCTCAATTGTCTATAAATGTCTTCCTTGAACTCTGCAACTGGAAGACAGATTCTTGATAGTGACATGTCCTTAACTTGGGAAATAAACGGCTGTAACTACTTTGTCTTCACTTTTCAGCACTCTTCCCAATGTCTGACTTCAAGATTCACTTAGTCAAACATGGACATTACTTCTGATCATTGATTCTGAGATAAGGACAACATTCCTTATCACTTGGTCAACTCTACTTATCAAGATCAGCATATTCTGCTTATCAGTAGTATTGGCTATGCACTTCAGATGACTTGGCTATTTCCCTTAATTTCCATGACTTCTTAGAGTAGGCCAATAAAAAGGTATGGAATATAAAAGAAAAAAGAAAACCTAAAACCATAAGCTCACAAGTCGAGCCAGAGGCCGGAGTGCCGTTAAAACCTTGCCTAGGAAAACCCTTCTTAGGGACAAAACCCAGGCGAAGGAAAAAGGTAAACTCCTCTAACAATCAATGTCTTTAAAAGACAGTATACAAATCCTTATGCAAGAAAGTGAGTAAGAAATCTGGAGGGTATCCCCTCCAAATGCAGTTGATCTTCGTCTTGGACACTGCGTCAGCCGCCTGGTTGGCCTCTCTAAAAGTGTGAGAATACCGAATGTGCATGTCTGTGGTAAGAGGATGAACCTGACTCTAGAGACCCTGCAGACGCCAAGGAACAGAAGGAGTAGAGCTCATCAAAGTGCTAACTGTCAGACTGGAGTCTGACTCGATCCATAAGAACCGCCACCCTTGGGAATGTGCATACTGAATAGCAATGAGTGCCGCTGCTAACTCCGCCTCAAAAGGAGTACCCCAACCAACCTCTTGGGCAATAGCCGCAACAAAGAACCCCCTGAAGTTCCTAAACACCGCCCCTGCATGCAAACTACCTGTATAGGATGTTGCACTGCCGTCTATGTTGATCTTGTACCAATCCGGATCCGGTGGGATCCATCTAACAGACGAACCCTGACGAGTCGGCTTGTGCCTGCCCAATACACCAAGAGACCTAGCAATCAAGAGATCCTGAACAGAACCGTCAGAGTAACCGTCAGAACCTCTTGTGACTTCTTAGAGTAGGTCTTTGTGCATTCATGGCAATGGATAGGTCTCCTTGACCTTATCAGCATAGTTGGGATGGTCTTGTCACAAATCTGGTACAAATGTGTTGAGACAATCTTGCTGGACAACTCTTCTGAACATTGATGTTTATTGCAGTAGACTTGATCTTGATGATCTATTCCACTCAGTTGATCTTCAGATAAGCTGTTCTATACTGAGCTGACTTGATCAACACAGTTGTCCACCAGCAGACTTAAGGTCAATCCAAAACTGAGCCTTGAGGGGACTTGATCTTTATAAACTTCTAAGCATGTGTTCCCCCTCAATTTGTGCATCTATTGATCTAAGAGCTGCCTAACATATTAGCTTCTCAATTAGTCTTAAGCTACATGTTCCAACAATCTTGAAACATGTTCATGTAATCTGACTTACTAATTTGGCATGTCTCAAAGGGGTTTTGGTATCATAATCAAAACTCATTTTATTCCCAACACAAGGTAAAACTCCATATGAATTATGGAAAGGTAGATTACCCACTGTTGCATATTTCCATATATTTGGTTGTAAGTCTTTCATTCATAATAATGGGAAAGAGCAATTAAAAGCTTTTGATAGCAAAGCTGATGAAGGAATATTCATTGGATATTCCCAAGTTAGCAAAGCTTACAGAGTTTATAATTACAGAACTCTTATTGTGGAAGAAACACCTCATGTTGTGTTTGATGAATCTATTAATGAGTTTAGGGACAGAAACCTAAACATTGATGAGATAACACAAAGAACAACCAGATTAAGGCTTCAAAGCAAAGAAACATATTTCATAGATGTTGCCCAGCTAGAACTCAATGGAGATCGTAATCTGGACAACTTACCTGATGGCAATCAACTAGGAGACAACCAACCTGAAGGAGAAATTGAACTGAATGACCCAATCCTAATTCAAAACCAGGTAACAACTACCAATGAAGAAGCAGGCTCTGCTGAGGTAGTTAATGGATCCAATATTCAAGGGGGAACTGATGAAAATACCAATGTCCCTGACATTGAGGACAAAAACCATGAATATGATCTTGAACTTGATCCTTCAATCAATTTTCCTGAATTTAATGAATCTAGTGATCCAACTTCAGAAGAGGACAATCCTCCTAAAGGAATCAGGTCTAGAAGGACTTGGTTGCATGACCACCCAACTAGCCTGATACTTGGAAATCCAAGTGAAGGGATCAAAACTGGAAGATTTCATGGAAAACGTGCTTTGTTTTGTTGTTTTCTCTCAGAACAGGAACCAAGAGACATTGAGGAAGTACTTCAAGATACAAACTGGATCATTGTTATGCAAGAAGACCTGAACCAGTTTACTAGAAATAAAGTATAGGAGCTGGTGGATAGGCCAACTCATCAAGATGTCATTGGAACCAAATGGTTGTTCAAATATAAGAAGAATGAGAATGACATCATTGTGAGGAACAAAGCAAGATTAGTCTATCTGAAGGGATTGATTATGATGAGACTTTTTCACCAGTGGCCAGGCTTAAAGCAATAAGGTTGTTCTTAGCCTATGCAGTTCACATGAGATTCAAGGTGTATCAAATAGATGTGAAGAGTGCTTTTCTCAATGGTGTATTGAAGGAAGAAGTTTATGCTGAACAGCCCCCAGGATTTGAAGAAGGAGACAAGGTGTACAGACTAAAGAAAGCTCTATATGGGTTGAAACATGCACCAAGAGTCTGGTATAACACCTTATCACAGTTTCTATTGGATCATGGTTTTGTCAAAGGCACTCCTGACAGAACCTTGTTCAGAATCTGTGAAGGAGATGATATATTGTTAGTTAAAATCTATGTGGATGACATTATATTTGGATCTCCAAATGAGAAAATGTGTGAAAAATTCTCAAAACTCATGCAAAGCAAGTTTGAGATGTCCATGATGGGATTGATGAACTTCTTTCTGGGACTTCAAGTGACACAATCAAAGAAATGAATTTTCATCAATCAAGCCAAATACACAAGGGACATGATCAAGAAATTTGGATGTTCAACAAGCAAGCTTGTTAGAATTCCAATGAACACAAATTGGAAGATGGATACTGATGAAAGTTGAGTATCTACCAACTCCACTGAATATAGAGGAATTATTGGATCCCTACTATATCTCACAGCAAGCAGGCCTGATATCACATTTGCAGTTGGTGTGTGTGTGCAAGATTTCAAGCTAATCTAAAGAAAAGTCATCTAGAGGCTGCAAAGAGGATTCTAAGATATCTCAAAGGAACTAAGAATCTTGGACTATGGTATCCAGCTGATGATAACATTGAGCTCACTGGATACTCAGATGCTGACTATGGAGGATTTAGAATTGACAAAAAATCCACTTCTTGAACATGTCAATTCTTGGGAAGCAAGTTGATCTCATCGTTCTCTAAGAAGCAGAACACAGTTGCAACATCAACCCCTGAAGCAGAGTATGTAGCAGTTGGAAGTTGTTGTGCTCAGATTCTTTGGCTCAGACAACAACTAAGAGACTACAAAGTCATCCCCAATGAAGTTCCTATCTTTTGTGACAATAATAGTGCAATTGCTATCTCACAAAATCCAGTTCTTCACACATGATGCAAACGTGTTGACATCAAGCATCACTTCATAAGGGATCATATGGAAAAGAAGGATATCAAACTTGTCAAAATTCACACTAATAAGCAAAAATCTGATATCTTAACTAAGTCTTTAGCTGAAGCAAGATTTCTGGAGCTTTCATCAGAGTTGGGCTTACTTGATCCAGGAAAGATGGAAAAATGAAAAAAGAAGCACAATGAAGGGGGAAGTTCATGCAAATGAACTTCAGTGAAGTTGTCCACCCTCACTGAACCAAATCAACTGAAAGAAGAATTCAGACAAGTTGTTTAACAAGATTGTCCCTGTGACTTTCAGAACATTTGGTCAGGATGGTTGACCTTGTGGGACCCAGTCAGCAACTTTGGGACCCACTCAAGTATTTTAGTCAGCTCATTTGACTAAAATAAGGGCAGATCACTTATCAGGATGTTTGTCCAATCTGATAAGGTGGTAAGTGCTATTTTTAGCATTGATTAGGCATTTAAAGGAATTTTTGGGAAAAGAGTAGTCTATTTTTAAGATGGCGTGAGCAATTCAAATATCAGCCCCCAAATGGTCATTCATGCATTAAATGAAAAAATCCTTAAAGATTGCATTTATTCTTGAGCCATTAATCACAGGCATTGATTATCAATTAACCTACATCTAACCGTTTCACATCCCACTACCCCACTTTATCCATCATGCCTAAAGAATTACCACTCTCTTAATTCTTTTACCCAACGGTTAATAAAATCACTGTGATATATAAACCCTGCAGTTTTTTACTTCATTTCTCACGCACAAAATTCCCAAAACCCTTAAGAGAAATTCTAAAATTCTTTCGAACCATTCAAACTCTTTCAAACCCTCTTACCTTCAAACACATCCATGGCTCCAAAACTAAAAAGAGAGGAACTAGTCAACTTCAATGATCCATCATTGGACATTGACTTTGCTTATCTCAGCAACTCAATCTCACTATGGTTTGAGAAGATAGTAGCTTTCAACAGCCCAGATGAAGAAGTTCATCTAGTGCTAAAATGGCTCAAAGATGCAGGGCTTGAGAAATTCTTGGTGTTGGGATATGAATCCTGATACAAGTTCTATTTGATGATGAGATGAGTTTTGATAAGCCAAAAGTAGACTTGAATATTTTCTAAGTGTTGACTGATCTAGTTATGTAAGTCGTCTTGAGCAGATCAGTAGAGTACAAAAAGAAGAGTACTGGAAAAGAAAAGTTTAAGTATGAAAGAAAAGACAAGTACGTTTTATAAGTACTATGTTATATATGTGATAGGTTTTATACTGAGCTATTTAATCATTTTATAGAAACTCACAGTTCTTATTGTTCTTTATATTCACATATTGATGTATAGATGATAAGGTGACTGAAAGTGTGCGTGTAGTAGTATCTAGTGTTTAAGTAAAAAATAGAACGATGTTACACTGAATGTTGTGACAATTAGTGTAGCATTAACACTAACAGAATACAGAAAGTAAACACAGTACACAGCAGAAGTCTAAAACACTAAAACACTAAAACACAATAAAGACACAATAGAATAATTTTTAACATAGATTTTATTAATAACAAAACCTATGCTAAGCCTTACGGCGAAAACAATAACTTAGTTCCTAAGTTATGAAAATGTCGTGTGAAATGTCTCAGCAATTACTTCAACATTCCACAAACGGAAACTACAATCGAGGCAGGTGCCTGAATCCGCAAATAGACTAAAGTGTAAGAACACTGTCTTAAGAACTAATCTGATCTATGATTCACTCTTACTCGATACAAGACTAGAACTAAATACACGGGAAGGTATGGTAATCTTCGGTGTACATTAAATGATACAACTACTGACCCTAACTCCTAACCAGGGATGAACTCTCAGAATAAGTGTTACTCGAATAGTGCATACTTCGAAATGAAAGTTTTCAGTGGTATTTATAGAGCAATAGCCGAATTCTAGATCCTTCCATTATGAGATCCTATTTTTTAGG
The DNA here is from genome assembly GCA_963675135.1 of Galeopsis tetrahit. NCBI lineage: Eukaryota > Viridiplantae > Streptophyta > Magnoliopsida > Lamiales > Lamiaceae > Galeopsis > Galeopsis tetrahit. The sequence continues at coordinate 42,053,589 of OY776120.1, forward strand.
ACCTCAACTTCCATGATCTCTCTAGATCCTTCTTCCATCTTCCAGGTCATTCTAAACTGCTCCAAACTCTTCTATCACGTTCTCCAACCTTCTGGAATCTTCCATGTTCCAGACTCTTGTAGAACCTTCTGGAATCGTACCCGAATGTGAGAGCATTTAGTACAACATTTAATGTAACATTTCAGAAAGAACTTAGAATAAATCAAGGAAGTTCAAATTAAGATGTTGTTGATAATGTTAAAGCATTTAAGAGTTAACAACATCTACAATCTCCCCCAATTTGACCTTTCGACTACAAAACACCTGATGCACATATATTTCTATACATACTCAGTATTATGTATTTAGGTGAGGTTGACATCAAGTCTAAATACTAGTCAAGACAATACCTGTTGTAACCGTTGAATCAAATCAACAAAGAGATCAAGAATAATTTTACTAAGATTCATGCCATAAGATCAGGGTAACCTTATTCAAAACCAAAACAAGTATAAACAGTACACTTGTTTACAAAACATATAACTTTACAAAAATCAAAAGTTAAATCAGAGCATCATATATGAATATGTACTAGATCAACCTGAGACTTAAGTAAGACTCAATAAAAAAAACAAGGACTAAACAAAAAAAAAATCAGATCAAAAACAAATAAACAGCTTAACATGATTAATCCTTATGCAGTAGGCAATTAAAATCTTATTTTTTCGAACAAACAATTTTAAGCTTTTAAAGCAGTAAGCAAAATAAGAGTACATTTTAATGCAAACAGTTTAAGCAAGTACGACATAGATCAGAGTTAAACAGAAACAAAACAAAACAAAAATGAACAACTAAACAAGACATATTCATCATGCAGTAAACATTTAATGATAAGAAAACAAATTAAGCAAGAAGCAGTAATCAAATATCATTAATGCAAACTAATTTAAGCAAGATAAATATAAACATCCTATCAACTAGAAATAAATATTGTATCAGAACAAAAACATAATTTAACTTAAACATAACAGAATAACAAAAACAAAAGTAGGACTGAAAATGGCATGAATTGCTTTAACAATAGCAGCAGCATCAAGGTCCTGCACATGTGCCATCTGTACTTCAGTACTCCCCCTGTCTTGCAGCATCTGTTCTAGATATCACCATAGAGGATTTCCATATCCTCATCATCTTCAGCATCATCTGCAAACTTGTCTACATCATCAGCCTCTGGTTCCTCAATAAAATAAGTTGTAGCAAAGAGTGCAACAACATTGTTAGCAGCAGCAGTTACTCCATTCTTTGTAGCAGCATTAGCATCAGGTACACCTCCAGCTTCAGGATCCAGCTCTTCAATAACAAATCCAGAAGTTCTAGCTGAAGTGGAAGGTGGTACTCCCCCTGTTGTAGTGGAAAGTAGCCTGGTCCACTTGTGTTTGATGAATTGGAGTTCATCAATCTAGTCCTATAAGTGCTATAGCTGCAATAGTATAAAAGATATGGGAACAGAGAATATGGTATCAAAATTACCACCAAAGTTCTCAGCATCTGGTGCAGCATTAGGTGCAGCTGTGTTCTGTTCAGGTCTCTGTGCTGGTGTGGGTTGAGGTTGAGGTTGAGCAGGAGCTGGTCTTTGAGAAGAACTTCCAGGATTGTGCAAGGGCAGATCAATCACTCTTTCACCAATGAGCAAAGCATGTGAAATGGTGTACAAAGGAACCTTTCCTCTAAGAACTTCTGTCTTCTTAGGGGTAAAACCATGCATCTTCAAGTATGAACATATAAGCACAGGGTATGGAAGGTTGCCTTTATTAGAAATGTCACCACTAAATTTCATCATGCGGTGGAAAATAGTCAATCCCAAGTTAAACTTATTCAAAACCACTATCCTATAAAGCAAGATTGCTTGATCCTTAGTCACTTTGGTTGAGTTGGTAGAGGGTATCCAATTATAAACAATCAACTTATGCAATACAGAATAAAGAGATGTAAGGTCCTTAGCCAACATTCCATTCTTCCACTTAGACAATAAACCACCAGTCATAGAAACAGTAACAACATCCAAATCAGGTTCATCATCATCAAGTACTGGTTCTATGCCTAAGAAATCATTAATTAACTCTGGGGTAAATGGAACTGTACTCCCCCTAAACTGTATATTCCCATACCAACGGGAACTCCTCCTACCATTACTTTTCCTCAAGCAAGCATAGAATTCATACACCCAATCAGAAACAAAAGTATTACACAAAGTCAGAGCTTTCATCAACTTTCTATCCTCTAAGAATTGAATCAAATTCTTACTTTCAAAATCAGAAATATGAATTCTCCTTTCCAACAACAGTTTTCTCCTAGAAAACCTAGTAATTTTATCCACCAAACCATCAATATCAGAATCTACTTCAGGTTCAAAATTACCTTCCTCATAAGTACTCTCCTTAGAGCTTGGTTCTTTCTCCTCCTCAGAACTGTATTCAGCTTCATTTCCAGAGCTTTTGTTGGAAGCTGCACTGCTCGAATCATCTCCATCATCAGGTTCTGGTGCTGGAGCACTTGATTCAGCATGTGGGGCAGCATTCTTCTTCAGGGTTTGCTGAATATCCCTGAGGCAAACATCCATCTCAGAATCAGAATCAGCTTCTGGTTCTGTAGGCATAGTTCGAACAACATCAATCTTTGCCTTTCCCTTCCCCTTTGGATCGGCCTTCTTCTTGGTTGGCTTCTCAATCACCACCTGTTCTTCTTCAGATTCAGAAAATACCTGAATCGGTTCAGCAACATCACCACCTAGCTTATTCTTCTTCCTCAAGGTGTCTGAGTAATCAACTTGAGTGAAAACTCAGTTTTATCGTCTTCTTGGAACTGGACTCCTCTTCCTTTTCTTCATCATTCCTCTTGAAAGGAATCGGTTCAGAGTCCAATTTCGAGATGTCAGAGTCAGTTTCAGCAAATTCTTCAGCATCCTCCATCTGAACGTCATCACTCTCGGATGCCTCCGCATTCGACGACTTCTTTGACTCAAAAACAGGGGATTCTTCAATCTCCTTCTCGTTCTCCCCCATAGAGGCAGCAGTCGGGACCTCTGTTTCAACATTAGGGCTCGAATTTTGGGGCTTTTCAGCTATGGAAGAAAAGGGTGCAATTGTGATGACTTCTTGGGTGCGAAGGTAGTGAGAGATGTCAATAGACAGGTCTCCAATGGTGAGAGTGGGTGGATTCGAAGACCTCATCGATTCAGAAAAATTCTCAACCGCTTGATTCAGCTCGGTGAGTGAAGCTTGGTTTGGGATGTGGATTGTCGTCGGTGTAGCTGGAATGGGTGTGACGGTTGCGGCAGTTTGGGGTGAATTTTCGTGCGAAGCAGCCATGGAAGCTAGCATGTGAAGATTTGAGAGAGATGGAGATGACGGTTGTGAGTTTGAAATTGGAGAGTTTGATTTCTTGTTTCCTGCAATTTAAATCAAGAATTCGAAAAACACTACACAAGAATCGAGATAAGCACAAAATAACTTATAACAAAATCTGCAAAAATAATACTCAACTTACTCACTTAAATTTCAAAGCCTAGAAAGTCAATTAATGGAAGTATTTATAGAGAGAGCTTAGTAGTTGGAATAATGTACGTGGGATTGAGGCTTGACTTAAAGAAAATTCTAGACTAAATCATTAATGCTCCACAAATTCAGCCACAAGTAAAATCATGGGTGAGTTAGTGGGGTAAAATCCTAATTAATAAATTAAATCAATTAATTAAATTAAGAAAGTTCCATAATTAATTAAAATTAAAATTGCGTATAATCTAAAATAATAAAACAAGTGGTTAGTATAATTATAAATAAATAAAATAAATTCCCACAATTAATTAAATAATTACAACTTATAAAAATATAATCGAATCATGTAATGTTGTGCTCAAGGATTTGACATACACCTCAACATTGGTTTTTCACAGATTTTATCTATCCAATGTAGCCAATTTTTTCAGCATTTTTTCTTTTCATTGCATTTTCTTCTTTTTGTGTTATAGCATCTAATTCGTATTGATCCATTGTTCCTATAGAGTACATCGTAGTAGCGAACTCTGTGCCCCATACTTACTTAATGGATTACGAACCTCTAGATGTTTTACAAAAATTCACCTTTTGAAAAGAAGGCATCGTAGCAGCGAACTCCGTGCTCCATAGTTACTTAGTGAATTTTGTACATCTTTTAGTATGCTATAACATTCTCAATTTTTCAAACTTTTGAGAGGTGTAGTAAATGTCTATTTTTGCACGAACAAATTTTAGATTCAAGAATATTTTACAAAGGAATTATTTAACGAAAATAAGAAATAAATCAAATCTATAATAACTATACCACCTTAGGCTGTTGTCCCAAATGCCCAAGAAAAGGCAGAACAAGTCGCAAAACATGTTTCAACAACTAAAGCGAGAGACGTACCAGAGTTGTCCTTTTTTAGGAGAGGACAATCAGACTTCCAATGTCCCGTCTTGTTGCACTTGAAACATTTGCCCTTCGGCTTTTTCACGCCACCAGAAGGCGCTAGTTTCTTGCTCCCACTACTTTCACCACCACCCTTTTTCTGTAAAGGCTTTTCCTTCTTCTTGCCATTAGACGAAGAAGGTCCAGCCTGAACAGTAACATTGGCATGTGGTCGTTTACCCATGAGACCCTCCACCGCGACCAATTCCGTAAGAACCTCGGTTAAAGTATAATCCTTCTTACTCATGATCGCGTTTACACGGAAGTTCTCAAAAGACTTTGGGAGCGAGTGTAGAATCATATCGATCTTGGTGTCATTATCGATTAACCCTCTGAGGACCTCAATCTCATTCAGATATTCCATCATCTTGAGACCGTGGTCCCTCACGGACGCTCCCACTGGCATAGAGGTTGACATGATCTTCCTCATAGCCTCAAAGCGGGCAGCCCTATCTTTCTCACCAAAAAGCTCTTTGAGGCTCAACATCATAGCTGCGGCACTAGGCATAGTTTGATGCTGCTGTTGTAAAACATTTGACATCGAGGCCAAAATGTAACAATGTGCCATCTCATCAGCCTTGTGCCACTTCTTATGAGCCTCCCTTTGCTCTTCAGTAGATTCGACTCTCAAAGGGGCATGAGCAGGTGTATCAAGCACAAACTTGTACTCATCAGCAACTAGGACAATGTCCAAATTTCTTTTCCAATCCAAGTAATTTTGACCAATAAGCTTATTTTGATTTAAGATAACCATAAGTGGGTTAAATGTCACCATAATTTATCTGAAATAAATAAAATGCAAGCAATGAATCACATAAGTTTGAAGCATTAAACATTGGAAACCTTCAAAACCAATATTCAACACAACCTCCAACAGCCCAACAAACACATATGCAAGCCACGTTAGGGTGGTCGTTTACACATGTATTCATCGACCAGACATTCAGTCTTTAATTTCAATATCACGTCAACTTATCCTTATGACGAATGAAATTAACAGTCGAACTTTAACTGGCCATGTGAACTAGAATAGTGACCCCGTTGGGGGGTTATATTAAAATTCACATCTAAGTGATGACCACAATTTAACAACAGTTATCTTGAATTATTCTTTTCTAATGAACTCATGGATGACACATCCGTTAGGGAAGATCACACACTTCATCTAAATATTTAAAACAGTTTTATTAGAAGTCTTAACTAGTAAGCTCGTGAATGTTGCACCCGTTAGGGAGAGACTCCCAAGGTCCCACAAGCAACATACACCTTACTTAAAGACCAATTGTGGAGGCCTATAAATTAATTAAAATTCAATTATCTCACTTAGTCATTTTAACATGAAGATTATTCATTGGCATAGCAAATTAATAAAAATTAATAAATGCACATCTATCGCAACTCCTTGAAAACCTATCAAAACAGCCTATTATAAGCTATTACAATGATAAAAACAGGGGCGCGGACGGATGCCTCGCATCGGCCTCTCACGCAATGCAAAAACCTCGAATTCTCATCCACCGACAAAAACTGGCAGAAAACTTCATCAAGGATTTTGAATTAGGCCTCACCACTCGTCGTGTTGGCGTAGCTGGGACTTCTGTAGATCTCATCGAGAAGTTTCCGAAAAGGTCTTGTGGGCTGAAAACGGACACCCGAGTCAAAAGTTATGGCCAAAACAGTTTTCACCGCCCAAGGCCATAACCCGAAAAACTCAGATTACTGTTTTCAGATCTTCCATCGACACCGCCTGTTGGTCCCAAAGTTGAGTTAAGATTGAGTAAGATAAGAAAGTCTAGAGGGGAGGGGTGAATAGACTTTCAAAAATCTTTCAAAATATCAGAATATGCAGTGCGGAATTTAGTCTTCTTATGTACTGTACTGTGCTTACTCAGCTCAGATCAGTACTTTCAGAATAATATGGGCCTTACTAGTTTGTACTCAACTTTTCTTTAGATCTTTATCTTTGTTAATTCTTAATGTTCTTGATTAAACAATTCAAACAAATAACAAACAGTAAAGTAAAGAACACAGAATTTTATAGTGGTTCGACAAATGTCTACATCCACTCTCACAGTCCCATTTGTGATGTTTTATTAACTCTTCCTTCTTGAGTTTCTTGTGGCTTAAAGTCCCAAGATTAAGACTTTGATCTTATCGATTATACCTCCAGGTATATCTTCGATCTACTAGTAATTCTACAAGTAACTAGCACACTTGTTTCACAAATTACAAACTTAAACTTGAAAAGTAAAACTTCTCTTTGAATAGCCTTTGATTCTTCTCTTCAATTCAGTGGCTCTTCTCTTCTTTAATCTCCTTCAACTCTGTGAGTTTTTCCTTGTGCTCTGTAGACGTAGATTGCTTGTGAATGCTTTATGATCAGTAGTTGTTCAGTCGTCTTTAGCAGTAGGAGATTACACAGTATTTATAGAACTTAGTATGACAGTTAGCAGTTTGTGAACTAACTCTCAACTAACTCTAAAACTGTTTTTGTAACTTCTTCTTGTAACCGACTTTGTAACTTCCTTCAACTTCCAAGTCAGCATTTCTTCAATAAATCTTCAGTTACACCTTAAATAAGCTTTCCAAACTTATTCTTCAATTTCACCAAATCAGCACAGTAACTTACTGTTCTGATTTTTTACTCTTCGGATTTTTACTCTGCTGAGTCAGTCAGCACAGTAACTTAAACTGTTCAAAACTTCTTCAGATTTCTTCTAAGCTTATCTTCAATTCTTCTTTGAAATCTTCTTATTCTGAAGTAGTCCTCTAAGTCTTCAATAGTCTTCTGATCTTCTTCTAATCTATTCCTAATCTACTGTTCTGAACTTTTACAATGCTGAATACAATAAAATACAACTTTACAATTATAAAACCTATCTATACATCAACTGAACTATATACAGATGAGTATATCTAAGTCCTATACTATAAGCTGTCTATACAATACAAAACATCAGCTTAGTTCCTAACAGTTCATATATCAGATCAGTAAACAATAAGATCAGTAACTCATGTAAGTTCAATAACTTTTATATAAGATCAGTAAATACTAAGATCAGTAAACACTTAAGATCAGTAACTTACATATAAGACCAGTAAGCATATAAGATCAGTAAGCATATCAGATCAGTAACTCAGATTTCAAATATCTCATATAAGATCACTAAAATTATTCTCAGTCTTCATACTCAGATCAGTAATCTTATTCCATATAACTCAGTTAAGATCAGTAATTTTATTCTCAATATTACTCAATAAGATCAGTAAACTTATTTCACTTAGTATTAAGATCAGTAATCTCAATTTAAGTTTCTCATCAGATTAGTAAGCTTATATTCAGATGACTTAGTTAAGATGACTTAGAACCACATATATCACTAACTTTAAGTTGCTTTTGGCCATCAAAACATACAATCATCAATTAGAATATTGTTTATAGGATTCATATCCTAACAATTTCCCCCTTTTTGATGAAGCCAAAACTACTTAAATGTTAATAAATCAGTAGTTAAGTATGTAGTCTATCATAACAGTTCATCAATTCAGAAATTCCAGATTCATATTCACAATCAGATCAGGTATTTCACATATTACACATACCAACAAAATATGAAATGATCACAAAATATAGAAATAAAGATTAAGGATAGAAATGTTATCTTCTGAGCTTGTCCTTCATCTTCATTCTGTATCTTCAGATTCTGAATGCAACATACATCCTTGCCTTGATATCCATCATATGTTGATGATCAGTTATTCCTTCTTCCTTGATAATCTCAGCAATTATGTTGTTGATCTCCTTGTAATCAGTTTCTCCATTTTCCAGTCTTGGAGGTTCCCAATTTGGTTCTTCAGGACACAAGATTTTGGTTCCAGCACGAGCAGCAACTTGTGCTATATCTTCCCAAAACTCTTGATCAATGTTCAACATGAACTCTTCAAAATCAATAAATTCTGCTTCTTTGCTCGAATGATCACCAAACTTCCTTACAATGAAGTTTGCAATCTGCCACTTCTTCTTTAGATTCTTCCAATGTTCCATATTCTCAGTTAGAACAATAAAATCCACAAAGTTTTCATCTTGAAAATCTTTGTCAAACTCTTTTGCTTCAGCTTTCCTTTGAGCTTTCAATTTCTTTTTCAAAGCAGCAACTTTGTTATCAAATCTTGTTTTTAAGAACTTGATATCCTTTTCTTTCTTCTTTTTCAGTTCTGCTTCTTCAGCTTTCTTTTTCTTCAAGACTTCAAGTTTTTCTTGCTCTGAGCTTGAAATACCAACTTTCAATTTGCTCTTTGATCTGGTAAGTCTACCAGTTTCTTCTTCTTCTTGTTCTTCATCAGACAAGACTAACTTTCTCTTCTTCTGAATCGAGCTTTCAGCAATATCAGGTCTCTTCTCAACAATCTCTTGACCTTGTTGCTTCTGTTGCTTCCTTAGCTTCAACTTTTCATTCAGAATAGCAATTTGTTCTTTTAACTCATCCTGACTCACAACCAACTGAGCTTGTTGTGACTGAGTTTGTTCCATCACATTCCTTGTCTTATCTTCCCCCTTTTTGGCTTCATCATGCCACTCTTTCAAGGAAGATATGTGTTGCTCCAGCTTTTTATGCAACACTTGAGACAGGTTCTTCTCTTGTACTCTATGAAGATCATAAATTTTGGACATTGTATATTCCATAACCTTTTCATAAGAGTGTTCAGAAGTCATCTTATTCATTCTTTCAGTAGCTTCTTGAAACATCTTTACAGCATCTTTCAACTTTGCTTGAAGTTCTGCATTCTGCTTTTTCAACATCTCAAAGGCAGAATTGTCAGATTCCTTCTCAACAGGAACTGTTCTGATCTGTTCCTGTACATCCTCAAGAACAATAGGATCAGTAGAGTGAATTGGAATGCTTTCCATCTCTTCAGCATTTAAGTCTTGATGCTCCAAGGCTTCTATTTCTTCAATAACAACAGTGTTCTCAAACACCTCTGTTGCATTGTCAACATCTTCATCAATTTCCATGCACTCTTTTTCAGCAGCATTCTCAGCTTCATCAACACCTTTCTCTTCACTTTCCATAAACAAATCTTCATCTGAAATAGGAGTTGCAGTCTTCTCAACAGAATACTTGATACCTGTTAGCCTTTCAACAAGATGAGCTACAGATTCTGGAGTAACTAACTCAAGAAAAGAGTTAACACCAGCTGCTTGCATCTGTTCTACTTCCCAATCATCAAAGATTGAAGCACCTCCCATGCCTTCCATTATAGCCAAATTCTCCTTCAAAGTACTCCTCTTAAGATACACCCATGTGCCTATCCTAAGGAGTTTCTCAAACTCAACTGAGCTTTCATCCAATCCAGGAAATTGTTTCAACAAAGCTATCCTCAAATCTATCCTGATTCTATCCTCTTTATCACAGATAGTGTACTCCATCAAATCAGCAGGTTTAGGAGCAATAAATTCAGGTTCAGGGGATGATGAAATGTCAATTGGTTCAGTAGAAGGTTCAAATTCATGTTCAGTAGAGTGATCATGAACCTGTGTTGGGGATTGATGTGGTGAAGGTTGATGTGAAGTTTGATGTTGAGGACTAGAAATTGGGGTAGGATGAAAATTAATGTTCTGACGGGATGAATGGGGAGTGTTCTGAGTCACAGAAAAATAGTGTTCTGATTGCCCAGAACATGAAGGTTGGGGGTTTTGAGTTTCAGCTTGGCTTGGTTCAGAGTTTGAAGGGGTAGGAGAGACAACAATTAACTTCCTCCTAGCACTTCTTGTCTTAGTTCTTTTATGCACAACAATAGGACTAGGAACACTAACCTCTTGCTCTTCTGAGCTTGATTGCACCACAGTCTCCACAAATCTGACTGTTGGCTCTGAGGCAGCTGTAGCAGACCTTCCTCTCCTTGGTCTAATACTGCTCGGATCATGCCTTGTCTTCGACCTAACTTCAGGTTGATTGTCCTCAGATTGGTACATTGAAGCTCCAGACTCTTGTGCTTCAAGTTCTTGAGATTGTTCCAGAGGGTTCTCTTGTTCAAAACGAACAGACTCCTTCTTCATCAAGAATTTCCCATGATGGAATTTCTTGGGATTACTCCAATATGGCTTTTTAACCAGCTGAGGCAGCAAGAAACTCAGCTTACTTCCAAACCCTAATTTCGATTTAATCGAAAATTCCATAGTATCCTCATCGAACAAAACTTTTTCTTTCTCAATCAGCAGTCTTTCCAAGAAAAATCCTTGCCAATCACCTTGAACTCTGTCAATGATTGCAGCCATAATTCTAATCTTGGAACTTGATAAGGCATCCTGGCTATGATGTTGCCCTAACAAGCATTTTCCGGCTATGTCCATCAAAAATTGAAGACCTGTAGGAAGAACATCCTTCTTCAGATTAGTTAAGGTCTTTGTTTCAACTCCTGACCACCTTCCTACACATTCCTTCTCCTCTCCAGCTTTGTAATTCATGATATCTACCGGGCCTTGAGGCAAATCCAACATCACTTCTAGGATTTCCCTAGTGATAGTGACTTTATCCCCAGCAAGCATGGAGTGAACACCATTTCTATCTCCTTTGAGCTGTAAATAGAATTCCATTGCCTCTGGTTCATAGACATTGGGTGGAGATGATTCCAAAAATTTCCTCAACCCACACTCCTCGCACATTGTCAAAATGGCTTAATTTTCAGCGTTGTGTCGGCCATTGAAATAGACAGCATTTTCTACAAAAATGCCCTTTTCACGAACCCAGAAATTTGAATCAAATGTTCCTGCAACTTCGTTAGTTTCATTGATAATATTGATAGTTGCCATTTGAGAATTTTGTTGAAACCAGATTTTTCAGAAGTTATGAAGTTATGAGATTTCCAGAAATGAACTCGTAAGAACGAAGACGATGAAGTGTGATCGTTTTTTGTCAAATTCAAAACCAATCTAGGGCTAGGATTAAATTTGATTATCACAAGGAATGGTTGGGATTAAGTTTCGAAATTCGAGTTTTAAAAAATAAACTGTTCATATTCTAGTACCATCCTTAATTTTGGAGCCAACTTGTGTTTGATAAATACACCACAATTTTTAGGTTAGAAATAGAAGAGTGTATTAATCTTCTCTATTAGTAATCTAAAATTTCGAACAATTTTTTGACTTAGAGTATTCTAAACCAAAAGACTGTTCTGATGCAAATCAGCACAGTAGTTTCCAAAACTATTTCACTTCATTTTCTTACAAGTATATAAAGAAAATATCACTTATCTGGATCAGCTAAGTACTGTGATCAGCTGAGTAACCTTTTTAGAAATCAGATCAGTAGATGAATCAGCACAGTAGATTTCAGATCAGTACCCAATTTTCCTGATTTCACCTTTTTGATATCAGCACAGTAATCCTCAGATCAGTACTGTGTCAGATCAGTAGATTTCTTGTAGACAGATTAGTAGTAAACAAATCTTTCTGTATACAGATTAGTCAGTAATTAGATTAGTTCTGTAGAATAACTAAATTGTAATCAGATCAGTACTGTAGACAAAGCAATTTTGTAATCAGTACAATTCTGTAGACAAGTCAATTTATTAATCAGAATATATCTGTAGACTGCTATAGTCTGTAATCAGATCAGATTAGTAGACTTTTCAAATCTGTAATCAGATCAGTTCCCCCTTCAGTGGAGAATTCTTCTTCTGTGCCTGTTTCACCTTGATAGAAGTGTTAGTTCATGAGATACACGTGTAAAACAGTACAGATTAGTAACAATATGTTTAATTAAATGATCACATCAAGGTTTATGCTAAAGTGACTTAGTGTTCTGAGTCAACAAAAGGATCTTTAAGAAATCACAGATTCCCCCTTAATGTGTATTCTCAGTGTCCCTCAGCTTTACCAGCTTCCTCATTGGGATTAAGGTCACTTTAGTAACCTTGTTACCTGTTTTAAGTGTAGTGATCTGACATAGGATTGTCTCTTCTGACTTTTGAGTTTTGGTGTACTGCTCTTAGTTTCTGCTTCATGTCCTTCTTGGTATAAGATCAGTACCTGAAATGTTAGCACAGTTCTATATACAAACAGAATCCATATCTATCAATCCTAAACTAATGCACAATTCTCTGAATCTCACTTCAGCCAATGGTTTTGTAAAAATGTCAGCTCTTTGAATATCAGTATGAATCTTTTCCATCCTAATATTTTTCTTTTCAACATGATCCCTAATAAAATGATGCCTAATGTCAACATGTTTGCATCTAGTATGTAGAACGGGATTTTGTGTGATGGCAATGGCACTATTACTGTCACAATATATAGGTACATTAGATTCTACAACATTGTAGTCTCTGAGTTGTTGTATTAGCCAAAGAAGCTGAGTACAACAACTACCTGCAGCCATATATTCTGCTTCAGTAGTAGAAGTTGCCACACTTGTTTGTTTCTTTGAAAACCATGAAATGAGCTTAGTTCCTAAGAATTGACATGAACATGAAGTAGATTTTCTATCTATTTTGCATCCTCCAAAGTCCGAGTCTGAATAACCACTTAAGGATATATCATCATCTGCAGGATACCATAATCCTCGATTAATGGTCCCCTTTAGATATTTCAATATCCTTTTGGCAGCTTCCAGATGACTTTCCTTGGGGTTTGCTTGAAATCTTGCACATACTCCAACAGAAAAAGCAATATCAGGTCTGCTGGCAGTTAGATAGAGTAGAGAGCCAATTAAAGCACGATAGTGAGGTTGGTCAGAAGACTTACCTCCTTCATCAGGATCCATTCTGTATGTAGGTTGCATGGGCACACCAACTGTCTTACAGGTTTTAATACCAAATTTATCTAGCAAATTCTTAGTGTATTTTGCTTGATTTATAAAGATACCTTCTGAAGTTTGTTTTACTTGAAGACCAAGAAAATATGTCATTTCTCCCATCATAGACATTTCAAATTTACTTTGCATGAGTGTAGAAAAGCTTTCACTTAAGGTTTTGTTGGGTGATCCAAAAATAATATCATCCACATAAATTTGAACAAGTAATATATCATTACCTTCTTGTCTTCTAAACAAAGTTCTATCAACCTTGCCTTTTGTAAAACCATTTTCAAGTAAGAATAGAGAAAGAGTATCATACCAGGCTCTTGGAGCTTGTTTCAATCCATAGAGTGCTTTCTTTAACCTGTATACTTGGTGACTATTCACTTCAAAACCAGGTGGTTGTTCTACATAAACTTCTTCAGCAAGTATACCATTCAAAAATGCACTTTTCACATCCATTTGATACACAGTAAATTTCATATGTGCAGCATAAGCAAGGAACAATCTTATAGCCTCTAGTCTAGCTACAGGAGCAAAAGTCTCATCATAATCAATACCCTCAGCTTGAGAGTAGCCCTGAGCAACTAATCTAGCTTTGTTTCTAACTACAAGATCATTTTCATCCCTTTTGTTCTTGAAAATCCACTTAGTGCCTACAACATTATGATTACTAGGTCTATCAACAAGTTCCCAAACTTCATTTCTAGTAAACTGATTAAGTTCTTCCTGCATGGCTACTATCCAGTTACTATCACTTAAAGCTTCAATCACAGTTTTAGGCTCAATAGATGATAGAAAACAACACCAGCAAAATAGAGACTTGCTAGGTTCTTCCTTGGAATCAAACAATTGTTTTCTAGTTTTAACACCTATACTGGAATCACCTAGAATCAGATCAGTAGAATGAGCAGACTTCCATGCCCTTCTATTCTTAACAGAAATACTATCATCATTTTTATCATGCAAATTATCATGCAGATCAGTATCATTTATATCAGCAGATTTGTTCACAGGAGAGCAGTCATTCAATTCTTGTATTTCAGAAGTTTTAGATGACTCACCTTTGTCTTTTACCTTTTCTTTATCAGAATCTTGATCTAGGACTTTCAGGAAAGGATTATATGCTTGTACAGATTCATATATTCCTGTATCATCATCTTCATTGTTGATTTGAAGCTGTAGTTTGTCTATTTTCTTACTGAGCTGATGATCAGCAGAGTCCTGCACATTCTCATCAAAGACTACATGAGGTGTTTCTTCCACACATAGGGTAGAGTAATTAAACACTCTAAATGCTTTGCTTACAGAAGAGTATCCTAAGAATATCCCTTCATCAGCTTTTGCATCAAAAGCATTTAATTTACTTTTGCCATTGTTATGTATGAAACACTTACATCCAAAAATATGAAAATAAGAAACTCTTGATTTTCTGCCTTTCCATACCTCATAAGGTGTTTTACCATGCACCTTATTAAGAGCACTTCGATTTTGGGAGTGGCAAGCTGTATTAATAGCTTCTGCCCAAAATTTATGAGGTGTGTTGAATTCTGCAATCATGGCTCTGCAAGCTTCTTTTAGTGTTCTGTTTCTCCTTTCTGCAACACCATTTTGTTGAGGGGTTCTGGCTGCACTTGTTAGATGCTGTATGCCAGACTTAGAACAGTAGTCAGAGATGTAACAATTAATAAATTCAGTCCCCTTGTCACTCCTAATCTTGACAATGGGATGACATTTTTCAACCTGCAACCTCTTCAATAGATCTGGAAGTAGTGTTTGTGTATCACTCTTTTTGTGTACAAAGACTACCCAAGTGAACTTAGAATAATCATCTACAACAACTAGAGTATACCTTTTTCCATTCAATGTAGGAGGATTGATAGGACCATGAAGATCCATATGCAAGAGTTCTAAAACTCTGCTTGTTGAAAGAGTTGGTATGGACTTAAATGAAACCTTTACCTGTTTACCTTTTTGACAGGAATCACATACTTGTGATTTGGAATAGATTTCATTAGGAATGCCCTCAACAAGATGTTCTCTAGCAATCTTGTTGATTATCTTAAAGTTCAAGTGGCAGAGGCGTTTATGCCAGAGCCAACTGTTTTCTTTAGGACTCTTAGTAATAAGACAAGCATTCTTAGGACAACTATTCCAATTCACAATGTATACACTTCCTTGTCTTGTGCCAACAAGTAGAACATTGTGAGTCCTTTTATCTATTATTTCACATCTTCTGGTCTTGAACTGAACTTTGTATCCCCTGTCACAGAATTGAGATATAGATAACAAATTATATTTCAAACCTTCAACATAGGAGACATCTTGGATTTCAACATCTCCATTCTTGATGAATCCAAATCCTTTTGTGATTGCTATTGAGCTATCACCAAAGATGACTTTTGGTCCTTCCTTCTCATGATAGTCAGTAAGTAAGGCCTTGGTACCAGTCATATGGTGTGAACACCCACTGTCTATGTACCAGGTCTCACCAACTGAACCACCTTTCTTGTATAAGTCCAGTCGATCCTGCAAGGTAGTGATCTTAATAACTTAGGTACCCTAGTTTATTGGGGTCCTTGGGGGTTAGTAGAGAGAGGTACCCAAATGAACATTGAGGATTTGAATAAATGGGACCTCTTCAGTTTTCTTCCAAATTTATCACAGAACAGTACTTTATTAACCAATTCAGAATTATCAGCAGACTTAGGATCTATTTTTCTGAGATAGCCTTTCCTTGGTTCTATCCCTTTTTCAGTAAGATCAGTATGTCTGTAATAGTTTGAATATGGTCTAAAAGCATGTGGACCATACGGCTTATAGATGCGTTTTGGTCTTTCCTCACCAATGATATTGTAGGATAAAGGAGGAGGATAAAGAACAGGTTTGTTATGATAATGAGGCACAAATCTCCTAGGTTTAGTTGAATACAGCTGATACTGCCTTATGAAAGTAGGTCTAGGCTGTTCCCAACTTGCCTGTGCTTGTCTTGACCTACTGTTCTGAGTTTGTCTCTTCTGATTCCAGGACTGATCTGATCTGGTCAGAGGAGTATAACTATTCTGGTATGGTCTTGACTGTACTGGTCTTAATACATTCTTCATTTTACCATTCTTGGTAGTAGGAGGGATGTATTTAGACTGTACTTTGAGTTTTGGATCATCATCATAAGTCATAGGTTCTTTTCCTTTATCTAGTTGCAAAGAACTTGTACTAGCTCCATTAGTGTTCTTAAATTCTGAAGTAGATGAGCTAGGCAGATCAGTACCTATTCCACTTTTATCATTTGGAGCTCTATATCTGTCTGAGATAGTTTGATTAATCCTAGTAGAGTTAATCATCCCAGATAGCTTTCGATCTAGGCTCACTACTTCAGATTCTAAGAATCTATTGCGCTCTTCAAGTTTTTCACATTTAATCTTTAACTCATTGAATTCATTAGTCTCTTTAGCTTGAGTTTTAAGCATACCCTGATATAGTTTGTCAATGGATGCATACTTTTCTTGGAGTTGAGACAACTCTTCTGATAGCCTTGCATTTATGACAGCTATATTAGGATCTACTTTTGACTGAGCTTCTTTCAGATTAATGATTTCTTGCTTTAAAGATATATTCTCATCACTAATTTCAATGAATGCTTTGTTAGCTTGTAGGAGGTCTTCTTCAGTCACTCCTTGGGAATGATGAAGACTACTTCCTACACTGCTAACAGCAGCATCACTTTCATCAGTGTCAGAATTGTCACAAGATTGAAACGAGTTAACAGATGATACCTCATCATTTATTTTGGCCATCATTACCAGTCCATCGTCTGCTATGAAGGCTTCATCTTCATTGCTAGAGGGGTAGTCAGATGAAGACGATGGTAACTCTTCTGATTCCGAATCAGAGTCATTGTAAGCCATCATTGCCTTCTTACCCTTGGCATATTTTCGATCTCTTCTGGCTTTCCTTTCTTCTCGATCTTCAGAACTCAGATCAGGACATTCATAAGCATAATGACCTGGCTTATCACAATTATAGCAAACAGGATTGTTAGAAGTTCTTTTAGGAGGAGAATGCTTTCTGTTCCTGTCATGCTTGTCAATTGAGTTCCTGTCTTTCTTATCAGAATACTTTCTATCTCTCTTTTCAGATGAGTTCCTATCTCTCCTGT
Source organism: Galeopsis tetrahit (assembly GCA_963675135.1). Taxonomy (NCBI): domain Eukaryota; kingdom Viridiplantae; phylum Streptophyta; class Magnoliopsida; order Lamiales; family Lamiaceae; genus Galeopsis; species Galeopsis tetrahit. Next base: position 42,071,004 of record OY776120.1, read on the forward strand.
TCTCATTAGAGATCTCATCCCTTCTTTCAGAAGAGTTTTGATCCCTTCTGTTCACAGAAGAGTCCCTGTTATTAGAACCCTTAGTTTCCTTATAGAATCTCTTGTACCTACCATACCTCTTATTCAGTTTATCAAATCTTTTGATCATAAGGCTCATCTGATCTTTCAGACTAAGATCAGAACTATCTAGTTCATCTTTTATGCTTGAGGCCTTAGACTTAGATGATCTAGACCCCTTAGAGGTAGAGGCTTTAAAAGCTATGTCCTTAGAGGCATCCTTATCCTTATGAATCACAGTAATAGGATCTTCTTCATCTAACTCAAACTCATGTGCCTTAAGTGTTTGGAACATAGTTTCTGCTGGCCAAGAATCAATGTCTTGTGTGGTTTTAATGATCATCTTGACCATTTTCCACCTTTCATCCAGGGCTTTCAAGATTCTCAGGTTAACTTCTCTGTCAGTATAAGTCTTTCCTAATACATCAAGATCATTCATAATTTTGGTAAATCGAGTATCCAACTCATCAATTGATTCTCCTGGCTTCATCTTAAATGATTCAAACCTTTGGACAGCAGTGGATAACTTGCTTTCTTTGATCAGTGTAGTACCTTCACAAAGAATAGCCAGTTTGTCCCACATCTGTTTTGCAGTCTTACATTTTAGTACATTACCAAGATACTCATTTGGTAAGGTATGTAAAATGTAGTTCTTGGCAAGACTGTCCAAATTATTTTGTTTCATTTCTTCCGAAGTCAGTTCTGACCTTGGTTTAGGGACCAGTGCACCAACTGGTTTAGATGGATCCAGAACAGCAGTGTTTTCCACCATGATGGCAATTGGTCCTTCAGTCACCACAGACACCATTAGATCATGGGTCGAGCTAAAGATGGCCTCCATCCTAAGCTTCCAGTAGTCATAATCTGCAATCTTGAACTTAGGCAGCTTGTTCACATTAGTGTCATCCATGTTTGATTAGACAAATAGGATCAGTAGTATAGCAGATAGATTTCAAGTATTCAGATAGTGACAAATATCAAGAAGTAATAGCAAGATTAGTAAGATATCCCTTAAGAACTGTAAGGTTATCAAGAAACAGCAGTCCAAAGAACTACTGCTCTGATACCACTTGTTGGTCCCAAAGTTGAGTTAAGATTGAGTAAGCTAAGAAAGTTTAGAGGGGAGGGGTGAATAGACTTTCAAAAATCTTTCAAAATATCAGAATATGCAGTGCGGAATTTAGTCTTCTTATGTACTATACTGTGCTTACTCAGCTCAGATCAGTACTTTCAGAATAATATGGGCCTTACTAGTTTGTACTCAACTTTTCTTTAGATCTTTATCTTTGTTAATTCTTAATGTTCTTGATTAAACAATTCAAACAAATAACAAACAGTAAAGTAAAGAACACAGAATTTTATAGTGGTTCGACAAATGTCTACATCCACTCTCACAATCCCAGTTGTGATGTTTTATTAACTCTTCCTTCTTGAGTTTCTTGTGGCTTAAAGTCCCAAGATTAAGACTTTGATCTTATCGATTATACCTCCAGGTATATCTTCGATCTACTAGTAATTCTACAAGTAACTAGCACACTTGTTTCACAAAATACAAACTTAAACTTGAAAAGTAAAACTTCTCTTTGAATAGCCTTTGATTCTTCTCTTCAATTCAGTGGCTCTTCTCTTCTTTAATCTCCTTCAACTCTGTGAGTTTTTCCTTGTGCTCTGTAGACTTAGATTGCTTGTGAATGCTTTATGATCAGTAGTTGTTCAGTCGTCTTTAGCAGTAGGAGATTACACAGTATTTATAGAACTTAGTATGACAGTTAGCAGTTTGTGAACTAACTCTCAACTAACTCTAAAACTGTTTTTGTAACTTCTTCTTGTAACCGACTTTGTAACTTCCTTCAACTTCCAAGTCAGCATTTCTTCAATAAATCTTCAGTTACACCTTAAATAAGCTTTCCAAACTTATTCTTCAATTTCACCAAATCAGCACAGTAACTTACTGTTCTGATTTTTTACTCTTCGGATTTTTACTCTGCTGAGTCAGTCAGCACAGTAACTTAAACTGTTCAAAACTTCTTCAGATTTCTTCTAAGCTTATCTTCAATTCTTCTTTGAAATCTTCTTATTCTGAAGTAGTCCTCTAAGTCTTCAATAGTCTTCTGATCTTCTTCTAATCTATTCCTAATCTACTGTTCTGAACTTTTACAATGCTGAATACAATAAAATACAACTTTACAATTATAAAACCTATCTATACATCAACTGAACTATATACAGATGAGTATATCTAAGTCCTATACTATAAGCTGTCTATACAATACAAAACATCAGCTTAGTTCCTAACAGTTCATATATCAGATCAGTAAACAATAAGATCAGTAACTCATGTAAGTTCAATAACTTTTATATAAGATCAGTAAATACTAAGATCAGTAAACACTTAAGATCAGTAACTTACATATAAGACCAGTAAGCATATAAGATCAGTAAGCATATCAGATCAGTAACTCAGATTTCAAATATCTCATATAAGATCACTAAACTTATTCTCAGTCTTCATACTCAGATCAGTAATCTTATTCCATATAACTCAGTTAAGATCAGTAATTTTATTCTCAATATTACTCAATAAGATCAGTAAACTTATTTCACTTAGTATTAAGATCAGTAATCTCAATTTAAGTTTCTCATCAGATTAGTAAGCTTATATTCAGATGACTTAGTTAAGATGACTTAGAACCACATATATCACTAACTTTAAGTTGCTTTTGGCCATCAAAACATACAATCATCAATTAGAATATTGTTTATAGGATTCATATCCTAACACCGCCCATTCTCACGATCAAAAAATACAATATAAACGAGCAAAAACCTACTACAGTGATCTATGAAATAGTCCTATACTACCCACACTTATTATTTCTGGTGGGAAAAACGATTACATAACAGTAGGGTTGCGATAGAAAAACATATAACCAACAGAAACGCATACATACATGAAACAAAATAAATTGAATCATACAATCATACGTTTCAAGCAGAGCCAACAATCCACAAATCCAGGCTCTGATACCAATTGCTTGAACGCGCCGGCGAAGGCGGTCCATCACCGGGATCGTTGTCGGATGCCAAACATATAAATAACGAATTAAAACATAAACAACATGCATCTAAAGCATAGTTTAGATCTGTTACCTTTGAAGATCGAGGCGTTGATTCCAATCTACGGATCTTCTAGTCTGTCTCCCAACCTTGTTCGAACACCGGGTGGACGGCGCGCTATCAAACGTGGAGAAGGCTGCCTTTAGTTCGTCTCCTTGAAACCCTAGCCGTTTTCTCAATTTTGTGTGTGCTAGGGTTTCAAAATTGAATTGAGGCTCCTATTTATAATTTCCATAAGTTTCATGGGCCAGACTAGGGATCCATTAGAAGGTATAGGGCTTGGGCTTCTTATAGGCCCAAATACTCTTATGTTCAGCCCAGAACATATAATTTGGCCCGAGAACATTAATTCATTCCACTAGAGAATTAATGTTGCACTCCCGTCCTATCCCAAACCGAATCAGGGCTTCTATTAGACATTATAATTCCTCGTGTTAAAGATATCGCACGTCCATTAATTATTAAAGCTTCTGACTTCTTTAAATAATTAATCTCTATAATTCCTTTGAGTAGTACCACTCAACCTCGTTGTCGTACGGATTAAATCCACCTGCAGGGTTTAGTACGACAATCCTCTATGAGTTTCCTCGAGGGGACGTCATCAGCCTGGATGTACAGGACACGGTGCCCTAATGCCAATAAGTAGACATCATGCGAGCGATGCCACTACCCAAAATACGGAGCGTGAAGAATCTACCAAGATTCTCACCTATGGTACATCAAAGTAGTGAACAAGTACCCCACACATCTAAATATCACACTCAGGGTTAAGAATCATAAAACTCACCAAGACCTCTCGTTCTTCATAACAGTCAGAACAGAAGAACATGTCTTATCTGTGATCCATTCAATACGCCACAGCGCACTAGTATAAACTAATGGCCAAGACAAACCACTAACAAGTTTACACTATAACTTAAACCAATAGTTTTGTCCATAACTATCTCAGTTGTGAATTCTGTTTATATCTTACAAGGAACTGACAATGTGATCTTCTGTGTGACTACAAACCCACCACATCGTCTACAATGCAAGATAAACATACATACAAGTAATCACAAAGAATGCAATAATGTGAAAAACCATTTATTTCAGAAAAAAGGAAATCGAATATACGTCACAAAAGCCCACTAAAAGTTTGCTTTACAGTATACACCAACACCATATCCCTAGTTCACTTGTACCTGAAACATATTTGATAATCCTTTTCACTGCATTCAGGTGAGATTCCTTTGGATTAGCTAGGTACCTAGCACAAACACACACACTATACATAATGTCAAGTCTACTAGAGGTTAGATAAAGTAAACTACCTATCATGGATCTATACAATGTTGAATCAACATCCTTTCCACCATTGTCTTTGCAAAGTTTCAAAGTAGAACCCATAGGTGTTCTCATTACTTTTGAGCTTTCAAGACCAAACTGTTTGACCAAGTTTTTAGCATACTTACCTTGAGAGAAGAAAATACCATCCTTACATTGCTTGATTTGAAGACCTAAAAAATAGTTCAAGTCTCCAACCATACTCATCTCGAATGTTGCTGTCATTGCTTCAATAAATTTGTTCAGCATTGTATCACAGGTTAAACCAAACACAATATCATCAACATATATTTGAGCAATAAGTAAATCTTCTCTAGTATGTTTAATAAACAAATTCGTATCGGCTTCTCCTCTAATAAATACATACTCTAAAAGAAAGTCTGTAAGCCTACCATACCATGCTCTAGGAGCTTGTTTTAGATAATACAATGATTTCTTTAGTTTGTACACATGATCCGGGTATTGTGGATCTTCAAAACCTTTAGGCTGTTCTACATATGCTTCTTCATTCAATATGCCATTTAAAATGCAGCTTTTACATCCATTTGATGTAGTTTAATGTCAATAAAACATGCAATTGCTAGCAATAATCTAATAGATTCTATCCTAGCAACAGGTGCAAAAGTTTCATCGAAATCAACACCTTCAACTTGGGTGTAACCTTGTGCAACTAACCTAGCTTTGTTCCTAACATTGTTTCGAGACTCCTCAGTTTTATTCTTATAAATCCACTTAGTTCCAATGACATTAGTATGACTAGGTCTTGGAACAAGTGTCCAAACTTCATTTCTTTCAAACTGATTAAGTTCCTCATGCATAAAATTTATCCAATTTTCATCAATTAATGCTTCATTCACACTTTTAGGTTCAATTTCAGAATAGTAACACTCTGCATTCACAACATTGCAAATAGAACACATGCATATTGTTCTTACAACATCTACCTTATTCGATCTTATTCTTCCTCTTGTTTGCACTCCAATTGTAGCATCGCCTATGATCTGGTCAGAAGGATGACTTTTCCCTATTCTTGAAGAAGGATTCGTTTTGGGAACATACTGATCATTCTGTGAGATTACAACTGACTGATCTGTAGATGTTGCTCTAGATGTGTTAACATTTGGTGCAGCATTTTCAGGTTTCAGTGTATTCTCGGAATTGTCAGTGACTTATGATACATCTTCTTCATCTTTGTCATCTGTAAAACCTTTATCATCATCAAACACAACATTAACAGATTACTGAACGGTGTTAGGGTGTGTTTGTAAATAATTGTAGTTGATTCAAAGTGATTAAAATTGATTTTTGTAGTAGAATTGAAAGTAGATAGTGTTTTAAAAATAAGCACTTCTAATAAAAATTTTAAATGTTGTGGTGTATGTCATACAAATCACTTTTTTTATAATTTTACAAAAAACACCCTTATTACATTTGAATAAATAATGGGTAAAAATAAAATATTATTTATATTGTGAGGGCAAAATTTTAAAATTAGTGAGTGTAATGATTAGAAGCACTTAGAAGTTGTTAGAAGCATGGGGAGGGGTGCTTGACTAAAATTACTTTTAAATAATTAATTTAATCACTTACTTGTGTTTACAAACATGTCAAAAGTGATTCTATTTAAAAAAGAAGTGTTTTTAAGCACATAGTTTTGTTTGCAAACACCCACTTAGTTCTAAGGTTATAAACTTTATAAGCTTTATTATTTCTAGAATAGCCTAAAAAGAAACCTTTATCACTTTTAGAATCAAACTTATGAAGTTGATCCCTATCATTCAAAATATAACACACACAACCAAATACATGAAAATATTTCACACTTGGTTTTCTAACATTCAGAATCTCATAAGGTGTTTGATTAGTGTCAGATCGAATATAAACTCTATTAATAATATGACATGTTGTATTCAATGCTTCAGCCCAAAATCTTTTAGATAAAAGCATGACTCTTGCCATTTCTTGTAGAGTTCTATTCTTTCTTTCAACAATTCCATTATGTTGTGGAGTTTTAGGAGATGAATATTCTAGCAAGATACCTTTCTTATCACAGAAACCATTAAACATACTATTCTCAAATTCCCTACCATGATCAGTTCTAATACGGCTAACTTTCAAGTTATACACATTTTTGAACCTTTTATAGAGAACTTTAAAAGCAGCAAATGTTTCAGATTTATCTCTTAAAAACTCAATCCAAGTATATCTTGAAAAATCATCTACTACAACTAAGGAATATCTCTTACCTCTAATGCTTTCAGTTTCCATAAGACCCATCAAATCCATGTGCAATAATTCAAAGCATCGATGTGTAGAACAATGTGATAGCATTTTATGCGGCACTCTTACCTGTTTACCTTTTTGGCATGATCCACATTATTGGTCCCTGAACGAGTAGTGAATGGGATTAAAGTCTAGAGGGGAGGGGTGAATAGACTTTAAAACTTTTTCAAGAGTTGGGAACCTCTTCTGATCTCTATAGTGATCTGATAGTGATCTGATAGAAGAGATTATATGCGGAATTATGGTAGGCCTTGTTTAGACTCTTTCTTTTGTTTCTTATGAAAGTGTTTAACTTGTTTTTACTTAATGAAGATACACAGCTGATGCTGGTTTGAAAGTTATGGCCTTAGTTTAAGAATGTTGAAAACACAGTATGCACTATATAGAATAAATGGAAAGACATAAATGTAAAGTGCAGAAAGGTAAATAACACCAGGTTTATAGTGGTTCGGATATACGATCCTACGTCCACTCTCACGTCCTAACGTGATGTTTAATCCCTTTAATTTACCACAAATTACAAGGGTCTTGACCTTTATAGTCCCAAGGATAGGACTTTGCGATCTGAGCCGTCCTAACAGCTACGGTCTCCACAAGTGATTATAACCACTTGCACTTTGAGGGGTTCAAAAACGTTAACCTTTCGGTGAGGGTTTGGGGTTTTTGAAGTGTATCCAACTAATGGTTCAAGCTTATAAATTGCTTAACCACTTTACCTAAAACAATTGATATACAATATGAACAGGTTTCAAGTTCTTATAGGTTGGATAGAAATCACTTAAGAGCTAAAAGTATTCTAAGGCTTTCTGGGCTCTTGGAGAATTCTTAGAACAGTATGACTTTAGCTTGATTGCTTGTTTTGCTTGTTGAATTCTCTGTGTGATCTCGTACTTGTGATTTCTCATCCTCTTGTATTTATAATGGTGATTGCTTGCAACTAGCCGTTGGAGTTGACTAGCCGTTGGGGCAATCTTTCCATATTGGCTTGATTCCTTGATTCCAGCTGCTTGATTGCTCCAATCCTGGGATCATGTCAATCTTCTAAATAAGGTAGGTCTTCATTTGAATTGCAAGATGACTTTGGGAATCAGTCGAGTCCTGGAAGAGTACATAGTCTTCTGATCTGTACTGCTAGTCTTCTGACTACTCTTCTGGCCTTAGGTCTTCTGTCTTCTGTTATCAGTCGAGTAGCACTCGTCTGATCTGTGGATTATTTGTGCTGCTTTAGGCCATCTTCAATCTTGGACTCCATCAGTTAAGTAGGTATACAAGCACCTAACTTAACTGGTCTTCAAGGATCTTCTAGTCTTCATGTCTTCTACTCTTCTCATCTTGAGGAAGCGCATGTAAGCCGGGACTGTGTTAATCAGCTGATATACATACAGTTGATTGCACAAGACTAGTCTAAGCTGTTCTATACAAGTCAGCTGATCCTATTACATTTATAAACTCTAAGTGTTTTGGCCATCAAAACTATTCTAACATCAAGTGGGGCTTAGGGTGAATTTACATCCCAACAATTTCTCCCTTTTTGATGAAGCCAAAACTATAATTGATAAATGCTCTTAGTAGATAAGATAAGAGTTTATAAAATTCATAAAAACTGAAGTATCTGATGAAGACAATGAGAGTTTGTCTTGAAAGCAAAGAGAACTAAACTTGATTATATATAGAGCTTTTACAGATTACAAGTGATAGTTTCTTTAAAGGTTTGAAAGTGGTCTTCATCAGGTCTTCTGTTCTTCAAATACGGAAAGCAAGGTACAGACGAGTTCGAACTTCTTCCATGTGCTGCAGGTCTGTAACATTCTCCTCTTCATAGATTTTCTCTAGAATCCTTTTGACTTCAATCCAGTCTGTCCTTCCGGAGCTCAGAGTGGGAGGAGTCCATTTAGGTTCTTCTGGAGTTAGGATTCTGCAGTTGTCAAGTTCTTTGGCTGTCTTGACTACTTCTTTCCAAAACTCTTGATCTTCAATGTTCATGAACTGATTGAACTGGAAGAACTCATCTTCATAGGTTGGAAGAGGGCCAAATTTTCTTACTATGTTGTGTTGAATTTGCCACTTCTTCTTCAGGGGATACCATCTTGGTAGCTCATCTTGAAGGGCTAAATAATCCACATAATTGCTATCAAATACCAGGACCTTATCTTTCTGTGCCAGAGCATTTTCTTTCAATGCTTTGTCCTTGAGAGCTTTCCTGAGTTTGGCTATTTTCCTGTCAAATTTGTCTTTGACTACTTTCGCATCTTTTAGCTTCTTCTGCTTAAGCTCTTGTGCTTCAAGCTCTTTTCTTTTCTTCAGCTCTAAAGCCTCTATCACTTCTGCAGTAGGCTCTGGTGGAGCTGACTTCTAGCTTTATTTCTAAGCTTGCTCATCTGCCTTTCTTTTCCTTGTTATCCTCTTCTCAGGAACTTGTTCTGTAGAGGCAGTGATCTGTAGACTCTTGGCAGAAGCTTGAGTGGGAGCTTGGGTGTCTTCTTGAGCAATTTCTTTGCCTTTGCCTTGCCTGCTCTTGATTTTGCTTGATAAACCACCCAAGGTTTCATTCAGCTCATCTTGAGATACTACCATCACAGCTTGCTGTGAAGTAGCCTTCTCTAGAGCCTTTATCAATACATCTTCCCCCTTTTTGGCTTCAGCAAGTGCAGCCGCAAAAGGCTTCATGGGATTCAGAATCTCCACTTTCAGAGTCTGTTGAAGGGCCATGGCATTGACTTTGCCAATATGTGTCAGATGAGTGATGCTGTGGTCTAAAATCTGAGCATGAGAGTTGGAGGAGGAGGCAGCTTCAAGTTTAGCTGTAAGTGCTTCCAATTTGGCTGCTGTCTCCTTCAGCTGAGTCTGAAGTTTCTCATTCTCTGCTGTAGCTGATTAGAGAAGAGCTCGACCTTCAGTAGCTCTTGTTTCAGCATCTTCAATTCTCTTCTTGTAAGTGTTTTCCATGCGGTTGACCTCATTAGAATAGAGTTCAGCAAACTTGGTAGAGGTGTCACCTGCCTTCCTCATAATGGTGGTCAGATACTCACTTATCTGATCGTGAAGTGACTCTCCGAACTTGTCTTCAATGTCAATGATCTGGTCATGAAGACGAGTTCTCTGCTCCTTAACAGCCTTTTCAACATATCGTCCAAGATGTAGGCCTAAACCTTTCTCAAAATGTAGGTTTATTGCAGCCTTGACCTGTGAGCATATGTCTGCTATATAGTCAGCTTTTGAAGTAGAAGAGGAGGCAGTGCCTTGAGGCTGTGTAAGAATTATCAGGGCTTTGCCTCTTTCTTCAGCTGAAAGGTACTCTTCATTGAGGAATGTGGTAGTGGCCTTAACCAGATGAGTCATGATATTGTCTCCTTTATCAATGAAGTGAGTTAGAGTATCCTTAGGCATGAAGTGATCGGGAATAGTGATTACTTCTTTTTCAATCTCTGCTTTGTCAGCTGGTTCAGCTGAGTCTTCCTCAGGGACTGATGCAGCTGAGTCATTCACTTTTGCAGTGTCAGCTATCTACTGACCGAATGAGCCTTCTGGGGCAGAGGTATCATCAGCTGGAATTCCTATAATCCTGTGGCATACTGCTGCAAGGGCTTCTTCTGGCAGCAGTTGAGCAAAAGATTTAACTTGTGCAACTACCTTCTGCTCCATCTCCCAGTCGAGGAAATTAGCCCTTCCTCCCATTCCTTCCATGACCTCAATAAGGTCATCTACATCATCTCTCCTGAGTTCAATCCAGGTGCAAACTCTGAGAACTTGTTCAAACTGAACTGATTCTTCATCAATGCCAGGAATGGTAGACTTGAGCAGGTTTGCTATCTTCATCCTCATTATCTTCTCCCTTGTGCACATAGGATAGTGCACCATGCTATACTGAGGTTGAGAGGGGCCTGCTTCATCCAGTTCTGCTGGTGCCAAGTCTTCTGGTGCAGATGGGGTAGTGAGGATAGGGGATTGAGTGGTTGGAATGGTTTCCTCTGCTGTGTGAGTATCAGCAGGGATTTGGGAAGTGATATTTTCTTGATCTGCAGTGGATTGATCATCAACAGGGTTTTGAGTCTGTTGATCTGGGACTATTTCTGCTTGAAGATCAGTAGATGGTTGGGATTGATGATCTTAGACATCTGCCATTTGAATATCAGCAGGGGTAGGCAAATGTGGTTCTGGGGTTGTTTGAGGCTGGGCTTTTTCCTCTGCTGTATGAGTATCAGCAGGGATTTGGATATCAGTGTTTGAGGGTTCAGATGGGTTTGAGTCATCAGAAGGGTGGAAGGAAGTAATAGGGGCTATGCTCATGGGAGTAGGGAGCCTGGATTTCTTAGTTTTCTTAGTGAAAGAAGAATTGTTATTCTTTCTCTTCTGACCCTTCGACAATTTAGAAGGAGTGAAAGAGAGAGAGGGATTAGAGGTACATGCCTTCTTCACGGGAGAGGCAGTTGGAGTGGCATCTGAATCAGATGGGGAGATTAGTCCTGATCTGATTAGAAATCGTCTTTGTGCTAAGGTTTGATTGTCATCATCATCATCCTCAGCAGCCTTCTCCTGAGCCTCTTCTTTGGATGGCTCCTCTTCTTCTTCAGCAGAGTCATGAACAGAGTCTTCTGCTTCCTTAACAACATCTTTGGAAGATGTTTCAGCCAACAGCTTCCTCTTCTCTTCTTTCAACCTTGCTGCCTCAGCAAGAGCTTCCTTTCTCAAATAATACTTGGAGGTGTGGAAGGTCTTATGAGGTCCCATCTTGTACTTCTTTGGGAGAACATCTCGAAGGATGATGCTCAGCTTGTTGACAAAGCTGACTATAGATGTGATCTTCCATTCTCTTGATTGAAGGTCCAAAGTAAACTTCTTGGCCTCAAGAGCAATCCTATTCAAGAATAGCCCTTGCCAATCTCCATCAATCTGATCCCAGATTGCAGCCATAACTCTAACTTTTAGAGTGGTAACAGCATCATGGCTAAAAGTGTTACCAAGCAACATCTTACCTGCAATATCCATCAGGGTTTGAAACTTAGGTTCAAGTTGGGATTTCTTGAGTCCAGAGGTATCCTCAGCCTTGACCCTTCCATCAGTAAACATCTCCATATACTCCTTTTCTCGACCCATGATGTAGGTAGAGATGTCTATCTCTCCCCTTGATAAGCCGAACAGCTCTTGAAGGATCTCCCTTGAGATCTCGATTCTGTGTCCTCCCATTACACTTTCAACATGAGAATCCATCATCACAGCGTTTGCATAGAAGGTCAGCACATCTTGTTCATAAACATTTGTTGGTGCTGCTTCCAGAAAATCACGAAGGTTGAGATTGATGCAGCAAAGAAGGATCTCCTTGTTCGCAGGTGTATGTTTGCCCTTGAAAAACAGAGCATTCTCAGTGAAAAATTTTCCTTCCTTACACCACTTTTGAGCATCTAAGGTGCCGGTACTCTTGGTCTTCTCGTCGTAAATTTTGATGATTCCCATTCTGGATGTTGAGTATTGAGGATAGGAATGCTTGGAAAGAGTATTTCAGGACGAGAGAAATTTGAGAGTAATTGAGTATTGTGAGCGAAAGGGGTTTGGAAGAGTTTTAAGAGTTTGTATATATACTCCAGCAAGAACTTGATCTAACGGTCAGATTGGATTTTAATGTGGAGTAGTGCCCAAGACTTCCTTCTTTGATTTCGGGCCATTCCTTAAGTTTTGCCGGCTGAATTTGCCATTTGGCAACTGATGATTTGCTGGCAATATGGTAATCAAGTATTAATGACATCATACCAAAAATAGCCGTTGTGACTAATTTTGTGGCAAGAATTGATCATCAAGGCCGTTTTCTATAAGTGAATTGCATTCCTTATATAGGCCAATTTCTTTAATTACATTCATGAATGAATCTAGAATGAATTACATAATCAAAGATAGTCATTATACTCTAAAATAAAGTATTCTTATCAGCAGAGTGAGGTCTTCTGATTTCATCGAAATGTCTGCTGATTTTCCTTGAAAGTCTTCTGGTCAGCTGAGTTGGTCTTCTGATCAGCTGAGTAGAGGATAGGTGTTTGCTGTAATGATCCAACCTGGATGGATCCTTCCAGCTTTATTGTGAGTGATGATCCAACCTGGTTTGATGGATCTTTCAGCTCCTTCTTTAAACCAAGTGGGACTAGCCTAGATGAAATCCCACTGGCTTAACTGCTCCTCACCATCGGATGTTCCTCATCATCAGATGGGATGTGGCATCTAATGTGTCCTTGTTGAATTTCTTCGCTTCTTTTGAAAGAGAAGAAAAGTTGGAAGAGGCTTCAATGGAGTGTGAAGAGAGAGCCATGGACTTGGTCTTCTTGACATCTTTTGACAAAGTGGTCTTTGATAGCAAGCTCTCCATGTAGAACTTCCCCCTGGAGAAGAAGCTCTGCTTGCTGGCTACTTTGTCCTCTACATCTCTTCTTCCTTTAGTTTTCAACAAGAACGTCTCTTCTTTCTTTAGTTTTCATAGGCATACTTATGTTGGATAACCCAAGTATGCTGATCTACATCATCTTCATGTTCTGGACAAATCTTCATCTCCTTCACCCAAGACCTTGGTTGAGGGATGATCTCCATTCCATCTCTTCTCTCGATTATCTCCATACCTGAAACAAGAATAATAGTTAGTGATTTGTGTTCTTAGATGTTCTCATAACTTCCTCCTTTTATAGAGGTAGAAATGAGGCAATGGAGCATAAGATGACAAAAACTATAGAGTTGATAGGTCTGAATTTCTGAAAAGCTATTTCTTAAGATCAACAATGAGATTCTTGATCTAAGGGTTTACATTTAAAGAGATTCAGACTCTATCTTATGGAATGCAGAATTTATAAATTTTTGAACAAAAGTTATTTGGAATCCGTACAGTGCATGTATACTGTTGAGTCGGTGAGGATGGTCTATTAATCCAACCAAGTATGACTCACTAATATACTGTATACTTGTATAGTGATAAAGTATTTTATGAAGAATAGTTTATTACTATACATAGATATACATTGCTTAAGTAAAGATTACCAATTAACTCTATTCAAGTCTTCTGAATGTAAGTATATAATGCAATGCAGATTATAGAGTATTTCATCAAGGATTCTTAAGGTATCATTGATTCCCCCTTGATTAGATAACTCTATGTTTTCCCTCAGCTTTATTTGTCTTCATCGGGAAAAACTTACCTGAAGATGAGGGTGTCTATTCACCTCATCTGATCCTCCTAGTCTGTTGCAATTGAATCAGCTGAGGTCTTCAGCTGATCTTGTGCTCTTCATGTGCTTGGATCCAAGAGTCCTAAGCTATAGCATAGGGTCTTGAATCTTTCTTCAGCTAGGGGCTTAGTCAAGATGTCTGCTCTTTGGATATCTGTGTGAATTTTCTCCATCTTGATGTCCTTCTTTTCAAGGTGGTCTCTTATAAAATGATGTCGAATGTCGACATGCTTGCATCTTGTGTGAAGGACTGGATTTTGAGTGATGGCAATGGCACTGCTGCTGTCACAGTAGATAGGGACTTCTCTTGCTTCTACATTGTAATCTTTGAGTTGTTGAACTAGCCAGAGCAGCTGCCATATATTCTGCTTCAGTGGTGGAGGTTGCAACTGAAGTTTGCTTCTTTGAGAACCATGATATCAGCTTGTTGCCTAGGAATTGACAGGTTCCAGATGTGGATTTCCTATCAATTCTACATCCTCCATAGTCTGAGTCAGAATAACCACTCAATTCTAGATTGTCATCAGCAGGGTACCATAGTCCTAGATTGACTGTTCCTTTTAGGTACTTGAGAATTTTCCTTGCTGCTTCTAGATGACTTTGCTTTGGGTTTGCTTGAAACCTAGCACATACTCCTACAGCAAATGTTATGTCTGGTCTTCTTTCTGTAAGATATAGTAGAGATCCAATAAGTGCTCTATATTCAGCTTGATCAACTGCCTGTCCAGACTCATCTGGTTCCATTTTGAATGATGTCATCATTGGAATTCTTGCAGTCTTGCTTTGTAGAGCTTTGAATCTTTCCAATAGGCTTTTGGTGTACTTGGACTGATTGATGAAGATCCCTTCTGAACTTTGTTTGACTTGGAGTCCTAGGAAATAATTCATCTCACCCATCATACTCATTTCGAATTTTCCTTGCATAAGTTCAGAGAACTTTTTGCACATGTCTTGATTTGGTGATCCAAATATAATACCGTCTACATATATTTGCACCATTAGAATGTCTTCTCCTTCTTGTATTCTGAAAAGTGTTCTATCAACTTTGCCTTTTGTGTAACCATTGTCAAGTAGGAATTGTGACAATGTGTCATACCAGGCTCTGGGAGCTTGCTTCAGACCATAGAGGGCCTTCTTCAGACGATATACTTGATCTCCTTTTTCGAATCATGGAGGCTGTTCTACATACACTTCTTCTACCAGAATACCATTCAGAAAAGCACTCTTGACGTCCATTTGATATACCTTGAAGCCCATATATGATGCATAAGCTAGAAACAGTCGAATGGCTTCTAATCTGGCTACTGGAGCAAAGGTTTCATCATAGTCAATTCCTTCAGATTGTGAGTATCCTTTTGCAACTAGCCTTGCTTTATTTCTAGTTATCACATCATTTTCGTCCTTTTTATTTTTGAATACCCACTTTGTTCCTACTACATTGTGGTTTTCAGGACGATCTACCAATTCCCATACTTCATTTCTTTCGAATTGGTTTAGTTCTTCTTGCATAGCAGTGATCCAATTGCTATCTGTCATTGCTTCTTCTATGTCAGCTGGTTCAATGTTGGACAAGAAAGCACACCAGCAGAACATAGATGATTGGGGGTTCTGATTCAGTTGTCTTCTGGTCTTGACACCTGAGTCTGCTCCTCCTAAGATGAGGTTTGATGGATGGTTGTTTCTCCATGTATGTCTTACAGGAGTATCTGCATTAGATGAGCTTGGATTCTCATCTGTTCTAGTGCCATCAGGAGGGTTGACTTGATTAGGTCGATCATCATCTGTATCTTGAATGTCAAAGAGATCATTCCCCCTTGCATTTGGGATTGTTGCATCTTGATTATGGACAGCTTGCTCAGCTTGAGTCTGAGATCTAGTGACTGGTCTGTGTGGTTTATCCTCCTCTGGTTCTTCAGGGAATGGTTCATTGACTTCAATAAACTCATCAGACTTGGTCTTGATCACTAGTTTCTTCATCTGATCTACAGCTGAGTCTGTTTCTACTGCACTCTTTTCACAAGATTCATCAAAAACAACATGAGGTGTTTCTTCCACAAGAAGGGTTCGTTTGTTGAATACTCTAAATGCTTTGCTAATTGAGGAGTGTCCCGAGAATATCCCCTCATCTGCTTTGGCATCAAAAGCATTCAACTTACTTTTCCCATTGTTGTGAATGAAACACTTACAACCAAATATATGAAAGTAAGATACTCTAGGTTTTCTTCCTTTCCACAGTTCATATGGGGTTTTCTCATGGATTTTGTGAATACCTGACCTGTTTTGAGTGTGACAAGCTGTGTTGATAGCTTCTGCCCAAAGCTTCTTAGGAGTGGAGAATTCAGCAAGGAGTGTTCTTGCAGCTTCTTTGAGCGTTCTGACTCTTCTTTCAGCTACACCATTATGTTGTGGTGTTCTTGCTGCACTTGTCTCATGCTGAATACCATTAGAAGTACAATATAAAATAATATAAGAGTTAATAAATTCAGTGCCTTTGTCACTTCTAATTTTCACAATAGGGTCTCCTTTCTCTACTTGGATCCTCTTTAATAGTTCAGGAAGCTTCTGCTGAGTTTCATTCTTTTTATATAAGAAGATAACCCAAGTAAACTTGGAGTAGTCATCTACAACAATAAGAGTGTACTTTCTCCCTGTTAATGTGGTTGAAGTGGTTGGTCCAAAGAGATCCATGTGGAGCAATTCAAGAACTCTGCTGGTTGATGCTGTCTTCTTGGTCTTGAAGGAGACCTTTGTTTGCTTTACTTGTTGACATGCATCACACACCTGATCTTTACAGTAGAGTTCATTAGGCAGACCATCAACTAAGGATTCCCTTGCTAACTTGTTCATAGTCTTAAAGTTCAGATGACTGAGGCGTTTGTGCCATAGCCAGCTGACATCTTTAGGGCTCTTCACAAGCAGACATGTATCCTTAGGACAGCTGTTCCAATTTGCAAGATACATACTTCCTTTTCTAGATCCTGTTAGAAGGTTTTGTTTTGTTCTTTTATCACTAATGAGAAACTCATCTTTAGAGAATTTTACTGAGTAACCCGTGTCACAAAAATGAGAAACAGATAAGGGTGCCATGTCCTTTTGTGTTACCGTGCGCGTTATCACCAAAGAAGACTTTTGGACCTTTCTTTTCTGTGTAGTTGGTCAGCAGGTCTTTGGTTCCAGTCATATGGGTTGAGCATCCACTATCTATGTACCATATTTCTCCTGCTACACCTCATTTTCTTTATAGGTCCCTCCTTTCCTGCAAGAAAGGTTAAGTCTTAGGTACCCATTTTGTCTTGGGTCCTTGGGTGTTAGTACTACCCTTGGGAACCCACATATAAATTGGTCGTTTGAACAACCTTGAGCACTTGAGTTGTTTCCCTCGGGCATCACAGAACCAAATCTTATCAGTTAACACCTTGGACTGATCTGATTTGTTGTTTGTGTGAGCAAAGTAATAGTCAAATGGTTTCCCTTTATAGGAGTGTACATACATTATCTTTTGACTAGTTACATTCGGCCTGGGTGCATTAGCTGGTCGATGCACACGATTATATTGACCATACTCATCTGTTCTCACAATATCATAAGAGATAGGGGTGCAAAGAGAACAGATTTGTGTGAAGAAGATTTCTTCTTCTTGGCTGGAGCAACATACAACTGAGACTGTCTCAGACGAGATGGTCTAGGTTGTTTGTTGTTCCTCTGTACAGGTTTGGGGTTAACTTTTCTTTTACCATTTTTGGTGTTGGAATAGTTAGCCTTAGTTGGTACAGATGCCTTTTGGTTCATATTGGGTTCATTGTGTTTAGAACACTCACCCTGTTCATGTGTATGAGTAGTGCACTTGTTAGGTGTACTACCCCCAGCTGGAGAGGATGTTGATGGATTAAGTTCATAGCCAAAACCCATCTTATTGCCATTTAATCTATAA
Organism: Galeopsis tetrahit; assembly: GCA_963675135.1. Classification (NCBI taxonomy): domain Eukaryota; kingdom Viridiplantae; phylum Streptophyta; class Magnoliopsida; order Lamiales; family Lamiaceae; genus Galeopsis; species Galeopsis tetrahit. The sequence goes on from OY776120.1 coordinate 42,088,917, forward strand.
TATTCAGAGATACTTTCAATAGTAGTCGAAGCTTTATTGAACTCTGATATCTTTTGATTTAGGCATTCCTTCTCCTTTTCTAAGAGCTTGTGTGCTTGGAAGAGGTCATCGAACTTAGATTGTAGTATACGGAATTCCTTGGTTTCTAAGGCTTGAGTTTCTAACATCCCCTCATACAATTGAGTTGTTGTGGTATTTTCTTCCTTAAGAAGTTCCACTTCTTTGGTCAACCTTTCATTCATGGTGACTAACTCAGGGGTGTTATCAAACTTAACATTTTTCAACCTAGCAATTTCTTTCCTTAAATCCTTATTCTCCTCTTCCACTTCTATAAAAGCTCTAGTGGCAATATCCAGATCACCTTTTACCTTTCTTAACGATTGATAATAGGTGTCTTCTGATTCGCCTTCAGTTGAATTTACATCATCTGTTTGTGAAAAAATAGGTGAATGGAAAGTAGTAGTGTAGGAATTTACCTCATTTTCTCCTATGGCCATCATAGCTAGATCATCTGAATCATCTGAGTAGATTTGACAGTCTGGTGATGTAGGAAGTTCATCACTTTGATATTCAGATTCTTTAGTCACCATTGCTTGCTTGTCTGAAGTTCTTCTTCTTGGCCTTCTTTCTTCTTTGTCATCCAGCTCAGGGCATTCATAGACATAATGTCCTGGTTTGCGACAATTGAAGCATGCTTCTGGATTTTTATTTGAGCTGCCTTTCCTTGGAGGAGTGGCATCTCTTCTTCTGGAGCCTCGGCTGTCAGATGACTCCATATCCTTTCTAGGATACCTTTCTGGTGTTCTTTCTCTGGAGCCTCTAGAGGGTGAACTGGCTCTTCTATCTTTGTAGTTTCTATAGAATTTGCTATATTTGCTGTTGAGAGTGTTCATCCTTTCGAATCTTTTGATCATAAGGGCCATTTGCTCTTTCAGACTCATGTCTGATCCTTCAAAGTCTTCTGTTTTCAGAGAGGTCTTGCCAGATGAGGTGCTTGCAGCTTTTGTATTAGCTGCCTTGAAGGCTACAGTCTTGGAAGTAGATGGAGTTGCAGTTGGTTCATCACTTCCTGAGTTTTCTTCTCTTTCAAGATCATATTCATGAGCTTTTAGGTTCTGAAATAGAGTCTGTGCAAACCACTCCTTGATATCTTGAGTATCTTTGATGATGGTCTTCTTGAGTCTCCATTTCTTGGTTAGAGAGTCTAAGATCTTTAGATTTTTCTCTCTATTTGTATATTTCTTGCCTAGAGATTCTATCTCATTGATGATCTTGGTAAATCTATTGTCTAGTTGATCAATAGACTCTTCTGGTTGCATCTTGAAGTGTTCAAACTTCTTGACTGCTGTTGTCAGCTTGCTCTCCTTGATCAGCTCAGTTCCTTCACAAATGAGTGCTAGAGCATCCCACATATCCTTAGTTGTTTCGCAATTGATTACTTTTGCAATGTACTCATTTGGAAGAGTTTGCATGATGTAATCTTGAGCAATGCTGTCAAGGTTTGACTGCTTCATTTCTTCTGGTGTGAGGTCCTTCATCGGCTTGGGGGCAAGTTCTCCAACTTGAACTTCTGGATCACCATTTGCAGTGTTGACTGCCATGATGGTGATTGGGCCTTCAGTGATTACTGACCACATCTTGTAGTGGACTGATGTGAGATTCTTCCTCATCCTGATCTTCCAGTAATCATATTCCTCCACTGAAAACTTAGGCAACTTACGCATATTAGCACTCATGCTGTATGATTTTTCGAAAACAAGTTTTTAAAAAGAAAAAGATCTGTTCAAGAGGACTACAAAAAGACTCACTCAAGTCTTCTGATAATCTAGAGACAGTAGTCCGTTACAACCACTGCTCTGATACCACTTGTTGGTCCCTGAACGAGTAGTGAATGGGATTAAAGTCTAGAGGTGAGAGTGAATAGACTTTAAAACTTTTTCAAGAGTTGGGAACCTCTTCTGATCTCTATGTCAGCTGGACTGCAAGTCTGTTGGTCCAGATGACTATAGTGATCTGATAGAAGAGATTATATGAGGAATTATGGTAGGCCTTATTTAGACTCGTTCTTTTGTTTCTTATGAAAGTGTTTAACTTGTTTTTACTTAATGAAGATACACAGCTGATGCTGGTTTGAAAGTTATGGCCTTAGTTTAAGAATGTTGAAAACACAGTATGCACTATATAGAATAAATGGAAAGACAGAAATGTAAAGTGCAGAAAGGTAAATAACACCAGGTTTATAGTGGTTCGGATATACGATCCTACGTCCACTCTCATGTCCTAACGTGATGTTTAATCCCTTTAATTTACCACAAATTACAAGGGTCTTGACCTTTATAGTCCCAAGGATAGGACTTTGAGATCTGAGCCGTCCTAACATCTACGGTCTCCACAAGTGATTGTAAGCACTTGCACTTTGAGGGGTTCAAAAACTTTAACCTTTCGGTGAGGGTTTGGGGTTTTTGAAGTGTATCCAACTAACGGTTCAAGCTTATAAATTGCTTAACCACTTTGCCTAAAACAATTGATAAACAATATGAACAGGTTTCAGGTTCTTATAGGTTGGATAGAAATCACTTAAGAGCTAAAAGTATTCTAAGGCTTTCTGGGCTCTGGGAGAATTCTTAGAACAATATGGATTTAGCTTGATTGCTTGTTTTTCTTGTTGAATTCTCTGTGTGATCTCGTACTTGTGATTTCTCATCCTCTTGTATTTATAATGGTGATTGCTTGCAACTAGCCGTTAGAGTTGACTAGCCGTTGGGGCAATCTTTCCATATTGGCTTGATTCCTTGATTCCAGCTGCTTGATTGCTCCAATCCTAGGATCATGTCAATCTTCTAAATAAGGTAGGTCTTCATTTGAATTGAAAGATGACTTTGGGAATCAGCCGAGTCCTGGAAGAGTACATAGTCTTCTGATCTGTACTGCTAGTCTTCTGACTACTCTTCTGGCCTTAGGTCTTCTGTCTTCTGTTATCAGTCGAGTAGCACTCGTCTGATCTGTGGATTATTTGTGCTGCTTTAGGCCATCTTCAATCTTGGACTCCATCAGTTAAGTAGGTATACAAGCACCTAACTTAACTGGTCTTCAAGGATCTTCTAGTCTTCACGTCTTCTACTCTTCTCATCTTGAGGAAACGCATGTAAGCCGGGACTGTGCTAATCAGCTGATATACATACAGTTGATTGCACAAGACTAGTCTAAGTTGTTCTATACAAGTCAGCTGATCCTATTACATTTATAAACTCTAAGTGTTTTGGCCATCAAAACTATTCTAACATCAAGTGGGGCTTAGGGTGAATTTACATCCCAACACACATACAATGGTTTTCTGGAAATTCAGTCTTGGTAATCCTTTAGCTCCATCTGATTTGATTAGTTTCTTCATTGCCCTGTAATTTGCATGTCCTAATTTTTGGTGCCATAAGACATTCTCATCATGTTTTGACAAATGGCATACATTAGTTCCAATAAGATAATAGTTACCTGCAGACCTAATACCAGTCATTAAACAATCATCATCTTCATTAAGAACATAGCAAGACTCTTTGTCAAATTTTACATGCAAATTATCATCACAAAGTTGACTAATACTAATCAAATTAGCAAGTAAGCCATGAACATGCAAAACATTTTTAAGCTTAGGAAAACCTTCAACATTCAATGTTCATTTTCCTATTATCTTTCCTTTCGATCCACCACCATATGTAACATTACCACCATTCAAGGTCACATAATCAGATATATAGTCTATATGTCCTGTCATATGTCTAGAACAACCACTATCAAAATACCATAGACCAGGTAAACATGCTTTCAAGGATGTGTGAACAACATTACAGGTAACTTTTGGTTTCCATGCACATTTCATAGAATGTTTCCTAGGATGTGAAGACATTCTGGATAACATAAACTCAGTTTTCATATCTTTAACCATTTGCAAGCAAAAGGGACGAATATGACCATATTTAAGACAATAATGACAAATATACTTCCTTTTAACCTTGTGAGGACCTGTTTGTGCAGATGTTACATCAGAATCTGTATCATCCAGATCATCATCTGAGGAATCATTATAATCAATTTTGGTAAAATGAGAACTTTCATTTTCATTAAACTCATCAAGATCATCATTATCAGATTCATCACTCAAGGTAGAACTAAAATTCAGTTTTTGCTTCAGTCTGGTATTGGCACACTCATTTGCATAGTGGCCATATCCAGAACATGCATTGCATTGAACTGATATACTAAATTCAGGATCATACCTTAGTTTACCTTCACTCTTTGATGGTCTTGGTGGGAATTGACTCTTCCTCCTTTCTGGTTGTGGTGTTGATGTTTTGATTTGGATCTTCGGCTGAATGTTTCCTTTAGATTTATGCATAGACTTCTTAAGAAATTTATTAAAATGTGTTGGTCCTGAAAGGAGTATATAACAAGTATATGGGGGGGGGGGAAATACACTTGTATGCAATTTCTTTTCAAACTTTGATCAAACCAGTCTTCAGCAAGGTTGTCTTGGACAACTCTGCTGATATGATGAACTCTTTATAAATAGCCAAGCTACTAAGTATTATTGAGTACTTAGTTGAATAACTATCTAAGGGAGTTATATGTGCGGAATTAGTGGTTGGCCCTTTAGTTTAAAACTCCTTTTAGTTCTGAAATCACCTTAACAGTTTATCCAGTTCAGGGAACTTGTCCAAATCTTGTTTTGCACAGTTTAGGAGACGTATCTATGAAAGTCCAGTTTGTGCAGTGTTGAGTGTATGTAAATGCTTGAAAGTAAATCAACACAAAGGTTTATAGTGGTTCAGAGACTCAAGCTCCTACATCCACTTTCCCTGATTTAACCGGATAATTCCTTTATTCTTGGAATTAACTTGTTTTATAGTGCCAAGGTGCACTTGATCAACCACACCACTCCTTGGTGCCTTGATCCCTAAGATGTCTAGAGTCCTAGTACCCTTTCTCAACTCAGAACTGAACTGTTCTTCTCTCAACAGTAAGCTCTTTCCACTTCTACTACTACAACCTTCTAACTTTCTCACTTGAAAGGTATAAGGATTGAAGTAAGGTTCCAACTAATGAGATATCCTTTACAATGAAGGTCAGTGTATAAGGATAAGATATCTCTCTAAGCTTTGTATGGATTATATAATGGGGTTCAGCTTAGATGAAGTGTTTGAAGACTAAGAATGTCTTTTGAGGACTTTGAAGCTTTAGAGTAGTTGTAGTTGGATTCAGTAGATTGGATTGGATGCTTCAAATGGTCTTCACACTTCTGTATTTATAGACAAATTTGAGGATTTGCCCGTTAGAGAGGCAGCCTCAAATGTCTATAAATGCCTTCCTTGAAATCTTCAAACTGGAAGACAGATTCTGATAGTGACATGTCCTTGTTTTGGGAAATAAACGGTTGTAACCACTTTGTCTTCATTCTTCCGCACTTTTCCCAATGTCTGACTTCATGATTCACATGGTCAAACATGTTCATCTCTTCTTATCAAAGATCCTGAGATAAGGACAACATTCCTTATCACTTGGACAACTCTACTTATCAATTTCAGCAGATTTTTCTTATCAGCAGTGTTGGCTCTTGAGCTCTTCAGATGACTTGGCTCTTTCTCTTTCCATGACTTCTTAGAATAGTTCTTTGAGCTTATATGTATTGGAAAAGTGGACTTGACCTCTTCAGCAAAGTTGACCTTGAACTTCAAAGCTTGTTCTATTTCAATTGTGCTCATTTTGACTTGACTTTGATCAGCATATTTGTCCTTCAGCAGACTTGGGGTCAATCTAGAAACTGAGCCTTGAGGGGACTTGAACAGAATAAACGTGTAAGCATGTGTTCCCCCTCAACTAGTGCATCTATTTATCTAAGAGCTGCCTAACACATCAGCTCCTCTACTTGTCTTAGTCTACATGTTCCAACAGTCCTGAAACATGTTCATTAAAATTGACTTATCTACTTGGCATGTCTTCAGGGGGGTTTTGGTATTATAATCAAAACTCATTTTATTCCCAACAAAATGCTTTATAAGAAGGGCAATGTTGTCACACCCTAATTTTCATAAATGAGCATTTTAATTTATAAAATCATTTAAATAGATTTTCAAGAATTTAAAACATAAATAATCACGTACAATCATAAATTTAGGGCATTTGACTAACAAAATATTTTGGATGAAGACACAATTAATAAACTCTACTTAAATCTTAAACACAGTCAAACCATAAACATGTCTCTAGTATTTAAATAAGTCACATGTAGTCAACTTTTAATGAAAAACAAACATAATAAATAAATAGTTATTTAAATTTTCTTGCCATGCATCTTCCAGCATACCACGTCGGCTCTCAATCTGAAAAGTGTGAAATAAGAAGGGGTGAGCAAACCATAGCTCAGTGGGGACAAGCTTGTCAAAACTAAATACAATAAGCAATTTAAATTACCACAAACGTAAATATGCATTTAATGTATTACCACTTCTCAACTTCTCGTTTATAAAGGTCATAAGACCTACTTCTCAACTTCTCGTTTATAAAGGTCAGATGACCTGTATTTCTCAACTTCTCGTTTATAAAGGTCAAATGACCTGTTTGTCTCAACTTCTCGTTTATAAAGGTCAAATGACCTATTTGTCTCAACTTCTCGTTTATAAAGGTCAAATGACCTACTTCTCAACTTCTCAATATTTTTCAATACATAATTCACATAAGTAACAATAAAATCACAGATCGCATTTAATAGTGACAAACAAATAAGTAGAAATCCCCACCTCAAATGAACGTCGTGCACGAAATGGATGCAACCTTAGCTTACTTCTCACGTTTATTGTCACCTAACATTACATAAAATCTACTTAGACGATAAATCATATTATTACATATTATTAATCCATAAAATATTATGCCAATAAATATATATATATATATATATATATATATATATATATTTTGATACACACGTACTGGACTAACATGGAATTAAAACAACTATATATATTGGTTATGCATTAAAACTAGAAAGCAAGATACTTAACTAATGAGTAATGAATGATGATAAAGAATTTGGATTAAGCAGGATAAGTAAAACTCATTTTCGAAATCAATTCATTAGATAATTTGGGTATTTAAAGAATTTGAATCTTGAAACATATATATTGGTTCACGCATATAATCTTTGAGAATAACCTGTAATTAAGCTTTGCCTATAAAATATCTTTACAAATCGGGTCTATCTAATCTAATGAGATAATTTAAAATATAAAAATATAGTTTGAAATAACAAATAATAAAAGAGGAAACGTTACTGATTTCAAGAAAAGAGGGGAGGCGCCGCTACGTACCTTCTGATCCAGGGACGAACTCAACTATAAATTTGTGGTGAAAAATATTTTATGTGATTTCTTTTTGGAAAAATAGGGCTAAGTATCAGAATACAAATGAAGTAAAAAGAGTTTTCGGTTGAGAAAAATTGGGGTTATGGGTCATCACGTTCAAAGTTAAGTCTACCAAATGAATCTAAAATTAACAACTGAAATGAGAAACTTGGGGAAAAGTTATCATCGTGTATCTTCTTTATATAAATCTATTAAAATAATATTTTAAAATAGGCGTAATTAATAAACCCCTCAATTACAATAAAAAAATTATATCTTATATAGTATCTATATATTTATGTATAAGAAAATTTGGATATTACAAATGTTGTCAGGATTGTTAAGGCATTCATCAATCAATTCTTCATCCGAATCAACCTCAGTAATGATAGGCTGAATCTCAGATTTGTTTGATGTCTCTCCTTTAAAAACACACTTTTAAGCAAGGATCTAAACCTAGTGTCATCAGGTGTTGGCTCTGATACCAACTGAAAGTGTGCGTGGAGTAGTATCTAGTGTTTAAGTAAAAAACAGAACAATGTTACACTGAATGTTGTGACAATTAGTGTAGCATTAACTCTAACAGAATACAGAAAGTAAACATAGTCCACAGCGGAAGTCTAAAACACTAAAACACAATAAAGACACAATGGAATAATTTTTAACATAGATTTTATTAATAACAAAACCTATGCTAAGCCATACGGCGAAAACAATAACTTAGTCCTAAGTTATGAAAATGTCGTGTGAAATGTCTCAGCAATTACTTCAACATTCCACAAACGGAAACTACAATCGAGGCAGGTGCCTGAATATGCAAATAGACTAAAGTGTAAGAACACTGTCTAAAGAACTAATCTGATCTATGATTCACTCTCACTCGATACAAGACTAGAACTAATCTGATCTATGGTAATCTTCGGTGTACATTAAATGATACAACTACTGACCCTAACTCCTAACCAGGGATGAACGCTCAGAATAAGTGTTACTCGAATAGTGCATACTTTGAAATGAAAGGCTTCGGCGGTATTTATAGAGCAATAGCCGAATTCTAGATCCTTCCATTATGAGATCCTATTTTTTAGGACCTCAACTTCCATGATCTCTCTAGATCCTTCTTCCATCTTCCAGGTCGTTCTAAACTGCTCCAGACTCTTCTATCACGTTCTCCAACCTTCTGGAATCTTCCATGTTCCAGACTCTTGTAGAACCTTTTGGAATCGTACCTGAATGTGAGAGCATTTAGTACAACATTTAATGTAACATTTCAGAAAGAACTTAGAATAAATCAAGGAAGGTCAAATTAAGATGTTGTTGATAATGTTAAAGCATTTAAGAGTTAACAACATCTACAGTGACTAAGCTGAATTATAAAGCTTAAAGTAATGTAATAGTCTTGTTAAGATTAGATGATAGGACTAGTATAATGTTAGTTCTATACAGAAGTCTACTACTGAAGAAGACTGAAGATTTGTCTAAGTATGGAGACTAGACAAGTGCGCAAATAAAGTATGAAGGAACTGTTTAAGTCATAAACGCGTATGAAGATAAGGTCGTTTTATTGAAGAGTTAGTTATGGAATAACTAATTAACTGAAGAAACGCGTGGATGGATAAGAAGGAACAGTTACAAGAGTTAGTTATCAAGAAAGTTGGTTGGATAACAAACTCATCTTAATATTCAGAAGTCTATAAATACCCCAAGGTATTCTACGTTTGAAGACTACTGTTACCAAGATATTTGAAGCATTCTAAAGAGATATTCGAAACAAACAAACTCACATAGTTGAAGTTCAGAAAGTTCAAGCCAGAAGACAAGTGAAGAAATTGAAAAAGGCTACTACTGAGCTAAAGAGAAGTTTTACTTTTATAGTTTTGTTCAAGTTGCTAGTTACTTGTAAAATGGCTAGTTAGATCGAAGATACACTTGGAAGTGTAGTCGAGAAGATCAAAGTCTTATTTATTGGGACTCTAAGCCACAAGAACACACTACTCAAAGAGAAGAGTAATAAGAATTTCACAATTGAAGTTGTGAGAGTGGATGTAGATATGTTGTCGAACCACTATAAATCGTTGTGTGTTGTTTACCTTTCTGTTCTATTTGTGTTTAATTGATTAACTGTTTAATTGATTAATTTGCATCTAGACTAGACAAGAACAGTGTTCATCGAATTAGTTGAGTATAAATTTGTTGGGCTCATTGTTAATCTGATAAATTCTGCATTGTGTATTCTGATATATTGAAAGATTTTGAAAAGTCTATTCACCCCCTCTAGACATTTTCCTAGCTTACTCAATATTATAAACTCAACTAGGGACCTACATTGGCACCAAACCCGATTCATGCCTAAACCCCGATATGGCAGAATTCTTTGCCTATTTGAGATGGAAGGGCAAGAAGGGTGATGTTTGCACAAAACTCACTTATGCTGAGGAAGTAGAAGAAGAATCCCAGCACACCATAATCTTCACATCATAAGATTTGAATTCTTGCTTTGGATTTCCTTCAGAAGGAAGGGATCCTGAGTCATACAGAGAAGGGGCAGAGAAGGAATTCTCAAATGCTTGGATGATTGTTCCTCAGAAGCTCTCCAGTGCCCAACACAAGAGAACCTTGAAAACAAGGTATGAGCATCTGTTTGACATAGTAGTTAAAAGCTTACTTAGTCATTCAGGGAGTGTGGAACAAATTAGTATGCCAAAATTGAGGGTGATGGCAGCTGTTATTGAGTCTGCTGAAAGAGGAATCAAATTTAACTGGAAGACATTCATCTTGGGAAAGATGATGAATGAAAAGTTCAAATTCAAAGTGAGGACACACCACAAGGTGGTAGTGGATGGAAAGCTGCAATATTGCACAAGAACAAGCTTGCTCTTGGAGAAGTTTACTCACTATACTCACTTACAAATAAAGCCCAAGCCTCTTCCAGCCCATAAGATCATGTTAAGAAAACTCTCAGATATAACTGAGAAAATGAAGCAGGGTGTTGCAGCCAAGCAAGCAATGGTAATTGCACGTGTACCAAGGTCTTCTCCAAGAAAAATAAAAGTCAAGCCCACAAAAGCTCAGCCTAAGATGAAAAAGATGAAGCAAATCTTAAGTGATTCTTCACTTGGAAGTGCCTCTCATAGTGGTGGAGACACTTTAGCAGAGATGGACAAAATTGAGAGGGAACGGGTCAACCCTCCTGAAGCTGGTGAAGAGTTCAGGGGGATTGTCTCCATGCAGCCTGAGGCCTTCACAAAATTCAGGGACATTGAGAAGCCAACCAGAGCTGAAAGAAGAAAGAGGATTATCAAAACCTCTGAAAAGAAAAGGATGATGGAGGAGGAGAAAAAGAAGAATGAATTCTTCAAGGAAATTAGACAGGCAAGTAGGTCTAACTCCAAGTCAAAATCAAGGTCAAAGTCCAAAAGTCCTGAAGCCAACTCCCCTGATATTCAATCTCAGAGAATATCACCAACTTTTGGACCCTCCAAACCTGAAGAGGCAGAGTGCAAAATTCCTGAAGATGCCCCCATTCTTCCCAAGAAGACTTACTCTCCTGAAGGTGCTCATGATAAAGGAGCAATTGATGTTTTGGCTGACCTTACTAATGAGGAGGATAAGACGTTTTCCCCACTTGACCCAAGATTGATCTCCTACACCAAATTCCTTGAGAATGCAATTCTTGAAGGTGATCAATCTGACTTACCCCCTATCCAACCCATTCCCATCAATCTTTCTTCTATCCCCTCAAGAACATTGCTCTCTACAACAACTGAGTCCCAATTGATTCCAATTTCTTCCCAACCCATCTCATCTGAATCTCAGCCCAACTTATCTGAATCCCAACCCAACCTTTCTGAATCAAAGGCCAACTCTTCTAACGATGACAATGATGATACAAAGAAGTATACATATGAAGGAATGTTAAGGCAGATTGCAAGGGCAAATGTTGATCAACTTTACCCGGGGTTAAAAGATTATCCAAGATCGCAGCAATAGTTTTATGATCTCAGAGCTCTTGTTGAGATCAAAGATATAACAATATTGGAAATAGCTTAGGTTATTAAGGACAAGAGAGCTAGCTGGTGGCAGATTGAAGAGAATAGGCTCCTGCACTTTGCCAATGTAAAAAAGACAAGTGTCCTGACCACTGAAGCCTTATTCTGCACAATTGTGCATGAGAAAGTGATTGCTGAAAGGGAGAGACTTGCTAAAGCTATCAAGCACCCTGATAACACATAAAATAATGCTGATGATGATGATGATGACACCACCAAACCTAAACCTCCTGGATCAAATCCTGCAAAGGTACATTACTAAACTTATCCTTCAATTCAGGACTCTGAGCAATCAGAGGTGTTGACCAAAGATGGTGACACAGTCAAAGAGGCATTGGCCAAGGATGGTTCTTCTGAGCCCGAGGCACAAGAGAACAATGCTGAGACTTCCATATGAGAGGCTAGTTTGATTAAGGCCTCATCAGTGTCAGGAGAGTTGGACACTGACCAGCCCTTAATCATTCAGGATGACCCAGTGGACTTGGGAAGCTCAAACACTGTGATCTCCCAACAACTGCCCTCTGTGGATCCTATTGAGGATGTGGAGGTATTAGTTTTAGGCCATGAAGGAGTTGGAAAGCATGCTAGTCCTAAAAAATCAGAGGGAGGTGAAGGTGAGTGTGAAATAATAGGCAGTGTGAGTGCACCACCTAAAGAGGGAGATGAAGTTGAAATGTTGAGTGAAGCCCAACATTAGAGTCAGGTTATTCTTCAAGTCAAATCTGAACTTGATGAATCCCTTGGTGAAAGGAGGCCTGACTTTCCAGTGAATAAGAGCTTATTACATGAAAAAGAAGAAAAGAAAGTAGTTGAAAATGAGAGAAAGGATGCTGATGTATCAGATCCTAAGGGAGAAGAAAATAAAGAGGGTGATGAGGGTGTTTTACATAACCCTTTCTGTTTTGCAGATAATGAAGATGTTACACTTGACCAGATTTTTGCTTCTGATACCTTGACTGATATTCCAGTCAACACTGATGTTGACCTTGAAGCAATTTCAGCAAACATGACCACCTTGTTCAAAATATACTTTGAACAAGCCAATGCCACTGAAACAGGACTGCAACTTGCTTCACAGACTGCCAATTCCATTGAAACCTAGTCATGTAAGTTGGACAATTTGGTCAGGGAAGTTGGGAAGGCCCATGCTGAAACTTCAGATACTTTGGATGGTCAAGGAAGAACTCTTGCCTCGGTGGAGATGAGCCTAACATGTTCTAAAGAGGTCATTTTACCAACTCTAGATGCCAGGATCAGTGGAGTTGAGACTGGACTGCAAACAATCTCCACTGAAGTTACAAAAGCCAAGGAAGCTATGTCCAAGTTCATAAAAGTTGTGAAGAAAGAGCAGATGGGCTTGGCCAATAGCTACAAACAAAATGATCTGGCATTGAAGAGGACAATTAAAGATGCTTTAAGGCAAAGGACTGCAACACAGAGGAAGAAGGCAGAAGAGTTAAAGGCTGTCATGGTCAAAGAAGTTGTTGAAAAGTTCACTCTTGAACTTATGACCAAAGTCTCTGATCAGGTTGTGAGCAACCTTACTGATTTGCTGCAAGCCATGCTTGATCAATCCTTGAAGGCCAATTTGGATGGAATTGTTGCCCAGAAGATGAAGACAGTTCATGCTTTCTTGAGCATGAGTGATGACAAGATGCAGAATATACATGATGAAAATGTGTATCTTCTCCAAAAGATCAAATCCCTCAACTTAGCTCAGACCCAACTCTCCATCACTATAAGTGACTTAAAGCCCCAGTGTTTTGATTCTGCCAAAAATGGGGAAAGAGCAAGAGCAAGGACCAGAGGTGACTTAAAGATTGGTGAGCCCAAAGGAAAAGACAATATGCCTAAAGAAGCTGAAGAAGAAGAGGAAGATGTTGGAAAAGGCAATGAGCCAATGAATATTGAAGATCTGACTGAAGAAGAGCAAATCTAGATTGTAGTAAAGAAGTCCATGGTTTCTGTGTTGGAGGATCAGGCCAGATGGGACCAAAGGCCTGGAGAAGAATCAGCTGATTTGGATCCTAAGAAGAAGGACATTCTAGTGAGGGGGAAGGTTTCTAGAGTGACTGGAAGAAAAAGAAAGGAGCAAACCTTCACCTCATTCCCAACAAGCTTGACTTTACCTGCTGAATTTCAATCTGAAGAAGAGCCTCAAGTCAGAAGATCAAAGAGATCTAAGAAGGCGGTCAAGTTGCCTGAAATTAAAGAATAGAAGGAAGAAGAAGATGTTGAAGACAAAGAGCCTGAAACAAGAATGCCCAAACTTGCTGATGATCCATCCAAGCTGTTTGAAGAGGGTTTTGGCTTAGACCCTGAAACTCAAGAGAAATTAGCTCTTCAAAGAGCTAAGGAAAGGATGGAGCAGTTGGTGGAAGCCAACAAGGCAAGAGATCTAAGGAGGGCAAACTTCAAAGCTCCAAGGAGAAGAGCTTCTTACAGAAGGCTGAAACCCCAACTGTTGCAAAGATGGGATACTACGTATCTACACCATGATAAGTGGGTGCCAATTCAGCTGAATGATGAGTGGGAATAGGCCAAAAGGAGATTTGTCTATGATTTCTATGTCATAGGAAAATGGCTTGGTGAGAATATGACCATATTTCAAGGCAGTTGTATTAGAAGGTTATGTTTGACAACTATAGGGAGTTGTATCAGAAGTTGTTTGCAGCAGTTGACATAGCAAGGGTAGATTTCAAGGCACCAGGTCCCATTATGTACATTCCTTCTAAGTTCAGTGGGAACTTAATTTATGATCAAAAGATCCTGGAGGAGTTCATCTCCATTATGAATATGGAGAAGCTGGAGTTTGGTCCCAAGGGGATAAATCAGAAGATTTGGGAGCTGAAGAAGAGAATATGGGCTCAGTATGGCATTGCCCCTCAAGATGATGGCTCTCTTTGAATGGATAAGTCTACTCCCCTTTACTCTCTTTATCATGATGTTTATCTGTTAGTTGTTTCTGTCTTTCAGTTTTAGCATAGTTAGTCCTTTTTCAAATTTTCAGATATGTAATGTTCTATCATATATGAAAAGGATAACTATTTTATCAGAGATAACAACTCATTATCTCAACTAACTAGACCTAACCTATTTATTATTGTGTTAACAGTTTATTTTAAGGAAGTTGATCAAATCATCATCTTTGAAGACAAGTTTAGTATAAGTCAAGTCACCTCTGTAATAGGTTTTGGCATCATCAAAAAGGGGGAAATTGTTGGGAAATGAATTGATTTTGATTAACATACCAAAACCCCTGAATGATGATAGTCAGATTAGTTGAGAAAAATAAGTCAGATTACTTGTCTCAGGATAGTTGAGACAGTACAAAATATGTCTAAGTCTAGAATCTCAGGAATGTTGAGATCTTAGTGTTCAGGATAGTTGTCCAAGCTGGTATGAAAAGCAGCTTAGTAGTTTTTTTCTTAAAGCTCAAGTTTGCTGAACACATGAAGACAAAGTTACTGAAGAGGACAATTTGGCTGAATGCACAAAGCACAAACAAGTTATCTGATCTGCTGTTAAACCTGTTGTGATAAGAGCTATATCAGTTCATATTGACGTATTGAAGATCAAGTGCATTAAAGACTTCTACCTCAAAAGACAACATTAATGAAGCATTAAAGCCATCAAGCCTGAACAAGCATTAAAAACTGAAGAACTTGAATGAATTGAAGAACAAACAACCTGCATCAAAAGGTGTTCAGAGAATTTGTCTAATCCAACCGTTGGTGAAGTACAAAGTCTGACACAATCATTCTTGGAAAATGTGCAAGCTTAGAAACTAACACAAGTCTACTTAGCCGCATTTTCAGAAGTCAACACTATTCATTCAAGCAACCATTGAAGAACCTTCTTACACGGTGGATAAAAGAAGGATGTTCTAGTAGCCGTTTCAATGGAGTTGAAAATAGACAATTTGAATGTCTATATCTCCAACGGATAGATGATCAAATTGATCTATAAATACAGAAGTGATCCAAGGATTCAAATATCCAACTATCTACTATCAAACTGCTATCAAGTATTAAAGGAAACAAAAACTTACGACTTAGAATCCCAAGTTTCCTGATCACTTCTCGCTAAGCTAATCTTGTAAAAATCGAAGCTTAGCGAAGAGATATCCTATTCCTTTACAATGTTCTTATTGTAAAAGATATCTCTCTTAGTTGGAACCAAACCTCAAACCCTTACCTATTAAGTGAAGTAGTGTTTGTTGTATAAGTGAGGAGTTAAGAGTTGTTAAGAGAAAACACAACTTTAACTCGGAGAAGTTGAACACTAGGACTTAGTTTATCCTAGGGATCAAAGCACTAAAATAGTGTTGTTGATCAGTGCACCTTGGCACTATAAAACAAGTTAATTCCAAGTGTTAAAGAATTATCCCGTTCAATCAGGGAAAGTGGATGTAGGAGCTTGAGTCTCTAAACAACTATAACTTGCTGTGTTATTTACTTATTGCATTCTTTCATTATCATTCATTGCATACAAAGCTCTTCTTGAAAGAATTAATTTCAGCAAAGTTGAGAAAAACAGTTTTGGACAAAGTCCTTAATAACTGCAGTTTTTTAGAAATTAATCAAGGAGTATTTTTCAAAGAAAAGGTCAACCACATTCCGCACTTAATAACCATTTTAGATAGTTGTCCAACTGATTACCTCATAGTTTTCAGTAGGTTAATTATCTTCTCCCTCATTTCTTTTTAACCGTAACTCTGATACATCAGTAGTTTCCTTCTCATTTTCAACTATTTCTTTTCTTCCTTCATATTCTGATAAGCTCACTCTTTCTACTGAGTCACGCCTCCTCTCAACAAGGGATTCTTCAAGTTTAAATTTTACTTGAAGAATAGCCTGACTTTCATGTAGTGGAACTTTCACAATTTCTACCTCATCTCCCTCTGTGTTTGGTGCACTCAGTTCACCTAATATTTCAATTTCTCTCATGTCTCCACCTCCCTCTGATTTTTCATCTAAGTTATCCTTTTTAACTCCTTCAGAATCTGCAATCTCAATATCCTCAAAAGGATCCATTGAGTGCAGTTGAGGGGTTGTCACAGTGAGTGGGCTTCCCAACTCCATTGAGCCAACCTGAATGATTGGGGTGACAACTGTATCCAACTCTCCTGATATAGTTGAGAGCCCAACCAAACTAGCCCTTACTAAGGAAGTCTCTACATCTTTTGGTTGTGACTCAGGTTGGTTAGAACCATCCTTCGCAGATGTATCTTTTATCGTTTCATCTCCTTTCTTTGAGCCTGAAACTTCTGATTGATCAGGAACCTTTTCTAGTGCTCCATGAGTTAAGAAATGTACCTCAGAGGATTTTGATTCAAGAGGATTGTGATTTGTGTTGTCATCATCATCATCATCATTCTCATTTGATGAATCAACACTATTAGGATGTCTGAGACCTTGAGCTATCCTTGCTTCTTCTTCTATGATTTTCTCAAATACAATGGTGAAAAATAAGGCTTCTGTGAGTAGATCACTTGATTTTTCTACATTTGCAAAGTGCAGCAATCTGCTTTCTTCTTTTTGCCAGAAATTGACTCCCTTGTCTGCTATTGCTTGAGCAATTTCAATTAAGGATTTGTTCTTGATCTCCACAAGAGCCCTTAAATCATAGAAGGTCTTTTGTAACCTTGGATATTTGCTCAACCCTGGATACAACTTATCCACATTTTCTCTTGCAACTGCTCTGAGCATCCATTCATAAGTGAAATCCTCCTCATTATCATCATCTTCTTCCTCTTCCGAGTTTCTAATTTGGTTAACTAGGGAGTTATGAATTTGTGAGGGTTCAGGAGAATTGGATTCAGGTGCTATAGAGAGCATTTGTCCTGATGGCTTAGGGGTTGGTTCAGGGTTTTCATCCATAACTTGTTCCAACAGCTTGGTGAAAGACATTTGTTTGGCTTCATATATGGCAACATCTGCCAATTCATCAATAAGCCCTCTATCAGAAGTTCCCTTTGGTGAGTAGGTTTTTGGTTGTTGATATGGGGGTGAGTGTGGTGAGGTTTGAATAATGGGTGTTTTTTGTCTTGGGGATTTTGAGGCTTTGGAATGATATACAATATCTGGTTTGGAAATGGGGGTTTTGGTTTGGGGTTCAGCTGTTTTGGGAGATTTTGAGCTTGATCTACTTGCTGCCCTACTTTCTTTTAAAACTTTCTTCAAAGTTTCATCCTCCTTTAATTCCAACATCTTTTTAGAGGTTTTAATCAACCTCTTTCTCTTAACCTTCTTTCCAGTTCTTGACTTATCCTCATTAACTGGATTAGGGTTAAGAAGGACAACTTCTCTAATGTCATCAGAAGAGGTATCCTCTGCATTATCCACTATCATGTTCACTTCTTCAGAGGTATCCTCTACCTCTTTCTCTTCAATAGTCTCACTTATCCTCCTTGATAACCATTTCTCATCCTTTTCTTCTATTTTCTATTTCTTTCTAGGAGATGTTCTAGTTTATAGACATTGTTTCTCCTATTTATCTAACTTCCTCTTCTCTGCTTTTGCTGATAATTTCCTAAACAAAATTTTATGTGGCACTAAGGGTTTCCTAAAGGTAATGAATTGAGGGTAAAGGCCTGATTTCTCTATTAGCAGACTTGCTCTTGTGCAATAATGTAGCGTACTCTCAACTACAACCTTCTTTAGATTTCTGACTTTAAACTTAAACTTTTCTTTCATCCTATCTCAATTGGCATGAAAAAGAAAGAAAAGGAGTGAGAACCAAAGTCTCATTCTGTGAAGGAGATGAAGAAGACAGAAGACAACATTCGATGGTCTTTTTAGAAGAAGATCTAAATTCTATGTTTGGGCTACCATCAAAAGGAATGGATCCTTCAACCTATAAGGAGAAAGAAGAGGATGAAACTGCACAAGCATGGATGGAGAAGCCACAACCACTGAAAGTTAGTCTTCACAAAAAGGTACTAAAACCTGAGTATCTCAATTTGTTTGAAATGGTGGTGAAGAGCCTTCTGAGAACTTCTCTTTCATACCAGGAAAGATCAGATTCAAATCACGCCAGAAGAAAGCACTACTGACTGATCAGGAAGGGCCTTTGAGGAATTCCTTTTAAGTTAAGGGACGTTGATATCGACGATGATCCGCTGTAATGATTTATCCGACCTGCTCAAGAATCACATAAGTAAGGAAATTTTAGCCCTATTGAGAAAGCGTAGACGCCCATTTAAGGAACAAATGTAGTTGAATGGAACAGCAGGCGGGTTACACGTTCCACTGTGCCGAGATGTAAGGTGCAGGTGGTGATGATCACCCCGGGGTATGCGCTAGCGCCCTTGACAGGCACTCCAGAACCCGCCAACGCTCGTGAAACCCGGGTCGGTCGGTCCTCCATTCATCCGACCGGAGGTGTGGATAACGAGGCCACCTTCACAACCTTCTCCCTTCTGTCCCTATGTAAGGTAGGGCGGTTCCCTCCCTATGCTATGCTCCCCCGGCGCAGGCCTATGGATTACAGGAACAAATGTAGTTGAATGGAACAGCAGGCGGGTTACACGTCTGTTCTGGGAGCATCCGCCTGCTCTCGATCCGGAGGTCGTAGGACGAATGATGCAATCGATCCGGGACCGCATTCGCGGTCTGGAAGACAGGAGGAGGGCCCTACTCAACGAAGAGAAAGAGCTCATTGTGCGGGCTGCCACCCTCGGTGACCGGGGAGACTAGAAGAGTCCGTCGACTCTTTCTAGAAGATTCAAATAAGGAGTCCATCGACCCACTGCTTTCTAGAGAAAGCTCTAGAGACCTATTTACTTTCCCGAGTAAGACTCCTAACCTGGAAATTTAGGAATACCCCCTTTCTCTCTTTTTACAGCCTCGTGGACGGACGAAAGAAGGGAAGTTACAGAACGGGGCAGTGAAGGCTCGCGAAGTAGACAGCAAGCAGCAAGCAAGAGCTTATCAGCCCCCTAACATTTTTTTATGGATCTGGAAAAGGATATAGAGAGTCCCTCCTCGTATTCGTTCGTTCAAGCTAGTCTTCTGCTTTTATCTCTTCTCGTATGATATGCCTTCGGAAGAGAGCTATAAATCGTCCGCTCTGGAATGATCTCGAGTGATCGAATCGTCGTCATGGGAAAGAAAGGCAGAAATAAGAAAGAAATAGATTCTTCCCTGAGAGCTTGTCCAATACTACCAGTACCATAAATGCATCTCCTTCGCCCGCGCGAGAGACTTCTATGCCAGCCGGGAATAACGGCTCTGTTATGAAAGAAAGCGGCAGACAGACTGACCTCTGCTAACTACTACGTTTTATATAGACTGGAAGCTAGATAGATACTAAGGTATAGTGCCGCTACCAGAGCCAGAGAAGGCTCTTTCATGCTAGGCGTCCAGACCTACTACGCCCGAGCCGCATCCCCGGCACACTGGAAGTTTAGAACAATTAAGTGCACCTAGAGTATCTAAAGAAATGGTGTTTGAAATGGCTGCAGTAATTGATTCTAGTGAAAAAGGGTTGAAATTTGACTGGAAAACTTTTATTTCAAACCATAGAGATGCTTTGTTACTTACATATTCGAAATCAATATCTAAGCTCTTGTCCTTGAAATCTACAAGATCTTCCATCTTGAGTTTAGGAGGCATTTTGAATTCTAGGTTTTGAAACGAAAGAGTGTTTCAGATTTGTTTTAAGAATGTGAAGTGTTTGAAAGAAAATACTAAGTGTAAGATATGTTTAGTAGTATAAGGGAAGTTTGACTTATTGGAGAGAATGATGGTTTTTATGCAGAGCAATTTACTACTCCTTGGCTCATCAAGTCCAAACTACTCATGCTGAAACTTCAGGAGCCTTGGATGAGTAAGGTAGAACCTTTACATCTGTTGAGATGAGGCTCACTAGCTCTGAAGATGTGGTGCTGCCCACAATTGAGGTAAGAATTAGTGGAGTAGAGTCTGGGTTGAGGAGATGAAGTCCCTAAATCAAGCCCAATCCCTTATGGCCACTACAATGAGTGAGCTGAAGCCCCAATGCTTTGTGATTGTTCACCAAGAATAGCTTGGGCAGAGCTGGAATCCACCTGAATGTGTGTATCACTGAGAAGATCATCTGCGAATATTTAATCAAAAGAGATACCTGCAACATCAGAGAAATCAAAGGGGTTAGAAAATAAACACTCATCACCCTTAGTATTTTTAGCATAAGACTCTGATACATCAGCAGCCTTCTCATCATTTTCAACTGATTCTTTTCTCCCTTCAATATTAATTTTCTCACACAAAGGAACATGGCTCCTTTCCTCAAGGGTTTCCTGAAGTTCAGACTTGACTTCAAGAATAACCTGTCCTTCCTCACTTATTCCACCCTCATTTGGTGGTACACTCACTATCCTAGTGATAAAAACCTCTCTTTCATCTACAACTCCCTCTGTTTTTTCCACTATACTCTCCTTTTCAACTCCTTCACTTAAACCTGCAGCATCTCCACCCTCAACAGGGTTCAAAGATGGCAGTTGTTAGGAGATCACAGTGCTTATATCAGCAGCCACTGAGTCATCCTGAATGATTAAGGGCTGGTCAGTGTCCAACTCTGCTGACACTGATGAGGCCTTAATCAAACCAGCTTCTAAGATAGGAGCTTCAACATCTGTAAGTTGTGTCTTGGGTTCAGAAGAACCTTCATTGGCAGATGCATCTTTGGCTGTGTCACCAGCTCTGGTCAACACTTCTGAAGATACAAAACCTTTTCTATGGTAGGTCAAGAGAGGGGTTGAAGGCAGTTTGGTTTCAGGAGGGTTGGGATGAGAGGGTTTTGTGGGGTTTGAAGGATCATCTTTGCCATCATCATCATTTGAGCTGCTATCAGGGTGTTTGATCCCTTTAGCCAGTCTCTCTTTCTCCTCTGCAATTTTGACAGCTACCAACTTTGCAAACACATCCTCATCAGTGAGGAATCTTGTCTTGTTTACACCAGCAAAGTGTAGTAATCTGCTTTCCTCTATCTGCCACCAGTTTGCACCCTTATCATGGATGACTTGAGAATTCTCCATGATTGTCTTATCCTTGACTTCTACTAAAGCATTCAGGGCATGGAACTGCTCTTGCATTCTTGGAAATTCAGCAAGTTGTGGATACAAACTGTCCACAGTAGTTTTGGCTCCTCCTCTGAGCATACTTTCATAAGTATACTCCTCATCCTCCTCACTTGACTGAGGACTTTGGGTTATGGGGGAGTTGGCTCTAGGTTCAGGGGAATTGGCTTGAAGAGTGGCTTTAGAAAGGTTGAGCTCAAGAGGGTTGGCTTCAGAAGGGTTGGGTGCAACAATGGGTGCTTCAGTTGCTTTTGAGAGCAATGGATCTGAAGGGGATTTTCTTAATGGGGTTGGCTCTAGAAGTTCATGTTCTAAGGCTCTTGAGTACTTGAGCATTGATGAATCAAGTGGAGATAGAAGTCTTGATTCATCCACAGCAATATCAGCCAGCACATCCATTGGCCCTCTTTGTGTACTCCCTTCTGGAGAATATCTCTTGGTAAGGTTCAAGGGGGTGATTGGTTGGTTTTCAGGGGTTTTGTGGGTATCAGGGGAGTTGGGCTCATGATGTTGGGTTTCAGGGAATTTGGATTCAGGAGTTCCAGAATCAGAGGAGTTGGTTCTAGACTTGGATTTGGTTCTGCTTTCTGCCGTATTTTCCCTTAAGGCAACTTGAAGGGTCCTTTCTTCCTGAAGCTCCAAAATCTTTTCAGTGAGTTTGGCCCTTCTCTTGCTAGTCCTGCTACTGCCACTTCCTTCCACCTCAGGGACAACTTCCCTGACCCTCTTATCTCCATTTTTCTTTTGCCTTACTTCATTATACTTCTGTCTAAACTCTTCTGAATGATCAGAAGGAACTTGTACTCCCTCTTCTGCAACCTCATCAACCTCTGTTGATGCTCCTGAATTTTCTTCTGAGGGAAGTTGAGACAACTTCTTTGTCTTGACAGCCCTGGCCTTAGTCCTCTTCTTCAACTTTGGCTTCTTTTCCACCTCTTCTTCAACAGGCTTGGCCAGTTGCAACCTCCTTTGTTCAGTTTTCTTACTCAACTTCCTGAACATTACTTTATGGGCTGGTAGAGGTTTTGCAAATGTTTGCATCTCAATGTAGTGAGCAAACTTCTCAATCAATAGGCTTGCCCTTGTGCAGTATTTTAGCTTTCCTTCCAACACAGCCTTGTTTTGAGCCTTCACCTTGAACTTTGCCTTTTCCTTCATCATTTCAGTCAAGATGAACTCCCTCCAATTAAATCTGATGCCCTTATCACTAGCATCAAATACTGCAGCCATGATTCTTATCCTTGGGGCACTTACTTGCTCCAAACTCCCAGTGTTACTCAACAAACTCTTAATTATTACCTCAAACAGATTGAGGAACATTGGCTTGAGAGTCCTCTTGTGTTGAATAGAGGAGATTGGCCCTGGAACAAGGAGCCATTCCTGAGCAATTTCTTGCTCATGACCATTTCCATAGAACTCTGGATTCCTTCCTTCTGAAGGCAATCCAAAAGCTGCTTCCACATCTTCTTCAGAGAACTTCACTCTGTGGAATCTCTCCTCTTCTTCTCCATCAGCTATGTATGACAACCTTGTTGCCACTTCACCGTCTTCAGGTTTGCCTCTCCACTTGAGGAAGGCAAAGAACTCAGCCATGTAGTTCTCAAGACAAGAGCTGGGCTTCTCCTGCATAAACTTCTGGACTCCAGCCCTTCTAAGCCATCTCAAGGTAGGAGTGACTTCAGGGTCCTCACTCTCAAATGAAAGGATTGGCTCAAATGTAAGATTGTTTTTATGGTTGAGATAACCAAAATCAAGGTCTAGATCCTTGTTAGAGAAATTAACAATCATTTCAGGTCTTGCTTTAGGAGCCATTGATGAAACAGTAAAGTTTTTTAGAGAGTTTGAGAAGATGAAAGCTAGGGTTTCAAGAGAGTTTAAATGCGTGGGGGAGAAACGAACTTTGTGGGCTTCTTAAGACTTGTGAATATTCCAAAAGGATTGTATGTCAATGAGTAGGTGAGTCTTAAGGAAATTTAAAGGTTTACAAATGAGGAAATCCAGTTTGAACGGCCAAGATTGATTTCAGGGGAGTTGGCCACACTTGATCCAACGGTTATTAACCGATGGAACAGTAGAAAACTATTTTTATTCAAATGTGGGAAGGAGTTAATATTAGTTATTGGCTGGGGGGTTATCAAGGTAGATCATGTCTCGAATTGTTTAATGCAAACAAGAGTTAAATCTTGGTATTTAATACATTGAAAGGGACTTTTTGGGTAGGGGATAAATTAAATCCTTGAAAAGGTGATAGCTTTAAGAGGAATGAGACAGCCATCGAAATAGGCAATGATTACCCAAAATAGGTGCTTATCAGACCAAGATTTGGTTTGAAAGCCAAGACAACTTATATGACCCCACATGGACAAGTCTCCTGAAATGTTGTGGACAAGTATCCTGAATTTCAATGGACAAGTGTCCTGTGCAATGGAGGTCATCTTTTCTGAATCTCAGTAGACTTAACCAAGTCTGCTGAACATTACTTTTAGTTCCCCCTTGATTGATTAACTCCATTGGGCTTACTTGTCCAACTTCCATGGATCAAGAAGTCCCAATTCTGCTGATAATTCCATGAATCTTGCTTCAGCAAGTGGATTTGTTAAGATATCAACCTTTTGATGATCAGTATGAATTTTCACCAAGTTGATTTCTTTCTTCTCCACATGATCTTTAATGAAGTGATGTTTGATGTCCACATGCTTGCATCTTGTGTGCAAGACTGGATTCATTGATATTGCAATGACACTGTTGTTGTCACAGAATATTGGCACTTCAGTAGAGTTGACATTGTAATCTCTTAGTTGTTGTCTCAACCAAAGAATCTGAGCACAACAACTTCCAGCTGCAACATACTCAACCTCAGTGGTGGAAGTAGCCACTGTGTTTTGCTTCTTGGAGAACCAAGATATGAGTTTGTTTCCCAAGAATTGACATGTCCCTTAAGTGGACTTTCTATCAATTCTACAACCTCCATAATCAGCATCTGAGTAGCCAGATAACTCTATATTGTCATCAGCAGGGTACCAAAGGCCTAGATTTTCAGTGCCTTTGAGATACCTCAAGATCCTCTTAGCAGCCTCTAGATGGCTTTTCTTAGGATTTGCTTGAAACCTTGCACAAACACCTAATGCAAAGGTGATGTCAGGTCTGCTAGCAGTTAGGTAGAGGAGTGAACCAATGATTCCTCTATATTCAGTAGAGTTTGTTGGAACACCACTCTCATCTGGATCCATCTTCCAATTGGTGTTCATAGGGATCCTTACTGGCTTACTAGTGGTACACACCCAAATTTCTTGATCATTTCTCTGGTGTACTTAGCTTGGTTGATGAAGATTCGTTCCTTTGATTGCATTACTTGTAAGCACAAGAAGAAATTCATCATACCCATCATTGACATCTCAAATTTTCTTTGCATGAGCTTTGAGAACTTTTCACAAAGCTTCTCATTGGTGGATCCAAATATGATGTCATCAACATATGTTTGGACAAGCAAGATGTCATCTCCTTCAGTGATTCTGAAGAGAGTTCTGTCCACAGTTCCTTTGACAAAGCCATGATCCAAGAGGAACTGTGACAGTGTAGCATACCAAGCTCTTGGGGCTTGCTTGAGTCCATATAGAGCTTTCTTCAATCTGTAGACTTGGTTTCCAATCTCAAAACCAGGTGGTTGCTCTACATAGACTTCTTCTTTCAGAACTCCATTCAAGAAGGCACTTTTGACATCCATTTGGTACACTTTGAACCTCTTGTGGGCTGCATAGGCTAGGAAGAGCCTTATTGCTTCTAGCCTTGCCACAGGTGCAAATGTTTCATCATATTCAATGCCTTCTGATTGACAATAACCCTTGGCCACCAATCTGGCCTTGTTTCTGACTATCACATCATTCTCATTCTTTTTGTTCTTGAACAATCACTTAGTTCCAATAACATCTTGATGTGAAGGTCTATCCACCAGCTCCCATACATCATTTCTGGTGAATTGGTTCAGCTCTTCCTGCATTGTTGTAATCCAATTTGCATCTTGAAGTGCTTCCTCAATGTCACTTGGTTCCTGTTCTGATAGGAAACAACAGAACAAAGCACTTTCACCATGAAACCTTCTAGTTTTGACTCCTACACTTGGATCACCAAGTATCAGATTAGTAGGATGGTCAGATAACCATGTCCTTCTTTTTCTGATCCCTTAAGTAGAGTTGTCCTCTACTAAGGATGAGTCACTAGCATCATAAAATTCAGGAAAGTTTAATGCAGGATCAAATTCAGGATCATATTCAAGGGTGTTGTCCTCAATGTCAGGGACATTGGAATTTTCAACATTAATGTTTCCCCTTTGAATATTTAATCCATTAACTACCTCAGCATGGCCTGCTTCTTCATTGGTAGTTATTACCTGAGTGTGAACTGGGATTGGGTCATTCAGTTCACCATTTCCTTCAGTGGGGTTTGCCTCAGGTAGATTACCTTTAGGATTGTTGTCTAGTGTGATGTTTTCAGGAGGGTTGGCTTGGACAACATCTATGAATACAGTGTCCTTGTCTTTTAGGCTAAATCTGGTTGTTCTTTGTGTGCTTTCTTCAGTATCCAGGTTCTTATTCCTGATCTCAGAAGTAGATTCATCAAACACAACATGAGGTGTTTTTTCCACAATAAGGGTTTTACAGTTGTAAACCCTGAAAGCTCTACTGATTTGGGAATATCCAAGAAATATCCTCTCATCAGCTTTACTTTCAAAAGCTTTCAACTGCTCTTTCCCATTGTTGTGAATGAAACACTTACAACCAAATATGTGAAAATAAGACACTTTGGGCAATCTTCCTTTCCAGAGTTCATAAGGGGTTTTCCATTGTCCCTTAGTGATCAAACATCTATTCTGAGTGTAGCATGCAGTGTTTATAGCTTCAGCCCAAAACCTCTTAGGTAAATTTGAATCAGCAATTAAGGTTCTAGCAGCTTCTTTCAAAGTTCTGTTTCTTCTCTCTGCAACCCCATTCTGCTGAGGGGTTCTAGCTTTAGGTACCCTTTGAATTTTGGGTCCTGAGAGGTTAGGTGTACCTTTATGAACCCAAACTTGTGTAATTACCCTGATTTATTCAAGGTGGCTAAGTTGTTTTCCTTTAGCATCAACATACACTGTCTTTCCCTTAAATGCCTTTGGGAAAGTGTGTGTGAAAGTGTTGACTCTGTAAGTTTCAAGAGAGTTGTCAAATCTCCTGAACTTATGAGTTCTTTGTGCTACTTGAGGAAATCTTTGAGGAAAGGCATATTTATGACCATTACCCTTTGGCATGAAGGGTTTTGGTTGTCTCATTTTATTCTGCTTTTGAGGATGGTTGACCATAGGTCAGTTCAGGTGAGGTTTCCTCAGGGGAGTTGGCCTAGGCTGAACATATCTTGGACAACCTCTCTGAATGTTGTTCAGATGAGTTACCCTTCCATTGGGCCTACTCTGATGAACACCATTCCTCTTATGTTCAGGGACTTTGGCCTTTTCCTTAGGTTTGGGCCTAATTTCCTGAATCACTTGAGTGGGCATCTCATGCATTTTGCCCTTTCCTTTGTTCAATGGCTGAATTATTACTCATTTTCAGCTTGTTGTACCACTGATTTAACAAAGATTTTCTTAGTGTTACTTGTAGAAGCAACACTAAGACAGGGTGAAGATTCAAATGGATCAAATCCTAATCCACTTCTTTGAGGCATAGGTCTTTGGTAACTTTGAATTTCCTCTATTGCTCTAGAGGATTTCTTCAAAGCAAACATCTTTAATTTCAGACTCTCTTCACTTGCTTTAAGAATGTCATACTCATGTGAGAGGTTTTCAAATTTTGCTTGAAGAATTTTAAATTCAAAGTCTTTCCTCTTCTGAGTAAGTAGTTATTCATCAAGCTGCTTTTATTGGTCAACTACCCTGAGAGTGGCTTCATCAAGCTCTCTCAAGACTTGTTGATACAACTCAGTAGACTTGACATCAACTACTGACTTAGAAGGTTTTGCAAGTTCTATTGACAACCTTTCATTTTCTCTCACACAGTTGTCATGAAATTCTTGTAGCCTAGTAAAGTCTTCCATTAACTTTCCAAAAGAAAGTTTCAGGTTGACTTCACTAGTGTTTTGTGAAAGAAATGATGGTGAGCTAGAAGTAGAGGATACCTCATCATCCTCTATGGCCATGTTGCACACATCATCATCATCACTGTTTGAGAACATTCCATCATCAGAAGAGTTGAAGCTTTCAGCAGTGTCAGACTCATCACTAGCCATCACGGCTTTCCTATTGGTGAATTTTCTGTCTCTTTTTGCTTGCCTCTCCTTTCTCTCCTTTGAGCTGAGTCCAGGGCAGTCATACTGGAAGTGCCCTTTCTTTTTGCAGTTATAGCACAGATCTTCATCATCATCTTTCTTTGAATCATCTCTTCTTCTAGATGATGAAGGTTCAGCTCTGCTAGACTTTCTCCTATCAGAGTACTTGTCCTCTGACCTTCTTTCTTCAGGCTTTTTGTCCTCAGCCTGGATTTCAGGAGAGTTGTACCTTCTTCTGAATTTGTTGTCTTGGTAGAATTTCTTGTATCTACCAAACCTTGAGTTCAGCTTGTCAAACCTTCTGGCCATCAGGGCCATTTCTTCATTCATTTCAGCCTTAGAGACTGACTTTGATGATCTAGGAGTGGGTTGAATTTCTGGTTCAGCAGCTTTGGCTTTGAATGCCACTTCTTTGGTTGGTAATGAAGGTTTCTCAACAGGCTTTCTTCTGTTGAGATCAAATCATAGGCTTTGAGTTCTGAGAAGATTTGTTGCATGGGCATGGTGGAGAGATCCTTTGTGTTCTGCATCATTACTGAGTATACCTTGCCCAGTGAGTTGATTTCATTCATCACATCTGTGAATCTACCAGCAAATCGGTCAATGGACTCATCTGATTCCATTGTGAATTGTTTAAACTTCTGCACAACCACTTGAAGTTTATTTTCCTTGATCTTTTCAGTACCCTCACACATTTCTGCAAGAGTATCCCATATTTCCTTGGCAGTTGTGCAGTGATAGACTCTTCCCATTACTGCATCTGGAATAGTTTGGTATAGAGTATTCATGGCTAGATAATTAAGATTATCTCTTCTCTTCTGTAGTGAGATCATCTTCATCCTTAGGGATCTCATCCCTTGTATCTGCCCTTTGAGCATCAGTGACTCTGGGGTTTGGCTGAGTGAAGATGAATGGTCCTCTTGTTAAGACTCTCAGCATATCAGTGTGTAGACATGCAAGATGTGCTTTCATCCTGATTTTCCATAAGTCATAGTTCTGAATTGAGAAAATTAGCAGCTTGTGATGGGATATATGATTGACTGGATCTGGAGCTGCGTTGTTAATAGTTTGGACAGCATCATGAGGAACAACATTAAAATTCTGATTTTGTTGCTGATTCTGGTTTTGTTGCTGGTTCAGATTCTGTTGCTAGTTCTGATTCTGTTGCTGGTTCTGATTGTGGTGGTTGCCTCTTGCCATATCTCAGATAAAGGGTTAGACAATAAATGCTAAGATTTCGGATAGATCAGTTTAGTGACCACACAAAAATGTGTCTTTGAAAATCAAGATGGATTTTCAGAAGCAGTGGTCTTTGAACCCCTGCTCTAATACCACTTGTTGGTCCTAAAAGGAGTATATAACAAGTGTATGGGGGGGGGGAATACACTTGTATGCAAATCTTTTTCAAACTTAACCAAATATGACTTCAGCAAGGTTGTCCTGGACAACTCTACTGAGGTGTATAACTTCTTAAAGATAACCAATCTACTAAGTACTATTGAGTACTTAGTTGAATGACTATCTAAGTGAGTTATAAGTGCGGAATTAGTGGTTGGCCCTTTAGTTTAAACTCCTTTTAAGTTCTGAAATCACCTTAACAATTTATCAAGTTTCAGGTAACTTGTCCAAATCTGTTTTGCACAGTCTTAAGGTATATGTCTTGGAAAGATCAGTTTGTGTGCTGTGTTGAATGAATGTAAGTACTTGAAAGTAAATCAACACAAGAGTTTATAGTGGTTCAGAGACTCAAGCTCCTACATCCACTTTCCCAGATTTAACAGGATAATTGCTTCACTCTTGGAATTAACTTGTTTTATAGTGCCAAGGTGCACTTGATCAACCACACCACTCCTTGGTGCCTTGATCCCTAGGATGTCAAGAGTCCTAGTACCCTTTCTCAACTCAGAATTAACTGTTCTTCTCTCAACAGTTAACTCCTTACACTTCTACTACTAAAACCTTCGAACTTTCTGTCTTGAAAGGTATAAGGGTTGAAGTTTGGTTCCAACTAATGAGATGTCCTTTACAATGAGGTTCAGTGTATAAGGATATGATATCTCTCTAAGCTTTGTATGGATATACAATGAGGTTTAGCTTAGAATGAAATGTTTGGAGACTAAGAATGTCTTTAAAGAACTTTGAAGCTTCAGAGTAGTTGATGTTCTCAGATTGTAGTTGGATGCTTCAAATGGTCTTCACACTTCTGTATTTATAGACAAAATTGAGGATTTGCCCGTTGGAAAGACAGCCTCAATTGTCTATAAATGTCTTGCTTGAACTCTGCAACTGGAAGACAGATTCTTGATAGTGACATGTCCTTAACTTGGGAAATAAACGGCTGTAACTACTTTGTCTTCTCTTTGCAGTACTCTTCCCAATGTCTGACTTCAAGATTCACTTGGTCAAACATGGACATTACTTTTGATCATTGATTCTGAGATAAGGACAACATTCCTTATCAATTGGTCAACTCTGCTTATCAAGATCAGCAGATTCTTCTTATCAGCAGTGTTGGCATGCTCTTCAGATGACTTGGCTCTTTCCCTTTCCGTGAATTCTTAGAGTAGGTCTTTGTGCATTCATGGCAATGGATAGGTGGTCTTGACCTCATCAGCATAGTTGGGCTTGTTCTTCATAGCTTGTTCTGGTTCAAATGTGTTGAGACAATCTTGCTGGACAACTCTTCTGAACTTGATATTTATTGCAGTAGACTTGATCTTGATGATCTATTCCACTCAGTTGATCTTCAGATAGGTTGTTCTATACTGAGCTGGCTTTGTTCAGCACAGTTGTCCATCAGCAGACTTAAGGTCAATCCAAAACTGAGCCTTGAGGGGACTTGGTATTTATAAACTTCTAAGCATGTGTTCCCCCTCAATTTGTGCATCTATTGATCAAAGAGCTGCCTAACATTCCAGCTTCTCAACTAGCCTTATGTTACATGTTCCAACAGTCCTGAAACATGTTCATGTAATCTGACTTATCTAATTGGCATGTCTAAGGGGTTTTTGGTATCATAATCAAAACTCATTTTATTCCCAACATTAAAGTCAATTCTTTTTCGTGAACCAAGTAGGGGAGTTTCCCACTTAGGAAAATCTGGAACAAGAATATTGTATCCAACGGCAGTGGCAATCCTCATTATTAAGTTCCATAAATTTTTATATTCAGCTTCCATGAACTTATCAAAGACAACATACAACTCATCTTTGCTTTCAACATCACCATACTTACGAATTATCCAGTGATCTACTTCCCATCTTAACTTGACAACCTTCCAAGCCTCTCTACGCTCATTGTCAATGAATCTATCAATATGTGCATCTTCAATCACATCTGGATTTTCTTTCAACTCATGAAGTTTCTTGATATGCTTACCAACCAACTTCTTATTGGCATATCGATCATCTTCAATCTTTTGCTTCTTATGAATCTCTTCAATTGCTTTCTCATCAAATTCAGCAAGAATCTCTCCTAGAGCTTCCTTCTTTGTTTCTAACTTTCTTTTTACTTGCCTGGTTTGAGTTTGAATTGGAATATCTTCAGAAATTTTCGACTTGCCTTCTGACAACCTCAACTGTTCTTCAGCACTGATCTGCTCTAAGTCAACTTTCTTCATTAGTCTTCTTCTGGTCGAATGAATTGGAATATTAGCAACAGTTTCAGTCATAACCTCAGTCGCTTTTACTTCTTCAACCTCTTCCCTCTTTTTGGCTTCATCACTTGCCTTAAGAGTAAAAAGAGAAGTAAATCTGGTCATCTCTTCTTGAATAGCTTACTTCATCAGATCAGTAGCTTTCTCAATTTGCTTCTGATGACTACCATCTTGACTCAACTTTTCAAGACGATCTGCAGTGTATTCAAGCTTTTTAGAAGTGAGATTGAACTCATTCTTGAAGTGAGTAGCAGTCAGCTTGAGCAATCTGTTCTCTTCAGTCATCGTGGTCAACAATGCTCTTGCCTGAACCAACTGTTCATGAGCCTCTCTTCTCTGCTCATCTGCTTTCTCGATCTTTACTCGATAAACTCTTTCCATCTTTTTAGACTCTCTGGCTAAGACTCTAGCAAAGTCGACTGAACTCTTCTCTGAGTACTCGACTTGATTTTGTAGAAAGGTTTCCATTTGATTGAACATCTCTTGTCTGAACTCAGTATCCAACTTATTCACTTCATTCATTATCATCTCTTTCGAACTAGACACTAGAGAACTGTTTTGTTCAATCAGAGCTTTCTTAACATCAGATTTCAGAATATCATCAATAGAAGACTTAATCAACTGCTTCAAGTCCTTTTTCAATTCATCAATCGAAGCAATTGGAACAGCATGAGTTGTGTGAACAACTTCTTCAGGAAAAGGTTCTTCCATAATGTCATCTTCTTCAGCTACAGTTACTTCAATCAACTGATCTTCTAGGTCAGTAGCTAAGACCACGTCTTCTACTACTTCCTCAGGGATAACACTACCAGCAATAGCTTTCAAATTTAATGGAGGACAGTAAGGTACGATTGCTAACCTTGCTTCCTTAGCTTTGCGTTCAGCAGCATCACACTATTTCTTAACAATTTCAACCAATTTCGCAGTGTGTGCACAAATTTCTGCTGGAAAGTATTTTTCCACTTGTCTGGTAATCTGGCCAACATTGCATCTCGGACCATGAGCATGCTGTACCTGAAAATTGAATATAATACCTCGAAGTTGATCAGATATATTTTCCAGATCAAGACTTGGATCAGATGACTCTGGCTCTTCGAAGTCATCTTCCGAATATTGAACACCAACACTTAGCCTACTTGAGCATAAGACATCAACTGGAATATCAAGCATCTTATTCACAAGATCTGTTAACGCTTCAGCACTTCTCAACTCAGAATGCTTCTTAACACCACTGACCTCTTTCTGTTCCATCTCCCAATCTTGAAAATTGGAGATACCACCCATACCAGACATCACTTTGAACAAGTTTTTGCTGGAACGCGCCGGCGAAGGCGGTCCATCACCGGGATCGTTGTCGGATGCCAAACGTATAAATAACGAATTAAAACGTAAACATGCATGTAAAGCAGAATTTAGATTCGTTACCCTTAAAGATCGAGACGTTGATTCCAATCTACAGATCTTCTAGCCTGTCACCCAACCTCGCTCGAACACCAGGTGGACGGCGCGCTATCAAACGTGGAGAAGGTGCCTCAGTTTCGTCTCCTTGAAACCCTAGCCGTTTTCTCAATTTCGTGTGTGCTAGGGTTTCAAAACTATTTTGAGGCTCCTATTTATAATCTCCATAAGTTCATGGGCCAGACTAGGGATCCATTAGAAGGTATAGGGTTTGGGCTTCTTACAGGCCCAAATACTCTTATGTTCAGCCCAGAACATATAATTTGGCCCGACAACATTAATTCATTCCACTAGAGAATTAATGTTGCACTCCCGTCCTATCCCGAACTGAATCAGGGCTTCTATTAGAATTTATAATTCCCCGTGTTGAAGATATCGCACGTCCATTAATTATTAAAGCTTCTGACTTATTTAAATAATTAATTTCTATAATTCCTTGAGTAGTACCACTCAACCTTGTTGTCGTACGGATTAAATCCACCTGCAGGGTTTAATACGACAATCCTTTATGAGTTTCCTCAAGGGGACATCATCAGCCTGGAAGTACAGGACACGGTGCCCTAATGCCAATAAGTAGACATCATGCGAGCGATGCCACTACCCAAAATACGGAGCGTGAAGAATCTACCAAGATTCTCACCTATGGTACATCAAAGTAGTGAACAAGCACCCCACACATCTAAATATCACACTTAGGGTTAAGAATCATAAAAGTCACCAAGACCTCTACTTCTTCATAACAGTCAGAACAGAAGAACATGCCTTATCTGTGATCCATTCAATACGCCACAGCGCACTAGTATAAACTAATGGCCAAGACAAACCACTAACAAGTTTACACTACAACTTAAACCAATAGTTTTGTCCATAACTATCTCAGTTGTGAATACTGTTTATATCTTACAAGGAACTGACAATGTGATCTTCTATGTGACTACAAACCCACCACATCATCTACAGTGCAAGATAAGCAGACATACAAGTAATCACAAAGAATGCAATAATGTGAAAAACCATTTATTTCAGATAAAAGGAAATGGAATATACGTCACAAAAGCCCACTAAAATTTGCTTTACAGTATACACCCGCGTTATCACAATAAACAGTGATACCCCTAATTCCATAAAGAAATTACGCAGCCAGACAGCCTCCTTTGAGGCCTCTGAGGCAGCTACGTACTCGGCTTCCATAGTGGAGTCCGCGATGCATTTCTGCTTCACACTTCTCCAAGATATGGCTGCGCCTCCCAGCATAAACACATAACCCGAGGTTGACTTCCGTTCATCTCGATCAGCTTGGAAATCTGAATTGGTATAACCCAAAGGAATCAAACTATTTGACTGGTATACTAGCATATAATCTCGAGTCTTTTTCATGTACTTGAGAATATGCTTAACAGAAGTCCAGTGTCCTTGACCAGGGTTAGACTGATATCTTGCTACCATGCCGACTCCATAGCAAATATCAGGCCTCATACACAGCATCGCATACATAAGGCTTCCTACAGCCGAAGCATAAGGAACCTTAGCCATCTCCTCTATCTCCTTCTGTGTCTTAGGACACATATCTTTAGATAGAGGGACTCCATGTCTGAAAGGTAGCACACCCTTCTTGGAATTCTGCATGCCAAAACGAGCAATCACAGTATCAATGTAAGACGCTTGAGATAAACACAACATTCCCTTTTTTCGATCATGAGTGACCTTAATACCAAGAATGTATGATGCTTCTCCCATATCCTTCATTTGAAACTGTTCTGAAAGCCACACCTTTACGTCTGATAATACTTTCACATTGTTGCCAATAAGAAGAATATCATCTACGTATAGTATTAAGAATACCACTACGTCTCCGTCACTCTTCTTGTACACACAACTTTCATTTTGACATTGTTCAAATCCAAAAGATTTGATCACCTCGTCAAAACAAATGTTCCAAGACCTGGAAGCTTGTTTTAGCCCATAAAGAGACTTTTTCAGCTTCTAGACTAGATGCTCTTGGTCTTTCTTCACATAACCCTCGGGTTGCTGCATATAGATGTCCTTATCCAAATTTCCATTAAGGAAAGCTGTCTTGACATCCATTTGCCAAATCTCATAGTTCATGTGATCAACTATGGATAAGAGAATCCAGATCGATTTTAGCATGGCTACTGGTGAGAAGGTCTCGTCATAGTCGATTCCTTCTTTCTGGGTAAAACCCTTTGCCACCAACCGTGCCTTAAAAGCAGTAATTTGCCCATCAGACCCTCTCTTACGTCTGTAGACCCACTTACACCCAACGGCTTTCTTGTCGTGGGGAAGTTCACTTAGGTCATACACTTCCATAGCATCCATAGATTCAATTTCTGAATCCATGGACTTGTGCCAAGACTCTGCATCTTTGTCTTTGATTGCCTCTTTGTATGTCCAGGGGTCGTTATCATCATGTTCATCGCTTGGAATCAAGTCCATAGACTCTCCCACAAACATGAAACGATCAGGTTAGCGAACAACCCTCCCACTACGATGAGGCAATGTATACAAAGGTTCATTAGAGTCGCCACGTTGTGCAGTCTCTTGTGGTATTTCCTCTTGCACGCTCGGTGTTCTATTGTCTCCTCTCAAATCATTTAGAATGATCTCAGTATTGGACTTATTCTCATTCATATATTCTTCTTCTAAAAATCGGGCATTGGTACTCACCACCACCCTCTGATCATTAGGACTATAAAAATAACCACCTCTCGTTCCCTTAGGGTATCCTACAAATAACCGTACTTCAGTTCTAGGTGCCAACTTATCAGCTTCCTTGTTCAGCACATGTGTTGGACAACCCCAAATTCGAATGTGGTTTAGACTAGGCTTTCGCCCAGACCACAATTCAATCAGGGTTTTTGGAACCACTTTAGAAGGTACATAATTTAGAAGGTACGTTGTTGTTTCCAAGGCATAACCCCAAAAAGAGGTAGGTAATGAAGCATAACTCTTCATCAATCTCACCATATCTAATAGAGTCTTATTCCTTCTCTCAGCCACGCCATTCAGTTGCGGAGTACCAGGCGCGGAGAGCTGGGATCTAATCCCGTTATCTAATAAGTATTGCCAAAATTCATTGCTAAGGTACTCGCCACCACGATCAGAACGCATTGACTTGATACTCTTACCATGACGGTTCTCCACTTCTGCCTTAAATTCTTTGAACTTGCCAAAGCATTCAGACTTTTGGCGCATCAGGTAGATGTATCCATATCTTGAGTAATCGTCAATGAAAGTGACGAAGTACTCAAAGCCTCCTCTAGCTTGAACAGTCATAGGCCCACACAAATCAGAGTGAATCAATTCCAACACATCATTAGCCCTATTACCCTTGGCCTTAAAAGGCCTCGAGGTCATCTTGCCTTCCAAACAGGATTCGCAGACTGAGAATGGTTCCACTTGGAGAGACTCCGAAAACCCACTACTTACTAGTGTTTGAATCCTTCTTAGGTTGACATGACCCAATCTTAGATGCCAAAGGTATGCTTGATTCAACTTAGAAGGTTCCTTTCTCTTATTTAATGATGATGATGAATGAGCTTCAGTCACAATATGATATGCACACGTAATAGTATAAAGATTGTTTTCTAACGTGCCAGAACAGTTTAAAGAGTCATTTCTCATAATAACAACATTGTCATTAAAAACAACTAAGCATCCATCCAAAAACAACTTCGTAACAGAAAAAATTAAATTTCTCCAAAAATTCTGCACGTATAAAACGTTCTTTAATACTAAAACAGAATTAGAAAAACATAAGTGCACGTCTCCCACTGCAACCACTGATACTATCGCAGCATTGCCAAAACTAATAGTAATCTCGCCCTCACTCAGTTCCATTGTCTGCAGAAACCCCTGCAAGGTGTAACAAACATGGTCAGTGGATCCTGTATCTACTACCCAAGAAAAGGCAAAACAAGCCGCAAAACATATTTCAACAACTAAAGCGAGAGACGTACCAGTGTTGTCCTTTTTCAGGAGAGGACAATCAGACTTCCAATGTCCCGTCTTGTTGCACTTGAAACATTTGCCCTTCGGCTTTTTCACGCCACCAGAAGGTGCTAGTTTCTTGCTCCTACTGCTTTCACCACCACTCTTTTTCTGTAAAGGCTTTTTCTTCTTCTTGCCATTACACGAAGAAGGTCCAGTCTGAACAGTAACATTGTCCTGTGGTCGTTTACCCATGAGACCCTCCACCGCGACCAATTCCGTAAGAAGCTCGGTTAAAGTATAATCCTTCTTACTCATGATTGCGTTTACACGAAAGTTCTCCAAATACTTTGGGAGCGAGTGTAGGATCATATCGATCTTGGTGTCATTATCGATTAACCCTCGGAGGACCTCAATCTCATTCAGATATTCCATCATCTTGAGACCGTGGTCCCTCACGGACGCTCCCTCTGGCATAGAGGTTGACATGATATTCCTCATAGCCTCAAAGCGGGCAGCCCTATCTTTCTCACCAAAAAGCTCTTTGAGGCTCAACATCATAGCTGCGGCACTAGGCATAATTTGATGCTGCTGTTGTAAAACATTTGACATCGAGGCCAAAATGTAACAACGAGCCATCTCATCAGCCTTGTGCCACTTCTAATGAGCCTCTCTTTGCACTTTAGTAGATTCGGCTCCCAAAGGGGCAGGAGCAGGTGTATCGAGCACAAACTTGTACTCATCAGCAACTAGGACAATGTCCAAGTTTCTTTTCCAATCCAAGTAATTTTGACCAATAAGCTTATTTTGATTTAAGATAACCATAAGTGGGTTGAATGTTACCATAATGTATCTGATATAAATAAAATGCAAGCAATAAATCACATAATTTTGAAGCATAAAACATTGGAAACCTTCAAAACAAATATTCAACACAACCTCCAACAGCCCAACAAACACATATGCAAGCCACGTTAGGGTGGTCGTTTACACATGTATTCATCGACCAGACATTCAGTCTTTAATTTCAATATCACGTCAACTTATCCTTATGACGAATGAAATTAACAGTCGAACTTTAACTGGCCATGTGAACTAGAACAGTGACCCCGTTGGGGGGTTATATTAAAATTCACATCTAAGTGATGACCACAATTTAACAACAGTTATCTTGAATTATTCATTACTGATGAACTCATGGATGACACATCCATTAGGGAAGATCACACACTTCATCTAAAGATTAAAACAGTTTTATTAGAAGTCTTAACTAGTAAGCTCGTGAATGTTGCACCCGTTAGGGGAAGACTCCCAAGGTCCTACGAGCAACATACACCTTACTTAAAGACCAATTGTTGAGGCCTATAAATTAATTAAAATTCAATTATCCCACTTAGTCATTTTAACATGAAGATTATTCATTGGAATAGCAAATTAACAAAAATTAACACATGGATGCCATAACAATACAAGATGCGATAAACATAGGCAAAAATAAATAAATGCACATCTATCGCAACCCCTTGAAAACCTATAAAAAACAGCCTACTAAAAGCTATTACAATGATATAAAAAACAGTGGCGCGGACGGATGCCTCGCATCGGCCTCTCACGCAATGCAAAAACCTCGAATTCTCGTCCACCGACAAAAACTGGCAGAAAACTTCATCAAGGCTTTTGAATTAGGCCTCGCCACTCGTCGTCACAGCATAACGGTGAATCCTATAGATCTCGTCTAGACGTTTCCGAAAAGGTCTTGTGGGCTGAAAACGGACACCCGAGTCAAAAGTTATGGCCAAAACAGTTTTCATCGTCCAAGTCCATAACCCGAAAAACTCAGATTACTGTTTTCAGATCTTCCATCGACACCGCCCGTTCTCACGATCAAAAGATACAATATAAACGAGCAAAACCCTACTACAGTGATCTATGAAATAGTCCTATACTACCCACACTTATTATCTGGTGGGAAAAACGATTACATAACACTAGGGTTGCGATAGAAGAAAAAAAAACATAACCAACAGAAACGCATACATACACATGAAATAAAATAAATTGAATCATACAATCATACGTTTCAGGCAGAGCCAACAATCCACGAATCCAGGCTCTGATACCAATTGCTGGAACGCGCCGGCGAAGGCGGTCCATCACCGGGATCGTTGTCGGATGCCAAACGTATAAATAACGAATTAAAACCTAAACATGCATCTTGAAGATCGAGACGTTGATTCCAATCTACGGATCTTCTAGCCTGTCTCCCAACCTCGCTCGAACACCGGGTGGACGGCGCGCTATCAAACGTGGAGAAGGTGCCTCAGTTTTGTCTCCTTGAAACCCTAGCCGGTTTTCTCAATTTCGTGTGTGCTAGGGTTTCAAAACTATTTTTAGGCTCCTATTTATAATCTCCATAAGTTCATGGGCCAGACTAGGGATCCATTAGAAGGTATAGGGTTTGGGCTTCTTACAGGCCCAAATACTCCTATGTTCAGCCCAGAACATATAATTTGGCCCGACAACATTAATTCATTCCACTAGAGAATCAATGTTGCACTCCCGTCCTATCCCGAACTGAATCAGGGCTTCTATTAGACTTTATAATTCCCCGTGTTGAAGATATCGCACGTCCATTAAATATTAAAGTTTCTGACATATTTAAATAATTAATTTCTGTAATTCCTTGAGTAGTACCACTCAACCTTATTGTCGTACGAATTAAATCCACCTGCAGGGTTTAATACGACAATCCTTTATGAGTTTTCTCAAGGGGACATCATCAGCCTGGAAGTACAGGACACGCTGCCCTAATGCCAATAAGTAGACATCATGCGAGCGATGCCACTACCCAAAATACGGAGCGTGAAGAATCTACCAAGATTCTCACCTATGGTACATCAAAGTAGTGAACAAGCACCCCACACATCTAAATATCACACTTAGGGTTAAGAATCATAAAAGTCACCAAGACCTCTAGTTCTTCATAACAGTCAGAACAGAAGAACATGCTTTATCTGTGATCCATTCAATACGCCACAGCGCACTAGTATAAATTAATGGCCAAGATAAACCACTAACAAGTTTACACTACAACTTAAACCAATAGTTTTGTCCATAACTATCTCAGTTGTGAATACTGTTTATATCTTACAAGGAACTGACAATGTGATCTTCTGTGTGACTACAAACCCACCACATGGTCTACAATACAAGTAATCACAAAGAATGCAATAATGTGAAAAACCATTTATTTCAGATAAAAGGAAATCGAATATACGTCACAAAAGCCCACTAAAAGTTTGCTTTACAGTATACACCAACAGTCTTGATATGGTCCTTCTCTCAGAGCGACCCATGTGCAGATTCTAATCAGCTTCTCATATGCTTCTGAACTGGTGTCTATGTCAACAGACGGGAGCTTCTTTTTCAGATTCTTGGTTATTTGTGTCCGGAGTCTCTTCTCCCTTGCGCACATTGGATAATGAACCAAGTTGGGAAATCTATTCGAGGGAGGGGTCTGAGTAAGTGGGGTCCTTATCTCAGTTGTTGAAGTGTCAACTAGTGGGGTTCCCTGAATAGATGGGTTAGATGGTTCAACATTTTCTGTTGAGGGTAGAGTAATTTGGGGTGTGGTTTCTGTTGGTTTGGCTGGGGAATCAACAAAAATTTCATGTGAAGGAGCATCTTCAGCATGAACAAAAACTGGGGCATCTTGAGTCAGTAAAGAACTCAAGTGCTGAACGAATTTGGGACTGGTTGCAGGAAGTGATCTGGCACGAGAACGTTGAGTTCTTGCCTTCCTCTGGATCTGAACAGACGGAGGAGAGATAGATGGAATGGAAGTACAAGTACTAACCATTCTTGCCTTCTTGGCAGGAGAGGAGGTTGATTCGGCCACCAGACGAGTAGGAGGTGTAGGACCAGACTTATCCTGAGCTGATACTCTTCTTCTGTCTCCTGTTCTATATCTTCAGATGACTCGTCTGTTTCAGTTTCTTCTGAATCATCAACTGGTTCAAATTGTGCTTCGTCTGAAACATAGTCAACTAGTGCTCCACTAGTTCCAGCTTGCACTTGCTCCTCTTCATCTTCCTCACTAGATGATGCGGCTTCAATCATAGCATCCTTAGGATTAATCTGGATCTGCTTCGACTCAGCTTGTCTACCCTGAGTCTGTCTATCGATATCATCATTTTTAAGATAAAACTTGAGAGGGTGGAATGGCTTACCCTTACTCCAGTTCTTCTTTGCTGGTAACAAGTAGGGTAGCAGAACACTTAGCTTATTTCTGAAGCTAACAATAGCAGATACATTCCATTCACCAGATTGAAAATCAACCTTGACATATTTCGAGAAATACATCAATTTGTCCATAAACAATTTCTGCCAGTTGCCTTTGCTTTCTGTAATGTCACAGAATCAAAACTTCCAGTGACACCAAACAACATCTTGCTTGCAATGTCCAGCAACGTCTTGTATTTCGGCAACAATTGTTTCTTCTTAACAGCTGGGATTCTTCCATCATTAGTCAACTTGAGCTTTTTA
Organism: Galeopsis tetrahit; assembly: GCA_963675135.1. NCBI lineage: Eukaryota > Viridiplantae > Streptophyta > Magnoliopsida > Lamiales > Lamiaceae > Galeopsis > Galeopsis tetrahit. The sequence continues at coordinate 42,130,323 of OY776120.1, forward strand.
CCACAGAAAATGCTCAAATACCTCAATTCCTGACCCGTTGCATAGTTTTCAATATCAATCGACCCTGGATTCAAATGGAGTCTCTCATCCAGAATCTCTCTAGTCACCTTCACTCGCCTTCCACTGACGAAGGACTCAATATACTCGCCTCTATGCGTAGTAGACGCATAGAACTGCAAAACCTCTTCCTCAAGCACCACCTCTGGAAACAACTTCAAGTACGGCTTCAAACCGTAGTTGTAACATTTCATCAGAATCTCACGATTATCATCAGAATGCCTTCCTTTGAAGAATATGCAGCTCTCCACCGGGCACTTTGCTCTCAGCAGCAAACTTACCAACATCAAACCTAGCTTGCATGTTAGTTTCAGAATCGAAAACAGTAATGACAGACATTTTTCGATATGAGAATGTACGAAACACACACAATGTAGTAGAAAATTAGGGTTTGAGAAGAAATTCGAAAATTTAAGTAGAATAGTTATGCAAAACGTGGGGAGTGATTTTCGGAGAGAGGGGTTTTATTAATTTGGGGGTTTTGAAACGAATGGCTAGGATCAATTTGATCAATCCAACGGTAACAAGAAACGTTTGGAATTCGGTTATGGATTCTAGAATATTATGTGATTCCATATTGTAATATTTGGAATTCGACCTTTCTATTGGTTAGGCAAGAAGAGTGTACTCATCTTACCTAGTCCAGTAGATTTAGGCGTGAACTGGGTGTATACACCTCATTAAATGGAGTGTATAAATCCAGTTTTAGGTTTTCCAAATTTACACAACATAAAATTACGATAATACCCTTAATCCATTTCTCAACACTTAATGAATCTAAATCAATTGAGAATTTATCTGGTCTGTTCGAGTTCATCAGAACAGATTTGTAGACTTAGTGTGCACTAGACGAGTTCTCCCTTCGACTGTGCTCTGTCTGTCTGGTTGTCGAACATCATCAAGTACCTGTCTCATCTTATGCGATGTATGAGAGTAGATACGCGTAGTAGAGTGGAATAATTAATATGAATATCAATCAAATATAGAGATCAAGGTGTCGATCAAGATGACTTTTAACAAACTTAAAAGTCAACATAACGATATTTAAAAAATCATAGATTCCCCCTTAAATGTTTATTCCCTTAGTATTACCCTTAGCTTTACCAGCTTCCTCATCGGGTTGTTTGGTCATCTTGTATGACCTTGTATACCTGACTTGTTGACGAGTAGACGAGTGCTCTGTTTTTTAAGTAGACTTGTATGTTCTCCTTTATTCTTTATGATGTACCTGTCTGGTTAGTACATAGCTATATACATGTAGGGTCTAGATCAATAAGTCCTAGACTAATGCATAACTCTCTAAAGGGAGCTTCAGGCAATGGTTTTGTAAACTCTTTGAATATCAGTGTGAATCTTCTCCATTCGAATATTTTTCTTTTCAACATGATCACGTATAAAATGATGTTTCACATCAACATGCTTACCACGTGTGTGTAGAACATGATTTTGTGTAATAGCAATAGCACTGTTACTGTCACAAAATATAGGAACATTTGATTCAATGATATTATAATCTCTAAGCTGTTGAATGAGCCAAAGTAGTTGACTACAGCAGCTACCAGCAGCCATGTATTCGGCTTCAGTTGTGGAAGTAGCCACAATGGTCTAATTTTTTGAAAACCGTGAAATAAGCTTAGTGCCTAGAAATTGACAAGAACTAGAAGAAGATTTCCTATCTATTCTACAGCCACCAAAATCAGAATCAGAGTAGCCACTTAGGGATAAATCATCATTCGAAGGATACCATATACAACGATTGATGGTTCCTTTCAAATATTTCAGTTTCCGTTTAGTGGTTTCCATATGACTCTCTTTTGGATTAGCTTGAAATCGAGCACATATGCCAACAGAGAATGCAATATCAGGTCTACTAGCAGTTAAGTACAGTAATGAGCCAATAAGACCACGATAATATGATTGATCAGCACACTTACCGTGCTCGTCTAGATCCATCCTGTAGGTGGGTAGCATAGGTACTCTGGTATACTTGTTTAGAAGGTTTCTGGTATACTTGGCTTGATTTATGAAAATCCCATCAGATGTTTGTTTTACTTGAAGTCCAAGAAAATAAGTCATTTCTCCCATCATTGACATTTCAAACTTACTTTGCATGAGTGTTGAAAAACTCTCACTCAGCTTTGTGTTGGGTGAACCAAAAATGATATCATCCACGTAAATTTGAACAAGTAGGATATTCTTACATTCTTGTCTTCTGAACAAGGTTCTATCGACCTTTCCCTTGGTAAAACCATTTTCTAATAGAAAAAGAGAGAGATTATTGTACCATGCTCTTGGAGCTTGCTTCAATCCGTATAAGGCTTTCTTTAATTTGTACACTTGATTGCCTTTCACCTCGAAACCTGGGGGTTGTTCTACATATACTTCTTCCGCAAGAATACCATTAAAGAATGCACTTTTAACATCCATTTGATATACAGTAAACTTCATATAAGCAGCATATGCAAGAAACAATCGAATGGCTTCTAGTCAAGCAACAGGTGCATAAGTTTCATCATAATCTATGCCTTCGGCTTGTGAATAGCCTTGGGCTACTAGTCTAGCCTTATTCCTTACGACTACATAATTCTCATCTTTCTTATTCTTGAAAATCCATCGTGTGCCAACTACATTATGGTGTTCTGGCCTATCGACAAGTTCCAGACGTCGTTTCGAACAAACTGGTTCAACTCGTCTTGCATAGCGATGATCCAATTACTATATGCCAATGCCTCATTAACGGTCTTAGGCTCGATAGATGAAAGGAAACAACACCAGGAAAACATAGATGGACTCGGTTGTTCTTGAGACTTAAAGAGTTGTCGTCTAGTCTTAACACCAATAGTAGAGTCACCAATGATATTTTAAGTATCATGAGCAGATTTCTATGTTTTTCTAGACTTAACATGCATACTATCATCTTCTAAATCAGCTACGGCATCATACATTTCAACATCATGTGTATCAACAGATTTAATAGGAGTAGACGAGTCGACTAGAGCAGGCATGTCAAATGGTCTAGTAGACTTAGCTTGAGCACTTACCTTCTCTTTCTCATCTGACTCGAGGGCTTTCATGAATGGATTATAGGCTTGAACACATTCGTACACGTCTGATTCTTTGTCAGTTTGGATCGATAGATCGGTTACTTTCTTACTGATATGGTCGGTAGACGAGTCCTGTCGAGATTCATTGAAAACAACATGTGGTGTTTCTTCCACACAAAGAGTAGAGTAGTTGAACACTCTGATTGCTTTGCTAGTCGAGGAGTATCCTAAGAATATCCCCTAGTCTCCTTTAGCATCAAATGCATTCAACTTACTTTTCCCATTGTTATAGATGAAGCACTTGCATCCGAATATATGGAAATATGAAATTCTGGGTTTTCGACCTTTCCATACCTCGTAGGGCGTCTTACCTAGTGCGTTATTGATTGCACTTCTGTTATGGGAGTGGCATGCAGTATTGATCGTCTCTGCCCAAAACTTTTGAGGAGTGTTATATTCAGTCAGCATGGTCCTGCAGGCTTCCTTGAGAGTTCTATTTCGTCGCTCAGCTACACCGTTTTGTTGAGGTGTCCTTGTTGCACTAGTAAGGTGTTGGATACCACGTTTAGAACAAAAATCTTTGATATAGCAATTAATGAATTAAGTACCATTGTCACTACGAATCTTGACAATGGACTGATTCTTCTCAACTTGTATCTTCTTCAACAGGTCAGGTAGGAGAGTTTGTGTATCACTCTTCTTGTGTAAGAAGACCACCCAAGTGAACTTAGAATAGTCTTCTACCACAACAAGTGTGTACCTTCTACCGTTCAAGGTTGGAGGAGTAATTGGACCATGAATATCCATATGTAGCAGTTCTAGGACTCTGCTTGTTGAGAGAGTAGGAATAGATTTAAAAGAACCTTTTACCTGCTTACCTTTCTGACAAGCATCGCATACATGTGACTTGTAATAGATTTCGTTGGGTATACCTTCAACAAGATAATCTCTTACAATCTTATTAATTACCTTAAAGTTCATGTGACAAAGGCGTCTATGCCAAAGCTAACTGATCTATTTAGGGTTCTTACTAAGAAGGCAAGCATCCCTTGGACAGTTATTCCAATTCACAATATATACGCTGCCTTGTCTTATGCCGACGAGCAGTACATTATGAGTCCTCTTGTATATAATCTCGCATTTTCGACTTTTGAACTGTACCTTGTAACCTCGATCACAAAATTGTGAAACAGATAATAGATTATATTTCAAACCTTCTACGTAGGATACGTCTTGTATCTCTATATCTCCATTTCTGATGTAGCCAAAGCCTTTTGTAATGGCCATAGAGCTATCACCGAAGATTACCCTGGGTCCTTCATGCTCGCAGTAGCTTGATAGAAGAGCCTTAGTACCTGTCATGTTGTGCGAACAGCCACTATCAATGTACCAAGTTTCTCCTACTGAGCCACCCTTCTTATACAAGTCGAGTCGACCCTGCAATGATGATATTTTAATAACTTAGGTACCCTCCTTGTCTATTGGGGTCCTGGGGGTTAGTAGAGTTCAGAGGAATCCAAATGTACATAGGAGTTTTGAATAAATTGGATCTCTTAAGCTTTATAACATGCTTGTTACAAAATAAGACCCTGTTGTCCTTGTCTGGCCTATCATCAGACCTTGGGTCTACTCGTTTGAGATTGCCTTTCGACTTAACCTCTACTTGAGTAGGCATAGGCCTTTCATAGTCTGAATAGGGCTTGTAAGCATTCGAGCCATACGGTTTATAGACATATTTAGGTCTTTCCTCACCTTTGATGTCATATGATACAAGTGGAGGATATAAGACAGGTTGAGTACGATATTTTGGAGCAACCTTCCTAGGTCTAGTCGAGTAGAGCTGAGACTGCCTTATGAAAGGAGGTCTAGGCTCTTTCCAACTAGTTTGTACTCGTCTAGAACTTGTCTTCTCAGGATACCAATCTTCGTATCTGACCTGGTTTGGTCGTCCACGACTAGTGGTCCTCTTTTGACTTGTTCTAAACGGAACAGGTCTGTTGTTAACATTCTTTTTACCACCCTTGGTAATCGGAGTGTTCACTCTAGACTGCTTGTGTACAACACTTTTGGATGTCGTTCTAATATCGTATTCCATTAGTCTTTTACCTTTATCGTGTGTCAAAGAACTTGAACCAACATCAGTAGGGTTCTTAATGACATGAGTAGGCGAGTTAGGATGTCGTTCTAATATCGTATTCCATTTGCACCCAACCCTGTCTTGTCGTCTGGAGCCCTATACCTATCTGACAGTTTTTGATTAATCATTGAAGAATTAACCAAGTCAGTAAGTTTAAGGTCTTGATTTACGACCTCAGTCTCTAAAAACTGATTGCGTTCTTCAAGATTTTTGCACTTGTTCTTTAAAATATTGAATCCATTCGTCTCAGTAGCATGTGTCTTAAGTAGGTCTTGATACAACTTGTCTGTTAACACACACTTTTCTTTGAGTTGTCTCAACTCTTCTGTCAAGCGTTCGTTTAGGACTGTTATATTAGGATCTACTTTAGACTGAGCTTCCTTAAGATCAATAATTTCTTGTTTTAAGGCGATGTTCTCGTCGCTAACTCCATTGAACGCCTTGTTGGCGAGTAGGAGGTCTTCTTCAGTCACACCAGTAGAGTGATGAAGACTACTCCCTACTCCAGTATCGGCAGTATCACTTTCATCAGAATCTGATTCATCATATGATTGAAACGAAGTTGCAGATGATACCTCTTGGTCATTTTGCGCCATAAAGCTTAGGCCATCATCTACTATGAACGCTTCTTCTTCATCATTGCCTTCTTACCCATGTTGTATCTTCGTTCACGACTTTCTTTACGTTCTTCTCGACCATCAGTACTTAGGTCCGGGCATTCGTAAATGTAATGACCTGATTTCTCACAATTATAGCAAAGTAGATCGTTAGTAGACTTTTTCACAGGCGAATTATCCCTTCTCTTATCTCGCCTATCAGAACGTCTAATCTTCTTATCTTCAGAGTTCCTATCTCGTCTGTTTTCATTCGAGACCTCAGCTCTCCTTTCGGATGAGTTTTGATCTCGTCTGGTCTCAGACGAGTCCTTGTTAGTAGAACCTCTAAAGTCTTTGTAAAAGCGCTTATATCTACCGTATCGTTTGTTCAACTTGTCGAACTTCCTAACCATAAGGTTCATTTGATCTTTCAGACTTAGATCAGACTTATCTAACTCGCGCTTTACACTAGGAGACTTAGTCTTAGACTTAGACCTGTCTATTCTAGAGCTTTTAGATGAAGTAGACTTAAAAGTAACATTTTTCGACACAACATTCTCTCTATCGCTACTGGCTATAGGATCATCCTCATCTAGATCGAACTCATGTGCCTTAAGAGTTTGGAACATTGTCTCAGCAGTCCATTCATTAATGTCCTAAGTATTCTTAATGATCATTTTGACCATTTTCCATCTAGCATCAAGACTCTTAAGAATTCTCAAATTAATTTCAGGATTCGTATATGTCTTGCCTAGTACTTCCAAATAATTCATGACACATGTGAAACGAGTATCTAACTGGTCAATATTTTCACCAGCCTTCATCTTAAGTGATTTGAACCTCTGTACAACAGTAGATAACTTACTTTCTTTGATCAGGGTAGTTCCTTCACAAATGATAGCAAATCGATCCCACATTTCTTTGGCAGTCTTACATTTTAATACTTTTCCCAGATACTCGTTGGGAAGGGTATGTAAAATGTAGTTCTTGGCCAAACTGTCCAGATTGTTCTGTCTCATTTCTTCCGAAGTGAGTTCTGACCTTGGTTTGGGGACGAGTACACCAACAACTTTTGATGGTTCCAATGCAGCAGTGTTTGGAATCATAGTAACGATCGGTCCTTCCTTTACGACAGACACCATCAAGTCGTGTGTCGAGCTAAAGATAGCTTCCATCCGGAGTTTCCAGTAATCATAATCCTAGACTAAAAACTTAGGCAGTTTATTAGCGTTTACTTCCATAGACATGATTTTCAAGATGATCAAGTAGGAATATAGCAAGTAGATCAAAGATTCATAAACATTAAAGAACATTGATAATAACAAGTACAATCAAGAACCAAGACTTCCCTCAAAGTCTTTAGTTGAGTTGATACTACTGCTCTGATACCACTTGTATGTCCCTAGTTGAGTTGACAAGATTGAGTAAGCTAGTAAAAGTATAGAGGGGAGGGGTGCATAGACTTTTAAAAATCTTTCAAAATATCAAAGTACACAATGCGGAATATCAGAATTAACAATAAGCCCTTAAAATTTATACTCAACTAATATCGAAATAAGAACACTGAACTTGTCTATTCTATATGCAGAATCAATCAATTAACATGTAATCAATTATACAACAAATAAAACAGTAAAGTAAATCAACACGAGATTTATAGTGGTTCGAAAAATGTCTACATCCACTCTCACACGAGATTTATTAACTCTTCTCTTCGAGTAGTGTGTTCTTGTGGCTTAGAGTCCCAAGAAACAAGACTTCGATCTTCTCGATTATATCTCCAGATATATCTTCGATCTAACAACTAGCTATTTTACAAGCAACTAGCAACTTGAACAATCAAACTTTAAAATGGAAAAGTTCTCTATTCTAGTAGTAGCCTTCTGATTTTGACTTGTCTTGTGGCTTGAACTTTCTGAACTTGAACTCTGTGAGTTTCTCTTTTCTTCGAATATCTCTCAGTAATTGCTTAGTAAATCTCAACGCTTCAGTAGTCTTTAATCGATGAATACCTCCAAGTATTTATAGACTTATGAATATCAAGAACAGTTTGTTATCCAACAACCATTTCTTGATAACCAACTTAAAACGGTTTCCTCTTATCCTTTACACGCGTCTTCAGTTATAACAAACTTTTATAATAAATGAACTTATCTTCATACACGTTTTTTACTTTAGCAAACTTCTCTTCTTTTACGCACTTGACTTGTCTAGTCTTCCATACTTAGACAATTCTTCGGTCTTCACTTCACTTGACTTGTCTTCTCAAATCTTCTTATCTTTCAGCAGTAGACTTCTCCATGTAGAACTAATCTATTACATATAGAGCTAAACTATTCCTATCAATCTAATTCCAACAAGACTATTACATTACATTAAGCTTTATACATCAGCTTAGTCAACTTCAATCTATACATCAATACACAAAAACATACAAAAAATATGAGCTTCTATACATCAATTAAATGCTCATCATAAAACCTATAGTAAACTCAACATACAAAACGTATTTGTCTTTTCTTTCATACTTTTCTTATCTGCCTTTGTACTCTACTGATCTTGTTCATAAGATGACTTCCATAACTAGATCAGTCAACACTTAGAAATATATCCAAGTCTTATTTTTGGCTTATCAAAACTACTTCAACATCAATTAGGACTTATATTATGATTCATATCCCAACAGGGGAGTTGTCCAACAATAAAGTTTTTCCTTGAACGACAGTTTTGATGATTTAAACAACTATGCAGAATAAGTGTAGTAATAAAATGAAATGACTTTAAAGTAAATAACACAAACACTTATAGTGGTTCAGAGACACAAGCTCCTACATCCACTTCCCTGATTGAACAAGATAATCCCTTCACTTGGAATAAACTTATTTTATAGTGCCAATGTGCTAGTACTCAAACTACTTCTTCTTCTTATAGCTTTAGGCTTTTGTTCCACACTATAGCTTAGTTACTCAACTTCTTCTACAACACACGTAACTTAACAATATTTTTCTGGAATTGGGTTGAGGGTTGTTTTCCAACTGAGATATCATTTACAATGATGAACAATGCTTAAGGATAGGATATCTCTCTAAGCTTGGATTTGTAATTCGCTTAGAATCTTTGATCACATAAGGTTATATGACCATGGGGGAAACAAGTAATTCAGATGAATAGGCTTTCTGAACTAGAATTGTCTTGTTAGCTTGATTGCTTTGGTTTCCCGTATTTGATCAATTCATTATCCTTCTGCATTTATAGGAAGTTTGAATATGTATCCGTTGGAAGGATACAACTCTTTCTTCACTATAGGTATGAACATGATGTTCATCTTTTCTTCAGATGAATTGTGTTTTGTATGGACTTTTGTGGTGTTGCTGAATGCTTTGTCAATTAGAGTTGTTCTGATCTTGTCAGGTTGACCTTCTATTACAGCTTCTCATCATTTGCATTCGAACGGATGGATTGAGACAACACAGCTGAATGTGCTCTTGTATCAGCAAACTCTTCACAATCTTTATACTTCAGGCTAGTTGACTTCATTGAGATTGTGCTACTTGATACTTTGCTTTCAATACTTAATGCACCTCATAATTTCAGTATGAACGTTTATATCTTTTGTGTCTTGTGATCTTGTAGCCTGAACTCTTCAGTGATCTAAGTGTTCCATTATTCTGAAACACTTTTAATTCAATACACTGAATCTATCTAAGGCAGTATCTTAGGGGTTTTGGTATTAGATCAAAATCACTTTTATTTTCCAACACAAGATCCTTCCGTAAAAAAAAAAAAAAGTCATACCAAGATCATTGACGCAAACCTCTTGAGAGATTCCATTCTTTGAAAAACAATATAGCAGCAATAAAGGATCAACCTTGCTTGTTTGCTCTAACCGAAAACGCTGAGAATATGAAATATCAAAGCATAACTTTTATGTTCATTTCAACATCTAGCAATTAACTTTGTCCCAGTAGATTTAGTGATTTACAAAACCTTGTAAACTTCAATAGTCGGGCATGCCTCTTGCAGTTTAATGAAAACTAAAAGAAGATCAAAAGGTGCAGGTGGAGGAATATAATCAACTACCTGATCAATTCAAAATATAATTAATTGATAATTTACAAAAAAAATTGATTTATGTTCAATTATTGTGGTCTTTATGTTTCAAATTTTGTTTCCAACTATAATTGTATTATGTGAGACATGTAATCTCTATCGAATCTAACCGCTGCTACGTCCCTTCTTACCTAGATTTAAATAGTAAAGTATATCCAATAAAGTAATTTATTGCCAAAAACAAGAACACCAGAAGTACTCATTCCATACAACACAGAAACCTCCAAAAATCAAAGGCAATAAGGAGTAGAAAAAGAAAACTCCCCTTAACAGCAAAAAAAAAAAAAAAAACTTGAACAACTAATTGGCCTCAACTAGCCAAAAATCTGCAGGGTAATGACTCTTTTGTTATGCTAAGAGTGAGAGCAATGGAATCATCCATGGAAGTATTCAAAAAATACATATAATGACTCTTTTTTTTTTTTCTGAAACTATTTCTTAATTTAGTTAATTGAAAGATGCAGATAAGCATAAAAAACTAATTCTCAATCATAGATGAAAAATATTATTATCCAACTGCTTTCTTGTAATCCATGTTCATCAGTGAGAAACTTTTTATTTACCGAATTTCTAATTATTCTTGCTTTTATTCTATAACTCTGTTTTTCTTTTCTTTTTTTTTTTTTTTTTTGTAGTTCTCACTTTGCAATGTCTATGAAAGTCATGAGTCTATATAAAGTGTACGAGACTATATTTTATAGACGGAGAATCTAAGACAAATGAAAATACTTTTCATGGACGGGGAGTAATATAAAATTAAAATAGTTAATTTGCTCAAAAGAAGATTAACAATAAAAAATTATAAGGATTTAAAATAGTGACAATTGAAGGTAAGCACTTAAAATAATGGCAAAAACTTGTGTGAGACCATCTCACGGATAAAGATCTGTGAGACGGGTCTCCTTTAACCCATATTTTAAAATTTTGGGTAGGATAACTCTTTTAACAAAAAAAGTGATAGTGTTTAAATAAAAAGTGATAATGTTTTAACAAAAAATGACTATCACTTTTTACTTAAACATTATCACTTTTTACTCAAACATTATCACTATTACCATAAGAGACCCATCTCACGGATCTCATTTGGTGAGACGGTCTCAACTAAGACTAGCTTTAAAATAATTATATTTAAAACATAAATAAAATAACAACTACTAAAATATTAAAAATAAAAAAAAAGGATCAAAAGTTATAGCCCATTGCCCAGCCCATTGTCCCCTCATTTCATGTGTTTCTTCAAATCTAAACTTAATTGATTGAGCCCAAGGCACATTTAAATCTAAACTTAATTAGAGGCCCAATCAATTGGGCCACGAAATAAGTTTTGTAGTGCCGTACGAGTGCGTGAGCAAAAAATGGAGGTGGCGGCCGTGGAAAAGAAAGGAAGCCAGCCGCCGAATTGAATTGGATTGGAAGCAGAGCGCAGCCGTGAGCAATGAGTTTGATATTGTTTAATTATGTTTAGTAGGTAGATTGTTCTCTTGATGGATTTATATCTTTTTAATTAAGTGATTAACGTTTTATTTCAATTCATATTTCGATTTCGTTATTATTTGATTTTATGCGAAGCATGTTTTGATTAATAGATTTATTAGGATTGACCATCCGAATTTATTTGTTATCAATTCTAGTTAATTCATGATGTATAATCCGTAATTGTTATATTATTGTGGATATCGTAGCAACTAAGGTAGAACACCTTAGGGGATAATAACGTATAGGTTGCATGAAACGAGCATCTCGTATTCATGGTCTAGTTTATTCTATTGTTTTAGATCTTGAATGCGTTTCTCGAGTTGAACCTTAAATACATGTTTTGGGGTTATTCGTAGGAATAGATTTATTGGGGTCGTACTTTCTAATTAATTAAACTTAAGAAACAATTCGAACTAGTTTGGTCGTACCACTGGTTTAGGGATAAGATTTGAGGTTAGATTGAGATTACCAGGTTCACTGATTAAATTGGTTAAATTATTCATGGGGAAGCAATCCGAGTGCTAGATCGTTTTTATTATTTGATTCCTATTTATTTTTATTGCTTCTTGATAATTTTCATGCTTTCTAGTATTTTGTTAGTCAACCAAACCAACTCCCTCCATTTTTATTGCATTCGTACACAATCTATTCAATTGAGTTACACTGTTCTCTATGGAATCGACTCTTACTTCCCTACTGTATAGTGGTTAGTTAAGGTATTTATTTTTTGGTGCCGGCGAGAGTACACCAAATAAAAAATTCTGAAAAATTCCAAAAAAATAAAAAAATCTGAAAAAATCTAAAAACGAATCAATTCACGTTGTTGTTGTTTTGTGCAATTCTGCAATTAGTACTAACACTGACCCCTTCAGTGTCTTCTTGTTCAGGTTCTAGGTTTATTCTCTCTATTCTTTCTACTATGTATGATTTCAGGTATGAAGACTATCAAAGCACGTACTCGGTTCATGAGTCAAAGGATGATGCATTGGAGAAAATTGCAATTAAGTATGATGCAAATGATGATGAAGGGAAAGACTCCAGAAATCCGACCATGCCGAATTTGCTCCACCACGGATCACACCACTAATGAATGTCAGATTCTAAATGATGGAATATGGCAGCAGTACCATGATTATAGGCCTCGACTATTTAGAAATTATGAGTGGACTTATGATAATGGTGGACGGATTGACTCGGAGCAAAAGTCTGAACGCGCATTGAAAGATATGGTGAAATCTTTGGCTTCGAGCATATTGAGTTATCAAGAAAGTGTCCAATTGAGATTTAAGGTCATAGCTGATGAAGAAAAGAGTATGGAGTCTAGGCAAAAGAGTATGGAAGTGCAACTGAGCCAAATGACGAATGTCATAAGCCAATTGCAAGCACAATGGAGTGAAACTCAAGTGAATACTGTTGTAGAGCATACCCAGGATAGTAAGATTGAGAGAGAATTTGAAACAAAGGATGAACACTATTTTTAAAATTCTACGAACAAGGATGATTTAGGGCCTGAATGGGTCGATTATGAAAATTATTATGTAGAGACAGACATTGGGCCTGTCTGTGTCAAGGAACCTAGAATGGAAATTAAGGTGAATTCATGTGAATCATTTTCTATTATTTCTAATCCATCTGTATTTCTTTACAGGGTCCAGGACGATGAAAAAGAGAATAAAGAGCAGCACATGATTGACATATATCGGATGGATGTAATTCAGACACCTTTGTTTGATCCGATAAAGCCACTACCAAGATATGCCAAACTACGGAATGAGCTTTTTATCAACAAAAAATGGTTATCTTGGAATGGAAAAAATTTGATGGGAGAGAGCATCTCTTCTCGATGGAAGATGCCACTAGATGTGAAGGATTATTTTACTCCGATTACGTGAAAGAGAAGTTGATCGTCAAGCCAATGACGTTAAGAAAAGGCGCTTATTGGGAGGCAACCCAACGTTTACTTAGTTTTTTATTCTGCTATTTTTGTTTTTAATTTCGTTTTTGTGTGTTTGAAGATCAAAAGAGGATTTCAGATAAGGCGTGGGCACGCCTTAATGAAACACTTCTCCTGGAATTTTTCTTGCTTTATTCTTTTACTTGATTAGTTTTTATTTATTTATTTATTTTAGTTACTTTATTTATTTAGTTATTTTATATGATTTTATTATTTCTTTTCTTCTTTCTTCCTCGCAGAAGCCGGTCCATTCAGAAATCAATACAGCAAGCCCATTCAGAAACACTACCCCACCTTCCGTGTCAAGCCTCACTCTCGTCGTTCCATTCTCTCTTTTGTCGGAATCGCGACGGCCACTACTCGATCACTCCAGCCGACGACAATTCGCCGCCCCACCGACTGCATTGCGCAACCCCTTTCAGCGCACCTCAGCGCCGCTTCTCCCCGACAACAACACGCGATTAACATCGCATGGCCCTTTTATCGTCGCGTCGCACACTGATTGACCACCGGAGTTGCACCACCACCGTCCGACGCGCAGAGCTCTGCCACCGTCCGAGTTCGGCCATTAGTCGCGACACACTCCACAGCCGGAACCGTAGCAGCGCCACTACGCATCCAATTTCTCCTACGCCTCCCCATGCGAAATAAAAAGTCAGTAAGGGCTCCTTCTCTCGAGCCCTATTTCGTACAAATTCGACGAAGCTCGAATCACCTCCAATGGATGACACACCGTGAAATTTTGGTACCCTCGTTCCACTCTATATCTCTTTTCCATATGGTGTTATATTTGATATTTGTATCTCTTGTTTCAGTGCTAAGGGACTAGCACCTATTTAAGTGTGGGGATGATTCATTGTTAGAGTATTTTATGTGGATAATCGAGTTATGTGAAAAAATGTATTGGTGTTTGGAGCATATTTAATTGGTTACTTGCCTATGTTTTTAATTATTGGGTTTTTGTTAAATTGCTAAAATCATGAATTGTAAGTCTTGATTAGTAGCCATGTTGATATTCATATTTTGTGCCTTGAAATTGAATTGATTTTTGGTTTCTTCATGCCCTGAAATGGTGTATCTGATTGGTTGATTTTTGGTGAACTTGTATTGATTTTCTTGAGAAGTGAAGAATCTTATTTGGTATCCTAAGTTGAAAAAGTGATGAATGAAAAAAATAATGAGGGGCTGAAACAGCTACCTACTGTAGGGGGCTCAAGTGTTCGTAAACGAATAAACTTAGCTAAAATCCGAAAAGTAGAGAGGAGCTGCAGACCTCATTTAAAAAAGGGGGGGCAGAAACAACTACCTGCTTCATGGGGCTTAAGTGTTCAAAAATGAATAAACTTAGCTAAAACCCGTCTTGAAAAAAAATATATTGAAAAATTCCAACGTGGAATTAAAGGGGAAAAAAACGCAGCTAAAAAAAATTTGAATGGAGAAGTATACCATGGGATTTGAACTTCGAAGGAGAATTGAGTCGAGTGATCTGAAGTCAAGGTTTTTAGGGGATCATGAATGTGGTGTGAGTAACCGAGAGTTGATGAGATTTTGTGGTTAAATGTGAATTGAAATTTGTGGTTTATTGAGATAGGCAAGCAACTTATGAATTTAGCTCAGAAATCTAGTTTTGAGAATTATAGAAGAGTAATCCAATTTTTCTTGCTTTGAATTCTCAAGTGATACGTGCAAATTCCATTATTTTTCTTGAGCTGGTTGTCCATTGAAATTATCGTGCGTTTTGATTCACTTTGCTTGAGGACGAGCAAATGTTTAAGTGTGGGGGGATTTGATGAGTCGGATTTTTTGCACATTTTTGTGCTTTAATTGGATATTCTATGAGAATTAATTTGATATTTTATTGTGATTTCTCAACTTGTTACTTTGCGTCTTCATATACTTTGATATTTTATTTTGTACTTAATTCAAGTAAAATTGGAGTATTTTGAAATTACATGGAAAACTCAAGTGTGAAGAAGCAAAACACTCACGAGAATCTTAGGCCCATTAGTTAATTGATTGAGCCCAAGGCACATTTAAATCTAAACTTAATTAGAGGCCCAATCAATTGGGCCACGAAATAAGTTTTGTAGTGTCGTACGAGTGCGTGAGCAAAAAATGGAGGTGGCGGCCGTGGAAAAGAAAGGAAGCCAGCCGCCGAATTGAATTGGATTGGAAGCAGAGCGCAGCCGTGAGCAATGAGTTTGATATTGTTTAATTATGTTTAGTAGGTAGATTGTTCTCTTGATGGATTTATGTCTTTTTAATTAAGTGATTAACGTTTTATTTCAATTCATATTTCGATTTCGTTATTATTTGATTTTATGCGAAACATGTTTTGATTAATAGATTTATTAGGATTGACCATCCGAATTTATTTGTTATCAATTCTAGTTAATTCATGATGTATAATCCGTAATTGTTATATTGTTGTGGATATCATAGCAACTAAGACAGAACACCTTAGGGGATAATAACGTCTAGGTTGCATAAAACGAGCGTCTCATATTAATGGTCTAGTTTATTCTATTATTTTAGATCTTGAATTCGTTTCTCGAGTTGAACCTTAAATACATGTTTTGGGGTTATTCGTAGGAATATATTAATTGGGGGTCGTACTTTCTAATTAATTAAACTTAAGAAACAATTCGAACTAGTTTGGTCGTACCATTGGTTTAGGGATAAGATTTGAGATTAGGTTGAGATTACCGGGTTCACTGATTAAATTGGTTAAATTATTCAAGGGGAAGCAATCCGAGGGCTAGATCGTTTTTATTATTTGATTCCTACTTATTTGTATTGCTTCATGTTATTTTTCATGCTTTCTAGTATTTAGTTAGTCAACCAAACCAACTCCCCCCATTTTTATTGTTTTTGTACACAATCTATTCAATTGAGTTACATCGTTCTTTGTGGGATCGACTCTTACTTCCCTACTGCATAGTGGTTAGTTAAGGTATTTATTTTTGGGTGCCGGCGACAGCACACCAAGTTTCTATTTCAAATGTCATCTTTGTCTCTGTATGCTAGGTTTTATGTATGCTATGTTTTCTTGATTCAATCAGGTCTTGTTCAATTTTTCACGCCATGTACCCTTTTGAAAAAATGACATGTTTGTTTGTATTTAGGGGAATGGACTTCTCATCTATTACCTTCTCTCCGTAATTAATATAATTCAGTTTCTTATCAAAAAAAAAAAATATATGAATTTAGGATTCCATTATGTAAAGATATGTTTATTTGTTATGGCTTTTCTGTTTCAATCTCTACATTCTTTATTCTTAAGATAAAGTTAACAACAATGATCTCAGTACCTGATTTAATAGCCTTATGTTAAGAAAAGGGCCAAGTGCCTGATTTAATGATGGGGATACAGTACAAGATTTAATGAGGAGGATGCAGTACATAACTTATCTAACCAATTTTCTGATTTTGTTTTCGAAAAATGGAATTGTGATGAGAATTGAAGAGAGCAGGAGGATTAGCGGTGTACGTGGTATCTATTTAGGATTGGTAATTTGTTGTTGATTATGAATGTTAGGTTTGGTAATTTGTTGTTGATTATGAATGTTTGACTAGAGTTATGTAACTCTGTCCTGAAATATTATAAATCATTAGGCAGTTTATTTATTTAAATGAAAAAGGTTAGAACTTAGGGGTTTGCTAATAGTTGAATGTGATGGATGGTTTATTTAAGCATTGTTTGGGAGGACCGATAATTGATTGGATTATTTGAGTTTGAAGAAATTATAGTCTTAGTTTGCACTTTGGACATTCTAGATTAGTGCAATTCTTGAAAATGGAAACTATTCAATTTATAATAATGACAACTAGATTAAATTACTTCATATTAAAGTTTGGTCTAAGGGTCGAGCTGTACGGGTTCAGACGGAGTAGGAATTTTTTTCAGTATAATAGTATTAAAATAAAATTATTAAAATGTTAAGTTCTTCATTTTTAGCTTAATATTTTTTTTTTCAAAATGAAGGTTAGCAGTAAATACATTAATTAACGAGGATGATTGTTTTATGTAATCGTTTCATTATCGAAACTATCAAGGAAAAAATTTACTTGTGGTTTGTATTTTGTGTATTCTGAAGAATTAGAACTTTTGTATTTTGAAGAATAGGTAGGGGCTCCTTTTTTTAAAATAAAATCAAAAGATAAGTTAACAATAATAATAATTTAATGATTTTTTTTTCAATCTCCGTGTTCCTTTTTTTGATAGAGTCCTTATATTTTTAAATGAAATGATGAGGACTCCTTTTTTTAAAGTCAATGCAGCATTCGTATTCTTATTCTTTTGATTTTGTTTTCAATCTCTTATGTGTATTCAAGTGAGTTATGTATTGTGTACTACTTCTTTTATGTATAACTTATGCATTGTCTATATATCATGCCATTTCTGAATTCTTTGAGGAGTTGTGATCAAATTTAATGAGGAAAGGGACTAAGTTTTAATCCTTCTTGTTTGCTTGTATGCCATTTTGTGGCATTCTTAAATAGAGTTCATCTACTCGTGTTTGTTTATGCTATGTGTTTTATGGACATCAACTCTTGATTGTATACTTGTTTTGAGAATGCTAATTTAGATATGTATGTATTTGCTGAATTTTGGAATAGATTAATGGTATCATTCTGAATCTTTTGTGTTGTTTTGAATCTTTGTTTAAACCCAATTCTTCTGATGTAAAAATAGTGTAAAAAAAAAAAACTATATTTGTTACTTGGTTGGGTATTTTAGGCAGTTAGGTACATTTGCGATTTGCCAATTTTATAGGCAAATAGATTAATTAGAGTTAATTAATACTCCCAATTGAATCGGTATGAGGTCGTTGCCTGTTGTGGATTCCTTAGCCATTTCTATGTGCACATTAATAAGTTTATGCAATTGATTACTCTAATCTTTTTAGATTTTTTATTTACATTATTTTGATAAAACAATGATCAGTCAACATTGATCTAATACTTCCACAAAACTTCATGGGGTTAAATATTGCATTTTGTGAAACCTGATTTATAGCTCTAAGAGGGTGTTTGTTTTGGGATTACAGTATGTAAGACGGGGGAAATCCGGATGTGGAAATCGTGGATGGAGAAATTATGATGAATATTGATTATGTGTGTTTGTTTAGGGATTTTAAGTATGATAAGATGTAACTTTATGTCAAATCAATTGTGTAAGAGTGAGTGATGTTGTATTATAATATTATATAATGTAACTTTATATCAAATCAATTGTGTAAGAATGTATGATATTGTATTAATATAATAGTATAATATATATGTATTATTAGGGGTGAATGGAGTTGGATGGTGAAATCCGGATGTAAAATTCTGAACTAGAACAGGACGGGGGACGTTACGTCCCCTATCCGGACGTGTGAGTCCCAAAACAAACACCCCCTAAAGTTCTTGAGTCATTATTGTGCTGAAACCTTATTGTATTAGATTCAACATTATTGAATCAATTAAAAGTTTATCGTCTCTTAGGGGACTACAATAGGGCTTTACTTCTTACATGCCATGTCTTAGTGGCAACCTTTGAACATGCATATATTTTTAATATGACTATTTTCATCTATGTCAAGGTAATGGCTCCTGAAGGTATGAAAAGAAAACGCAATTTTATTCAAAGAGAAGATAATAGAGAACTATTAAGTGGGATAGTGACTCGGGACATGCTTCCAAGTTGAAATGCAAGCATATGTCGTGAGGAAAGGCTTATGTAGTTAGGCTCCATGAAATTGTGAGTAATTTCGTTCTCATGCTTAGTAATGTTTAATTGTTTGTTAATGGTTGAATTTTGTTTAATTAATTGACTTTAAACTATATTTAGATTTTTCGGGATAGTTGTGGTGTTATTAATTTTACGATCAATCCATTTGAGTTAACTAATTAAATATGTTGATTTTTTTTGTAGTTTAAACATGAGTTAAATGGTGAAGAGTGTGATAGGATTGAATTGTATGTCCGTACACATTCTTCAGAGAAAGATGGTTGAAAATCCAACGAGGCTAAAGAAAATTGGGTAAGTCATGTAGGCATGTACAAATGAGATTTCATTTTATTACTAAAATTGATGCTAATTAAATTTTTTTTGTCATAATTAATGACCACATAGGAGAAAATGGTAAAGAAACGAGAAGAATATGCTGAGCAAGGAATTGATAAAAGTTCAGCTGAAATTGTTCTTGAGGTCTTAGGCCATGGGACTGGTTATATAAAAGGGCTTGGTTATGGTCCAAAGCCTCCGGGTAGACGTAGTGTTTCAGATGATGCTTCTAAACAATTTGGAAGCGTCTGAAACTCGCGTAGGTGCACTCTAGGAAGAAGTGAGTGATATAAAAGGCACCATGAACAAATTTATGAATTTCTTGGCCGAGAGAGGGATAAGTCTTTAAGATTTAGGAGAACCTTCCTTATATTTATGTTTATTCATATGTTTGTTACTTTTAACTTTTGAAACATTTAAGTTCATTGTATTTTTTATCTTATCATACAATTTAAATTTATTTACTATCTTTAATTTAGTGGTCAATCTAAATATTTATTTATTATAAATTATTAATTAAATTAGATCATTAAAAATGCAATTAATGACAAAAAAATTTGTCACCGTACACTAATTAGTAATGACGATAAATGTTGTCACTATATATGTATATATATATATATATATATATATATATTTATGACGATTGATATTTTGTCACTAAAATATTACTCCCTCCGTCCCACTATAAGTTTCCCACTATCCTTTTATGGATGTCCCACAATAAGTTTCCCATTTCATTTTTTTCCATTTGTGGCATATGATTTTCTCTCTCAATCACATTGTTGGGAATAAAATGAGATATGTTTTGATTCACTACCAAAACCCCCTGAGGTATGCCTAAGTCTAAGATGATTATGTTCTAAGCATGATAGAACATATAGAATAAGGCTAGATGAGAAGCTGATATGTTAGGCAGCTCTTAATTGTTTAGATGCACAATTTAAGGGGGAACATATGCTTTGAAGACTATCAAGAACAAAGTCCCCTTAAGGCTCAAATTCTGGAACAATCACTAAGTCTATTGAAGGCCAAGTATGCTGATCAGGAGAGTTGTCCAGAAGAGTTGTCTCAACACAATTAAACAAGTACAAATGTTCTGAAGCTTAAAGGCCAACTATGCTGAAGAGATGAAGACAATTATACCCTAAAAGACTTCAAAGAATGATGCTAAGATCCATTCCAAGTGAAGCAAAGGGAAAAGAGCCAAGTCATCTGAAAAGAGCAAGCCAACTATGTTGATAAGCAAGCCTGCTGATAGTGATAAGCAGAGTTGTCCATTTGATAAGGAATGTTGTCCTATCATTGGAGCAACCTTCAGAAGCCATGTCCAAGTCTTAACAAGTGAATCTTAAAGTCAGACATTGGTAAGAGTGCTGCAGAATGAAGACAAAGTCTTAACAGCCGTTTATTACCCAAATGAGGACATGTCACTATCATGAATCTGTCTTCAAATTTGAAGGACTCAAATAAGACACTTATAGCAATTTGGGACTGCCTCTCCAACGGGCAAATCCTCAAATTTGTCTATAAATACAGAAGTGTGAAGACCATTTGAAGCACCAACCAACTACCAAGCCAACTATCCTACAAGCTAACAAGTGCTTCCAAGCTTTCAAAGAGACTATCTTAGTCTTCAAACACTTCATCTAAGCTGAACTCCATTGTATATCCATACAAAGCTTATAGAGATACCATATCCTTATACACTGACCTTCATTGTAAAGGATATCTCATTAGTTGGAACCTTACTTCAACCCTTACCTCTTTCAAGTGAGAAAGTGAGAAGGTTGTAGTAGTAGAAGTGGTAGGAGCTGACTGTTGAGAGAAGAACAGTTCTGTTCTGAGTAGAGAAGAGGGTACTAGGACTCTAGACATCCTAGGGATCAATTCACCAAGGAGTGGTGTTCTTGATCAAGTGCACCTTGGCACTATAAAACAAGTTAATTCCAAGAGTGAAGGAATTATCCTGTTAAATCAGGGAAAGTGGATGTAGGAGCTTGAGTCTCTGAACCACTATAAACTCTTGTGTTGATTTACTTTCAAAGTACTTTCATACATTCAACAATGCACACAAACCTGGTCTTTCAAAGGACATTTATTCAAAGACTGTGCAAAAACTGAATTGGACAAGTTCCCTGAAAACTGGACTGTATTTCTTAAAGTGATTTCAGAACTTAAAGGAGTTTAAACTAAAGGGCCAACCACTAATTCCGCACTTATAACCAACTTAGATAGTCATTCAACTAAGTACTCAATAGTACTTAGTAGCTTAGTTATCTTTGAAAAAGGTTATACATCTTCAGCAGAGTTGTCCAAGACAATCTTGCTGAACTCTGATTTGATCAAGTTTGAAAAGAATTTGCTTACAAGTGTATTCCCCCCCCCCCATACACTTGTTATATACTCTTTTCAGGACCAACACACATTACTTATACTTTATCTATTATTTTATTCTACTTTATCTCAGACTCATCTATTATTTTCTCTTTCACCATCACATCACTTATACTTTGTCTATTATTTTATAATATTCCTTAATCAAAACAATAAAAAGAAGTGGGAAACTTACTCAAGGACGGAGAGAGTACTATTTAATGACAAATTTTGTTGTCAATATATATGCATATATGATGACAATAAAAAATTCGTAACAATACATTTATCATATTCGTCACTAAATAATATTTCTTATTACAAAAATGTTCTGTCACTAAATAATATTTTATTATGACAAAAATGTTTTGTCACCATTTCTATGCTATTTAGTGATCAAAAATATTTTGTCGCTGAATATTACCCTTTCGTGATGCATTGTGTCGTCATTATAAATACATATGTATAACAACGATTAAAATTTTGTCACTAAAGTGTTATTCTTTGGTGACAAACTATATAAAAGGTGACGAAATTATTCATTTAATTGTGACGATAATATTGTCACTAAAATTTGACAAATGCGGTAGAAAATGAAAAAAATCGTCACTTAAAATTATTATTTTAGTGACAATAAATCAAATCGTCACGTAAAGTTGAACTATTTGGTGACGAACTCTATAAATTACGATGAAATAATTAATTTATTTGTGACGGAAATTTCGTCATTACAATTTTAAAAGGTTGATATGAAATGGATAATCGTCGCTAAAAATTAATATTTTAGTGACAATAAATAAAAACCTCATTTAAAGTTGAACTTTTAGTAACGAAATATCATATTCAGCGACTCAAATGTGACAATTTATTCGTCACCGTAGATGGAATAATATAGCGACGATGAACTTTAGTGTCGCCAAAATATGATTGTTGATGAAGAATTTAAATAAAGTCACATTTACCTAATGCGATGCACCTACGACGGCCTTCTTTGCGACGGAGAAAAATCGTCGCCAAACACATTTCGTGACGAAAATTGATGCTTTTATGACGAATTGTTGTCGTCGCGATTTCTCAAGTTTCCTGTAGTTATCATTGAGTTCAAGGGACTTGACTGGTGGGAGAATGAGGCTATTGTTGAAAAAGATTTCTTTGAAGGGGTGGATACTTCAATTGAGGAGATTAAGAATGGTGATTCCTCAAGTGAAGTATAAAAGATTGAAGAAATTGATCAAGATCAATTGATTGAGACCACTGAGGAGGAAGTCATACCACTTGTTGAAACTACCAATATTGAGTCCATGGAGATTGTCAAAGTGGACGATGCTCCAAGTGACAAGACCGCTGAAAATCCTATCATCTTTAGTGCTAAGATGATTGAATCTACTGAAGTTCAGGAAGCTGAGGCCAAGACAGATGAAGCTGAGGCCAAATCAGCTGTGAAAGATGTTGTGAAAGCTGAGGAACCAGCTGCTGTGAAGAAGACTTTGGAAAATGAGGCAATATCTGTAGAACCATCAACTTTGATAGAGTTCCCAATTCACCTTGATGCATTGCCCCTGACTGAAGTTTGCATCATTGATGAGGAGGAAAAGAAGATGAAAGCTGTGCAGGAAGAGTTCAATTCTCAGACTGAACAAATTGAAGTTGTTGAAAAGAAGAAATTGGAGAATGTGGTTGGACTCTGTCTGAATATGGGAAAATATGTTAGAGACAGTCTGGATGAGACAATCATTCCCACAAATGAAGCCCAGTATAAGTCATTGTTGAGTTTGAACTCAAAAGCAAGGAGGATGACTAGGAGGATGGAGAACCTGGAAGAAACTGTTGATAATAACTCTTTGGAGTTAAGTATCAAAGTTGAAAGTTTGGAAGAGAAGGTAAACTCTACATCCATAAAGTTGGAGGTTGTGGAGAAAGGATTTGTTTCTTTTGAAAAGAAAATGGAGGACTTTGGAAAGGAGGTGAAAGATTCTACTCTGAAGATTGGTGAATCTTCACAAAACATGTCAATTGTTGTCACCACATACTTTCACAATGAAAAAGATATGATAAAGAAAGAGGGAGGAAATTCTAAAGATCAAGCATGATGTTGCTAAGGAGAAGGAAGAAATCTCTCAAATGTTGTCAAAAGACATTGACAAACTTACTTAGTCAATGGAAAGCCAGAGAGACCATCTGATTAGAGAAACTGTGAAGAATTCACTGATTGCTGCTTCTGATCTATTCAAAGCCAACTTGGATAATGTGATAAATGTTGTGAAGAACCAAGTTGATGAAGTTATTAAAAAGCAAGTGAATGAAATTGTAAGTTCCACCATCTCTGCCTTTCTGATAAGCCATGTTGATCCCATCTCTGCTCAGATGAAGAAGATGGATACTTATCAACAAGATTGATGCAAACCCTACTGCTGACCCCATTGATGTTAAGGCATTTAATGATGTCAAAAAGGGGGAAGGAAAGAGTGAGGGGGAAGGTAGCAAAGGCACTGGTGGTAAAGGGAAAACAAAAGCAAAATTGTTGGAGATTACTGATGTTACTAAAGAGGAAGATTGCCCCAAAACCAGAAGTGGAAAGATCAGGAAGCCTACTCAGAAAATGAAGAAGCTTGCTGAACTGACTGACTATGAAAAGAGCAAGAAATACAAGTCAAGTGAACCAGATGATGAGGAGGAAATGGAAGTAATGGAGACTTCTCCCTTGGTTAGAAGGGAAGATAAGTTACCTGTAAGAAGAGCTTCTCTTGAAGCTGCTGCTGAATCTGAAAAAGCCAAAACTCCTGGATTTGAAGAAGTTGAAAATATTTTTGCTGAAGGAGCTGGTCAGGATGCAGAGACCAGAAAAGCTGTAACAAAGCTTGTGATTGAAGAGAGAACTAAAATGTTCAAAGAAGCTGAAGAATGCAGGTTGAAGAGGCACAAAGACTTCCTTCCAGGAAACTCAAAGTCTTACAAGAGTTCCTATGCTCTGAAGATGGAGAACAGGGCTAAGAGGAAGCTTGAAACTCTGAAAATATTTCTTCATATTGACAAGTGGGTTCCTGCTGAACTCAATGATGCTTGGAAAAAAGCAAAAAGAGTATGGGATCATCTCTTTTATGTTGTCAAGAGGTGGGGAGATTTTGAAAACATTGATGGACTATATGAAGGTTTCATGATGGAGAATTATCCAGATCTGTATCCCAAGATACTAGGAGTTACTCAGAAAGAGAAGGTGATTGCCAAAGCTCCTGAACAAATCTTCTGGACTCCACCAATGAAGGATGATGGCAGTGGAATTGACAGGAAAGCCATCACAGATGAGTTTGTGCAGTTGGTTAAGGATGAAGATCTCATTGGGAGGAATGAAGAAGTTATGGCCTTGAAGAATATGCATTTTGCATCTTATGGACTGACTCCTCTGTTCAAGGAACTTCCAACATTTCTGAAGAAGAAGAAGACAGATGCAAGCAAATGATCAAGTTGCCTGAAGGTCAGGTCAAGATTTTAAAAACTTTTATGAACTTTTTATCTTATTAATCTTTAAATTCTGAACAATTGTTGCTCCTAAGAGCTAGAATTTACAACCTTCTGCTCTTATTTTGTGTTATCATATTTGGATGATACTTATCTTAATTATCTATGCACTAGACAATAATTCTTGAGTCTTTTTATTTGTGCTATATTTGTCTAAAACAAGGCTCTAGCTAAAAATTAAAATAATTTTGTGCTTAACTCAAGTTTTATAGAGTTCAGAGAACTTAGCCTTCATATGTTTAGCAATCTGAAAATATTCTATAAATTTTCTAGGTATAGAAAATACAGGCTAGTTGTCCTTTTGTTTTGTCAAATCTACTGAAAAAGAAATCCCCGTGGATCTTTTAAAGTAAGTAGGTTTTGGCATCATCAAAAATGGGGAAATTGTTGGGATATGGTTTAATTTAATAAAGAAAATTTGATTTTGATTAGATACAAAAATCCTAAGTAAAACCCCAAGTATGATGATTTGCCAAGTCTAGATTTTCAGGTTAGAAGAACTTATATATGTTAGGGAGCTTTTAATTATTAGTTAGATAGATTTTTTAAATCTATGACAAAAGACCTAAAAGCACAAGGAGCATGAAGACAAGTAGCATTGAAGACAATATCTGAAGTGTTATGAACAAGTGACAAGTACAAAGGATGGCTCATTGAAGTTAACATGCCAAAATAAGATCCTAGTGAAAGGAAGCATAAGTCATATGAGAGGAGGATCGAGCTCAAGATTCATGAAGAGAAGTACGATGAATGATAATAAGTCAAGTATCATGGATTTGAATATCCATATACTTTAGCTTTGGCTTACTAATGGACAAAGATGATGGATGACAAGGCATTTACCCAGTACGAGACTGTTATTTTTTAAGGACAAAATTATTCCAAGAATGCCAATGATTTAGTGCCACTTGTCAGTCTTCATATTCTTCGACCTAATTTTTTACACTCGATCTCCTGGTTTACCCAGAAGCCTCACAGGATCTGGACGAACTTAATCTGAAATCTAAAATCATATCTAGAATATCTAGGCATGTCAATCACACATAATTCAAAGATATTTAGCCTCATATTTTAAAAGCATGGACCACCATCCATCCTCAATCATGAATTATAAAGCATATAATAACCACATAAACTCAACATGCGGGTTTTCTACTCATACTTACTGAGATCATCAAGTAATCCTCATATTCAGAGCACCTACGCAAAATAATCATAAAAATTCACGGGGGTTGTACTTAATCCAATAAGAAATAAGCATGGTTCTCATATATTAGTCACATCAAATCAACCAATAATCATAACCCATCCATGTCATACTCATTATGACCTCAAGTCATTGTAAAAAGATCGAACCTCTCTAACTTTATCAAATACATGTACTAACCGGTGGTCCCAAATGTACTCGTCATTTGGGGATCAACCCAATAACAGGTTAGGTGTTATGGTCCAGCGACTCGACTGGTTTTCCATGGCTCCATTCTTTCTTCGGTAATCTTGCTCTCTCGAGCTCCTCTAGTACTTCTAGGTTCTCCAGGTTTACTCGTATATCAATCCCGAATCGATCCTGTAAAGATACACCAAAAAGGGCCTCCAACACAGGCTCTCAAGTGCTCAGATAAGCTTCATAAGCCTCAATTATATAATTTAAATATGAAATAATTAAAGAATGCAAATGAAGTCTCTTTTGATCTCAAACCTGAAACTTGTGCCCTCTCCAGGACCTCCAGTCTCGACAAGATGATTAGTCTCTCTAATCTCAAATCTCAGAAGAGGATCACTTTCTTTGATCCTCTCGCAGTATTGCGGTTTCCTGTTCCTCCGGAGTTTCGGGGAGCTTCTGGGCTGGACCTCCTTGCTGTAGATTCTCTCGTCCTCTCTCCACTAGCTGGTTTCACCTCCAGTCTCTTGGCTTGCCTCACCTCTTCGAGGGTGAGATACTTTTCAGCTCTGAAGATTCTCAAGTTCACTACACGCTTCAGGTAATCAATCATCCTCGCACCCACTCTAGTTTTCGGACTTATCGTTTTGTCTGTTTAAGGTTATTGGCCTTGATCTCAGGGACCTAAAGAGGCTCAATCTTCACTTTCCATTTCCGCGCTTATCCCGAAATCCTCCTGGACTTGGATAGAATCAACCTATAATCTGAAATCTTCTGAACCTACCCAGATATCCTCCAGAACCTGGATAGACTTAATCTATAATCTGAAATCTTCTGAACCTACCCAGAGATCCTCCAGAACCTGGATAGACTCGGTCTGTAATATGAAATTATATCTAAAATATGGAAACATGTTAATCTTTGCTTCCAAAATCATAATCATCATCAACGTCTAATCATTAATTCTACCACATAAAGTAATGACAAGACTCAACATGTGAATTGCTTACCCATGCTTCTACGATTTCAAGTAATTCTCAATTCTAAGATCGTTTCTAGAGTATCAATCATGTAAGCTTAGGAGAATCATGCTTAATTCAATGGAAAAAATAAGTTTGTGTCATATATGTTAATATCATTAAAATATGCTCATAGCAATATCAAATTACTATAAAAGATCTAATACTTTAGGCTCTATCAAACACCTGTACTAACCTGTAGTACCAATGCACTTATAATATCTCTGCCTCGTACTCCCACGTTTATATTTTGGACCTCGAGGCCCTAAATACTCTTTCTCATACCTCCAAGTTTTGATTCTGGACCTCGGGGTCCTGAATACTCTGCCTCGTACCTCCAGATCCGATCCTGGGATCCTGGACCTCGGGGCCCTGAATACTCCACCTCGTACCTCCAAGTTTGGATTCTGGACCTCGGGGTCCTGAATACTCTACTGCTCGTGGAGTGGCACGAATGTTGTCATCCCCTACAGCGGCGGGAGGTATCTCCTTGCCAGGTCCACTCCCGAGGGCTCCATACGTGCCAACAATATCACCCCATGTAGAGATAGGGGTGTCTCGAGCCTCTTCCATCATGTTCTGACCTTTTACAGGTGCGGGGGACGGATTTGCCCCTGAAGAAACGAATACAAGTTATTTTCTCGAACTTCCCTAGAGTAGGCGTGATTGTGTTATTCCCTCCGCCCATAGTTCAAACAGATAGAAAATCGTGAGAAGATCCCTTATACATTCCCACAGACGGCGTCATTTGTTGTGCAATAATTTGCACGGTCAGATTGTATATCCCGTGGATTAAATATCTGAGATTTCACTCTAGTATGAATGATCCTCGAATGTAATGTCTTCTTGGAATTAGCCTCTCGAGAACCTGCAAAAAATACGCCGGAGGGGAGTCCGGCGCGGACACTCTGATGCTTAAGTCAGTAAGCGTATTTTCGTATTAGGTAAGGACTAGAGAGTCCTCTGATCATCAAAGAGATCCTCAAGAGGCATATGAGTATCAAGTAAAACGTAAATGTACCTAAGCTTGCCTATTTATAGAGGAATTCTACCTGAGGGGAAGTTAGGTTTTCCCCTTATCTCGTATCTGCAGCTTGCCCTATTTTTGAATTAGTCCACCTGCCTTTGAACTCCCAATCCCTGAAAAGACGCAACCACTTCCTCCTCTAGATTTCAGCCGTTGAGTAGAGGAAGAATGAGTCTTCCTCTATCCAATCTTATCCCGTTTTATATGGAACCTTTCCTAAGCTTTCGGCCAACTAATTCCCCTCAGGGCCAGGTCTTCCTGATATCTCTCCCCTAAGGTCCTTGGATGGAGCTCCCTCCGGAGGGACCCCCAGATGAGATTCTCTATTCTGAGGAGTCCTATTTAAGCTCGTATCCAATCCTCTATACACGTGTCAACTTCTTACGAGGTGACAATTTTAGGCCGCATCAAACATGTTTCTATATTTTAGATATAATTTCATATTACAGACCGAGCCTATCCAGGTTCTGGAGGATCTCTGGGTAGGTTCAGAAAATTTCAGATTATATATTAAGTCTATCCAGGTTCTGGAGGATCTCTGGGTAGGTTCAGAAGATTTCAGATTATAGATTAAGTCTATCCAGGTTCTGGAGGATCTCTGGGTAGGTTCAGAAGATTTCAGATTATAGGTTGATTCTATCCAAGTCCAGGAGGATTTCGGGATAAGCTCGGAAATGGAAAGTGAAGATTGAGCCTATTTAGGTCCCTGAGATCAAGGCCAATAGCCCTAAACAAACAAAACGATAAGTCCGAAAACTAGAGTGGGTGAGAGGATGATTGATTACCTGAAGCGGGTAGAGAACTTGAGAATCTTCAGAGCTGAAAAGTATGTCACCCTCGAAGAGGTGAGGCAAGCCAAGAGGCTGGAGGTGAAACCAGCTAGTGGAGAGAGGAAGAGAGAATCTACAGCAAGGAGGTCCAGCCTAGAAGCTCCCTGAAACTCCGGAGGAACAGGAAACTGCAATACTGCGGGAGGATCCCGATCGGGGCCTCGAGGGAGGTTTTAGAAATATACCCAACTGAGATTGGAACCTACAAAGGTCTTGGAGGTTGCTGGAGATCATCCAGATTTGAAATTCCCTTATTCGAGGAACTGAGGTCCACAAAAGCCCAAGTCGGACCGATTTTGGAGACTCCACAATGAATATGGGCACGACAGCAATCAATATTACCATTTGGAGGATGAAATTGAGAGAATGATTCAAGTTGGACATCTGAGAGAATTTGTTTACGTAGTTGACTGAGGCCCTCGAGGGCAGAAGAGGAGAGAACCTGAGGACAGGAAGACCAAGAAGGAGGAGGCCTTCTAGAATCGGGATAAAAGCCGACCCCCTCAGTTGATATTCCTGAGTTGAGATCCGGGAAGAATTTTAGAGCTCGCGAGGACGTAAGAGGTTCGAGGATCAAAGAAAATGATCCTCTTCTGAGATTTGAGATTAGAGAGACTAATCATCTTGTCGAGACTGGAGGTCCTGGAGAGGGTACAGGTTTCAGGTTTGAGATCAAAAGAGACTTGATTTGCATTCTTTAATTATTTCATATTTGAATTATATAATTGAGGCTTATGAAGCTTATCTGAGCACTTGAGAGCCTGTGTTGGAGGCCCTTTTTGGTGTACCTTTACAGGATCAATTCGGGATTGATATACGAGTAAACCTGGAGATCTACATGTCAGTCCAGAACCTGAACTAGAACATAACGAGGGAGTTTTCTCTTAGGAGCTCCCCAGGCTTGAGTTAAGTATTGGAACCATGATATAAAAGACGTCTAGCCGCTGATTAGGTTGGAAGAAAACACTGCCCTAGTTAGAGGAGGAGGCTGTTATAGATTGAGGATCTGTAGATTACAAAGATCGAAATGCCCGAGACGACTATCCAAGACCTTGAGGTTTATGATCCAGATCAAGAGACGTGCAGTGAATGACCAAGACCTGGAGGTCCAGGACCTTGAGGCATATTAGAAATCGAATTACCTGAGAACGGATGAAGGATGCGAGGTCCCTGAGGAATTTGATGAGTAATTTTACCCTCTCGATAGATGGTGAAATTTAGATCTAATAATGCTGCTGGTATGAGTCGGTTTACCTGGTCTATGACGAATAATGAGCTCATGAGGAGGGGCTGGAGAACCTAGAAGTACTAGAGGAGCTCGAGAGAGCAAGATTACCGAAGAAAGAATGGAGCCATGGAAAACCAGCCGAGTCGCTGGACCATAACACCTAACCTGTTATTGGGTTGATCCCCAAATGACGAGTACATTTGGGACCACCGGTTAGTACATGTATTTGATAAAGTTAGAGAGGTTAGATCTTTTTACAATGACTTGAGGTCATAATGAGTATGACATGGATGGGTTATGATTATTGGTTGATTTGATGTGACTAATATATGAGAACCATGCTTATTTCTTATTGGATTAAGTACAACCCCCGTGAATTTTTATGATTATTTTGCGTAGGTGCTCTGAATATGAGAATGACTTGATGATCTCAGTAAGTATGAGTAGAAAACCTGCATGTTGAGTTTATGTGGTTATTATATGCTTTATAATTCATTATTGAGGATGGATGGTGGTCCATGCTTTTAAAATATGAGGCTAAATATCTTTGAATTATGTGTGATTGACATGCCTAGATATTCTAGATATGATTTTAGATTTCAGATTAAGTTCGTCCAGATCCTGTGAGGTTTCTGGGTAAACCAGGAGATCGAGTGTAAAAGATTGGGTCGAAGAATATGAAGACTGGCAGCCTGTCAAAGCTGGCTAGCTCCGTAGAGCCTAAGGTGCAAGGAAAAATAACATTTGTGGTAGCACAAAGAAAATCTACTGAGCCCATGATTGGGGCGATCGAAGAAAGGGATGACTAAAGGAAAGAAATTCTGGAAGAGCTGAATAAAGGACCAGCCCCTGCAACTTCTTGAGAAGCTCGAGCTTTGCGGTTAAGATACTGCATCTTTGGTGGCCAATTATACAAGCAATCGTTGACTCATCCCTATCTAAGATGTCTCCCGAAGGAGATTACATGATAAAAGAAACCCATGAAGGATGTGCAGGTAGTCATGAGGGCTACAAGGCTACGGTAAAGAATGATATACACAAGAGTCGATCTATTAGGTGAGTAAGATCATCTAGGGTGTTGAGATGCGATATTCGGAGACGAGCATGATGACGGATGTAGGTCCCAAGTTGAGTTTAATAACGAGTAAGCTAGTGAAAATGTCTAGAGGGGGTGAATAGACTTTTCAAAAATCTTTCGATATATCAAAGTACAATATGCGGAATAACGAAATTAATCAATGAGCCCAAGTAGTTTATACTCAACTTTTTAATTCGAGAACTCTGTTTTAGTGTTTACTCAACTAGTCTTGTTCAATTATGGAGATAAACAGTTAATCAATCAAGACAAAAAAAAAACAGTAAAGTAAATCAAACACGAGATTTATAGTGGTTCGACAACTTGTCTACATCCACTCTCACAAACCCAGTTGTGATATTCTTATTAACTCGTCCAATGGAGTAATGTGTTCTTGTAGCTTTAAGTCCCAAGAAATAAGACTTAGATTTATAGACTTTAATTCTAAGAACTTTCAGTTGTGTAACAACCTTTTCTTGAAAACTAACTTGTAACTTCCAAACTTATCCATTCACGCGTTTAAGCAGTTAATTAGTTATTCCTTAACTAACTCTTCAATCCTTATCTTCAACACGCGTTTTTGTAACTAACTTCAGTCTTCTTGTTGACCTGTCTTGTTGTCCTTCAGTAGTAGACTTCGTCTTCTACTTGTCTTGTGCTGTAGACATCTTCTGTAGATTTCAACATAGAACTAATCTTGTCCTATCATCTAATCCTAACAAGACTATTACATTACATTAAGCTCTTGTTATAAAGCTTAGTCAACTTAAGAATCTATACATCAAATATACAAATATAAATCGTAAAACATGAGCTTCTATACAACTTTTAATATAGCTCAGTATAAATCCTAACACTTATACAAAGTATCAACATATTATAAGTACTTGTCTTTTCTTTTATACTTGTCTTTGTGAACTTATTACTTGTCTTGTGAACTCTACTGATCTGTACAAGATGACTTCTTCTTAACTAGACTAGATCAGTCAACACTTAGAAAATATTCAAGTCTTCTTTTTGGCTTATCAAAACTTATCTTATCTTTTCATCATTTAGAACTTGTCTTTAGGATTCATATCCCAACAATTTCCCCCTTTTTGATGAAGCCAAAACTACTTGAATCTTTTCACAATAGTAGACTAGTTAAGTAGTTATCTTGTCTTAAACATCAAATAGTACTTATCTTTTCATTCATTCCAAAATAGATCAGTAGATATTACACATACTTAATCAAAATCAAAATAAAAACTAAGTACCAGAGCAAAAAAAACTAAACTGATAAAGTACCTCCTTCTGGATTCGGAACACAGAACGCATCGAGTAGTCTCTTATGAATTACTGACATATGATCCTCAGTCTCGATCTTCTCTTTATCCAGCAGGTCTTCTTCAAATTTCTTAATATGGTTGAAGTCGATCCTTTTTCCAGAACCTAACATCGTAGTAATCCACTTTGGAAAAATAGGAACTAGAATGTTGCAATTCACAGCAGCAGCTATCTTCATGATCAGATTCCACAGCTTCCGATCTTGAACTTCCATGAATTTATCAAACATAACATAAAGTTCTTCAGAACTATCAGCTTCACCAAATTTACGAACAATCCAGTGATCTAACTCCCATTGCAACTTGACTTTGAACCAATCTTCACGATGTTCATCATCAATGAGGTTGTCAATGAATGCATCTTCAACTTGATCTGGATTAGCTTTCAGCTTCTGCAGTCTTCTAATATGCTTACCCAGCTTCTTCTTGCTAGCATAGTGAGATTCATCATCAGTCTTCTCAACCAGCTTTTGCTTCTTCATGATTTCAGTTGTTTCTTCTTCTGGTTCTTCAATCACCAGCTTCTTTTTTGCTACTTGTCTTGTCTGAACCTCTGCTTCAGGAGACGCAACTGCAACATTTTTGCCTTTCTCTAATCGTTTCAACTCATCTGCTCTAGCTTCTTCAAGATCTGCCTTCTTCACTAACTTGCCTCTCTTAGGCCTTTTGAGATCTTGCATAGCAGTAGCAGCTTCCTTTATTTCAGGTTCAGTACTTGACTTTCCTTCAACTCTACTTGTCTCTTCCCCCTTTTTGGCTTCATCACTTGCCTTAAGAGTGAAAAGACTAGTAAATCGAGTCATTTCTTCCTTAACTGCTTCCTTCATAGCTTCAGCAGCTAGCTCTATCTGCCTTTGATGTGTCTGATCACGACTCATCTTGTCTAGTCGATCAGCAGTAGACTCCAACTTCTTTGAATTAATGACTAATTCGTCTTTGAAATGAGTAGTTGTTTGTCTGAGCAGCCTGTTCTGATTTGTTAACTCGTTAAGAACAGTTCTAGCACGCATCAACTGATCTTGTGCCTCACGACGCTGTTCATCTGCAATTTCAATCTTTACTCTGTAGAGTCTCTCCATTTTGCTTGACTCTTCAGCCAAAGATCTTGCAAAATAAATAGATCTCTTTTCTGAGAAATCAACTTGCTTCTTCAGGAAATTCTCAATTTCAACATACATTTCTTCTCTAAAAGACGAGTCCATCTTGTTGACCTCTCCAACAATTAATTCTCTTGAGGTGTCATCAAGTGACTGATTCTGTTCAACCAGCACATCCTTCAGTTTTGAGTGTAAGAACTCATCTATAGCAGTCTTAACAACATCCTTCAAGTCTATCTTCAACTCTTCTAGATAGCTTTCAGGAAATGCTTGAGTAGACGATTGAGCTTCAGCAATAACTTCTTTTTGAACTTTTTCAACAAGCTCATCTTCATCAAACATGATGGCTTCAACAAACTCATCATCTTCTTCACCAAGTTCGATCAAATTGACTTCCTCTTCAGCACTTTCAATAGTCTCTTCCAGATGATCAGTCTGAACAGCAACATCAACTAACTCTGTTGTCAACTCTTCTTCCAGTAGGTCAGTTTGAGTTCCGATATCAAACATGTGTGATGAAGGTAAAACATCATCAGAAACATTCAGCATCCGCTTCACCAAGGCTGTAAGAACATGTGATGGAAGAAGTTCCGAATAGTCTTGAACTCCACTATTCTCCCTTTGCTCCATCTCCCAATCCATAAAATTGGAGATTCCTCCAATTCCTTGGATGACTTCAAAAAGATCATCTGTTGAGGACTTCTTCAATGCAACCCACGTGCAAATCCGAAGAAGTTTCTCATACTGCTCTGATGAGGTGTCTATCTTAATAGACGAGAGCCTATTTTTCAAATTGTTGCTGACTTTAGCACGAACCCTCTTCTCCCTTAAACACATCGGATAATAAACAAGGGATTCGAATCTAGTTTCGAAAAGGGTCTGAACAAGTGGGGTCCTTATCTCTGTTGTTGCAGTGGCAATTAGTGGAGTTTCTGAAATAGATGGGTTGATGGGTTCAACATATTCTGTTGTGGTAGGAATATTTGGGTTGGTGGTTTCTTGGGGCTTTGATGTGGCTAGGTTTGGTTCGACAATTGTAGAAGTATCAACTGTATCAAATATAGTAGTGTGTTGGGTTATGTTGGCTCTTAGTGGTTGCTCTGCCAACACCGATGAAGATTTGGGAATAGGTTTGGCACGAGATCGGAGTGATCTTGCCTTGGTTTTAACAGGGAGAGATAGAGGAATTGACAAAGATCGGGAAGAAGTACCAACCTTTTCTGCACTTGACTTGTCTGGTGACGGACTTGACTCGACTCTCACCAGTCGATATACTTGCAACTCTTCCTCTTTCTTCTCAGGCTCCTTGCCTGAGTGAGTTTCTTCCGAATCTTCTGCAGCCTCAAACATGGCCTCCTCTTGCACATACTGAACTAGTCTACAACTAGTTCCAGCCTCAGCTTTCTCAGAACTTCCACTGCCCGACTCGTCTTCCTCAGAACTAGACGAGGAAGCTTCAAACATGGCGTCATCTGGATTGATTTGAACTTGTCTAGGAGCAGCAGTTCTTCCAGCATCTTGCTTTGCTAGCGCCTCCTTCTTCAGATAATGTTTGAGAGGGTGGAATGGCTTTCCCTTACTCCAACTAGTCTTGTTTGGCAATAAGATGGGTAGGATGATACTTAACTTGTTTCCAAAGCTCACATTCGCAGTCACAACCCAGTTGACTGTACTGGTGTCAACTTTCACCTTCTTCTTAAAATGCATCAACCTATCCAAGAAGAGCTTAGTCCAGTTCCGTTCAGTGATGCCATCATAAATTACGGCCATCACTCTTGCTTTTTGCAGTGTCACAGAGTCAAAACTCCCAGTGACTCCAAGCAACATCTTTGAGGAAATATCCAACAAAGTTTTGAATTTATCGAGCAATTGATTTTTCTTGACAGCTGGAATCTTTCCTTCTCGATTCAGCTTGAGTTTCTTTCCACAAAAGATACTCAGATACTTTAGCTCTTGACCTTCAGCATATCTTTCAATGTCAATTGATCCGGACGGCAGCTTCAATGCCTCAGTTACGATCTCTCGAGTAATCTCTACTCGTCTTCTTCCAACAGAAGCTTCAATAGAGTCGCCTTGTCTAGTGGCTGTGGCATAAAATTCAAGAACTTCCTCTTCTAGAACCACTTCAGGAAATGCTTCCAAGTACGGCCTTAAACCACATCGCCAACACTTCATGAGAATTTCTTTATTGTCATCAGTGTGGTTTCCTTTGAAAAATACAGAACCTTCCACATGCACCTTACCCTCTGTGATGTACTTCCCTAAATCAAACCTTGCCTGCATGTTAGTGCGAGCATCGAATATAGAGACGATTGACATAATAAAGGGGTTATGAAAATCGATCGGTTTTGAGAGTGTTGAATACTTGAGAAGTTATGAAAATCGAGAAGTTATGAAATTGTGAGAAATTGAAGAAAGAACAGTTTGGGTTTTGTTAAACCTTGAGTTTTGAATCAATGGTTGAGATCGAAAGTTTTGATCCGATGGACAGATATGAAAGTCCTTTGAAATTCAGTTTACGGAATCGAGAATATTACGCGATTTGATATTGTAAAATTTTGGAATCCGCCTTTCCTATTGGTTAAGGCAGAGGAGTGTACTCATCTGATCTTGGATAGTAGGATTTGGCGCGAACTGGGTGTATACACCTCATTAAAATGGGAGTGTATAAATCCATTTCTAGGGTTTTCCAATTTTAAAATTATCAAATTATTATAATACCCTTAATTCAAATTGATTAAACACTTAGAGTATTTGAATCATAAGAACACTTATCTTGTCTGTTCGAGTCTATTCAGAACAGACGAGTAGACTAATGTGCACAAGACGAGTTCCCCCTTCGACTGTGCTTGTCTATTCTGATCGTGGAACGACTATTTGTACCTATCTTATCTTGTGCGACACATTAGATGAGATACAGGTAGTAGAGTAGAATAATTAAGATGAATATCAATCTAAAGCAATGATCAAGGTTTCGAACAAGATGACTTTTAACAAACTTAAGAGTCAACATAAGGCTCTTTAAGAAATCATAGATTCCCCCTTAAATGTTTATTCTCTTAGTATTGCCCTCAGCTTTACCAGCTTCCTCATCGGGTTGTTTGGTCATCTTGTCTGACCTTGTATACCTGACTGTTGGGTGAGTAGACGAGTGCTCTGTTCCAGTGATCTTGTCTCCTTATTTCTTAGATGTACCTGTCTGGTTAGTACATAGCTATAGGCAAGTAGGGTCTAGATCAATTAGTCCTAGACTAATACATAACTCACGAAAACGAGCCTCAGGTAATGGTTTTGTGAAAATATCAGCTCTTTGAAAATCAGTGTGAATCTTTTCCGTGCAAATATCCTTCTTTTCTACATGATCACGTATAAAATGATGTTTCACATCAACATGCTTACAACGTGTGTGCAAAACAGGATTTTGTGTAATGGCAATTGCACTATTACTATCACAGAAAATAGGAACATTTGATTCATATATGTTGTAATCTCTAAGCTGTTGCATGAGCCAAAGTAGTTAACTACAGCAGCTACCAGCAGCCATGTACTCGGCTTCTGTAGTAGAGGTAGCCACACTAGTTTGCTTTTTCGAAAACCATGAAATGAGTTTTGTGCCTAAGAATTGACAAGAACCAGATGTAGATTTCCTATCTATTCTACAGCCACCAAAATCAGAATCTGAGTAGCCAGTTAGAGATAAATCATCATTTGAAGGATACCATATACCACGATTGATGGTTCCTTTCAAATATCTCAATATCCTTTTAGTAGTTTCCATATGACTCTCTTTTGGGTTAGCTTAAAAACGAGCACATACGCCAACAGAGAATGCAATATCAGGTCTACTAGCATTCAAGTATAGTAATGAACCGATAAGACCACGATAATATGTTTGATCAACACATTTACCTTATTCGTCTAGATCCATCCTGTATGTAGGTAGCATAGGTACGCTAGTAGACTTGCATGTCTTAATACCATACTTATCTAATAGATTTCTAGTATATTTTGCTTGATTTATGAAAATCCCTCTGAGGTCTGTTTTACTTGAAGACCAAGAAAGTAATTCATTTCACCCATCATAGACATCTCAAATTTACTTCGCATGAGTGTTGAGAAACTTTCACTCAGCTTTTTGTTAGGTGAACCAAAAATGATGTCATCTACGTAAATTTGGACGAGTAAAATGTCTTTCCCCTCTTGTCTTCTGAACAAGGTTCTATCGACCTTGCCCTTAGTAAAACCATTTTCTAACAGAAAGAGAGAGAGTGTATCATACCATGCTCTTAGAGCTTGTTTTAGTCCATATAAGGCCTTCTTTAATCTGTACACCTGGTCGCCTTTGACTTCGAAACCTGGAGGTTGTTCAACATACACTTCTTCCGCAAGAATACCGTTAAGAAGTGCACTTTTAACATCCATTTGATATACGGTAAATTTCATGTAAGCAGCATATGCAAGGAACAATCGAATGGCTTCTAGTCTAGCAACAGGAGCATATGTTTCATCATAATCTATGCCTTCAGCTTGTGAATAGCCTTGGGCTACTAGTCTAGCCTTATTCCTAACGACTACATCATTCTCATCTTTCTTGTTTTTTGAAAATCCATCGAGTGCAACTACATTATGATGTTTAGGCCTATCGACAAGTTCCCAGACGTCATTTCGAACAAACTAGTTCAACTCGTCTTGCATAGCGATGATCCAATTACTATCAGCCAATGCCTCTTTGATGGTTTTAGGCTCGATAGATGAGAGGAAACAACACCAGCAAAACAAAGATGGACTAGGTTGTTCTTGTGACTCAAAGAGTTGTCGTCTAGTCTTTACACCAATAGTAGAGTCACCAATGATATTTTCAGTATTATGAGCAGATTTACATGTTTTTCTAGTCTTAGCATGCATACTATCATCATTTAGATCAACTATAACATCATGCATTTCAATATCATTTACATCAGAAGATTTAATAGGAGTAGTCGAGTCGACTAGTTCGGGCATGTCAAATGGTCTAGTAAATTTACCTTGAGCACTTACCTTCTCCTGATCATCAGACTCGAGAGCTTTCATGAACGGGTTATAGGCTTGAACAGATTCATAAACCTCTGATTCTTGGTCAGTTTGGATCGATAGATCAGTTACCTTCTTACTGATCTGGTCGGCAGACGAGTCCTGTAGTGATTCATCGAAAACTACATGTGGTGTTTCTTCCACACATAAGGTAGAGTAGTTGAATACTCTGAATGCTTTGCTAGTCGAGGAATATCCCAAGAATATCCCCTCGTTTGCTTTAGCATCGAATGCATTCAACTTGCTTTTCCCATTGTTATGGATAAAACACTTACAGCCAAATATATGGAAATATGAAACTCTGGGTTTTCGACCTTTCCATACCTCATAGGGCGTCTTACCTAGTGCTTTATTGATAGCACTTCTGTTTTGGGAATGGCATGCGGTATTGATCGCTTCTGCCCAAAACTTCTGAGGAGTATTATATTCTGTCAGCATGGTCCTGCAGGCCTCCTTAAGAGTTTTGTTCCTTCGTTCTGCTACTCCATTTTGTTGTGGTGTCCTTGCTGCACTAGTAAGGTGCTGGATGCCACGCTTAGAACAAAATTCTTTAATATAGCAGTTAATGAATTCAGTACCCTTGTCACTACGGATCTTGACAATGGACTGATTCTTCTCAACTTGTATCTTCTTCAACAGATCAGGTAGGATTGTTTGTGTATCACTCTTCTTGTGTAAGAAGACTACCCAAGTGAACTTAGAATAGTCGTCTACCACAACAAGTGTGTACCTTCTACCGTTCAAAGTTGGAGGAGTTATTGGGCCATGTAGGTCCATATGTAGAAGTTCAAGAACTCTACTTATTGAGAGGGTTGGAATAGATTTAAAGGAACCCTTTACCTGTTTACCTTTTTGACAGGCATCGCATACATGTGATTTGAAATAGATTTCGTTGGGTATACCTTCAACAAGGTAATCTCTTGCAATCTTATTAATCACCTTAAAGTTCATGTGGCAAAGGCGTCTATGCCAAAGCCAACTGGTCTCTTTGGGTGTCTTAGTAAGAAGACAAGTGTCCCGCGGACAACTATTTTAATTCACAATGTACACACTACCTTATCTTATGCCGACGAGTAGTACGGTATGAGTCCTCTTGTCTATGATTTCGCACTTTTGACTTTTGAACTGCACTTTGTAACCTCGATCACAAAACTGTGAAACAGATAGTAGATTATATTTCAAACCTTCTACATATGATACATCTTGTATCTCTACGTCGCCATTTCGGATATAGCCAAAGCCTTTTGTGATGGCTGTAGAGCTGTCACCGAATATAACCTTTGGTCCTTCTTGCCCATAGTAGCTTGATAGAAGTGCCTTGGTACCAGTCATGTGGTGCGAACAACCACTGTCTATGTATCAAGTTTCTCCTACTGAGCCACCCTTCTTGTATAGATCGAGTCGACCCTGCATTAGATGATATTTCCTAATTTAGGTACCCTCCTTGTTTATTGGGGTCCTGGGAGGTTAGTCGAGTTCAATGGAATCCAAATGTACATTGGAGTCCTGAACAAGTTTGATCTTCTGAGCTTTCGACCATATTTGTTGCAAAATAAGACCATGTTGTCCTTGTTTGGCCTATCCTCAGTCCTTGGGTTTACTCGTCTGAGGTATCCTTTTGACTTAACCTCTACTTGATTACGCACCGGTCTGTGATAGTCAGAGTAGGGCTTGTATGCATTGGGGCCATACGGTTTATAGACATGTTTAGGTCTTTCTTCTCCTTCGATATCATACGATTCAGGCGGAGGATATAAGACGGGTTGAATACGATATTTTGGAGCCATATTCCTAGGCCTAGACGAGTAGAGCTGAGACTGCCTTATGAAAGGAGGTCTAGGCTCTTTCCATCTAGTTTGTACTTGTCTAGTACTTATCTCCTCAGGATACCAGTCCTCGTATCTGACCTGATTAGGTCGTCCACGATTTCTAGTCCTTTGTTGACTTGTCTTAAACGGAACAACCTTGTTGTTAACATTCTTTTTACCTCTCTTGGTAATTGGAGTGTTAACTTGAGTCTGTTCGGGTACAGTGCCTTCAGATGGAGTTCCAATATCGTATATCATTGGTCCTTTTCCTTTATCATTAGTCAAAGAGCTTGAGATGAAAATAGTAGGGTTCTTAGGGACTTAAGTAGACGAGCTAGGTGTTTCAGCACCTATGCCTGTCTTGTCAGCAGGAGCCCTATACCTATCTGACAATTCAAGGTTAACCTTAGAGGAGTTAACCAGGTCAGTAAGTTTAAGGTCTAGAGTGACAACCTCGGTTTCTAAGAACTTATTACGTTCTTCAAGCTTTTTGCACTTACTTTTTAAAACATTGAATTCATTTTTCTCAGTTGCATGTGTCTTAAGTAGGTCTTGATATAACCTGTCTGTCAATGCACACTTTTCTTTAAGTTGCCTTAACTCTTCAGTCAAGCGTTCATTTAGGACTGTTACATTAGGATCTACTGTAGACTGAGCTTCCTTAAGATCAATGATTTCCTGTTTTAATGCAATGTTCTCGTCGCTGACTTCAATGAATGCCTGGTTAGCAAGTAGGAGGTCGTCTTCAACTGCACTAGTAGAGTGCTGAAGGCTACTCCCTACTTTGCTACTGGCAGTATCACTTTCATCAGAGTCCGATTGATCACAAGATTGAAAGGAAGTAGCAGATGATACCTCTTAGTCGATTTTAGCCATGCAGCATAGACCATCATCTACTATAAAGGCTTCATCGTGATCTGGATCAGACGGGTAGCTAGATGAGGATGATGGCAACTCGTCTGAATCAGAATCAAAGTCATCATTGGCCATCATTGCCTTCTTGCCACGGTTGTATCTTCTTTCCCTTCGTGCTTTGTGTTCTTCTCGATCATCAGTGCTCAAGTCTGGACATTCATATATGTAGTGACCTGGTTTCTCACAATTATAGCACAAGAGATCATTAGTAGCCTTTTTAATAGGAGAGTTATTCCTTCGTTTATCACATCTATCAGAACGAGTAATCTTCCTACCATCAGACTCTCTATCTTGTCTGTTACCTTTCGAGACTTCGTCTCTCCTTTCGGACGAGTTTCGGTCTCGTCTGGTCTCAGACGAGTTCTTAGAAGCAGACCCTCTATGATCTCTGTAGAACTTCTTATATCTTCCGAAACGTTTATTCAGCCTATCAAACTTTCTAACCATGAGGCTTACCTGATCCTTCAGACTAAGATCAGTATATAACTCGTCTTTCACAGAAGCAGACCTAGTCTTAGACTTTGACCTGTCTACCTTAGACGAACTAGACTTAAAAGCAACGTTCTTAGATACAGCATGTTCTTTGTCACTACTTGCTATGGGTTCATATTCGTCTAAATCAAACTCATGGGCCTTTAGAGTTTGAAACATGGTCTCTACTGTCCACACGGCTATATCTTGGGTATTCTTAACAAGCATTTTTACCATTTTCCATCGACTATCAAGGTTTTTGAGAATCCTAAGATTGATTTCACGCGGAGTATATGATTTACCAAGGACTTCCAAGTCATTCATGATTTTGGTAAAACGAGTATCTAACTGGTCAATTGTTTCACCAGCTTTCATATGAAATGATTCAAATCTTTGGACCGCTGTGGAAAACTTGCTTTCTTTGATTAGGGTTGTCCCTTCACAAATAATAGCTAATCTGTCCCACATCTCTTTGGCAGTTTTACATTTCAACACTTTTCCTAGATACTCGTTAGGAAGAGTGTGTAAGATGTAATTCTTGGCCAAGCTATCCAAATTATTCTGCCTCATTTCTTCAGAGGTTAGTTCTGACCTTGGTTTCTTGACGAGAGTACCCACGGGTTTGTCCTTGTTGAGGGCAGCAGTATTGGGGATCATGGTCACGATTGGACCTTCAGTGATGACGGAGATCATTAAGTCGTGAGTGGAACTGAAGATGGCTTCCATCCTCAGCTTCCAATAGTCATAGTCCTGAACCTGGAACTTACGTAACTTGTTAGCACTA
Organism: Galeopsis tetrahit; assembly: GCA_963675135.1. Lineage (NCBI taxonomy): Eukaryota > Viridiplantae > Streptophyta > Magnoliopsida > Lamiales > Lamiaceae > Galeopsis > Galeopsis tetrahit. The sequence continues at coordinate 42,173,671 of OY776120.1, forward strand.
ATTTCGAGCGACGTGATTCAAGAAGATACGTATAACACAGTATTGTATCAAGAAACAGATATTTCCAAGTACAGCGATAAAGGACACGTAAAAGCACGTACAGTCACGGACCAAGATTTCACCCAAGTCTTGAGTTGGTTATCAAGAAACAGCAGTTCGTAAATTACTGCTCTGATACCACTTGTAGGTCCCAAGTTGAGTTTAATAACGAGTAAGCTAGTGAAAATGTCTAGAGGGGGGTGAATAGACTTTTCAAAAATCTTTCGATATATCAAAGTACAATATGCGGAATAACGAAATTAATCAATGAGCCCAAGTAGTTTATACTCAACTTTTTAATTCGAGAACTCTGTTTTAGTGTTTACTCAACTAGTCTTGTTCAATTATGGAGATAAACAGTTAATCAATCAAGACAAAACAAAACAGTAAAGTAAATTAAACACGAGATTTATAGTGGTTCGACAACTTGTCTACATCCACTCTCACAAACCCAGTTGTGATATTCTTATTAACTCGTCCAATGGAGTAATGTGTTCTTGTAGCTTTAAGTCCCAAGAAATAAGACTTAGATCTTCTCGAAAACACTACCAAGTGCCTCTTCGATCTAACTAGTTATTTTACAAGTAACTAGCAGCTTGATAACAAAAATATAAAAGTAAACTTCTCTGTCTTCAGTAGTAGCCTTCTTGTTCTTCACTTTTCTTCTGGCTTCTTTCTGAATTTCAACTCTATGAGTAATTTCTTCTTTGAATCTTCAATTATGCTTTTGTATGTAGTAGTATCAGTAGTCTTCAATCGATCAATACCTTGCGGTATTTATAGACTTTAATTCCAAGAACTTTCAGTTGTGTAACAACCTTTTCTTGAAAACTAACTTGTAACTTCCAAACTTATCCATTCACGCGTTTAAGCAGTTAATTAGTTATTCCTTAACTAACTCTTCAATCCCTATCTTCAACACGCGTTTTTGTAACTAACTTCAGTCTTCTTGTTGACCTGTCTTGTTGTCTTGCGCACTTGTCTTGTCCTTCAGTAGTAGACTTCGTCTTCTACTTGTCTTGTGCTGTAGACATCTTCTGTAGATTTCAACATAGAACTAATCTAGTCCTAGCATCTAATCCTAACAAGACTATTACATTACATTAAGCTCATGTTATAAAGCTTAGTCAACTTAAGAATCTATACATCAAATATACAAATATAAATGGTAAAACATGAGCTTCTATACAACTTTTAATATAGCTCAGTATAAATCCTAACACTTATACAAAGTATCAACATATTATAAGTACATGTCTTTTCTTTTATACTTGTCTTTGTGAACTTATTACTTGTCTTGTGAACTCTACTGATCTGTACAAGATGACTTCTTCTTAACTAGACTAGATCAGTCAACACTTAGAAAATATTCAAGTCTTCTTTTTGGCTTATCAAAACTTATCTTATCTTTTCATCATTTAGAACTTGTCTTTAGGATTCATATCCCAACAACGGACCTTGCAAATGTCTTACACTTCGATGCTTAAAGGGGGTGATGAAGGGTCTAGGCCTACTACCTCCGAGATGCTGATATGAAGCCACGTAAGTGAAAAGTGTATATTTTACTTTTTTACTTTAGATTTTACTTTGTGATATGATATGAGTTACCTAGACGTAGTTGTTTAGAGCATAAAACCTCGAAGCATATGAGCATTTGCTAAGGCTTCAGAAATGATTGATTTGAGAAATGCTTAGGTGATTACTTAGGAGAATTTCGTGATTTAATCGAGAGAATGATTGAGAATTTAGGCATGGTTAAGAACGTGTTTTTGATTAGTGATGAGTCAAATTTTTTCTAAATTATGTTAAAATGTATGTTTATCCTTGATGAATATTTGAAGATTTTATGAGATGTGATGAAAACATTTTGAGATTTTTGGAAATTTGTATGAGCACATATTTCCTAACAATTTAAGATATGATTCATAAGCATACTTTGAGCATTCTGAAACGCGTGAGGGCTAACCACCATGAGTAGCCGGATGGCTAAGTTTGAAAATTAGGAGTGATGAAATGATGAATGATCTGTAGATCACCGAGCATATATGAGATATGAGAATTCAAAAGTGAGAAACACTTAAAGGCCACGAGGCCAAGGGAAGCTAGAAAGTCCCTTACCCTACTCGAGATCCAAGTGGATTACTTAATTTACAAAGGTTTAATGAGATTAATACCTTGAAATGAGAGTGAGAAACACTCAGAGGCCACAAGGCCGAGGAGAGCTAGAGAGCTCCTCACCCTACTTGAGATCCAAGTGGATTACTTAATTTACAAAAGTTTAATGAGATTAATACCTTGAAATGAGAGTGAGAAACACTCAGAGGCCACGAGGCCGAGGAGAGCTAGAGAGCTCCTCACCCTACTCGAGATCTAAGTGGATTACTTAATTTACAAAGGTTTAATGAGATTAATACCTTGAAATGAGAGTGAGAAACACTCAGAGGCCACGAGGCCGAGGAGAGCTACAGAGCTCCTCACCCTACTCGAGATCCAAGTGGATTACTTAATTTACAAAGGTTTAATGAGATTAATACCTTGAAATGAGAGTGAGAAACACTCAGAGGCCACGAGGCCGAGGAGAGCTAGAGAGCTCCTCACCCTACTCTAAATCCAAGAGGATTACTTGAACTTGAAAGGTCTTGATATGATCAACACCTTGAATTGAGAGTGAGAAACACTTAAGAGTAATGAGGTTCAAGGTATGAACCACATTGTTTGATAAGCTAGGATGTGGCTGAGATTTTTTACTTGAGAGCTCGAGAGGTTCAAGATATGAACCATACCTCTCTGAGTAGCCACGATATGGCTGAATTCTTTGAAATATCAAGTGATGAAACACTTGAGAGATCATGAGGTTCAAAAGATGAACCATACTCTTCAACGAGTCTTGATGAAGTTGAATGATGGAGCATCAGGTGTTGAACATCGGAAAGCCTGTGAGATTTAGGATACGAACTACATTACGGGACAAATTATGATACGACTGAAATTTCTAAAAAGGTTCTAAAGCAAATAGCGCATGGGAAAAGTGCTAGAGCTCATAAGGATTGAGAGGAATGACGATTATGAAAGATTGACGATCCAGAGAAAGGAGAACTCCACCCATGAGAGGCTCCGACGCTAGGGGGAGTAGGCGTCATATTGATTCCTTAACCTTATTCCAAGAAATATAAAAAGTTTTATTTGTAGAACATAGAAAGAGATTGTTAGAGCTTGAGAATGGAAAATATGAAAATAAGAAGTTATGATTTGAGAGGCAAACATTAAGCATAAAAGAAAAATTATATATAGAAGAGAGCTGGGTTACCCTGCTAAAAGGGCTGTGAAATCGGACGAAATTGCTAGTTGCGAAGGAAGTCGGAGAAGATGAGAATTCAAAAAAACAAAATATATATATATATATAGAGGTAGAGGGCTGGATTTAGGGCTTCTCCTCGAGAAAGTAGAAGGAGAGAGAGAGAAGGGCACCAGAGAGAAGGTAAAATGCACCTCTCCGTAGAGGTACCATATTCCAGGCCTTCCTAGCTTTCTTACTCTCACAAAGATATGAGCACGTGTTGGTCCTTGATGGAGTATGACACAAGTGTATGGGGGGGGGGAATGCACTTGTGTATGCAAATTCTTTTCTTTTCAAGCAGTTTTGACTTATCAGGAAGGTTGTCTCACAACAAGCCTGAGTGTGAACTTTGATAGATACTTGTCCTACTGATTACTATTAAGTAATCAGTTGGCTAAATATCTAATAGAGTTACTAAGTGCGGAATGTGGTTGGCCTTTTACTCAAAAAAATACTCCAAGTTGATATCTGAAAAATACAGTGATCAGGGACTTTGTCCAAAATAGATTTTCTTATCTTACTGAGATAGATTCTTTGAAATATGATTGAGTGTAAGATCTATAATGAATGCAGTAAGTAAATGGCACACAATTTATAGTGGTTCAGAGTCTTAATACTCCTACATCCACTTTCCCTGATTGAACAGGATAATTCCTTAACAATGGAATTAGCTTGTTTTATAGTGCCAAGGTGCACTGATCAACAACACTCTCTTAGTGTTTTGATCCCTAGGATAATCTGAGTCCTAGTGCTCAATTTCTCTGAGTTAAGACTGTTTTTCACAATACCACTCCTTAACTCCTCACTTCTACAACAAACACTCCTTCACTTAATGAGGTAAGGGTTTGAGGTTTGGTTCCAACTAGTAGAGATATCCTTTACAACAAGAACAGTGTAAAGGCTTAGGATATCTCAATGCTAAGCTTTGGATGTTTACAAAGATTGGCTTAGCTAATTGAAGTGATCAGGAAACTTGGGATTCTGAAGAACAGCTTTGGTTTCCTTTGATTGTTTGATGATAATTTGATAGCAGATAGTTGGATGCTTGAATCCTTTGATCACTTCTGAATTTATAGGCCAATTTGATCAACTACCCGTTGGAGAGATACCATTTCAAACTTGTCTATTTGCATCACCATTGAAACGGTTATGAAGCTTGGCATCCTTTTATCCACTGTGTAAAAGCTTCTTCAATGGTTGTTTGAATGAATGTGTTGACTTCTGAAAAATGCGGCTGAGATGACTTGTGTCAGGTTCCAAACATGCACATTTCCCAAGGTTGATTTGTGGTTGACTCTACACTCAACCAACGGTCAGATGGGACAACTCCCCTAAACATTCCTGCTGCAATTTTAGAATGTTCCAACATTCATTCAATGCTTCAATCTTTAATGCTTCTAGGTCTTCAATGCATAGTTCAGGCTTGATGGTAATAAATGCTTCAATAAATGTGTCTTCTGTGATCCTAGCAATCAATGCTCTTGATTATTTGTACTTCAATTGATCTGATCATTTGCATTTAAGAGCATTGTCTTAACACTCTTGATCTTTTCAGCCATGTTGTCCACTCAGTCAGCTTGTCTTGGAAACTCAGCAACTTTGGCCTATAACCTTAACACTAATCAAGCTGCCTAACATTCCAGCTTTGGACAATTATCCTGAACTCTAAATCTCACAACACTTCTGAGATTTTAAGCATTTCTACATACTCAAGTATCCTGAGACAACTTGTTTGATCTATACTTGAGCATATCTCAACTAATCTGAACATCATCAATCAGGGGTTTTGGTATCTAAATCAAAATCATTTTATTCCCAACAATTTCCCCCTTTTTGATGATGCCAAAACCTATTACAAAGGGAACTTGACTTATACTAAGCTCTGTCTTCAGGATAGATGAACTGGTCAATTTTCCTAAAACAAACTGTTAGCACAAATAATAAATCAAGTATATAGGTCATGTCAGGTTAGTTGAGATAATGAGTTGTTATCTCTTGATGGAAACATAGTGATCCTTTCATATATGTCATAAAGCATTACAGTACAGAAAATTCAAAAAGGACTCACTAAGCTGATACAAATAAAACAAGATAACAACAGAAATCATAGAAAGATAGGGAAGGAGTGAACATATGCTTCAGAGAGTTCCATCATCTTGAGGGGCAATCCCATACTGAGCCCAGACCCTTTTCTTTAGTTCCCAGATATCCTTGTTGGTTCCTTTAGGGCCAGGCTTCATCTTCTCCATCCTCATGATTGAGATGAACTCCTCCAGAATCTTTCCCTCATCAATAAGGTTCCCATTGAACTTTGGTGGCATGTATAGAATTGGACCAGGGGCCTTGAACTCAACTCTAGCCATCTCAGCTGCTGCAAACAGCTTCTGGTATAGGTCCCTATGGTTCTCAAACATGAACTGCACAAAGACTTCATCAACACTCTCTTCAAGCCATTTTCCTATGACATAAAAGTCATACACAAAGCTTCTCTTGGCCTCCTCCCATGCATCATTCAGTGAGATTGGCACCCACTTATCATGGTGAGGGTACTGAGTGTCCCATCTCTGCAGCATTTGAGGCTTAAGTTTTCTATATGATGCCCTCCTTCTTGGAGCTTTGAAGTTTACCCTTCTCTCATCCCTTGCTTTGTTGGCCTCAACCAACTGATCCATTCTTTCCTTAGCTCTTTGAAGAGCTAGCTTCTCCTGTGTCTCAGGATCCTTTCCAAATCCTTCTTCAAACAGCTTTGAAGGATCATCAGCAAGCTTGGGCACTCTAACTTCAGGCTCTTTGTCCTGTTCTTCTTCTTCTGCTTCCTCTTGAATATCAGGCAACTTGGCAGTTTTCTTCAACCTCTTGGACTGACTCAGTGGAGTTGACTCTTCAAATTGAAACTTAGATGGAAGAGTCAAGCTGGTTGGGAACTCATTAAAAGCTTGTTGTTCCTTTCTCTTCCTTTCAGAGGCCCTGGTCACCTTCCCCCTTACTTCAACAATCTTCTCCTTGGGGTCAAGGCCTGCAGACTCACCACCAGGTCTCTGTTGCTTCCTTGCCTGACTTTCCATTGCAGACATCATAGATTCCTTGACAGCAATCTGGATTTGTTCTTCCTCAGTCAAATTCTCAATATTCATTGGGCCTTTGCCTTTCCCAATATCTTCTTCTTCCTCCTCCTCAACTTCAGGGACCTTCTCCTTTCCTTTGGATTCACCAATCTTCAAGGTTCCCTTTGCTCTAGCTCTCTCTCTCTTTCCCCCTTTTTGGCATTATCAAAACACTGGGGCTTCAAGTCACTGATAGTGACTGAGAGATGGGAGTGAGCATGAGTGAGGGACTTCAACTCCTGCAGCAGATAAACATTCTCATCATGAATGTTTTGCATCTTGTCATCAGACATACTCAAGAATGTGTGAACAGGCTTCATTTTCTGAGCAACAATGGCATCCAAAGTGGCTTTCAATGATTGATCAAGTTTGGCCTGCAGTTGGTCAGTGAGGTTGGACACAACTTGATCAGACACTTTGGCCATTAGTTCAACTGTGAACTTTTCTGCAGCTTCTTTCACCATAGCAGCTTTCAACTCCTCAGCCTTCCTCCTTTGAGCTGTTGTCCTCTGTCTCAAGGCATCCTTTATTGTCCTTCTCAAAGCTCTCACATTGTGCTTGTAAAGATCCTTGAGACCTTGCTGCTCCTTTTTCACAGATTTTGTGAACTTTACCATCTCATCCTTGGCCCTTGTAACTTCTGTTGAAACTGTTTGCAGTCCAGTTTCAACTCCACAAATTCTTGCATCCAAAGTTGGCAAGATCACTTCCTCTGAGCCAGTAAGCCTCATCTCCACAGAAGCTAGAGTTTTGCCTTGGCCATCAAGGGTATCTACTGTTTCAGCATGAGCCTTCCCAACTTCCCTGACCAGATTGTCCAGCTTTTCTGACTGTTGCTCAATGGATGTTGCAGTCTTTGATGCAATTTTCAAGCTAGCCTCAGTTGCATTAACTTGCTCAAAGTATATCTTGTTCAATGTGGACACATTTGCTGAAATTGCCTCTAGATCAGTATCAGCATCAACTTGAATGTCAGTAAGGGAAGCATCTGCAAAAATCTGTTCAATAGTAACAGCCACTGTATCTGCAAAACTCAAAGGGTTAGTTAAAACACCCTCAACACCCTCATTTTTTCTTTCTCCCATAAGGTCTGATACATCAGCACCTATACTCTCATTTTCAACTTTATTATTTTCTTCATTCACACATGATGGACTCACATTCACTAGAGAATCAGGCCTCCTTTCACCAAGGGATTCATCAAGTTCAGATTTGACTTGAAGAATAGTCTGACTCTCATATTGGGCTGCACCCCATATTTCTACTTCATCTCCCTCTAATGTTGGTGCACTCAAAGTACCAGTAATCACACAATCCTCACCATCTCCCTCTGATTTTTTAATGCTAACATGCTTTTCAACTTCTTCCGTTCCTAATCCTGACACCTCCATATCCTCAACAGGATCCACAGAGGGCAGTTGTTGGGAGATCACAGTGCTTGGGCATTCCAAGTCCACTGAGTCATCCTGACACAATTTTATAGTGGTTCAGAGCCTTAATACTCCTACATCCACTTTCCCTGATTGAACAGGATAATTCCTTAACAATGGAATTAGCTTGTTTTATAGTGCCAAGGTGAATTGGTCAACAACACTCTCTTAGTGTTTTGATCCCTAGGATAATCTGAGTCCTAGTGCTCAATTTCTCTGAGTTAAGACTGTTTTTCACAATACCAGCCCTTAACTCCTCACTTCTACAACAAACACTCCTTCACTTAATGAGGTAAGGGTTTGAGGTTTGGTTCCAACTAGTAGAGATATCGTTTACAACAAGAACAGTGTAAAGGCTTAGGATATCTCAATGCTAAGCTTTGGATGTTTACAAAGATTGGCTTAGCTAATTGAAGTGATCAGGAAACTTGGGATTCTGAAGAACAGCTTTGGTTTCCTTTGATTGCTTGATGAGAGTTTGATAGCAGATAGTTGGATGCTTGAATCCTTTGATCACTTCTGAATTTATAGGCAAATTTGATCAACTACCCGTTGGAGAGATAGCATTTCAAACTTGTCTATTTGCAGCACCATTGAAACGGTTATGAAGCTTGGCATCATTTTATCCACTGTGTAAAAGTTTCTTCAATGGTTGTTTGAATGAATGTGTTGACTTCTGAAAATGCGGCTGAGATGACTTGTGTCAGGTTCCAAATATGCACATTTCCCAAGGTTGATTAGTGGCTGACTCTACACTCAACCAACGGTCAGATGGGACAACTCCCCTGAACATTCTTGCTGCAATTTTAGAATGTTCCAACATTCATTCAATGCTTCAATCTTTAATGCTTCTAGGTCTTCAGTGCATAGTTCAGGCTTGATGGTAATAAATGCTTCAATAAATGTGTCTTCTGTGATCCTAGCAATCAATGCTCTTGATTATTTGTACTTCAATTGATCTGATCATTTGCATTTAAGAGCATTGTCTTAACACTCTTGATCTTTTCAGCCATGTTGTCCACTCAGTCAGCTTGTCTTGGAAACTCAGCAACTTTGGCCTATAACCTTAACACTAATCAAGCTGCCTAACATTCCAGCTTTGGACAATTATCCTGAACTCTAAATCTCACAACACTTCTGAGATTTTAAGCATTTCTACATACTCAAGTATCCTGAGACAACTTGTCTGATCTATACTTGAGCATATCTCAACTAATCTGAACATCATCAATCAGGGGTTTTGGTATCTAAATCAAAATCATTTTATTCCCAACAGCACTTTATGAGAGTATGGGGGAGTAGATGATGCGGCCTAAAATCGTCATCCCGTAAGAATTCGATACGTATATAGATGATGGGATTAACGAGAGAATACGGATTGGAGAGGACTCCTCAGAATGCAGGAGTCCGCCCGGATGACCCTCCGGGGGGAGCTCTACCCAAGGACCTCGGGGGAGGAACACCGAGGAGACCCGGTCCTGGGGGAATTAGTTGGTCGGGATAACAGGAGAGGTTCCGTATAAAACGGGGATAACGTTGCATAGAAGATGACTCATTCTTCTCCATCTCAACGACTTGAGTCCACAAAAGGGAGTGGTTGCGTTTCTTTAGGGACTGAGAGATCGGGAAACCCTGTCAAAGGTGGCTGGACTAATTCAAAGATAGTAAGAGGTACAGGTCCGAGATAAGGGGAAAACCTAACTTCCCCTCAGGTAGAATTCCTCTATAAATAAGTAAGCTTATGTACATTCATATTTTACGATCTCTAACATCATTTTTACACACTGAGTCTTTTACTTGATACTCATATACCTCTTGAGGATCTCTTTGACGATCAGAGGACTCTCTAGTCCTTACCTAATACGAAAATACGTTTACTGACTTAAGCATCGGAGTGTCCGCGCCGGACTCCCTTCCGGCGTATTTTTTGCAGGTTCTCGAGAGGCTAATTCCAAGAAGACATTACATTCGAGGATCATTCATACTAGAGCGAAATCCCGGATATTTAATCCACGGGATATACAATCTTACCGTGCAAGTTATTGCACAATAGGTTATAACTACTAAAATATACTCCCTCCGTCCGCCTATAAGCTTCCCGCTACTTTTTGACACAGAGATTAAGAAAAGTGATTAAATAATATATATAGTACAAGTGATGTGATTGGAAGAAGATGAGAGATATAGAGAAAAAGTAAGATATAAAGTGATGTGTAAGAAAAAGTACTTACCAAAAAGGGTATGGGAAGCTTATAAACGGACGGACCAAAATGGTAAAATGAAAAGCTTATAGACGGACGGAGGGAGTAAGTTTTTTTATTGAAATCAACAACTACTCTACCTAACACTTTCATTTTGTTAATTGCTACTCCCTCCGTCCCACAGGAATTTGCACACTTTCCATATATGGATGTCCCATACCAATTTGCACACTCCATAAAAGGAAATATCTTCACAACCCTCAACCTTGAAATATACTCATATTTACCCATATGCCATTACTTTTTCACACTCAATCTACTTTTTACTTTACTTTATTCATAAAAGTTTACAAAACTACCCCTCAAAACATCAATCATTACACCTTTTCTTACACATTTCTTAAAATGTGTGTCGGTCAAAGGGTGCAAATTCCTTCGAGACGGAGGGAGTATTTTTCACAAATACTCCATGTATATATACAGGTGCTGTTCTGCTGATCTTTGAAAAGGGAGATGGGGAGCTTTTAATGTGAAGTAGACAATACACAAGGACAATAAAGAGAGGATATAATATATATATATATATATATATGTATATATATATATATATGTGGGCGCTGTTCTGCTAATCTTTGAAATGGGACATGTGGTGCTTTAAATGCGAAGTAGACAGTAAGGAAAGACAGCCTCTAGGCCCCTCTCTACTAATTTAGTTTAATTAAAACTGTTTTTTAGATTAAAGAGTCATGTTTACAAAATACCCTGTACAATTTAATACTCCAATTGTACTCCATCCGTCCCGGGGAAAGCTCCCCATGAATAGGAGTGGCAACGGGGCGAGGCGGGGCGGGGTCGGTTTATGCCTCCGGCCCCGACGGAGAATTTTTCTCCCCGAACCCGGACGGGAAAAATTTTTAAATCCCCATCCCCGCTCCGATCGATATCGGATTTCCTCGAACCCGACCCGAAAACCAAATTGTTTATTCAATTATTATTTTTCTATTTTAATAATTATTATACCTCCCTAAAAAAATTATTATATTATTAAATATTAATTATGTTATAAAATTATTTATTAAAAAACAATTTAAAAGAAAAAACATAAATAATATTTAAATATATATAGATATATGTGCATACATAAATATAAAAAATATGTATATAATGAATATCGGGGCGGGTTCGGAGCGGGGCGCGGGGCGGTGCATATAAATATCGTCCCCGCCCCGTCCCCGATTTAATATTTTTCGGTTTTCCCCGAAAACCGAACCCGATAAGATGACAAAAAAACTGCCCCGATCGGGACGGGGGCGGGGCGGATCACCAGGGATTCGGTATAAATTGTCATGCCTACCTATGAGCTCCGGGCACGGAGGTTAAGAAATACTCCCTCCATCCAATTTCATTATTCCCACTTTCCTTTTTTGGTTGTCCAATTTTATTATGCCCATACCCTTTTTGGAAACAATACTATTCATACTACTTTATCTCCACCCTCATACAATTACTTATTTATCCACTTTGTCATTCACTTTATTCATAAACAATCATATATTTACAAATGGACCCCACAATACCCTATCATACCCTCAACTTATCTATTTTATTAATAAACTAATCAATATTCATTAAAACTCGTGTCTGGAAAAGTGGACATAATAAAATTGGACGGAGGGAGTATAATATAATAAGTAGATGTATTAGAGGTGATGTGATTGAGAGAGAGAAGAATGTAATGAAATGTGAGAGAGAATGGTTTGTCAAAAAAGGGATGGAGAGCTTTATTTGGGACAGACTAAAATGGAAAGTCGAGTACCTATCTCTGAGATGGGGGGGAGTACAAAATTAAAATTAAAGTTCAAAAGCTGCAAACATAAAAAAATACAGTCGGAAAACAGTCAGTTTAATCACCAAACCGAAATCGAACCACATTTTATTATTGGACACATTTACTCCTCACTAATATTTATTTTTTTCATTAAGTTAAAACTTAATATAGAAAGATTTAGAATGTCAATTTACCTTATCAAAATATATAAACGATCATATATTAATAAATACTCCCTCCGTCCGCCTATAAACTTCACGTAACTTTTTGGCATAAAAATTAAGAAAAATGATTAAATAATAGATATAGTACAAGTGATGTGATTGAGAGAGGAGATAAATAGAGAGAAAAAGTAAGATATAAAGTGAAGTGTAAGAAAAAGTACTTACCAAAAAAGGTATGAAAATCTTATAGACGGACGGACCAAAATAGTAAAATGGGAAGCTTGACAAAGATTTAAGATAAATTTTGTCTTAATGGAGAGAGAGAGTCTAGAGAGAGAGAGAGAGGGTGGGGAAGGTGAGTGGGTGAGAGTAAGCCATAGGAACAACCGACCCTTTTCCGAGCGACCTCCGGTGAGGCAATCTGATATTCCAAACCGTAGTAACTCCCTCAACCGTAGTTACCCCCATAGGACAGGTAGGAAATCGGAATTTGAAGAGTTTAACCGACAGAGAAACCGTGGGAATGCCGCCTGGAGGGAGAAACTTGTTGCTCTCAAGACAAATAAAGTGGTAACTTTCTTCTTCAGGAATTTTCCGGCAGAGTGCACCATTGATGATCTAAAATACAGTTTCAATAAAGTGGGGAAGGTGGTGGACATCTTTCGACCACACAAACAGGACAGAGGTGGCAAACCGTTTGGGTTTGTCAGGTTTGAAAACGGAACGGACGAGGCGCAAACGCTCCAAGCACTCAACGAGGTATGGATGGGGAGCTACAAAATCAGGGCCTACGTGCCGCGCTACAACAGGATACCAGAAGAGCCCAAGAAGGTAGAACCAAGAACTTTCAAGTTTGAAGCCAACAGGAATTTGAGAACAAAAGAGATATCCTTCTCGAAAGCTGTATCCAATATTATTCGGAGTGAGAATCCCCAGGAGCCTTTGGATGAAAGGGTGTTTCCTGACCTTTCTCCAAAGGAGATGCAAACGATCAAATTCAAAACACAGAGGGAGGAAACCGAGTGGCTGGGCTCGTGTTTTACGGGAGTCCTGAAAAAAGGCTTTTCTTGGGAGGATCACGGGGAAGAATTACAACAGGAATGTGTGAACATATTCCACCTACGAACGCTCGGGGACGATGCTGTGCTAATTGAAAATGTCTCCGGAAAAAGCCTAGACGAAATCTCTGGGTCCATGGAAGAATGGCTCGGGCATTAGTTCGAATGGTGTAGGGAGTGGCGACCCGTCGACGTGAGCCACAAAAGATTGGTGTGGATAAGGTGGTTCGGGTTACCTGTACATGCTTGGAACGTTCGATTCTTCGAAACGGCGTGCTGCCCCTTTGGTAAATTGGTGAAGATTGATACCCAGACGTTAAACAAAACACGACTCGACTACGCCAGGGTTCTTGTCTCGGCTTCCTATCTAAACTATGTCAATCAAACTATCCTTCTGGTTATTGACGGTGAGACCTTCAAAAGCCGGGCTATGGAGGAAGTCGATTTTCCAAGGCAGACGACACAGCCTAGGGTCGAATCCGACTCTGATTTTAACGATGATGACTCTAAGTGGTCGTGGGAGGAAGAAGGCCTCATTGCCTCTGCCTCATGTGATCAGGCAGCAGCGGAAATTTGTGATCGAGGAGGTGCAGGCTGTCACAATGAGAAATCGGAATCTATCTCAGTTTGCCAGGAATTAAAGAATAAAAATGTTGTGGGGGGTGAGCATATCCTTCGCGATCAAGAATCGGCCGGCGAAGAGGTGCAGTTCGGCGACGCCGACGAATATGTGCAGGGCGGCGACACCGGACAGGAAATTGCAGAGTATGCCCATCGCGATCAAGTAATCGCCGGCGTGGAGGTGCAGATCGGCGTCACCGACGAGATTGAGCAGACCGGCGACGCTGGAGAGGTTGAGCAGATCGGCGACGCCGGCCAGAAAATCGCAGAAACCGCAGAGCAACGGAGCCGCCCAGAAATTGCAGAACTCGCCGGTCAAGAGACGCAGAGCCTCGACGCCGTCCTGAGTAGGCAGATTGGGGTCACCGGACACGATACCCAGATCGAAGAAGACGGCCGGAATTCGCGGATCGAAGAAAGTGGCCATGAATTCCAGATCGAAGAAATTGGCCGGAGGCAGCGGTTCGTCGACGCCGCAAATGAAACCCTTGGTACAATAGCTACGGCGGCGGCGACAAAACAGGGATCCCCAGGCGGCGGCGACTGTTCCGGCGGATCACCGGAAAAAACTCCCCACGGCCAGAAATCGAAAGGCTGCATCGTACAAAGCAAGGATGGGGCCCGAGGAGACAGAGGAGTAAATGCAGTTAATGTACCCTCGAAACAAGAAAAGCATGAAGAGGCATGGAGAAAGCGTGAGTCGGATTCAATCATGGCGCCGTCATCTAAAATCGAGGAGGGGCCCCACAAATCTGATTTTGTACAAGAAATGACCGTTCAAATTGATCTTACCAAGTCAGTGGGGACCACCTCTTCCAAAGAAAACGGTTGTGAGGTACTGGGCCCTAATTGTACTCCTCTTTTCCACCCATCCAAATCTTTGACCAGTACTTCACTAATGCCCACAAAAAATGATGCTGGGCCCAAGTCCAATCTTGTACCCCCCTCTACCCATATAACCGAAAATGTCCCACCCCCCCTTATTCTTGATACACCCCCCCATCCTCCCACTAAAACCTATACACCCCCCACAAACCCAACACTGGAGGCACACCCCAACAAACCTGTTACACCCCTCAACATATCCTTACTGAACCCACCTCTACCCAACACCCAAAACAACACACCACCCCTCCCTACCCACCCCCACACCCAACCTCACGAGCCCAAATCCCACAATCCTACCCAACCCAACCACAATCCCGCCCCCACTTTTAACACCACCAAACCCACATATAAACCCCGCAAAAATCCCCCAAAGAAGAAAATAACCAAAATGGAAATGTGGCAAATGGAGACCAAGAGGTGGACGGAATTCTCAAAAGGTTTCGAAACTGAGAATGATAAAACGGCTGAGATAAATAAACAGCCAAACAAGGGGAAAGGGAAACGACGAACGCCCAACCAGTCACCACTCGAACTGGAACAGGAAGCCTCAGAAACATGGAATCTAGGGAAAAGCCTAGGCCTACAGTCCAAAACTTCGGATGCCCAGGAAATAAGTAAACTCGTTGAGCTAGAGAAAAAGGCCCGGTCAAAGAAAACTAAGGCAGAAGGTGTGGCAAAAGAGGGTTGTCCATGAAGATTCTATCCATGAACATCCGCGGCTTGGGGAATAGAGTAAAAAAAGAAGAGTTACGGAGTTTAATTAAAACTCAGGGAGTGGAAATGTGCTGCATTCAAGAATCGAAACTGGAAAGTGTAGATGAAGCAACATGTCGCGCAATATGGGGTGAAGGAAAGATGGAATGGTACTCAAGGGAAGCCGTAGGGAGATCCGGTGGAATCATATCCATATGGAACTCAGAGGTCTTCAGATGCTCCAGCTCATGGCATATGGTGGGTGGCGTAATACTAAACGGCTACTGGGGACAAGCCAATGTTCAATGCTGCATCGTCAACATATACGCCCCATGCAATCTACCCGAAAAAATAGATCTATGGGACCGTGTAAGTACGATCGTGAGCCAAAACCCTGCAACATGTATCTGTATCATCGGAGATTTCAACGCAATACAGTGTGGAGCGGAGAGGGATGGAAGAGGAGTACAACAACATAACCACAGAGATATACTGATTTTTGATAGATTCATCAAAGCTGCAAACCTGGTGGACCTCCCACTCCACGGAAGGAAATATACCTGGTACAAAGCTGACGGATCATGCAAGAGCAAGCTGGACAGAGCCTTGATCAACCATCACTGGCTAAATCAGTGGCCTAACACGCATCTAAGGGGGCTGAGGCGATCAGTATCGGACCATTGCCCTATTCTCCTGGGAATCAAGGTAACAGATTGGGGGCCAAAACCATTCCGAAGCCTCAACGCATGGTCAACCCACCCGGAATTCAAGAACTTCGTCAAGGAAAAATGGGAAAGCTATCAAGTACAAGGCTGGAGTGGCTATGTCATCAAGGAAAAGCTGAAAAGACTCAAAGCAGACCTGAAGGAGTGGAACACCAACACGTTCGGAATCATTGAAAACAATATAGAAACACAAAGGGAGGAAATCCAGAAGTTGGACATAGTGGACGAAGTCTTTGGGCTAAACGACGATGAAATTATAAACAGAAATAAGGCAACCGCCCTGTTGATCCGAGAACTGAAGAAGAAAAGTATGATCAATTACCAAAAATCAAGGTGTAGATGGGTGAAAGAGGGAGACTGTAATACGCGCTTCTTCCATAACTACATCAACAGGAGAAGGAAAAGAAACGAAATCCTCGGTTTAATGGTGGAAGGCGAATGGAGCGAAGAAGTCTCAACAGTGAAAAAAGGGGTTTTTGAACACTTCCAAAACCACTTTAAGAAACAAGGGACCACCAGACCAATCCCCACAGCAGACTTCTCAAGAAGACGGATCGCGGACACAGAAAACGAAATGCTTATAGCCCCATTCTCAAAAGAGGAAATTCGTGAAGCCCTAGATGCCTGTGACAACTCAAAAAGCCCTGGACCGGATGGGTTCAATTTTGGATTCCTCAAGAAGTTCTGGCATCTCCTGGAACCCGAATTCTTACGACTTATGGAGGAATTCCATACCCATGGAAGACTGGTGAGAGGCCTCAACCCAACATTCATTGTGCTCATCCCCAAAAAAGAGGTTAGTACGGATCTGAATGATTTCAGGCCAATCTCCCTTGTTGGGGGAATCTACAAGATAATATCAAAAATCCTGGCAAGAAGACTTGGCAAAGTGTTACCATCCATCATATCGGACGCTCAATCGGCCTTCGTTGGAGAGAGGAATATCCTGGACAGCGTGATTGTGTTAAACGAAGCGATCGATGAAGCAAAACGGGAGAGACTGGCACGAGCTTTTCTGAAGATTGACTTTGCAAAAGCTTACGACTCGGTAGACTGGGGTTACTTGGATATTATGATGGACAGGTTCAATTTCAATCCCAAATGGAGGAAGTGGATAATGGAATGTGTGACGACAGCCTCAGCTACGGTCCTGGTCAATGGCAGTCCATCCGGAGAATTCAAATTGGAAAGGGGATTAAGGCAAGGGGACCCTCTATCCCCGTTCCTCTTCTTGATAGCTGCAGAAGGATTGAGTATCCTAATGGAAAGAGCAACTGAAGAAGGCATGTTTAAAGCAGCAGAAATTGGCACGGATAATATTAAAGTCTCACATCTACAGTTTGCAGACGACACAATCCTAATGGGGGATGCCAGTCTGGAAAACGCCCGGGTAACGAGACGATTGCTGAGAAACATGGAACTAATGTCTGAGTTGAAAATCAACTTCAACAAGTGCTCGATCATGGGAGTGAATACGGAAGATAACACCCTTAGAGAAATGTCGGAGATCCTGGGATGCAAGGTGGACACCATTCCCTTCACATATCTGGGAATGAAAGTAGGGGCTAATCACAGGAAAGCACAAGAATGGGTGTTAATCGTGGAGAAGGTAAGAACCAGGTTAGCAAGATGGGACGACAGGAAGATCTCGATAGGAGGCAGAATCACGCTATTGAACTCGGTTATCTCTTATCTTCCGACGTACTACCTGTCTTTTTACCGCATACCAAAGAAAACCTTGAGTGAGATTGTGAGCCTACAACGAAACTTTCTTTGGGGGGGTGGGAGCAAGGGGAAGAGAGTGGCATGGATCGACTGGAAAAGAGTATGTAACATGAAACATCTAGGAGGGCTAGGGGTAAGAGATATTAGGGTCTTCAACGAAACATTATTGGAGAAATGGGGCTGGAAATTTATAAATGAGAGGAATAGTCTTTGGGTGAGGGTCTTACGGTCTAGATATGGGGTAGCCTGGGGAGATGGCTTCGGCCTCTTTCCAACAGGAAGGGAGGGGAGGGTGTCTCTATGGTGGAGGGATGTCCTAAAAGTGATAGGTGAGAGCAATGGGGGTTGGTTCCATGGAAATTTGACTAAGGTCTTAGGGGATGGGAAAAAATCTTTCTTTTGGGAGGAAAACTGGACTGGGGAGGGTGCTCTTAAGGATAGATTCAAGAGATTATACTCAGTTAGTTTAGATAAGGGGAAAACTGTAGGGGAAATGGGGGTTTGGGAAGGGGATATGTGGAGGTGGACTTGGAGATGGAGAAGATCACTGTTCGACAGGGAACAAATATATCTTAATAATCTCTTATCTGTGATGGACAGGTTCAAACTAAAAGCAGGAACTGAAGACTCATGGAAATGGAAAGCATCGAAGACAGGGGAGTTCTCCACAAAAGAAACGTATTCAACATTGTTCAACCAAAACCAAGACAACCAACCAGAAGACAAGCTGGTGCAGGGGTTCAAGACCATATGGAAGAATTTTGCACCATCGAAAGTCAAGGCCCATGCTTGGAGACTCCTTTGGGGCAGATTACCGACTAGGTCCAACCTCAGAAGAAGAAACATCCTCAAACAGAATGATGACTTAAGGTGCGTACTCTGTGGCAACAGCGAGGAAACCGAAAGACACATTTTCCTGAAATGCCCCCAAACATACCAAGTATGGATGGAATGTCTGTCGTGGCTCAAATCCCCGTCAGCACTTTCGTCAAATATCCTGGACAACTTCCTAGGATTTGGGGGTATATTGAGGTGTAGAAACGGGAGAAAGATTGCTACATGTATATGGCTCTGTGTGGTGTGGCTGATATGGAAATGGAGAAATGCAATCATCTTCAAGAACGAAACCTTCTCGATCACAAAAGTCAAGGAGGAAATGAGAGCAATAATCTGGAGCTGGTTTACGATCAAATACCCTAACCGGAACAACCTTTCCTTCAGGACATGGGTGTTAGACCCAATTCAGTGTATGAAATGAAATCTGTGTAGTGTAAGACCTTTACTGCTTTTATTCTGTACCTTGTACTATGATTTTCCTGGGTATCTCTTGTACCCAATAATAATAACATATCCTTTTACTGATCAAAAAAAAAAAAAGTAAAATGGGAAGCTTATAGGCGGAAGGAGGGAGTAAAAATTAAATAGAAATAACTTATGAAAATTTAAGACCTATAATTTTTTGTGATGATAAAAGGGGAAACAGTACGTGGACATATAGTCTTAGTTTCTTTGTTTTTTGATGGGTTTTTTTTAAGTAGGCCCGTGGTCTTAGAATATTGGTATTTGGTGGAGTTTTATCTCTATTTTTTAGTCTCTTTTATTTGATAGAAGAACACCTTAATGTGGGGTTGTTCTTTGTATTGAAAGTAGAGATCCGATCATCATTTAGAAATAAATGGTACACTCATTTTCTCTTCCTCGCGATTGGAGGGACAACGATACCATATGAATCTGTTTAGTTTAAAGATCAAAAGATTGAACATAAAATTGTAATTGTATAATGTATTGATCTAAAAAAAAAAAGTACGTGGACATATAGTCTATAACATCAATTAATTAGAAATAAATTTATTCTTTTATTTTATAATTTCCTAATGGATAGGGCATCTAAATTAATGAAGGTTGACTTTCCATAGAATTGAATGTTATGTATTTGATTAGTTGATCGTGTTTCTTCGTTCATTGTGTAATACTACCATCTTTTACTCTATCCCTTCCAAAATAAATTTACACTTTCACACTCTTAAAATGAAAATTCTTTATAAACTCCACCCTTATAATATTCTTAATTTTACACAAATGTCATATTTTTTCTTCACACATACATAAAAATCAACTCATTTATTTATTTTATACACAAAATTTTATAAAATTACTCCTTGAAACTCCACTTATTATTACATTTTCTTAATATACGTGTTCATCTACCTATGAAAATTATCTTGGAACGAAGGGAATACTATTTTATTTTTCAAGTTTCGATAATCAAGTTGACCGAATGACCGTACACCATCAAGGGTCTCAAGTGTATGTCAAAGTAAAACTCTCTCTGTATTGATATAGCACGGACGCGGGACGTCCGGTTACAGTTTGGATAAACACTAAATCGAAATCGAACCGGTTATGTTTACGGTTTGTAATCGACGGTTTGACGGTTTAGTTTTATTTTTTTCGCTCATTTTTTTGTTCGTTTTAACCTTCTTTATTTTTTAAGAAAATACATTATTAGAATTTAATACAAATTATATAGTACTACAATTTATTTATACTTAAAAAATTAAAGATTTGTATGTAAAAAAAAAGGTAAATCGGCTATTTCAATTTTTAAAAATCTGTAACCGTAATTGAACCGTCATTTTACGATTACAGTTCGATTTTTTAAACCGTAACCGACAATTAATTAAAAACAGGCCAGTTTAGCAGTTTAACGATTTGTCGGTTCGAATTTGCACATGTCTACGTACACTACAAAAAAGAGGTGTTTTACCGACGAAAATGCCGACGGATATTCAGTCGGTATTGGCTCTTGCCGACGGAAATACCGACGGATTTCATCCGTCGGCCAGGAATGGGTCGGTATGGTTTACCGACGGAAAATATGATTCCGTCGGTATGTGGCGACGGATTCCCGACGATTTCTGCCCGTCGCCAGTACCGACGGATTCAATTCCGTCGGCATTCAAACCAACCCGTTTACAAACCGGGTCGCCTGTACCGACGGATTCAATTCCGTCGGCAGTCAAACCAACCCTTTTTCAAACCGGGTCAAGATTCCGTCGGTACATCCGTCGGTGGAGCCGTCGGTATATTTTGGACACCGACGGAATTTTCCGTCGGTAAGTACCAAAAATATTTTTAAAAAAATTATATTCCGTCGGCCCGTCCGTCGGCATTACCGACGCTAAACCGACGGAATATTCCGTCGGTAAGTACCAAAAATTTTTTAAAAAAAATTTATTTGTGATCGGGATCCGACTCGATCAAAATTGCATTAATTCATTACTAATAACAAAATTCATTCCAAAGAAATGAATAACATCAAGTTAAATAATTCAATACACAAATCTACTACATTAGATCCAACAGAATAAACAAAACCGAACTCAGTTGGGTGACACAAATCTACATTAGATCCAACAGAATAAACAAAATCGTCCTTTGCCTGAGCAAACAGCAACTTGTTGGTTGATTTTTGAAACATTACTTTCAATATCATCCTTGGCTTTAGGCGTTGCTTGCTTCAGATTTTATTAATCTAGCAATCTTTGTGTGTGTTGTAGTATTGAGTAGGAGGTCAGACAGCGGAGTTTGAGAAATTAAAGACATCTTAAGCAAATCCACAACCTATTTTTCACATAAAGAAATTAATTAATATATAAAATTACAAGAGGATTATAAGATAAATCGTTTAAAAAGAAATTACAAGAGGGTAAGAATCTTATTTTCCATTTATTCACAGAGTAAGAATTAGATCAGTTGGGTTATTAAATTGCTGAAATCAAAATTTATACCAGGAAAGAGAAGAACTTGATTAAACTGTCCTTCGCCGACTCCATCCCTGCCATTTCAAAATCAATTCCAAAGAATCAAGATTCAATTGTCATTTTATATATTTAAACATAAATTAAATTATCATAAAAATTGAGCATACTTCAACAATACTACGAGATCAAGTAACTTCATTAGGCTCGCATAGTTTCGGTCGGTCTCAGCAAACTTCATTACTACTACATGTTTATATATTTACTTTAGAATATTTGATGAAATTTCTCGTGAAATGGAATACGAAAAAGCTAGCTAATTAAGGGGTTAGAATGTTATTGATTTGATTAGCAGTAAAATCGAATCATATATTTGATAAAACAGTTTCGACAAAACATATATTCTCTTTCTTAATTTGTTAAAACAAGCGCAGTTGAACCAACAGCCACACCACAAGACAACGACAACTAGTAAACACACGTGCAAATTCGGGAAGAAAATTCGTCATGTGTTTTTAACTTTATAATTAAATCAAAAGAGCAGAAAAATGAGCAGTTATGCATGTCAAATTAATATGTATCATTGTTGTTGAGCTATTTAAGCATATCCATTAGTACAGTTTATCACATACATATGCCAATTCAGTTAATATCCTACAGATGATTAACAAGACGGACATATCTAAATCCACAAAATGCCAGACTTTATATTAGTACCTTCCAAATACATAGGAGATCTAACAGACGAATGCTAATGGGACGCAATTATACCCATGGCAAAATAAAATAGCAACATTAGAAAGAATGCTAGAATCTCATATCACCCTTGACGAACAAGGAACAAAACAGACTTTTAATAGAAACCAACGGCGAGAATCAAAGTAGACAAGAAATATAACTCCAACGAAAATATACCAAATTTCATGTCAACACGTTCAACTCTTCCATATTTGGAGAACAACCGCTCCAAGTCGGACTGACGAGTATCGTACTCAAAATTCCCGCAGAAAATCGGCCTCATCTTCGTCGATCACAAAAGTTGAACTTCGTCTAACAAAAAATATACATCATCAGAAATAAATAAAAAATCATCCTAATCTTTTTTTTTTTTTTTTGATGGAAGTTAAATACCCATCCCTTTTTTTCCCCTCCCCATGACTCGAACCCAGGACCTAAGGCCTAGGTAGTGGTGCTCTAACCACTTGAGCTATCCCACTTTGTCAAAAATCATCCTAATCATTAGTAATAAAGAAAAGGAGAAAATTGAAAACCGATGATCTTAAAAATAAGGCGGCCGCGTCGATTTGGAGGAGGGTGTAGCGGCCGCGTCGCGTCGCTTTGCAGTAAGGGGGATGACGGCCGCGTCGTTTGGGAGGCGGGCAACGGCTGAAGGATCGGAGGAGGAAATGGGTGGGGAAGGTGGGGGAAATAACGCGTGAAATGAGAGAAAGTTAAATTTATATTCAGAAATGTCGACGGAAATGCCGACGAATATATCTGTTGGCATTGACTCTTTGCCGTTGGCGACGGAAATGGCGACGGATATATCGGTCGGTATTGGCTCGTTGCCGTTGGCGACGGATATATCGGTCGGTATTGGCTCGTTGCCGTTGGCGACGGATATTTTCCGTCGCCATTGGATTTTTTTTTTATAAAAAATTCGATTATTTATTTTCATTGTATTTTTATAACCAAATGATAAATAATTAAATTATGAGTTATAACCAAATGATAAATAATTAAATCTTATAAATTGTACAAAATAAAATAGCTAGGTTACATTGATTTAATCTTCATCTTCGTCTTCATTTTCATTATTTGTCACATCTTCCTCTTCCTCCTCATCTTCTTCATCCTCCCTCTCGTCATGTTCATCCTCCTCCTCATGTCCACTATCGTTTTCAATAACAATCAATTGTGGATTTGCAACCGTCAAGTCTACCGAAAGATTAAAATCTCCCGCAAACACTTCAGTTTGATTCTCTATTTGTTCAATTTGAAACGGAGGTTCATCTTCATCGTTGTTTTCCTTTTGGGGGACCTCCACCATTGACCTTGCCTTCACTTGGAAACAGCGTGCCATTCTCTATTACGTTTTCCAGCTCCTGGATACGTGCAGTAGTAGATAGTTCAACAACTAAAATTAATATACACATTCTTAACACATAAAACACACATAACTAAAATTAAACAACTAATACTTAAACATAAAAGTAAATAGTTCAACAATAATGCAGATAAAAATAAATAGTTCTACGAGACATAAAAGTAAATAGTTCTACGAGACATAAAAATAAAATTGTTCAACACATAAAAAAAAAAATTGTTCAAAGTCACTCAATCACCATACATATACATATCAAGGCCATCATCGTTGCCAACGAACTGCAGAGCCATCATGTCATCATCAAGCATGGTCGGGACATAGCCTGAGGGGGCTGGGGGAACAGACACGTTCACGTTGGCCGTCGGTGGAGGAGCTTGCATGGTTCTCTGATAAACCTCCTCGACAGGGGCGGACGGATGTATATGTTGGGGAGGGCCATGGCCCCCCTCAAATTTCTTCCCATATGTAATTTTTATATATATTAATATTAACTTCTTTTTTCTTTTAATTGCCCCCCTAAATTAACATAAACAATAATAATGGGCTAAACAATAAACTAATAAACTAAGCCCAATCCACAAATCTCCATAAATGTATAGCCGACTTTTGTTATTTATTATTTTAACTATTTTTTAAAATATTTAATCTAAATTAGCGTTTAAAATTAAATATTTAATTATATTTAATTTGTTTGAGTCTATTAGGGATAAAAATGACGTAACTATATATTATTTTAATATTTTTTAAACACACAATTAACTCATTAATAGTATTATATAAATAAAGAAAATTAGCCCCTTAAAAAAATTGTTGAAGAAAATATAATTAACAATTTTACATTACACTAAACAAAATAAATAAATAAAGTATTAATTATTTTTTATATTATCAATATATTTAGTGTATTAATTATTTATTATATTGCCAATATATTTAATGTATTAATTATTTTTACCAAATTTAAATTGTTAATTATATTTTCTTAAATGTATTAATTTGGTAAATAAATAAACTCATGTATATATATTAATATTTTGGATCATTAATTTGTTTTAAGCAAGACATGTGAAATATTTTTCACATAAAATATGGAGTATATAATTAAGACAGTTTCTAAAATTTACATGTGAATTTGTATCTCATCTTATCTTAATTAACTATATTTTATAGATAAAATATTTCATATAAATATTTTTGTGATTTATTTTTGGCCCCCCCTAACTTTCAATCCTGGGTTCGCCCCTGCTCCTCGATCCTCTCGTCCGACCACCCCAACTCTCGACCCATATTCATATGCATCACATGGATGTAATGGTTGAATTGTGCCATCATATCAGGAGTTGGGGTGGAAGATACGGAACCCTGCGATGTCGTCTGGGACGGACCAGCGCCGGACCTGACATCACTGCTCATACGACCAAGGCCCAGAACTCGTCCGCGGGTGGTGGGGGCAACTTCCAAATAAGTCCGGTCCACCACCTCGACTGTAGGGGCACTGCTGGTTCCGGCTTGAGTAGGGTCGACTTGAGTAGGGTCGACTTGAGTTCCGATCTCGGCCATCCTCCGATTCATCTCCAACTACATAATTAATAATTGTAAATTAATAGAATAAACTATAAAAAAAATGTATTTAATTAAACAATTTTATTACTTACGTGGAGGTTAGTTGTGCGCCCGTATGTGGATTGTTGTGTATTCTCGTCAAACGGATGAGCAATGCTCAACCAGTCCAAGTGAGTGGGTACACGCCCCGTCTCCCGTTCCTAATAATTAAATTTATGTATTATATATACTAAATAATTAAATTTATTGAAATTAATTAAAAAAATATTAAACACTTACAATGACAAGCGACCGCTCAAGGATGGACCGGGCTCCACACCGATGCCTGGACATCCCACCCCCAACGTCGGATCTCCGATTGGCCTTAGCAATCTCACACTTCCTGATGTACTCAGGATCCAGCCACTCCCTCGTCAATGAATCCCACAATTCAACATCATTAGCATCCTTACCCAAGCTCTACGTCTTCCCATCGGTCCGCCATGCCATTCTCCATTCGTACATTAAATCCTTATACCGCTCTTGTACCGATTTACTGAAATGCTTGAACATAGCCTGGTCCGAGTACATATCCCGATCCCAAGTGACATGTTTCTACACATATAATAAATTGTTTATTATTGAACAAATTAACAAACATTAATTAAATAATTAAGTAATTAATTACTACCTGAAATTACTCGAAGTACGCCCACTTTTTTTTGTTTTGGGACATTCCTCCAGGTAATTGCACTCGCAGAGATCGGTAAAGCGCCAAAAGCAATCGTGCATACCCTGGAGACCTCGTTACCAGGTAACAATCTGTGACATTAATTAACAAACAAAACACATTATAAATTAAAACGAATGCGAAATTAATTATTAATTATTAAACAATAAAAGTATTTAATTACTTACACTCTTCTGTCGACCCAAACGCGCTGCCGGTCATCCCGAGCAGGAACAGCAGGATGCTCCCGGGCAGACGACTGAGACGACAGCTGAGGCGACGGGTGCGGAATGGGTGGCGGAGGCGACGACAATGGTGCCCGAGACAGTATAGGCGGCGCCTCGGGTCTAAGTGTGGCTCGGCTCTTCCTCGATCGGCTACGTGACCCGGAGGCCCCGTGAGATCCCGAGCCACCAGCACCATCGCCACTCATCTATTTAATTTAAACATTCAAATTAATAAATATATATATATATATATAATACTAATTAATTAATAATAAATTTCTTAATTTAATAAAAAAACAATAATCTAATAAATTAAAATTTAATCCCTAAATAATAACCTATTTTAATTAATAATAACCTATTTTAATAAATAATTTTCTATTCAATCAACAATACCTAATTTAATCAATAATTTCCTATTTTATTCAACAATAACTAATTTAATCAATAATTTCCTATTTTAATAAATAATTTCCTATTTTATTCAACAATAACTAATTTAATCAATAATTTCCTATTTTAATAAATAATTTCCTATTTTATTCAACAATAACTAATTTAATCAAAAATTTCCTATTTTAATTAACAATTTTCTATTTTAATTAACAATCTATAACCTAATAAATTTAGTAATAATTTTCTATCTTTAAAATAACAATTTCTAATATAATTAACAAAGCCCCTAATTTAATCAATAATTTCATAATTAAACAACAATATTAATCTAGCTAATTATAACGTACAATATCATAATTTAATTATGTAATTAACTCCACTCCAACGTATATGAAAATTAAACAATTAATAATATCCACTATATATATAACATCAATTATGCAAAACATGCAATATCGATCTTAACAAATCACATCAATTTATTATAAATAACTATATACATCAACTATATATAAAGGCAATTATCCACGAACAATATCAACTAATTAATTAGATATATCAACTACATACATGCAAACTAATTAACTATATACATCAACTACAAACAATTTCATATTAATCTATATAACAAATTAAATTAACACATGCAATTTAATTCATAATTATAGGCATTACAATATAACTTAAAAATTAATTATTAACAAATTAAGAAAGCGTACCGTATAGATTTTCTAATCGAGAGATCACCTCGACAGAGCCTCTTCGCGCGATGAAGACGAACACGAACGAATTGAAAGAGGATCGAGTTTTTTTTCTTTCTTTCGAAAGAAAGAGTAATCTGTATGCAGGTTATATAGAAAAAAAAATTGTCTTTACCGACGGAAATTTCCGTCGGTCCGTCGGTAATGCCCACATTAAATTTTGCGCGTCTATCAAGAGGCGGTTAGTTAAAGCGGGTCGGTTACCGACGGAAATTTCCGTCGGTACAGCCGAATTTAAATTATTTCGCGCCTAAGGCGCGGTTACCGACGGAAAATATCCGTCGGTAACCCTAATTTACATTACCGACTGAAAATATTCGTCGGCCAGTGACCCAAAAACGACACCGTGTAGAGAGTTATGTGTGTCCGTCGGCTTTTCCGTCGGCAGTCCGTCGGAAAAGCCGACGGAATTTGATTTCCGTCGGTAGTGTCTTTTCACTTTCTATTCCGTCGGCAATCCGTCAGCATAGCCGACGGAAAGGTAATCCGTCGGTATAATTCCGTCGGCAAAACTGCGCGTTTTTGTAGTGGTACAACCATGGCAAGGGAGGCCTCCCCAAGGCCCCAACCACCACCCATATATTTAAATTTTAATATTTTAGCATATTTTTTAAATAATTAAGTAAAATTAATAATAAATTAATTTAATACATTATTTAAGTAGATAGTTTATTATAAAAGTCATTACTAAATATAAGTTTTTATTGCACTTTTGATATTTTTATATTAAAGTGATTATTTATATCTATTTTAATTATAAACCGATCTTAAAATAATTATATTTTAAATGTTTTGAAACTATTATTAATAAAAATATGAACACTTTTGTTTTATTTTAGTAATTTTTTTTAAAGCAAGTCTGCAATTATCCCATACAGGATTGATGAAGAAAATACGATTGATAGTTTAGTTTGTTAAATTTCTTTAATTTTACGCAATATTAAACAAAATAAATAAATAATGTCTTTGTTGTTCAATAATTTGAATGTTCATTTATTTTTTTAATTATTAATATTAGACGATACAATACAATAATAATATATTTCTTTTTGCAACTCATCGTCATAATTTCTAATATATGTGTAATATATATTCAATTAGTTAGTTTAAATGTTTTTTAGAAACCTAATAATTGATATTAATGTAATTTAATTTATACATAATATCTATAAATATTATAATTATGCATTTGTTAGCATTTTTTATCATTTTTTTTTCACTTTCCCTAACTTTCGATCCTGGATTCGTCCCTGTGTTTGGAGTGACCCTAAACTATTATTTACACTTTAAAATTTTTGAATCTAAAATTTAAGATACCCCTCAAATTTACGTCACCCCAAAGTTGTGTCTATGCATTACTAAAGGTTGAATTATATATGGCGCTTGTCATTGTTACATTTAATTTCTAAATTACGTATTCTATTATATTCTAGTTGCAAGTTGTGTAAATTAAATGACCTAGTTGTCTCTGTTCATTCATTTCCTAACACAGTGTCATGTGCATTACCCAGAGTATTCTTAAAGTCGATACTAGTACACTAAGGGCTAGTTTGGATTGATGGATGGAAAAACATGAGACAAATTAACTCACCCCTCCCCTAGGACTATTAGTCCTATAAATGCATGATAAATAGTACAAAATTAGCGGGCTTTGCATTAATCCCGGACCACAATCAATCAAACCAAACGTTTGATTTGTTGGGAATAAAAAGTCAATCAAGCCTAATCCAACCTAATCAAGCAAACCAAACTAGGCCTAATAGATATCTTCATTGGTTTGTAGGCTTTTAAAAGGAGTCTAATGTTGTGTTTGGATGGAGAGATTTGATTTGAGGAGTTATTTTAAATGAAAGGTTTTGAAAATATATGGATTTCAAATGACATGGTTTTAGCTAGAGAGAATTTAAAATCCTCTCAATTTTAACTAAAAAAATATATACTTTCTTTTTTAGTTTGTCCCCCAAAAGTTTGCATATCCCCAAAATAGAAATAACCATCACAATCTCCACCCTCACAATATACACATATTTACCGTTGGTGTCATTACTTTTGGGGCCCATCATACACTCAATCCACCTACTTTATTTACTTTATATATAAAAGTTTACAAAATTACCCCTCAATACTCTCATCATTACACTTTTTTCTTAAACCATATGCTCAAGATTCCCCGCAAACTTTTCAAGGACGGAGGGAGTATATATATGCTTAGGATTTTAAATCCATTCATTTCATTTTAATCCAAACAAGGGGAGTGGATTTGAATGATGGATTTGAAATCTATAGATCAAATCCCTCCATCCAAACGGAGCCTAAAGTAAATATGTGCTGACTAGATGCAAAGCGGACAATAACATACAAATGCAAATAATAAAAGTCCTTCTAATTAAGGTCCTAATATTAGTATCAGCTAGAGTTGGTCACAGAAGAAACGATGTGGATCGATGAGTTCTTTAGTGTCAAACACTAACGATGAGCGACATGATCTTTGTGGAATAGGCATTAACTTTAATAAATTAAGTGGGTCGTTTGAGGGGGCTTTGCTTGAAGTGAATTGTTGGGTGTCAAACAATATACAACATTCGTTAAACATGAGAGGATCATGATGTTTGTAAGGAATTAAGTTCAAAAATAAATTTGTGCAGACTTGACCCATGGTGGAAATTATATTACAAAGTTAAAATATATTGCAAGGACAATAATAAAAACTTAGCTTTTTTGAACGAATTCGTGAGTAAAAAAATTTACAGCTGAACAAATTGCTTGTAGTAACAAATTTTAGCCTTGTATATAATTAACAACAAAATATTTTTGGCCTAGTGGTAATATATTTTGGCTTTATAATAATACATTTTTGAACTTGTATTAGCTGAATAATTTGGTCTAATAATTGTGACATTTTTTGATCTGACAAAATATTTTTGACCTTGCAGTTGCGGCCAACAAATTTGCTTAAAATGTTAAGTGCTCTTGCATATATTTTTTATTTATAGTATCATAGGTTTATTTTATCCATGTTATAAATCACCACCCATAAATATGTTTTTGGGTAATTCAAATTTGAACATATATATAACCTGGAAAAGGTTTATTTTTAATTAAATATATTTCATGTATAAATTAAAAATAATAACTTAAATTGCATTGCTCTCCCTGCCCTAATTAATATATATATTCCCACGCATTTCATGATCAATATGCATGTGTGTCTTTTCGAATTGAGAGAAAATGCTTCACTACTACCCTCTAACTCACCTCAGCAGGCCAATCCCCATCATGATCACCTTCCCCAACGTTCCACGGCGGCTTCCACGACGACTGCCGTCCCCGTGGCCGTTGAGAAGTTGCCACAGTTTCGCTTTTGACAATTCTACTGCAGGAGGCAAAGGGTAATTCATATGTTTGCTTTTTTATTCTCTTTGTTATGCATTGTCTCTATGAATTAAGACATTGATCGATCGAATTAGTTCCTAAGATCGAGTCTGGTGTATATATATATGAATAATAATCTCGTATATAAAACGGATTTTACTTCAATACTTAATTGATTCTTATTGTAGTTTATATGAGCTAGCTCTATAATAATATACTAAAGTAGATCGATCATCAGGAATTTTTTCTTGGAGATCGATTATCAAGGACTTGATGCTTGGATTTTAAAAATTGTTATTTTTTTTCCTAGGATTTGATTTTTTTTTTTTTAATCTTTAATCTATAATATTGTTTTTGTTGATTTGTTGAAATTTAATGTTTTTTGTTAAATTGTTTTAAGTTTTATCGAATTTATAGTGATGGATGCTCTTTCTAGTTGAGAATGCATGGTCAAGATAGTGGGTATTATATATATATATATATATATATATATATATATATATATATATATATAATTCTCTTATCATTTGAGCAACTAATAGTTTTAGAACTTGTTTTGCAAATTTAATTCTAGTTACCATGCATGGTCTGTGAGTTTTATGAATTCATGTGTTAATTTCATAATTGTTTGATACTTTTTCAATTTTCTACATTTTTTGTACTTTGAATTTGTTTTATTAATATTGGGCAGTTTTATAAGTTAGCATTTGCCAAGTTTTATCTGTCTATAATTTTTAGATTTTAATTTTAACTTTTAGATTTCACTTCAATTTGAAATATGTTTAAATCAACTGAAATTCTCACATTTAATTAATTTATGTTTTGATATATACTGTTAATGAAAAGATAGAGAGATGGAAAATAAAAAAAAAAAGTAGAGAGATAGTGAAGTATTGACAAAAATAAAAAGTAAGTAACTTAGTTTGAGATAAATGATAAAATGAGACACTAAATAAATGATAAAATGAGACACTTATTGTTAGGGAGTGAATATTAATTTAATGGTAAAAAATATTATTTTCACTATTTTTTCACCATAATTTGTTTTTTTACATTCAAAATATTATTTTTATTTAGAAAATTAAGTGATTACTTTTTCACCGTCTTATGGATAACATTCGATGAGAGTGTTAAAGATTTATGTGGAATTATAATAAATATAAAGGTAAGCTACTAATATTTAATATATGTACAAACTGACTTTTTTTTTTTTTGCCATTTGACAGAATGAAGTGGTTTCATGAAATTGAACTACAAGTTCGGGACTACGAACTCGATCAATATGGAGTTGTGAATAATTCAGTTTATTCGAATTATTGTGAATTAGGTAACACTGCTACTTACATCTTCTCGAAATTAAAATACTCCTTTTGTTTCACATTATATAATTTTGATTTGACTTTTGAAAAGAAAATGATAAAATTAAGATAGATTTATCATCCAATAAAAAAGAAAGAAGATTTTTTAGAAATACATTAAGCGTGTGTTAGAGAAACATGAAATAAAAAATAAAACCATCAATTTATAATCTGGAACGAAATTTAATTACAACAACAAAATTAATGCAAAAAACAGAGCTAGGGAGTAAAACAACAATTTATAGATAGTCATAGTTTCTTTTTTTTTTTTTTTAAGTCCGGACGGTTTAAGGACCAGACTAATTTCGAGGGATTAATCTTACCGTCCGTTTGCGGGAGTTCCGTTTAAAGTCAGTGTTTTGCGCTCTGTATGAAAATAGTCTTATAGAAATTATTTGCACTTTAGAGGAAGATCTAGGGAGGAGTATACTTCTAACACCCAAGTCCACCGCACTAGGCCAACTCCTCGAGGGTATAGATCGATAGTCATAGTAATTGGATCTCGATTACATCTAGATCTCGATCACAATAATTGCAAATTTAGTTTGATAAAAAAAACACATGCTGTGAATTTAATGCTCAAAATATCATAATAAATAATACAGTTGGATACCGGTCAAGGGATCAGGCAACCATAAATGAGGTGATTCGATCACAATTCTTTTTTTTATTCGGTAAAAAAAATACTCATTAAAATATAACGATTTTACATATATATTTCCTCCTTTCAACAATAAATAACGTTTTATTTAAAAAAAATTAATGTATAAATAAATTTGTCTAAATTAGTTAATGAAATCTGCTAGAGGAATCTTATATATATGAAAAGTTTACGGAAAAAAAAATTAAAATATCACTTAATTGTGTAAAAAAATAAAATATTAAAACATACTGTAATTTTTTATAAATTGAGTAATATGTAACTTGTATTTTAAGATTCATAACAATGTGCTCACCAATTCCAAAACACGTGCTCCTGACCCATTACCTAGCTAATCTGCAGCTAGTTAATTAATTAATTCCATTAATTATTACTTTCATCTTCCTCCATGAAGTTACACATGTGCTATATGTATAAATTTTATGGAATATAATATTTAATGTATAGAAACCTACTAAGATATAGAGATGAGAAAGAAAAATAGTTTATGGTGAAAAAAATAAAATTTAATAACTCAACAATGAATACTTAAAATGATGAATTAATTGATAACTTAACGAGTGATAAGGGAAAATATATAATAGGGCTGGAACTGGTGCGGTCACCCCATTAAAATCACATTATATTTAAAATTTAGAGATATATCAGTATATTAGCAGCCACCACCAAAAATTCAATGTTTAACAAGAATTTTAGCTAGTGATTTAATGAGGTAGTTTCCTTACTACAATAAAATAGCGACAAATTGGCAGAGGAAATTAAAAATACCACTATCTAATACTTACCCGATTCTTTTATAATTGACCAGTTTATTTTTTCACAAGTTTTAAAAAATATAATATTATAATAATATTAACTTGATAAAAAGTGATAAAAAAAATATAAAAAATAGTTGGATATTGAAAGTGATAAAATAAGTAAATTATAAAGGGATTAATATTATTGTTAAACTTTAGCAACGAATAAAAAATACTCTTGCTATAAACTCTCACGAAATGGTGGTAAAAAAACTCTCTTTTGTTTGAAGTGGATTAAGTTAAAACATGAATTTCAAAAGTCACCTAGCCTTTTTTATTTGAACTAATTAAAACACTTTCAATTAAACTCTTGAATTTCAAATTCAATAACACAACCTAGAGTATTTTGGCAACTATTGAAATTTAGAACTCACTTATCATTTTTCAGCAAGTCTCATGTAAATTTGGATTCACGTAAGATCTCTTTTTACGTTACTGTTTTACATACAAAATGCATGTAAGTGGTTTAAAAAAAAGTTTGATATTCATAGAATTCACACTTCATATATGTAATATTTATACAAAATGTTAACATGAATCAGAATTTACATAAGTTTTTGCCATTTATTCTCATGGGGATTAAATTAAACTAAATCCGTCCCGTAACCATGTTTACCTTTTTTTCTACCTTTTTTATTCTCATTGGTGAAAAAAGATTAAAATGAAGCAAAAACTATTGAACAGGTACACACAAACTGGTGGACAAGATCGGTTTTGATGCTGATATTATACTAGCAGTGGCTGAAATCTCAGCAAAATATATTGCGCCTTTAAGGGTATGAAGTTTATTCTTAATATTTATTTTTGGGTTGATCTACTATGGACTTGAGTGCATGTTGGGCACCCTAGTCCATATTGCACTTTTTGTTGATAAATGGTATTATACTTTTCAATTATTAAAATGTATAAGAGTAATATTTTTAGTAATAATTGAAAAATGCAACACCATTTATCAAAAAGTGTAAGTCAGTAAACTGAAAAGTGCACATGGACTAGGGTGCACAGCATGCACTCGAGTGCAGACTTTACCTTTATTTTTTGGGATCAATTAATACAAAATGAACTGTTGATTAATCGATGAACTAATTGCAATTTGGTTCTGGATCCACAAATTTATTTAAAATATATAATTTCACGATGAACTTTTGATTAAATACTTATCCAATTACTATCATTTTGATTTGAACTACTACCTCCAACTACTACGTACCTCCGGCCCATAATACATTTTACATTTTTTTTTTTATGTTACACAATACTTTTCACATCCTTAAAATGTAAAACTCTTTATAAACTTGCCCTTACAATATCCATAATTTTACATAAAATGTCATTACTTTTGCCCTCACAGCTACACACAAATCAACTCATTTATTTTTTTATGATAAAGGTTTACAAAATTCACTCTACTCATTATTACACTTTCTTAAAACACTTTCTTAAAAAGTATGTATGTCCATTTACCTATGAAAAATATTTCGGGAAGTCTGTGATTTAATATCCTGATATAAAATTATTTTTAAGTACAATTTGGAAACAAGATTTACATTATAATTAAAAAAAAACTCCTACATACAATTTGTTTGTACACTAATAACGGTAAATTTATACTCGATATTCATATTGTTTTGCATCTAAGGGCTAGTTTGGATTGATGGATGGGAAAATATGGGACAAATTAACTCACCCCTCCTCTAGGACTATTAATCCTACAAATGCATGATAAATAGTACAAAATTAGCGGGTCTTGCATTAATCCCGGGCCACAATCAATTATACTAAACGTTTGATTCAATGAGAATAAAAAGTTATACTAAACGTTTGATTCAATGAGAATAAAAAGTTAATCAAGCCTAATTCAACCTAATCAAGCAAACCAAACTAGGCCTAATAGTAATAAAAAAAAACGTTTGTACCTAATAGAACTTTGCTACAATAACTCTATTATTATTAATTCAAGTTACTAATTAGGAGCCTATTATTTATTCCATATTAAAAAAAAAGTTAAAACAAATTATTTAAAATGAATTATATTCTCTTCAACACTTCACAAGTTATCAACTTTGGAGAGAATTTCATTTTACGTCCTGTAACTTAGGCCTAATCCAATATATATCCTTTAAGTTTTTACTTTTTCGATTTACGTTTTTTTTTGTTCAATTTACATACTTTCCGCCGGAAATTTTTAAAACTCACCGGAATGTGAGGAATAAATTGGAATTCCGGCCAAATTGTCCAATTTACGTCCTTTAATTTTGAAAATTAAAATATAATAATTAAAATTTTCTAAAAATCCCATTAAAGATATAAAAAATCTATAAAAGTATCATTAAAAATAAAAAAAATCTCATTAAAATTAAAAAATATAAAATATGTAAAATAAAATTCGAAATATATCACTAAAATTTCGAAAATATCATTACAAATTATAAAATGTGTAAAATAAAAATAAAAAAATTCTAAAATTTTGAAAATAACAAAAAATATAAAATTCTACAATTCAAAGAATGGAAAAGGTGTAATTTAAAAATTAAGAAATTCAAAATCTCATTAAAATTTCTAAAAACTCTAAAAATCTCATTAATTTATTAAAAATGTGTAGATAAAAAATTACTAATTCTAAAAATCTAATAAGAATAATAAAAATTATTAACATTTCATTAGAAACCAGACTTGATTCAGACTCGTCTACCATTAAAGTTTTGCTCGAACTCCAAATAAATTTGGGTCCCACGAGATTTTCCAAGTCACCGTCGAGGTTGAGTGGAAGTTTCACACCTTGATCGATTTTGGAACCGTCCCAAATTCATTTTCACGATATTTTTAAAATTCTGGAATTTTTTATTTTAAACATTTTTTAAATCTTAATTTATAGATATTTTTATTTTTATGAGTTTTTAGAAAAAAAAAATTAATTTACGCATTTTCAGATTTCTTGAATTGTAGAAATTATAGATTTTTTTATTTTTACGAGTTTTTAGAAAAAAAAATAAAAAATTTACACAATTTCAGATTTTTTGAATGTAGAATTTATAATTTTTTTAGATTTTTTATATTTATTTTACACAATATATAAGTTTTTAATGAGATTTTTAGATTTTTAATGAGATTTTTTAATTTTTAATGATATTTTTAGATTTTTTAAATTATTAATTTATAATTTTCAAACATAAAGGATGTAAATTGGACAATTTGACCGGATTTCCAATTTTCCGGTGGAAATGACGTAAATTGGACCGAAAATGATGTAAATTGGACAATCTAGAACGTAAATTGAAAATGTGAAAACTTAAAGGATATATTTTGAATTAGGCCTAAGTTACGGGACGTAAAATGAGATTTTCTCTCAACTTTGTCATATTTTGGGTATTTCAATCTCAATTTTTTATTTGGCAACACCTACAATCACTCCCTACATTTTTTTCTTTTTTTATTGTTCTCTACATTTTCTCTTCCTAATCTCATTTTCTTTTTTCTTTTTTTATAATAATATTATATTTTTTTAATTAATATTAAAAAATAAATAGACAACTTTCAAAAGTACGGTACAAAATAATATTTAACCAAATAACAAGGTCCATTTAGCAATTTTGAGACGCAAATATTTCACCCAATTTTATATGGCATCAAAAAAAAAAAAAAACACTACCTAGGCCTTAGGTCCTGGGTTCGAGTTATGGGGAGGGAAAAAAAAAGAGATGGATATTTAACTTCCATAAAAAAAAAAAAAAAGTATTAGTGTTTTTTTTTAAACATATGAATTAGTGTTTATTTCCTTTATTCCTGTACATTTTTTTATGTCAACAGAAGAACGAAAAGTTTATGCTGAAATTGAGAATATACGACTATTCTACCTGTCGACTGTATTTCGAGGACATAATCGTCAAACTACCAAATGAAGAGGTTTGTGTGTCTTATATCCAATTAAATATTTCAGTCTAAACCTTATTTATTCATTAATCATGCATAACAAATAGTTGTTTTTTTTTTTTTTTGAAAACCACAAATAGTTGTTCGAGATCAATTTTTTCGGTTAATGAAACACGAAATATAAAACATTAAAACTGACCCTGATGATTTCATAAAATACGCACCAAACTATTTGTCCAAACTTATATGTTTCCTGTTGTCGAAAATAAAAAAAAAAACTTATATGTTTCCTTTATTGTTCATTCATGTAAAAATGGAACATATTCCCTCTGTCCACACATTTAAATTTTTAATTTTTTTGCAAGTTGTGATCCCGCATTTATTAATTACTATACCCACTTTTACATAAAATTACAATTGTCCGTACTCTTTTTTTTTTCTTTTTACATTTTTTATCAATAACTCCACATAAAATATACTCCAAATGTAAAATTTATAGGGGCACGAATGGAGTACACGATAACTGGTGAGTAAATTGAATAAAAGGAACTGTTTTTTATTTTTATTTTTAATCTCTACTTTTTATTGTTTGTTTATTTTTAGAATTTTCATATTTAAAAAAAAATACACTCACACACACTACTTTATTTTGTTACTTTATTAGTACTCTAAAACTTTCAATTTTAATTTATTTAAACAATCTTTTTTTTTTTTAAATCGTGTGTCGAACTTAATTGAGAATTATAAAATTGGACAAATGGAGTAATAATTTTTATTATATCTTACTAATTTGGATTTTTTTCTTCTTTTGCCTTAATATAATTATGATCTACTTGAATTGATTGTTTCTTCTTTTGCCTTAATATAATTATGATCTACTTGAATTGATTGTTCTTTTTGTTTGATGTGTATATAGCCAATTCTGAAGGGTAAATCCACGGTGGTTGTACTTGATAAGAACCATAAGCCATGTCGTATGTCACAATCGATGATATCTAAATTCAATGAGTTCCTTATGCTGGAGTCTGGAGAATCGTGGTAACATTTTTATGAAGTTGATAATTAATTTTATTTATGTACTCCCCCTTCAATAAAAGTATATTCATACTTTTACACACAAATTTTTTGAAAAAGTAAATAAATTAGATTATTTTCATAAAAAAAAATGAGCATACTTTTGATAAATAGACAAATAAGAAAAATAGACAAATAGTGTTGTTATTCGAATCGAGCCTTAACGAGACTCGGCTCGGCTCGACTCGTTAAGGCTCGACTCGTTTAGCTTAATGAGCCGAGTTCGAGCTCGTTAAATACTCGATTTACTAACGAGCCGGCTCGAGCTCGACTTGTTAGGCTCGATAACTATATTTTTGTAAAAATTTCCATTAGGCTCGACTCGACTCGAAGGCTCGTTAGACTCGTTAACGAGTCGAGCCGAGCTCAATTTTTAACTCGGTAATGTTATCGAGTCGAGCTCAGCTCGAGTCGAGCTCGAACCTCAAATACTTGGCTCGAATAATATCTCTAACGGGGGAGTAGTTATTTTATCAAGTTCGATTTTCAATGTGCATTACAATTTTCTTTACTACTACATTTCAATGACAGATTTACGGCTCCCAATAGAAAAGGTTTGGAGTCTAACTTTTGGAGGGTGGAAACTACTATATTTGGCCAATAAAGTTTTTATATAAAAAGGAATAAGAAAGAATTGTGAGTTCACATGTCGAATCAAATTTCGGGAGCCATGAAAACTACTGTATTTATGTTTGGCTTTACTTGATGATCGAATATATATATATATATATATATATATTCATGTACTTTTAGAACTATATATAAATTGAGAACATTCAACGATTTATTTATACTCCCTCCGTCCAATTTCATTATTCCTACTTTCTTTTTTTGGTTGTCCAATTTTATTATACTCATACGCTTTTTAAAAACAATACTATTCATATTACTTTATCTTCACCTTCATACCATTACTTATTTACCCACTTTGTCATTCACTTTATTCATAAACAATCATTTATTTACAAATGGACCCCACAATAACATATCATACCCTCAACTTATCTACTTTATGAATAAACTAATTAATATTCATTAAAATCCGTGACCGGAGTAGACATAATTTTTATTTTTTTTGGTCAGTAAAGAGGCTTTTATTGCATGGTTTGGTTATAAGATATAACCAGTAGTGTCTTACATGCTAAAAGCCAGGAAAATATCTATCACAGTATTGCAATATTGCCCTCATAAATACATTTTGATAAAATTGGACAGAGGGAGTACATTATAACCTCATAAATACATTT
This sequence comes from Galeopsis tetrahit, assembly GCA_963675135.1. Taxonomy (NCBI): domain Eukaryota; kingdom Viridiplantae; phylum Streptophyta; class Magnoliopsida; order Lamiales; family Lamiaceae; genus Galeopsis; species Galeopsis tetrahit. The sequence continues at coordinate 42,213,387 of OY776120.1, forward strand.
TGGCATATAGAAGAGCAATTTATGGCCTGATCACAAAAAGTGAAATTAGTGAACACCATTTTCAAGTTCTTAATCCAAACAAAAAAGTTAATTATTTGTTGCCATTTCTCGATTTATGTGCATCATTTTACGCAGAAGTCATGGTAATTTTTTCTGTATCATTTCAATTTTATGGGATGTTCCAGAAGGACAAAACTAGTCAGTTTACTAACAAAATTTATCGGATGTAGCGTAGGAATTAATTAACCACCCACACAAATAGTAGCTCAAAATATTCCCACGCCCATTACAAAGCTTAATTAAGTAAATAAACTGAAATCTTCAACATTCATACGTAATTCTAAGTGACAGAAAGTAACGGTGCCAACATTAATGCTAGTATGATACTCTCAATTAGAGGTGTTTATCATGGACATATTAACCCTAAAAAAATGCAGGATTAGGATTAATAGAACGTTATGTCCATTTTAATTCGGGCTTTTTTTTATCCAGATCGCGCAGTTATAGCTTGTCGGAATAAATAGGTCAGCCTATCAGCTCGAGCTGCTATGTATTTTATTTTTTATATAATGTGTGTATACATTTAAATTTTGGCTCAATGAATATCCAATGAAATTAAAAAAAATAAAATATCTAATACAAAAAATATTCTCACTCTCCTAGTCCCCAAGTTCCGGTCCCAACTCATTCAGTGCCATTAGTTAAATATTTAAATACCCTAATTTAGTAAGATATTAATTATGTCATAATCCAATATCAGTCAACAAACGCAATGCGCCCAGTACTTTTGTTCTCTTATTTATCTATTCTTAATTAATTATTTATTATTTGATTGTTGGATATGACACATGTGATTTTTAATTTTAAAATTCAATTATTATTTTTAAAAATATTGTAGTCCGTTTAATTAAGATGTGGTCGGATAGGATTAGAGTTTGATCTCAATTATTGATGAACTGGTTCAAAACGAATCGGGTAAAGCCCTAGTTCGTATAATCTGTGACTCTGTAGAACTAGCCCGATAAACATCTTTCACTCTCACTATTCAACATCATTTGTATATAAACAAATTCTCAAAATAAAGAAAAAATGTAACTTGCATTGAAAGTAGAGTCAATATCTCTGAAAAATAAATTTTGGGCATATATAATTCTGTGCAACAAATATGGAATTACAACATAAAAAAAGAAATTAGAAGCACATTGATCAAGATAAATGTAGACAAAAATTCATGTATATATTTTACTATTTTTTAATAATTGAAATTTTCGGAAAAAAAAATTGAAATTAAAAAAGGGATATATGTATTTATAAATATATCCTTATATAATTAATAAATGAGGTCTTTTAATCACATTAATTTTCTAATTTTAGTCTACCTCGATTAGATTTACTTTAAATAGATTAGTTAATAAAAGTAAATTAGAAAATAGAAGATTTTTTAAAATTAAAGAGAGGGCACTATTAAAACAAATAGTATAAAAATGCTAAAACATCATTTAATTGTGTACAAGAAAAAAAAAAAAAAAAAGACTAAAACACCATTTATTAAAAAACGAAAAGAGTACGTATTACGCCAAAAATTGTGGAATGCTCCCTCCCTTTTGAAGTGTTATTTAGCTTGTTTTTTCTTCCCTCTTGAGTAAACGAAAGTTATTCTATTGAATTTTTTTATTGCTATGAGTGTTATTTATGTCTTCAAGTAGAAGATTTCATGTTGGTCCGGTGCTTATTAAGATTCAAACTAGGGTTGGCAATGGGACAGGTAAAAACCCGAACTCGCATAAAACCGACCCGCACGGGACAGGTAAATACCCGTTCAAACGGGTCTCGGGTCGGGTAAATATCCGGTCAAACAATACCCACCGGGTATGGGACGGATAATGGTTTTGTATATACCCGACCCGAATCCGACCCGTATATATATATATATATATTAAAAAATATATATGTATATCATGATTAGTAATTCAATATATACTTCTTCAATACCTGGAGGAATAGAGGTAAGCTTGGGATGGGAATTGGTGTCGAATACTTCTTTCTAGTGTTACTTCTAGTCATTATGGTACCTCTAGTAGTCTGATACCGAAATATGTTTCTGTTTGAAATTTTATTATGAATAAAAAACTTTTTTTGTCTAATAAAAAAAGTATATACTTCTTCAATTTTAATTCTTTCTAATTGTAGGTTTAAGAAACACACAACGACTTCGAGTTTCTTATTTCTCTCAGCCATCGGTCCCGTCTACATTCTATTTAAATAGCATATTTAAAAAAAAAGTGAGTGATGATGGGGCGGGGCGGGTATACCCGCCGGATTCGTGGGACGGGGCGGATATACCCGCCGGGTTCGTGGGACGGGGCGGGGCGGGTTTAATCGGGTATTGAAGCGGAGCGGGACGGGATGGGTAACGGGTCTAAAAAAATTTGACGGGACGGGTCCTAGGACAGGCCATACTCGTCCCATACCTGCCCCGTTGCCAACCCTAATTCAAACATATCTTGTACGACACTGTGAGTATTATCTATTATATTATGATTTAAAAATACCATAGGAGTATTAAGATTTCAACCTCACCCTCTCCAACACATCCCAATTTTCAAAGGCTCTCAATGTTAATGTAAATTGAATTTATGAATTTGTAAAAAGATTTCCTGCGAAAGTAAATATTAAAGTAGTATCAATTTTTTAAAACTTAACATCAATTACTTAAAAATAAATTAATTATTTCAAAGAGATGTGAATTTTTTTAAGTTGAATACACTTTAAAATTTCAAATAATAAAATAAAACAACATAAAGATTTTTCTCGAATGACCCACAAGTAAGGGTGGAAATAGGCTGGGCTAGGCTAGCTTCACATGAAAAAGTTTGGGTCCGGTTTATAAATATTGGACCTAAGTCTGGCCTATTATCTATAATAGACCTTTTTTATAGCCTTAACCTGGCCTTTTAAGTAAATAGGCCAGACCTACGAGCCTTTTTGAAGCCTATAAGGTCATGTTTGATAGCTTAGATTAAACCTAGATTAACTATATACTCCCTCCGTCCCACAGGAATTTGCACACTTTCCATATATGGATGTCCCATACCAATTTGCACACTCCATAAAACGAAATATCTTCACAACCCTCACACTTGAAATATACTCATATTTACCCATATGCCATTACTTTTCCACACTCAATCTACTTTTTACTTTACTTTATTCATAAAAGTTTACAAAACTACCCCTCAAAACATGAATCATTACACCTTTTCTTACACATTTCTTAAAATGTGTGCCGGTCAAAGGGTGCAAGTTCCTCCGGGACGGAGGGAGTATCATTTTTATTGGTTGTTTGATAACTTAGATTAAGGGTAGATTATGCTTTAAAATTTATAAAGTTTAGATATCATCCTAATCTTAGATAATTAGTTTTGTCTATTAAACATGCCCTTAAAATATGTTAAACTAATGTAAGACCCGCGTTTTACGCGGGGTTTAAATAAATTTATAATAGATTTTAACTTATTAATTAAAGAATAATTTTTAAAATATATATATTTATAAATTTTTTATTTAATTAAAAAATGAAAATGAAACATAGGTATAAAAATAATAATATAATAGAAAATTAAAATTTTATTTATAAAAAAATCAATATAAGAAATTATAAATTACAGAAAAACTTCATTGTAAACCACCATTGTTGTATGTTTAAATATTATTTCATTTGAATCTTGATAAATAATTTTAAATACACTCTTATTGCATGTGGATGATTCAATAATATTTATTGGAATTGAAAACCTCAATGTGCATTACATCTCCAAGACAATAAGAGATAATCTATACCATTTGAGGCAACATTAAGAATTATATTTATGTGAGATCTAATAGTTGTAGAGTGTTTTCCATATGAAACGTGCATGTACCTCTACATCCATATAAAAAGAACACCAAACCAGCATTGGAACGAACAACTTCAATTAATTTGTGTAGTACGTCACTTTGTTCAGAAGTTAGAGTAGAAGACAACCTATTGTAATCTTCTAACAACTCTGTGCGATCATACCTCAACTATTAAAAAATGAGTGCATTATGTCGTAGAGATATCAGTTCTTGGATGTTTGGACAAACATTGAGAAAAATCTACTTAAATTGTTCATGTTTCTTTGAAGTAACTCATCAATCTCAAGTAATGCATATATAATTTTTTAACTGGTCATCACTCAAACGTAATTTAAAAAAAATGTATTCGATTAAATATAGTTATAAAGTACTTCATCTGTTCCACTATTAATTTGTAGACTTTCCTCTTTTAGATGTCCCAATATTATTTGCATACACAAAATACAAAAACTTACCCCAATTATTCCATCGACACACGCTTTATCATTGTCTAACAATCTCACTACATCGCAAGCATCTATGAATGTGGGATAGACTACGTTACCAAATTCACTTGTAATTAATTATTGTCAAAGTTGATTTTTTTTCAAATAGTAATTTAAGACCTATTTTCAAAACACTCTAAAATAAAAAGAGTAAACTACCATACTTTAGCATAAATAATTAAAGTATTATCATATAATTAGCTCATGATCACATACAATTAATTATTTAAATAGATTATTTGTTATAAACTTATTAAAAGTAAATTTTTATACTACATGTTATGTATAAATTGAACTTTTAATGCAAATTAAGAACAAATAAATAATCTTAAAAAATTTATTTACAATTCTAGAAGATACACACATTTACCGTTGACAACAATTAACCTTAAATTTTACTATTTATCGTCATCGCAAAAGACAAAAAAATTAGAAAATGAATTATCTGAAACTTAGCGGGAAGTGTTCGATTAGAATTAGTCAACGTCATTCATGGAATGTATATCGTACTGTCAATATTTCTTCCTAAAATTATTTTTGATTCGAGTATATGATTTCCATGTTTGTAATAATCAATCTTATTTCATTGCACAATCCATACTTTTGATCAATGTTTCTTAAAAGTATTATAGACACACCAACCTTTAATATCAAATTGTAATTTAATTTGTAATTGATATTAATTATAAAAAATTATATACAATACTAAGAACTACGACATTTAATATTTTTATACATTGAGAAATTTTTTTCCTTACAAATGGATACATATATATTTCAATCAAGCACAAACCCTTATGCAAAATGATATATTAATGTTAGAGTATATTGTATTGAAAATATACACTATATTTAATTGTATTAATTAACATTTTAAAATTATATTAATATGAAATATTGACAAAAAATCTTAATTTTGTTAGTATTTTTTTTAATATTTAATTTTGTTAATATTAGATTAGATATGTAGAATTGATGTATATATTTACGGTTGTTATATGATATATTTGATTATGATATATTTGATTTTGTGTACTATTTTTGTTAATTTTGGAGGAATTTACACATATAAGTGTGCAAACGTTTTAAAAAAAAGTGTAATAAATAGAATTTTGAGAGGTAATTTGGTAATTTTTGTGAATACAATAAACAAAAAATAAAGAATAGATTGAGTGTATGTGTGAGTCTCAAAAGTAATGTTATATGTGTATATTTTGAGTGTAAAAGTTGTGAAAATGTTTTCTTTATAAAGTCTGCAAAATATGAAATGTTCCAATATAGTGTGTAAATTTATGTGCGACAGAGGAAGTATAATTCATATATTTTTTTTAAAAAAATACAATACGTAATATGAAATAAAATAATGGAATATGAATTTTTTGAGACATAAAGAAAAAGTATTTGTGTATATATATATATATATTTATTATTTTGTCAGTAATTTATAATTTTGTTTAATCCTATAAAAATCATATAAATATGGAAAAACTATATATAAAAAAATCACATTACACATCAAAATCATTAATTCACCAATTTTTTAAAATTCCTTTGTATTGAGATTTGCTTATTACTAATTCAAATTAATTATAACACATTAAAAACTTTGAGATATTAAATGTAAATTAATCAACAATCAATTGTACTTAATATCTTCAAATTCAACATTAATTATAATAGCTTTAAATTATAACAATTAACATAATTGTTATAATAACTTTAACCGTTACAATTTTGTGAATGATAACGGTTAAAATTTGGCATGTGTTTAAATTATTTACACTTTATAAAAAGCTTTAAGTTTAAATTACGAATTAAAAAAAAAAAAAATCGGATTACAAACATATAAAATAACACATTTCTTTTTTCTAATAGCCTAGAAGCACAACACCATCGGATTAATAGTATATAATAGAATAAAGTCAAATTTATAATTTAATTGTATATAATCATGCATATTTAATAGAATAAATTATGCAATCCCTTAGAAATAGCTTCAACCGTTACAATTCGAATTAATAGTATATATTAGAATAAAGTCAAATTTATTATTTAATAGTATATAATCATGCATATTTAATAGAATAAATTATGCAATTCCTTAGAAATAGCTTCAACCGTTACCATTCGAATAAATTATGCAATCCCTTAGAAATAGCTTCAACCGTTACAATTCGAATTAATAGTATATATTAGAATAAAGTCAAATTTATTATTTAATAGTATATAATCATGCATATTTAATAGAATAAATTATGCAATTCCTTAGAAATAGCTTCAACCGTTACAATTCGAATTAATAGTATATATTAGAATAAAGTCAAATTTATTATCCAACTAAAAAACCTCTTGTGAGTTTTTGGTTCATATTTAGTGGACCTTCTTAATTCAATCTTTGTTGAAAGAACTTCTCCAGAAAATACGGATACATTTCTTTGTTGAAAGAACTTCTTCAAAAAATGCCGAATACATTCATCTGCTACTTAAAAGAGAAAATGGGCTTTGAGGAGTGATGAAATGAATTGGAAAAAATGAAAGAAATAAGCTATTATTATATAGGAGATTGAATTAAGATCTAACGGTTAAGATTAATCATTTAAATGAAGGGTGCAGATTAAATTTTATGAAAGAGAAATGATGAGAATCAAGGGATTTCAAAATGAAGAGAATTGGGAAGAGAGAGATTGAGATAAGTTAAGGAAATTGTGACACATGACATTAGAAAGTTTGCAAATATATAATACTAGTGTAGAACCCGTGTATTACATGGAATTTTAAATATTTAATAATAAAATTTTATTTATTTACTTAATTTAATTTTTCATATTTTTAAAAAAATGATTTCGCAAAATTATAATTATTTTGTTAAAAAAATTTAACATTTTTTTTAATTATATTTATTATAACGTTGTATTATAATATAAAAGTTTAATAAACATAATATTTTGAATTATACAAAATAATTACATTTATGTTAGTTAATTTTATAAAGCAAAATTCTAAGAAAATTTGTGAGAATCAGATGTGACATTAACATTTAATAAATATGAAAACAACTTTTAAAAAAATTATAAAATTTCGAAAACAAACAATTTAAGTAATATTAAAATATCTCTTAATAAATTGTAAGTCAACTTTCAATATCAACCACAACACCTTACATTTAATAAATACAGTAGAAACTCTTTAAATTAATACTCGATAAATTAATAAACTCTCTAAGATAATATTTTTGGCCGGTCCCGACTCGAGGATAGCGTGCTAAATTAATAAACTCGCTAAAATTATAAGATAATACATTTTTTGTAATTTATATAGACCCCAAATAAAATATAAATTAATAATTTCATATATACTACCTATTACATGAATAATTTATGAATGTTTCTTAAAAAATGACTCAATTGTTTTTTGTTTTTTAATTTGTTGAAATCAATTTCACCTTAAATCTCGTCTCTGATTTTCCTTATCAATTTCACCTAAAAGTTTCACCATAGTTAGTTAGTTACTAAAAACTCATTCTTGCAATTGCTTTTGAGTTAGACTTGAATTATCCTTGTTGTACTTGCATAATATTTTTCGAATCTCGTCGGTCATTGTTATTTTTTTCACACCTGTAAGATGAGAAGTCATGTAGTGTGTATGATTTTTTGTGCTAGTATATTTTGAACTTGTATATTTATATTGAAAATGTTTTTTAATGTTCATAAAGTGATATAATGAACACAAAATGTATAATAATGTGGAAGATTGAAGAATTCTTTTAAATTAGACCCTTACAGTAAATAATTAGAAGTGAAAGTTTGAAAGAGTGTTTTTATAAATTAATAAAATATTAATTTATAGATAAATTAATAACTCTTTTAATTAATAAATTTTGGTTGTCTCAAGATTATTAATTTATAGAGTTTCTACTGTATGAAAATAAGTTTTAAAATATTATAAAAGTTTGAAAACAAATAATTCAAATAATATTAAAATAACTCTTAATAAATTGTAAGTAAACATTAAATATCAACCACAATACAATTAAATAAATAAATATTTTAGTTAATTGCAAATTAAATCATAACATTTTCCTCATTTGCAATCTAATCTAAACTTTAAGGTAATTGCAAATAAATCACAAACTTTAAATATAGTTGCAATTTAGTCTTTTTGACAATTTTAATTGTGTTCGAATCTAACATAATTTAGACTTTTTAATGACATAACAACACCTTAATAAAACAATATTGTTTTTCAATCAAACCAAATATCAAAAGGTATGATTTAGGGACAAAGTAAACTTGTAAGAAGTCTAATTTGCAATAATATTTAAAGTTTGTGATTTATTTGCAATTCTTTTAAGGTTTAGATTAGATTGCAAATGAGCGAAAGGTCGTGATTTAATTTGCAACATAATACTTTTTAAAATTAACAACTTCATTAAATGATGATACATAAGCCAAATCAACCACAAAATGACACATAAGCCAAATTAACCACAAAATGACACATCATCAATTTAAACTCTCTAATAGTATATAAGGGGATTATATATTATAGAAATAGTGTATTATGTATATATATAACAAATTTGTTAATCTTGTAAAATAATATAATTATTTATATAATAAATATTATGTATAAAATTATATAATAAGTTTTACATATATATTTTCGAGCTCTATTTTTTAAATGCATTAAACTTATAATAAATTTAAAATAATTGCAGAAAAAATTACTTGAGATATAAGATAAAAGTAATTATAAAATACAATTTAATAACTAATTAAATAAAGAATTGTACACCCCAATAAAAATAAATTTTAGATTGTATTTTACTCAGAAGAACATTAAATAGTTTTAAAATAAATTAAACTAAAGAATAAAATGAATACTACAATAAAGTTAAGTAAATAAAATAAAAATTAATTTAATTAGTCAATGTTAAAATAATAAGAATATAATATTTGGAAATAGTTTATTAATCATATCTTACTCAACCAATAACTTAATTACACATAATACTTTTTAAAATTAACAACTTAATTAAATTATGACACATAAGCCAAATCAACCAAAAGTGACACATAAACCAAATTAACCCAGGACCTAAGGCCTAGGTAGTGGTGCTCTAACCACTTGAGCTATCCCACTTTGTCAAAAATTAATTTAATTAGTCAATGTTAAAATAATAAGAATATAATATTTGGAAAGAGTTTATTAATCATATCTTACTCAACCAATAACTTAATTACACATAATACTTTTTAAAATTAACAACTTCATTAAATTATGACAAATAAGCCAAATCAACCACAAAATGACACATAAGCCAAATTAACCACAAAATGACACATCATCAATTTAAACTCCCTATCTATATATATATAAAAACAGGATAGCCGTCAAACCAAATTTTCCCGCCCATTCGAACTTGCTATTTATATATATATTTTTTAAATAATTCTGCTGAGAGGCCAACCGTCACATGTCACATACACATTGGGCTGGGCATCACGTCAATCACCTTTTTTATTGCAGATATACATTCTGATTTATAAATTGATAATTTGAAGTCTCTGCCAATATATTCAACTTGAAAATTGAGCTGCTTATTTTATTTTTTATTTTACTATATATGAACAGGCATGTCAAACAATAATAATTAGTTGTACAATTATTATTAATCCAATAAAAAATCCTACCACTGGAAAAAAAATACTCCCTCCGTCCGTCTATAAGCTTCCCGTTACTTTTTAGCACAAAGATTAAGAAAAGTGATTAAATAATATATATAGTACAAGTGATGTGATTGGAAAAAGGAGGGAGATAGAGAGAAAAAGTAAGATATAAAGTAATGTGTAAGAAAAAGTACTTACCAAAAAGGGTATGAGAAGCTTATAGGCGGACGGACCAAAATGGTAAAATGGAAAGCTTATAGGCGGACGGAGGGAGTATTTCTTAAAAATTAAATAAAACAAATGTACAAAGTGGTCGTCCCAATTTTTTCCCACACTTTTGCCATAAATTGATTATTTGTCTAAATAGTAAATATAATTAGAATATTTTCTTGACAAGAGTAAATATAACTAGAATTGAATGTTTTTTTTTTTTCAAAAATTTCATAATTAAAATATATATATTGAATTTGCCATTTGGTTTTTTCAAAATACTTTGCGTTAGAATTCTTCTAATCCTCTAAACATTTTGAAATTAAATTGTATTAGAGTAACTGTTTTCTATTTTTTAATCATTTAAATAAGCTTATTAGTAAATAATACAGTAAATTGTTTCTGAGTAAGGTACAGTTAATATAGAAGGCAATATAATTCAAAAAAAGAATATAATATTTGGAAAGAGTTTATTAATCATATCTTACTCAACCAATAACTTAATTACACATAATACTTTTTAAAATTAACAACTTCATTAAATTATGACACATAAGCCAAATCAGCCACAAAATGACACATAAGCCAAATTAACCACAAAATGACACATCATCAATTTAAACTCCCTATTAGTATATAAGGGGATGTATACAATTATATAATAAGTTTTACATATATATTTTCGAGCTCTATTTTTTAAATGCATTAAACTTATAATAAATTTAAAATAATTGCAGAAAAAATTACTTGAGATATAAGATAAAGTACTTATAAAATACAATTTAATAACTAATTAAATAAAGAATTATACACCCCAATAAAAATAAATTTTAGATTGTATTTTACTCAGAAGAACATTAAATAGTTCTAAAATAAATTAAACTAAAGAATAAAATGAATACTACAATAAAGTTAAGTAAATAAAATAAAAATTAATTTAATTAGTCAATGTTAAAATAATAAGAATATAATATTTGGAAAGAGTTTATTAATCATATCTTATTCAACGAATAACTTAATTACACATAATACTTTTTAAAATTAACAACTTCATTAAATTATGACACATAAGCCAAATCAACCACAAAATGACACATAAGCCAAATTAACCACAAAATGACACATAAGCCAAATTAACCACAAAATGACACATAATCAATTTAAACTCCCTATTAGTATATAAGGGGATTAGATTGCAAATGAGCGAAAGGTCGTGATTTGCAACATAATACTTTTTAAAATTAACAACTTCATTAAATGATGACACATAAGAATTATTTAATAGGCCAGACTTTTTTTTGTAAAGCCTACTAAGGCCTGGCCCATTCCCACCCTAATTATTAGTATGCCTATAAAGAAGTATTCTCAAATTGTTGATAATTACTCCTAGTTTTTTTTTATGTGATATTGAGCATTCTACTCCTAGTTTTTTTATGTGATATTGAGCATTCTGAACTTTTGATTTTTTTCTGTGTTAATACTCTGTTTTTTCTGCACAATCACATTAACGCAGTATTCTCAAATCTCAATTGTTATTCATATAAAATTTGTATGATTTCTATATGGTTATTGATTTATGAGATTTATTTAAAATTTATGAATTTTATTTATGAATATAATAAGATTCTGACATTTATTAATTTTATTTTTATTGTATATTTTGCAGATATGTCTTCTCAACATGAGAATGATGACACAACTTCATCTAATAATACCTAAGATAATGATTTTGTCATTAAAAAGAAAAGACAAAAGACATCAATTGTGTGGATTAATTTTGAGGAATTTTTTGTTCATTCATTATAAAATTTCAACATGTTTTATAATATTATAAAATTTCAGCATGTTTTATAATATTTTAGGGGGCTCAACATGAAGATGAGATTATTTTAAAAAACTGATGTATTTTTTCGTTGTAATTGTTGAAAGAACATTCTGTTTTTTTTTTTTTTTGAACATTTGTTATTACTCACGCACAATTCAAAAAATTGGTTGTTCAATTTGGTTATTTTCTTTGATAAAACAATTGGGCTGCCCCCTTTTAATTAAATGCTAGCCCAAAACATTCTCCACATTTAATTAAATGGGCTAACATTGTTGGCCCAAAAAGTCTCCACTTACTCGGTTTGCTCTCGATCACAATTTCTTTTCTTTTTTGACGTAAAGGAGGGACAATGTCACAATGGGCAACGTAGGACTGTTAGTGCCCGTAAAAAATTCAAATAAATTTATAATATATTTTAAGTTTAATTTGTCAATTAAAAAAATATTTGAAACATGTACTCCATAGTATAAATTTGTAAATTTTTTATTCATTTGAATCTAGGTAAATATTTTTCAATACACTCTTAACTCTAGAGGGCTGCAACATATAATTGTTTATGCATGAACATGTTTCAGAAGGTACACACTACACACCTACCATGAAAAGAGACTGACCTTTAACTTTTATTTATCGTCATTGCAAAAGACAATAGAATAAGAAATTATCTTATTCGAAACTTTATGGGAGCCGTGTCATCGAAACACTCAATATTATTCTCAAAATAAAAACTTTACTACCAACATTCCTTCCAAAATAAAAATGTGTCCTCAATAATGTAATTTTCAAGTCTGGTAACAATCAATCTAGTTACATTATACAAATCGGACATTAGGTCAATGTTCGTAAGCAACATTATATGGACACATAATTTTTAGAACTAATCGATGGTCTGATCATGACGTTTTCCTATAGTTCCATTCACATTTTCTAAAGTTTTTTTTATTCTGATTTCACCAAAATTCTGCTTTCCAAAACATAGTTTGAGAATGACGTTTTAACACTTTGGAAAAAAATAAAGTGTTTATTTCTACTAATTTATGAACAGTGTCGCCATGAGACCATCTCACTTTGAATAAGATAAGTGTTTATTCGTACTAATTACTGTTAATGGTATTACTGATTACAATTTATGGTATTACTCGTTATTACTTATTGTATTAACGACTATAGTAAAATCATACATATAATATTATTTTGTATTAAAATTAAAAAAAAATACACATGAAAAAATGGAAAATAAAAAAAAAAGTAAAAGGAAAAAAAACGAAGAAATTAAAAGTTTGGAATAAAAACTGAAAATGGGAGAAAAAGAGGAAAGGGAAGAAAACTTAGAAAGAAAAAAAATCAAGATTTTTGCTTAATTTCGATATTTTTTTTTAAATTATATTTTACGATTTTTTTCTAAAAATATGGATGACTTGATGGTGAATCGACGGTAACTCGGTAATGACTTGACTACAGATTGTAAATATAGTACAAATTAAGGTTGATTTTATTATATTTTGTGTAAATTAATAAAAGGATAATATAGTATTTTAAATGTAATTACTTTTTTAAAAATATTTTTGGGGTGAACTCATAAAATGAGGGGTGTAGATAAACGTGGTAAAAAATAATAATTTAGGGGTGAACTCATAAAATGAGCGGGTGCACATAACCGTGATAAAAAATGATTTGGGGGTGAACTCCTAAAATGAACGGGTGCAGATAACCGTAGTAAAAAAAGATTTGGGGTGAACTCATAAAATGAGGGGTGTAGATAATTTAGGGGTGAACTCATAAAATGAGCGGGTGCACATAACCGTGATAAAAAAATGATTTGGGGGTGAACTTATAAAATGAACGGGTACAGATAACCGTAGTAAAACAAATTATTTTTGGGTGAACTCATTAAATGAGTGGGTGTAGATAAAATATAAATAAAAAAATTAAAATTGGTGTGTACCGGTATCTTGCATGTACTCGAGTATCACCCTACAAATTAGGGTTGATTTTATTATATTTTGTGTAAATTAATAAAAGGATAATATAGTCCTTTAAATGTAATTACTCCATTTAAAAAAAAAATCTTCTGAGGTGAACTTATAAAATGAGCAGGTACAGATAACCGTGGTAAAAAATAATTTTGGGTGAACTTATAAAATGAGCGATGATTGCAGATAACCATGGTTAAAAAATGATTTGGGGTGATCTCATAAAATGAGCGGGTGCAGATAACCGTAATAAAAAAATAATTTGAGGGTGAACTAATTAAATGAGCAGGTGTAGATAAAATATAAATAAAATAATAATTTAATTCTATTAAAAAAATCTAATTTTACGTTCGTATTGTTTAATTTAAATAATATTATTATTAATTTTAATAAAGGATAAAATAGTAAATAATAAAATAAAATTTAAATAATTATTTTAAAATATTAAAAAAACGCAACATGTATCAAGTTAGGGCGACACAGAGGGCGACACAGAGCAATGCAATTTGACATCCGAACTATTAATAGTCCAGGCGATACAAAAACTATCCTAAGAAAATCTCAAGTTAAGTAAATAAAATAAAAATTAATTTAATTAGTCAATGTTAAAATAATAAGAATATAATATTTGGAAAAAGTTTATTAATCATATCTTACTCAACCAATAACTTAATTACACATAATACTTTTTAAAATTAACAACTTCATTAAATTATGACACATAAGTCAAATCAACCACAAAATGAAACATAAGCCAAATTAACCACAAAATGACACATCATCAATTTAAACTCCCTATTAGTATATAAGTGGATATAGATATGAATCGTAGTTCAATATTCAAAGTTGCAAATAAAATTCACTATCAAAACAAATGTATTACAACAATTAATTTAAATACAAACATTATAACGATTTCTCAAGTACTAAAATAAATTTAACTTATTTTATTTTAATTTAATATTAATGTTAAATTTAAGAATTATTTATTATAAAATATATATATAAATATATTATTTGATTTAGGGAACAATTTCAACGGGTGAGCGTCAATAAAAAATTTGTTGGAATAATTAAAAAAAATCAACAATAATATGTCGTTGGGATTAAATATAAAAATATTGTTGGTCCCAAAAGGAGTATTCACATGTGTATGCGGATGGGGTACACGTGTAGTGAGTTTTTAAAACTTTCTCAATCTTAAACAAATATCGGGTAACTTGGCCTAAGGACAAGTCAACTGAAACACTAAAGTGCAGTTTGTTCAGTGTACAAGTTTCTAAATCAAAGTCTAGTGTAAAATAGTGGTTGACCATTGTTGATGTTGGAAACATGTTTTGTAAAATATTCAACACTTACAGTCAAGTGTTGTAACCAATGTTCCCAACACTTATGACAACATCAGAATTTTCCCTTTTTTTTCTCACTAACTTCGATCTTACACTTGTAGCTTAATGATGTCACTAGTGCAGTTAGAAGACGTGGACAACACCCAGGTCATGCAGTTGCATAGGAGTGAGAAGTTATTAAGCATGATATAATAAGTTCCTACATTCAAGGAGATGGGAAGAGAAGTTATATCCGCTTGATCTAAGGGCTGAAATGATCAAGGGAGTTGAGAGCAGTTCGTCCAATGAAGTCTATAAATAGAGAAGCTGCCTCAACATAAGATACACAAGAAGAAAAACTAAATTCGATTACTAGTCTATTGAATGTGATTACGCTTCTAGTTAGAAATATTTTTTTTTCTTCTTGTAGATTAACATACCATTGTAAGCCCGAACAATTGTGTGTTCATCGTCATCTTGTTTACTAGAGTTTTATGTATAGATCTATGAGGGAGATAGTTTCATAGGTTCTAGTAAATTTTTCAAACTCTTTCGAGTTGTAGTTTTTCAAACCTCTAAAAGGTTGTAGACATTTTGTCACTTATTTTAAATATAGTGATCCGTGTAGATTATTTATAATCTACACAAATTTTGAATATTTCCATTTGCAAAGTGCTTTTTAATTTCCGTTGCCAAATGTTGTCTGGATAGTGCCAACACAACAAACAACACCTCTGATTTCACACGCACACACACTTTCAGTTGGTATCAAAGCCAACTACTTATACACTAAGTAAAGATTCTGCTTACAGTGTGTGATTTAAAATTGAATATCCACTTTCACCCACGCTTAAACCTCATATTCTAGATGGCACTAATTATGCCTTCTAGAAACCGAAGATGAGAATGTACATCAAATCCATTGATGAACGAGCCTGGAGGAGTGTTCTTGCTGGTTGGACTTAACCACGAACCACGGCGGATAATGACAATGAATCTCGAGTTAAGAGAGAAATCGACTGGACAAATGATGAAATCACAGCTGCAAGTTACAATTCATAGGCGTTGAATGCTATCTTCACCTCAAATGATGCCTCAATGTTCAAGATCATCTCAAATTGCATATCATCGAAGGAAGCATGAGATCGGCTGCAAGAACATTGTGAAGGATCAGATAGTGTACGAAGGACCAGGCTTCGTATGCTTGGAAGCAAATTTGAAAATTTGAGGATGAAAGAAGATGAAATCATCTCAACCTACAATGAAAGATTGACTGAAATAGCTAATGAAGCTCACTCACTTGGAGATCCAATATCCAATACAAGGTTAGTACATAAAATTCTTAAATATGTTCCTAAACATTTTGATCCTAAATATGTGTTATATAAGAAGCTACGAATATTGATGTTTTGAGTCAAAATGAGTTGGTTGGTATTTTGAAAACTTAAGAAATGAACATTTCTGAAAAGACTGAAAATGATAAGAAAGTTCTTGTTTTCAAAGGTGATGCCCCATCATCCTCATCATCTAGTTCTGGAAACACTCCTAATGTTATTGAAATTGAATCTGATGATGATGGATTTGAGGAATGTCTACACAATCCTGACAACATGGCTTTAATCATTAAGCAATTTAAGTCTTTTTTGGAAAAATAAAAACAACAAGTTTAAGGACAATATTCAACCTAAGGTTCAGATCAATAACACTCAATAATTGTCTATTAGAAAGAATACTTTTTCTACTCCAAGACAATTGGAAAGAGGTAACAAGTTTAGAAATGTTCAGGAGTATAGGAAGAATGTTAAATGTGATGCATGTTCTGGATATGGTCATTATACTAATGAATGTGCCAACACCTTACTAAAAAAGAAACTTAATTTCAGTGCTAATTTAAGTGATGAATCTGATGTTGAGAATGATCCTGAAAAAGATATTGAAAAAACTTTCTCTGCAAGGATTGAGTATGATGATACTTCTGATGATGATCTGGATAATTATTATTATGTGAGATCAAATGAGCCATCTTTTGAAGAATCGTTGACTAATAATTTTCCAGAATTTAATTGTTTCACAAGTTCTATCTCAGAAACATGCACATCAAGTAAAGCAGGAGTATCCAGAAGTGATGCTGACATCAAAGACTTATTCAAAACTGTTTCTAAATGTTGGTCCCAAATAGTTGAGTTATTAATATGCGGAATATCAGATTTATGAGCCCTTAACAATTTATACTCAACTAAACAGTGAAGAACTTAACTTGTCTACCTGACACAGAAAGGACCTCCGCCACGGAAGCCTTTAGCGAAGCCCAAGCAATTCTCCAAGTTCAATATTCAATAGGGGATCAGTTGTATGCAGATCGTGTAGGAATCTTTATAACTCACTTCTTTATCTCGATCCTTATTTTCTGTGGATCAGATTCCTAAAAGCGGATTCATCTTTTTGACTAACTCTTGTATGTACGGTAACCCTCTCTTCCGCTACTGGTGGACTGTTGCACAGAAAGGCCGACAGAAGCAAGGTTTCTTAGCGCGCTTTTCAAGCGCTTAGCTTCTGCTAGCGGCGGGGGGGTAGCCCCGACTTCCATAGGTCCTTGGTTCGACCTCCTAATTCGAATGGAGGTCCTTGCGCGGGCGTCTCATCCCTAAGACTTGCTTGCTCTGTATGGAGTGTCCCGTGGTTCCGGTAGTCATGGTATCTAAGGTTTTAGGTTGACGTGAAAATTTTAGAAAAAAAAAAACTATTGTATCTGATACAAAATGCAGCACTATGAATGTTACGTCTGAGAAATCACTTACTTAGCTATACTAAAGCCTTTAATATGATAGAGTCAGTTTATCTTACATGCATAAGTTAAGTGATATGTGAAGTTGTGTTGTGGTGAAACCCTATAGATTACAATGACTAATGCTACTTGAGTAAATTACATGATGGTCTGGAAAAAGAAATAAAACTAAGTGATTATAAGAATTTTCTTGAGAATCCATGTCGAAACAGTTATGATTTCTTCTTTGTTATCTGAAATTGATTACATTGTATTTACACTATTTTATACATTTGTAGTCTTATCTATAAATTTGGAGCATAATGTTCCCTCTTTCTAAAATATTTGCATGATTTAAATTGAAATACTTTTTGTACCTATATCCAGCCTTGTCTCCATCATCAGCATGTTCACTATATGACATCGAAAAATGTGATAGTAACTCTGCATTCACCACTCTAGAATCCACCAAATATTTTAGAGCAAGATATCAGAGGAGTACATCTAAACAAATCCATAAGACCAAAATATATTTAATTTTGAAAATTTTATCCTATAATGTCACAATAGATGCCAGTCTATAAGTGATAACGTGAAGCAATTCTCAAAGTCAAAGATAAAGTAATGGTAAAAGATGAGAAGTTAAATATTCAGAGTCAAGAACCATAAAAATGAAAATGAAAATAATAATCTTAGAAATGATGAATTTGGTGGATAAGTGTCAAGAACTCGATGACTATCATTTGCGAAGGTATTTGGATGATAGAACCATAAAAGAAAGATATTAAAAAAAAAATTGATGAAACTTCTTAATCCTTATAAGACACCACCCATGTGTTAGGCTCTAGTAAAATGATCATAACTTTCTGTAGAAATAATATTTTTGAGTTCTACTTCTCTTATTGAAAACTAGAATTCTGAGTCTTAACAATAATATAAATATTGTGCAGCCAGTTCTGTACCCATAATAGTAGAAATTTTTGTAAAGTTGCTTGAATATTTATGTGTTACTTGTCCTTGTCCTAATTTCTGAAAATATTTGTATTCTCTAAACCACAATATTTCATAGCATAATTGTTTAGTATAGAATCCCCCTATCTTTCTTATTCATTATTTTAAAATGAATTCTCTCAGAATCATAGAAGTCGTAAAAGTGAACCATATTCCGCATGTCACTGGCACTCTTTGCATTGTGATGTTTAGTTATTTACATTGTATATATGTTTCGTATGCTCTTTTTGAAGGAAAATTAATATGATGCATATATATTGAATAGTTGTAAATACCTCACTACATATTATATTACTAATGATGGCCACTAAATTCTTGAATAATATACCATGGTTTGCAATCATTAGAGAAGATTAATGAATGTATTTGACCCCAAAATGTGCAAACCAAATTTATAAGGGTAGAGTTAACGAGGCAAACCAAAATAACTAGGCAGAATAATTACAGAATAAATAGTGGTTGATCCTTAAGGACAAAAAAAAAGAAAAAAATTGAATATAAAGAGCATGGTCTTAGTAGATTAAGTTAAGTGCAGTAAATTAAATTTCGAGGACGAAATTTTTATAAGAAGGGGAGGATGTGATACCCGGACTTCTCAATACTCATTTACCAATATGTATACTTTGAGTATAATATGCGTTTAATTGTGTTTATGTGTTAATTATGATCTTACACTATCTTATTTTATTTTTTTAAATTGCTTTTAAATATTGAGAATTATTTATATACATGCTTTTATGTGATTAGTGGTTTACTAGAATTTAAGTGTATCATATAATTAATTTTAGAGTAATGAAACTCATTAAATAAATATATAAAAATGATTAATTTCTTATATATAAGTATGAGGGTATATATTTAGTGCCCACATGAGTATAAATCTATAAGTATGTGTGTACGTGTACATTAGTGCATATATATAAATCTATTACTATGTGCATATGTGCAAGTAGTAGACAATAAGTAAGATAATATTATAGTAATATATATGAGTGTGATATTAGTTAATAAAATAAAATAAAAGAAGCTTATCAGGGAAGCTATACAAAGGCGGTGGGTTTGGATATGTATGTCAATATGCCTCAATTAAATGTACAAGAGCAAATTTAGTGCAATTAGTTCAAAGAAAAAGTAAAGGAGAGAAAGAGAAGAGAGAAGCGAGAGGGAGAAAGGGAAAAGTTTCGGGTTAGACGGATAAACATTTTAATCATTCTATTCTAAACACATACATACACACACTTAATATGGGGTAATTGAGACGAAACTAAGAAGTGAGACTTGGTGTATGGAGCTGGTGAAGTGAACAATGAATTCAATTTAGCACCACTTGTGCAACTTGAGGTAAGTAGAAATTCATTTGCAACTACAATGCATAAACATAATATATTTTGAATTAATTGTGTTGATTGGTGATATGTGAGTATTCTTTAATTAAGAAATTTGAGTTTTAAATGATCTTTTGAGTTTTGTGATTATCTTGAGTTGAATCTGTGAATTCAATGGTTATTGTGAATCGAACCTGTGAGTTCAACGATATGTGATAATGTGAGATATCTTATGTTGCATAGCATTGCATTGAGCATACTAGGAAAGTAAATGATGTGTTTTAGCCGCAAAGGAATAAAGTTGTAAGTTTGAGTTATATTTATGTTGGCCATGTGATGGTCTGTATACTGAGCTTATGCCAGTATATATCGATAAGTCTGGAATTCCCAGCAATTGTTTAGAAAATGTATTAGGCGAGTGATTAGAAATTGAACTATGCGAGTGATTAGAAATTGAACTAGGCGAGTGTTAGAAATTGAACTAGGCGAGTGTTAGAAATTGAACTAGGCGAGTGTTAGAAATTGAATTAGGCGAGCGTTAGAAATTGAACTAGGCGAGTGTTAGAAATTGAATTAGGTGAGTGTTAGAAATTGAACTAGGTGGTTTTGAAAGAGAGTATACGTGAAGGATATTTACAGGATCATATTATCATGCATAATTTCTGCTTACTGAGATTTATCTCACGTAGTTTATGCATTGTTGGTAACTTTGCTGAGATGCGACTGCGTGAACCTATTGGACAAGCTGTGGAGCTCTTGCAAGGCTTTGAGTATTTGTGTACATAGATGACGACCTGTTGGGCAGGATCGTGGCTTGTTTTGGCTTTCGTTATTATATATGGTGTTTCTTTTGAATATGTATGATAGTGTATAATCTAGGACATACTAGTTTATCGATTTAAAGGATTATGTGTTGCTGGTATTTGAAAATAAATGAATGCAAATAGGTGGTTGCTGGGTGTAAGATGATGTAATATTATTGTTAATAGAAAAATATACTCATATAGTAGGTTTACATGTTGTAATTCTTTTAAATTTATATTATGTTTAGATTGGTAAATGTGGTCGTGACAGATACGTATTAAAGATCAAGGAAACTCGTAGAGTTCAAAGTTCAAGAAGTTCATAAGTTCAAGAAAGAAGCCCAGAAAAGAAGAGACTACTAAAGAAGGCTTATTGAAGAAACAAAGAAGTTTTCTTTATTGTTTTTAGTTTGTATAAGCTTGTTTGTTGCTTACTAAATCACTAGTTGTTAGATTGAAAATATATCTGGTGATATAATCAAGAAGATCAAAATCTTATTTCTTGGGACTTAAAACCACAAGATCAGATTAATAAAATATCACGAACTGGTGTTTGTGAGAGTGGATGTAGACAAGTTGTCGAACCACTATAAATCTTGTGTTTGATTTACTTACTGTTTAATATATGTTAATTGTTCTTAATTGAATTCAGTAGTAGCAGTTTCAGTAGTCTTCAAATGATGAATGCCTTCATCTATTTATAAACTTCACTTATCAAGATCAGTTAGTTATCCAAAAAAATTTCTTGATAACTTCCTTCAACTAACTCTTGTAACTACTTCTTGATATTGCATCTTCGATAATACAACATTTATTATGTTACTTAAGTTGTAACCAACTTCATATCTTCAGATACGATTCTGTTCTGACTTGACTTGTCTTCAGCATATTCTACACTTAGAATATTTCTAACTCCTTCCTAACTTGTCTTGTTCAAGTCTTCTAGTCTTCATATGTCTTCTATAGAACTTTGCTTGTCCTATCTAAGCTATCTAATCTATTACATTACTTTAAACTTTATAGATCCGTTTAGTCATCCTAAAAACTATTACAATCACAACAAAATATACATAAACTTCTATACATCAATTAAAACTTATCTTGAAAACCTATTACAAAGTATTCATAATCCATACTTAGTCATTGTCTTATACAAGACGACTTCCATAACAGATCAGTTAACACTTAGGATATATTCAAGTCTTCTTTTTAGCTTATCAAAACTCATCTTCATCATCAAATATAACTTATTTAAGGATTCATATCCCAACAATTTGCCCCTTTTTATGAAGCCAAAACTACTTGAATTATTTAAGTCAGTAGATCCGTTAAGTAGTTGTCTTATATAATCATCAAAATATTTCATCATTTTCATTCATTGAAGTAAGATCAGATCGATTACAATTACTTAGAAAATATAATGAAAAATAAAGTAAAGTGAACTTCTTACTCTTCTAACTATGTTTCCATCTCCATTACTTTTAGCTTCTTCATCTGGAACTTGAAATGCATCTAGTACTCTCCTATGAATTTCACAGATGTGATCTTCATCCATAATGTTCTGTTCTTCCAAAATCTTCTCTTCAAACGTCTTGATCACATTGAAATCAATTCTTTTTCCAGACGCTAGCACTGGTGTTTCCCACTTAGGAAATTCTGGAGATAAGATATTATAACCAGCAGCAGCAGCAACAACAACCTTCATGATCAGCTTCCAAAGATCTAAGTCTTCAGCTTCCATGAATTTCCCAAAATGAATGAACACATCATATTTTGTAGGTAGCTCTCCATATCATTTGATAATCCAATAAGCCATTTCCCATTTTTCCTTGAGAATCTTCCAAAATGCACTATGCTCTGCATCAATAAACTTGTCTATCAGTGCATCTTCAAACACGTCTGCATATGCTTTGCTATCTCTTAACTTCTTGATGTGTCTTCCTAACACTTTCTTGTTTGCATACTTGTCTTCTTCAACTTTCTGCTTTTTCTTGATCAATTCTTCATCAAGCTTTGCAACAATTTGTCCTGTGGTTTCTTTCTAAATATCAGTAGGCTCATTAATTTCCAACTTTCTTTTGCCTTGCCTAATTGAAATTACTTTTTGTTTAGACATCTTTCCTTTAGTTTGTCTTTTCTTTTCATCAGCAGTCTGTTCTTTTGCATAAGCCTTTACTAGTCTCCTTCTAGTCTGGACTTGTTCTGGTTTAGTAGATTGTTCTTCAGCTTGCTTCTCCTGTATATCTTCCCCATTTTTGGCTTCATCAGTAGCCTTCAAGGTGAATAGAGAAGTGAATCTAGTCATCTCTTCAAATACTGCATGTTTCATCAGCACAATAGCTTTCTCAATCTATTTCTAATGACTATCTACATTACTGACCTTTTCTAATCTGTCAACAGTAAACTCAAGCTTTCTGGTAGACAAGTTGACTTCATTCTTGAAATGAGTAGCTAACAACTTCAACATCCTGTTCTGCTCTGTCATTTCAGTCAATTGGGTTCTTGCCTCTTTCAGAATAATGAACTCGATCTTGCAAAAATTTCTCCAGCTGGTTAAACATCTCTGTCTGAAATCAGCATCCAACTGGTTTACATCATTGAAGATTTAAAGAATTCATCAATAGCAGTCTTGATCACCTTCTGAAGATCATCCTTCAAATCTTCAATTGAAACTTTCTGAATGACTGTAGTCTGAACTACATTATCAGGCACATTCTCATTTTCTTCAGTAACAGGGAATTCACAATACTGGTTTCAATAGGCAAGACCTCGTCTTCCACTGACTCAACACTTCCAACTATTGCTTTCAAACATAAATGAGTGTAAGGAACGATTGCTAACCTTTCTTCTTCTGCTCTTCTAGCAGCTTCATCAGATTCCTTGTTCACCATCTCAACAAGTCTGGCAACATAAGCACACGTTTCCGAAGGAAAATACTTTTCGACTTGTCTAGTGATTTTCCCAACATTCCTTCTAGGGCCATGAGCATGTTCCACCTGGAATTCAAACACCAGACCTCTTAGATGATCAGATGGGTTGTCTAGATCAATCACTAGATCAGAACACTCCAACTCGACCGGTTCTGCTTCCAACATCAATTCTTCTTCTCGTACTTCAATTTCGATGCTCATCTTTTCAATTTGAGGTTCAACAACCTTATCAACATCATCAACACTTGGTTCAACAACACCTTCTGGAATTTTCAACATCTTCTTGACCAGATCGGTTAACGCAACTGATGGTAGTAGTTGTGCAAATTTCTTTACACCGCTAGCTTCTTCTTGTTCCATTTCCCAATCTTGAATATTGGCAACACCTCCCATTCCCATGATTACTTCTAACACTTAGGCTTCCCATGATTACTGCAGGTCCATCTCTTAGTGCGACCCAAGTATAAATTCTGAGCAACTTCTCATATGCTTCAGTAGATGTATCTATCTCGACTGATGGCAGAATGTTCTTTAGGTTTTTGGTAATTCTAGCACGAATACTCTTCTCACGCATGCACATGGGGTAATGTACCATGGAAGGAAATAAGGTATGTTGGGAAGTTTGAGTGAGTGGAGTCCTCAACTCAGAAGCCGAAGTGTCAGCTTGAAGTGTTTCAAGGTCAGTAGGGTTAGGTTCAACGTATTCCGTTGATAGTAAGGCTAACATTTGGGTGGTGGTTTCTTGGGGTTCTGTTGTAGCTAGGTTTAAGGGACCAGGCGTCGAAGTATCAGCTGATGTGAATATAGTAGTGTCTGGGCTAAGTTGAAAGCTTAAATGTTGAATAAACTTAGGAGGGTCTTGGGGACTAGGCTTGGCACGAGAACGCTTTGTTCTTGCCTTGGTTTGGATCGGAATAGAGGAGGGAGACAAGATGGGTACGAAAATAACAGGATTACTAACCATTCTTGCCTTCTTGGTTGGTGAGGGAGTGGATTCTGAAACCCTTTGAGGAGGAGGACCAGACAAGTCACCTCTCTTGACTTTGCTGATTCTGGCCCGAAACTCTTCTTCGGTTCTTTTGAAGACTCTTCTGATTCAGTCTTCTCAGAATCTACTGGATCAATCATCGCCTCGTCTGAATTGTATTGAACCAAAGCATCACTGGTTCCACCCATTTGAGTCTCCTCGTCTGCTTCATCAGATCCTTCTTCATCAGACTCAGCTGCCTCAATCATAACATCATCATGATCAACCTGATATTCCCTTTCCACTTTTCTTTCCCTTGCTTGTCTATCCAAGGCATCTTTCTTCAGATAGAACTTAGAAAAGTGGAATGGCTTGCCTTTGCTCCAATTCGATCTGCTAGGAAATAAAATGGGGAGAAGGATACTGAGCTTGTTCCCAAAACTCACAAAAGCAGATACATACCATTGATTGGTATCTGGGTTAACTTTGACATATTTCACAAAATACATCAATCTATCCATAAACAGCTTTTGCCAATCTCCATTTAAAATCTCAGGATGGATAACAGCCATAACTCTTGTCTTCTGCTGAGTAACAACATCGAAGCTTCCGGTGACACCAAGCAACATTTTGCTTTCAATGTCCAGCAACGTCTTGTATTTTGGCAACAGTTGTTTCTTCTTCATAGCACGAACCTTGCCATCATTATGCAGTTGCAATTTCTTGCCACAAAATATACTCAAATACTTTAATTAGTGACCAGCAGCGTACTGCTCGACATCAATCGACCCTGAATTCATATCGAAGTGATCACCCAATACATATCTTGTGATTTTGATTCGCATATCACCCACAAAGGCCTCGATGTACCTTCCTCTGGAAGTGGCACAAGAAAAGAACTCCAACACTTCTTCTTCAAACACCGTTTCTGGAACTGCTTCCAGATTAAAATCTCCTTGTTGTCAAGAGTGCCTTCCCTTGAAGAACACTGAGCTTTCAACATGAACCTTCCCTTCTGTAGCCCATTTAGAGATATCAAATTGAGCCTGCATGTTAGTTTCTGAATAAAAAATGGTGAGTATCGGCATTTTGAGAGTAGTGAGATAAAAACCGAATACAGAGGATGAGTAGGGAGATAGATTCAGTTGAGAGAAAATAGGAAAGTTGAGAGAATCGTGGGGAGTGATTCTTGGAGAAGAAGGTTTAATTCAAGAGAGGCTTATTTGAATGAACGGTCTTTATTGAATAGAGATGATCTAATGGTAGCAAGAAGACCTTTGAGATTCATCGTTGTAATCAAGAATATTATGTGATCTGATTTTGTAATTTTTGGAATCCACCTTTTCTATTGGTTAAGGCAAGAAGGGTGTACTCATCTGCCTTAGTACAATCGATTTAGGCGGGAAACTGGGTGTATGCACCTCATTAAGTGGGGTGTATAAATCCAGTTTTAAGTTTCCAAAAAATTTTAAAATCAAATTATCATACTATCCTTTAGTGTTATTAAAACACTTAGTCAAATATAGTACTACCTCTGTCCCTGAAAAGTTTTCATAGTTACTGTTGGGATATGAATCCTAGAACAAGTCCTAAATGATGATAAAAGATAAAAGATGAAGTTTTGATAAGCCAAAAGAAGACTTGAATATTTTCTATGTGTTGACTGATCTAGTCTAGTTAAGTTGAAGTCATCTTGTACAGATCAGTAGAATTCAAAAGACAAGTACTAGTTTTTAAAAGATAAGTATTATTGGAAGATAAGTACGATTTATAAGTACTTCATATTTGTTATTTGTATATGTTAAGATTGTTATTGAGCTATGAATAATTGTTGTATAGAGCTCATGATTTTAAATGTAATAGATAGATTCTGTGTATAGTTGTATAAGTTGACTAAGCTTTATAACAAGAAGCTTAAAGTAATGTAATAGTCTTGTTAGGATTAGTTGATAGGACTAGATTAGTTCTATGTTGTAATTTGGAGAAATCTACTGCACAAGGTAAGTAGAAGACACAGTCTACTACTACTACACAAGACAGGTGCGCGACTTAAACAAGACAGGTCAACTTGAAGTTAGTTACAGAAACGCGTGTTGAAGATAATTGAAGGAGTTAGTTAAGGAATAACTAATTAACTGGAGAAACGCGTGAAAGGATAAGAAGTTTCAGTTAGAAGTTAGTTTTCAAGAAAAGTTGGTTACAACTAACTGAGTTCTTGATTTCTAGAATCTATAAATACTTCATGATATTAATTCATTAGAGACTACTGAGATACTGATACGACAACTGTAAATACATATACTAAAGCTACATACTGAAGAATTGTTCGAAGTTACTCTCAGAGATTGAAGTTCAGAAAGTGAAGCTACGCAAGACAAGTGAAGATCGAAGAAGGCTACTACTGAACGAAGAGAAGTTTTATTTTTCGTTTACTGTTTCAAGTTGCTAGTTACTTGTAAAATAGCTAGTAAGATCGAAGATATATCTGGAGATATAATCGAGAAGATCTAAGTCTTATTTCTTGGGACTTAAAGCTACAAGAACATATTACTCGATTGGAAGAGTTAATAAGAATTTCACAACTGGAGTTGTGAGAGTGGATGTAGACAAGTTGTCGAACCACTATAAATCTCGTGTTTGATTTACTTTACTGTTTTGTTTGTTTTAATTGATTGATTGTTTACCTGTTAAACATACATAACTGAACAAGACTAGTTGAGTATACATAAAACAGAGTTCTCGAAATAAGTTGAGTATAAACTTTAATTGGGCTCATTGATAATTTCGTATTCCGCACATTGTAATTCTGATATATCGAAAGATTTTAGAAAAGTCTATTCACCCCCCTCTAGACATTTTCTTTAGCTTCCCTCGATATTAACTCAACTTAGGGACCTACAAGTGGTATCAGAGCAGTAGTTTACGAACTGCTGTTTCTTGATAACCAACTCAAGACTTGGTTGAAAATCTCAGTCCAAGATCATATTTGCTTACGTGTTCTTGATATATTGTTTTCTTGTTCCCTGTTCTTGACTCATATACTTCTTGATCATAAAACTGATTAGCACTAGACTACTCGTTTAAACATGTCTCTTGAAATCAACGCTAACAAGTTACCTAAGTTCCAGGTTCAAGATTATGACTATTGGAAGCTAAGGATGGAAGCCATCTTCAGTTCCACTCACGACTTAATGATCTCCGTCATCACTGAAGGTCCAATTGTGACCATGGTCCCCAATACTGCTGCCCTCGACATAAATCAACCCGTGGGCACACTCGTCAAGAAACCAAGGTCAGAACTAACCTCCGAAGAATTGAGACAGAATAATTTGGATAGCTTGGCCAAGAATTACATCTTACACACTCTTCCCAACGAGTATCTGGGAAAAGTGTTAAAATGTAAAACTGCCAAAGAAATGTGGGATCGCTTAGCTATCATTTGTGAAGGGACATACCTAATCAAAGAAAGCAAGCTTTCTACAACAGTCCAAAAATTCGAATCATTTCATATGAAAGCTGGTGAAACAATAGACCAGTTGGATACTCGTTTTACCAAAATCATGAATGACTTGGAAGTCCTTGGTAAATCTTATACTCCACGTGAAATCAATCTTAGGATTCTCAAAAGCCTTGATAGTCGATGGAAAATGGTAAAAATGCTTGTTAAGAATACCCAAGATATAGACGTGTGGACAGCAGAGACCATGTTTCAAACTCTAAAGGCCCATGAGTTTGATTTAGACGAAGATGAACCCATAGCAAGTAGTGACAGAGAACATGCTGTATCTAAGAACGTTGCTTTTAAGGCTAGTTCGTCTAAGGTAGACAGGTCGAAGTCTAAGACTAGGTCTACTTCTGTGAAAGACGAGTTAGATACTGACCTTAGTCTGAAGGATCAGGTAAGCCTCATGGTTAGAAAGTTTGATAGGCTGAATAAACGTTTCGGAAGATATAAGAAGTTCTATAGAGAGCATAGAGGGTCTGCTTCTAAGAACTCGTCTGAAACCAGACGAGACCGAAACTCGTCCGAAAGGAGAGACGAAGTCTCGAAAGGCAACAGACAAGATAGAGAGTCTGATGGTAGGAAGATTACTCGTTCTGATAGACGTGATAAACGAAGGAACAACTCTCCTATTAAAAAGGCTACTAATGATCTCTTGTGCTATAACTGTGAAAAGCCAGGTCACTACATTTATGAATGTCCAGACTTGAGTACTGATGATCGAGAAGAACGCAAAGCACAAAGGGAAAGAAGATACAACCGTAGCAAAAAGGCAATGATGGCCAATGATGACTCTGACTCAGACGAGTTGCCATCATCCTCATCTAGCTACCTGTCTGAACCAGATCACGATGAAGCTTTCATAGTAGATGATGGTCTATGCTGCATGGCTAAAATCGACCAAGAGGTATCATCTGCTACATCTTTTCAATCCTGTGATGAATCAGAATCTGATGAAAGTGATACTGCCAGTAGCAAAGTAGGGAGTAGCCTTTAGTACTCTATTAGTGCAGTTGAAGACGACCTTCTACTTGCCAACAAGGCAATCATTGAAGTCAGTGACGAAAACGTCATTTTAAGACAAGAAATCATTGATCTTAAGGAAGCTCAGTCTAAAGTAGATCCTAATATAACAGTCCTAAATGAACGCTTGCAAGAAGAGTTGAGTCAACTCAAAGACAAGTGTGCATTGACAGACAAGTTGTATCAAGACCTACTTAAGACACATGCTACTGAGAAACATGATTTCAATGTTTTAAAAAGCAAGTGCAAAAAGCTTGAAGAACGTAATAAGTTCTTAGAAACCGAGGTTGTCACTCTAGACCTTAAACTTACTGACCTGGTTAACTCTTCAAAGGTTAATCTTGAACTGTCAGATAGGTATAGGGCTCCTGCTGACAAGACAGGCATAGGTGCTGAGACATCAAGCTCGTCTACTCTAGTTCCTAAGAACCCTACTATTTTCATCTCAAGCTCTTTGACTAATGATAAAGGAAAAGAACCAATGATATACGATATTGATACTCCATCTAAAGGTACTGTACCAAAACAAGCTCGAGTTAACATTCTAATTACCAAAGGAGGTAAAAAGAATGGTAACAACAAGCCTGTTCAACCTAGAACTAATCTTCTAAGGACCACTAATCGTAGACGATCCAACCAGGTCAGATACGAGGATTGGTATCCCGAGGAGACTAGTACTAGACAAGTACAGACTAGACGACAAGAGTCTAGACCTCCTTTCATAAGGCAGTCTCAACTCTACTCGTCTAGACCTAGACAGGAAGGTCCAAAATATCGTACACAAGCTGTTCTATATCCTCCACCTTTGTCATATGATATCGAAGGAGAAGAAAGACCTAAACATGTCTATAAACCGTATGGACCTAATGCATTCAAACCCTACTCTGACTATCATAGACAAGTGCCTGCTCAAGTAGAGATTAAGTCGAAAGGCTATCTCCAAAGAGTAGACCCGAACTCGACTGATAGGCCAGATAAGGACAACAAGGTCTTATTTTGCAACAAATATGGTCGAAAGCTCAGAAGATCAAACTTGTTCAGGACTCCAATGTACATTTGGATTCCATTGAACTCGACTAACCCCCCAGGACCCCAATAAACAAGGAGGGTACCTAAATTATGAAATATCATCTAATGCAGGGTCGACTCGATCTATACAAAAAGGGTGGCTCAATAGGAGAAACTTGGTACATAGACAGTGGCTGTTCGCACCACATGACTGGTACCAAGACTCTCTTATCAAGCTACCATGAACAAGAAGGACCAAACGTAATATTTGGTGATAGCTCCACTGCTGTTACCAAAGGATTCGGTTACATTCGGAATGGAGACATAGAGATCCAAGATGTCTCATATGTTGAAGGCTTGAAATACAATTTACTCTCTGTTTCACAATTTTGTGATCATGGATACAAGGTGCAGTTCAAGAGTCGCAAATGTGAAATCATTGACAAGAGGACTCATACCATACTACTCGTCGGCATAAGACAAGGAAGTGTGTACATAGTGAACTGGAACAGTTGTCCGAGGGACACCTGTCTACTTACTAAGAATTCTAAAGAACTTGGTTGGCTATGGCATAGACGCCTCTGTCATCTAAACTTTAAGGTTCTTAATAAGATAGCCAGAGACTACCTTGTGGAAGGTATTCCCAATGAAGTCTACTACAAGTCACATGTATACACGTCCTGTCAGAAAGGTAAACAGGTAAAAGGTTCCTTTAAATCTATTCCATCCCTCTCAACAAGTAGAGTTCTCGAACTCCTACATATGGACCTACATGGCCCAATAACTCCTCCAACTTTGAACGGTAGAAGGTACACACTTGTTGTGGTAGATGACTATTCTAAGTTCACTTGGGTAGTCTTCTTACACAAGAAGAGTGATACACAAACACTTTTGCCTGATCTGTTGAAGAAGTTACAGGTTGAGAAGAATCAGACCATTGTCAAGATCCGTAGTGACAAGGGTACTGAATTCATTAACTGCTATATTAAAGAATTTTGTTCTAAGCGTGGCATCCAGAACCTTACTAGTGCAGCAAGGACACCACAACAAAATGGAGTAGCAGAGCGAAGGAACAGAACTCTTAAGGAGGCCTGCAGGACCATGCTGACAGAGTATAATACGCCTCAGAAGTTTTGGGCAGAAGCTATCAATACTGCATGCCACTCACAAAATAGAAGTGCTATCAATAAAGCACTAGGTAAGACGCCCTATGAGGTATGGAAAGGTAGAAAACCCAGAGTCTCATATTTTCATATATTTGGTTGTAAGTGTTTCATCCATAACAATGGGAAAAGTAAGTTGAATGCATTTGATGCTAAAGCAGACGAGGGGATATTCTTAGGATACTCCTCGACTAGCAAAGCATTTAGAGTATTCAACTACTCAACCCTTTGTGTGGAAGAAACACCACATGTGGTTTTCGATGAATCTCAACAGGACTCGTCTGCCAACAAGATCAGTGAGAAAGTTACTGAGCTAACTATCGAATCTGACAAAGATTCAGAGGTATATGAATCCGTTCAAGCATACAATCCATTCATGAAAGCCCTCGAATCTAATGACAAGGAAAGGGTAAGTGCTCAAGGTAAGTCTACTAGACCAGTAGACATGCCTGCTCTAGTTGACTCATCTACTCCAGGTAAATCTGTTGATGATATAAATAATGTTGACATGCATGATGCTATAACTGATCTAGATGATAATACTATGCTTACTAAGACTAGAAAAACATGGAAATCTGCTCATGATACTAAAAACATCATTGGAGACTCTACTATTGGTGTAAAGACTAGACGACAACTCTTTGAGTCACAAGAACAACCTAGTCCATCTTTGTTTTGCTGGTGTTGTTTCCTCTCATCCATCGAGCCTAAAACCATTAAAGAGGCTTTGGCTGATAGTAATTGGATCATCGCTATGCAAGACGAGTTGAATCAGTTTGTTCGAAATGACGTCTGGGAACTTGTTGATAGACCTAAACATCATAATGTAGTTGGCACTCGATGGATTTTCAAGAATAAGAAAGATGAGAATGATGTAGTTGTTCGTAATAAGGCTAGACTAGTCGCCCAAGGCTATTCACAAGCTGAAGGCATAGATTATGATGAAACATATGCTCCTGTTGCTAGACTAGAAGCCATTCGATTGTTCCTTGCATATGCTGCTTACATGAAATTTACTGTATATCAAATGGATGTTAAAAGTGCATTTCTTAACGGTATTCTTGCGGAAGAAGTGTATGTTGAACAACCCCCAGGTTTCGAAGTCAAAGGTAACCAGGTATACAAATTAAAGAAGGCCTTATATGGACTAAAACAAGCTCCAAGAGCCTGGTACGATACTCTTTCTCAATTTCTATTAGAAAATGGTTTTACTAAGGGCAAGGTCGATAGAACCTTGTTCAGAAGACAAGAAGGGAAGGACATTTTACTCGTCCAAATTTACGTAGATGATATCATTTTTGGATCACCTAACAAAAAGCTGAGTGAAAGTTTCTCAACACTCATGCAAAGTAAATTTGAGATGTCTATGATGGGTGAAATGAATTACTTTCTTGGACTTCAAGTAAAACAGACCCCAGAAGGGATTTTCATAAATCAAGCAAAGTATACTCGTAATCTACTAGACAAGTATGGTATTAAGACATGTAAATCTTCTGGAGTACCTATGCAACCTACTTACAGGATGGATCCAGACGAGAATGGTAAATGTACTGATCAAACTCATTACCGTGGTCTTATTGGTTCATTACTCTACTTGACTGCTAGTAGACCTGATATTGCATTTTCTGTTGGTGTATGTGCTCGTTTTCAAGCTAATCCAAAAGAGAGTCATATGGAAACCACTAAAAGGATATTGAAATATTTGAAAGGGACCATCAATCGTGGTATATGGTATCCTTCAAATGATGATCTATCTCTAAGTGGCTACTCTGATTCTGATTTTGGTGGCTGTAGAATAGATAGGAAATCTACATCTGGTTCTTGTCAATTCTTAGGCACAAAACTCATTTCATGGTTTTCGAAAAAGCAGACAAGTGTTGCTACCTCTACTACTGAAGCCGAGTACATGGCTGCTGGTAGTTGTTGTAGTCAATTATTATGGCTTATTCAACAGCTTAGAGATTATAATATCTGTGAATCAAATGTTCCTATTTTCTGTGATAGTAATAGTGCTATTGCCATTACACAAAATCCTGTTCTGCACACACGATGTAAGCATGTCGACGTGAAACATCATTTTATACGTGATCATGTAGAAAAGAAGGATATTCGCATGGAAAAGATTCATACTGATTTTCAAAGAGCTGATATTTTCACAAAACCATTAGCTGAGGCCCGATTTCGTGAATTATGCATTAGTCTAGGACTAATTGATCTTGATCCTACTAGTATGTAGAAATGTACTAACCAGACAGGTACAGTCCTAAGAAGAAAAGAGAAACAGACAAGTTACCACAAAAGTACAGAGCACTCGTCTACTCACCCAACAGACAGGTATACAAGGTCAGACAAGTTGACCAAACAACCCGATGAGGAAGCTGGTAAAGCTGAGGGTAATACTAAGGGAATAAACATTTAAGGGGGAATCCTTGATTTCTTAAAGATCCTTATGTTGACTCTTTAGTTTGGTAACAGTCATCTTGTTTGAACCTTGATCATTGACTTAGATTGATATTCATTCTAATTATTCTACTCGACTACCTGTATTACATCTAATCTGTAGTGCAAGAAAAGACAGGTACATATAATCATTTGATGTTCAAAGTAGACAAGCACAATCGAAGGGGGAACTCGTCTTGTGCATGCCAGTCTACTCGTCTGTTCTGGATAGACACGAACAGACAAGAGAAGTGTTTCATGATTTAAATACTCTAAGTGTTTAAACAATACACATTAAGGATATATATGTAATTTGAGTGATGAAAAGTTTGAAAAACCTAGAATTGGATTTATACACTCCATTTAATGAGGTGTATATAACCAGTTCACGCCAAAAACTCTGCTGTGCTAGGTCAGAGGAATACACTCCTCTATTCTACCAGTAGAAGAGGCGGATTTCAAATGTTACGATACTAAATCACGTAATATTCTCGATTCCGTAAAACTGAATTTCAAAAGACTTTCATACTTGACCATTGGATTAAATCGCTCAATCTCAACCATTGATTCCAAACTCAACAAAACCCACACTACTCGTTCATAACTGCTCACAAGTTTTATCTCTTGATTCTCATAACTTCTCAAGCACTCAAGATCTTTCGAAATCTCTTACTTCTCTTAATCATTCTACTATGTCGATTGTTTCGATATTTGATGCCCGTACTAACATGCAAGCAAGGTTCGATCTAGGCAAATACATCACCGAAGGAAGAGTGCATGTGGAGGGTTCGGTGTTTTTCAAAGGAAATCACACTGAAGACAACAAAGAAATTCTGATTAAATGCTTCAGATGCGGTTTGAGACCCTTTTTGGAGGCAGTTCCTGAAGTGGTGCTAGAGGAAGAAGTGTTAGAATTTTATGCTACTGCCACTCGACAAGGCGACTCGATTGAAGCCTTTGTTGGAAGAAGGCGAGTGGAGATCACTCGTGAATTTCTGACAGAATCACTGAAATTGCCATCCGGATCGATAGATATCGAAAGATATGCAGAAGGCAGAGAGTTGAGGTATTTGAGTATTTTCTGTGGAAAAAAGCTGAAATTGAAAAGCGATGGAAAAGTTCCTGTGGTCAAGAAGAAGGAACTACTTGACAAATACAAGACTCTTCTTGATATCGCATCAAAAATGTTGCTAGGAGCCACTGGGAGTTTTGACTCTGTGACGCCCCAGAAAGCAAGAATTATGGCTGTGATTTACGATGGAATCACTGAAGGAAACTGGACTAAACTCTTTTTGGACAGATTGATGTATTACAAGAAGTTTGTGCAAGTTGACACCAGTACAGTGAACTGGGTTGTGTCTGCAAATGTCAGTTTCGGAAACAAGCTGAGCATCATTCTACCCATCTTATTGCCCAACAAGACGAGTTGGAGTAAAGGCAAGCCATTCCATCCTCTAAAGCATTATTTGAAGAAGGAGGCTCTGGCTAAGCAAGCTGCTGCTAGATCGGCTGCCGCCAGACAAATCCAGATCAATCCTGGTGACGCCATGATTGAAGCTGCCTCGTCTAGTTCTGGAGAAGACGAGTCAAGCAGTGAAGGTTCTGAAGAAGTTGAGGCTGGTACTAGTAGAAGACTAGTTCAGTATGTGGAAGAGGAGGCTATGATTGAGACTGAAGGAGATTCAGAAGAGACTCACTCAGACAAGGAGCCTGAGACGAAAGAGGAAGAATTGCAAGTATATCGACTGGTGAGAGTCGAGTCGAGTCCTTCACCAGACAAGTCGACTGAAGAAAAGGTTGGTACTTCTTCTAGAGCTTTGTCAATTCCTCTTTCTATCCCTGTTAAAACCAAGGCCAGATCACTTCGATCTCGTGCCAAACCTGTACCCAAAACCTCGTCAGTGTTGGCAGTGCATCCACTTCGAGCCAACATAACCCCACACACTACTATATTCGATACAGTTGATACTTCTACAACTGTCGAACCAAACCAAGCCACATTAAAGCCCCAAGAAACCACCATCCAAATTCCTATTACCTCAACAGAAAATGTTGAACCCATTAACCCGTCTATTTCAGAAACCCCACCAGTTGCCACTGCAACAACTGATACAGGGATCTTACCTGCTCAGACCCCTTCTGAAATAAGATTCGAATCCCTCGTCTATTATCCGATGTGCTTAAGGGAGAAGAGGGTTCGTGCTAAAGTAAGCCACAATCTGAAGAAGAGGCTCTCGTCTATTGAGATAGACACCTCATCAGAACAGTATGAGAAACTCATTAGAATATGCACATGGGTTGCATTGAAGAAATCTTCAACAGATGATCTGTTTGAAGTCATACAAGGCATGAGAGGTATCTCAAATTTTCAAGATTGGGAGATGGAACAGAAGGAGAATAGTGGAGTCAAGGACCACTATGAATTGTTTCCACCTCATGCATTGACAGCATTATTGAAGAGAATGTTAAACATACCTGATGATGTTTTATCTTCAGAGGTCAAGTTTGATATTGGTGTTCAAACTGATCTTGTGGAAGAAGAGTTCACAGCTGAGTTAGTTGATGTTGTTGTTCAGACTGATCCGTCTGAGGAAGATGCTGTAAATGTTGAAGAAGAAGACAACAACTCAATCGATTTTGGTGAAGAAGATGATGAGTTTATGGATGCTGTAATGTTTACAGAAGATGAACTTATTGAAAAAGTTCAAGAAGAGGTTGTTTATGGATGCTGTAATGTCTACTCAAGGTTTCTCTGAAGGATATCTTACAGAGTTGAAGTCGGACTTGAGAGATGCTGTTCACTCTGCTGTTGATGAATTCTTAAATTCAAAGGTTAAGGACGTGCTAGTTGAGCAAAACCAATCGCTTGTTGACTCCTCAAGAGAATTGATTGTTGGAGAGGTCAACAAAATGGACTCAACTT
Source organism: Galeopsis tetrahit (assembly GCA_963675135.1). Classification (NCBI taxonomy): domain Eukaryota; kingdom Viridiplantae; phylum Streptophyta; class Magnoliopsida; order Lamiales; family Lamiaceae; genus Galeopsis; species Galeopsis tetrahit. The sequence continues at coordinate 42,250,632 of OY776120.1, forward strand.
TCCAAGCTGAGTTACATGCGGAAGTTGAACGTTTTCTTCAGAAGCAAGTTGAAGTTTCCGAGAAAAGATCTATTTCATTTGCTAGGTCGTTAGCTGAAGAGTCTAGTAAGATGGAAAGATTATATAGAGTGAAAATTGAAATAGCTGATGAACAAAGACGAGAAGCACAGGATCAGTTGGTGCGTTCTCAAGCTATTCTCACTGAGCTGACTAAGCAAAATACCTTACTGCGTCAGACAGCTGTTCATTTCAAAGATGAGTTGGCAATTAACTCAAAGAAGTTGGAATCTACTGCTGATCGACTAGACAAGATGAGTCGTGACCAGACGCATCAAAGACAGATAGATCTCGCGGGTGAAGCTATGAAGGAAGCACTGAAAGAAGAAATGACTCGATTCACTAGTCTATTCACTCTTAAGGCAAGTGATGAAGCCAAAAAGGGGGAAGAGACAAGTAGAGTTGAAGAGAAGTCAAGTGCTGAACCAGAGATGAAGGAAGCTGCAACTGCTATACAAGATCTTAAAATTCCCAAGAGAGGAAGGCTAGTCAAGAAGGCAGATCTTGAAGAAGCTGAAGAACAGAAAAAGAAAAGATTGCTGAAAGGAAAAAGTATCGCATCTCCTGAATTTGAAACTAAGACTAGACAAGTCAAGAGGAAACTTGTTCTAGAGAAGAAGAAAGAACAGTTAGGAGATATTCTAGCTGATATTGGTGATGAAGAGGTTGAAGCTCTTCATAAGAAGCAAAAGCTGAATGAAGATCGTTATGCTAACAAGAAATTGTTAGGGAAACATATCAAGAATTTGCTGAAGTTGAAGACTGATCCAGATCAAGTTGAAGATGCATACATTGATAATTTCATTGATGATGAACATAAAGATGCATGGTTCAAAGTCAAACTGAATTGGGAGTTGGATCACTGGATTATTCGCAAGTTTGGAGATCCAGAGAGCAAAGAAGAGTTATACGCAATTTTTGACAAGTTCATGGAAACTCAAGATCGGAATCTATGGAACTTGATCATGAGGATTGCAATTGCGGTAAGTTTTAATATTCTTGTTCCTATCTTTCCTAAATGGATTACTCCTATGTTAGGTTCTGGAAAAAGGATCGATTACAACCATATTAAAAAGTTTGAAGAAGACTTACTGGATAAAGAGAAGATCGAGACTGAAGAACACATGACTATAATTCACAAAAGGCTACTAGATGCTTTTGGTGTTCCAAGTTCTTAAAAAGGTACTTTACCAGATTAGTTTTTGTTTTTGCTCTGATACTTTGTCTTAGTTTTATTTTGATTAAGTATTTGTAATATCTACTGATCTTGTTTCGAAATGAATGAAAAGATAAGTACTATTTGGTGTTTAAGACAAGATAACTACTTAACTAGTCTATTATTGTGGAAAAGATTCAAGTAGTTTTGGCTTCATCAAAAAGGGGGAAATTGTTGGGATATGAATCCTAGAATAAGTCCTAAATGATGATAAAAGATAAAAGATGAAGTTTTGATAAGCCAAAAGAAGACTTGAATATTTTCTATGTGTTGACTGATCTAGTCTAGTTAAGTTGAAGTCATCTTGTATAGATCAGTAGAATTCAAAAGACAAGTACTAGTTTTTAAAAGATAAGTATTATTGGAAGATAAGTACGATTTATAAGTACTTCATATTTGTTATTTGTATATGTTAAGATTGTTATTGAGCTATGAATAATTGTTGTATAGAGCTCATGATTTTAAATGTAATAGATAGATTCTGTGTATAGTTGTATAAGTTGACTAAGCTTTATAACAAGAAGCTTAAAGTAATGTAATAGTCTTGTTAGGATTAGTTGATAGGACTAGATTAGTTCTATGTTGTAATTTGGAGAAATCTACTGCACAAGGTAAGTAGAAGACACAGTCTACTACTACTACACAAGACAGGTGCGCGACTTAAACAAGACAAGTCAACTTGAAGTTAGTTACATAAACGCGTGTTGAAGATAATTGAAGGAGTTAGTTAAGGAATAACTAATTAACTGGAGAAACGCGTGAAAGGATAAGAAGTTTCAGTTAGAAGTTAGTTTTCAAGAAAAGTTGGTTACAACTAACTGAGTTCTTGATTTCTAGAATCTATAAATACTTCATGATATTGATTCATTAGAGACTACTGAGATACTGATACGACAACTGTAAATACATATACTAAAGCTACATACTGAAGAATTGTTCGAAGTTACTCTCAGAGATTGAAGTTCAGAAAGTGAAGCTACGCAAGACAAGTGAAGATCGAAGAAGGCTACTACTGAACGAAGAGAAGTTTTATTTTTCGTTTACTGTTTCAAGTTGCTAGTTACTTGTAAAATAGCTAGTAAGATCGAAGATATATCTGGAGATATAATCGAGAAGATCTAAGTCTTATTTCTTGGGACTTAAAGCTACAAGAACATATTACTCGATTGGAAGAGTTAATAAGAATTTCACAACTGGAGTTGTGAGAGTGGATGTAGACAAGTTGTCGAACCACTATAAATCTCGTGTTTGATTTACTTTACTGTTTTGTTTGTTTTAATTGATTGATTGTTTACCTGTTAAACATACATAACTGAACAAGACTAGTTGAGTATACATAAAACAGAGTTCTCGAAATAAGTTGAGTATAAACTTTAATTGGGCTCATTGATAATTTCGTATTCCGCACATTGTAATTCTGATATATCGAAAGATTTTAGAAAAGTCTATTCACCCCCCTCTAGACATTTTCTTTAGCTTCCCTCGATATTAACTCAACTTAGGGACCTACAGTTACTCTTACGATATACACGTATTTACTCTTCATACAATATTTTTTAGGGATCATTATACACTCAATCAAACTACTTTATTTACTTTATATATAAACTTTACAAAATTGTTTTCAAGACTCTAATTATTACACTTTTTTCTTAAACTTCGTTCCATCAAATGCAAACTTTTCAGGGACGGAGGGAGTATCACCTAAATGAGCACTGGTCTGTTCGACTTTATCAGAACAGTAGAGTGTCTTGCAATTGCACCATCCGAGTTCCCTCTTCAACTGTGCTAACTCGTCTGATGGACGAAGAACGACTGATACCTATTCAACTTAGAAAAAGTGTGAGAATCGAGGTACTAGAAGTATAGTAGATTAAATATATGATTATTAACATGATTATAGCTAAGGTAGCAACAAGATGACTAACACATAGATTCCCCCTTAATTGTATATACTCCTTTTACCCTCAGCTTTACCAGCTTCCTCACCGGGTTTAGTCACCTTGGTGACCTTGTTACCTGAATGTTGAGTGAAGTATGTGATCTGGTGATATAGTTTTGTCTATTGAACTCATTTTGTTGTGTCTGCTCCTTGTTTTATGGTTTTAAGTACCCGTCTTGTTAGTATAGTTCTATGCACAAGTAGGATCAAGGTCAAGTAGTCCTAGACTAACACATAAGTCTCTAAATCGTGCTTCAGCCAGAGGTTTTGTAAATATATCAGCTCGTTGTATGTTAGAATGTATCTTTTCCATGCGAATGTTCTTCTTCTCAACATGATCCCTAATAAAATGATGCCTAACATCTACATGCTTGCACCTAGTATGTAAAACGGGATTTTGAGTTATAGCAAAGGCACTATTGCTGTCACAGAATATAGGTACATTAGATTCTACAATGTTGTAGTCTCTTAGTTGTTGCATTAGTCATAGTAGCTGACTACAACAACTACCTGCATCCATGTATTCTGCTTCAGTAGTAGAGGTTGCTACACTCGTCTGTTTCTTTGAAAACCATGAAATGAGTTTAGAACCTAAGAATTGACACGAACCACTTAAGGATAGATCATCATATGCAGGATACCATAATCCTCGATTAATGGTTCCCTTTAGATATTTCAAAATCCTTTTAGCAGTTTCCAAATGACTTTCCTTTGGGTTGGCCTGAAACCGAGCACATACACCCACTGCGAATGTTATGTCCGGTCTACTGGCAATCAAGTAGAGTAAAGAACTAATAAGAGCACGATAATAGGATTGATCGACACATTAGAAGGCTCTTTATGGATTGAAAACATCCATATTGTTTAATGGCTAGACCGCATGGATCTAGACGAGAGAGGTTAATGTGTCGATCAATCCTATTATCGATCAAGATGATTGCCAAAACATCCATAGGCAACAAGATGACAACAACACATCAAACAAGATGATTCATTCCAATCATGCATTGAAGGAATCAAATTCACAGCAAATCACCATCAAATGTGTCTCAATGATCATTAAAGCTCAAATTGCACACACACACAAAAGTACACATTGGTGTCAATAGAAAATGTAAAAACGAACATACCCCCCCCCCCCAAACTTTTTCATTGCCAAGCAATTAAAAGTTTGGAAAAATAGTTTTGCAATGATATTGACACCAAGTGCTAAACATACAAATCTACACACATGGGCCACTATCCCAACAATTAAAAACAATAGTAGTTAAGCAATCAATATTATGAACAAGAATATAAATTCCACTACCCCCTCAAACTTAGTAATTGTTATGCAATTCCTAAGTTTGGAGTGGGTGTACCTCTTACGATTGCTATAGCTACACCTTCTTCAAGCACAAAGTTCCACTTTCGATCTCCAACCGTCCATTCGATCCAAGCTTCTTCAACTAACATCAAAACTCACAAACACATCAAACTAAACTAACAAAGCAAATACAATAAAAAAATTGAAATAAAGCAAGTAAAAATGGGTTGCCTCCCATTTAGCGCTAGGTTTAACGTCCTATGCCGGACGAAACTTAACAAGTTCAAACTTCCCTTTCTTTGAATGGAGGATGATAGTGCTTGACATTGTGCTCATCGGTGATGAACACTTCGTCCTCCTCACTTTCCAACGCAATGCCTCCTTCATAGGCCAATTTCTTCATGACCAACATTTTGCGTTCCTTGAGCTTCATCTTTCCAAGTACTTCCATCACTCCCAAGGTGCCCCATACCACCTTATCTCCAATTTCAAAACCCTTTTCGATCTTTCTCTCCTTTAAACTCTTCCTTTTTCCTTCTTCATCTTCACTATCCTCAAGGAACTTACCAAAACTCTTCTCCTTATAAAACTCCTCCAAACTTGAGCTTTGCTCAAGTTTGGGAGTTTGCTTCAATTTGTTATCATCTCCCGGATATTTCAATGGGACTTTTGGTAATGGCTCTTTCACATAAATGTCACATTCTTGGATGGAGGGAGATTCCTTCTTTCTTGGGGAACTCTCAATTGAGCCATACTTGGAGAAAATCACTTTCTCTCCATTCACCTCCAATGTTACCTCCCCTTTTCTCAAATTGATGTTTGCTCCCCCCGTTGCAAGAAACGGCCTCCCAAGAATCAATGGGATATTTGCATCTTCTTTCATATCTAACACCACGAAGTCGGCCGGAATGATGAACTTGTCAATCTTCACCAATACATCTTCAATGATCCCTTTAGGATGGGTGATGGAACGATCCGCTAATTGGAGAGTAATTGATGTGGGCACTACTTCTCCAAGTCCCAAACACTTGAAGATTGAAAGTGGCATCAAATTGATGCTAGCTCCCAAATCACAAAGAGCTTTCATCATGGGACCACCACCAATCTCACATGGGAGAGTGAAACTACCCGGATCCTTGAGCTTTTCGGGAGGAGTTCGTTGAAGGATAGCACTACACTCCTCGGTCAAGTTGATCTTCTCATCATCCACTAGCTTCTTCTTGTTTGCTATTGCATCCTTTATAAACTTCATGTAATGAGGTATTTGCTCTAAAGCATCCGAAAGTGGAAGATCAATGTGGATTTTCTTGAAGATATCCAAAAACTTTCCAAACTTTTCATCCATCTTCTTCATGTATCTTCCCGGGTATGGAAGTGGCTCATATGTAATGGGCACCCCCCATTTATCACGAGGTACCTCAACCTTCTTCTTTTTCAAATATTTGGCAATTCTCCACTTTGGAATTCTTGGAGCAACCTCTCCACTTCCAACTTTTTCTATCCCCTTCTTTTTCTCTTCCCCCATTTCTTTTGCCTTCAACACTTCACCCTCTTCCAATTCAATTGAAGAAACTCCATATTGTTCACCACTTGAAATTGTAATAGCATTACAATGCTCACATGGGTTTACCTCAGTGTTTGAGGGCATTTTACCCTTTATATGTTGAGACCCGATTGAAGTTGCCAATTGTCCCATTTGGAATTCTATCGATTTTTGATTACTCAAGATTTGAGCAAGGATGGAATCGATTGCTTCAGATTTCTTCTCACTCGTCTCCATCCTCTTCATGAGGAGTGTAAGAAGCTCATCCGTGGAGGATTTCCCTTCTCCACTTGGAAGTTTTGCCCCGGGATCAAATCCGGGAGGATATTAAATAACACCTTTAGGATTGGAATATGACAAATTCTCATTCCTCCGAAAATTCGGGTTTTGAGGAGTTTGGTATTGAGGGGGTGGACCTCCTTGTCCTTGAGATGATGAAGGTTGCCCTTGGAATCGGTTTTGAGGAGGACCTTGATATCCTTGACCACGATTTTGATATGGTAGTTGTCCTTGATATTGTCGATTCCCTTGAAAATTTTGTGGATATCCTTGTTGACCCCTGTATTGCACATCTTCCATAGGTCCCATTTGAAGATCCTCTTGCCCAAAGGATAAATGATTATCTCTTGTTTGAGATAAAACATTCACCTTTTCAATGAGTGTAGTCATCATTGCTTTCATGCTATCATTAACATCCACTTGAGCTACCCGATTTTGTGCTCCACGGTCTACTCTCATCTTGAAAGTATTGCTTGATATCCCTTCTATTATGTCATTGATCTCCTCCACCGATTTCATCCAAATTGAACCGCCCGGACAAGCATCAATGTGGTGTTAATCTTCCACTCGTAACCCACCAACGAACCAACATGTTGTTTGTTCTATTGGAAAACTATGATGGGGACATGTGATGAGAAGATTCGTAAACCTTTCCCATGCTTCTTTGATTCCCTCGTTTGGACCTTGTTGGAATGTATAGATCTTTTGTTTGTCTTCCATAGTCTTTGAAGGAGGGTAGTACTTCAATAAGAATCTTTTCTTCAACTCTTCCCACGTCCTCACTTCTCCGGCGGGAATGCTTGATTGTAGCCAAGCTTTTGCTTTCCCCGATAATGTAAATGGAAATAGCCTTATCTTTTTAGCATCTTCCGACACTCCGTTTTGCTTGAGAGTGTCAGCCATCTCTAAGAATTGAGCAAGGTGTTCATTCGGGTCTTCCTCAAATCCTTCCTCCGTCCTTCCTTTAAATTGTCTCTCCCTCAACATCCTTAATAAAGAGGCACTAATCTCAAAATTATTTGCCTCCACCCTTGGTCTTGCCAACCCATCGTAATGCTTCCTAGGTTGAGGCTCAAAATATTCCCTCATTGGCCTTCCATGGTAAACACGTTGAGGCTCTTCTATATGTGGAGAAGGAGAGATGTATTCCTCTTGAATTTGTTGAGGTGGAGGATATTGGTAAGGAGGAGGGTAAGGGTGTTGAGGTGGTGGATATTGATGAGGTTGAGGTGGTGGATAGTAAGCTTGTTGTGGAGGTGGATAAGGGTAAGGATAATATCCTTGATATGGAGGATGGTTTTGAGGTGGATATTGTGGATTGGGATATTGGAGAATTTGGTGGTGGGTTTGGAGGTGGATTACCTCCAACTTGGTTTCCAACTTGTTGGTTCTCTCTTTGAGGCTCGTCATCTCCAAGTGGTGGAGGATTCATCTCTTCAATGTTCTCCATCTCAAATGGTTCTTCTACGACTCTTTGTCGGTTCCTACTTCGATTCCTTCTTCTTGCGTGTGCCTCGATCTCAAGGTCTAATGGTTCAAGGTTTCCTCCACGTGATCTTGTGATCATGCACCTACAAAAGAAATATGTTAAAGCCCACAAAGATGAACAAAAACAAAATAACAAAAAGAAATGTTACTATCAATAACACTTAACAAACTCTAAGTCTCACTAACAACACTCGCTTAAGTCCCTGGCAGCGGCGCCATTGACTTGGTTCGTATTTTTGCACTTTTTAAAACTATACGATCCCCACAAGCGTATGGGTTCGTTAGTAGTAAGATAAGTGTCCCCAAGTAGTTTTTCGTTCCAAGGACTTAATTAAGTGAAAATGAATCCCTAAAGTTGCAAGTTATCATGCTATTGTAGTAACTAAATGATTATGTTTGGATTTTCGGGAATAAGCACAAAAAATATTAAACTAAATTAACTAAAGTGATGAGAACTAGTGATAAGAAATAACAAGCTATCTAACTTTCGATTGAAAGTGCAAGGGAAGTGTATTGCCTTGGGTGTTTCCGTTTTGTGAGCAATTAAGTGAACTAGTGAACCAATTACATGATTTTACGATAAATTTGGGTCAAGCTAAAGGCTATCACATAAGTGTGCAAACCCCCTCGAAAGGCATAGGTAAACATCGTGCATTGATTAGAAATTATAGGATCTAACCAAATACCATAATCCCCTAAGATAGTGTTTCATAAGCACTTTCAACACGGTTACTAATGCTTATGAAACGCCCTCTCACCAAACTCCTAGATGACCTCTACTCGTTTAGTGTCTAAGGTTGTCGGTCTAGCCATTAACCCCCTCTCGGGTGAGCTAATTACTAATTAACTTCTATTCAATTGATCAAAGCTCACACTCACGCTCCCAATTATGCTACCCAACTCTCGTTGCAATAAACATAATCGAACATGCTTGCTAATAGGGTTGATCAACCAAATGAATCATCAAAATACAACCCTAGAAACCTAACACCAAAATTATAAGCTAATCATGCAATTAATCCACAATTACACTAAACACCCATCAAAACATCCACACACAAGGCAATTGGAGATTAGCCCATGGTTCTAGAAGAGAATCCCATGGCTACAACAACAAATAACATCAAATTCATAGTAGAATAATAAGAGATTGAAGAAATTAAGAAAATATCAAATTGAATTGCAAAATAGAGTAATATCCCCATTAGGTGAACCAAAAATGATATCATCAACATAAATTTGTACTAACAGGATATCATTTCCTTCACTTATCCTAAATAAGGTCCTATCAACTGTGCCTTTCACAAATCCATTGTCCAATAGGAATTGTGAGAGTGTCTCATACCAAGCTCTTGGTGCTTGTTTGAGACCATAAAGTGCCTTCTTCAATCTATACACTTTGTCTCATTCTTCAAAACCAGGTGGCTGCTCCACATATACCTCTTCTTTAAGTACACCATTCAGAAATGCACTCTTCACATCCATTTGGTATACCTTGAACTTCATATGAGTTGCATATGCTAAGAACAACCTAATTGCTTCTAATCTAGCTACAGGGGCATAGGTCTCATCATAGTCTATTCCTTCATGTTGACTATAACCTTTGGCAACTAATCTGGCTTTGTTTCTAACTATAACATCATTTTCATTCTTCTTGTTCTTGTAAACCCATTTAGCTCCTACAACATCCTGATGTGTTGGTCTGTCTATCAGCTCCCAAACATCATTCCTTTTGAACTGATTTAGTTCTTCTTGCATTGTTGTAATCCAGTTGGAGTCTTTCATTGCTTCTTCAATAGTTGTGGGTTCTGTTTCAGAAAGAAAACAACAAAATAAAGCACTCTCTCCATGTTGTCTCCTAGTGATTACACCACTAGTAGGATCACCAATGATCTGGTCTGAAGGATGAGCATCTAGCCATGTCCTTCTAGACCGATCATTTACAGATAAGTTAGTCTTATCTGATTCAACATTTAATTCAACATAAAATTCAGGAAAATTAAAAGCTGGATCAGTTTCATATTCTGGGGTGTTGTCCATATCATTGACATTGGTATTCTCAGGTTGAGTTCCCCCTAAATCATTTGATCCTTGTACTCCCTCAGCATTACCAGCTTCTTCATTGGGAGAACTTACCTCAGGTTGAGTGGGTTCATTCAACTCAACATTGCAGTTTTTCTCAGGAATGTTGACTTTAGGTAAGTTGTCTTTATCTTGATTGGCTTCAGATATATTGGATATCTTGAGGTTGTCCAGGTCAGGATAGTGTACATCAATAAATTCAGATTCTTTTCTTTCTCCATCTCTTAGCCTTGTCACCCTTGTGTTGAGTTTACCATGGGATTTGTCTTCTTTGTTTGAAGTCCTGTGCTTGAAAGAAAACCCATCAAAGATAACATGAGGTGTTTCTTCAACAATAAGAGTTCTACAATTATAAACTCTGAAAGCTTTGCTAGATGAAGAATATCCTAGAAATATTCCTTCATCTGCTTTGCTATCAAAGGTTTTTAATTGTTGCTTCCCATTATTGTGAATGAAACATGTACATCCAAAGATATGAAAGTAAGAGATTCTTGGTTTTCTCCCTTTGAAGAGTTCATAAGGAGTTTTTCCTTGTTCCTTTGTTAGCATGGATCGGTTTTGGGTGTGACAAGCAGTATTGATTGCTTCTGCCCAAAACCTCTTTGGAATCTTTGCTTCTGCTATCATGGTTCGTCCAGCTTCCTTGAGTGTTCTAACTCTCCTTTCTGCTACACCATTTTGTTGAGGTGTTCTAGCTGATGAAGTTTCATGAGTGATTCCATTTGCTTGACAGTATTCATTTATGTAAGAGTTGATGAATTATGTTCCTTTGTCTGATCTGATCTTCACAATGCTCAAACCTTTCTCATTTGTAATTTTCTTCATAAGTTCTGGCAGCTTCTGTTGAGTCTCCTTCTTCTTTAGCATGAATATTACCCAAGTGTATCTTGAGAAGTCATCCACTACTATTAGTGTATACTTCTTTCCACTGATGCTCACAGGGGTAATAGGTCCAAATAAATCCATGTGAAGTAATTGCAGTACTCTTGCAGTTGAGATGACAGCCTTTGTTTTGAAGGATGCTTTGACTTGCTTTCCTTCTTGACATGCTTGACAGACATGTTCTTTTGTGAATACTTCATTTGGTAGGCCATCTGCTAAAGATAATCTTGCAAGTTTGTTCAAAGTCTTAAAGTTCAGATGGTTTAGCCTTTTGTGCCATAGCCAACTTAGATCTTTAGAGCTTTTTGCAACTAAGAAGATGTCTTCAGAAGATTTGCTCCAATCTGCAAGATAAACATTACCTTTCCTTGACCCAGTTAGTAGTAAATGCTGATTTGATTTGTTCTTTATATAACATAAGTTACTAGAAAACTCAACACTGAAACCTTTATCCCAAAATTGACTTATTGAGAATAGATTGTGTTTCAGACCATAGACATATGAAACATTTGTAATACTTACAGTACCAATTTTGAGAGTTCCATAACCTTTGGTTGTTCCTTGTGAGTTGTCACCAAAAGTTACTTGTGGTCCATCTTGTTCAACAAAATCAGACAGAAGCTCCTTATTTCCAGTCATATGTCTTGAACATCCACTGTCCAAGTACCATGTAAGTTCTTTAGGACTTCTTTTCTTTGTTGATGGCACCACTGGAACCTGTTACAAATCAAAACTTAGGTACCCTTTGAAATTTGGGTCCTAGAGGGTTAGATATACCTTTTGGAACCCAAACTTGCCTTATTTTCATTACTTGAAAATGGCTAATTTGTTTTCCATAAACATCTAAATACACAATCCTCCTTTTAAATGCCTTAGGTTGAGATTGAGTATTTGTGTGAATCTTGGATGATTTAGAAGATTTGTATCTATTCTTGTGAATATATCTGCTAAATCTATCTTTTGATTCATGTGCAGCATGCTTGAATCTTTGTGGATAGGCATTCAGATTACTTGATGTCCTTGGCATGTAGGATTCAAGTTTTTTGTACTCATTGTACTTAGGCTGGAAATTCCTTTGATAATTCATTGTAGACCTTCTCATTTGAGTTGGTCTTCTTTGAATATTTTGTGATTTTCTTGCCTGAGTCTGAGAGTTTTTCAGCTGAGTTGTCTTCCATTGACTTTTACTCATCTGAATTGTCTCAGGCCTCTGAAATCTTGCCTTAGGTCTTACAACCTTTGACTTGTGATTCAGGATAGTTGGTACAATGGGTTGTTTACCTTTGTCCTTTATCTGTAGCAGCTTTGGTTCAACAATTTCAGTCTGAGCCACAGATTTTACAAAGACTCTCTTAGTAATACTTGTTGAAGTATTACTGAGGCATGGTGAAGATGTTTTATCTGGATTGTAACCAAGTCCAGATCTTTGAGTCATAGTCCTTTGCATCCCTTGTAGTTCATCTATTGAATTAGATGACTTATACAGGGCAGCCAGTTTAAGTTTCAGACTCTCTTCACTAGATTTAAGACATTCATGTTCCTTGAAAAGATGTTCAAACTTAGCCATCAATGCTTGGTAGTCTGAGTCCTTACTCTCATGAAGCTTAACTTGTTCTTCCAACTTAATAAGTTGTACAGATGACTTGTCCTTCAGAGTATTCAACTCTTTAGTTAAGTCATTGCATAGCTCATTAGTTCTCAAATCATGTTCAGCTTCAACTTGAGTAATTCTTTCAATCTTAGCATTTAAGACTTTGTTTTCTTCTAAGGTTTGATCATGAATCTCTTGAAGTCTCATGAAGTCTTCCATCAACTTACCAAAAGTAAGCTTCAGGTTGTCTTCATTTGACATCATTGTGCTACTAGAATTGACAGAACTAGAAATAGATTGTACCTCATCATTGTCTTCAATAGCCATAAGACATTCTTCATCACTGCTGTCAGTAAACATCTCAGATGATGAAGATGGAAGTTGATCATTTTCAGAGGTTTCTTCTTCAGTTTTCAATGCTTTCCTATTTCCATATTTCTTGTCCCTCTTAGCTTGTCTTTCCTTTCTTTCCTTGGAAGTCAGCTCTGGACAATCATACTGGAAATGTCCTGTGTTCTTGCAGTTGTAGCATGTATTCTCATCTTCATCTTTCTTCTTTTCAGCATCTTTCTTCTTAGTTGATGAAGATGGATCTTCTTTGGAGTTGTCCCTTCTGGATCTCCTTTCATCATTCTTCTTCTCAGGTGAGTTGTATCTTCTTCTTCTATTTTGGTAAAACCTTTTGTATTTACCAAATCTAGAATTTAATCTTTCAAATCTTCTAGCCATCATGGCCAACTCATCTGAAAAGTCAGCTTTGGAAGTTTCTTTTCCACTCTTGCTTGATTTGCTGCCCTTTTTGGAATCAGGTTCATTGGATTTGGCTTTCAGTGCAACTCCTTTGCTCTCAGGTTCCTCAGTGTTGTTCTTTCTGTTCAAGTCATATTCATATGCCTTGAGTTCTGAGAACACTTGTTGCATTGGCATTGTTGACAAATCCTTTGTGTTCTGCATCATGACAGCATACACATTCCATTTGGTTGTCAAGCTCCTAAGAATCTTCAGAGCCACTTCTCTCTTGGAGTATACTTTTCCAAGTGAGTTGATCTCATTCATGATGTCTGTGAACCTTCCATCCAGTTGATCAATATTTTCATCAGACTTCATCCTAAATTGCTCATACTTTTGGACAGCAACTTGAAGTTTGTTTTCCTTGATCTTGTCAGTTCCTTCACACATTAGAGCTAATGTGTCCCAAATCTCCTTTGCAGTTGTGCAGTGAAACACTCTACCCATTATAGCATCTGGAATGGTCTGATATAGGGTGTTCATTGCTACATAGTTGAGATTCTACTTCTTTCTTTCTTCAGGAGTGAGCTCATCATAATCTTTTGGAATTTCTTGTGCTCCAGTTGCTCTTTGGGCTTCTGTAACATTTGTGTTAGGTTTCATGAACACAAATGGACCTTTAGTGATTACCCTTAGCATCTCATCATGGAGACAAGCCAAGTGAGCTCTCATCCTTATCTTCCAGAAGTCATAATTCTCAATAGAGAACATAGGCAATTTCTGGTAAGATATCTTGTTGATGGGGTTGGTTCCCATAGTCATAGGTGGTGGTGGAACAGCTACACCAGAATTCTCAGAAGAAGATGTGTTAGGCATAGTGAATAATAGGGAATAATAAATATCACAAAAAGGTGCACAGGTAGATCAGTTTAGGTAACCAAGGTTGATCCTAAAAGCAGTGGTCTTTAAACCCCCGCTCTGATACCACTTGTTGGTCCCAAAAGGAGTGTGACACGTGTATGGGGGGGGGGGAAATACACGTGTATGTATTTTTAAAAACTTTTGCAAGTAATCAACACAAATAATCAGAGTCAAGTAAGTTACACAGTATGTCAAGTCCTATGAAAATACTAGCAGTAGATTCTAAAAGATCTTAACAGTATGCAACTTGTATGCGGAATAAATGATAGGCCCTTTTATACTCCTTAAGTAATATGCACTCAAATACTAAGTTATCAAATAGCAAATAACAGTTATAATAACACAAAAACTAAAGCTATAAAATAAATGCAGTAAGTAAAAACACAAGATGTATAGTGGTTCGGAGACTAAACTGCTCCTACGTCCACTCTCCTAATTTAATAGGATAATTCCTTAATCACTTCGGAATTAACTTGTTTTTACAGTGCCAAGGTGCACTCTACTCACTACAAAATAATGCTCAAATAACGAGGGGAATTGGCGAGGGGTATTTCACCCTTGCTATTTGGCGAGGGATTTAAAGAGGGGAATAAATAACGAGGGATTTGGCGAGGGGCGGAATCACACTCGCTATTTAGCGAGTGGAAAAAGATGCCCTCGCCAATTGGCGAGGGATTTGGCGACGGCGTGTTGTGCACTCGCTCATTGGCGAGTGCATTGTGGCCCTCGGAAAATGGCGACGGTTCCCCACTCGCTAATTGGCGAGGGGGGTGGGGCCCTCGTAATTGCCCTCGCCTATTTCCCAATTAAAACCCTCTCCTTCTTCCCCAAATTCGTACAGCCTCCTTCACCCCCAAAAAAAGAAAACAGCCGCGAGTTTCCTTCCACCGCGCCACCGCCGCTGCCGGAGCTACCGATCGAGACAAATTTTTGGATATTTCTGTTCTACACTTCGAGGGGTTCATTTCTACGGTAAATTTATGCGTTTTTATTGATTAAATTAAAAGTTGTATATATATATGTTTGTATTATATTATATATGTATATATATATATATATATGAATGTATATAGTTTTGTTGTGTAATGTTAGGATTGTAATTATGTTAGAAAAATATGTATAATGTTTATTAGGATTAATTAAGAATATTAATTGTTAATTAATGAAAGTTATAAAAATTGTTAATTGTTATGAATTAATGTGTTAATATAATTATTGTTATATATATATATATGTTTTATATATGCATGTATATATATGTGTTAATTATTAATTGGTACGGTGTGTTAATTGTTATGCATGAATGTGTTAATTAATTGGGAGAATTAATTTTATAATTAATTGTTGGAAATAAGTGAAATTAAATCGATGTTGGAGGCCGGGATGAGTTGTTTGTTTGTTGTAGATTGTGCGTTCCGACTTGAGTAATTTTACTCGAGTCGGAAATGGATGCACTAGGAACCTAAATATTTGGTGATACGATAGATTTAGATGAAACTCTGCCGAAATTTTTAAAAATATATATATAAACTATATATATTTACATTTGAAACAGATCGATTAACATGAATTATTCAAGTCGTAGTTGGATGTATAGGCCAAGATTGGTCAATGGGATTATGAGCCCCGAATTTATTAGTGGTGTAAATAGATTTATTGAAGCTGCCACTAGTAATCCGAATTCGATTTGGGAAGGGAAAATTAGGTGTCCTTGCTCGAAAGCTAGATGTCGAAATGAGACTTATAGAGATCCTAATGAAGTGAAGTCTCATTTATATCGAAATGGGTTTACACGAAATTATTATAATTGGATTTATCACGGTGAAGAGAGTTGGGGTCCACGTCCATTTCAAAACACTAGTGAATTTGCGTCAACTTCAAATGAAGTTGACCCTATGGGACCTAGCTCGTACCACACTATGGTAGAAGAATTAATGGGTAACCCAAACATTGATTTTGGAATCAACGCGGAAGAGGAGGCACATAATGAAGAACCCCCTAATGAGAATGCGTCACAGTTCTACGACATGCTTCGTGCAGCGGACCAAGACTTGTATCCCGGTTGTGAATCTCATTCGCAGTTGTCGTTCAATTCCAGATTGTTGAATATTAAAACCGAAAACAGATTGTCTGAAAGGGGATACAATCAAGTCGTTGAGTTGATTCGTGAGATTTGTCCTTCAGAAAATAAGGTTCCCAAGAAATTTAACGATACCAAACACTTGATGAGTGGGATGGGTCTTCCGGTAGAAAGGATTGATTGTTGTGCACAGAACTGCATGTTATTTTGGGGTGCAGACAGCGAACTAGAGTTCTGTAAGATTTGTGGTGGACCACGGTATAAGCCGAGTAGGGTTGATGCAAATGGTCGGTTGAAAAAGAAACGTCCGGTTAAGGAAATGTTCTACTTTCCCATAATTCCTCGTTTGCAAAGATTTGTACATGTCCAAGGCCACTGCGAAGGATATGACATGGCATGCCTCGTGCAGTTCTGATGACTCTGGTGTTATGCGTCACCCTGCAGACTCGTTGGCTTGGAAGCATTTGGACCGTTCGTATCCTGATTTTGCAGCTGAAATTAGGAATGTTAGGTTGGGCTTGAGCACAGACGGTTTTGCACCGTTTGGAATGACGGGGAAGCAATATTCGTCATGGCCAGTTATTCTTACTCCGTACAATCTACCCCCGTGGTTATGCATGAAAGATCAATTCATGTTTCTTTCGATTCTTGTGCCCGGGCCAAAAAGTCCGAAGGACAAGCTTGATGTGTTTTTACAACCTCTGATAGCTGATTTGAAATTTTTATGGGAAAATGGGGTGCAAACGTACGACGTCTCTAGGAAGCAAAACTTTATTATGAGAGCTGCACTGATTTGGACCATTAGCGACTTTCCAGCGTACTCAATGTTGTCTGGTTGGAGTACAGCTGGAAAGCTTGCTTGTCCATATTGTGGGGAGTACACTGATGCATTCACTTTGAGGCTCAGTCGAAAGCAATCGTGGTTCGATAACCACCGAAAGTTCTTACCACCTAATCATACATAGCGAAAGAACAAGATGGCATTCAGGGCTGGAGTAGCAGTCACAGATGATCCGCCGCCTATCCGAACAGGTGCGAGTCTCCTATACGAAATTGATCATTTGGAACTTAGAAAGGTTACAGAGGAAGGTGCTGAGGCACACAACAAAAAAATTGACGGAGGGTGGAAGAAAAAAAGCATTTTTTGGGATTTGCCTTATTGGAGTACTTTGTTAGTTCGACACAATTTGGACGTGATGCACATTGAGAAAAATGTGTTCGATAACGTGTTCAACACAGTGATGAATGTGGAGGGGAAAACAAAGGACACGTCAAAATCAAGAGATGAGTTGAATGAATATTGTCGTCGTCCCTCTCTCAAGAAATGTCCACGTACAAATAAGTATCCCAAGGCTTGTTATGCGCTTGATAAGAAAGAAAAAGATGTTATTTGTAAGTGGATAAGTGGGTTGAAGTTTCCCGATGATTATGTGTCTAACATGTCTCGATGTATTGACTGGACGAAGTTGAAATTGTATGGAATGAAGAGTAATGATTGTCACGTGTTTATGCAGAGACTACTACCGATTGCTTTTCGTAATATTCTGCAGACTGATGTGTGGAAAGCAATCACTGAGCTTAGTCTCTTTTTTTAAGGACTTAACTTCTACGACCATAACAGTTGACAACATGACTCGGTTGGAAACGGATATCCCAGTAATATTGTGCAAGTTGGAACGTATCTTTCCACCCAGCTTCTTCAACTCCATGGAACATCTACCTGTGCACCTTGCATATGAAGCAAAAGTTACTGGTCCAGTTCAATACAGATGGATGTATCCATTCGAGAGGTATTTTAAGGAATTTTAAGATATAATGGTCATATTCAATGTTTTTTATATTATCTTAATCACGATCCTTGAATTCTAATTATAGGTATCTTCGCACCTTGAAACTGAGTGTGGGTAACAAAGCACGTGTTGAAGCTTCGATTGCAAATGCATATTTAACTAGAGAGGCGTCAATGTTTTGTTCTCATTACTTTGAGGATCATGTTACGACGAGGATACACAATTTACCTCGTAATTACGATGGTAGTGGAGATGTACAACAGTATGTGGATGGTACATTTTCCATATTTAAGGCGCCTGGCAAGCGATTTGGGAAACCAAAGAAGAGATGGATTTTGGATGAGGAGAAAAAAGTTGCTCATACGTACGTGTTGTTGAATTGTGATGAGGTGCAGCCGTATGTTCAGTAAGTGACACTGGCCAGAGTATAAATATATATTGGTTAGTTTTGAGATGTCTTATTAATCAAAATACGTATGTAGGCTATTCATGCATCAACTTCAAGTTGTTGAACCAAATCTCTCGGCTGCTGCATCGGACAATAGGCTACAAAATGAATTTGCTTCGTGGTTTGAAGAAATTGTAAGTCATATTTTATACAAATATATATATTTAATAGCAATAACGTAAATCTCACATAGAGTCGACTTATATAGGTGAAGATAAATCCCGTGGAGAACAAGTTTATTTCCGATCTTTCTGCAGGTCCGTCTGGTCACGTTCTTACGTACTCAGGGTATTACGTGAACGGGTACAAATTTCACACTATGGCTTATGGTGCATCTAGAGCAACATCAAACAGTGGGGTTTGTATCAAGGGAAAAAACTATGATGCAGATGAAGAGGATTTCTACGGGAATCTCGAGGAAGTAGTCGAATTGGACTACCAGGGGTACCACGAGAAGAAAGTGGTTTTGTTCAAGTGTCAGTGGTTTGATAACTCAGCCAGTGGTACAAAAATTGATCCTAACTACAAGCTTGTGGATATTCATCAAAGGCGACGATACGGTCGGTACGATCCATTCGTACTAGCAAGTCAAGCCACCCAAGTCTACTATTGTTCGTACCCTGGGCCCCGTACTGATTGGATAACTGTATGCAAAATCAAGCCGAGATCCTTCTTGGACGCACAACAGTCATCCACTACTGACGATGAAGCAGATGTTCCCGCGTTCCAAGAGGAAAGCATAGAACATCAAATGATTGTGCAAGTAGATGATGATCCTGTTATATTAACTGATACCACCGGTACATTGATGGACGTAGCCGGAGACGAAGAACCAGAAGAAGAAGAGGAAGAAGAACAAGAACAAGAAGATGAGGATGAAGATGAAGAAGATGATGAAGAAGAATATTACTAGAGTGTTCATGTATATGTTATATTATATAAAGAATGTTGATTATGACTCGGTTTCAGTGTTCTTAATGCATGTTTATGATTCAGTTTGAGTGTTCATAGATGTTATTATATCAAGAATGTTAATTTATTAATTGTTATATTTTAATATTTATTTTTACAGATGAGTGGATATGGGGGTCATGGACAGCGTTCTGGTAGTCAGGGTTCTGGTGATTCGGGTGGTAGAGGTAGAGGTAGAGGTATAGGTAGAGGTAGAGGCGAGACGCCGCCTGTACATATACCACATCATCCGGGTTTCTATTTGCCAGATATGACTGGGATCGTCCAGATGCCCCAGATGCAGGGATCGACCCCCTATCCGTACTACACACAGGTCCCCCAGATGCCCCACATGTATCCAGCGCAGGAGGATCCACCGATACCCGACCCAGTCGGACGTGCGTCTGTCGAGACAGCGGCCAGCCAGTCGACAGACGCACACGATAGTCGTATTCGTCTTACGATCTATCGTGGATCGTAAGTATTACATATCTTATAATTTTCATTATAATGAAATACATAATTATTCATTTTCAAATTAATTATGTGTAACAACAGGTTGATGCCTTCGGGTCTAATCTCGACCACCATCAGACATATCATGTACCGGAATATGGAGGCTGGCGCACACACATTCGGCTTGGTATCCCCAGGTGTACTTCAACGGTGGTGGGATACATTCCAGGTATAATTTAATGATGTGTAACATATCTATTCATTCACATCTTGTTATAATTAATAAAAAAAATTTGGCAGAATGAGGTTACGTGGGATCCAGAGATTACTGACACTGCATTAGTGTACAAGCTCTTTCTTGAGAGAGCAGCAAATCGATACAGTGACATGTTGAACCACTACAAGGGATTGTGGGAGCATGAGAAGAAGAAGCCGAATTGGGACAACGGTGTCTGGGAGCACTTGGTTCGCCACTGGAATGATCCGGACACAATTAAGAAGAGTGAGCAGTGTCGGAAGAACCGTCTATCAGAGCCTGGAGGCCCGGGTACCGGTTTTGCTAGACATAAAGGGGGATCTCGTGGGGCAGCCGAGGTGGCCAGACGGATTGTAAGTATTTATGTTCAATTATATAAGTAATTAATTTGAGTTCATTTTAATTAATTTAATTTTATGTTCTTCAAAATATAGGAGGAGAGGACGGGACGACCAGCGTACGACTGGGAGATTATCGAATATTACCACCGTTACAATAACGGAACGTACACATACGGGCATATAGGTGATATTCTGGTAAGTGTATACATATATTATATTAAATATAATATTTAATTGTATTGACATGTATATTAACCAAATTTTTTGTATGCACAAATAGGATCAGGTGCAAGAGGAATTGTCACATCTCACCCAGCCGTCATTTGATCATGATCCTTCAGATGATGGTTCCAGTAGCCAGACCCCACCCTTACCGGAAATGTCTGAGTTGTACGTGAAGAAAGTTGGAAGATCTCACGGTCGCGTGAAGGGTCTTGGGCAACTAGGAAAGAACAGACGTGTCACTTCTGGTCCTGGTGAGAAATCTTCCGGTACGTCGTTTGGACGATTTAGTCAGGCCGACATCGACAATGCTCTTTTGGAAGAGCGGAGGGCTAGTGAAGAGAGAGAGCGTCTCATACGTGAAGAACTGCAGCAATCAGTCACTCAGACGGAGGAGCGCTTACGTCAAGAGTTTGCTGCTCAGATGGCATCACAGATGGCATCAATGATGAGACAGTTCAGAAGGGGGTCGGGTAACGGGAACGGGGATGATGATGATGATGATGGTGATGATGACGCTGATGAGGATGGTCGATGATTGATACATTTTAAGTTATGTTGTCTTGTTGGATTTTAAAAAATTGATGAAGTTGTTTGGGATTTTTTTTTTGTTATGTTGTGTACTTGAATTGAAGTGAACGTACGAGACAATGTTTTATTTTATATGGTTTTAATTCATATATATTGCTTGTGTGTGATTAATAATTAAGTATTGATCTAATATATAAATGAATTGAGTTAATAGCATATAGTTGTTAAATTAAATTTAGTAATGAAGGGCTTTTGTTAAATTAATTAAGTATTGAGTTAATATATAAATTAATTGAGTTAGTAATCTATTCAATTAATTGACTTAATTAATAATAAAAGAATAAATTTGAGTTAATACATACATAAGTATAAATTATTAAATTTAGTATTAATGAAGGGATTTGTTAAATAAATTGAGTTAATTAATATATATATATATATATATATATATATAAGTGTAAGTTATTAAATTTAGTAATGAGGGGTTTGTAAAAGAATAACATATAGTTGGTAATTTATTAAATTAATTGAGTTAAAGAATAAAAACAGAAATTAAAAGGGATAAATATATAATGCATTTGAAATATTACGACTAAAGCTCCTAGCGTAATTGGCACACGGGGGCGCATAAACTCTTCAGAATCCGGGAGGTCGCGAGTTCGACCCCCCATGCGCGCGCCCAGGTGCGAAAATTGGGAATAAAGGGTGGCCTGGTGGTGAGGGGTAAGGGTAGTGGCCTTAGAGACCTGGGTTCGAAACCCAGGTCTGTTTTTTTTTTTTAATCTCGCGAATTGGCGAGGGGGCGTCGCGCTCGGAAAAAGGCGACGGGATTTGCCCTCGGGAATTGGCGAGGGTTATGACTCTCGCGACTGGGCGACGGGATTCACTCTCGCTATTTGGCGACGGCACGCGCCCTCGCCAATTCGCGAGTGGGTATGGCCCTCGCCAATTCGCGAGTGTGTTTGGCCCTCGCCAATTAGAGAGTGTGTTTGGCCCTCGCCAATTTGCCCTCGGGATTTGGCGAGGGCACCCTCGCCAATAAATTAGCGAGGAGCAATTAGGCGACGGCGACTGCCCCTCGCCTATGCTGTCGCCAAATTGTTTAGCGAGGGCTTTACCCTCGCCAAAACCCTCTACATATGGATGGTTTTTTGTAGTGACTTCTTCTTCTTCTCTTCTCTTGATTTCTCACAACCTTCTCTCGTTGCAATACTCTCAACACTACTACGAACTCAACAATACTCTCAAACTATCTCTCAAGGTGAAAGTAGGGTTTTGTTCTTGTACCAACTAAGTGTGATATCCTTTACAATTTAAAAACGAATGTAAAGGCTAGGATATCACTGTCTAGGCTTTGGATAATCAAACAATAAGCTTGCCTAGTGGGGACTAAAGATAACACTCATAAATGAATATGCTTAAAAGCTTTATCTCTCGAGTGTTTTGAATGCTAAAATATTGCTAGAATGCGTATGGCTTGTGTGTCTTGTTGTATGTCCCGTAATCTTGAAATGATTCAAGATGTGGCCTATTTATAGATTAAGCAAAACTATCCGTTGGTGGAGATAGCAAAACTTATCCATAAATTTGAACTTTCAAATTGTTCAGGGGCCTTTATGCAATTAGTACATGCATTCACGTCCATTCTGCATTTCTGAAATTCATTCTCAGAATTTGTTATGCGCAGTGACATGTGGCATCCAGATATTGGTTGATTTGGAATAATTCCGTCCTTTCCGTTAACGGCCTCGTACTGGGTAAAATGCCTCGTCATTCATCGTCTTTGATCATAAGTGTGCCAAGTCCAACGTATATGAATGTTCAAATTCATCATACTTGACTTCATGATCCCTTCCCACTTTTCCATAACACTTCAGCTTCTTGTCTTCGATGCTACTTGTCTTCATATGCTTTGTGCTTTCAGGTCATTTGTCATAGATTCAATGAATAATCTATCTAAGAAAAGTTAAAGCTCCCTAACATATATGAGCTTTTCTAACCTGAAAATCTAGACTTAGCAAATCATCATATTTGAGTTTTACTTAGGGTTTTGGTATCTAATCAAAATCAAATTTTCTTTTATTAAATAAATCATATCCCAACATTAATATTATGAATCATTAGTGTTTTAATGCACATGAGACTATGCTAGCTATCAAATAAAGACAGTTAAGTAAAAAAAAATTTGGTCGGTACACTACAAAAAACGCGGAGTTTCCCGACGGAAGGCTACCGACGGAATCCATTCCGTCGGCCGCCCCGACGGATCGCCGACGGAATTTTCGAAACGACTGACTCCCGACGGAATCCAAGATCCGTCGGGACCGTCCGACGGACTTCCCGACGGAATTCAGTTTCGCGGCCAAACAGTGTCGTTTAGCCTTACTTCCCGACGGATTATTTCCGTCGGCCGTTCAAATTTCGACTGCCGACGGAAAATATCCGTCGGTAGCCGACCCGCTTTGACTTACCGCCTCGGATACCACGGAAAATACCACGGAAAAGACGCGTGTCATTAATATTCGCGTGCTACCGACGGAAATATCCGTCGGTAGCCAGAATTTTTTTTTTTAAATAAGAACTGCCTTCGGCAGTTCTTCCTCATGAGGAAAAAAAAAATTTCCTTTCGTCCCCCTCTCCCTGTTCATCTCCTGTTCTCTCCTCGTGGATTGGATTTTCTTGTGCGTGGTGCGTGGATTGATCGAGAAAGGGCATAACGATTATCTACTCCAATTTTCTTCAATTTAAACGGTACGTTTTATAAATTCTTAATTAATTTTAATTAAGTTATTGTATTATAAATTGCATGTTTATAATTATTATAAAACTGTTATTGAATTATTATAAATTGCATGTTAGTTCGTATAAAATTTCATGTACGTAGTTGATGAATATATATGTATAATTAATTCAAATATATGTTAGTACGTGGATTATATGTTTTTTATTGGTTAATTGTAATTAAAAATTGCATGTTAGTTCAAATATATAATGTAGTTCTTGTTAGTTCGTTTTGATAATTAAATTAGGTTATTATTGTTGATTAAATTAGTAATTATTCTTATAATTAAACTAGGTTATTATTGTTGATTAAATTAGTAATTATTCTTATAAGTAGGGGTGTTGTACGGTATGATTAATATAATAATTATTGTTATTGTTTAAATTAAGTCATTATTAATTAGTTTGGTAAATTATTTATTTCATTAGTAACGTGATTTTGTTATTGATTAAATTAGGAAATTATTGACTTAAATTACTAAAATGTTATTAATTAAATTAGGAAATTATTGATTTCATTACTATATTAATTATTGATTAATTTATTATACTTTTAAATTTTATTTATTAAAATAGATGAGTCAAGATGCTAGTGGGGCCTCAGGATCTCGACGTAGGAGAACCTCACTTAGGCCTGTTGAGCCTGCTACGTTGACGTCGTCGGCATCCGTTCCACAGCATTCGCCGCCGTCATCTCAGTCGTCGGCAGCTCGTCGACATCCCACGCGTGCCCGAGAAACCAGACTGAGAATATGGATTGAAGATAATGTACAGTAAGTAATTAATTAAATAATTTTAAGGTTTAACAATATTTAATAGCATCAATTTTTGTACGTTTTTTAATTTATAATGTGTTTGTTTCTTAATATATATATAATGTCACAGCTTACTTCCTGGTAATGAGATATCGAAGATTTGCACTGAGGTGATTACTAAGTGCAAGATTGCTGCGAATGCCTACTCTTGGCTGAAGGTGCCGCAGACGAAAAATGATGAATACTGGGAGGAATTTCAGGTATTTGAGTGCATTCAATTAAATATTAATAAACAATTTATTATATATATTATTTGATAAATATGCTGATCGAATATGTGCAGAAACATGCTTATTGGCATAGGGAGTTTTTTTCGGACAACGATATCCACAGGCTCTGGGTATCTTCATGTCAGTCTAGGTATAATGAGATTATGTACACCTGGAGGAATGCTTGGCGTAGTCGTGGCGTGGAGCAGACGACGTTGGGGGAGGACGATGGAGTCGACGTGTGGAACACGTTGACCACGTATTGGAGTAGCCCGGAGTACGTGCGGAAGTGTGCAACTGCTCGAGCCAACCGTAGAAGTGATGTGGGAGGTGGGATGTCAAGGCATCGGGGGGGGGGGGGGGGGGGCGATCCGCGTATGAGCACTCAATTGCTCTAGTAAGTGTTCACTAAATTTATTTCAATTATTTATATTATAATATTATATAAAATAATTTTTATATGCTCATTTGGTACAAAATAGGAGCGGGATCTTGGGCGTGAACCCACTCACGTGGATCGGTTGAACGTTCTTCATCCGTTTGATCGAGATTCGCAGACGTCCACATATGGACGCACTACTGAGCTTCACGTAAGTTTAATTAAACTGTGATGTGTTTTTTAATATTTAATTAATTAAATGTATTGAACTATGTATTAATTTAATATTTTTGTAATTATGTAGTTGAATGTGAACCGGAGGATTGCAGAGGCGACGACACAGGCTTCTGCTGATGAAGCCGGGCCCAGCGCCGCCCCTCCGCCTGATCTTAACCGGATTTACCTGGAGGAGGCCCCGGCTGATCGAGGACGGGTCCTTGGCCTTGGCCGGATGAGCCGCTCAGTGAGAGCTGCGTCGTCCAGTTCGTCCCAGCGTGCATCGCAGGCCTCTGTATCCTCCACTGCTGCTCCTCCGGACCCGAACATGGTCAACTGGATGAACCACTACTTCCGACAGATGGCTGACACTATGGGTCGATCGTTGGGGATGCCTCAGGATCAAATAGATACATGCTTTGCACAGGCGATGAGCGTCCCCCCTCCTCCGCCTTTCGCTGCTCCGGTTGGTCCATTTCCCCCTCCGCCTTTCGATGCTCCGGTTGGTGGTTCAGTTCCCCCTTTCAATGCTCCAGATCAAAATCCAGATGCAGCCGCAGACGCAGACGACGGCTTGGATGATTTCATTGGTGGTGATGACTTTTTTGTACCGTATAATGGTTGATGTTTGAACTATTTATTTTTCTGTCGAACTATTTATTTTTCTGTCGAACTATTTATTTTTCTGTCGAACTATTTATTATTCTGTTGGACATATTTATTTCGGTTGATGCTTGTTTGTCAATGAATTGTTTATTTATGTTATTGTTTTTAATTTATACATAATACATAATTTTTCGTTAGATTTTGGTATAAAGTAAAGTATTTTTTAATTTTTTTTTTCGATTTTTTTTTTATTCCGCCAATGTTACCGACGGAAATAAAAACTCCGTCGGTAGTGTCTGCCGACGGATATTCCGTCGGCCAAGTACTCGACCGACGGAATATTGGGCGGCAACATACCGACGGAATTTCAGAATCCGTCGGTAGATTCAAAATGTACGCACCGACGGAATTTCAAAATCCGTCGGTAGCGCGTAATATTTACAGAAAGTTTCTTCCCCTTTCTCACTCAGTCGAAAAAAATCGTGAAAATTGTAAAAATTGTATGAGAGCAAGCAAATTTCGGTACGTTTTCCTTTTTTACTTGGTTAAATTTTGTAGTTTAGTTGTGCATTTTATATTGTTATAGTTTAATTAGTTGTGCATTTTATATATTTGTAGTTTAGTTGTGTATTTTAATTGTGCATTTTATATATGTGTAGTTTAGTTTAGTTGTGCATTTTTCTGGATGTTTGTAAGAATTTTATGTTAAATGTTTAACAGATGGATTTGCCGGATCGTCGATGGATGTATGAAACTCCTAGGTTCATTTTAGGAAATGTGAATAGTGAATTTTACAATGAACTTGTGTCATTTGTTGAATTTGCAAAGCTCCACCCACATTACATGCATGGGGATTGTATCAAGTGTCCGTGTAATGCCAAAAAATGTCAGAATAAAATATTTAAGTCGATTGATGAGGTTTTGGTACATGTTCTGAAGAATGGTTTCACTGTTAATTATTATAATTGGACATTTCACGGCGAAGTACGTTGGCCTTATAACTTTGATCAAGTTTTATACTATTACACTGCTGGTATCTATGAAAGACAAATATATGGTAATCATGCCGGCACGAGTACTGAACAACAATTTGGTGGGGAACAACAGTTCGGTGGGGAACAACAGTTTGGTGGGGAAGAACAACTTGGGGAGGGAGAACCCAATATGTATCAAACAATGATAATGGAAGCCGGTTTTTCAAATGTAGAAGAGGAGCCGACGGATGAAGCATTTCGGTTTTATGAAATGCTCAAATTTCTCGATCAAGATTTGTATCCGGGTTGTGATTCACACTCTCAACTGTCATTTAATGCCCGACTTATGGCTATCAAGACCGAGAACAAGCTTTCTAACAGGGCATATGAGCAAATGACACAATTATGCAGTGAGATCTGCCCTCCTGAGAATAAGGTGCCTACAACGTATCATCAAAGCAAGCAAATGCTGAAAAATATGGGATTGCCGGTCGAGAAGATTGATTGTTGTATAAACGGTTGCATGTTATATTGGGGTGATGAAGATAGCAATCTGAACATGTGTAGGATGTGTGGTCATCCTCGTTACAAAGAGCCACGTCGGAAGGGGCCCGCTGGTCAATCGAAGCCGTCGAAGAAGAAAGTGGCACACAAGAAGATGTATTATCTTCCAATCATTCCTCGTTTAATGAGATTGTATCAATCTACTGCCACAGCACAACACATGACGTGGCATGCAACAGATTCGTCTTCGACCGAGTCTAGGGAGATGCGACATCCGGCGGACTCGGAGGCCTGGAAACACCTTGACAACGTGTATCCCAATTTTTCTTCTGAACCGAGGAATGTGAGGCTAGGTTTGTGTACTGATGGTTTTGCACCGTTTGGGAGCTTTGGAAAGCAGTATTCGTTGTGGCCGGTGATTCTGACTCCGTATAATCTTCCTCCGTGGATGTGCTTGAAACCTCAAACAATGTTTCTAACTGTATTGGTGCCAGGTCCGTCGAATCCAAAAGATAAGCTTGACGTTTATCTCCAGCCTCTTATAAAAGACCTGATCTTTTTATGGGAAAGTGGTGTCCAAACGTATGATGTGTTCAGAAAACAGAATTTCACGATGCGTGCTGCTTTATTGTGGACCATTAGCGATTTTCCTGCATATTCTATGTTGTCTGGATGGAAAACGGCTGGTTTTCAAGCATGTCCATATTGTATGGATTTTTCTGAAGCTTTCAGTCTTGAGAAGAGTAGGAAAGTTACATGGTTCGATAATCACCGAAAGTTCTTACCTCGAGATCATCCATTTAGAAGGAATAAGAACAACTTCTTGAAGAACAGAACAGTTACAATCAATCGACCGCCCCTTCGAAACGGTACGTATTTTAATTAATTATACAATTATTTGATCTAGTATAATGTTATACGTATATGTTTTATTAATTTCTTCTAGTATAATGTTACCGTACAGGACATACGTTGTTACATGAGATTCAGTGGACGGGTTTAAAAAAATCTACTGAGGAAAATGCAGCTGAACACAACGGTCGAATCCCAGGTGGATGGAATAAAATGAGTATTTTTTGGGATTTGCCATACTGGAGTTCACTATTGATCCGACACAATTTGGACGTGATGCACATTGAGAAGAATGTGTTTGATAATGTGTTCCACACAATGATGAACACAGAAGGCAAGACGAAAGATACTCCAAAGTCCCGGGAAGAGCTGAACATTTATTGTCGTCGTCAAGAGTTGGAAAAGGATCCCAGTACAGGTAAATATCCGAAGGCTTGCTACACACTGGACAAGCCACAGAAACAACAATTGTGTCGTTGGATTCACGAGTTGAATTTTCCAGACAACTACGTGTCAAACTTGAGTCGATGCGCAGACATAAACAGGGGTAAGGTTTCAGGGATGAAGAGTCACGATTGTCATGTTTTTATGCAGCGCTTGATACCGATTGCGTTCCGAGACGTTGTTCCTCTCAATGTGTGGAGGGCTATCACTGAATTAAGTCTTTTTTTTAGAGATTTAACATCTTCAACGATCAAGATCGATGATATGATTCGTTTGGAGCAAGATATTCCAGTGATTTTGTGTAAGTTGGAACAAATTTTTCCACCTAGCTTCTTCAACTCCATGGAACACTTACCCGTTCATTTAGCGTATGAAGCCAGAATTTGTGGTCCAGTGCAGTACAGGTGGATGTACCCATTTGAAAGGTAAACTCTTACATTTTTCATTTTTTATATATACTACATGCATGCATGTTCACTGAATTAAAATATATGTTTTTTTATTATAAATCAGATATCTCCACAACTTGAAACGCAATGCTAAACAAAAGGCAAATGTGGAAGCATCGATTGTTAATGCATATTTGAATGAAGAGGTTGGCATGTTTTGTTCTTATTATTTTGAAGACCATGTCAACACTCGGTTGAGAAGTGAACCACGTAACTACGGTGGTAGAGATACAGACAATATCGGTGAAGAGGTTGATGGAATGCTGTCTATATTCAAGTCTAAGGGACGATCAATAGGAAAATTCACTGAACGAGAGTGGGAGTCGAACAGAGAGGCAGAAATAGCACAAACGTATGTGTTATTGAATTGTGATGAAGTTCAGCCTTACATTGAGTAAGTATTTCATATTTTTATCATTACTTCATTTATGTAATTTAATATTAATTGTGATTGGATGTTGTGAATTAGGATGTATACTCAAGAACTAAGACGAACAGAACAAAACATCTCAGATACAGATATAGATGCTCGTCTTCAACGTGATTTTGCCCGATGGTTCCAACGTTGTGTGAGTACCATTTCCTTAAATTTTACGTAAATAAATATGATTCATAATTAATGTTAATTATTTGAACTGTATAGGGACGGTCAAACGATTTTGGGAATCGATTCTTAAAGGATCTCAGCAAAGGACCACTACGTCGTGTAAAGACTTACAACGGCTATATTGTGAAGGGCTACAGATTTCATACATCTGAGTATGCATCGAGAAAAGCGACTACCAACAGTGGTGTTTGCGTTAGCAGTGCAAACTACAATGCAGATGCAAGTGACTACTATGGGGTGTTGCACGAAGTCATTGAAGTAGAATATCCGGGATATCCAACAAAGACTGTAGTGTTGTTCAAGTGTCATTGGTTTGATTCAGGCCCTTCAGGAACAAGGATTCATCCGGAGTACAAACTCGTCGATGTTAATCCGAAAAGGAGCTATATCGGGAATGATCCATTTGTATTTGCCCATCAAGTATCTCAAGTATACTACTGCAAGTATCCAGTACGATCATCACGTAGTAAAATTGAATGGCACGCTGTTTGCAAAGTAAAGGCAAGATCAATGGTAGAAGTCCCTACAAAGGACAAGAGTGATGAAGATGATTCTCCGTTTCAAACGGAACAAATAGAGGCTAGAACTGAAGTCTTTACGGGAGATTTGAATATCCACGTAGACTTGACGGCTGGAAATTCACAATTGATCGAAATTGAAAACGATAATGGAAATGAGGAAGATGATGAAAATGAAGAGGAAGAGGAGGAGGAGGAGGAGGAGGAGGAGGAGGAGGAGGAGGAGGAGGATGATGATGAAGAGGAAGATGAGACAAATAATGAAAATGTAGATGAAGAAGATGAAGAGGAAGAAGATGAAGAATAAATTATATAATGTAAGCTAATTATTTTATTAGATGTACAATTTAAAAATATTTATTTATCATTAAGTTACAACTAAAAATTGTGAAAAGAAATTATTTTTTTGATTTTTTTAAAAATATAATTCGCAAAAAAATGAATATTTTAGTAAAAAAAATGAATATTTTAGTATTTAAAAATATATAAATTATATTACAAATTTAATTATTTAATTTATGTGAATGAAATTAATTTTATGAAATTTTTTTAAAAATAATTAGCAAAAAAATGAATTTTTTACTAAAAAAATATTAGTATTTTAGTTAAAATATGAATATTTTAGTATTTTAAAATATATAAATTATAAAAATATAAATTATAGATTTCAAATTTAATTATTTGATATATTTGAAAGAAATTAATTTTGTGAATTTTAAAAAAAAAATGGGTCGAAAATGAGTACATATACAATTAATACTACAATTACGAACAAGTAACACATCTGTCCGAGTGGTAGGCGCCCTTCACTAGGCGCCCACACACCCGGGTTCGATTCCTAGCAAGGCCAGAATAATATATGGTGGCCTTAATAACAGTTCGGGTCGGTGGTCGGGTCGGGTCGGGTCGGGTCGGGGGTCGGGTCGGTGACCCACGTCAATTAATTTTTTTTTTTGGGTTGACTTGCCGACGGAATTATCCGTCGGCACTACCGACGGAACCCCCGACGGACACCGACTGAATATAATCCCGAATTTAAAAAATATAAAATCTAGATCCGTCGGCAGTTCCGTCGGCACGTACCGACGGAATTAACGACAGAAGCCGACGGATATATTTTTCTTAAAAAAATTCTAAAATTAAATTTCCGTCGGTAAGTCCGTCGGTACTACCGACAGACGGACCGACGGAATTGTCGACAGATATCAGACCCGGTTTCGAAACGGGTCATTCGGACTACCGACGGAATGAGATCCGTCGGCAGACTCGACAGATTTATTCCGTCGGGAATCCGTCGGGACTACCGACGGAAAAAAAAATTCCGTCGGTAACCCGTACCGACGAGTCTAGAGCCGACTGAATTATTCCGTCGGTAAGTCCGTCGGGAAACCACGCCTACCGACGACAATTCCGTCGGTAGGTCCGTCGGTAAATCGCTCGTTTTTTGTAGTGGTAAGACAGTTAAGTAATTTAAATTACACAAGTTGCCATTAGAATACGTAACTTAGAAATTAAATGTAACTAATTGTGTATTCCCCATTCGCCATGCTGAATATATACCTCCCCCTAGCTAGTCATGTATGCGCGTTCAACCTTAATTTATTACATTCCCGTCTTATTATTTCTTTCACATGTGAAATGACACACAAAAGTGAATTTTGTGAAAGATTTTGAGAGTAATTTTGTAAACTTTTATATATAAGGTAAGGAAATAAGTTGACTTTTATGTATGTTAGAAAAAAATAATAATGACATTTATGTAAAATTGAAAATATTGTGAAATTAAAATTTATAAAAAGTTTTTCATTTGAAAAGGTGTGAGCGGAATGATGCTATAAAACTAATTTATAGCACACAATCAAATTAGCTAACTAATTAAATGAATGAAAAAAAATGACCAGCTAAAAAGTTGGCACTAACTAATAATTCGTTAGCAGTTTCAGGCCAATTATTAAGACTGGACAAAATCCCGAAAAATATGAGGAATTTATACTTTTTTTTTTATTATTCAAAACAGATAATTTCGATTTTCAATTCTTTCTTTTACGTCTTATTTGTCAAACCTCTATATTAAATTGCAATTTAAAAAAAATACAGTATTGATTTTAAAATACACAATTTTTAGGGGATCGAGGTACGTGATTCACATAAGTTATGTACGGTTTTAACGTCAGTTTTGGGTGACAAATTAATGTTAATTATCAGGGGCGGATACAACTAGTAATTTGGGGTAAAAAAAATTACTAATATATATAAAAAAAAATTCAACAACTAAAATTATACCTTTATTTCTAAACTTAATATGTTTCCTATCCTAGCTAAATTCTAAATGTTGAATCCATACCGTTTAGTGTATTTAAATGAGAAAATTTTACAATTACACATATTAAACGTGAAATTTAATTTCCCTATTAAGTGCTCTTAAAGAAAAAAAGAGTGTACCTAACCCACATTGCTCGCCCTGCCCTAATCACACACACACACTACTATATATATTCCCATGCATTTCACATCAAAATGCACTTGTCTTTTCTTAGTTGATAGAAAATGCTTCCCTACCCCTTAACTCACCCCATGATCAGATCAATTCCAATGATCACCTTCCCCAACGTTCCACCGCCGCTTCCACGACGGCTGCCCCCACCGCCGTTGATAAGATGTCAAAGTCTCGCTTTTGACAATTCTGCTGCAGGAGGAAAAGGGTAATTCATATTTTTGCATTTTGATATAAGCATACCATACCTTATTTATTTGCATGAGCTAGACAGAAAACTTGCTTAAGTCTTACATACAAGCCTATTAATCATAGATTTATAATAATATATATATATATACAGGTCTCATGATATAAGTTTTGTTGTACTATTTATTCTAGCTTCACTATATATATTTTTTCTCTAGATTTATTTTAAAATTAGAAGCTGGTTGGGTTAATGTCAGCCTTATCATAATTAAATTTATCTTGGAAAATACTAGAGCAGGATTATTTTGGAGATTTTCAAGGATTTTATTTTCATGAAATTTATCATGGTTGTTGTTTTATTTTAGGATTAATTTAAATTTTAAAAAATCTAATATTTTTGTTGAAATTTAATGTTTCGAACATTGTTGTTAAATTGTTACTTTTATAGAATTTATAGGTTGGATGCTCTTACTAGTTGAGGATTATTTCAATATAGTTTTATTTGTATAAATTTGCCTGTTTCATAATTCTGTGATACTTTTCGGATTTTTTCGTTTACTTTTGAATTTTGGCCCTTATATCAATTAGGAATTTACCTCTATATCTTTTAGGTCTCGAATTTAACGTTTTTTACTTTTCAAGTTCTAAATCGATAGACGGAATTTTATTTTAAACCGAACATTGATAGTTTTATTAATTTCAGGCAATAAATTAATTGATAAAACTCATTGAAGTTAATCCAAGACCGTCTCATTAATTTGCTTACGTGGGAACGAAAAAAAAAATTAACTTTTCAATTATTTTCTTTTAGAAAAACAATCACTTTATTTTTATTTTTATTTTTATTTTTACGTCATAACCTCCTTAAATTAACTTTTTCTGTGGACACTTTGACAGGATGAAGTGGTTTCATGAAATTGAACTACAAGTTCGGGACCACGAACTCGATCAATATGGACTTGTGAATGATACCGTTATTTCCAATTATTGTGAACATGGTAACACTCCTACTCACATTTCCTCCAAATAAAATATTTCATCGTTTTATATTATAATAATTTTTATTTAACTTTTGAAAAGAAAAAATCATAAAATTATACTATATGATAGATTTATCACCCAATAAAAAATAAAGAGAGGATAGAAGTGAAGAAAAAAATTATTGTTTTTAATAATAAGGAGATTTTTTAGAAATACATTAAAGAGGAACATATGCATGAAATAAAACATAAATGTATCAATTAATTTGAAAAAATAAATAAATGCAAAAGCAACAATTAATGCGAAATGGAGAGAGTTAATCTACCCACAAACAAGGACGGAGCCACATAGGGCCCGCTGGGGCAATGGGCCCCACCAATTTTTTTTTTGTTTTTTTACGTATATTTCTTTAGTTTTATAATTATTTGATATGTAATATGTAAATAATCTACAAAATTAATATTCTCACTATATCATTTTATTTTTAAATTTGTCACTTATCTACATTCTTCCCTACATCTCACTAAATTCATTTTATACCCCACTAAATCACCGAAAATACTTCTCATTTATTTGATCTCACACCTCATTAAATTTACATTTTTTTAAAAGTGAACTTGACAACATATGCAAGTCATTACGAGACGAAGGGAATATATTTTAAGTTATACATTTGTCTAATAATGACTAATATCTTAGCGGGAATGCACATTAAATTTTAACATCGTTTCACCTATTATGAGTCGGAACAATCAAAATTAATTTTCTTCAAAATATAACAAAAATTGTTAAATTTAAATTAATGAAATGAGATATTATAACATTTATAATAAATTAAATATAATATTATTTTATCTTTATAGTAATGTAAATCGGCCCCAATTTAAAATTTTTGGATCAGGCACTACCCACAAATCATGCTAATCACGGCGGGTATAGCTCACAAATCACAAGGCAAATCTAGTTTGATAAATAATAAAGAGTAGGTTTTGTGCTGAGTTCATAACCGGATATATAGTCAAAAAATTTGACAATATAATTTTTTAAGGTTGTAGCTAAAATGATAGTCTCATTACCTTTCTGAATTCGAAGTTGATGGTTCATTTTTTTTTCCTACTAAAAATAGATGTATAAATTAATAAAAGTGTGCCAGTAGTAAATAATAAAAAGTGTTACATTAATAACCGAAAAAGTATAAGTGTTATTTATTGAAATGTGTAATAATAATGTGTTAAACTTTTCAATTATATTAAGTTGCATGCATTTTTTAGTAATATTATATTGCATTTTTTAAATACAATTCATACCACCACGTTTTATAATAAATTATGTTTTTTTTAGGGATATGTATAGATAATTTTACCTTTAATTAATTAATTAAAGAGATCGATTCTCTAAAGGATGACTTCATATTTGACAAATTTACATGGATACAAAATTTCAGTGTGAGGAGATTATTTAACAAAGGAATGTTAGAAATTATTATGAGTGTTTTAAAGCTAAAAAAAAATGCTAAAACATTGTTTAATTGCACAAAAAATAAAATAATAAAACATTATTTATCGTAGAATCACTAAATCATTGACAATAGAGTAAATTAATTCTCCTTCAAGACTACACGGCATATGCTCATTTAACTCCCAACATAACTAAGCACATGCTTGAAAAAGAGCAATAAAATATACTCCCCCATCACATATAGTTTGTTGCATTTCACATTTTGTATAAAATTAAGTAACATATATTTTTGACACATTTATTCCTCATTAATTTTTCATTTTTGCTTCTCTATTTCTTTTTCTTTTTCCACTTTCCGTTTACACTCTTCCTTTGACCTTTCCAAAAAAAATGTCATTAATGTTTTTTTTAAAAATATAGGGATAATTTATGAAGATCATCAATAAAAATTATAAGAAAAGTAATAAAAATTTTTGAAATAAAATTTAAGATCAAATGCGATAAATTTTATGAAACGGAGAAAATATATATTAAGTAGGTGTGACGTGGTGTGATTGAACAGGTACACACAAACTCGTGGAGAAGATCGGTTTTGATGCTAATATAGTACTAGCCGTGGCTGAAATCTCAGCAAAATATATTGCGCCTTTAAGGGTACGTATCAAGTTTTTTTTTTTTTTTTTAAATTTATTTATTTATTAATCCATGCATGAACTAACTTGCAGTTTGGTTAACTAGATCCACAATATTGGATATATATATATATGAAAATTTAATTGAATATTATTCAACAATTATTTCAATTAATCTGGAAGTGCAATTTAGAAACAAGATTTGCTTTCTAGTTAAAAAAAAAAAATCAATATACTCTTATAGCTAGATTCAATTGGTTAATTTACACACTATGAGCACCTAATAGTAACAGAAAATAAAAGTTTGCATCGAATAGTACTATTCCTCGAAATTTTGCACTTAGGAGTTAAAAGTAATACTTCCGTCCAATTTCATTATTCCCACTTTTCTTCTTTGGTTGTCTAATTTTATTATGCTCATACCCTTTTTGAAAACAATACTATTCATACTACTTTATCTCCACCCTCCTACCATCACTTATTTATCCACTTTGTCATTCACTTTATTCATAAACAATCATTTATTTACAAATGAACCCCACGTACAATACCCTATCATACCCTCAACTTGTCTACTTTATAAATGAACTAATCAATATTCATTAAAACTCATGCCCGGAGAAGTGGGCATAATAAAATTGGACGGAGGTAGTAAATATCTATATATCCGATCTCTAATTTTATAAAATTAGCATATAACTCTTTTAATTTGAAACACAAACGGCAAACCTATGTTTTTTTTTCTTTTTTCTTTCAGGAACCTATGAATCCTGATGTCGAATTATTTATACACATTTTTACAGAGATAGTGCTATTTGGACACTTAAATTGCTAAATATATGAATCAATTGATATAATTAAGTTGGTAAAATGCTAAACAAATTCAAATTAATGTACCCCTTAAATGATGTCGTAAAAATAACTTTATGCATACATGCTTATTATTAGTTCATTAAGAAAAAGAGCATTATAGACTTCAAAAAAAAGAATAAGAGCATTATTTATTCCATGTTCAGAATAAAGGGATGAAATTCAAACAACAAATTTAAAATGAAATATATAATATTTGAAAAATATACGGACAATTTATAAAATATACTTTTGAATTTTTTAAGAGATTTAACCAAATAAACCAATTCTAATATAGCATCATGAATTAATGTTTCTTTCCTTTATTAATCTATATATGATTTTTATTTTTTATGCATGTTAACAGAAGAACGATAAGTTTTTGTTGAAACTGAGAATATACGACTATTCTACTTGTCGATTGTATTTTGAGGACGTAATCGTCAAACTACCG
The DNA here is from genome assembly GCA_963675135.1 of Galeopsis tetrahit. Taxonomy (NCBI): domain Eukaryota; kingdom Viridiplantae; phylum Streptophyta; class Magnoliopsida; order Lamiales; family Lamiaceae; genus Galeopsis; species Galeopsis tetrahit. The sequence continues at coordinate 42,288,154 of OY776120.1, forward strand.
AATGAAGAGGTTCGTGTTTTATATGTCTTGATCAATTGGATCGTTTCCTGCCCCATCGATAAATAGAACTGACTAATCCTAAGTAGGGGTGTAAACGAGCCGAGTCGAGCCGAGTAGTGCTGAGCTCGAAACTCGACTCAATTGTTATACTCGAAGCTCGAAACTCGACTCGACTCGGTCGAGCCTAAAATTTTAAAGATCGAGCTCGACTCGATAAGAAACTCGATAAACTCGAGCTCGACTCGACTCGATTACCTATATAATTTTCAAAATTAATTTTAAAACATAATTTTTTCTAAAATAAACTCGAGATCGATTCGGCTCGACTCGATTACTCGTATATAAATATAATTTATATATTAATGGCAAAATAGTAAATATTGTTCAAGCTCGATTAGGCTCGCGAGCCTTTCGAGCCGAGTATTTATGAGCTCAAACTCGAACTCGGTAGCTACTCGAGTAGCTCGAAACTCGACTCGACTCGATTAACTTCGAGTCGATTTCGATCTTTTTCCGAGTCGAGCACGAGTAGCTCGCGAGTAGGCTCGACTCACTTACACCCCTAATCCTAAGCAAAAATAAGATATATTTTACAATGTGTGATTAAATAAGAAACAGGAGGGGTTCCACTTTACAGTTTATTTTATTCAACAATTGAACAAAAGAATCATGTTCTTACTTCTTATTCTTTACTACGGTTTTACTTTAATTTATTATTACTTTATTGATTTTGATCTTTTAGAGTTGAATTTTAAGTTAGTAACTTCTATTTTTTCCTTCCTTTCTTTTTTTTCATTTCGAATCAAAATAAAAGAAAAACCCCATCCCTCTCTTTCCTTTTTTCGCCAAATTAAATCTTCCCGTCTAAACCTTGTCTATACTGAAAAGGGATTGCATGTTTTTTCCAACAGTCTTCTAAGGCCAAATTTGGTAGGGTGGATTAGCTCAAAATAGATTAGTAATCAGACTTATTTAATCAAATAAAAAATCAAATTTATATTCAACACATAAAAAAACACTAAATTGTGTGCATACGAATGATTGAAACCGATACAATTTGAGTGATTTGAGATAAACGGTGTGTAATTATGATCTACTTGTTGTTTGATGTGTGTATATATATAGCCAATTGTGAAGGGTACATGCACTGTGGTTGTACTTGATAAGAAGCATAGGCCATGTCGTATATCACCATCCATGATATCCAAATTCAATCAATTCATTAATTTTGCTGGAGAATCACAAGGCAGTGGTAACATTTTTATAATTAATTTTATTTATTTCATTCTTTTATCAGGTTTGATTTTAATTTTAGTGTGCATTGCAATTTTTTTTACTTAATTGTAATGACATGCAGATTAACAGCTCCGAGTAGAAAGGGCTTAGAGCTTGTCTAAAAGTGTGATGCTGCTTTTCGATGGTGGAAACGAAGAATAAACACATTCATGTACTTTTAGAACTATAATATTAATTGAAAACATTCAACGGTTTATTATTTGAAATACCTCCCCATTTTGGGACTACTAGATGGTTCGGTATGATATACCAAATTATATCGAAAATTTTGGTATTGAAAAAATTGATAATGACACCGTATTAAAAAATTTTGAAATGAAAAATATTGTATACTACCATGGAGAATTTTCGGTACATATCCAAAATATTGAACAATTTCATATTGAAATACCAGTGTAACCGACACATACCGAAAATATTTAAGCACTGTTTTCATATATACTAAAATATCAATATTAATTATTTAAGTTATTTTGATTTAAGAAACAATATAAATTATATCATAAAATTATCATTTTATTAAGATTTTATCATATACAGGATTACCGTTTCATACTAAATACAAAAAAAAAAAAAAAAAAAAATCGGTATATATAATGAAATATCACGGTTCAAAACCATCGATAAATGCTCGGATACAATGTCATTAGTGGACAGTGAAATTGGTTCACTTGATTAGTCAATCTTTGACCTGAATATCAAAACCTAAAAAAAATTGAAAAACGAGGCATTAGAACAACTTGATGTAGGTCCCTAGTTGAGTTGATAATATTGAGTAAGTTAGTAAAAGTCTAGAAGTGAGGGGTGAATAGACTTTTAAAAATCTTTCAAAATATCAAAGTACACAATGCGGAATTATCAGAATAACAATGAGCCCTAAAATTTATACTCAACTAATATCGAATATGAACACTGATCTGGTCTATTCTATATGCAGAATTAATCAATTAACAAGTAATCAATTAAACAACAAATAAAACAGTAAAGTAAATCAACACAAGAATTATAGTGGTTCGACAACTTGTCTACATCCACTCTCACAACTCCAGTTGCAAAATTTATTAACTCTTCTCTTCGAGTAGTGTGTTCTTGTGGCTTAGAGTCCCAAGAAATAAGACTTCGATCTTATCGAATATACTACCAAGTATATCTTCGATCTAACAACTAGCTATTTTTACAAGCAACTAGCAACTTGAACAAACAAACTTTAAACGAAAACTTCTCTTAGTCCAGTAGCAGCCTTCTGATTTTGACTTGTCTTGTGGCTTGAACTTTCTGAACTTGAACTCTGTGAGTTTCTCTTTTCTTCGAATATCTCTTAGTAATTCCTTAGTAAATCTCAATGCTTCAGTAGTCTTCAACGCTTCAACATCCTTCAATATTTATAGACTTCTGAATCTTCAAGAACAGTTTGTTATCTAACTAACTTTTCTTGATAACCAACTGAAAAACGGTTTCTTCTTTTATCCTTTCACGCGTCTTCAGTTATAACTTCTTTAATAAATCCTTATCTCCATACACGTTTTCCACTTAAGTAATCCTTCTTATTTTTTGCGTACTTGACTTGTCTAGTCTTCCATACTTAGACAATTCTTCAGTCTTCTCTTCACTTGTCTTGTCTTCTCAAGTCTTTTTCAGTAGAACTAATCTATTACATATTGAACTAAACTAGTCCTATCAATCTAATTTTAACAAGACTATTACATTACATTAAGTTTTATAATTCAGCTTAGTCAACTTAAATCTATACATCAATATAAAATCATATGAGCTTCTACACAACAATTATTTGCTCATTATAAAACCTATAGAAAACATAACATAATACTTATAAAACATACTTGTCTTTTCTTTCTTTCTTTGTACTCTACTGATCTTGTTCATAAGATGACTTCCATAACTAGATCAGTCAACACTTAGAAATATATTCAAGTCCACTTTTTGGCTTATCAAAACTACTTCAATCATCAATTAGGACTTATATTAGGATTCATATCCCAACACTTGAGATTAATAAAAGTTGCATAGTGATAAAAAAGAGAAGAGGTCTGCACAAGAGAAGACAAAAATTTTGCAAATGTCAAGAAATTTACGTGTTATGAAGTCTCAAGCCCACATAGAAATCAGAAGAGATGATAACTGCTGGGATATGAATCCTATACACAATGTTCTAGTTGATGAGATTGAGTTTTGATGACCAAAAGCAACTTAAAGTTAATGATACATGTGGTTGTCAGTCATCTTAACTAAGTCATCTTAACAGATATTGAAAACTGAGTTTACTGATCTTAATATGTGAATACGATATAAACTGTTAGGAACTAAGTTGATGTTCATATTGTATAGAACAACTTATAGAATAGGACTTAGATGTACTCTTCTGTATGTAGTTCAGTTGAAGTATAAATAGGTTTTACATTTGTAAGTTTGTATTCTGTTGTAATCAGCATTGTAAAGTTCAGAACAATTGATTAGAACAAGATCAGAAGACTTATGAAGACTCAGAAGACTACTTCAGGATGAGAAGAGTAATTTTAGAAGAATTGAAAAGAAGCACAGAAGCATTCTGAAGATGTTCAAAACAGTTGTTGAAGAACTGTGCTAACTGACCAAGAATAGTAAAATAGAAGAAGAGTAATTTTACTGTGCTGAGGAAGAATAAGTTTGGAAAACTTATTAATTGGAATGTAACTGAATATAGTTGGAGATATGCTGACTTGGATAAGTTGGTTACAAAAGGATAAGTTACAAAGTCGGTTACAAAATGATAAGTTACAAAAACAGTTTTAGAGTTAGTTGAGAGTTAGTTTCATAAACTGCTAACTGTCATACTAAAGTCTATAAATACTGTGTGATCTTCTACTACTACTACTGATCTAAGAGCATTCAAAAGCAATTAAAGTCTAAGAAGCATTCAAGAACTCACAGAGTTTGAAGGAGATCAAAGAAGAAACTGAGAAGAGCCACGTATTGAAGAATAATCAAAGGCTACAATCAGAGAAGTTTACTTTACTTTTTAGTTTGTGATTTTTGTAAAAACAAGTTTGCTAGTATCTTGTAGAAGTACTAGTCGATCGAAGATATACCTGGTTGTATAATCGAAAAGATCAAAGTCTTAGTCTTGGGACTTTAAGCCACAAGAAACTCAAGAAGAGTAATAAAACTTCACAACGGGAGTTGTGAGAGTGGATGTAGACATTTGTCGAACCACTATAAATCTTGTGTGTTGATTTACTTTCTGTTTTAGTATTTGTTTAATATTCTTGATAATAAGAACAGTAAAGTTTACTAAGTAAAAGTTCAAAATCAAAGTTGAGTATAAACTAATAAGGCTCACATTATTTCTGAAAGTACTGAGCTCAGCTGAATAAGCACAGTACAGTACATAAGAACACTTAAATTCCGCATATAAACTCTGATATTTTGAAAGATTTTAAAAAGTCTATTCACCCCTCCCCTCTAGAATTTTTCTAGCTTAATTAATCTTAACTCAACTTGGGGCCTACAAGTGGTATCAGAGCAGTAGTTCTTCTGGACTGCTGTTTCTAGATTACTAAGAATACCTCATACTCGTTAACAAAGCCTTCATGGAAGTCAGCGACTAGAACATTGCTTTAAATCAATGAACTCATTGGTTTCGAGAGCTTAAGTCTTGAGCATTTTTAACCTAACTTGGTGTTGTATCTACCAAACAATATACTAATGACCTTACCTAGACCTTGAAAGGTGAAATCATGCAACAAACTAAAATCTTATTAGGAAGTTGTATGATGAAGCCAAAAAGGGGAAAGGAAAAGTTATAAATGTTATAGTCAAGAGAATCATTGACAAGATTATTCAAGATGAAGGTATTACTGATCTTCAACATACGAAGGACATCAAAGCAAGGATGTATTTGGCATTCAGGATCTGAAGAGGATCTGAAGATGAAGGACAAGCTCACAAGATAACATTTGTTGGGAAATGAATTGATTTTGATTAAGATACCAAAACCCCTGATTGGTGATGGTCAGCATAGTTGAGATAGTTAGAAAAGAATACATCAGTCTAGTTGTCTTAGGATAGTTGAGACAGTAAAAATTCCTAAGTCAAAATCTCAGAAATGTTGTGAGATTTATAGTTCAGGATAGTTGTCCAAAGCTGAAATGTTAGGCAGCTTGTTAAGGTTATGTCTATTGGGATAAGTCTGCTGACTTAACAAAGACAAGTATGTTGAAGAGGACAACATGGCTGAATGAAAGGCTAAACTGCATGTACTGATAAGAGCAATATCAGATCAGTTTGAAGTCTTTAAGATGAAGAGCATTGAATGATGATTACTTAGAAGACAAATTTAATGAAGCATTTAATGACATCAAACCTGAACCAGCATTGAAGTCTTAGAAGAATTAAAGAGTGATGAGCCTTGAATGAATGAAGGAACATTCCACCTGCAACAGGAATGATCAGAGCATTTTTCCCATCTGACCTTTGGTAGAGTACAAAGTCTGCCACAATCAACCTTGGGAAATGTGCATATTTGGAAACTGACACAAGTCATCTCAGCCGCATTTTTCAAAAGCCAACACATTCATTCAAGCAACACCTTCTTACACAGTGAATAATAGAAGGTTGGTCTTCATAGCCGTTTCAATTGAGCTGCAAATAAACAATTTGAAATTTTATCTCTCCAACGGATAGTTGATCAATTTGTTCTATAAATTCAGAAGTGATCCAAGGATTCAAGTATCCAACTATCTGCTATCAAATCACTATCAAGCATTCAAGGAAACCAAAGCTATTCTATTAATATCCCAAGTTTCCTGATCACTTCTAAAGCTAAGCCACTCTTGTAAAAATCCCAAGCTTAGCACTGAGATATCCTAAGCCTTTACACTGTACTTATTGTAAAGGGTATCTCAATTAGTTGGAACCAAAACCTCAAACCCTTACCTCATTGAGTGAAGTAGAGTTTGTTGTAGAAGTAAGGAGTTAAAAGCTGTAAAGAGAATTGAGCTGTAAGGAGTTAACTCAGAGAGATTGAGCACTAGGACTCAGATTATCCTAGGGATCAAAGCACTAAGATAGTGTTGTTGATCAGTGCACCTTGGCACTATAAAACAAACTAATTCCAGGTGTTAATGAATTATCCTGTTCAATCAGGGAAAGTGGATGTAGGAGCTTGAGTCTCTGAACCACTATAAATTGCCGTGTTATTTACTTACTGCAATATTTTCTAACTCACATTAATTGCAAAAATCATTCTAAAAGAGTTAAATTTAGTAAAGATAAGCAAAACAGTTTTTGGACAAAGTCCCTGATCAACTGGTTTTCCAGAAATTAACTTGGAGTATTCTTTCAAAGAAAAGGCCAACCACATTCCGCACTTAGCAACTCTTTTAGATAGTTATTCAACTGATCACTTCATAGTTTTCACTAGGTTAAGTATATATTAAAGTTATCACTCAGATTAGTTGTCAGACAACTTTCTTGATAAGATTAAAATCAGTTTTAAAAAGAAAGAATTTGCATACACAAGTGCATTCCCCCCCCCCCCATACACTTGTGTCATACTCCATTCAGGACCAACAAATGGCATCAGAGCAAGGGTTCAAAGACCACTGCTTCTGAAAATACAACTGGTTTTCAAAACACACTATTTCTGTGGTCACTGAACTGATCCAATTTCTGAAAAACATATCTGTGTTTATCTAACCAATTTCTATAGAAATGGCAAACAATGCAGTTCCAGGAGATGCTGTCAATACCATTAACAACATGGGTCCCAACCAAGTGAATCACATTTCTAATCACAAACTGCCAATGCTGACAATTCTGAGAATACACTGAAACCTGAAAATGCTGCACCAAATGTTAACACATCTGGAGCAACATCTACAGATCAGTCAGTTGTAATCTCACAGAATGATCAGTATGTTCCCAAAACGAATCCTTCTTCAAGAATAGGGAAAAGTCATCCTTCTGACCAGATCATAAGCGATGCTACAGTTGGAGTGCAAACAAGAGGAAGAATAAGATCGAATAAGGTAGATGTGGTAAGAACAATATGCATGTCTTCTATTTGCAATGTTGTGAATGCAGAGTGTTACTATTCTGAAATTGAACCTAAAAGTGTGAATGAAGCATTAACTGATGAAAATTGGATAAATGCTATGCATGAGGAACTTAATCAGTTTGAAAGAAATGATGTTTGGACACTTGTTCCAAGACCTAGTCATACTAATGTCATTGGAACTAAGTGGATTTATAAGAATAAAACTGATGAGTCTGGAAACATTGTTAGGAACAAAGCTAGGTTAGTTGCACAAGGTTACACCCAAGTTGAAGGTGTTGATTTCGATGAAACTTTTGCACCTGTTGCTAGGATAGAATCTATTAGATTATTACTAGAAATTGCATGTTTTATTGACATTAAACTTCATCAAATGGATGTAAAAGCTGCATTTCTAAATGACATTTTAAATGAAGAAGCATATGTAGAACAACCTAAAGGTTTTGAAGATCCACAATACCCGGATCATGTGTACAAACTAAAGAAAGCATTGTATGGTCTAAAACAAGCTCCTAGTGGATAACTATCTAAGTAAGTTGTAGGTGCGGAATTATGATTGGCCATTTATATTTAAACTCATTTAATTCTGAAAACTTCTTTAACACTGAAACAACTTTTCAGGGGACTTGTTCAAAACAGTTTTGCACAACTTAGAATGTTTGTCTTTAAAGATCAGATTTGTGTGCAGTGTATGAATCTGTTACAATATGAATGTGCAGTAAGTAAATAACACAAGAAGTTATAGTGGTTCAAAAACTCAAGCTCCTACACCCACTTTCCCTAATTTAACAGGATAATTCATTCACTCTTAGAATTAACTTGTTTTATAGTGTCAAGGTGCATTAATCAACCACACTACTCCTTAGTGCCTTGATCCCTAGGAATTCTGAGTCCTAGTACTTACTCAACTCGAACTAAACTGTTCTTCACTTGACAATTCTAGATCTTACACTTCTACAACAACTCTTATATCCTTCTTAGAAAGGTTTAAGTGTTGGGGTTGGTTCCAACTAGGTTGACATATCCTTTACAATGAAGTAATGTATAAGGATATGATATCTGTTTTTAAGCTTTGAATGTTTTACAATAGGTTCAGCTTAGATGGGAACTGGAAGTGTTTTGAAAACTATGAATGAAATATTCTTGAGAGCTTAAAGGCTTGTATTAGTTGCTCTTAGTTTATTGCTTGTGTAGTTTACAAACTCCAGTATTTATAGAACAATTTGAGGATTTGTCCATTGGAGAGACAAGCTCAAATCTTCTATTTCCATCATCTTAGGAATGAGCATCTTGATTTCAGGATCTGGGATAGTGACATGTCTTCAGTTTAGGAAAGAAACGGCTAAGCATCTTTGTCTTGACTTGAGTGACACTTCTTCCACTGTTTGAATTGACTTCTAACGGTCAGCATGAAGACATCTTTCTTGAAAGTTGATTCTTGTCTTAGGACAACATTCCTTATGTCGAACTAGACTTATCTGTGCTCTTTCTTATCACATCAGCTGACTTGGTTGTCTTCAGCAGTGTTGACATTTTCTTCAGTTGGGTTGGCTTTCTATCTTTACTGATTTCTTCTTAATGAATGTCTCTTCATATCAGTGATTTTGACTTGATTAACACAGTTGTCCCTTGCCTTAGACTAAAATTTGTCTTGATTATTCAGTAGGGTTGTCTCTACTGATCTTGAGACTTAGGAACTTAATTTGCATATTCTATCAGCTTAAGTTCCACCTCAACTAATGCATCCTAACATTTATTAGTTGTCTAACATGTGGGTGTTCAACTAACCTAATCTATATGTTTCAACATCCCTGAAACACACTTCATTAAATACGTCAGCTATTATGGCCTATCAAGGGTTTTGGTATGTTAATCAAAATCTCATTTTATTCCCAACATTGTGGGACAGATGGGGTATTACTTTTGGGCCCACACAAACATATACAAGTTAACTCATTTCTTTAATTTATACTCTATTCGTTCCGCCATAAGTTTTCCCTGTACTTTTAGCACGCAGATTAACGAATATAATATAAAATATATAATGGGTAAAAAATATAGAGAGATGTAGGAAGAAGAAAAGGTAAAGAGAAGTATAAAAGAGAAGGTAGCGATAGAAAATGATTATTTTTTATTTAAGTAAATGTGAAGCTTATATATAGTGGAACGTCCAATTTAGGTAAATGGAAAACCTATGGCGGGACGAAGGAAGTATATAAAGGTTTACAAACTATCCCTCAAAATTTAACTTATTATTACACTTTTTTAATATGTGTGTTCAACTTTGTATGTAAATGTAATTGGAAAACAAAGAAAAGCATCCATTGACTCGTGAGAAATATGCGCATACTTCCAATAGGGAAAACTTTCATAATTTTCGTCATGTCATCAATCTCGATCCAAAGATAAGAAACTTGTGGCTATAAGTTTCTGAGACAAAACACTACTATACAAGTGTAAACAAGAATCTCTTATTAGTGCCACTCATTCCGTCCATTATATTACATAAGTATGCCCAAACGATTACAAATTCACGATAAGTATTACAAGAAAATTGATTCTGCCACCACAGCTTCTTTAAATTAAAATTATTTAATGACAATACATTATTATACACTTTTACCTATCAAAATGGACTTTCCCCGTAGAGTAATCAACATAGATGATCTTGATGCCACCAATAGTGATCTCTTCTCCCCCAGCTTTTGGCACCAAAGAAACCAATATCTTATCATCATCTTCAACCTCCAAATCTTCTAGAAGCTCCGACAATCCCAACCTGATTTGGCTCTTCACCGTAGAATTCGAATTCTTGTGCGGCACCTGTCCGAAGCACCCCGCGTACTCCGCCTTGTTGATCAATTCGTCGGGTTTATCGTCTTCATCGTTCACATAAACCTCGAATCTCACCGCCTTCGACGTATCCACCTCTATCCCTTCAATCACCAGCAATTCCTCCTCCCTTTCCTTAGACTTGTTGCTTCTCTTAAAGCTAGGTCTATCCACCAATACCTTCACCACCTTGTCCAACTTCACCGGAAAAACCACCTTCTCCTTCGTCTTCGCCCTCGTCGCAACCCTGGATTTCTTGATATTCGCTGTAGGCCTCCCTTTCAGCCACGGATTCTCCACCTTTTGGTAACTATACCCCATCTTCCTCTGATCCAAAGTGTCTCTAACATACACGCGCACGAGCTGTTTATTCTCGTCGTAAAACAAATAATTCGCGTCGAGCCAATCGGAGTCATTAAAATCGGTCGGATTTGAACCCCTGAGACCACGCCAGAGCGACCACAAGCGATCAATATTAGCATGGTGAGCGAAGAATAATGAATCTTTCCCCGTTGAGTAGAAATTCCCCATGTCTTCTCCACCCGGAGTGTTCTCTCCAACCCAAACGTGAAGAGATGTGTGGGAACCCCTCTCCACAGACCCCATCCCGGGGCTAGGAGGAGTTCCCACAACATATCTCGCGCCGTAGAAATCCTCCGGCGTTTTTGCATTGTGTATCATCTCACCGTACATTTCAATAAGGTTACTCTCCAAAATCTTGTCAGGAGGCGTGGGCGCCGATTTCGTGAATTTGAGGTCGGCCAGGGCCGACCTCAGATGCTCGGGGTTGCGACGAGCGTTATACAGAGGAGACTCGTCGTTCACGTACATGGTTGGCATGTACGGAGCCGGGGGCAAATTGTCCCAGTTCCAGAATGGAAGGCCGAAAGTGGGGTCATCTATTAATTTTCCTAGTATCCTTTCGTAGAAGTATAAGTACCTGAGGCAGGCCGGATATATTTGAGAATATATACAAATAAAAATGAATAAAATAAAAAAGATATTACTCCTATATTACCATCTGTGCCACGGGAAGAAGTGCCAGCAGAAATGGATCTGGAGCTTCTCGTCGGGGTCGCCCGTTTGCTCGTATGTGAGGTTGCAATAAGCGCAGTGGACGTTGGCTTGTTGGAAGAAATTCCGGGGGTCGTCGTGAGGGAGGGCCTTCATGAGCTGTACAGCTCTCTCGTATTTGGCAATGTATGCTTTGGTTACGAGATGGGCAGCAGGGCGGAAGCGGAGAGTGGAGACGGGCGGGAGGTTGTAGTCGATGATTTCAGATGAAGTGGGAGGGCAGCAGTTGACGTCGAGAGGGGTGCCGCCCAAGTTTAGATTGACGCCCGTCTTGCATTTCGACAAATCGGGTCCTGCGATCGGGGTTGCTTGTGCGGATGAATCGAGATACATGCCCGCAGCTCCCACCCCCATTAATAAGTTTCTACGGTCGAATTTAGGTTGGGTGGTTTCTTCATTTTGGGAGGTGCAGGATACAGGTTGTAGACAATATTGGTGGGTGTGTTTTTTCAGGGGCGGTCGGTGAGAAGGGAATTGGGAGGCAGAGAAAGAAAGGTGAAGAGAAGCCATAGCTTGTGCTTGGATTAATTGAAGGAACATTGCAGCACTATATAGACTTGGGAAACAGGAAACAAGCCCCACCTACTAGATAATCTTTCATTCGTTTAATGTATATATGACACTCATTTTCAGAGTTGATCTTTCAACCTTTTTTTTTGTCAATTTTTTTTTTAATTTCTCATAACTCTGTAGTTAGTCCAATTTTAATCATTTCTTCGTCGAATTTTCAATTTTTCACTTATAACTATGCCCTTTTTCAAAAAATATTCAATATATATATATATATATATATATATATGTATCAATACGACGTTGTTTGTGGAATTTCAGCGACTTTAACATTGAAATTGGACATAATCTTAAAATTTTCAAAACTTTTTCCAGAAAAATACAAAGTTACGAGATCGAATTGAATTGAATGTTAACTCCACTTTTTGAAACTGTGTATAAAAGTAAATACATCAAATTAAAATAAAGGAATCTTATTGTATAAATGACACTAAAAGTACTGCTCGAATTCCCTGTTCTATTTTCCTGTTTCATCTACTATTTCATACTCTAGATTAATGACATGTGTCCAAACACGACATTGATAAATATTCAGACCACATATAGGTATTTTCCCCGAATATACAATTATACATATAAACACCATCGACTTATCATTTATTTGGGATAGCAAAATCTACTTGTTAATATTAAGTCACAACAAAAGTATTGACGTTGTTTCATGTATTAAAGTGATATTTTAATATATATATATATATATATAGAGAGAGAGGGTAATTGTGAAAGTAAAATTGAACTTCGACCGATGTTATAGGCTCACCAATCACCTGCCTTGGTCGGTTTTTCTAGTTCTAGACAATGTTTAACTCATAATTGAATTGGGCATCGGTTACCGATTTGATCGGCTTAACCGACAATTCAACCGTTAAAATCTTATCAATTTTTTAATATCACTTTTATCGTATTCACAAAAACATAACTACGTACTTATAAAATTATAAGATCAACATTAACATAAGTACAATGATGTTATAGACAATATTGGAACTCCTTCAAGAATTGGGTTAGAGAACATACTTTGTGTTTGAGATAGATCTTTTTTCATCTTAATTATTTTTTCATTGTGTAAACCTTTGATATTTCCTTGAAGGTATTCTTAATACCCATAAATAAAATTTTACTGCTTAAAAAAAAAAAAAATGTTATAGACAACACAACTCAATTCAAAATACAATTCATAATCCATATTCTATAATAAAATTTACAATTAAACTTTTTTAAGTCTACCACATTTTAAGGGAGAAAATGCATGATAAAGATAATCTGAGAGTAAAATTGAACTTAAATTATAAATGAATTAATAAAAGTTAATTGGTTAGCTCCAATTTACGACGGCCTTAATCTGTAAATATTTTCTATTTCTTTAAATATTCTTTAATTATTATTATGGATCGAGGTTATTTTATATTACTACATGCAATAATATATGTTACTATATGTTATAATGTGAGTTACGTAATCAATAAAAAATCTAGAAAAAAATACTACATAAAAGAATCGGTATTACTATATAAAAAATTATATGTTACTACATACTTCAGTTTGAATTACTACATTGAATATGCGTTTGTTACTATATGTAACTTTATCAAATGATTTGCATTACAACATGGTTATTGTGTTTACTACATGTGATAGTATATGTTACTACGTATTATAATTGTGAGTTACTACATTAACAAAAACACTAGAAAAAAAACGGGTTACTAAATAAAAGAATTCGTATTATTATATAAAATAATTTGTGTTATTACTACATAAAATAATGTGTGTTACTACATATTACGATTTGGATTACTACATTTAATTTTCCGCGTTCAACAATAAAATAAAAGATAAAAAAATCACAGAAATTGACAAAATAAACTGGTCAAATTTTTTTGTCAAAATTAGAACACAAGCGGGTCAGTTGACAAATAAATTAAGAATTAACCCAAATGAATTAATGGTGGCCCAATAATATATATTTTCAGCCCATTGACTTAATAGGTCAATATTTTCAGCCCAATTGACTTAATTAGTTTTGTGTTAATAAAAATAAAAAAGATTAAAAAAAATTGTTTCGACCGTTGTTATAGGTTCATCAGTCTTGGTCGATTTTTCCAGTTCAAGTAGATTTTTCTCATTTAAATCTAAAAGCAATTTTAAAGGGAGAATCGAACCAAACTAGTGGTCGGCTTCCTATTTAACTGGTTGAACCAGCCAGTTCCTTAATTATACACTAACATCATGTATACAAAATTTCATTATTAGTGAATATATGTATATATAATTAGTAAAGTTGGAATGAAAAATTACTGTGGAGTGTATTTCAGAAAATGTTTTTACTTATAGGTACAAACTACTAACCCAAAAACCTATTATTATGAGATACCAAATGACGTATGAAGTTACCAAACTACCCCCAGCATCTAAATTTTGAATTTCATCCCGCCCCAGATTTCGGGCTCGGGCCCAAATGGGCCCCCTATATTGTCGGGACCTTGTAAGTTTTGGGCTCTAATTACTCTAACATCGGTTACCGGCCGGTCCAACTAGTTCGATCAGTTTGATCGACGGTTCAACCATCAAAATGATCCACGTCAATTTATTTTATAAAATATTTCAAACTTTTAATATCTCTTATATTGTATTCACAAAAACATAAATACGCAGTTATAAAATTATAAGATCATCATTAAAATAAGCACAATGGTATTATAGACAACACAAAATAACTCAACTTAAAATACAATTCATATGGTAAACATAATGTTTTTAAGTCTACAACTTTTAGGCGAGAAAATGATAAAAAAAATTGTAAAAGTAAAATAAACTTAAATTTTAAATGGAATAACAAAAATAGAAAAAAGATTAAAAAATATTGTTTCAAGCAATGTTCGTGGTTTACCCGTCTTGGTCGATTTTTTCAGTTCTAGTCGTGTTTATCTCGTTTAAACCTGAAAAACGAATTGGAAGGGATAATTAGACCAAATTAGTAGCCGGTTCTCAATTTAGTCCGTTGAACAAGCCGGTTTGATGCAGTTCTAAAAACACTGACATCATAGGTATATATAATTAGTAAAGTTAGAATATGAGAGATTCAATTTGAAATGGAGGAACATGCATATATATTAAAAATCTGTTCTTTTTTTTTTTTTTTTTACCTTTTTTACTAATTTCAATTTAAAATTGTACATTCTCCATCTTCATTTTTTGCTGGATAGAGACAAAGGCATGGCGGCTCATGTTGAAGAGGACAGGTATATAGAATCAAGAGAGGACTATTCTTGGATATGACAAAACATAATTATTCTGAGAGACTTTGGAAAATAATTGAGGTACATGCATGAATAATGAAAAAAACACGTTTTTAAGTGCCCCACTTAGATATTTTTGGTCATCAGTCGAGTTAATTCATTCATTAGATGTATCCAACCCAAATTCGTCAAATGATCATCGATTCAGACCTAGCTAGATAGAAAATTTACAATTTGCTTATATTGTTATGACCAGGGGCGGACTCACACATATGGTGGCGGTGGCCAATTGGCCATGGCACCTCAATATTTTATAATTCACTACTCTATATATGTGTCATCTCTTCTAAAAAATATATATATATATATATATATATATATATATTTATTAGTATATTTTATAAAATATATAAGTTCAAAGTTATGTAATGGATCCAATTCCACGAGGATCAGTTCATATAAAGATTTATTCTGCTTTTAAATCTCCCGAATTAGTTCATATAAATATATATATATATATATATATATATATATATATATAGTTTTGATATGAAACCTGATGGTGGATTTCTTATATATGAAATCAACCATATGCATAAAATATTTGTATGTGCTAAAGTGTATACAAGTGATTTATTTTCTAAGAAACTCAATGTCGGATTCTATATATATATATATATTTTTTTTTATTCGATCAATTTTTAATTGAACTTAATATTCTCTTTAATTTTCTTTGTTTTTTTTATATTGGTCCCCCTCACTAGTTAATTCTGGGTCTGCCCCAGATCATACTACTCTGTATTTAATTAATTTTGTTATTGCATGTATTAGCTAGGTTGAGCGATACTGTTAGGATTTAATTAATTATGGTTTGATTTTGAATGATTTAATTTTATGAATAATTAATGGTCCTAGATTAATTGTCTCTGTAGTTTATTATTCAAATTATTGACACGATAAAAGTGAAAAAATAATAAACATACAATGATACGTGTTAAAAATTTAGATGGTAAAATGTATAGTTAAACATAAAAAAAACGACATAAAATATTGTCCTTTTTCTGTTTTTGTGTTTTCTTTTGAAAGCCAGATTTATTTTTCTCTGTCCTTTTTTTTTATATGGGGCTGCAATGAAAAAGAACAGAGACAGAATGCAAAATTAGACAAACTAGTAATTCTTCCGTGCAACGCACGGATTAATTATTAATAAATTTCAATTGATCATTTATAGAATATTATTTTATTAGTGTAATTTAAAACTTTTAATGATTGAATTTCATAAAATTTAAAGAAAAATAATACTATGTGAGACTATATCATTGATTTCATGTGAATAAAGCTTCGGTTACCTCTTTTTTAATCTATTTTCACTTATAATTATTGATAGAATATTACTCCATCCGTCTAACATCTAATTATCACATAATTTGGAGAACATTAATATAAAATGAGGTGTAGTAAAATTGATATGATTGAAGAGAGGAAATGAAATGGAGTGTAGAAGAAATTAAGATTAAAAGAGGTGGGACACAATGTATTAAAAAAATGAAATGAAAAACTTTATGTGAGACGTCTAAATGAAAAGATGAAAACTTCTCACGAAACAAAGTAATTAATTAAAATTCAAATTTACGAAATAAGATTTATGAAATTATCTCATACAAATTTTAACTTATAATTAAAATCTATATATGATCTTGGGAAACAAAAATATATGTACAAATAATCAAATATACATAAAGTAATTACAAATATTTTTTTAATAATTAAAATCTATAGGTGTATGCGTAATTACAAATATTTTTTTAATAATTAAAATTCTAATAGTTACAAGTAGATTGTAATTTAACTTTATGTTATAGAATTTATACGTGTGTATATATTACTATAAGATTTATAGGTATTTATAGTAGATTAAAATATTAATAAATGTAATTAAATAAAGAGTGTGACTCTTATGTAACTGGATCCATATTAAAATATGAATATTAAGATATTACCTAACAACCTATATTATATTATGAAAGAATTGTTAGCCGATCTAGTGGCAAAAAGTTAGCAAATGCTGTAGAAGTGCTTTGGTCAAATCTTCATGCCATATTTTTTTGCAGTTTTATTTTATTATTTTTTGGATTTAAAATTTATTCACAGTTTAATTTTCAATTTAATTTTTATTCACAGTTTACAACTTTCGTTTTTCTTTTTGAAAACACAACTTTCATTTTTAATTTAATTTTTATTTACAGTTTTATTTTATTTTATTTTATATTTTGGATCTAATATTTATTCACATTTTATTTTATTTTTTATTTACAGTTTTATTTTATTTTTTAAATTTGGATTTAATTTTTATTCACAGTTTTATTTTATTTTTTATTTTCAGTTTTATTATTATTTTACAACTTTAATTTTTTAATTTAATTTTTATTTACAGTTTTATTTTATTTTATTTTTACAACTTTAATTTTTTAATTTAATTTTTATTTCCAATGGGTCCACTCAAATTTTTTGCTTCATTTAAATTTAATTTTTATTTGCAGTTTTATTTAATTTTTATTTTTACAACTTTAATTTTTGAATTTAATTTTTATTTTCAACGGTCCACTCAAAATTTTGCTTCATTTAATTAATTTTTCATCTAAACCTTCAATTTTGTTTAATCATTAAAATCTATTTTAGTTGCTATGAACATTGCCATTTGATTTATATGTGTTATGATATTTGTTGATATGTATTATGATAGTATTAGTTTAAAAAGATAATAATTTATTTATTTATAAATTAATACTATATTATATATGAACTAATACTATATCATATATGAATTACTACTATACTGTATATAAACCAAAACACTATTGTATGTGAACTAACAAACTAGACAAATTAAGTAAAACTATACAGTATATGAACTAATACTATATAATATACGAACTAATACTATACTATATTTAAATTAATAATATACTATATTTAAACTAATACTATACTAGTAATTGAAGAAACATATAATAAACTCAAAGTTATTCAATCATGCAGTCATATGAAGAGCTTGATTTGATAAAATAAAGTCAATAATATTAAATAAATTATCATAAAATACTGAATGTAATATCAATGTGTAAATACTCATAACAAATATGTAGTAAAAAAATGTTCACCACCAAGTTGAGCATATTCTTCACAATATTGATTGTGTTTTCAACAAACAAATATTGAAATTCAATTACAAAATGTCTAATTGCAATTGGTTTACTGAGGAGCTCCTCACAATCAGGTCATTACATTATATTCAACGTACTCTAAAAAAAATTGAAAAAAAAATAATTTAATTATTTTTTTCCAAAATTTTGGCCATTTTTCAAAAGAAAAAAAAAATCAGAAAAAATTTGATTTTTAAGTTTCATTTTTTTTGTAGTAGTAGTAATTTTTTTCGATATTCATAATTTTTACCGATAAATCTTTTCAAAAATTTAAAAATAGTACGGAGTATAATATATGACTCAGTGGTAACTCTATTGTGATTCATTGATGACTAAGGTGTGGGTATACAATTAAAATTTTAGTGATTTTTAATTTAATTTAATTGATAAAAGAGTAATATATTTTTTTTTACATATAATTTAGTTTAAAATATTTGGGATGAACTCATAAACAAAGAGGGGGTTAAATAATTGAGGCTTATCTGAAAATTCAGCCCATACCTCATGGTTCATGGGTATTATCTAATCCATTTAAAAAATTGGATCTAGTTACACACATGTAACTAGTTCACATGCACAAGTAATTGTCTTAAATAAAATAGATGTAAGTCAAATAATTAATTAAACAATGTTAAACCATATACTTTCAAACAATAATACTCATAAATAGAATATTTATTTTTTTAAAATTATAAAATACTCAAAAAAATAAATTGTATATTTTGAATATATTAATGACGACAATAAAGAATGTCTTCAGAAGTGATATAACCTAAAATTTATACAAATCTAGAATTATAACAGTTGGGTCATTTGCTTCAGTTTAATTGGGCCCACAGACAATAATTAGAACAGCTGGGCCCTCTGCTTCAAAAAAAATTAAAAAAGAACAGCTGGGCCCACAGACAATTTGAGCGACTTTGGTCAAACTATCTTGTTATTATATATATATAGACTAAGCTGATAGATAGATTGGGCTTTATCACATACTACAACATTGTTAAATCTACCCCCGATATATGCAAAACTAAAATATATATAAGATAGATGTACTGAATAATCTAGGGAGGATTGGCCTCTAGTGCATAAATTGGCCTCTAAGAGGTTTATGATACATGTCACTTTTAAAGTTGGTAGGACATACAAATTCCTATGGGCAAAGACAATTTTGCCCTTTAATTGATCTTCCTCAATTTTAGTTTTGAAAGCTGGGAAAAGGAGCTCAAACGTCAACTGCGATGTCCAATCACTCTGCAAAAGCAAAATCCAACTTTGACACCCCCTCTCTCTCCCCTTTCAATTCACGCGTCAGACATCACCCCCCTTCCAATCCTTTTCAAGCTCAACAAATCTAGAGATTACAAAAGGCAATTCGAAAAAAAATCGAGGGCAGCAGGCTTGACTTCTTGATTACATATTTCCGATACCTCAATTTAAAAAATTCCCACCTACTCTCTTATTTTATTCTTGCAAATTTTTTTTAATTGTATTTAATTATTAAAAAACTCCCTTCATTATTTAAAAAATTGTATTCATATTTCTTATTTTTTTAAATTCACGCAATTTTATTTATTCCAACATTTTAATTAAAAATTTACTTGAATTTTAAATTCAAAATTTTTTAATTTCAGATTTTTTTAGTTTTCCAAATTATATTTTATTCTATTTTTACTCAATTGTTTTATTCAAAAATTTATATTCAGATTTCTTAATTTTTATAATTAACGCATAAAAAAAATCAAATTTTACTTGAATTTTTTTATTCATTTTTTCCAAAAATTTAAGTAGATTTTTTATTAAATTTTTTTAATTTATATTTTATTTAGATATTTTTATTCAAAATTATTTTTAAAATCTTTTTTCTCTCTCTTCCTTCAAAAGTGTTGACTTGTCAAATTTATACCTTTCTATTAACTTAATTCAATTTTTTTATTCAAATTATTTTTATTTATATTTTATTCAATTTTTTTTGTTGAATTTGTTTTTTCAAAATTTCTAAGTCAATTTTTTTTATTTCATTTTTCTTTATTCAAAATTTTTAATATATATTTTTTACATAATTGAATATCGAAATATATATTGAACACTGAATATCAATATAATTGAATATAATTTTGAATATTGAACACTGAATTACGATATATATTGAATATCGACATATATATTGGACACTGTCAATAGAATATAATTTTGAATATTGAACACTGAATTTCGATATATATTGAATATAATTTTGAATATTGAATATCAACACTGTCAATATGTAAGGAACATATTTTACATAGGTAAAGTTTAGTATGCACTCGAGTGCATGCTGTGCACCCTAGTCCATGTGCACTTTTCAGTTTACTGACTTACACTTTTTGTAAATGGTGTTGCACTTTTCAATTATTACTAAAAATATTATTATACAGTTTAATAATTGAAAAGTGCAATACCATTTACCAAAAAGTGTAAGTCGGTAAACTGAAAAGTGCAACATGAACTAGGGTGCACAACATGCACTCCGGTCTATAGCAGACCGACCCTTTTACATATTATTAAGTAGCACGACCGACAGTACATTAGGATTTATATTGAATAGGAACCATCAGCCGATCGAGAAGTTCAACTACTCTTAATTCACGGACTCTGTTGAAGAAAAATTAGGAACCATGAGCACCACAAAAAGAGGAGGCATACAGAGTTTGATAATTGGTTAAAGGAATCAATCAGCCTATACCTGTAATCTATCAGTTAGAATCAAAACAGTGACTCATAAGACATATCCAAATGATTTCTAGATTTTCCTATCCAAAATGAATCGGTTTTCTGTGGTTCGTTAAGAGAGCAATTGTTAGTGCAAACCATTGTCTCTGAAAACAAATCTAACAACTTATCATTTCTAATTAGCCTCCATGTGATATTTCTACAAACGTAGATTACTTGAAAGAGTTGTATACAATACTTTAGTCATTGTCTCTACATCCTCGAATCCAAACTCAACAACAAACAAAGTCTAATTTTAAATTAAAACACTTTGAAAGAAAAAGTTAAAATAATCATAATTCTATTCATCAATTCATGTAATGCTTAATATTTTTTCAAAAACAGTGTTGTTATCCATAAACATTCATCAACGCGATAGTCATCCAACCAAAAATGCCTCAGAAAACAAAATTTTAATCATTACAAGTAAGTTTTAATCTAATAAATTTACAATCCCTCAAGAACAGTTGATCAAAACCTTACATTCGAGAGTCCCCACTCCAGCTCCTCCTGAAAACACAGAAATAAAACCGGGGGAAATAAAGTGTTTTTCCGAAAAACCTAGAAATTCCAGAATACTCAAACCTCTCTTCACCACAGCTTAATGAAGAAGAAGATACACTACACACAGCTTAAATTCAAGAATAAATCTAAGAAAACACTCCAAAAAAAATCCACAAATAAATAAAGAAGGTGGAACCTCAAGAAATCTCACAAATCTGAAACAAAAGACCCAATGAAAATGAGAAAACCCTAGTCCAGCAGGTACAATTTCAGGCCATAAAAAACCCTTTTCACACCATAAAAAATTCAAAGACCATTAAAAAATTCAAAGACCATTAAAAAATCAAAGATTTCAAACCTTCCACAACAAAAAGACATGTCTTTCTCTTCATTTTTTTTTACAAATTTCACATTATAAACTCATCAAAAAATATAATAAGGAAAAACATAAAAAATCAAGGATCTGACATCTCAACATAAAAAAAATCTGAAAATTTAAATAAACCAGCAAATCAAAGAAATAAGAATCCAGAAAATGAAAAGAATCCAGAAAATTCAAAAACTAACCTAATCACTCACATGAAAATGAAAAAAATCAGAGGAAAAAATAGAAGGAGGAGGAGGCACGAATATCTTTCTTCTTCAAACAGAGGGCGACAACGGCCTTCAAACGGAGGCGACGGTGAGAGAGTAACAGCAGCGGCGTTGAGGAGAGTTTCGAACAAACCTTAGTAGACGAAGCCGGGAGCGGGCCGAGGAAGATGGAGGCCGGGAACCCACCACCCGTGTCGTCGGCGTCGTTGGAGGCCACCGGAAAATGGAGAAGGGAGTTGAACGACCACTTCAATTTGAGAGAGACGAGAGAGGATATAAATGAGAGAGAGAAAATATAATAGGAGAGAGAAGAAAATATAATAGGAGAGAGAACCTTCTGCCACTCTGCTAGCAATCAATTTCCAAAATTAAGGGTAGTAGAGACATTTTGTTATAAAATTTGTAGTGATAAGTGGACAAAATTATGGCTGGTGCCTTCTACCCCTCAAAGGGCAAAAAATGTACTATCGAGTCAATAATCTCAATAATCTATTATACCAATGATGAAATATATCACAAATTTGAATATTGTAATATGGATATTAGGATCTAATGTATTTTTTCTCGAGTATCACGTATATATCGTAAAATGTCGCTAAATATCAATGTCGATATCGATATCATTCAACCGTAATGTAAAATTAAACGGAAATCGAGAAATATCACGAAAATATCGCAAAATCTGAAATAATCGTAAATTTATTTAAAATTTATTTTTACATGTTCTAAACTATGTGTTTTATTTTATTTTTAATAGTGCAAGAGAATATATTCTCAATTAAACTCATATATTTAGTAATTTTTTAAACATATGAATTACAAATGCATAACTATATCCATAATGTGATGAGTTAGTATAAATGTTGTTTGAACAAATATGTCATTTCACCTACTATATGTGAACCTCATAGGCCATCATTTTGATATCAATTGTATATTATCATATATATTTAATCATTTTGTATTGTATTATGTTGTTAATTAGTTTTCGTCAACCAATATTTAATTGTATTTTATCAATGATGTTTGGACAAAGATGTCATTTCACCTACTATATTTGAACATAATAGGTCGTCATTTTGATATTAATTGTATTTCATTATGTATATTTAATCATTTTGTATTGTATTATGTAGTCAATTAGTTTTCATTAGCCAGTATTTATACTCCATAATTTATTATATATATGTTTGTTTTAAACATATAATTTTATTGACTTTTGAATGGAATACATGCACAATAGTATGTTTTAATAATTCCTAAAATTTCATGTTAAATTTTCAAGATTTTAATAAAATTTTCGTCATTTTTTCAATTTTTTTTCGATCGATATATCCAGCGATATATCTGTAAAATTAAGGTTGCGATAGCGATATTTTCATCCTTGATTATACTATTTTCTCTTTTAAATTCAATTTGATACATATACCCCCTAAACCCTAATTAATTTCTCAACTTCTCTCTTTCTCTTTCTTCCCCAACTTTCTTCTTCCCGTCACGGTCACGGGCCACCGCTCGGACCACCCTCACGCGGCCGCTCGTCCCACCCCCACCGATGTACGCAGCCTCTTCCCCGTCGCACGCGACCACCCATCTTTCTTTTTCATTTTTTTTATTGTTGACTAGCCGAGCCGGCCGCCCCACCTCCGTGCGCAGGTAAGACGCTGCACGCGTGGCCCTGCCCCGCCGAGGCCGGTCATCTTTTTTTTTTCTTCTATAAAATACCCCTACCCCACGCTCCCCAACATTCAGTTGCCGCTCAAGTAGGTTTTTTAATTTTGACGAACCAATATCGAAAAGATGCATTATTATCGAAATTTAAAAAAAAATTGTAATCCTTTCGACAAATATGTGATGACCATAAGCATTATTGTCGATAAATTGTTGTCGACAGTAATGCATACGGTCCACACTAGTTTGTCAAAAATATGTTTTTATTTTTATTTTATTGCTTTTTATTTTTGTGATTTTTTTGTCGAAAATGTGGTGGTGTTGGTCGCCGCAGGTGGTGACGGCGACTGTGACGGCTGCTATTAGGGTTAGAGTTTGATAGTGAAAGGGCGTGTATTTATCCGGATCATTTTATTATAAAAGCTGTTTAGATATTTAATATAAATATTAAATTAATAAATGAGAAAAGGAAGTAGATTTAACAAAGCTGGAGGGATATATAACCCACGCCAAATCTTTTGGGCATTGATTATTATGGGCCTAATCATTTTGGGCCATCTTCACTGTCAGCCTTCGTGAAGGGCCATGAATGAATTAGATAAGGGTCTGACTATTTACACCTCCATTTCAGTTTAGAACACTCCCTCTATCAGTTTAATAATATAATAATAGTGTAAAAACTCCAAAATACTCTTTGAGTAATATTACACTATTAAATGCACCCTCACTAGGGATGGGAATGGGTCAGGCTACCCGACAGAGGTCTACGACTCGGCTTGTTTAATAAACAAATCGGGCTCAAGCTTTTTTACTAGCATATTTAGCTAAATAGGCTGGACTCAAACTTTTTCGTAAGTCTTTTAAGCCCAACAGGTCGACCTATATAACTTCACATACATACATTCACACACATATATATATATATTATAAGTATATAATTATATAATATGTGATTTTTAAATTAATAAATAAGTAAGAAAGTTTAGTAACACTAGTTATATTTTTCTTTGTAATAGTTGAAAAAATAGTTGAATATTTTTTTGGAACATTTGCTATTACTTTCATTTCTTCATTTTGAGATTTAAAGTGTTAATTTTTATGATTTGATGATAGTACTATTATAGATTTTTTTTAAATACACTAATAAGACTAAAAGACCTTTAAAAGGCTTTCGGGCCAAACCTATTTATTAAAAAGGCCAGACATGAGCCTTTAAAAAAAAGTCTATAACAGACCATGGGCCAGGCTTGGGCCTAAGAAATATATAACATGCCAGACTTTTTTTCTTAAAGTCAACTGAGGCCTGACCCATTCCCACCCCTAACCCCCACTACTAATTACACCCCTTGCTCAACCTTTGAACCCTAAACCTAAAATCTGCAACAAAAGCAGCCGCCACCTCCGCTGCCGCCGCCACCACAACAACAAAACACCACAAAACACCACCATTTTCGGTAGAAACAAAACAAAAAAAAAAAATTCAAAAATTTCAGATTTTTTTTTAAAAAAATTCGACAAACCAGTGTCAACCATATACACTCTTGTCTACAATGGTCGATCTACAAAGTACAAAGGTCGAAAAAAAATTTAAAAAAAAAATTTAAAAAAATCGACAATAGTTGGTCGACCATATACATTCTCGTCGACAAATTGTTGTCGACGAGAATGCAAAGGGTCGACCCTGGTTTGTCGAAATAAAAAAAAAGAAAAAAAAAAGAGGAGAAAGACCTACCTTTTCTGCAACAAATTTGGGCGTATAGAGAGAGGAGGGGCTTGGGTTGGGAAATAACATAGAAAGAAAAAAGGAACAAAAAAAAGTAGAGGAGGGAGGGCCGGGGAGATGGCGGTGCGTTGATTCAGGTAATATTTACACGTTTTTTATGCGCATGTGAAGCTCATTTTTAGTGTGAATTCATTGATTTATGGGTTGATTATGATTGTTTTGATCAAAATAAGAGAAAGGTGGTGTTTTGTCGATTTTGTAGGAAAAACGAAGGATTTTTGGGAGCAAAAAACCTACCACAATTCATTGGACCAAATAGAGGAGTGCACCATTGGATCCGGCTCGAAAAACGGAGTGGAATGAAAAAAAGAATCAAGTCAATTGGAGGTCGGAAGCTCGAGATATGAAGAAACGAAAAAGCATGCCCGAGTGGAATGACCCGGCCACGGTTCAGTATACCCATGTTTTCGATTAATTCACCCATCGAAGGTTTTGGCCGGGCAGAACCACCCGGGCGGGTCACTTTAGCCCGGCATGCCCTATTCTATCAAAAATTTCGTATTTTGGCCGGGTAAAACCACCAAGGGTGGTTTCACCCGGCCACGCCCTGCTTACTCTGTTTCGTTCGTATTTTGACCGGGTGACATGCCCGGGTGAAACCACCCGACCGGGTGAGATGAAATTTGGGGGTTTTGGCCCATTTTCTCCATTTTTGAAGTATCTAAGTGCAAATCTTACCCCCAAACCATACCCCAACACTATAAATACCCCCATTCTTGAATTTAAAACACATTACCCCCTTCCACAGGAATTCTTCATTTCTCCACCAAATCAAGCAAGGAAGGAGTCAAAAGCTTTGGAATTCCATTCCACACCATCCATTAGACTATGCTTTCTCTTTATTTTTATTTAGTTATTTCATTAGTTTGTGTTAATTGGATTATGTTGATTGTTGGCTAGAACACTTTTGGTTTTAGGGTCTTGTAAATACTTTTGATGAAGTTTATGAATTAATACTTTGCTTAATTGGTGTTTATGTGGCTTAATTCTATTTGAATGCTTGATTTTCACTTCCAAACATGTCATTAGTGTACAATAGTGATGCGTTAATCTTAATTAATTGAAATTGGATTGAGAAATCTCTTTTGATTGATTGATTGCAAGCATTTGACCTAGTTTTATTGAGAGATCGAAAGATGATCAATGATTAGGAGGATATGTGATGATCTTAGGGGCGTAATTGGGTTTTATGATGCAATTTAGGTAGAGATACTAGGTTGTGTTATATTTCTCTTGGGTTAATTGGATTGAAAAGACTTTTAACTCATTATTTTGTGATCAATCTTATAGAAAAAGCACAACACCACTTGAGTAGATTGTTATTCATAGATGAATTCATTAGTATTACATGTGCTTTGGAACCTATCTTCTCATATTTGAGTTTTACTCGTTTATTTCTCGTTTCCGTGGTTTGCATGATATTTGATCGATTTCTTATTACTCTTTATTATTTATTTGTGACACTTTGGTTGATAATTAGGGGTAATTTCACCATTCAAACTTATTGATCACCGTCTATTTATAACTTAATCGATAAACTATACTTTTACACTACACCTCCCTGTGGGATCGACCTCGTACTTACTTCACTACGATATACACCGCATACTTACGGTCGTATATTTTAGAGTTGTAGAATACGTGAATTAAGTTTATGGTGCCGCTGCCGGGGAGGTTTTGTAGTTCTAGAGTGTAGATTGATAGAGTTTTAGTCTAGACACTTTATTTTCTTTCCTTATTTACAAAAATCCCACAAATATTTGTGTTTGTTATTTCTCATCTTACTTGCAATTCTCACTCCCTTTTGAACATTTGATAGACATGGCTTATGATCACGCGATCTAGGAGGAACAATAAAAAATTGTTACCTTTAGACCCGGAGATTGAAGCTAATTGTCGAAGAAGAAACGTCGAGAGAAGAAGAGTTGAGTTAGAAGAGATGAATAGAAGAGAGAACCCGATTGTAGAGGAGGTTGAGGAGGAAGTAGGGAATCAAGGGGAAGACGGATTTGAGGAGCCGAATGGAAATGGTGGAAACCGACAACAAAGGGCCGTGGAAGATAACCTTCACCGGAGGGTTAGAGAAAATCCAATTGAGAATGAGGAGAATGGCCCACACTGAGTTTTGAGGGATCATTTCCGCCCGATTCCAAGGCCATATGGAGGAGCGGGTCGAGAACCCGTGGATGCTCACAATTTCGAGCTCAAGCCGGCTTTGATTGTTATGGTGCAAAACAATCAATTTGGAGGACTTTCCAAGGAGGATCCTAACCTCCACTTGTCTTAGTTCCTCGAGATAAGTGGGACGGTTAAGATCAACCGAGTTCCTCAAGATTACATCTGATTGAAACTATTCCCCTTCTCTCTCCGAGACCGAGCTAAGCAAGGATACCTCTTCCTTGATTTGAGGACCATCGAAAATTGGAATGACTTGGTTGATGCATTTTTTATGAAGTATTTCCCTCCGAGCAAAACCATCCAAATCCAAGGGGAAATATCTTTGTTTAGGCAAGATGATGATGAGTCTCTAGCCGAAGCATGGGAGCGTTTCAAGGACTTGATTAGAAGTTGCCCACAACATGGTTTCTCACGAGACTAACTCATATGTTACTTCTACAACGGAATGGACCACCAGACAAGAGGAATGATGGATGCTTCGGCGGGTGGAGGATCGTTATTGGGGAAGACAACGGAGGAAAGGTATGTTCTCTTGGAGTAAATGGCGAAAAATGGGAATCAATGGCCATCCGAGAGAAGACAAAACCGAAAGGTTGCTTCAACACAAGAATCTGAGGATTTTGCTACTTTATCCAACAAAGTGGATAAGTTGACTTCTCTAATGACGGCCAAAGCATTAGTGGGGCCAAGTGATGATCAATACGAAGAGGCCCACTATATGAACAACCAAAGAGACATGAATTTTAAAGAAAGAGGTTGGAACGAAAGGCAAAACCGTGAGAATCGTCCTAATCCGAACCAATATCATCCCAGTTTGAGGCAACATGAGAACTTTTCCTATGCCAACCCAAGGAATGCCATTCAACCACCATCGAATTTCAACGTAAGAGATGGGATGATCATTGAACCTTCATCAAACCAATCTTTGGAAGATATGTTTGGTGCATTCATGGGAGAAACCAAGAATTTAATGGGGGAAACTAAGAATTTCATGGCAAAGACTTGATGAACAAGGGGAAATGATCAAGAATGTGGCTAACAACATGAAAGCCATGGAGAAGCAAATTGACCAACTTGCCAATATCGTTGGAAGTCAACACACTCCGGGACAATTCCCCTCTAACACGGAGCTCAACCACAAGGAGCAATGCAAGGCCATAAAACTAAGAAGTGGGACAAGCTACGAAGGGCCCAAGATGCCACAAGAGGAGGAAGTGGTAATGGCACCCGAGGGTGTTGACAAAAGAGATGGCCAAGAGAAAGAGAAGCAAGAAGAGCTAGTAAGGGAAGAAAAAGAGGCAAGAGAAGAGGAAGAAATGGATGTGAGCAAGAAGAATGAGGAAACAATTCTTCCACAAGACAAAAGCAAGAATGTAGTACCTCTTCCTTATCCTCAAAGGTTGAAGAAGAAAGGCTTCGACAACAAATTCGCCAAGTTTGTGGAGATGTTCAAAAAGATCCACATCAATATCCCCTTTGCCGAAACTCTTGAACAAATGCCCCATTATTCCAAGTTCTTGAAAGAAATCATGTCCAACAAGAGGAAAATGGTGGAGTACGAGACGGTGCACTTAACCGAAGAGTGTAGCTCGATAATTCAAGCTAAGCTACCTCCAAAGCTTAGGGACCCCGGATCCTTCACTTTTCCATGTGTCATTGGAGATGGAGGTACATTTAGAGCTTTATGTGATTTGGGAGCTAGTATAAATCTTATGCCTCTATCCATCTTTAAGACCCTTGGTTTGGGAAAGCTCACACCGACTACGATGAGCCTCCAATTGGCGGATAGATCTATGACATACCCCTTGGGTATAGTAGAGGATGTATTGGTCAAAGTCGACAAGTTTATCTTTCCGGTAGACTTTGTAGTTTTGGATATGGAGGAGGACAAGTACATCCCGTTGATATTGGGAAGGCCGTTTTTGGCAACTAAAGGGGCCATCATTGATGTGAGGAAAGGAGAGTTGGAGCTTCAAGCACAAGGATGATAAGGGGGTGACTTAATAATCATCTCAAAGAGAACCGTCCGGCATAAGACGTTAAAAATAGTGCTTCTTGGGAGGCAAACCAAAGTTTTATTGCTTTCATGTGTTTCTCGTTTTAGTAGTTTTGATAGCATAGTCTCTTTTGTAGGTATGGATGAGTAACATTGTGAATATATTTTCTTGGAGAATGAAGAAGAAAGCAAAGCCAACTTTGGAAAGAGAAATCAAGTGGTGCAATGGTGATCTTTGAAGAGCATTGGATGTGCAAGGAGAGAGGTAACAACTTGTACCCCCAAACTTAGAATTTTTACATAGTAAAATTCTAAGTTTGGGGGAGTTATTTTTCTTTTATTTCTCCACTATTTGTTATCACTTGCATCGTTTTGTCATTTCGTTTGTGTACATTTTGCACCGGCGCACACTTAGCTTTCATATGCTTATGTTGTTTGAGTTGGTTTTGATCATGTGTTGGATAGTGGACATATGGTGAAATGTGAGCATGGATAATCTTTGAAATCCATAATGAGTAGTTGTGGTGATGTCTATTTGCTTTGAATGTATGCATGATTGGTGATGGATAGTAGTATCATGTTGTGTTCATATTTGGTGATCTTTGATGCCATGAATGCATGATGTGTTGTTGTTTGGGGACATTTGATTAATGTGAAAGTTCTTTTGAATAAACCGGTGATAATTGAGCCCTAAATCGAACTTTAATCCTATTTAGTTCATTTGAGTGTGAATTAGGTTATTGGTAGTAATCCTAGAAATTGCCCAAGTTCTTGTTTGAAAGCATGATTGTGTGAGACTTCGTGATATGATATAGGCCATCTTGTTCTAAAGAGTCACTTAGCCAAATTGTCCGAAAACCGAAGTAATTATCCGTAGTTAGCCCCTTTGAGCCTAATTCCTCATTTTCTTGGCAAACTACAATAATAAACACTTAGCCTTTTAGAGCTCTTGATACCTACATCTAGTGGGAGGCAACCCAAGGTTTTATTGCTTTCATGTTTTTCTCGTTTTATTAGTTATGATAGCTTAGTCTCTTTTGTAGGTATGGATGAGGAACATTGTGGATATATTTTCTTGGAGAAAGAAGAAGAAAGCAAAGCCAACTTTGAAAAGAGGGAGCAAGTGGTGCAATGGTGATCTTTGAAGAGCATTGGATGTGCAAGGAGAGAGGTAACAACTTGTACCCCCAAACTTAGAGTTTTTACATAGTAAAATTCTAAGTTTGGGGGAGTTATTTTTCTTTTATTTCTTCACTAGTTGTTATCCCTTGCATCGTTTTGTAATTTCGTTTGTGTACATTTTGCTCCGGCGCACACTTAACTTTCATATGCTTATGTTGTTTGAGTTGGTTTTGATCATGTGGTGGATAGTGGACTTATGGTGAAATGTGAGCATGGATAATCTTTGGAATCTATAGTGAGTAGTTGTGGTGATGTCTATTTGCTTTGAATGTATGCATGATTGGTGATGGATAGTAGTATCATGTTGTGTTCATATTTGGTGATCTTTGATGCCATGAATGCATGATGTGTTGTTGTTTGGGGACATTTGATTAATGTGAAAGTTCTTTTGAATAAATCGGTCATAATTGAGCCCTAAATCGAACTTTAATCCTATTTAGTTCATTTGAGTGTGAATTAGGTTATTGGTAGTAATCCTAGAAATTGCCCAAGTTCTTGTTTGAAAGCATGATTGTGTGAGACTTCGTGATATGATATAGGCCATCTTGTTCTAAAGAGTCACTTAGCCAAATTGTCTGAAAACCGAAGTAATTATCCGTAGTTAGCCCCTTTGAGCGTAATTCCTCATTTTCTTGTCAAACTAAAATGTTAAACACTTAGCCTTTTAGAGCCCTTGATACCTACATCTAGTGGGAGGCAACCCAAGGTTTTATTGCTTTCATGTTTTTTTCGTTTTAGTTGTTTTGATAGCTTAGTCTCTTTTTGTAGGTATGGATGAGGAACATTGTGGATATATTTTCTTGGAGATTTAAGAAGAAAGCAAAGCCAACTTTGGAAAGACGGAGCAAGTGGTGCAATGGTGATCTTTGAAGAGCATTGGATGTGCAAGGAGGGAGGTACCAACTCGTACCCCCAAACTTAAAATTTTTACATAGTAAAATTCTAAGTTTGGGGGAGTTATTTTTCTCTTATTTCTCCACTAGTTGTTATCCCTTGCATCGTTTTGTCATTTCGTTTGTGTACATTTTGCACCGGCGCACACTTAGCTTTCATATGCTTATGTTGTTTGAGTTGGTTTTGATCATGTGTTGGATATTGGACTTATGGTGAAATGTGAGCATGGATAATCTTTGGAATCCATAGTGAGTAGTTGTGGTGATGTCTATTTGCTTTGAATGTATGCATGATTGGTGATGGATAGTAGTATCATTTTGTGTTCATATTTGTTGATCTTTGATGCTATGAATGCATGATGTGTTTATGTTTGGGGACATTTGATGAATGTGAAAGCTCTGTTGAATAAACCGGTGAGAATTGAGCCCTAAATCGAACTTTAATCCGATTTAGTTCATTTGAGAGTGAATTAGGTTATTGCTAGTAATCCTAGAACTTTCCCAAGTTCTTGTTTGAAAGCACGATTGTGTGAGACTTCGTGATATGATATAGGCCATCTTGTTCTGAAGAGTCACTTAGCCAAATTGTCCGAAAACCGAAGTAATTATCCGTAGTTAGCCCCTTTGAGCATCATTCCTCATTTTCTTGGCAAACTACAATGTTAAACACTTAGCCTTTTAGAGCCATTGATACCTACATCTAGTGGGAGTCAACCCAAGGTTTTATTGCTTTCATGTTTTTCTCGTTTTAGTAGTTTTGATAGCTTAGTCTCTTTTGTAGGTATGGATGAGGAACATTGTGGATATATTTTCATGGAGAATGAAGAACAAAGCAAAGCCAAATTTGAAAAGAGGGAGCAAGTGGTGCAATGGTGATCTTTGAAAAGCAATGGAGGTGCAAGGAGGGAGGTAACAACTTGTACCCCCAAACTTAGAATTTTTTCATAGTAAAATTCTAACTTTGAGGGAGTTATTTTTCTTTTATTTATCCACTAGTTGTTATCCCTTGCATCGTTTTGTCATTTCGTTTGTGTACATTTTGCACCGGCGCACACTTAGCTTTCATTTGCTTATGTTGTTTGAGTTGGTTTTGATCATGTGTTGGATAGTGGACTTATGGTGAAATGTGAGCATGGATAATCTTTGGAATCCATAATGAGTAGTTGTGGTGATGTCTATTTGCTTTGAATGTATGCATGATTGGTCATGGATAGTAGTATCATGTTGTGTCCATATTTGTTGATCTTTGATGCAATGAATGCATGATGTGTTGTTGTTTGGGGACATTTGATGAATGTGAAAGTTTTGTTGAATAAACCGGTGAGAATTGAGCCATAAATCGAACTTTAATCCGATTTAGTTGATTTGAGAGTGAATTAGGTATTGCAAGTAATCCTAGAACTTGCCGAAGTTCTTGTTTGAAAGCATAATTGTGTGAGACTTCGTGATATGATATAGGCCATCTTGTTCTAAAGAGTCACTTAGCCAAATTGTCTGAAAACCGAAGTAATTATCCGTAGTTAGCCCCTTTGAGCGTAATTCCTCATTTTCTTGGAAAACTACAATGTTAACCACTTAGCCTTTTAGAGCCCTTGATACCTACATCTAGTGGGAGGCAACCCAAGGTTTTATTTCTTTCATTTTTTTCTCGTTTTAGTAGTTTTGATAGCTTAGTCTCTTTTGTAGGTATGGATGAGGAACATTGTGGATATATTTTGTTGGGGAATGAAGAAGAAAGCAAAGCCAACTTTGAAAAGAGGGAGCAAGTGGTGCAATGGTGATCTTTGAAGAGCATTGGATGTGCAAGGAGAGAGTTAACAACCTGTACCCACAATTTTTACATAGTAAAATTCTAAGTTTGGGGGAGTTATTTTTCTCTTATTTCTTCACTAGTTGTTATACCTTGCATCGTTTTGTCATTTCGTTTGTGTACATTTTGCTCTGGCGCACATTTAACTTTCATATTCTTATGTTGTTTGAGTTGGTTTTGATCATGTGGTGGATAGTGGACTTATGGTGAAATGTGAGCATGGATAATCTTTGGAATCCATAGTGAGTAGTTGTGGTGATGTCTATTTGCTTTGAATGTATGCATGATTGGTGATGGATAGTAGTATCATGTTGTGGTCATATTTGTTGATCTTTGATGCCATGAATGCATGATGTGTTGTTGTTTGGGGACATTTGATGAATGTGAAAGCTCTGTTGCATAAACCGGTGAGAATTGAGCCCTAAATCGAACTTTAATCCTATTTAGTTCATTTGAGAGTGAATTAGGTTATTTCTAATAATCCTAGAACTTGCCCAAGTTGTTTTTTGAATGCATGATTGTGTGAGACTTCGTGATATTATATAGGCCATCTTGTTCTAAAGAGTCACTTAGCCAAATTGTCCGAAAACAGATGTAATTATCCGTAGTTAGCCCCTTTGAGCCTAATTCCTCATTTTCTTGGCAACCTACAATGTTAACCACTTAGCCTTTAGAGCCCTTGATACCTACATCTAGTGGGAGGCAACCCAAGGTTTTATTGATTTCATGTTTTTCTCGTTTTAGTAGTTTTGATAGCTTAGTCTCTTTTGTAGGTATGGATGAGGAACACTGCAGAAATATTTTCTTGGAGAATGAAGAAAAAGCAAAACCAACTTTGAAAAGAGGGAGCAAGTGGTGCAATGGTGATCTTTGAAGAGCATTGGATGTGCAAGGAGAGAGGTAACAACTTGTACCCCCAAACTTAGAATTTTTACATAGTAAAATTCTAAGTTTGGGGGAGTTATTTTTCTTTTATTTCTCCACTAGTTGTTATCCCTTGCATCATTTTGTCATTTCGTTTGTGTACATTTTACACCGGCGCACACTTAGCTTTCATATGCTTATATTGTTTGAGTTGGTTTTGATCATGTGTTGCAAGTAATCCTAGAACTTGCCGAAGTTCTTGTTTGAAAGCATAATTGTGTGAGACTTCGTGATATGATATAGGCCATCTTGTTCTAAAGAGTCACTTAGCCAAATTGTCTGAAAACTGAAGTAATTATCCGTAGTTAGCCCCTTTGAGCGTAATTCCTCATTTTCTTGGAAAACTACAATGTTAACCACTTAGCCTTTTAGAGCCCTTGATACCTACATCTAGTGGGAGGCAACCCAAGGTTTTATTTCTTTCATTTTTTTCTCGTTTTAGTAGTTTTGATAGCTTAGTCTCTTTTGTAGGTATGGATGAGGAACATTGTGGATATATTTTGTTGGAGAATGAAGAAGAAAGCAAAGCCAACTTTGAAAAGAGGGAGCAAGTGGTGCAATGGTGATCTTTGAAGAGCATTGGATGTGCAAGGAGAGAGGTAACAACCTGTACCCACAATTTTTACATAGTAAAATTCTAAGTTTGGGGGAGTTATTTTTCTCTTATTTCTTCACTAGTTGTTATACCTTGCATCGTTTTGTCATTTCGTTTGTGTACATTTTGCTCTGGCGTACATTTAACTTTCATATTCTTATGTTGTTTGAGTTGGTTTTGATCATGTGGTGGATAGTGGACTTATGGTGAAATGTGAGCATGGATAATCTTTGGAATCCATAGTGAGTAGTTGTGGTGATGTCTATTTGCTTTGAATGTATGCATGATTGGTGATGGATAGTAGTATCATGTTGTGGTCATATTTGTTGATCTTTGATGCCATGAATGCATGATGTGTTGTTGTTTGGGGACATTTGATGAATGTGAAAGCTCTGTTGCATAAACCGGTGAGAATTGAGCCCTAAATCGAACTTTAATCCTATTTAGTTCAATTGAGAGTGAATTAGGTTATTTCTAATAATCCTAGAACTTTCCCAAGTTGTTTTTTGAATGCATGATTGTGTGAGACTTCGTGATATTATATAGGCCATCTTGTTCTAAAGAGTCACTTAGCCAAATTGTCCGAAAACCGATGTAATTATCCGTAGTTAGCCCCTTTGAGCCTAATTCCTCATTTTCTTGGCAACCTACAATGTTAACCACTTAGCCTTTTAGAGCCCTTGATACCTACATCTAGTGGGAGGCAACCCAAGGTTTTATTAATTTCATGTTTTTCTCGTTTTAGTAGTTTTGATAGCTTAGTCTCTTTTGTAGGTATGGATGAGGAACACTGCAGAAATATTTTCTTGGAGAATGAAGAAAAAGCAAAACCAACTTTGAAAAGAGGGAGCAAGTGGTGCAATGGTGATCTTTGAAGAGCATTGGATGTGCAAGGAGAGAGGTAACAACTTGTACCCCCAAACTTAGAATTTTTACATAGTAAAATTCTAAGTTTGGGGGAGTTATTTTTCTTTTATTTCTCCACTAGTTGTTATCCCTTGCATCATTTTGTCATTTCGTTTGTGTACATTTTACACCGGCGCACACTTAGCTTTCATATGCTTATATTGTTTGAGTTGGTTTTGATCATGTGTTGGATAGTGGACTTATGGTGCAATGTGAGCATGGATAATCTTTGGAATCCATAGTGAGTAGTTGTGGTGATGTCTATTTGCTTTGAATGTATGCATGATTGGTGATGGATAGTAGTATCATGTTGTGTTCATATTTGTTGATCTTTGATGCCATGAATGCATGATGTGTTGTTGTTTCGGGACATTTGATGAATGTGAAAGTTCTGTTGAATAAACCGGTGAGAATTGAGCCCTAAATCGAACTTTAATCCTATTTAGTTCATTTGAGAGTGAATTAGGTTATTGCTAATAATCCTAGAACTTGCCCAAGTTGTTGTTTGAAAGCATGATTGTGTGAGACTTTGTAATATTATATAGGCCATCTTGTTCTAAAGAGTCACTTAGCCAAATTGTCCGAAAACCGATGTAATTATCCGTAGTTAGCCCATTTGAGCCTAATTCCTCATTTTCTTGGCAAACTACAATGTTAACCACTTAGCCTTTTAGAGCCCTTGATACTTACATATAGTGGGAGGCAACCCAAGGTTTTATTGATTTCATGTTTTTCTCGTTTTAGTAGTTTTGATAGCTTAGTCTCTTTTGTAGGTATGGATGAGGAACACTGCAGAAATATTTTCTTGGAGAATGAAGAAAAAGCAAAACCAACTTTGAAAAGAGGGAGCAAGTGGTGCAATGGTGATCTTTGAAGAGCATTGGATGTGCAAGGAGAGAGGTAACAACTTGTACCCCCAAACTTAGAATTTTTACATAGTAAAATTCAAAGTTTGGGGGAGTTATTTTTCTTTTTTTTCTCCACTAGTTGTTATCCCTTGCATCATTTTGTCATTTCGTTTGTGTACTTTTTACACCGGCGCACACTTAGCTTTGATATGCTTATGTTGTTTGAGTTGGTTTTGATCATGTGTTGGATAGTGGACTTATGGTGAAATGTGAGCATGGATAATCTTTGGAATCCATAGTGAGTAGTTGTGGTGATGTCTATTTGCTTTGAATGTATGCATGATTGGTGATGGATAGTAGTATCATGTTGTGTTCATATTTGTTGATCTTTGATGCCATGAATGCATGATGTGTTGTTGTTTGGGGACATTTGATGAATGTGAAAGCTCTGTTGAATAAACCGGTGAGAATTGAGCCCTAAATCGAACTTTAATCCTATTTAGTTCATTTGAGAGTGAATTAGGTTATTGCTAATAATCCTAGACCTTGCCCAAGTTGTTGTTTGAAAGCATGATTGTGTGAGACTTCGTGATATTATATATGCCATCTTGTTCTAAAGAGTCACTTAGCCAAATTGTCCGAAAACCGATGTAATTATCCGTAGTTAGCCCCTTTGAGCCTAATTCCTCATTTTCTTGGTAAACTACAATGTTAACCACTTAGCCTTTTAGAGCCCTTGATACTTACATCTAGTGGGAGGCAACCCAAGGTTTTATTGATTTCAAGTTTTTCTCGTTTTAGTAGTTTTGATAGCTTAGTCTCTTTTGTAGGTATGGATGAGGAACACTGCAGATATATTTTCTTGGAGAATGAAGAAAAAGCAAAACCAACTTTGAAAAGAGGGAGCAAGTGGTGCAATGGTGATCTTTGAAGAGCATTGGATGTGCAAGGAGAGAGGTAACAACTTGTACCCCCAAACTTAGAATTTTTACATAGTAAAATTCTAAGTTTGGGGGAGTTATTTATCTTTTATTTCTCCACTAGTTGTTATCCCTTGCATCATTTTGTCATCTCGTTTGTGTACATTTTACACCGGCGCACACTTAGCTTTGATATGCTTATGTTGTTTGAGTTGGTTTTTATCATGTGTTGGATAGTGGACTTATGGTGAAATGTGAGCATGGATAATCTTTGGAATCCATAGTGAGTAGTTGTGGTGATGTCTATTTGCTTTGAATGTATGCATGATTGGTGATGGATAGTAGTATCATGTTGTGTTCATATTTGTTGATCTTTGATGCCATGAATGCATGATGTGTTGTTGTTTCGGGACATTTGATGAATGTGAAAGCTCTGTTGAATAAACCGGTGAGAATTGAGCCCTAAATCGAACTTTAATCCTATTTAGTTCATTTGAGAGTGAATTAGGTTATTGCTAATAATCCTAGAACTTGCCCAAGTTGTTGTTTGAAAGCATGATTGTGTGAGACTTTGTGATATTATATAGGCCATCTTGTTCTAAAGAGTCACTTAGCCAAATTGTCCGAAAACCGATGTAATTATCCGTAGTTAGCCCATTTGAGCCTAATTCCTCATTTTCTTGGCAAACTACAATGTTAACCACTTAGCCTTTTAGAGCCCTTGATACTTACATATAGTGGGAGGCAACCCAAGGTTTTATTGATTTCATGTTTTTCTCGTTTTAGTAGTTTTGATAGCTTAGTCTCTTTTGTAGGTATGGATGAGGAACACTGCAGATATATTTTCTTTGAGAATGAAGAAAAAGGAAAACCAACTTTGAAAAGAGGGAGCAAGTGGTGCAATGGTGATCTTTGAAGAGCATTGGATGTGCAAGGAGAGAGGTAACAACTTGTACCCCCAAACTTAGAATTTTTACATAGTAAAATTCTAAGTTTGGGGGAGTTATTTTTCTTTTATTTCTCCACTAGTTGTTATCCCTTGCATCATTTTGTCATTTCGTTTGTGTACTTTTTACACCGGCGCACACTTAGCTTTGATATGCTTATGTTGTTTGAGTTGGTTTTGATCATGTGTTGGATAGTGGACTTATGGTGAAATGTGAGCATGTATAATCTTTGGAATCCATAGTGAGTAGTTGTGGTGATGTCTATTTGCTTTGAATGTATGCATGATTGGTGATGGATAGTAGTATCATGTTGTGTTCATATTTGTTGATCTTTGATGCCATGAATGCATGATGTGTTGTTGTTTTGGGACATTTGATGAATGTGAAAGCTCTGTTGAATAAACCGGTGAGAATTGAGCCCTAAATCGAACTTTAATCCTATTTAGTTCATTTGAGAGTGAATTAGGTTATTGCTAATAATCCTAGAACTTGCCCAAGTTGTTGTTTGAAAGCATGATTGTGTGAGACTTCGTTATATTATATAGGCCATCTTGTTCTAAAGAGTCACTTAGCCAAATTGTCCGAAAACCGATGTAATTATCCGTAGTTAGCCCCTTTGAGCCTAATTCCTCATTTTCTTGGTAAACTACAATGTTAACCACTTAGCCTTTTAGAGCCCTTGATACTTACATCTAGTGGGAGGCAACCCAAGGTTTTATTGATTTCAAGTTTTTCTCGTTTTAGTAGTTTTGATAGCTTAGTCTCTTTTGTAGGTATGGATGAGGAACACTGCAGATATATTTTCTTGGAAAATGAAGAAAAAGCAAAACCAACTTTGAAAAGAGGGAGCAAGTGGTGCAATGGTGATCTTTGAAGAGCATTGGATGTGCAAGGAGAGAGGTAACAACTTGTACCCCCAAACTTAGAATTTTTACATAGTAAAATTCTAAGTTTGGGGGAGTTATTTATCTTTTATTTCTCCACTAGTTGTTATCCCTTGCATCATTTTGTCATCTCGTTTGTGTACATTTTACACCGGCGCACACTTAGCTTTGATATGCTTATGTTGTTTGAGTTGGTTTTTATCATGTGTTGGATAGTGGACTTATGGTGAAATGTGAGCATGGATAATCTTTGGAATCCATAGTGAGTAGTTGTGGTGATGTCTATTTGCTTTGAATGTATGCATGATTGGTGATGGATAGTAGTATCATGTTGTGTTCATATTTGTTGATCTTTGATGCCATGAATGCATGATGTGTTGTTGTTTCGGGACATTTGATGAATGTGAAAGCTCTGTTGAATAAACCGGTGAGAATTGAGCCCTAAATCGAACTTTAATCCTATTTAGTTCATTTGAGAGTGAATTAGGTTATTGCTAATAATCCTAGAACTTGCCCAAGTTGTTGTTTGAAAGCATGATTGTGTGAGACTTCGTGATATTATATAGGCCATCTTGTTCTAAAGAGTCACTTAGCCAAATTGTCCGAAAACCGATGTAATTATCCGTAGTTAGCCCCTTTGAGCCTAATTCCTCATTTTCTTGGTAAACTACAATGTTAACCACTTAGCCTTTTAGTGCCCTTGATACTTACATCTAGTGGGAGGCAACCCAAGGTTTTATTGATTTCAAGTTTTTCTCGTTTTAGTAGTTTTGATAGCTTAGTCTCTTTTGTAGGTATGGATGAGGAACACTGCAGATATATTTTCTTGGAAAATGAAGAAAAAGCAAAACCAAGTTTGAAAAGAGGGAGCAAGTGGTGCAATGGTGATCTTTGAAGAGCATTGGATGTGCAAGGAGAGAGGTAACAACTTGTACCCCCAAACTTAGAATTTTTACATAGTAAAATTCTAAGTTTGGGGGAGTTATTTATCTTTTATTTCTCCACTAGTTGTTATCCCTTGCATAATTTTGTCATCTCGGTTGTGTACATTTTACACCGGCGCACACTTAGCTTTGATATGCTTATGTTGTTTGAGTTGGTTTTTATCATGTGTTGGATAGTGGACTTATGGTGAAATGTGAGCATGGATAATCTTTGGAATCCATAGTGAGTAGTTGTGGTGATGTCTATTTGCTTTGAATGTATGCATGATTGGTGATGGATAGTAGTATCATGTTGTGTTCATATTTGTTGATCTTTGATGCCATGAATGCATGATGTGTTGTTGTTTCGGGACATTTGATGAATGTGAAAGCTCTGTTGAATAAACCGGTGAGAATTGAGCCCTAAATCGAACTTTAATCCTATTTAGTTCATTTGAGAGTGAATTAGGTTATTGCTAATAATCCTAGAACTTGCCCAAGTTGTTGTTTGAAAGCATGATTGTGTGAGACTTTGTGATATTATATAGGCCATCTTGTTCTAAAGAGTCACTTAGCCAAATTGTCCGAAAACCGATGTAATTATCCGTAGTTAGCCCATTTGAGCCTAATTCCTCATTTTCTTGGCAAACTACAATGTTAACCACTTAGCCTTTTAGAGCCCTTGATACTTACATATAGTGGGAGGCAACCCAAGGTTTTATTGATTTCATGTTTTTCTCGTTTTAGTAGTTTTGATAGCTTAGTCTCTTTTGTAGGTATGGATGAGGAACACTGCAGATATATTTTCTTTGAGAATGAAGAAAAAGCAAAACCAACTTTGAAAAGAGGGAGCAAGTGGTGCAATGGTGATCTTTGAAGAGCATTGGATGTGCAAGGAGAGAGGTAACAAGTTGTACCCCTAAACTTAGAATTTTTACATAGTAAAATTCTAAGTTATGGGGAGTTATTTTTCTTTTATTTCTCCACTAGTTGTTATCCCTTGCATCATTTTGTCATTTCGTTTGTGTACAGTTTGCACCGGCGCACACTTAGCTTTCATATGCCTATGTTGTTTGAGTTGGTTTTGATCATGTGTTGGATAGTGGACTTATGGTGAAATGTGAGCATGGATAATCTTTGGAATCCATAGTGAGTAGTTATGGTGATGTCTATTTGCTTTGAATGTATGCATGATTGGTGATGGGTAGTAGTATCATGTTGTGTTCATATTTGTTGATCTTTGATGCCATGAATGCATGATGTGTTGTTGTTTGGGGTCATTTGATGAATGTAAAAACTCTGTTGAATAAACCGGTGAGAATTGAGCCATAAATCGAACTTTAATCCTATTTAGTTCATTTGAGAGTGAATTAGGTTATTGCTAATTGATGCGGCCTAAAAATGTCATCCGATAAGAAGTCGACACGTGTATAGAGGATAAGATAGAAGAGGAGATCTGGGATTAAGGAATACTCTCCGTATAAAGAATTCCTTCTGGAGGACCCTCCGGAGGGAGCTCCACCTGGGGAGAAATATCAGGAAGACCTAATCTTGATAAGAATTATTAAGACCAAGGATCTAGGAGAATCCCGTAAGAAACGGCCTGAGATCGAGCAAAGGAAGACTCATTCCTCCTTTATTTCAGTGGATGGAGTCCACTAGGGGGAGTGGTCCGATTCTTTAGGGATGTGGGAGAGTTGAGGACCTTGTCAATGCAGCAGGGCCGAGTCCAAAGGGGAGCTCCGAAATAGGAGGAAACCCTAACTTCCTCTTAGGAGAAAGCTCTCTATAAATAGGTAAATCTGAATATATTGTCAGGTTAGAATCTCTACTTCTTTACAAGACTTATTAAACCTCTTATTATATACTTTGATATCCTTTGAGAACCTGATTTGATAAATCGAAGACTTTGAAGTCCTTGCCATACACTGAATTACCGATACTGAGTTGAGCGTCGGAGCGTCCGCGCCGGAGTCCCCTCCGGTGTGTCTTTTGCAGGTTCCTGGAGGATCATTCCAGAGGAAGCGTGGCATCCGAATCATTCATACGCGTTCGGGAATTCAGATATCTAACTCCAAGGATATCTAATTCATCCATGCAATTTTTGGCAAAACAACTGGCGCCGTCTGTGGGAAACGTCTTAGAGATCTTCTCACGAATTTCTATTTGTTTGAGCGATGGGCGGAGGAAATAACACAATCACGCCTACTTTAGGGAAGAAAACTCTTCCAGGGAAAATTCCCCCTTTGCCATCTAATCCCACACCGAAGGGGGGCCGAGGAAAGGACCCTGCTCATGTCCCTTCGGGATCAAATCCGCCACTGATACAAACCGACACACCAACCTCGGGCCTGGACGATGAAAATCGCCACTACCAGTCAGAGATGAAATAGCGGATAACGCAGAGGCCCCAGCGGTCCAGACCTCAGGTCCCCAACGTGGAGAAACTCTACATTCAGAACCATTCCTGATCTCTCCAGATCAGTTGAATGCCCTTATCAATTAGGCTGTGGAGAGAGCTTTAGCGGCTCAGGGAGGTCAAGTCCCGAGAATTATACCAGTGAATGCGGAGATACCTCCTCCGAGAGTCCAGGAAGAGGCACCAGGGGCCTCCCAAGTGTTTTCTAAAGGTGCAGGAGTGCGGGCAGAGGGGGACGAGAAAGTGCCCTCCCGAGCAGAAAGAAGTGTTCCCCCTCGGAACACAGGAAGGAACGTAGACTTGGCGTCCCGAGAGATGGAGCTCCCCGAGGTCCAGGATCCCAGGATCGGATCTGGAGGTACGAGGTGGAGTATTCAGGGCCCCGAGGTCCAGGATCCCAGGATCGTATCTGGAGGTACGAGGCAGAGTATTCAGGGCCCCGAGGTCTAGAATCAAAACTTGGAGGTATGAGGAAGAGTATCTAGGGCCTCGAGGTCCAAAATCTAAACGTGGGAGTACGAGGCAGAGATATGATAAGTGCATCGATACTACAGGTTAGTACAGATGTTTGATAGAGCCTAAAGTATTAGATCTTTTATAGTAATTTGATATTGCTATGAGCATATTTTAATGATATTTACATATATGACACAAACTTATTTTTTCCATTGAATTAAGCATGATTCTCTTAAGCTTACATGATTGATACTCTAGAAACGATCTTAGGATTGAGAATTACTTGAAATCATAGAAGCATGGGTAAGCAATTCACATGTTGAGTCTTGTGATCACTTTATGTGGTAGAATTAATGATTAGACGTTGATGATGATTATGATTTTGGAAGCAAAGATTAACATAATTATTGTTTTTATTACACACGATTAACATGTTTCCATATTTTAGATATAATTTCATATTATAGACCGAACCTATCCAGGTTCTAGAGGATCTCTGGGTAGGTTCAAAAGATTTCAGATTATAGATTAAGTCTATCCAGGTTCTGGAGGATCTCTGGGTAGGTTCAGAAGATTTCAAATTATAGATTAAGTCTATCCAGGTTCTGGAGGATCTCTGGGTAGGTTCAGAAGATTTCAGATTATAGATTAAGTCTATCCAGGTTTTGGAGGATCTTTGGGTAGGTTCAGAAGATTTCAGATTATAGATTAAGTCTATCCAGGTTCTAGAGGATCTCTGGGTAGGTTCAGAAGATTTCAGATTATAGATTAAGTCTATCCAGGTTCTTGAGGATCTCTGGGTAGGTTCAGAAGATTTCAGATTATAGGGTGATTCTATCCAAGTCCTGGAGGATTTCGGGATAAGCTCGGAAATGGAAAGTAGAGATTGAGCCTATTTAGGTCCCTAAGATCAAGGCCAATATCCCTAAACAGACAAAACGATAAGTCCGAAAA
Organism: Galeopsis tetrahit; assembly: GCA_963675135.1. Classification (NCBI taxonomy): domain Eukaryota; kingdom Viridiplantae; phylum Streptophyta; class Magnoliopsida; order Lamiales; family Lamiaceae; genus Galeopsis; species Galeopsis tetrahit. The sequence goes on from OY776120.1 coordinate 42,332,555, forward strand.
CTAGAGTGGGTGAAGAGGATGATTGATTACCTGAAGCGGGTAGAGAACTTGAGAATCTTCAGAGCCGAAAAGTATCTTACCCTCAAAGAGGTGAGGCAAGTCAAGAGGCTAGAGGTGAAACCAGCTAGTGGAGAGAGGAAGAGAGAATCTACAGCAAGGAGCTCCAGCCCAGAAGCTCCCCGAAACTCCGGAGGAACAGGAAACCGCAATGCTACGGGAGGATCCCGATCTGGGCCTCGAGGGAGGTTTTAGAAATATACCCAACTGAGATTGGAACCTACAGAGGTCTTGGAGGTTGCTGGAGATCATCCATATATGAAATTCCCTTATTCGAGGAACTGAGGTCCTCAAAAGCCCAAGTCGGACCGATTTTGGAGACTCCACAATGAATATGGGCACGACAGCAATCAATATCATCATTTGGAGGATGGAATTGAGAGAATGATTCAAGTTGGACATCTGAGAGAATTTGTTTACGTAGTTGACCGAGACCCTCGAGGGTAGAAGAGAAGGGAACTTGAGGACAGGAAGACAAAGAAGGAGGAGGCCTCCCAGAATCGGGATAAAAGCCGACCCCCTCAATTGATATTCCTGAGTTGAGATCCGGGAAGAATTTCAGAGCTCGCGAGGACGTAAAAGGTTCGAGGATCAAAGAAAATGATCCTCTTCTGAGATTTGAGACTAGAGAGACTAATCATCTTGTCGAGAGTGGAGGTCCTGGAGAGGATACAGGTTTCAGGTTTGAGATCAAAAGAGACTTGATTTGCATTATTTAATTATTTCATATTTTTTAAATTATATAATTGAGGATTATTAAGCTTATCTGAGCACTTGAGAGCCTGTGTTGGAGGCCTTTTTTGGTGTATCTTTACAGGATCAATTCGGGATTGATATACGAGTAAACTTGGAGATCTACATGTCAGTCCAGAACCTGAACTAGAACATAACGAGGGAGTTTCCTCTTAGGAGCTCCCCAGACTTGAGTTAAGTTACCTGGTCTATGACGAATAATGAGTTCATGAAGAGGGGCTGGAGAACCTAGAAGTACTAGAGGAGCTCGAGAGAGCAAGATTACCGAAGAAAGAATGGAGCCATGGAAAACCAGCCGAGTCGCTGGACCATAACACCTAACCTGTTATTGGGCTAATCCCCAAATGACGAGCACATTTCGGACCACCGGTTAGTACATGTATTTGATAAAGTTAGAGAGGTTAGATATTTTTACAATGACTTGAGGTCATAATGAATATGACATGTATGGGTTATGATTTTGGTTGATTTGATGTGACTAATATATGAGAACCATGCTTATTGGATTAAGTACAACCCCTGTGAATTTTTATGTGGTTATTATATGCTTTATAATTCATGATTAAGGATTGATGATGATCCATGCTCCTAAAACATGAGGCTAACATACTTATGTTTAATTATGTACGATTAACACGCCTCGAGGTTCTATACATGATTTTAGTTTTCAGATTGAACTTGTCCAAATCCTGTGAGACTTTTGGGTAAGCCTGGAGATCAATTGTCAAAGGTTGAAACACCTGAATAAGTGCAGATTGCATTGATTGAGCCATCCTGCTCCGAATGAGCTCGGACCTCCGGATGGCTCGAAGGCTGAATTTATCCAGGTACTGAATGCTACCCGAGAAATCTGAGGTCCGGGAAAGGGCCTGCAAAGATGTCAGAAGGCAAAAGACTTGATCTGATATTGAGAGCCAACCGCCTCAGCCCCAGGAACGGAGCATGATCCAGATTCGAGTGGGATGAATAATGTCAAAAAGCATTTGAGGAGCTGAAGCTCAACCGAACTCAGCTGTTGAAGCTCCACCGAGCCCAGCTAATGAAGCTCCAACAAGCCCAGCTGCTGAAACTCCACCAAGCCCTCCCTAAGGTGTTGAGATCCGATATTCAAAAGTTGAGAAGACTGTCTTGGCTGTGCTGATTACACCTCGAAGGTTATGCCCTTATTTTTGTCATATAATATTATTGTTCACACTAATTACCCTTTGAAGCAGGTAATTGGTAGGGCAGATTTATCTGGACAGATGGTCAAATGGACCATAGAATTATAAGAGTACAATGTCTATTTTGAGCCCCAAAGGGCTATCAAAGCTCAAGCCTAGTCGGATTTCATCCAAGAAATCACCAGGCTTAACGAGATCTAATAACAAAAGATATTCGTGGATGGCTCCGTGCCCATGACTGGATGTGGAGTTGGTATTGTTTTGATTGCCCTCAGGGGTTGGAGAACCAATTTACTGAGGAATCGAAGTTCCGGACATCCAACAACAGAGCTAAATATTTTGAGTATTTAGATAAAATGTTTTAGGTTGTTATAACCATGATTGAATTGAGAATACAGGATAAAATTTCACAAGAAAAGCTCGACGACCTAGAAGCCATAAATTTTGCACGAGGACCTCTCCACGTCCCTGACGGGTGTTGGATGTCCAAAAATTAAAGATTTAAGGTCACCAGACATGAACCTCAAAAAGGATTAATGAACTTGCAAATGCCTTACACTTCGATGCTTGAGGGGGGGTGATGAAGGGTCTAGGCTTGCCACCTCCGAGATACAGCTATGAAGCCAAGTAAGTGAAAAGTGTATACTTTACTTTTTTACTTTAGATCTTACTTTGTGATATGATATGAGTTACTTAGACGTAGTTGTTTAGAGCATAAAACCTCGAAGCATATGAGCATTTGCTAAGGCTTCAGAAATGATTGATTTGAGAAATGCTAAGGTGATTACTTAGGAGAATTTCGTGATTGAATCGAGAGAATGATTGAGAATTTAGGCATGGTTAAGAACGTGTTTTTGATTAGTGATGAGTCAAATTTTTTCTAAATTATGTCTAAAGGTATATTTATCTTTGATGAATATTTGAAGATTTTATGAGATGTGATGAAAACATTTTGAGATTTTTGGAAATTTGTATGAGCACATATTTCCTAACAATTTAAGATATGATTCATAAGCATACTTTGAGCATTCTGAAACGCGTGAGGGCTAACCACCCTGAGTAGCCGGATGGATAAGTTTGAAATTTAGGAGTGATGAAATGATGAATGATCTGTAGATCACTTAGCATATATGAGATATGAGAGTGAGAAACACTCAGAGGCCACGAGGCCGAGGAGAGCTAGAGGGCTCCTCACCCTACTCGAGATCCAAATGGATTAATTTACAAAGGTTTAATGAGATTAATACCTTGAAATGAGAGTGAGAGACACTCAAAGGCCTAGAGGCCGAGGAGCTACAGAGAGCCCCTCACCATACTTGAGACCCAAAAGGGTTACTTAATGAAAAGAAAGATTTTATGAACCAAAATCTTTTAAGAATGAGAGTGAGAAACACTCAGAGGCTTAGAGGCCGAGGAGCTCCGGAGAGCCCCTCACCATACTTGAGACCCAAAAGGGTTATTCAATGAAAAGAAAGATTTTATGAATCAAAATCTTTTAAGAATGAGAGTGAGAGACACTCAGAGGCCTAGAGGCCGAGGAGCTACAGAGAGCCCCTCACCATACTTGAGACCCAAAAGGGTTATTCAATGAAAAGAAAGATTTTATGAACCAAAATATTTTAAGAATGAGAGTGAGAAACACTCAGAGGCTTAGAGGTCGAGGAGCTCCGGAGAGCCCCTCACCATACTTGAGACCCAAAAGGGTTATTCAATGAAAATAAAGATTTTATGAATCAAAATCTTTTAAGAATGAGAGTGAGAGACACTCAGAGGCCTAGAGGCCGAAGAGCTACAGAGAGCCCCTCACCATACTTAAGACCCAAAAGGGTTACTCAATGAAAAGAAAGATTTTATGAATCAAAATCTTCTAAACGAAAGTGAGAGACACTTGGAGGCCCAGAGGCCAAAGAGAGCTGGGGAGCATCTCCCCATAACCAAGATCCAAAAGGGCTATTCAATGAAAACAAAGATTTTATGAATCAAAATCTTTTAAGAATGAGAGTGAGAGACACTCAGAGGCCTAGAGGCCGAGGAGCTACAGAGAGCCCCTCACCATACATGAGACCCAAGAGGGCTATTCAATGAAAAGAAAGATTTTATGAACCAAATTATTTTAAGAATGAGAGTGAGAAACACTTAGAGGCTTAGAGGCCGAGGAGCTCCGGAGAGCCCCTCACCATACTTGAGACCCAAAAGGGTTATTCAATGACCCAAAAGGAGAGATGGAGAGCTCTTCACCATACTTAAGACCCAAAGGGGTCACTTACAAATGAAAGAAAGATTTTTACAAATTAAAATCTTCTAAGAATAAGAGTGAGAAACACTCAGAGGCCTAGAGGCCTAAGAGAGTTGGAGAGCATCTCCCCATCATCAAGACCTAAGAGGGTTACTTACCAAAATTTCTAAAGAATGAAAGAAAAGCTAGACAGAAGCCTATAAGCTGAAGGAAACCCTCTCGAGCTACTTGACACTAGAGGTGATTCCTCGAAAACGTGAGAGATTCCTTGAATCTTTTGAGAAGATTCCTTGAAGGTTATGTAACCAGGAGAAAATAGCAGGAGAGAAAAAATCGCGACTGTGTGGGACCCAGGCGCAGAATTTGAAGCGTTTTTTCGGAACTGGGGGCGGGAAAAATCTCCGAAGGAAAATACTTTTGAAATACCCCTCCGAAGCGAGAATAAAACACGTCTCTCCAGAGATGCAACTATACTGAACTCACTTGAATTTCTTACTCTCACAAAAGATATACTCCTTTTATGAGAGTAGGGGGGAGTAGATGATGGCCTAAAAATGTCATCCGATAAGAAGTCGACACGTGTATAGAGGATAAGATAAAATAGGAGATCTGGGATTAAGGAATACTCTCCATATAAAGAATCCCTTCTGGAGGACCCTCCGGAGGGAGCTCCACCTGGGGAGAAATATCAGGAAGACCTAATCTTGATAAGAATTATTAAGACCAAGGATCTAGGAGAATCCCATAAGAAACGGCCTGAGATCAAGCAAAGGAAGACTCATTCCTCCTTTATTTCAGTGGATGGAGTCCACTAGGGGGAGTGGTCTGATTCTTCAGGGAAGTGGGAGAGTTGAGGACCTTGTCAATGCAGCAGGGCCGAGTCCAAATGGGAGCTCCGAAATAGGAGGAAACCCTAACTTCCTCTTAGGAGGAAGCTCTCTATAAATAGGTAAATTTGAATATATTGTCAGGTTAGAATCTCTACTTTTTTACAAGATTTATTAAACCTCTTATTATATACTTTGATATCCTTTGAGAACCTGATTTGATAAATCGAGGACTTTGAAGTCCTTGCCATACACTGAATTACCGATACTGACTTGAGCGTCGGAGCGTCCGCGCCGGAGTCCCCTCCGGTGTGTCTTTTGCAGGTTCCTGGAGGATCATTCCAGAGGAAGCGTGGCATCTGAATCATTCATACGTGTTCGGGAATTCCGATATCTAACTCCAAGGATATCTAATTCATCCATGCAATTTTTGGCACAACACTAATAATCCTAGAACTTGCCCAAGTTCTTGTTTGAAAGTATGATTGTGTGAGACTTCGTGATATGATATAGGCCATCTTGTTCTAAAGAGTCACTTAGCCAAATTGTCCAAAAACCGAAGTAATTATCCGTAGTTAGCCCCTTTGAGCCTAATTCCTCATTTTCTTGGCAAACTACAATGTTAAACACTTAGTCTTTTAGAGCCCTTGATACCTACATCTAGTGGGAGGCAACCCAAGGTTTTATTGCTTTCATGTTTTTCTCGTTTTAGTAGTTTTGATAGCTTAGTCTCTTTTGTAGGTATGGATGAGGAACATTTTGGATATATTTTCTTGGAGAATGAAGAAAAAGTAAAGCCAACTTTGAAAAGAGGGAGCAAGTGGTACAATGGTGATCTTTGAAGAGCATTGGATGTGCAAGGAGGGAGGTAACAACTTGTACCCCCAAACACAGAATTTTTACATAGTAAAATTCTATGTTTGGGGGAGTTATTTTTCTTTTATTTCTCCACTAGTTGTTATCCCTTGCATCATTTTGTCATTTCGTTTGTGTACATTTTACACCGGCACACACTTAGCTTTCATATGCTTATGTTGTTTGAGTTGGTTTTGATCATGTGTTGGATAGTGGACTTATGGTGAAATGTGAGCATGGATAATCTTTGGAATCCATTGGTGATGGATAGTAGTATCATGTTCTTGTTCTAAAGAGTGAATATGGTGAAATGCTTTGAATGTATGCATGATTGGTGATGGATAGTAGTATCATGTTGTGTTCATATTTGTTGATCTTTGATGTCATGAATGCATGATGTGTTGTTGTTTGGGGACATTGATGAATGTGAAAGCTCTGTTGAATAAACCGGTGAGAATTGAGCCCTAAATCGAACTTTAATCCGATTTAGATCATTTGAGAGTGAATTAGGTTATTGCTAGTAATCCTAGAACTTGCCGAAGTTCTTGTTTGAAAGCATAATTGTGTGAGACTTCGTGATATGATATAGGCCATCTTGTTCTAAAGAGTCACTTAGCCAAATTGTCCGAAAACCGAAGTAATTATCCGTAGTTAGCCCATTTGAGCGTAATTCCTCATTGTCTTGGAAAACTACAATGTTAACCACTTAGCCTTTTAGAGCACTTGATACCTACATCTAGTGGGAGGCAACCCAAGGTTTTATTTCTTTCATTTTTCTCATTTTAGTAATTTTGATAGCTTACTCTCTTTTGTATGTATGGATGAGGAACATTGTGGATATATTTTCATGGAGAATGAAGAAGAAAGTAAAGCCAACTTTGAAAAGAGGGAGCAAGTGGTGCAATGGTGATCTTTGAAGAGCATTGGATGTGCAAGTAGAGAGGTAACAACTTGTACCCCCAAACTTAGAATTTTTACATAGTAAAATTCTAAGTTTGGGGGAGTTATTTTTCTTTTATTTCCCCACTAGTTGTTATCCCTTGCATCGTTTTGTCATTTCGTTTGTGTATATTTTGCACCGGCGCACACTTAGCTTTCATATGCTTATGTTGTTTGAGTTGGTTTTGATCATGTGGTGGATAGTGGACTTATCGTGAAATGTGAGCATGGATAATCTTTGGAATCCATAGTGAGTAGTTGTGGTGATGTCTATTTTCTTTGAATGTATGCATGATTGGTGATGGATAATAGTATCATTTTTTGTTCATATTTATTGATCTTTGATGCCATGAATGCATGATGTGTTGTTGTTTGGGGACATTTGATGAATGTGAAAGTTCTTTTGAATAAATCGGTGAGAATTGAGCCCTAAATTTGATGAATGTGAAAGTTCTTTTGAGAGTGAATTAGGTTATTGCTAGTAATCCTAGAACTTGCCCAAGTTCTTGTTTGAAAGTATGATTGTGTGAGACTTCGTGATATGATATAGTCCATCTTGTTCTTAAGAGTCACTTAGCCAAATTGTCAGAAAACTGAAGTAATTATCCATAGTTAGCCCCTCTGAGCCTAATTCCTCATTTTCTTAGCAAACTACAATGTTAATCACTTAGCCTTTTAGAGGCCTTGATACCTACATCTAGTGGGAGGCAACCCAAGGTTTTATTGCTTTCATGTTTTTCTCGTTTTAGTTGTTTTGATAGCTCAGTCTCTTTTGTAGGTATGGATAAGGAACATTGTGGATATATTTTCTTTGAGAATAAAGAATAAAGCAAAGCCAACTTTGGAAAGACGGAGCAAGTGGTGCAATGGTGATCTTTGAAGAGCATTGGATCTGCAAGGAGGGAGGTACCAACTCGTACCCCCAAACTTAGAATTTTTACATAGTAAAATTCTAAGTTTGGGGGAGTTATTTTTCTTTTATTTCTCCACTAGTTGTTATCCGTTGCATCGTTTTGTCATTTCGTATGTGTACTTTTTTGCACCGGCGCACACTTAGCTTTCATATGCTTATATTGTTTGAGTTGGTTTTGATCATGTGTTGGATAGTGGGCTTATGGTGAAATGTGAGCATGGATAATCTTTGGAATCCATAATGAGTAGTTGTGGTGATGTCTATTTGCTTTAAATGTGTGCATGATTGGTGATGGATAGTAGTATTATGTTGTGTTCATATTGTTGATCTTTGATGTCATGAATGCGTGATGTGTTGTTGTTTGGGGACATTGATGAATATGAAAGCTCTGTTGAATAAACCGGTGAGAATTGAGCCCTAAATCGAACTTTAATCCGATTTAGTTCATTTGAGAGTGAATTAGGTTATTGCTAGTAATCCTAGAACTTGCCCAAGTTCTTGTTTGAAAGCATTATTGTGTGAGACTTCGTGATATGATCTCTTAGCTAAGTTGTCCAAAAACCGAAGTAATTATCCGAAGTTAGCCCCTTTGAGCGTAATTCCTCATTTTCTTGGCAAACTACAATTTTAAACACTTAACCTTTTAGAGCCATTGATACCTACATATAGTGGGAGGCAACCCATGGTTTTATTGCTTTCATGTTTTTCTCGTTTTAGTAGTTTTGATAGCTTAGTCTCATTTGTAGGTATGGATGAGGAACATTGTGGATATATTTTCTTGGAGAATGAAGAACAAAGCAAAGCCAACTTTGAAAAGTGGAAGCAAGTGGTGCAATGGTGATCTTTGAAGAGCATTGGATGTGCAAGGAGAGAGGTAACAACTTGTATCCCTAAACATAGAATTTTTACATAGTAAAATTCTAAGTTCTGGGGAGTTATTTTTCTTTTATTTCTACACTGGTTGTTATCCCTTGCATCATTATGTCATTTCGTTTGTGTACATTTTGCACCGGCGCACACTTAGCTTTCATATGCTTAGGTTGTTTGAGTTGGTTTTGATCATGTGTTGGATAGTGGACTTATGGTGAAATGTGAGCGTGGATAATCTTTGGAATCCATAGTGAGTAGTTGTGGTGATGTCTATTTTCTTTGCATGTATGCATGATTGGTGATGGATAGTAGTATCATGTTGTGTTCATATTTGTTGATCTTTGATGCCATGAATGCATGATGTGTTGTTGTTTGGGGTAATTTGATGAATGTAAAAGCTCTGTTGAATAAACCGGTGAGAATTGAGCCCTAAATCGAACTTTAATCCTATTTTGTTCATTTGAGAGTGAATTTGGTTATTGCTAATAATACTAGAACTTGCCCAAGTTCTTGTTTGAAAGCATTATTTGTGTGAGACTTCGTGATATGATATAGGCCATCTTGTTCTAAAGAGTCACTTAGCCAAATTGTCGGAAAATCGAAGTAATTATCCGCAGTTAGCCCCTTTGAGCCTAATTCCTCATTTTCTTGGCAAACTACAATGTTAAACACTTAGCCTTTTAGAGCCCTTGATACCTACATCTAGTGGGAGGCAACCCAAGGTTTTATTGCTTTCATGTTTTTCTCGTTTTAGTAGTTTTGATAGCTTAGTCTCTTTTGTAGGTATGGATGAGGAACATTGTGGATATATTTTCTTGGAGAATGAAGAACAAAGCAAAGCCAACTTTGAAAAGAGGGAGCAAGTGGTGCAATGGTGATCTTTGAAGAGCATTGGATGTGCGAGGAGAGATGTAACAACTTGTATCCCCAAACATAGAATTTTTACATAGTAAAATTCTAAGTTCTGGGGAGTTATTTTTCTTTTATTTCTCCACTAGTTGTTATCCCTTGCATCATTTTGTCATTTCGTTTGTGTACATTTTGCACCGGCGCACACTTAGCTTTCATATGCTTATGTTGTTTGAGTTGGTTTTGATCATGTGTTGGATAGTGGACTTATGGTGAAATGTGAGCGTGGATAATCTTTGGAATCCATAGTGAGTAGTTGTGGTGATGTCTATTTTCTTTGCATGTATGCATGATTGGTGATGGATAGTAGTATCATGTTGTGTTCATATTTGTTGATCTTTGATGCCATGAATGCATGATGTGTTGTTGTTTGGGGTAATTTGATGAATGTAAAAGCTCTGTTGAATAAACCGGTGAGAATTAAGCCCTAAATCGAACTTTAATCCTATTTTGTTCATTTGAGAGTGAATTAGGTTATTGCTAATAATACTAGAACTTGCCCAAGTTCTTGTTTGAAAGCATTATTTGTGTGAGACTTCGTGATATGATATAGGCCATCTTGTTCTAAAGAGTCACTTAGCCAAATTGTCCGAAAATCGAAGTAATTATCCGCAGTTAGCCCATCTGAGCCTAATTCCTCATTTTCTTGGCAAACTACAATGTTAAACACTTAGCCTTTTAGAGCCCTTGATACCTACATCTAGTGGGAGGCAACCCAAGGTTTTATTGCTTTCATGTTTTTCTCGTTTTAGTAGTTTTGATAGCTTAGTCTCTTTTGTAGGTATGGATGAGGAACATTCTGGATATATTTTCTTGGAGAATGAAGAAAAAGCAAAGCCAACTTTGAAAAGAGGGAGCAAGTGGTGCAATGGTGATCTTTGAAGAGCATTGGATGTGCAAGGAGAGAGGTAACAACTCGTACCCCCAAACGTAGAATTTTTACATAGTAAAATTCTAAGTTTGGGGGAGTTATTTTTCTTTTATTTCCCCACTAGTTGTTATCCCTTGCATCGTTTTGTCATTTCGTTTCTGTACATTTTGCACCGGCGCACACTTAGCTTTCATATGCTTATGTTGTTTGCGTTGGTTTTGATCATGTTTTGGATAGTGGACTTATGGTGAAATGTGAGCATGGATAATCTTTGGAATCCATAATGAGTAGTTGTGGTGATGTCTATTTTCTTTGAATGAATGCATGATTGGTGATGGATACTAGTATCATGTTGTGTTCATATTTGTTGAACTTTGATGCCATAAATGCATGATGTGTTGTTGTTTGGGGACATTTGATGAATGTGAAAGCTTTGTTGAAAAAACAGGCGAGAATTGAGCCCTAAATCGAACTTTAATCCGATTTAGTTCATTCGAGAGTGAATTAGGTTATTGCTAGTAATCCTAGAACTTGCCCAAGTTCTTGTTTGAAAGCATGATTGTGTGAGACTTCGTAATATGATATACGCCATCTTGTTATAAAGAGTCACTTAGCCAAATTGTCCGAAAACCGAAGTAATTATCTGTAGTTAGCCCCTTTGAGCGTAATTCCTCATTTTCTTGGCAAACTACAATGTTAAACACTTAGCCTTTTAGTGCCATTGATACCTACATCTAGTGGGAGGCAACCCAAGGTTTTAGTGCTTTCATGTTTTTCTCGTTTTAGTAGTTTTGATAGCTTAGTCTCTTTTATAGGTATGGATGTGGAACATTGTGGATATATTTTCTTAGTGAATGAAGAAGAAAGCAAAGCTAACTTTGAAAATAGAGAGTAAGTGGTGCAATGGTGATCTTTGAAGAGCATTGGATGTGCAAGGAGAGAGGTAACAATCTGTACCCCCAAACTTAGAATTTTTACATAGTAAAATTCTATGTTTGGGGGAGTTATATTTCTCTTATTTCTCCACTAGTTGTTATCCCTTGCATCGTTTTGTCATTTCGTTTGTGTACATTTTGCTCTGCCGCACACTTAACTTTCATATGCTTATGTTGTTTGAGTTGGTTTTGATCATGTGTTGGATAGTGGACTTATGGTTAAATGTGAGCATGGATAATCTTTGGAATCCATAGTGAGTAGTTGTGGTGATGTCTATTTGCTTTGAATGTATGCATGATTGGTGATGGAGAGTAGTATCATGTTGTGTTCATATTTGTTGATCTTTGATGCCATGAATGCATGATGTGTTGTTGTTTGGGGACATTTGATGAATGTGAAAGCACTGTTGAATAAACCGGTGAGAATTGAGCCCTAAATCGAACTTTAATCCGATTTAGTTCATTTGAGAGTGAATTAGGTTATTGCTAGTAATCCTAGAACTTGCTGAAGTTCTTGTTTGAAAGCATAATTGTGTGAGACTTCGTGATATGATATAGGCCATCTTGTTCTAAAGAGTCACTTAGCCAAATTTTCCGAAAAACGAAGTAATTATCCGTAGTTAGACCCTTTGAGCGTAATTCCTCATTTTCTTGGCAAACTACAATGTTAAACACTTAGCCTTTTAGAGCCATTGATACCTACATCTAGTGGGAGGAAACCCAAGGTTTTATTGCTTTCATATTTTTCTCGTTTTAGTAGTTTTGATAGCTTAGTCTCTTTTGTAGGTATGGATGAGGAACATTGTGGATATATTTTCTTGGAGAATGAAGAACAAAGCAAAGCCAACTTTGGAAAGAGGGAGCAAGTGGTGTAATGGTGATCTTTGAAGAGCATTGGATGTGCAAGGAGGGAGGTAACAACTTGTACCCCCAAACTTAGAATTTTAACATAGTAAAATTCTATATTTGCGGAAGTTATTTTTCTTTTATTTGTCCACTAGTTGTTATCCCTTGCATCGTTTTGTCATTTCGTTTGTGTACATTTTGCACCGTCGCACACTTAGCTTTCATATGTTTATGTTGTTTGAGTTGGTTTTGATCATGTGTTGGATAGTGGACTTATCGTGAAATGTGAGCATGGATAATCTTTGGAATCCATAGTGAGTAGTTGTGGTGATGTCTATTTGCTTTGAATGTATGCATGATTGGTGATGGATAGTACTATCATGTTGTGTTCATATTTGTTGATCTTTGATGCCATGAATGCATGATGTGTTGTTGTTTGGGGACATTTGATGAATGTGAAATTTTTGTTAAATAAACCGGTGAGAATTGAGCCCTAAATCGAACTTTAATCCGATTTAGTTCATTTGAGAGTGAATTAGGTTATTGCTAGTAATCCTAGAACTTGCTGAAGTTCTTGTTTGAAAGCATAATTGTGTGAGACTTCGTGATATGATATAGGCCATCTTGTTCTAAAGAGTCACTTAGCCAAATTGTCCGAAAAACGAAGTAATTATCCGTAGTTAGCCCCTTTGAGCCTAATTCCTCATTTTCTTGGCAAACTACAATGTTAAACACTTAGCCTTTTAGAGCCCTTGATACCTACATCTAGTGGGAGGCAACCCAAGGTTTTATTGCTTTCATGTTTTTCTCGTTTTAGTAGTTTTGATAGCTTAGTCTCTTTTGTAGGTATGGATGAGGAACATTGTGGATATATTTTCTTGGAGAATGAAGAACAAAGCAAAACCAACTTTGAAAAGAGGGAGCAAGTGGTGCAATGGTGATCTTTGAAGAGCATTGGATGTGCAAGTAGAGAGGTAACAACTCGTACCCCTAAACTTAGAATTTTTACAGAGTAAAATTCTAAGTTTGGGGGAGTTATTTTTCTTTTATTTCTCCACTAGGTTTTATCCCTTGCATCGTTTTATCATTTCGTATGTGTACTTTTTACACACCGGCGCACACTTAGCTTTCATATGCTTATATTGTTTGAGTTGGTTTTGATCATGTGTTGGATAGTGGACTTATGGTGAAATGTGAGCATGGATAATCTTTTGAATCCATAGTGAGTAGTTGTGGTGATGTCTATTTGCTTTGAATGTATGCATGATTGGTGATGGATAGTACTATCATGTTGTGTTCATATTTGTTGATCTTTGATGCCATGAATGCATGATGTGTTGTTGTTTGGGGACATTTGATGAATGTGAAAGTTTTGTTGAATAAACCGGTGAGAATTGAGCCCTAAATCGAACTTTAATCCGATTTAGTTCATTTGAGAGTGAATTAGGTGTTGGGATATGAATCTGTGAAACAATGTTCTAATTGATGTGTATGTTTTGATGACCAAAAGCAACTTGAGGATAATGGTATATGTGTTTATATGTTGATATAAAAGTTCTATAGAGAATAAGTTTACTAATCTTAGTGTGGAAACTGAGAATAAGTTTACTGATCTTATATGAGATATTTGAATCTGATATACTTACTGATCTTATATACTTACTGATCTTATATGCTTACTGATCTTATATGTAAGTTACTGATCTTAGGTGTTTACTGATCTTATTGTATTTACTGATCTGATATATGAACTGTTAGGAACTAAGCTGATGTTTTGTATTGTATAGACAACTTATAGTATAGGACTTAGATATACTCATCTGTATATAGTTCAGTTGATGTATATATAGGTTTTATGATTGTAAAGTTGTATTCTATTGTAATCAGCATTGTAAAGTTCAGAACAGTAGATTAGGAATAGATTATAAGAAGATCAGAAGACTAATGAAGACTCAGAAGACTACTTCAGAATAAGAAGACTTCAAAGAAGAGTTGAAGAGAAGCTTAGAAGAATTCTGGAGAAGTTAGAACAGTTTTGGAGAACTGTGCTGATTGGCTAAGAAGAGTAAAAATCAGAACAGTAAGTTACTGTGCTGATTTGGTGAATTTGAAGAATAAGTTTGGAAAACTTATTTAAAGTGTAACTGAATTTATATTTGAAGATATGCTGACTTGGAAGGAAGTTACAAAGTTGGTTACAAGAAGAAGTTACAAAAACAGTTTTAGAGTTAGTTGAGAGTTAGTTCACAAACTGCTAACTGTCATACTAAGTTCTATAAATACTGTGTGATCTCCTACTGCTAAGACTACTGATCTTAAAGCATTCACAAGCAATCTAAGTCTACAGAGCACAAGAAGAACTCACAGAGTTGAAGGAGATTAAAGAAGAGAAGAGCCACTGAATTGAAGAGAAGAATCAAAGGCTATTCAAAGAGAAGTTTTACTTTTCAAGTGTAAGTTTGTATGTTGTAAAACAAGTGTGCTAGTTACTTGGAAAATTGCTAGTAGATCGAAGATATACCTGGAGGTATAATCGATAAGATCAAAGTCTTAATCTTGGGACTTTAAGCCACAAGAAACTCAAGGAAGAGTTAATAAAACATCACAACTGGGATTGTGAGAGTGGATGTAGACATTTGTCGAACCACTATAAAATTCTGTGTTCTTTATTTTTCTGTTTGATATTTGTTTGAATTGTTTAACTAAGAACATTAAGAATTAACAAAGATAAAGATCTAAGTAAAAGTTGAGTATAAACTAGTAAGGCCCATATTGTTTTGAAAAGTACTGATCTGAGCTAAGTAAGAACAGTACAGTACATAAGAAGACTAAATTCCGAACTGCATATTCTGATATTTTGAAAGATTTTTGAAAGTCTATTCACCCCTCCCCTCTAGACTTTCTTAGCTTACTCAATCTTAACTCAACTTTGGGACCAACAAGTGGTATCAGAGCAGTAGTTCTTTGGACTGCTGTTTCTTGATAACCCTGCAGATCTTGAGGGAAAACTTACTAATCTTGCTACTCTTTCTTGATATCTGTCACTATATGAATACTTGAAATCTATCTGCTATACAACTGATCCTATTTGTCTAATCAAACATGGATGACACTAATGTGAACAAACTGCCTAAGTTCAAGATTGCAGATTATGACTACTGGAAGCTTAGGATGGAGGCCATCTTTAGCTCAACCCATGATCTAATGGTGTCTGTGGTGACTGAAGGACCAATTGTCACCATGGTGGAGAACACTGCTGTTCTGGATCCTTCCCAACCAGTTGGAGCACTGGTCCCTAAACCAAGGTCAGAACTGACTTCTGAAGAAATGAGACAAAACAATCTGGATAGTCTTGCTAAGAATTATATTTTACACACCTTGCCAAATTAGTATCTTGGTAAAGTGTTAAAATGTAAGACTGCAAAGCAAATGTGGGACAAATTGGCTATTCTTTGTGAAGGTACTACACTGATCAAAGAAAGCAAGTTATCCACAGCTGTCCAAAAGTTTGAATCATTTAAGATGAAGCCAGGAGAATCAATTGATGATTTGGATACTCGATTTACCAAAATCATGAATGATCTTGATGTGCTAGGAAAGACTTACACTGACAGATAAGTTAACTTGAGAATCTTGAAAGCTTTGGATGAAAGGTGGAAAATGGTCAAGATGATCATTAAAACCACACAAGACATTGATTCTTGGCCAGCAGAAACTATGTTTCAAACACTTAAGGCACATGAGTTTGAGTTAGATGAAGAAGATCCTATTACTGTGATTCATAAGGATAAGGATGCCTCTAAGGACATAGCTTTTAAAGCCTCTACCTCAAAGGGGTCTAGATCATCTAAGTCTAAAGCCTCAAGCATAAAAGATGAACTAGATAGTTCTGATCTTAGTCTAAAAGATCAGATGAGCCTTATGATCAAAAGATTTGATAAACTCAATAAGAGGTATGGTAGATACAAGAGATTCTATAAGGAAACTAAGGGTTCTAGTAACAGGGACTCTACTGTGAACATAAGGGATCAAAACTCTTCTGAAAGAAGGGATGAGATCTCTAATGAGAACAGAAGAGATAGGAACTCATCTGAAAAGAGAGATAGAAAGTATTCTGATAAGAAAGACAGGAACTCAATTGACAAGCATGACAGGAACAGAAAACATTCTCCTCCTAAAAGAACTTCTAACAATCCTGTGTGCTATAATTGTGATAAGCCAGGTCATTATGCTTATGAATGTCCTGATCTGAGTTCTGAAGATCGAGAAGAAAGGAAAGCCAGAAGAGATAGAAAATATGCCAAGGGTAAGAAGGCAATGATGGCTTACAATGATTCTGATTCGGAATCAGAAGAGTTGCCATCGTCTTCATCTGACTACCCCTCTAGCAATGAAGATGAAGCCTTCATAGCAGATGATGGACTGGTAATGATGGCCAAAATAAATGATGAGGTATCATCTGCTAACTCCTTTCAATCCTGTAACAATTCTGACACTGATGAAAGTGATGCTGCTGTTAGCAGTTTAGGAAGTAGTCTTCATCATTCCCAAGGAGTGACTGAAGAAGACCTTCTACAAGCTAACAAAGCATTCATTGGAATTAGTGATGAGAACATAACTTTAAAGCAAGAAATCATTAATCTGAAAGAAGCTCAGTCAAAAGTAGATCCTAATATAGCTGTCATAAATGCAAGGCTATCAGAAGAGTTGTCCCAACTCCAAGAAAAGTATGCATCCATTGACAAACTATATCAGGGAATGCTTAAAACTCAAGCCAAAGAGACTAATGAATTCAATGATTTAAAGACTAAATGTGAAAAACTTGAAGAGCGCAATAGATTCTTAGAATCTGAAGTAGTGAGCCTAGATCGAAAGTTATCTGGGATGATTAACTCTACTAAGATTAATCAAACTATCTCAGACAGATATAGAGCTCCAAATGATAAAAGTGGGATAGGTACTGATCTGCCTAGTTCATCTACTTCAGAATTTAAGAACACTAATGGAGCTAGTTCAAGTTCCTTGCAAATAGATAAAGGAAAAGAACCTATGACTTATGATGATGATCCAAAACTCAAAGTACAGTCTAAATACATCCCTCCTACTACCAAGAATGGTAAAATGAAGAATGTATTAAGACCAGTACAGTCAAGACCATACCAGAAGAGTTATACTCCTCTGACCAGATCAGATCAGTCCTGGAATCAGAAGAGACAAACTCATAACAGTAGGTCAAGACAAGCACAGGCAAGTTGGGAACAGCCTAGACCTCCTTTCATAAGGCAGTCTCAGCTGTATTCAACTAAACCTAGGAGATTTGTGCCTCATTATCATAACAAACCTGTTCTTTATCCTCCTTCTTTATCCTATAATATCATTGGTGAGGAAAGACCAAAACGCATCTATAAGCCGTATGGTCCACATGCTTTTAGACCATATTCAAACTATTACAGACATACTGATCTTACTGAAAAAGGGATAGAACCAAGGAAAGGCTATCTCAGAAAAATAGATCCTAAGTCTGCTGATAATTCTGAACTGGTTAATAAAGTACTGTTTTGTGATAAATTTGGAAGGAAACTGAAGAGGTCCCATTTATTCAAATCCTCAATGTTCATTTGGGTACCTCTCACTACTAACCCCCAAGGACCCCAATAAACTAGGGTACCTAAATTATTAAGATCACTACCTTGCAGGATCGACTGGACTTATACAAGAAATGTGGTTCAGTTGGTGAGACCTGGTACATAGACAGTGGGTGTTCACACCACATGACTGGTACCAAGGCCTTACTTACTGACTATCATGAGAAGGAAGGACCAAAAGTCATCTTTGGAGACAGCTCCATGGCAATTACAAAAGGATTTGGATTCATCAAGAATGGAGATGTTGAAATTCAAGATGTCTCCTATGTTGAAGGTTTGAAATATAATTTGTTATATGTATCTCAATTCTGTGACAGGGGATACAAAGTTCAGTTTAAGACCAGAAGATGTGAAATAATAGATAAAAGGACTCACAATGTTCTACTTGTTGGCACAAGACAAGGAAGTGTATACATTGTGAATTGGAATAGTTGTCCTAAGAATGCCTGTCTTATTACTAAGAGTCCTAAAGAAAACAGTTGGCTCTGGCATAAGCGCCTCTGCCACCTGAACTTTAAGATAATCAACAAGATTGCTAGAGAACATCTTTTTGAAGGCATTCCTAATGAAATCTATTCCAAATCACAAGTATGTGATTCCTGTCAAAAAGGTAAACAGGTAAAGGTTTCATTTAAGTCCATTCCAACTCTTTCAACAAGCAGAGTTTTAGAACTCTTGCATATGGATCTTCATGGTCCTATCAACCCTCCTACATTGAATGGAAGAAGGTATACTCTAGTTGTAGTAGATGATTACTCTAAGTTTACTTGGGTAGTCTTTCTACACAAAAAGAGTGATACACAAACACTACTTCCAGATCTATTGAAGAGGTTGCAGGTTGAAAAAGGTCATCCCATTGTCAAGATTAGGAGTGACAAGGGGACTGAATTTATTAACTGTTACATCTCTGACTACTGTTCTAAGTCTGGCATACAGCATCTGACAAGTGCAGCCAGAACCCCTCAACAAAATGGTGTTGCAGAAAGGAGAAACAGAACACTAAAAGAAGCTTGCAGAGCCATGATTGCAGAATTCAACACACCTCAGAAATTTTGGGCAGAAGCTATTAACACAGCTTGCCACTCCCAAAATCGAAGTGCTCTTAATAAGGTGCATGGTAAAACACCTTATGAGGTATGGAAAGGCAGAAAACCAAGAGTTTCTTATTTTCATATCTTTGGATGTAAGTGTTTCATACATAACAATGGCAAAAGTAAATTAAATAATTTTGATGCAAAAGCTGATGAAGGAATATTCTTAGGATACTCTTCTGTAAGCAAAGCATTTAGAGTGTTTAATTACTCTACCTTATGTGTGGAAGAAACACCCAATGTTGTCTTTGATGAGAATGTGCAGGACTCTGCTGATCATCAGCTCAGTAAGAAAATTGACAAATTACAGCTCCAAATCAACAATGAAGATGATGATACAGGAATATATGAATCTGTACAAGCATATAATCCTTTCCTGAAAGTCCTAGATAAAGATTCTGATAAAGAAAAGGTAAAAGACAAAGGTGAGTCATCTAAAACTTCTGATATACAAGAATTGAATGACTGCTCTCCTATGAACAAATCTGCTGATATAAATAATACTGATCTGCATGATGATTTGCATGATGTAAATGATGATAGCATTTCTGTTAAGAATAGAAGGACATGGAAGTCTGCTCATTCTACTGATCTGGTTCTAGGTGATTCTAGTAAAGGTGTTAAAACTAGAAAACAATTGTTTGATTCCCAGGAAGAACCTAGTAAGTCTCTATTTTGCTGGTGTTGTTTTCTATCATCTATTGAGCCTAAAACTGTGATTGAAGCTTTAAGTGATAGTAACTGGATTATGGCCATGCAAGAAGAACTTAATCAGTTCACTAGAAATGAAGTTTGGGAACTTGTTGATAGACCTAGTAATCATAATGTTGTAGGCACTAAGTGGATTTTCAAGAACAAAAGGGATGAAAATGATCTTGTAGTAAGAAACAAAGCTAGATTAGTTGCTCAGGGCTACTCTCAAGCTGAGGGTATTGATTATGATGAAACTTTTGCCCCTGTAGCCAGACTAGAAGCTATAAGATTGTTCCTTGCTTATGCTGCACAAATGAAATTCACTGTGTATCAAATGGATGTGAAAAGTGCATTTTTGAATGGTATACTTGCTGAAGAATTTTATGTAGAACAACCACCTGGTTTTGAAGTGAATAGTCACCAAGTATACAGGTTAAAGAAAGCACTCTATGGATTGAAACAAGCCCCAAGAGCATGGTATGATACTCTTTCTCTATTCTTACTTGAAAATGGTTTTACAAAAGGCAAGGTTGATAGAACTTTGTTTAGAAGACAAGAAGGTAATGATATATTACTTGTTCAAATTTATGTGGATGATATTATTTTTGGATCACCCAACAAAACCTTGAGTGAAAGCTTTTCTACACTCATGCAAAGTAAATTTGAAATGTCTATGATGGGAGAAATGACATATTTTCTTGGTCTTCAAGTAAAACAAACTCCAGAAGGTATCTTTATAAATCAAGCAAAGTACACTAAGAATTTGCTAGATAAATTTGGTATTAAAACCTGTAAGACAGTTGGTGTGCCCATGCAACCTACATACAGAATGGATCCTGATGAAGGAGGTAAGTCTTCTGACCAACCTCACTATCGTGCTTTAATTGGCTCTCTACTCTATCTAACTGCCAGCAGACCTGATATTGCTTTTTCTGTTGGAGTGTGTGCAAGATTTCAAGCAAACCCCAAGGAAAGTCATCTGGAAGCTGCCAAAAGGATATTGAAATATCTAAAGGGGACCATTAATCGAGGATTATGGTATCCTGCAGATGATGATATATCTTTAAGTGGTTATTCAGATTCGGACTTTGGAGGTTGCAAAATAGATAGAAAATCTACTTCAGGTTCATGTCAATTCTTAGGAACTAAGCTCATTTCATGGTTTTCAAAGAAACAAACAAGTGTGGCAACTTCTACTACTGAAGCAGAATATATGGCTGCAGGTAGTTGTTGTAGTCAGCTTCTTTGGTTAATACAACAACTCAGAGACTACAATGTTGTAGAATCTAATGTACCTATATATTGTGAGAGTAATAGTGCCATTGCCATCACACAAAATCCTGTTCTACATACTAGATGCAAACATGTTGACATTAGGCATCATTTTATTAGGGATCATGTTGAAAAGAAGAATATTAGGATGGAAAAGATTCATACTGATATTCAAAGAGCTGACATTTTTACAAAACCATTGGCTGAAGTGAGATTCAGAGAATTGTGCATTAGTTTAGGATTGATAGATATGGATTCTGTTTGTATATAGAACTGTGCTAACATTTCAGGTACTGATCTTATACCAAGAAGAAAATGAAGCAGAAACTGAGAGAAGTACATCAAAACTCAAAATTCAGAAGAGGCAACCCCATGTCAGATCACTACACTTAAAACAGGTAACAAGGTTACTAAAGTGACCTTAATCCCGATGAGGAAGCTGGTAAAGCTGAGGGACACTGAGAATACACATTAAGGGGGAATCTGTGATTTCTTAAAGATCATTTTGTTGACTCAGAACACTAAGTCACTTTAGTATAAACATTGATGTGATCATTAAATTAAACATATTGTTACTAATCTGTACTGTTTTACACTTATATCTCATGAACTAACACTTCTACCAAGGTGAAACAGGTACAGAAGAGGAATTCTCCATTGAAGGGGGAACTGATCTGATTACAGATTTAAAAGTCTACAAATCTGATCTGATTATAGACTATATTAGTCTACAGACCTGTTCTGATTAATAAATTGACTTGTCTACAGAACTGATCTGATTACAAAGTTTCTTTGTCTACAGAACTGATCTGACTACAAATTCAATTATTCTACAGAACTGATCTGACTACTAATAATCTGTCTACAGAAAGATTTGATTACTACTAATCTGACTACAGAAGAAAAATGATCTGTCACAGTACTGATCTGAGGATTACTGTGCTGATATAAAAAAGGTGAAATCAGGGAAGTTGGGAACTGATCTGAGTACTACTGTGCTGACCCAACAACTGATCTGATGCTCAAAAGGTTACTCAGCTGATCACAGTACTCAGCTGATCCAGATAAGTACATATTAATATTTTAAAAAGCAAGAAAATGAAGTGAATTATTTCTGAAACCTACTGTGCTGATATGCATCAGAACAGTCTTTTAGATTACTAATAGAGATGATTAGTACACTCCTCTATTTTTAACCTAACCACTGTGGTGTATTTATCAAACACAAAATGGCTCCAAGAAATAAGAATGGTATTCGAATATGAACAGTTTTTTTTTGTTTCACGAATTTCGAGATCTAATCGTAACCATTCATCGTGAAAATAAACTCAATCCACGCCCTAGATTGGTTTTGAATTTATCAAACACGATCACTTGTCATCTTCTTTCTTACGAAATCATTTCTGGAAATTTCATCACTCAACATTACTCTTTCTTCTACACTTCTACAAATGGCTATTGTTAATGTTCTAAGCGAATCTAATGAAGTTATTGGAACATTTGATTCTGGATTTTGGATGCGCGAGAAAGGAATTTTTGTAGAGAACGCTGTCTACTTTAATGGTCGACATTGTCCAGAGAATCAAGCTGTTTTAACTATGTGCGAAGAATGCGGTCTCAGGAAATTCTTGGAATCATACCCTCTCAATGTGTATGAACCTGAAGTAGTGGAATTCTTTTTCCAGCTAGAAGGTGATACCAATGGTGTTCGTTCAACACTGTCCGAACACAAGGTCGAAATAACTCGAGAAATTCTTGAGGTTATGTTGGATTTACCACAAGGACCTGTTGATATCCTGAATTACAAAGCCGGTGAAGAAAAAGAGTGTGTTGGTAGATGGACAAATGAGGAACCAGACACTCTAAACAACTTGAAGAAAGCCGTATTACCTACTGGTCTTCAATTCTTGATGGATATTGCTGGAAAGTGTTTGTTAGGGCAACATCATAGTCAAGACGCTCTATCAAATCTGAAGATTCGCATAATGGCAGCAATAATTGACCGTGTTCAAGGTGATTGGCAAGGTTTCTTTCTGGAAAGACTTTTAAGCGAAAAGGAGAAGATTTTGTTCGATGAGGACTCCGAAGAGTTTTCAATCAAATCAAAATTAGGGTTCGGGAACAAGCTGAGCATTCTGTTGCCTCAGATTGTTGTTAAGAAAGCATACTGGAGTAATCCCAAGAAGTTTCATCAAGGGAAATTCTTGATGAAAAAGGAATCTGTGCGTTATGAACAAGATAATCCTTTGGTGCTACCTCTTCAAGAACTAGAAGCTCAAGAATCTGGTGCTTCTATGTACAAATCAGATGATGATCAACCAGAGAAAAGAACCAAGGCAAAGCATGATCCTATGAGTTCTGGATTAAGAAGAGGGAGGTCTGCAAAAGCCTCAGCAGAGCACACAGTCAGATTTCTTGAAACTGTGGAGAGAAGCAGCTCTGATGATTTTGAGGTTAGTTCTTCTAGACCTAGGGAAATTCTTGATTCTACCCCTACTCCATCAAATTCTGTTCCATTTCAAACTCAACCCACTGATCGAGTTTCAACCTGTTCTGAGGAGTCAGTACACTACTCTCCTATTAGACAGAACACTCCACCCTCACCCATTCAGAACACTTCTTTTCATACCACTCCCCTTTCTAGTCCTCAACATATTCCTGCTACTCATTTTTCCCCTGAACCAGTTCATGGTCAATCTACTGAGCATGAACATAAACCTTCTTCTGAACCTATTGAAATCTCCTCATCTCCAGAAACTGAGGTTATTCAACCCCATTCAGTGTTTTTGATGGACTATCCTATTTGTGACAAGGAAGAGCGGTTTAGGTTTAAACTGAGGAATGCACTTCTAAAATGTTTTCATGGATTAGATGACAGTTCTATGGTGTTTGAACAACTTCTAAGGATAGGTACTTGGGTATATCTTAGAAGGATTGGTTTGAAAGAATTGTTACTTGTAGCAGAAGGCATGGGAGGTTTATCTGTTTTTCATGATTGGGAACAAGAGCAGAGAGAAGCTGCAGGTGTCCAAAATTGTTCAGACTTGTTTACATTGGATTCTGTTATTCAGTTGATTGAAAGATTAACAGGATGTAAATACTCTATGGTTAACCCTGCTGAGACTCATATTGATTCTGATGTCAATTTGGGTACTGAGGATGTTGGTGCTGAAGAGTTTCATAATCAAGCTGATATGGAAGCTGACTATGAAGCTGATACCAATGCAACTGAGGTGTTTGAGAACACAGTTGTAATTGAAGAAACTGTAGTCATAGAGGAACAAACATTGGGTACTGATGGGTTAGATAGTACACCAATTGAGGTTGATCAAAATACTGTGCTGAATGATGTTCAAGAGACAGTAAGACCTGTTCCTGCTGATCCTGTTCCAGATAGCTCAAGCTTTGAGATGTTGAAGAAGCTTAATGCAGAATTGCAAAGTAAGCTGGAAGCAACTTTGATTCAATTTCAGGAAGCTACTGAGAAATTGGAAACGTTATGTGCTACAAGTTCATATGAGCAAGTGATAAATCACACAATGTCCAAAGTCTATGATCTGCATAGATTACAAGAAAAGAAATTGTCTGCTGATTTGCAAAGGAAAGTTGAGTTGCTCATAACACCCTTGAAAGAATGGCAGGATGAAGCCAAAAAGGGGGAAGTTAAGGTTATGAAGGTCATGGAGCAAACTCAAACTCAGCAAGCTCAATTAGTTGTCAGTCAAGATGAACTTAAAGAGAGTATGGATGATCTGAAAGAAGAGATCATTAGTTTGAAGAAGAATATTGCTGATCTCAGAAGACATGGAAAATCTTCTGAAGCAGAAACAACTCAAAAAGCTGAAACTCAAATCATAGCAACTGTTGAAAAGAACATTGCTGAATCTTCATCTGGAAAAAGGAAAGGAAGTTAGTATTGAGTGAAGATGAAGAAGAAGCTGAAGAGTCTGGGAGAGTTACCAGGTCTAAGAGTAAGCTGAAGCATGTTGTTGCTGATAGTAGGCCAAGTGATGAGAAGATGGCTGAAGCTATTGAGAAGCATAATGAGTTGCTTGCTAAGAAGAAAGCTGAATTGATTGAGAAAACACTATGCCAAATAAGCTGATATACAGCGGTTAAAAACCGCTGTAAATTGGAATCAGTAACCGCTGTGGTAATAAGGGCTGTAAAAAGAGGGCGCTGATAGACAGCGGTTATTAACCGCTGTCGTATCTATATACAACAGCGTTTATTAACCGCTGTTATTCCATCAAAACCGATGTGGTATGTGCTCGGTTTGAACCCCTTACAATATTTACGATAGCGGTTTTATTAGTTATGACAGCGGTTATGAACCGCTGTTGTTTGAATTTACTACAGCGGTTTTTAACCGCTGTTGTTTAGAATTACTACAACGGTTTTTAAACGCTGTTGTTTTGAGTTTCTACAGCGGTTTTTAACTGCTGTTATTTATTAACAACCGTTGTTGTACTTGCTCTATAACAGCAACTGTATTAGCTATAACAACGGTTATTAGCCGCTGTTGTATATATCCAATATTTAAAAAAAAAATAATGAAATTTTCATTTGCTAAATTAATAAAAATAAAATACAAAATCTAAAAACTTTTATGTATATATATAAATTCAACTAGACTATTACAATAAATTCATTAATGACCAATTCCTCCCAACGCCTCATTAATTAGCAAACCCACTCAAAGCACGTATAGTTGCAATTGTACTTCGTCAATTTGAGCTTTCAGATCAACCCCGTTAAACTCTCTATCTTTATTCTTAAGTATTCAAGCCAATTTCAAGTCAAATTGGGGCTCTATCAATGTCGTTATCTCTGGTCATTAATGATTCCTTAATGAAGAGATCATCAATCATTCAAAATGATGAGTGTAATTAGCATATAATAAAAATGATGGTTGTAATTACTTACCTTCTCCGCAGCGTAACGCTTTGCTACTCAGCTCCTAAAGTCAAAAAAATGAAAGTAGATACATGAGTGAGTAATGTTAATTATAAATATTATTCTTATGTACAATACAAGAATCTTACCTTGATTTAGTAGACTAATTAAGTCGTATGACAAAGTCTCTCCAATCAAGATCATTATTCGTATGCCAACTTGCTTGATTGTTGATTATTGTTGATTGTTTATGTGGTATCAACTCTTTTGTAGATAAACTCTCTCATGAGATAATTTTTGAAGTTCCCCCTTTGATCCCGCTGACATCAAACACCCTTTCTTCTTTTTATGGTCAACATTAAATGCCAACTAAAAGTATATACAATAAGCATATAAGATACTAACAAAAAAATTAAATAAAGTTCATAAAAGGATGTTAATGTACTTACAAGCACAGCATTCCATACATGAATCTTGTCTTTCTTTGGAAGAAGGTGTCAAGTTGGATTCTTAGCTTTCCAACTCTTAGCACTACATTCTTGTAGTCATCATGATATACCTTAATCTTCTTTTTACGAGGTGCCATATGCACAAACCTATTCATCACAAAGAATATAATACATGGATAAACACAAACCCATGACTTTCATCAATGAAAATTTATATAAATATTTATCTGTGTACTATGACATATTTAATTGGATTTATTGTCCACTAAAAATGTCATTCCATTTCATTCAAAATGGGAACAATCCACATCATCCAACAACATATATTTATATATACTAAACAACATATATATACTAAAGCATTATAACCAATATTGTCAGATGTAACATAAGCCATATCTGTAAATAAAATTAACATGCCGATTCAAAAACCAACGTGATATTGAAATAAGCTGTTATTCTTAAAATCTATAAACAAAACACAAACAAAAAAAAAAGTGAGTGAGAGAGACCTGGAGACTGGAGAGTAGTGAAAGAACTTGCGGGTGGAGAAGAAGATGATGAGGGCAAGGGCGGCGACGGGCGGACTGTACAACATATTGCTACGAAGTGAAGAAGGAACAATGCGGGCCCATACAGGCCCGACGGTGTGCGCACGCGAGTGAGGCGTCGCGGGCCAATACGGCCCACATATGTGAAATGAAGAAAGGAACAACTGTGCGACTGGAGTATATGGAGACATATGTGAAATGAAGAAAGGGAACAACTGTGCGACTGGAGTATATGGAGAGATTATGTGCACAAGGCATTTTTCTTCCATGGTCAATGTATGACGCTGGATTTTTTAAAATGTAAGGCGCTGAAATTTAGATTTTAATTAACTGCACACTCACTTAACATATAAAATGTAAGGCGCTGAAATTTAGATTTTAATTAACTGCACACTCACTTAACATATACAGGAGTCCCTCACTTAAGGGGTGGTGGGACAGTTATATATAATATAATATCTACTTATAACATTGATTAAATAACTAATTAAATTTATGATATATATAATATAATATATATAACTCTATAATCTACGTATTAGATACAAATTTAAAAGATCAATAAAATTTTATATTTACATGAGAATAATAAAACCTAGAAATTATTTTAAATAAATATTAAATTTATTTTATAACCATATAATAATTAAAATATCAAATTTATTTTATAAGCATATAATAATTAAATATGAATTATTTTAAAACTTATTCGGGATTAAATAAATTTTAAAATTTAATCTTCTTTTTTTAATTCAACTCGAATTCTATTTCAGTAAAGGCAAAATCCATAAAAAAAAAAAAAAAGGAAAAAAATATGTTTGATATTTTTTATTAATTTATAAATATTTATCTTAAATAAAAATTCTTTATTTTATTTTTATTAATTGATCATATATATTAATTTTTACTGCTATATATAATTTTTAGGGATATTTACTGTTGTACGTTTTTCTCTTTTTTCATACATAATAATAGGCCTTATAGAAAGAGAATGATTAGAGGAGTTTTCATACATCTTTTTTATTTGTTTATGAATTGCCGTGATTTTCTTTCTAGATTTTTCCTAATTCTTTAATTTGTTTCTTATGTTTTTCTCTAACATTTTATAACTACTCATTGATTTCATGAAATCTAACATTCAATTTCCACATCAACAAAAAAAAAGAAACAATGGATGATCAATTTATTTCTCCTTACCGTCCGACGGACAACTGTGGGTGCAATGCAGGCGAAAAATGTGTCTCTGACGGCTACCCCTCTCACAGAACGAGGGGCGCTTGGGGGAGATAAGAAGAAATATTAGATTTTTTTAATTTGTTTAATAATAATATAATATATTGGACCTGATATTTTATAGATTTTCTTAACTTTTTTATTAATAATATAGTAATATATATGAACAAATATTTTTAAACTTATATCGTTGTTTAATCAAAATTGTATATTGTGTTAATCATTATATATTTCTTAATTGATAAAACTTAAAAAATAATTAAATTAAAAATAAAATTCTTTATAAATCAATAAAATCTTAAAAATATGAAATAATCAAATACAATTTTGAAGATTAATTACAAGATTT
Organism: Galeopsis tetrahit; assembly: GCA_963675135.1. NCBI lineage: Eukaryota > Viridiplantae > Streptophyta > Magnoliopsida > Lamiales > Lamiaceae > Galeopsis > Galeopsis tetrahit. The sequence goes on from OY776120.1 coordinate 42,360,908, forward strand.
ATTTTTTTAATAGATTTTTTTAATATATTTATTTTTGAGAATTTAATCGTATTTCATAAAAAAAATTCAGTAATTTAAAAAAAAATTATCATATTTTTTTATTTAATTATTTTTAAAGATTAATTTGATTATATTACATAAGAGAAGCTATTACAGCGCATAACTAAAACATATCACAGCGGTTACGGAAAACCGCTGTCTATCAGCGCACAAATGGAACCTATGACAGCGGTTCTGAAAAAAGATGCATATGACAGCGGTTTTTGAAGTTTTAACAGCGGTTTTAAAAATAACCGCTGTTATTCAACTGCTGTAAAAAGCATAATTTGGCATAGTGAAAGGAAAGCTGATGAGCAGATTAAGAAACAAAAGTTGAAAGATGCAGAAGCAGCTAGGAAGAAATTTGATAATCGAGTTGCTGCATTGAAGAGGAAAATGAAATCTAAGTCTGTTGTTGGTACTCTTAATGAGAATTACATAGAATTTGTTATTGATGATGAACATTTGGAATACTGGAATAATCTTAAGAAGAAGTGGCAAATTGCAAATTTCATTGTGAAGAAGTTTGGTGATCATCCTACCAAAGAGGATGAGTATGCTGATTTTGAAGACTTTATGCTGAATGTTGCAAGAATCTTCTAGGAAGATGTTTTGTTGCTAGCTGCTGGTGCACACATTCAGATATTGTGTCCTGAAGAACCAGTATGGGAACCTCCAAGATTAGAGAATGGAGAACCTGATCTGAAAGAGGTTGGAAATATCATTTCAAAAATCATTCAAGATGAAGGTATTACAGATCACAAGCACATGTTGGAAATCAAGAACCGGATGTATTTGGCATTCAGAATACCAAATGAAGACTGAAGATGAAGGACTAAGCTCACAAGATAACACTTCTTAACCTTATCTTTATTTTCTTCATGTTGATGTTTTTGTGATTATGTGTAATATTTGGTTTATGTGAAAATATTCTGATGTTGAAATTGATGAATTGAGTGTGATCAAACATATATCTTAAACTACTAATCTGATTGCATTTCAAGTGGTTTTGGCTTCATCAAAAAGGGGGAAATTGTTGGGATATGAATCTGTGAAACAATGTTCTAATTGATGTGTATGTTTTGATGACCAAAAGCAACTTGAGGATAATGGTATATGTGTTTATATGTTGATATAAAAGTTCTATAGAGAATAAGTTTACTGATCTTAATGTGGAAACTGAGAATAAGTTTACTGATCTTATATGAGATATTTGAATCTGATATACTTACTGATCTTATATACTTACTGATCTGATATACTTATTGATTTTATATGCTTACTGATCTTATATGTAAGTTACTGATCTTAGGTGTTTACTGATCTTATTGTATTTACTGATCTGATATATGAATTGTTAGGAACTAAGCTGATGTTTTGTATTGTATAGACAGCTTATAGTATAGGACTTAGATATACTCATCTGTATATAGTTCAGTTGATGTATAGATAGGTTTTATGATTGTAAAGTTGTATTCTATTGTAATCAGCATTGTAAAGTTCAGAACAGTAGATTAGGAATAGATTATAAGAAGATCAGAAGACTAATGAAGACTCAGAAGACTACTTCAGAATAAGAAGACTTCAAAGAAGAGTTGAAGAGAAGCTTAGAAGAATTCTGGAGAAGTTAGAACAGTTTTGGAGAACTGTGCTGATTGGCTAAGAAGAGTAAAAATCAGAACAGTAAGTTACTGTGCTGATTTGGTGAATTTGAAGAATAAGTTTGGAAAACTTATTTAAAGTGTAACTGAATTTATATTTGAAGATATGCTGACTTGGAAGGAAGTTACAAAGTCGGTTACAAGAAGAAGTTACAAAAACAGTTTTAGAGTTAGTTGAGAGTTAGTTCACAAACTGCTAACTGTCATACTAAGTTCTATAAATACTGTGTGATCTCCTACTGCTAAGACTACTGATCTTAAAGCATTCACAAGCAATCTAAGTCTACAGAGCACAAGAAGAACTCACAGAGTTGAAGGAGATTAAAGAAGAGAAGAGCCACTGAATTGAAGAGAAGAATCAAAGGCTATTCAAAGAGAAGTTTTACTTTTCAAGTTTAAGTTTGTATGTTGTAAAACAAGTGTGCTAGTTACTTGGAAAATTACTAGTAGATCGAAGATATACCTGGAGGTATAATCGATAAGATCAAAGTCTTAATCTTGGGACTTTAAGCCACAAGAAACTCAAGGAAGAGTTAATAAAACATCACAAGTGGGATTGTGAGAGTGGATGTAGACATTTGTCGAACCACTATAAAATTTTGTGTTCTTTATTTTTCTGTTTGATATTTGTTTGAATTGTTTAACTAAGAACATTAAGAATTAACAAAGATAAAGATCTAAGTAAAAGTTGAGTATAATCTAGTAAGGCCCATATTGTTTTGAAAAGTACTGATCTGAGCTAAGTAAGCACAGTACAGTACATAAGAAGACTAAATTCCGCACTGCATATTCTGATATTTTGAAAGATTTTTGAAAGTCTATTCACCCCTCCCCTCTAGACTTTCTTAGCTTACTCAATGTTAACTCAACTTTGGGACCAACATTAGGTTATTGCTAGTAATCCTAGAACTTGCCGAAGTTCTTGTTTGAAAGCATAATTGTGTGAGACTTCGTGATATGATATAGGCCATCTTGTTCTAAAGAGTCACTTAGCCAAATTGTCCGAAAAATGAAGTAATTATCCGTGGTTAGCCCCTTTGAGCGTAATTCCTCATTTTCTTGGAAAACTACAATGTTAACCACTTAGCCTTTTATAGCCCATGATACCTACATCTAGTGGGAGGCAACCCAAGGTTTTATTTCTTTCATGTTTTTCTCATTTTAGTAGTTTTGATAGCTTAGTCTCTTTTGTAGGTATGGATGAGGAACATTGTGGATATATTTTCTTGGAGAATGAAGAAGAAAGCAAAGCCAACTTTGAAAAGAGGGAGCAAGTGGTGCAATGGTGATCTTTGAAGAGCATTGGATGTGCAAGTAGAGAGGTAACAACTCGTACCCCCAAACTTAGAATTTTTACATAGCAAAATTCTAAGTTTGGGGGAGTTATTTTTCTTTTATTTCTCCACTAGGTTTTATCCCTTGCATCATTTTATCATTTCGTATGTGTACTTTTTACACCGGCGCACACTTAGCTTTCATATGCTTATATTGTTTGAGTGTGTTTTGAGCATATGTTGGATAGTGGACTTATGGTGAAATGTGAGCATGGATAATCTTTTGAATCCATAGTGAGTAGTTGTGGAGATGTCTATTTGCTTTGAATGTATGCATGATTGGTGATGGATAGTAGTATCATGTTGTGTTCATATTTGTTGATCTTTGATGCCATGAATGCATGATGTGTTGTTGTTTGGGGACATTTGATGAATGTGAAAGCTCTGTTGAATAAACCGGTGAGAATTGAGCCCTAAATCGAACTTTAATCCTATTTAGTTCATTTGAGAGTGAATTAGGTTATTGCTAATAATCCTAGAACTTGCCCAAGTTCTTGTTTGAAAGCATGATTGTGTGATACTTCGTGATATGATATAGGCCATCTTGATCTAAAGAGTCACTTAGCCAAATTGTCCGAAAACCGAAGTAATTATCCGCAGTTAGCCCCTTTGAGCCTAATTCCTCATTTTCTTGGCAAACTACAATGTTAAACACTTAGCCTTTTAGAGCCCTGATACCTACGTCTAGTGGGAGGCAACCCAAGGTTTTATTGCTTTCATGTTTTTCTCGTTTTAGTAGTTTTGATAGCTTAGTCTCTTTTGTAGGTATGGATGAGGAACATTGTGGATATATTTTCTTGGAGAATGAAGAAAAAGCAAAGCCAACTTTGAAAAGAGGGAGCAAGTGGTGCAATAGTGATCTTTAAAGAGCATTGGATGTGCAAGGAGAGAGGTAACAACTTGTACCCCCAAACTTAGAATTTTTACATAGTAAAATTCTAAGTATAGGGAAGTTATTTTTCTTTTATTTCTCCACTAGTTGTTATCCCTTTCCCTTGAATCGTTTTGTCATTTCGTTTGTGTACATTTTGCATCGGTGCACACTTAGCTTTCATAAGCTTATGTTGTTTGAGTTGGTTTTGATCATGTGTTGGATAGTGGACTTATGGTGAAATGTAAGCATGGATAATCTTTGGAATCCATAATGAGTAGTTGTGGTGATGTCTATTTGTTTTGAATGTATGCATGATTGTTGATGGATAGTAGTATCATGTTGTGTTCATATTTGTTGATTTTTGATGCCATAAATGCATGATGTGTTGTTGTTTGGGGACATTTGATGAATGTGAAAGTTCTGTTGAAAAACCGGTGAGAATTGAGCCCTAAATCGAATTTTAATCCGATTTAGTTCATTTGAGAGTGAATTAGGTTATTGCTAGTAATCCTAGAACTTGCTCAAGTTCTTGTTCGAAAGCATGATTGTGTGAGACTTCGTGATATGATATAGGCCATCTTGTTCTTAAGAGTCACTTAGCCAAATTGTTAGAAAACCGAAGTAATTATCTGTAGTTAGCCCCTCTGAGCCTAATTCCTCATTTTCTTGGCAAACTACAATGTTAATCACTTAGCCTTTTAGAGCCCTTGATACCTACATCTAGTGGGAGGCAAACCAAGGTTTTATTGCTTTCATATTTTTCTCGTTTTAGTTGTTTTGATAGCTTAATCTCTTTTGTAGGTATTGATGAGGAACATTGTGGATATATTTTCTTGGAGAATGAAGAAGAAAGCAAAGCTAACTTTGGAAAGACAGAGCAAGTGGTGCAATTGTGATCTTTGAAGAGCATTGGATGTGCAAGCAGGGAGGTACCAACTCGTACCCCCAAACTTAGAATTTTTACATAGTAAAATTCTAAGTTTAGGGGAGTTATTTTTCTTTTATTTCTCCACCAGTTGTTATCCCTTGCATCGTTTTGTCATTTCGTTTCTGAACATTTTGCACCGGCGCACACTTAGCTTTCATATGCTTATGTTGTTTGAGTTGGTTTTGATCATGTTTTGGATAGTGGACTTATGGTGAAATGTGAGCATGGATAATCTTTGGAATCCATAATGAGTAGTTGTGGTGATGTCTATTTGCTTTGAATGAATGCATGATTGGTGATGGATAGTAGTATCATGTTGTGTTCATATTTGTTGAACTTTGATGCCATGAATGCATGATGTGTTGTTGTTTGGGGACATTTGATGAATGTGAAAGCTTTGTAGAAAAAACAGGTGAGAATTGAGCCCTAAATCGAACTTTAATCCGATTTAGTTCATTCGAGAGTGAATTAGGTTATTGCTAGTAATCCTAGAACTTACCCAAGTTCTTGTTTGAAAGCATAATTCTGTGAGACTTCGTGATATGATATAGGCCATCTTGTTCTAAAGAGTCACTTAGCCAAATTGTCTGAAAACCGAAGAAATTATCCATAGTTAGCCCCTTTAAGCGTAATTCCTCATTTTCTTGGAAAACTACAATGTTAACCACTTAGCATTTTAGAGCCCTTGATACCTACATCTAGTGGGAGGCAACCCAAGGTTTTATTTCTTTCATGTTTTTCTCGTTTTAGTAGTTTCGATAGCTTAGTCTCTTTTGTAGGTATGGATGAGGAACATTGTGGATATATTTTCTTGGAGAATGAAGAAGAAAGCAAAGCCAACTTTGAAAAGAGGGAGCAAGTGGTGCAATGGTGATCTTTGAAGAGCATTGGATGTGCAAGGAGGGAGGTAACAACTTGTACCCCCAAACATAGAATTTTTACATAGTAAAATTCTATGTTTGGGGGAGTTAATATTCTTTTATTTCTCCACTAGTTGTTATCGCTTGCATCGTTTTGTAATTTCGTTTGTGTACATTTTGCACCGGCGCACATTTAGCTTTCATATGCTTATGTTGTTTGAGTTGGTTTTGATCATGTGGTGGATAGTGGACTTATCGTGAAATGTGAGCATGGATAATCTTTGGAATCCATAGTGAGTAGTTGTGGTGATGTCTATTTTCTTTGAATGAATGCATGATTGGTGATGGATAATAGTATCATGTTGTGTTCATATTTGTTGATCTTTGATGCCATGAATGCATGATGTGTTGTTGTTTGGGGACATTTGATGAATGTGAAAGTTCTTTTGAATAAGTTGGTGAGAATTGAGCCCTAAATCGAACTTTAATCCGATTTAGTTCATTTGAGAGTGAATTAGGTTTTTGCTAGTAATCCTAGAACTTGCTCAAGTTCTTATTCGAAAGCATGATTGTGTGAGACTTCGTGATATGATATAGGCCATCTTGTTCTTAAGAGTCACTTAGCCAAATTGTTAGAAAACCGAAGTAATTATCTGTAGTTAGCCCCTCTGAGCCTAATTCCTCATTTTCTTGGCAAACTACAATGTTAATCACTTAGCCTTTTAGAGCCCTTGATACCTACATCTAGTGGGAGGCAAACCAAGGTTTTATTGCTTTCATATTTTTCTCGTTTTAGTTGTTTTGATAGCTTAATCTCTTTTGTAGGTATTGATGAGGAACATTGTGGATATATTTTCTTGGAGAATGAAGAAGAAAGCAAAGCTAACTTTGGAAAGACAGAGCAAGTGGTGCAATTGTGATCTTTGAAGAGCATTGGATGTGCAAGCAGGGAGGTACCAACTCGTACCCCCAAACTTAGAATTTTTACATAGTAAAATTCTAAGTTTAGGGGAGTTATTTTTCTTTTATTTCTCCACCAGTTGTTATCCCTTGCATCGTTTTGTCATTTCGTTTATGTACATTTTGCACCGGCGCACACTTAGCTTTCATATGCTTATGTTGTTTGAGTTGGTTTTGATCATGTTTTGGATAGTGGACTTATGGTGAAATGTGAGCATGGATAATCTTTGGAATCCATAATGAGTAGTTATGGTGATGTCTATTTGCTTTGAATGAATGCATGATTGGTGATGGATAGTAGTATCATGTTGTGTTCATATTTGTTGAACTTTGATGCCATGAATGCATGATGTGTTGTTGTTTGGGGACATTTGATGAATGTGAAAGTTCTGTTGAATAAACCGATGAGAATTGAGCCCTACATCGAACTTTAATCCGATTTAGTTCATTTGAGAGTGAATTAGGTTATTGCTAGTAATCCTAGAACTTGTCGAAGTTCTATTTGAAAGCATGATTGTGTGAGACTTCGTGATATGATATAGGCCAACTTGTTCTAAAGAGTCACTTAGCCAAATTGTCCGAAAACCGAAGTAATTATCCGCAGTTAGCCCCTTTGAGCGTAATTCCTCATTTTCTTGGCAAACTACAATGTTAAACACTTAGCCTTTTAGAGCCATTGATACCTACATGTAGTGGGAGGCAACCCAAGGTTTTATTGCTTTCATGTTTTTCTCGTTTTAGTAGTTTTCATAGCTTAGTCTCTTTTGTAGGTATGGATGAGGAACATTGTGGATATATTTTCTTGGAGAATGAAGAAGAAAGCAAAGCCAACTTTGAAAAGAGGGAGTAAGTGGTGCAATGGTGATCTTTGAAGAGCATTGGATGTGCAAGGAGAGAGGTAACAATCTGTACCCCCAAACTTAGAATTTTTACATAGTAAAATTCTATGTTTGGGGGAGTTATATTTCTCTTATTTCTCCACTAGTTGTTATCCCTTGCATCGTTTTGTCATTTCGTTTGTGTACATTTTGCTCTGCCGCACACTTAACTTTCATATTCTTATGTTGTTTTAGTTGGTTTTGATCATGTGGTGGATAGTGGACTTATGGTGAAATGTGAGCATGGATAATCTTTGGAATCCATAATGACTAGTTGTGGTGATGTCTATTTGCTTTGAATGTATGCATGATTGGTGATGGATAATAGTATCATGTTGTGTTCATATTTGTTGATCTTTGATGTCATGAATGCATGATGTGTTGTTATTTGGCGATATTTGATGAATGTGAAAGCTCTGTTGAATAAACCGGTGAGATTTGAACCGTATATCGAACTTTAATCCGATTTAGATCATATGAGAGTGAATTAGGTTATTGCTAGTAATCCTAGAACTTGCCGAAGTTCTTGTTTGAAAGCATGATTGTGTCAGACTTCGTGATATGATATATGCCATCTTGTTCTAAAGAGTCACTTAGCCAAATTGTCCGAAAAACCGAAGTAATTATCCGTAGTTAGACCCTTTGTGCGTAATTCCTCATTTTCTTGGCAAACTACAATGTTAAAAAGTTAGCCTTTTAGAGCCATTGATACCTACATCTAGTGGGAGGAAACCCAAGGTTTTATTGCTTTCATGTTTTTCTCGTTTTAGTAGTTTTGATAGCTTAGTCTCTTTTGTAGGTATGGATGAGGAACATTGTGGATATATTTTCTTGGAGAATGAAGAACAAAGCAAAGCCAACTTTGGAAAGAGGGAGCAAGTGGTGCAATGGTGATATTTGAAGAGCATTGGATGTGCAAGGAGGGAGGTAACAACTTGTACCCCCAAACTTAGAATTTTAACATAGTAAAATTCTAAGTTTGGGGAAGTTATTTTTCTTTTATTTCTCCACTAGTTGTTATCCCTTTCCCTTGCATCATTTTGTCATTTTGTTTGTGTACATTTTGCACCGGCGCACACTTAGCTTTCATATGCTTATGTTGTTTGAGTTGGTTTTGATCATGTGTTGGATAGTGGACTTATGGTGAAAGGTGAGCATGGATAATCTTTGGAATCCATAGTGAGTAGTTGTGGTGATGTCTATTTGCTTTGAATGTATGCATGATTGGTGATGGATAGTAGTATCATGTTGTGTTCATATTTGTTGATATTTGATGCCATTAATTCATGATGTGTTGTTGTTTGGGGACATTTGATGAATGTGAAAGTTCTGTTGAATAAACCGATGAGAATTGAGCCCTAAATCGAACTTTAATCCGATTTAGTTCATTTGAGAGTGAATTAGGTTATTGCTAGGCATCCTAGATCTTGCCGAAGTTCTATTTGAAAGCATGATTGTGTGAGACTTCGTGATATGATATAACCCATGTTGTTCTAAAGAGTCACTTAGCCAAATTGTCCGAAACCGAAGTAATTATCCGTAGTTAGCCCCTTTGAGCGTAATTCCTCATTTTTTGGAAAACTACAATGTTAACCACTTAGCCTTTTAGAGCCATTGATACGTACATCTAGTGGGAGGCACCCCAAGGTTTTATTTCTTTCATGTTTTTCTCGTTTTAGTAGTTTTGATAGCTTAGTCTCTTTTGTAGGTATGGATGAGGAACATTGTGGATATATTTTCTTGGAGAATGAAGAACAAAGCTAAGCCAACTTTGAAAAGAGGGAGCAAGCGGTGCAATGGTGATCTTTGAAGAGCATTGGATGTGCAAATAGAGAGGTAACAACTTGTACCCCCAAACTTAGAATTTTTACATAGTAAAATTTTATGTTTCTTTTATTTCTCCACTAGGTGTTATCCCTTGCATCGTTTTGTCATTTCGTTTGTGTACATTTTGCACCGGCGCACACTTAGCTTTCATATGCTTATGTTGTTTGAGTTGGTTTTGATCATGTGTTGGATAGTGGACTTATGGTGAAATGTGAGCATGGATAATCTTTGGAATCCATAATGAGTAGTTGTGGTGATGTCTATTTGCTTTGAATGTATGCATTAGTGGTGATGGATAGTAGTATCATGTTGTGTTCATATTTGTTGATATTTGATGCCATTAATGCATGATGTGTTGTTGTTTGGGGACATTTGATGAATGTGAAAGTTTTGTTGAATAAACCGATGAGAATTGGGCCCTAAATCGAACTTTAATCCGATTTAGTTCATTTGAGAGTGAATTAGGTTATTGCTAGTAATCCTAGAACTTGCCGAAGTTCTATTTGAAAGCATGATTGTGTGAGACTTCGTGATATGATGTAGGCCATCTTGTTCTAAAGAGTCACTTAGCCAAATTGTCTAAAAACCGAAGTAATTATCCGTAGTTAGCCCCTTTGAGCGTAATTCCTCATTTTCTTGGCAAACTACAATGTTAAATACTTAGCCTTTTAGAGCCATTGATACCTACATCTAGTGGGAGGCAACCCAAGGTTTTATTGCTTTCATGTTTTTCTCGTTTTAGCAGTTTTGATAGCTTAGTCTCTTTTGTAGGTATGGATGAGGAACATTGTGGATATATTTTCTTGGAGAATGAAGAACAAAGCTAAGCCAACTTTGAAAAGAGGGAGCAAGTGGTGCAATGGTGATCTTTGAAGAGCATTGGATGTGCAAGTAGAGAGGTAACAACTTGTTCCCCCAAACTTTGAATTTTTACATAGTAAAATTCTAAGTTTGTGGTGATGTCTATTTGCTTTGAACGTATGCATGATTGGTGATGGATAGTAGTATCATGTTGTGTTCATATTTGTTGATATTTGATGCCATTAATTCATGATGTGTTGTTGTTTGGGGACATTTGATGAATGTGAAAGTTCTGTTGAATAAACCGATGAGAATTGAGCCCTAAATCGAACTTTAATCTGATTTAGTTCATTTGAGAGTGAATTAGGTTATTGCTAGGCATCCTAGATCTTGCCGAAGTTCTATTTGAAAGCATGATTGTGTGAGACTTCGTGATATGATATAACCCATGTTGTTCTAAAGAGTCACTTAGCCAAATTGTCCGAAACCGAAGTAATTATCCGTAGTTAGCCCCTTTGAGCGTAATTCCTCATTTTTTGGAAAACTACAATGTTAACCACTTAGCCTTTTAGAGCCATTGATACGTACATCTAGTGGGAGGCACCCCAAGGTTTTATTTCTTTCATGTTTTTCTCGTTTTAGTAGTTTTGATAGCTTAGTCTCTTTTGTAGGTATGGATGAGGAACATTGTGGATATATTTTCTTGGAGAATGAGGAAGAAAGCAAAGCCAACTTTGAAAAGAGGGAGCAAGTGGTGCAATGGTGATCTATGAAGAGCATTGGATGTGCAAGGAGGGAGGTAACAACTTGTACCCCCAAACTTAGAATTTTTACATAGTAAAATTTTAAGTTTGGGGAAGTTATTTTTCTTTTATTTGAAATGTAAGCATGTATAATCTTTGGAATCCATAATGAGTAGTTGTGTTGATGTCTATTTGCTTTGAATTTATGCATGATTGGTGATGGATAGTAGTATCATGATGTGTTCATATTTGTTGATTTTTTATGCCATGAATGCATGATGTGTTGTTGTTTGGGGACATTTGATAAATGTTAAAGTTTTGTTGAATAAACCGGTGAGAATTGAGCCCTAAATCAAACTTTAATCCGATTTAGTTCATTTGAGAGTGAATTAGGTTATTGCTAGTAATCCTAGAACTTGCCGAAGTTCTATTTGAAAGCATGATTGTGTGAGACTTTGTGATATGATATAGGCCATCTTGTTCTAAAGAGTCACTTAGCCAAATTGTCCGAAACCGAAGTAATTATCCGTAGTTAGCCCCTTTGAGCGTAATTCCTCATTTTTTTGGAAAACTACAATGTTAACCACTTAGCCTTTTAGAGCCATTGATACGTACATCTAGTGGGAGGCACCCCAAGGTTTTATTTCTTTCATGTTTTTATCGTTTTAGTAGTTTTGATAGCTTAGTCTCTTTTGTAGGTATGGATGAGGAACATTGTGGATACATTTTCTTGGAGAATGAGGAAGAAAGCAAAGCCAACTTTGAAAAGAGGGAGCAAGTGGTGCAATGGTGATCTATGAAGAGCATTGCATGTGCAAGGAGGGAGGTAACAACTTGTACCCCCAAACTTAGAATTTTTACATAGTAAAATTTTAAGTTTGGGGAAGTTATTTTTCTTTTATTTGAAATGTAAGCATGGATAATCTTTGGAATCCATAATGAGTAGTTGTGTTGATGTCTATTTGCTTTGAATTTATGCATGATTGGTGATGGATAGTAGTATCATGATGTGTTCATATTTGTTGATTTTTTATGCCATGAATGCATGATGTGTTGTTGTTTGGGGACATTTGATGAATGTTAAAGTTTTGTTGAATAAACCGGTGAGAATTGAGCCCTAAATCAAACTTTAATCCGATTTAGTTCATTTGAGAGTGAATTAGGTTATTGATGTAATCCTAGAACTTGCCGAAGTTCTATTTGAAAGCATGATTGTGTGAGACTTCGTGATATGATATAGGCCATCTTGTTCTAAAGAGTGACTTAGCCAAATTATCCGAAACCGAAGTAATTATCCGTAGTTAGCCCCTTTGAGCGTAATTCCTCATTTTCTTAGAAAACTACAATGTTAACCACTTAGCCTTTTAGAGCCATTGATACCTACATCTAGTGGGAGCCAACCCAAGGTTTTATTTCTTTCATGTTTTTCTCGTTTTAGTAGTTTTGATAGTGTGAGACTTCGTGATATGATGTAGGCCATCTTGTTCTAAAGAGTCACTTAGCCAAATTGTCTAAAAACCAAAGTAATTATCCGTAGTTAGCCCCTTTGAGCGTAATTCCTCATTTTCTTGGCAAACTACAATGTTAAACACTAGTGGGAGGCAACCCAAGGTTTTATTGCTCTCATGTTTTTCTCGTTTTAGTAGTTTTGATAGCTTAGTCTCTTTTGTAGGTATGGATGAGGAACATTGTGGATATATTTTCTTGGAGAATTAAGAACAAAGCAAAGCCAACTTTGAAAAGAGGGAGCAAGTGGTGCAATGGTGATCTTTGAAGAGCATTGGATGTGCAAGTAGAGAGGTAACAACTTGTACCCCCAAACTTAGAATTTTTACATAGTAAAATTCTAAGTTTGGGGGAGTTATTTTTCTTTTATTTCTCCACTAGGTGTTATCCCTTGCATCGTTTTGTCATTTCGTTTGTGTACATTTTGCACCGGCGCACACTTAGCTTTCATATGCTTATGTTGTTTGAGTTGGTTTTGATCCTGTGTTGGATAGTGGACTTATGGTTAAATGTGAGCATGGATCATCTTTGGAATCCATAATGAGTAGTTGTGGTGATGTCTATTTTCTTTGAAAGTATGCATGATTGGTGATGGATAGTAGTATCATGTTTTGTTCATATTTGTTGATATTTGATGCCATTAATGCATGATGTGTTGTTGTTTGGGGACATTTGATGAATGTGAAAGTTCTGTTGAATAAATCGATGAGAATTGATCCCTACATCGAACTTTAATCCGATTTAGTTCATTTGAGAGTGAATTAGGTTATTGCTAGTAATCCTAGAACTTGCCGAATTTCTATTTGAAAGCATGATTGTGTGAGACTTCGTGATATGATATAGGCCATCTTGTTCTAAAGAGTCACTTAGCCAAATTGTCCGAAAACCGAAGTAATTATCCGTAGTTAGCCCCTTTGAGCGTAATTCCTCATTTTCTTGGCAAACTACAATGTTAAACACTTAGCCTTTTAGAGCCATTGATACCTACATCTAGTGGGAGGCAACCCAAGGTTTTATTGCTTTCATGTTTTTCTCGTTTTAGCAGTTTTGATAGCTTAGTCTCTTTTGTAGGTATGGATGAGGAACATTGTGGATATATTTTCTTGGAGAATGAAGAACAAAGCTAAGCCAACTTTGAAAAGAGGGAGCAAGTGGTGCAATGGTGATCTTTGAAGAGCATTGGATGTGCAAGTAGAGAGGTAACAACTTGTTCCCCCAAACTTTGAATTTTTACATAGTAAAATTCTAAGTTTGGGGGAGTTATTTTTCTTTTATTTCTCCACTAGGTGTTATCCCTTGCATCGTTTTGTCATTTCGTTTGTGTACATTTTGCACCGACGCACACTTAGCTTTCATATGCTTATGTTTTTTGAGTTGGTTTTGATCATGTGTTGGATAGTGGACTTATGGTGAAATGTGAGCTTGGATAATCTTTGGAATCCATAATGAGTAGTTGTGGTGATGTCTATTTGCTTTGAATGTATGCATGATTGGTGATGGGTAGTAGTATAATGTTGTGTTCATATTTGTTGATATTTGATGCCATTAATGCATGATGTGTTGTTGTTTGGGGACATTTGATGAATGTGAAAGTTCTGTTGAATAAACCGATGAGAATTGAGCCCTAAATCGAACTTTAATCCGATTTAGTTCATTTGAGAGTGAATTAGGTTATTGCTAGGAATCCTAGAACTTGCCGAAGTTCTATTTGAAAGCATGATTGTGTGAGACTTCGTGATATGATATAGGACATCTTGTTCTAAAGAGTCATTTAGCCAAATTGTCCGAAACCGAAGTAATTATCCGTAGTTAGCCCCTTTGAGCGTAATTCCTCATTTTTTGGAAAACTACAATGTTAACCACTTAGCCTTTTAGAGCCATTGATACCTACATCTAGTGGGAGGCACCCCAAGGTTTTATTTCTTTCATGTTTTTCTCGTTTTAGTAGTTTTGATAGCTTATCCTCTTTTGTAGGTATGGATGAGGAACATTGTGGATATATTTTCTTGGAGAATGAGGAAGAAAGCCAAGCCAACTTTGAAAAGAGGGAGCAAGTGGTGCAATGGTGATCTTTCAAGAGCATTGGATGTGCAAGTAGAGAGGTAACAACTTGTACCCCCAAACTTAGAATTTAAAAATTCTAAGTTTGGGGAAGTTATTTTTCTTTTATTTCTCCACTAGTTTTTATCCCTTGCATCGTTTTGTCATTTCGTTTGTGTACATTTTGCATCGGTGCACACTTAGCTTTCATAAGCATATGTTGTTTGAGTTGGTTTTGATCATTTGTTGGATAGTGGACTTATGGTGAAATGTAAGCATGGATAATCTTTGGAATCCATAATGAGTAGTTGTGGTGATGTCTATTTATTTTGAATGTATGCATGATTGTTGATGGATAGTAGTATCATGTTCTGTTCATATTTGTTGATTTTTGATGCCATAAATGCATGATGTGTTGTTGTTTGGGGACATTTGATGAATGTGAAAGTTCTGTTGAAAAACCGGTGAGAATTGAGCCCTAAATCGAACTTTAATCCGATTTAGTTCATTTGAGAGTGAATTAGGTTATTGCAAGTAATCCTAGAACTTGCCGAAGTTCTATTTGAAAGCATGATTGTGTGAGACTTCGTGATATGATATAGGCCATCTTGTTCTAAAGAGTCACTTAGCCAAATTGTCCGAAACCGAAGTAATTATCCGTAGGTAGCCCCTTTGAGCGTAATTCCTCATTTTCTTGGCAAACTACAATGTTAACCACTTAGCCTTTTAGAGCCATTGATACCTACATCTAGTGGGAGCCAACCCAAGGTTTTATTTCTTTCATGTTTTTCTCGTTTTAGTAGTTTTGATAGCTTAGTCTCTTTTGTAGGTATGGATGAGGAACATTGTGGATATATTTTCTTGGAGAATGAGGAAGAAAGCAAAGCCAACTTTGAAAAGAGGGAGCAAATGGTGCAATGGTGATCTTTGAAGAGCATTGGATGTGGAAGTAGAGAGGTAACAACTTGTATCCCCAAACTTAGAATTTTTACATAGTAAAATTCAATGTTTGGGGGAGTTATTTTTTTTCTTTTATTTCTCCACTAGTTGTTATCCCTTGCATCATTTTGTCATTTCGTTTGTGTACATTTTGCACCGGCGCACACTTAGATTTCATATGCTTATGTTGTTTGAGTTAGTTTTGATCATGTGTTGGATAGTGGACTTATGGTGAAATGTGAGCATGGATAATCTTTGGAATCCATAATGAGTAGTTGTGTTGATGTCTATTTGCTTTGAATGTATGCATGATTGGTGATAGATAGTAGTATCATGTTGTGTTCATATTTGTTAATTTTTGATGCCATGAATGCATGATGTGTTGTTGTTTGGGGACATTTGATGAATGTTAAAGTTTTGTTGAATAAACCGGTGAGAATTGAGCCATAAATCGTACTTTAATTCGATTTAGTTCATTTGAGAGTGAATTAGGTTATTGCTAGTAATCCTAGAACTTGCCGAAGTTCTTGTTTGAAAGCATGATTGTGTGAGACTTCGTAATATGATATAGGCCATCTTGTTCTAAAGAGTCACTTAGCCAAATTGTCTGAAAACCGAAGTAATTATCCGTAGTTAGCCCCTTTGAGCCTAATTCCTCATTTTCTTGGCAAACTACAATGTTAACCACTTAGCCTTTTAGAGCCCTTGATACCTACATCTAGTGGGAGGCAACCCAAGGTTTTATTGCTTTCATATTTTTCTCGTTTTAGTTGTTTTGATAGCTTAGTCTCTTTTGTAGGTATGGATGAGGAACATTGTGGATATATTTTCTTGGAGAATGAAGAACAAAGCAAAGCCAACTTTGAAAAGAGGGAGCAAGTGGTGCAATGGTGATCTTTGAAGAGCATTGGATGTGCAAGGAGAGAGGTAACAACTTGTTCCCCCAAACTTTGAATTTTTACATAGTAAAATTCTAAGTTTGGGGGAGTTATTTTTCTTTTATTTCTCCACTAGGTGTTATCCCTTGCATCGTTTTGTCATTTCGTTTGTGTACATTTTGCACTGGCGCACACTTAGCTTTCATATGCTTATGTTGTTTGAGTTGGTTTTGATCATGTGTTGGATAGTGGACTTATGGTGAAATGTGAGCATGGATAATCTTTGGAATCCATAATGAGTAGTTGTGGTGATGTCTATTTGCTTTGAATGTATGCATGATTGGTGATGGATAGTAGTATCATGTTGTGTTCATATTTGTTGATATTTGATGCCATGAATGCATGATGTGTTGTTGTTTGGGGACATTTGATGAATGTGAAAGTTCTGTTGACTAAATCGATGAGAATTGAGCCCTAAATCGAACTTTAATCCGATTTAGTTCATTTGAGAGTGAATTAGATTAATGCTAGGAATCCTAGAACTTGCCGAAGTTCTATATGAAAGCATGATTGTGTGAGACTTCGTGATATGATATAGGCCATGTTGTTCTAAAGAGTCACTTAGCCAAATTGTCCGAAAACCGAAGTAATTATCCGTAGTTAGCCCCTTTGAGCGTAATTCCTCATTTTTTGGAAAACTACAATGTTAACCACTTAGCCTTTTAGAGCCATTGATACGTACATCTAGTGGGAGGCACCCCAAGGTTTTATTTCTTTCATGTTTTTCTCGTTTTAGTAGTTTTGATAGCTTAGTCTCTTTTGTAGGTATGGATGAGGAACATTGTGGATATATTTTCTTGGAGAATGAGGAAGAAAGCAAAGCCAACTTTGAAAAGAGGGAGCAAGTGGTGCAATGGTGATCTTTCAAGAGCATTGGATGTGCAAGTAGAGAGGTAACAACTTGTACCCCCAAACTTAGAATTTAAAAATTCTAAGTTTGGGGAAGTTATTTTTCTTTTATTTCTCCACTAGTTGTTATCCCTTGCATCGTTTTGTCATTTCGTTTGTGTACATTTTGCATCGGTGCACACTTAGCTTTCATAAGCTTATGTTGTTTGAGTTGGTTTTGATCATGTGTTGGATAGTGGACTTATGGTGAAATGTAAGCATGGATATTCTTTGGAATCCATAATGAGTAGTTGTGGTGATGTCTATTTGTTTTGAATGTATGCATGATTGTTGATGGATAGTAGTATCATGTTGTGTTCATATTTGTTGATTTTTGATGCCATAAATGCATGATGTGTTGTTGTCTGGGGACATTTGATGAATGTGAAAGTTCTGTTGAAAAACCGGTGAGAATTGAGCCCTAAATCGAACTTTAATCCGATTTAGTTCATTTGAGAGTGAATTAGGTTATTGCTAGTAATCCTAGAACTTGCCGAAGTTATTGTTTGAAAGCATGATTGTGTGAGACTTCGTGATATGATATAGGCCATCTTGTTCTAAAGAGTCACTTAGCCAAATTGTCTAAAAACCGAAGTAATTATCCGTAGTTAACCCCTTTGAGCCTAATTCCTCATTCTCTTGGCAAACTACAATGTTAACCACTTAGCCTTTTAGAGCCCTTGATACCTACATCTAGTGGGAGGCAACCCAAGGTTTTATTGCTTTCATGTTGTTCTCGTTTTAGTAGTTTTGATAGCTTAGTCTCTTTTGTAGGTATGGATGAGGAACATTGTGGATATATTTTCTTGGAGAATGAAGAAGAAAGCAAAGCCAACTTTGGAAAGGGGGAGCAAGTGGTGCAATGGTGATCTTTGAAGAGCATTGGATGTGCAAGGAGGGAGGTACCAACTTGTACCCCCAAACTTAGAAATTTTACATAGTAAAATTCTATGTTTGGCGGAGTTATTTTTCTTTTATTTCTCCACTAGTTGTTATCCCATGTATCGTTTTGTCCTTTCGTTTGTGTACATTTTGCACCGGCGCACACTTAACTTTCATATACTTATGTTGTTTGAAATGGTTTGAAATGTGAGCATGGATAATCTTTGGAATCCATAGTGAGTAGTTGTGGTGATGTCTATTTGCTTTGAATGTATACATGATTGGTGATGGATAGTAGTATCATGTTGTGTTCTTATTTGTTGATCTTTGATGCCATTAATGCATGATGTGTTGTTGTTTGGGGACATTTGATGAATGTGAAAGTTCTGTTGAATAAATCGGTGAGAATTGAGCCCTAAATCGAACTTTTATCTGATTTAGTACATTTGAGAGTGAATTAGGTTATTGCTAGTAATCCTAGAACTTGCCCAAGTTCTTGTTTGAAAGCATGATTGTGTGAGACTTCGTGATATGATATAGGTCATCTTGTTCTAAAGAGTCACTTAGCCAAATTGTTTAAAAACCGAAGTAATTATCCGTAGTTAACCCCTTTGAGCCTAATTCCTCATTTTCTTGGCAAACTACAATGTTAACCACTTAGCCTTTTAGAGCCCTTGATACTTACATCTAGTGGGAGGCAACCCAACGTTTTATTGCTTTCATGTTTTTCTCATTTTAGTAGTTTTGATAGCTTAGTCTCTTTTGTAGGTATGGATGAGGAACATTGTGGATATATTTTCTTGGAGAATGAAGAAGAAAGCAAAGCCAACTTTGGAAAGGGGGAGCAAGTGGCGCAATGGTGATCTTTGAAGAGCATTGGATGTGCAGGGAGGGAGGTACCAACTTGTAACCCCAAACTTAGAATTTTTACATAGTAAAATTCTATGTTTGGGGGAGTTTTTTTCTTTTATTTCTCCACTAGTTGTTATCCCTTGTATCGTTTTGTCCTTTCGTTTGTGTACATTTTGCACCGGCGCACACTTAACTTTCATATGCTTATGTTGTTTGAGTTGGTTTGAAATGTGATCATGGATAATCATTGGAATCCATAGTGAGTAGTTGTGGTGATGTCTATTTGCTTTGAATGTATACATGATTGGTGATGGATAGTAGTATCATGTTGTGTTCATATTTGTTGATCTTTGATGCCATGAATGCATGATGTGTTGTTGTTTGGGGACATTTGATGAATGTAAAAGTTCTGTTGAATAAATCGGTGAGAATTGAGCCCTATATCGAACTTTTATCTAATTTAGTTCATTTGAAAGTGAATTAGGTTATTGCTAGTAATCCTAGAACTTTCCCAAGTTCTTGTTTGAAAGCATGATTGTGTAAGACTTCGTGATATGATATAGGTCATCTTGTTCTAAAGAGTCACTTAGCCAAATTGTCCGAAAACTGAAGTAATTATCCGTAGTTAGCCCCTATGAGCGCAATTCCTCATTTTCTTGGCAAACTACAATGTTAACCACTTAGCCTTTTAGAGCCCTTGACACCTACATCTAGTGGGAGGCAACCCAAGGTTTTATTGCTTTCAAGTTTTTCTCGGTTTAGTAGTTTTGATAGCTTAGTCTCTTTTGTAGGTATGGATGAGAAACATTGTGGATACATTTTTTGGAGAATGAAGAAGAAAGCAAAGCCAACTTTGGAAAGACAGAGCAAGTGGTGCAATGCTGATCTTTGACGAGCATTGGATGTGCAAGGAGGGAGGTAACAACTTTTACCCCCAAACTTAGAATTTTTACATAGTAAAATTCTAAGTTTGGGGGAGTTATTTTTCTTTTATTTCTCCACTAGTTGTTATCCCTTGCATCGTTTTGTCATTTCGCTTGTGTACATTTTTCACCGGCGTACACTTAACTTTCATATGCTTATGTTGTTTGAGTTGGTTTTGATCATGTGTTAGATAGTGGACTTATGGTGAAATGTGAAAGTTCTGTTGAATAAACCGGTGAGAATTGAGCCCTAAATCAAACTTTAATCCGATTTAGTTCATTTGAGAGTGAATTAGGTTATTGCTACTAATCCTATAACATGCCCAAGTTCTTGTTTGAAAGCATTATTGTGTGAGACTTCGTGATATGATATAGGACATCTTGTTCTAAAGAGTCACTTAGCCAAATTGTTCGAAAACCGAAGTAATTATCCGTAGTTAGCCCCTTTGAGCCTAATTCCTCATTTTCTTGGCAAACTACAATGTTAACCACTTAGCCTTTTAGAGCCCTTGATACCTACATCTAGTGGGGGATAAAAGACAAAGTGGAAAAACATGTGCTTAAATATCTTTGGTTTAAGGAGAAATTGGAATGAGTTGAAAAAAAGAGAGAAGATGAAAAGAGATACAAAAAAAAAAAAAATCAATGAAAAGGAAAAGAGGGACAAAGAGCCCCAAGAGCTTGAAAAGAAAAAAAACTTGGTTTAAAAAGATGAGGTGATGAATGCATGAAAATAAAGAAAATGAAAAGTGAGGATAGAGGTTGTAAATTTTGAAGGTGAAAGCACAAATTGTAAAACAATAAGTTTTGTCCTCGACTAGAAGAGTCACAATTCTCAAATCCATCCCACCTTGTCCAAAGAGTCAATGTTACATCTTTGATTAAGTCCTATTGATCACATTGTTGAACACTGTAGTGGTGTAGAAATGTGGACAAGCTTATGGTGATTGCATAGCATAACTTGGTTGTTGAGTGCATTCATATCCTCAATTTGTTTGTATGTTTGAGAGAAACACTCTATCATGTGAGTGGAGAGCTTGATCATTTTGATTTTGTTTCCCCATCACAATATGTTGTGTACTTGTGCATTCTTTGATATATGAGTATGAATTGCAATAATGGGCCTATTACCACCATTGAGAAAGCACTTTGAGAAAGAGACCTCACCACACTTTACTTTGCATGTGTGATTTGCATTGAATATTCCATTGTGATCATTCCAATAAAAAAGGTATGGAATATAAAAGAAAAAAAGAAAACCTAAAACCATAAGCTCACAAGTCAAGCCAGAGGCCGGAGTGTCGTTAAAACCTTGCCCGGGAAAACCCTCCTTAAGGAAAAAACCCAGGCGAAGGAAAAAGGTAAACTCCTCTAACAATCAATGTGTGTAAAAGACGGTATACAAATCTTTATGCAAGAAAGTAAGTAAGAAATCTGGAGGATAGCCCCTCCAAATGAAGTTGATCTTCGTCTTGGCCACTGCGTCAGCCGCTTGGTTGGCCTCTCTAAAAGTGTGAGAATACCGAATGTACATGTTTGTGGTAAAAGGATGAACCTGACTCTAGAGGCCCTGCAGTCGCCAGGGATAGAAGGAGTAGAGCTCATCAAAGTGCTAACTGTCAGACTAGAGTCCGACTCGATCCATAAGAACCGCCACCCTTGGGCATGGGCATATTGAATAGCAATGAATGTCGCTGCTAACTCCGCCTCAAAAGGAATACCCCAACCAACCTCTTGGGCAATAGCCGCAACAAAGAACCCCCTGAAGTTCCTAAACACCACCCCTGCATGCAGACTACCTGGAGAGGATGTTGCACTGCCGTCTATGTTGATCTTGTACCAATCCGGATCTGGGGGGATCCATCTAATAGACGAACCCTGTCGAGTCGGCTTGTGCCTGCCCAAAACACCAAGAGATCTGGCAATCAAGAGATTCTGAACTGAACCGTCAGCATAACCCCGAGAGATGCTATTGGCTTCCCTAATAGAAGCAACGATCTGCGCCATACAATGTCTGACTGAGGGGGAGACCCCATCAAAGACCACCCTGTTCCGAAGAGCCCAAATAGCCCAAATTGTAGTGACAAATGCCGCTCTCCATTACTCCAAAGACTGCGGACCCAATCGAACTCTAGTAGCCTGGAGGAAGATATCAAGAAAGCTGATCCCCGTGTGGATCGTGACTCCAAAAAGCCGAATCAGATGCTGAAGAACCTCCAGAGTGAATGGACAGTGAGCTAATAAGTGGTCTAAAGACTCAGAGTCTCTACGACAGAGCATACACATCGAAGGACCGTGAATCCCAAATGAGACCAGCCAATCAGAAGTAGGGAGCTTGCCCCATATCGCCCTCCAAATAACCGTAGAACGACACACCGGAATGAAGGAGCTCCAAATCCACGACGACCAGCCAAGACGAGGGAGAGGAGATCTGAGCATGTCATAGGCCACTCGAGAGGTTAGCTCCCCTGAGGTGGTACCTTCCCAAATACGTTTGTCAGGGCCATGAAGAACCCTAATCTGAAGGATGTCTCTGACGATATCTGTGAAGTCCGTAACGAAGCACTCCTCAAAGTTCCAACAATCGTCATAGAAGAAGTCTCCAATCGTGCTCTTCAGGGTAGCCGCAAACCAATCCGGGAGGCCAATCTTATCAGAAATAGTGTAACCCAACCAGTTATCATGCCAGAAGCTAACTGTCGAACCCCTACCAATCAACCATTTCGACCCATCAAAAAGCCTCGAGACGTGAGGACGAATACCCGACCCAATAGATGAGATCCTCCCATGGGGGCGCAATCTGCCATCCAAGGTAAAGTGTCTCCTGTGAAGCAGAGCTATATCTGGAGATCTATGCTGAAGAATGTCCCAACTCAACTTACAGAGAAAGGAGGCATTCGCCAATCTAATGGAGCGAACCCCCATCCCTCCTTCTCCAAAGGGAGCACAAACCCTCTTCCATGAGACCGAACAAGAACCACTTTTACGATTAACGTCTCCCTTCCAAAGAAAGTTGCACATAGCAGATTCCACCTGGCGAAGTAGTGAAATAGGCCACTTGTAGACCATCATAGAGTGGACCATAGATCCCGTGATAACCGAGTTAATAGAGTCTGCCACAGGCTGTAGATGAGCCTTCCTGGGGCAACCACGAAAGATCGGAACTCCTAGGTAGGTAAAAGGAAGGGAACCTTCTACGATGCCTGTGACTCTGAGCATCCGACGACGAAGCCTTTGGGGAACAGCACGCCCAAAGAAAGCCCTAGACTTCGGAGGACTATAGATCTGACCTGAAAGACGACCATACCCCTGTAAAATAGCATGCAGGTTCCTGATATTAGACTTAGTGGCCCTAAAAAATATCATGATGTCGTCCGCATAGAAGAGATAACGAGGGACATATCGAATGGGACGAAGTCGGCCTCTATCGATCTCCCAATCAATCCATATCCCAAGCGCCTCCTCCGCAATACAAAAAAGCAATGGTGATAGAGGATCTCCCTGACGCACACCCCGGGAGCAATAAAAGTACCCCTTCGGCTCCCCATTGATGAGAACTGAAATTCTAGCCGAGTCCAGGACTCCTCTCACCATAGATATGAAAGTAGTACAGAAGCCCATCCTTGCCATGACTGCCTCCAGAAACTGCCAAAAGATGGTGTCAAACGCTTTGATCATGTCAATCTTCAAGGCCATATGCCCGTGAACTCTCGGGTAGTCCAGGGTATTAATGGCGTCATATGCAAGAGCGATGCAAGTGTGAATCTGCTTCCCCGGGATGAAACCAAACTGATATGCAGAGAGACAACTACTAACAAAAGTGCCCAATCTCGAAGATAGAAATCTGGTCATGACTTTAAAGATGAAGTTACCCATCACAATCGGCCGAAAATCCTCCACTTTACGGGCCCCTTCCATCTTGGGAACAAGCGTCATGAAGCAGGAGTTCAGCCCAGGAGGTAAAAGTCTAAAAATGAAGTAGTGTCTAACAGCATCGATCACCTCCTGGCCCACAATGTCCCAACATCCCTGATAAAAGCAGCCCCCAAAGCCATCCGGACCCGGAGCGCTCGAAGCATCCATATCAAAGACAGCCCTTCGAACCTCTTCCGCTGAGGGAACACTCACAAGGAGACTATTATGGGCATCAGTCACAACGGTATCCATAAAGCTGTCCAGAATACTAGCATCGAAAGGAGACGACCGATCATCCGCAAACAACGGAGAATAGTAAGTAACCACATGGGAACTGATGGTGTCCAAGTCCGTAGTAAGGATGTCTTCAATGAGCAAAGACGTGATACCCCCTAGCTATCCTAGTCTGCTGAGAAATGTGAAAGAATCTGGTGTTTCTATCTCCGTTAGTCAACCACTGCAAACGATTCCTCTGAGTGTAGTATTCTTGCCCGGCCGTCAACAACTCATCAAGATCAACCTGCGCCTGAATCTCATCAGCAAAGGCTGCCTCAGAATCACCCTCCAACTCTATACGGTGCTGAATGTCAGCCAGGCGACGTGTGGCAGACTCGATCTGAGTGAAAACATTCCTGAACACAGTCCTGTTCCACATAACGCAGACTCGATCTTCAAAGCAGACTTGAGCCTCTTCAACTTCCATATAACACAGACAATAGGGTTCTGGTGCATCAACGTTTGGGTCCATGAAGACTCAACAACTGATCTGAAGGAATCATGCTGGCACCACATACTGAGGAACCGAAATGGACGACGAACCTGAACCCAGTCTGATCTGACAGTAAGGACCAAAGGATGATGATCTGACTTATGTCTGGGAAGAGCAATAACCTCCACGCCTGCCCATAAATCCAAAAAATCCCGATTAACTAACACTCTGTCCAACCTAGCAGCTTGAAGACCCATGGGACCCCGACGAATAGACCACGTGAACTGAGATCCAGCGGTATCCAAATCAATCAAACCCGACTCATCCATGAATTCCCTAAAATCAAGAGAAGCTCTAGGAGTATCCAATGTGATCATTCCACCCTCATTGCTTTAAGTGATTAGTTGTTTGAGGACAAACAATATTTTAAGTTTGGGGGGTTTGATTCAGGTGGAATTTAAACGTTTTTTATGTGCATGTGAAACTCACTTTTAGTGTGAATTCATTGATTTATGGGTTGATTATGATTGTTTTGGTCAAAATAAGAGAAAAGTGGTGTTTTGTCGATTTTGTAGGAAAAGCGAAGGATTTTGGGAGCAAAACACCTACCGCAATTCACTGGACCAAATAGAGGAGTGCACCATTGGATCCGGCTCGAAAAACGGAGTGGAATGAAAAATATAATCGAGTCAATCGGAGGTCGGAAGCTCGACATATGAAGAGACGAAAAAGCATGCCCGGGTGGAATGGCCCTGCCACAGTTCTGTACACCCATGTTTTCGATTAGTTCACCTATCGAAGGTTTTGGCCGGGTAGAACCACCCGGGCGGTTCACTTTAGCCCGGTCATGCCCTATTCTATCAAAACTTTCGTATTTTGGCCAAGTAAAACCACCCGGCCACGCCCTGCTTACTCCGTTTTGTTCGTATTTTGACCAGGTGACATGCCCGAGTGAAACCACCCGGCCGGGTGAGATGAAATTCGGGGGTTTTGGCCCATTTTCTCCATTTTTGAAGGATCTAAGTGCAAATCTTACCCCCCCAAACCCTACCCCCAACACTATAAATACCCCAATTCTTGAATTTAAAACATATTACTCCCTTCCACAAGAATTCTTACACGTACAAACACACACTTGAGGTAATCATCACCAATTTCTTCACTTCTCCACCAAATCAAGCAAGGAATGAGTCAAAAGCTTTGGAATTCCATTCCACACCATCCATTAGACTAACCTTTCTCTTTCTCTTTCTTTTTATTTAGTTATTTCATTAGTTTGTGTTAATTGGATTATGTTGATTGTTGGCTAGAACACTTTTGGTTCTAGGGCCTTGTAAATACTTTTGATGAAGTTTATGAATTAGTACTTTGCTTAATTGGTGTTTGTGTGGCTTAATTCTATTTGAATGCTTGATTTTTCACTTCCAAACATGTCATTAGTGTACAATAGTGATGTGTTAATCTTAATTAATTGAAATTGGATTGAGAAATCTTTTTTGATTGATTGATTGCAAGCATTTGACCTAGTTTTATTGAGAGATCGAAAGATGATCAATGATTAGGAGGATATGTGATGATCTTAGGGGCTTAATTGGGTTTTAGGATGCAATTTAGGTAGAGATACTAGGTTGTGTTATATTTCTCTTTGGTTAATTGGATTGAAAAGACTTTTAACTCATTATTTTGTGATCAATCTTATAGAAAAAGCACAACACCACTTGAGTAGATTGTTAATCATATATGAATTCATTAGTATTACATGTGCCTTGGAACCTATCTTCTCATATTTGAGTTTTACTCGTTTATTTCTCGTTTCCGTGGTTTGCATGATATTTGATCGATTTATTATTACTCTTTATTGTCTATTTGTGACCCTTTGGTAGATAATTAGGGGTAATTTCACCATTCAAACTTATCGATCGCCGTCTATTTAGAACTTAATCGACAAACTATATTTTTACACTACACCTCCATGTGGGATCGACCTCGTACTTTCTTCACTACGATATACACCGTATACTTGCGATCGTGTATTTTAAAGTTGTAGAATACGTGAATCATGCGATGCAGAGGTTGAGGGTAGGGAGGGGCAATAGGGGTTGGGTGGGATGGGGGGTTGAGTTGGTTTTTTTTTTTTTTTTTTTCCTTTCTGCTGCATAGCAGCGATGGAGGGGAGAGAGGAGGGAAGGGAGAAGGAGGAAGGAGAAAAATAATTAAGGTTTGAGGGTGCATTTAATAAGGGGAGTGTGTTTGAAAAATGTATAAAAATGATATTTATGACAATTCGAGGGGATGCGCATCTATCCTAATTAAATTTGAGGGGGAGTGCATTAATCGGGGGAGTGTTCTAAACTAAAGTGGATGTGTAAATAGTCAAACCATTACTGAATTACAAATTGAATTGAAGATTTCACCATATCATTTTACTCCCTCTGTCCTATACAAAATTGCACAATTGTCATATTGAGATTTTCCATAGAAATTAACATACTCTAAAAAAAAAAAAATCTCTTCAAAATATACATACCAGCGCACGACCAGTGTACTTAGTTGTAGGAATAATTATTTCCTACATCTACATGCAACTATACAATACACACATGACTCAAATAGGTACATGCAATTGATTGTAAGAAGAGAAAAAATCTAAGATATAAAATGAGTTGCAAATTTCATAAATTAGAAATAAGCAATTGATGATATGATCTAGTATTGAGGGTTGGATTGATATAACATATGAGGTTTAAAAGATATTATAGAAAAAAAATATAGAACTTTACAAGAAATCATGAGTAAATAAAATGAAATTATAAACGGACACCATCTCATCAATTTTTAGAGTTGTATACTGAGTTGAAATAAAAAGAGTGAAGTTGAGAGGGAGAAAGAGAATGAGTAGACACGATACACTAAATTAATGTTATTTTTAATTAAAAAAAATTGACACACATCTCCAATTATCCTAATTTTTTTTCTTTTTTTTCATAAAAGATGGAGAAACCCTTTTTCTTTTCAAACGTGTTTATCCACTCAAGTATTTTAGGGTTGATTTATCCACTCAAGTATTTTAGGGTTGATTTATCCACTTAAGTATTTTAGGGTTGATTTCTGTTGGTTCGCGATTCATTTTTAACCAAAAAAAAATAATATCTCTTAACATTTCCATTCAATTTTAAATGAATAATAAATCAATAAAATTAGTTATAGTTTAAAATAACAATATTCTGATATTAGTAGGAGATACCTCTGTATATTTTGAGTGATGCTCTCGAATTAGTAAAAATTAGATAGATAAAAAAAAAATGTTAACACAGTATAAATAAAACAAAAAAAATTACACTATTTAAAAAAAATACAAAAAAACATAAAATTACTTTATTGTTGTTAAAAAAATTTTGCAAAACAATTTTCTTAACAATTGAATCTAAGTAGCAAGTTATATATCAGATTTGCCAAGGAAAAATGATATAATAATATAAAAATGATTTACACATAAATGCATATATAACATAAAAAAAAACAATACAAAGAATACAAAATCGAACTGCTTGGATTTATGAAAGAACTCCATTAAGTGAGAAAATCCAGCAATTAAACATTAAAGAAACAGAAAATGAAAAAAAATATAAAATGAAAAAAACAAAGTGAAAAAGAATAGGAGACAGTGTAAATGAATGTGAGAAAATTAGATAATACTCCATCGATTAAATGTTGAAGTATATAATAATTGGAAGATCCTATAAAAAGAAGAAACAACAAGGAGAATCAAAAGACTTGAACATGCAAAAAAAAAAAAAAAAATTATAAAGGTGCAATCATAGAACATGTAGACTATTACTCCGTATTATAATTTAGAAGTCTCAATAGATAGGTTAAGCAACAGTTGCTGGTATTACTCCGTATTATAATTTAGAAGTCTCAATAGATAGGTTAAGCAACAGTTGCTGGAAGCCTGGAAATGACAATTTTTATCCTAACCTTTAAAAGAGAAGAAAGAAAGAAGAAATGGGTACATTTTTTTTTTCCATCCCCATGACTCGAACCCAGACCTAGGCCTAGGTAGTGGTGCTTTAACCACTTGAACTATCCCACTTTGTCGAAGAAATGGGTACATAACCGCTATATTAAAAAGGGTTTTTCAATGGTGAGACAGGGGTTTCGTCCTGTCTTACAAAAGGCGTCCAATGAAATTTTGACACGTCATTTTTCTTTAATAAGTGCAATCGCACACCGCTATTTAATAAAATTTTAATTTATTTAAAAAAATTATATAAAATTACTAAAATGTCCCTATAATATTTTTTTTTTTAAATTATATCTACAAATTTATAAACTTAACATTTTTCTATCAATAATTAATAAAATTAATCAGAGTCTAATTAAACATAGCTTATTCTGAACCAATTTTTCTTAATAATCATTCAATTAAAAAAAAAAAAAAAAACTCTTTCTTGTTCATACTCATAATCGCAGAAAACTCATGGTTAAATCAATCTCATTTCACTGTATATTTTCATCAATCTCAATCTCCTTCTCCATCATTTCTACTACCAATCAATACTTAAAAAACCAAATTTTCATTAAGTTCGTCACATTATCTTTCGCTCTTCCAATATTCACGACTAATGGCACGGTCAACGCTTCAAAAAAGAGCAGAGAAGCTCCGCCCATGTCTCCCAAATTGATCTCCACCAGCGCGTGAATGCCGGAGACCGAGAGGAACAGGTGCAGCGGCACAATTTCGCGCGGCACAATTTCGCCGGCTGTTGCAGCGGCACAATTTCGATGGGCGTTTGGAACGCCGATGAGCCACGTCGCCTGTAATGGCTACCGCCGCGACGTCGTCGCACTCCTAGCATCGCCGCACGTCGTCGAGAGTTCTGTGGGGCCACTGTACCGTGTTGGCCAACTCTAATTCATTTTGAAAACCAATTCTTTGCAAATTCGAAGCAGCCTACAGAAACACCAATTCAGTTCGTTGGTGCGATTCCTTTGATGAATTATGAAATATTGAAGTTTAGTTCTTTGATTTCCATGGGAGAAAGGAATTCGAGTTTGTTGAGAAATTAGGTTAAAAGTGTTTTAATTTAAAAATGAAATGTTAATTAGATATATTTATTATTTTATAATTAAATATTTTTACTTCTTTTAAATTAAAAGGATATTTTTGTCATTTTATATATATTAACTTGTTTTATGTGTAGAGCGATGCAGTGCGATTGCATATTTCATAGAGCAAATGTACTAATGCGAAGTGCAATTATATAAAAGAAATTTCATACGTCGGATTAACGATCTAATGGTAATTGAAGTATTGTTTTTTGTAAGGCAGGGCAAGTCTGCCTTCTCGTAGAAAGACCCAAAAAATATATATAATGATTTACTCATATGTTCTTACTTTTTTATACTCAATTTTTTTTTTTTTTTAAATTTTATAAAATTATCCTTCAAAACTCGATCTATTCATTACACATTATTCTTACTTAAAAAAAAAGTATGCAATTTCAAGTGTGCAAATTCTCTTGGAACAGGGGAAGTAAAATGTATGTGGCAGTGGCGGATCCAGGATTTTAAATTCGGGAGTACGAAAAATATTAAGTAAAATACTACTTGTATTATTTAATAATAAAAGTCATACGATTTGAGGAAACTTAAAAAAAAATTACAAACCTTCAAATCAAATTATAATTGAGATCGACGAATACGCATGTTTTGAAAATAGTCTATTATATCATTATTAGAAATTTGTAAAACAAATCATTCTCAACAAAAGTACCAAACTATCATTTAATAATTAATCACCCATATTATTTTACAACTTTTTTTTCCATAAGACATCCCGTAAATTACTCTTTCCATGAGAAAATTAGATAGGAGTATAATTTAACCAATTAGCAAATATAATTTCACAATAAATCTACAATTAAAAAAACGGTTCAAATCACTGTCTATTCAAATTTTAAACTAAATTAATTTAGCATAATGTAGTAAATTAACAATTATAATACAAATCTTAATTTATAACTTATTCCTAATTGAAGTAGATAGTAAATTAGCAATTATTATATAAACCTTAATTTATAACTTATAAGTTATAGATTCAAATAAATTTATTTGTAAATTAAACATAATAGCTAAAAACAAATAATAAGTATAAATAAATATATTTAATAAAATATAAATCTACAAATTTATGTAAAGGAATAAGCAAAGTTCGATCAGTGGCTAATTAATGGGGAAAGAGAAGTAGACTAACTAATTATATATATATATATATATATATATAAATGATGATGTTGAGTTGTAAAAAAAAAGTTGTTCTTGTATTGTGTCGTCCAGTATTGATATATAATTGAAAAAATGAACACTCAAATTATTGAACAACAAATATTTTATTTTATTTAATATGATGTAAAATTAAAAAAATTAAAAAATTAAACTATCAATTACTTCAGCAATCATTTTCTAAAGGGTCAGCTAACACTACAAAAAATTGCTCAAATAACGAGGGGAATTGGCGAGGGGTATTTCACCCTTGCTATTTGGCGAGGGATTTAAAGAGGGGAATAAATAACGAGGGATTTGGCGAGGGGCGGAATCACACTCGCTATTTAGCGAGTGGAAAAAGATGCCCTCGCCAATTGGCGAGGGATTTGGCGACGGCGTGTTGTGCACTCGCTCATTGGCGAGTGCATTGTGGCCCTCGGAAAATGGCGACGGTTCCCCACTCGCTAATTGGCGAGGGGGGTGGGGCCTCGTAATTGCCCTCGCCTATTTCCCAATTAAAACCCTCTCCTTCTTCCCCAAATTCGTATAGCCTCCTTCACCCCCAAAAAAAGCCACAGCCGCGGAGCTTCCGTCCACCGCGCCACCGCCGCTGCCGGAGCTACCGATCGAGACTAATTTTTGGATATTTCTGTTCTACACTTCGAGGGGTTCATTTCTACGGTAAATTTATGCGTTTTTATTGATTAAATTAAAAGTTGTATATATATGTTTGTATTATATTATATATGTATATATATATATGCATGTATATAGTTTTGTTGTGTAATGTTAGGATTGTAATTATGTTAGAAAAATATGTATAATGTTTATTAGGATTAATTAAGATTGTTAATTGATGAAAGTTATAAAAATTGTTAATTGTTATGAATTAATGTGTTAATATAATTATTGTTATATATGTTTTATATATGCATGTATAATATATGTGTTAATTATTAATTGGTACAGTGTGTTAATTGTTATGCATGAATGTGTTAATTGGGAGAATTAATTTTATAATTAATTGTTGGAAATAAGTGAAATTAAATCGATGTTGGAGGCCGGGATGAGTTGTTTGTTTGTTGTAGATTGTGCGTTCCGACTTGAGTAATTTTACTCGAGTCGGAAATGGATGCACTAGGAACCTAAATATTTGGTGATACGATAGATTTAGATGAAACTCTGCCGAAATTTTTAAAAATATATATATAAACTATATATATTTACATTTGAAACAGATCGATTAACATGAATTATTCAAGTCGTAGTTGGATGTATAGGCCAAGATTGGTCAATGGGATTATGAGCCCCGAATTTATTAGTGGTGTAAATGGATTTATTGAAGCTGCCACTAGTAATCCGAATTCGATTTGGGAAGGAAAAATTAGGTGTCCTTGCTCGAAAGCTAGATGTCGAAATGAGACTTATAGAGATCCTAATGAAGTGAAGTCTCATTTATATCGAAATGGGTTTACACGAAATTATTATAATTGGATTTATCACGGTGAAGAGAGTTGGGGTTCACGTCCATTTCAAAACACTAGTGAATTTGCGTCAACTTCAAATGAAGTTGACCCTATGGGACCTAGCTCGTACCACACTATGGTAGAAGAATTAATGGGTAACCCAAACATTGATTTTGGAATCAACGCGGAAGAGGAGGCACATAATGAAGAACCCCCTAATGAGAATGCGTCACAGTTCTACGACATGCTTCGTGCAGCGGACCAAGACTTGTATCCCGGTTGTGAATCTCATTCGCAGTTGTCGTTCAATTCCAGATTGTTGAATATTAAAACCGAAAATAGATTGTCTGAAAGGGGATACAATCAAGTCGTTGAGTTGATTCGTGAGATTTGTCCTTCAGAAAATAAGGTTCCCAAGAAATTTAACGATACCAAACACTTGATGAGTGGGATGGGTCTTCCGGTAGAAAGGATTCATTGTTGTGCACAGAACTGCATGTTATTTTGGGGTGCAGACAGCGAACTAGAGTTCTGTAAGATTTGTGGTGGACCACGGTATAAGCCGAGTAGGGTTGATGCAGATGGTCGGTTGAAAAAGAAACGTCCGGTTAAGGAAATGTTCTGCTTTCCCATAATTCCTCGTTTGCAAAGATTGTACATGTCCAAGGCCACTGCGAAGGATATGACATGGCATGCCTCGTGCAGTTCTGATGACTCTGGTGTTATGCGTCACCCTGCAGACTCGTTGGCTTGGAAGCATTTGGACCGTTCGTATCCTGATTTTGCAGCTGAAATTAGGAATGTTAGGTTGGGCTTGAGCACAGACGGTTTTGCACCGTTTGGAATGACGGGGAAGCAATATTCGTCATGGCCAGTTATTCTTACTCCGTACAATCTACCCCCGTGGTTATGCATGAAAGATCAATTCATGTTTCTTTCGATTCTTGTGCCCGGGCCAAAAAGTCCGAAGGACAAGCTTGATGTGTTTTTACAACCTCTGATAGCTGATTTGAAATTTTTATGGGAAAATGGGGTGCAAACGTACGACGTCTCTAGGAAGCAAAACTTTATTATGAGAGCTGCACTGATTTGGACCATTAGCGACTTTCCAGCGTACTCAATGTTGTCTGGTTGGAGTACAACTGGAAAGCTTGCTTGTCCATATTGTGGGGAGTACACCGATGCATTCACTTTGAGGCTCAGTCGAAAGCAATCGTGGTTCGATAACCACCGAAAGTTCTTACCACCTAATCATACATGGCGAAAGAACAAGACGGCATTCAGGGCTGGAGTAGCAGTCACAGATGATCCGCCGCCTATCCGAACAGGTGCGAGTCTCCTATACGAAATTGATCATTTGGGACTTAGAAAGGTTACAGAGGAAGGTGCTGAGGCACACAACAAAAAAATTGACGGAGGGTGGAAGAAAAAAAGCATTTTTTGGGATTTGCCTTATTGGAGTACTTTGTTAGTTCGACACAATTTGGACGTGATGCACATTGAGAAAAATGTGTTCGATAACGTGTTCAACACAGTGATGAATGTGGAGGGGAAAACAAAGGACACATCAAAATCAAGAGATGAGTTGAATGAATATTGTCGTCGTCCCTCTCTCAAGAAATGTCCACGTACAAATAAGTATCCCAAGGCTTGTTATGCGCTTGATAAGAAAGAAAAAGATGTTATCTGTAAGTGGATAAGTGGGTTGAAGTTTGCCGATGATTATGTGTCTAACATGTCTCGATGTATTGACTGGACGAAGTTGAAATTGTATGGAATGAAGAGTCATGATTGTCACGTGTTTATGCAGAGACTACTACCGATTGCTTTTCGTAATATTCTGCAGACTGATGTGTGGAAAGCAATCACTGAGCTTAGTCTCTTTTTTAAGGACTTAACTTCTACGACCATAACAGTTGACAACATGACTCGGTTGGAAACGGATATCCCAGTAATATTGTGCAAGTTGGAACGTATCTTTCCACCCAGCTTCTTCAACTCCATGGAACATCTATCTGTGCACCTTGCATATGAAGCAAAAGTTACTGGTCCAGTTCAATACAGATGGATGTATCCATTCGAGAGGTATTTTAAGGAATTTTAAGATATAATGATCATATTCAATGTTTTTTATATTATCTTAATCACGATCCTTGAATTCTAATTATAGGTATCGTCCAGATGCCCCAGATGCAGGGATCGACCCCCTATCCGTACTACACACAGGTTCCCCAGATGCCCCACATGTATCCAGCGCAGGAGGATCCACCGATACCCGACCCAGTCGGACGTGCGTCTGTCGAGACAGCGGCCAGCCAGTCGACAGACGCACACGATAGTCGTATTCGTCTTACGATCTATCGTGGAGCGTAAGTATTACATATCTTATAATTTTCATTATAATGAAATACATAATTATTCATTTTCAAATTAATTATGTGTAACAACAGGATGATGCCTTCGGGTCTAATCTCGACCACCATCAGACATATCATGTACCGGAATATGGAGGTTGGCGCACACACATTCGGCTTGGTATCCCCAGGTGTACTTCAACGGTGGTGGGATACATTCCAGGTATAATTTAATGATGTGTAACATATCTATTCATTCACATCTTGTTATAATTAATAAAAAATTTTTGGCAGAATGAGGTTACGTGGGATCCAGAGACTATTGACACTGCATTAGTGTACAGGCTCTTTCTTGAGAGAGCAGCAAATCGATACAGTGACATGTTGAACCACTACAAGGGATTGTGGGAGCATGAGAAGAAGAAGCCGAAATGGGACAACGATGTCTGGGAGCACTTGGTTCGCCACTGGAATGATCCGGACACAATTAAGAAGAGCGAGCAGTGTCGGAAGAACCGACTATCAGAGCCTGGAGGCCCGGGTACCGATTTTGCTAGACATAAAGGGGGATCTCGTGGGGCAGCCAAGGTGGCCAGACGGATTGTAAGTATTGATGTTCAATTATAAGTAATTTGAGTTCATTTTAATTAATTTAATTTTATGTTCTTCAAAATATAGGAGGAGAAGATGGGACGACCCGCTTACGATTGGGAGATTGTCGAATATTACCATTGTTACAATAACGGAATGTACACATACGGGCATATAGGTGATATTCTGGTAAGTGTATACATATATTATATTAAATATAATATTTAATTGTATTGACATGTATATTAACCAAATTTTACATATGCACATATAGGATCAGGTGCAAGAGGAATTGTCACATCTCACCCAGCCGTCATCCGATCATGATCCTTCAGATGATGGTTCCAGCAGCCAGACCCCACCCATGCCGGAAATGTCTGAGTTGTTCGTGAAGAAAGTTGGAAGATCTCACGGTCGCGTGAAGGGTCTTGGGCAACTAGGAAAGAACAGACGTGTCACTTCTGGTCCTGGTGAGACATCTTCCGGTACGTCGTTTGGACGATTTAGCCAGGCCGACATCGACAATGCTCTTTTGGAAGAGCGGAGGGCTAGTCAAGAGAGAGAGCGTCTCTTACGTGAAGAACTGCAGCAATCAGTCAATCAGACGGAGGAGCGCTCACGTCAAGAGTTTGCGCGTGAGATGGCATCACAGATGGCATCAATGATGAGCCAGTTCAGAGGGGGGTCGGGTAACGGGAACGGGGATGATGATGGTGATGATGACGCTGCTGAGGATGGTCGATGATTGATACATTTTAAGTTATGTTGTCTTGTTGGATTTTAAAAAATTGATGAAGTTGTTTGGGATTTTTTTTTATGTTGTGTACTTGAATTGAAGTGAACGTACGAGACAATGTTTTATTTTATATGGTTTTAATTCATATATATTGCTTGTGTGTGATTAATTAAGTATTGATCTAATATATAAATGAATTGAGTTAATAGCATATAGTTGGTAATTTATTAAATAAATTGAGTTAATAACATATAGTTGGTAATTGAGTTAATAAGTTATTAAATTTAGTAATGAAGGGCTTTTGTTAAATTAATTAAGTATTGAGCTAATATATAAATTAATTGAGTTAGTAATCTATTCAATTAATTGACTTAATTAATAATAAAAGAATAAATTTGAGTTAATACATACATAAGTATAAATTATTAAATTTAGTATTAATGAAGAGATTTGTTAAATAAATTGAGTTAATTAATATATATATATATATATATATAAGTGTAAGTTATTAAATTTAGTATAAATAACATATAGTTTGTAATTTATTAAATTAATTGAGTTAAAGAATAAAAACAGAAATTAAAAGGGATAAATATATAATGCATTTGAAATATTACGACTAAAGCTCCTAGCCTAATTGGCACACGGGGGCGCATAAACTCTTCAGAATCAGGGAGGTCGCGAGTTCGACCCCCCATGCGCGCGCCCAGTGCCAAATAAATACAATAAAGGGTGGCCTGGTGGTGAGGGGTAAGGGTAGTGGCCTTAGAGACCTGGGTTCGAAACCCAGGTCTGTTTTTTTTTAAATCCAGCGTATTGGCGAGTGTGTATGGCCCTCGCCAATTCGCGAGTGCGATTCTGCCCTCGGAATTTGGCGAGGGCACCCTCGCCAATAAATTAGCGAGGAGCAATTAGGCGACGGTGACTGCCCCTCACCTATGCTGTCGCCAAATTGCTTAGCGAGGGCTTTACCCTCGCCAAAACCCTCTCCATATGGATGGTTTTTTGTAGTGTAAGTTTTTTTTGTTTATATAATACTACTACATGATTTAATTGCAAATGTATAAAAATAATAAAGTACATAATACAAAATTGATCCTCTTTCTGCAAATAATTAATAGTCTCAAACATGTAATATAATTATTTTGAAATCAATTTTACAATTAAAATACATACAAAATAATTAATTTTATATATAAGTATTAAAAGTGTAATAAAAATAATTATCTTGAGACTACTCTTACAACAAATTCACTACTAAAATAAAATAGTTTATTAAATTAGTCTAGTGTAAAATATTTTATGTATAAAATATATCTAATTAAGGTAGTTGCTAGACATAAGTCCTACCCTAATTCAAATTGTCTAAATATTTATGGATCAGGATTTACTATAAGGCTAAAATATTGTTATTACAATGCTAAAATTGTAGTACTAAAAGTTTACAAATATTTTTGTGAATTCGCTCAAAAAAATAAAGTGTCTGGAATACTTTTGGACTTGAAGTATTTCATTTTTGGTATTATAGTCAGAATAGTTGGACATTGTAGTTGAATAGTTTTGATCTTGTAGCAAGACAATATCTAGGAGCAGAATATTATATTTCAGTTAAGTTGATCCTTATGGACTCGAATTTGATCAGTAAATTTTTACTTTAAATTTACCTTAATTAATTATATTTCATGTATGTATAAATATTTGGTATAAATTTGTGTTCCTCTTTTGATGTTATTTCTAGTTCTATATCGGTAAATTATTTTAATATTACTGCTCTAGAACATCTTTTTGAAGAATCAATTATCCTTTCGGTTCTTTTTTCTTCTTGTGATTTAAGACAAGATTTTAATTTAGTCAGTTAGTTAGACTTGTACTTTGTACTGTTGAGGGTGAGTTTTCTTTGAAAACTATTACCATTTCGTGACATTCCTAATCATCATTTTATTGATCAAAATTGCTAGTATAGATTGTATTTTTAATATTTTTGGTAAAATTAGATAGGTACAAGTAAAATGTGACAAGCTAGTTTGGTAGAGTGGTTGAGTTTACAATTAAGATTCACATGCATTGTCTTGCATAGGGAGTATATATGTAATGAATGTGCCTCTACTTTTTTGGACTTACACCAGCTCCTTCTCTACCCACCTACCACCACCTTCACCTCCGCGTCATGATTGGGAATTGTAGTATAACACTATACAAACTCCGTTTTGATTAGAGTTATCCACGAGTTTTTGACATGAAGGTTAATAAATATATTTTATAAGTAGATGTATAAGAGCGGATATAATTGAGAGAAATAATAATATAATCACATGTGAGAGAGAGTAGTTTATCAAAAAGGGAATGAATAACTTTTATTGATACCGACAAAAAAATGAAAGTTGGGCAATTTTCATTGGGACGAAAAAAATATTTTACTTTCTAATTAATTGAATAGATTTTAACTAGCTTTTCACAATCGATTGATGATTATAGGTATTGTCTTACTACATGATCAAAAATATGTTACTACAAGGTTAAAATATTCTCACTACAAAGTCAAAAGTGTATTACTGCAAGTTCAACAATATTCCGGACACTTACTTTTTTGAGCTGATTTACTAGAATATTTGTGACTGTGTAGTAATAATATTGTGGCCTTGCACTAGTAGCATATTTTGGCCTTTATTGTATTATATTTTTTGTCCTTATAGTAACATAGTTTTGATCCTGTAATATCATAATATTTAATGTTGCTATAAAGTTAAAATATGTTACTACAAGACCAAAATTATTGTGCTACTACAAGGTCAAAACTATGTTACTACAAGATAAAAATATTGTCACTATAAGATCAAAAGTGTACTATTATAATATTTTGAACTGTTGATTTCACCAAAATATTTTTAAATATATACTAGTAGTACACTTTTTAATTTTGTAGTGATAATATTTTGATCTTATAGTAACAATACTTTAACCTCCTCTTTTCTGATATATATGGTACTTTTGGCATTGTAAGTTTACAACTAAAGCTTACTATTGTGAAACAATATATTGAGAAACTCACTAAATTTAATTAATTTGGTGAACGCATTAAATCCCCCTATATACTAATAGGGGAGTTCTTATTGCTTATGTGTCGATTTTTCGCGAGTTTGAATGATGTGTCGATTAATAGAGAAGTTATAATTATGTAAATGATTAAGTGTCAAATATATAAAGAAATTAGTGTATTAATAATAATGATACAATGTATAAATACAATTAAAAAAGGAATAAGTACTCAATAAATTCCTAATCAATATATGCAGTATATATTATTACTAAAAATATAATAATAATAATACATTTTTCACATAATTATAATAATCCCCCTATATACTAATAGGGAGTTCTTATTGCTTATGTGTCGATTTTTCGCGAGTTTGGATGATGTGTCGATTAATAGAGAAATTATAATTATGTAAATGATTAAGTGTCAAATATATAAAGAGATTAGTGTATTAATAATAATGATACAATGTGTAAATACAATTAAAAAAGGAATAAGTACTCAATTAATCGGAAATGATATAGAGCCCACCAATTGTGTCCACCAGTTTTGTCCACCGCATTACACGTCAATAAATTCTTATTTATATTTAATTTAAATATAATCTAATATCAATATTTTATTTTTTTATCCCTATCAATATTTTAAATTTTTTTTATATTTAATTTAATATTATCTCTATTAAATTACGCTAACTAACGCCATCAATCTTTTCTCAATTCTTTCCATCACCATTAATGGCACAAAGCAGTAGGACATGCAGTGTTTGCAGTCGAAGCGGTCATGATAAATGAACCTGTCCCACTCTAGACCCTAAGAAGTACGCTTTTTTTTTTAACTTTTTGTTTTAAGCTAACACGACTATTTCATGATTGGTAATAGGTCACAAGTAGAAGAAAAATGTACGCAAGGGAACTAATGAACAAGTATCAACTTTTACGGGAGCATCTTACACATTACCATCAATTTTTTAGGTTTCCTGAGTTTTTTTATTATTTGTGTTTCTTTTGCATGTTGCTGAATTTTTATATTTCTTTCCTGGGTTGACATTTAGTTAATTTTTGTTATAACAATGAGATTGTTTTTTATTTTCTTTAATTTTTTTTGTAGAGAAAAATTAATGGTGATGGAAAGATTTGAGAAAAGATTGATGGAATTGTAATTTGATACACATAATATTATATAAAAAAAGATTTTTTTAAATATTGATATGGATAAAAAAATAAAATATTGATATTAGATTAAGTTTAAATTAAATATAAATAAGAATTTATTGATGTGGTAATGCCACATAGGCGGTGGGAAAACTGGTGGGCACAATTGGTGGGCTCTATATCATTTCCGTATATACGTAAATATAGTTGGTAGATGTCATAATTTGAATATGTTAATATATGCTCAGAAGGTAATCGGCTCTTTTTATTATTATTATTATTATTATTATTATTATTATTATTATTTTTAAATAGCTTTTCGCTAGATAATTCAACTAACACGATTAAATTCTTCCCTCAAGTTTCTCAACTTAGTTACATCTAAATTCAAATCTGTGAAATAATATTCAACGTGAAATTCATCAAATTTATTTCAATTCCAAATTATTCTAACAAACTTTATCTTCTCATCTCTTATTTCATTCACGTCAATTCTTCAGAAATCAGATCACAAAATATAAAATTAAGTTCTCTATGTATTAGAAAAATCACTACGTTCCTTTATTTCATCCGTCCCCAGACTAACGTGATATTTGGCATCCAAGATATTAATTTCAGGTGTGGTTTCTTTGCCTTTATTAACTGCTTCATATGAATAGATTATTTATGTGCGTTGTGATATGACTTGAATGTGAGTGAATATTTAATGTAAATGTTTATGAAAGGCTAGGGGCTTAAAAGAGGCCCGGACTGAAGAGAGATCCTCGGTGAACCCAAGATTGAAGAGAGATCTTTGGGGGATCCGCCGTGCACAAGAAAAGAACTCGGGACTGAAAAGAGGTCTTTGAGGGGGACCCAGTGGGATTTAAAAGAGATCCTTGGGATAACCGTGAAACGTAATTAATAATTAATCAAAAGTACTATCACGCTATGAAATCAAAGATTGATTGAAATGAACACATTCTTTCTCAAAGTGAAAAACTGAAATTAAAGAATGAATTGAGTTTTACAAGGGTAGAACCCTTTATATACTAAGTATAATAACCACCTAAAGTAACTAATTAGTGGTTAATAAGATAACTACTAAACTAATGAAGAGGCTAACTAACTCTTATCTTTACTCTCTTGATACCCCCCTCAAATTGAGCATGGATGTTGAGAAGGCCCAATTTGGTTTTGAACAAGTGGAAGGAGGATGGTGGTAAAGGTTTAGTCATAATATCCGCTAAGTTGTCTTGAGAAGAAATGTGGATCAACTTGATTACTCCTTGATGTATCTTCTCTCTTGTGAAATGAATGTCTATTGAAATGTGCTTGGTCTTGTCAGGGAAGCAAGGATTGTGTGCCATGGCATGGGCTGACTTACTATCAGTGTACAAAGCTGCTGGCTGTGAAAGATTGATATGCAGATCCTTCAAGATGTATAGTAACCACTGAACCTCACAAGTGGTGGTAGCAAGAGCTCTATATTCAGCTTCAGCTGAAGATCTTGCTACTGTGGGTTGCTTTTTGGACTTCCAGGAAATGAGAGAATCCCCCAAGCATATTGCATAGCCTGTGATGCTTTTCCTAGTCACTTGACACCTTGCCCAATCTGAGTCAGAAAAAGCATGAAGCTTAAAGCTATTAGTGGAAGAATAAAAAATGCCTTGACCCGGATTACTCTTAAGATATCTAAGTAAACGGTGCACAGCAGCCATGTGTGCTGTGTTAGGATTACTCATAAACTGAGTCAAGACATGAACAGAGTAAGAAATGTCAGGTCTTGTTATTGTGAGATACAATAGCTTTCCCACAATGCTCCTGTAAGAAGAAGGGTCAGTAAGAAGAGGAGCATTAGTATCAATGAAAGATTGCTTTTGATCCATTGGTGTAGAGAATGGTTTGCTATCTAAATAGCCAAATTCATGCAAAAGATCCAAAGTATACCTTCTTTGACACAAGTGTAGGCCTTTTGGACTCTTGGCCACCTCAATGCCCAAAATGTATTTTAAGGTTCCAAGATCCTTAATAGTAAACTGATTGTGCAAGTATTCTTTAATGGATATAATATCTTGTAGAGAATTCCCTGTGACAATAAGATCATCCACATAGCAAAGTATGACAGTAAATGAAGAAGCAGTGGTTTTAGTGAACAAGGAGTTGTCTGCAACAGATTGTACATAACCAACAGAAACAAGAGAAGCAGCCAACCTATGAAACCATTGTTTAGAAGCTTGTTTTAGGCCATACAAGATTTTATTTAATTTGCATACTTTGTTTTGAGTATGATACTCTGGAGGGGGTGACATGTAAACCTCCTCAACTAAATCACCATGTAAGAAAGCATTGTTAACATCAAGTTGGTGTATGTGCCAATTTTTAGCAACAGCTATAGCAAGTAAAATCCTAACAGTAGTGATTTTAGCTACAGGAGAGAAGGTGTCAAAATAGTCAATACCTTCTTGTTGAGTGTAACCTGTGGCCACTAATCTAGCCTTGTATCTTTCTATAGTTCCATCAGATTTGTACTTTACCTTATAGATCCATCTACAGCCAATGGTATGTTTGTTGGGAGGAAGAGAGACAAGAGTCCAAGTATTAGCCTTTTCAATGGCATGGAGCTCTATGTCCATGGCCTTTTGCCAATTAGGGTTTGTCATAGCCTGTTTATAAGAAGATGGTTCTATGCCCTGAGAAATATTGGCAGTGTAAGATAGGGAAGATTTGGAAAGATTCTTGGTGGAAAAATAGTCAGAAATAGGATATAGTTTGCCTCTCTTAGTCAAAACATTAGCATTGGGGTTGTTGGTTTGACTGGAAGAAGGTAAGTTGGTATGATAAAGATCAAGATAAGCAGGGGGATGTCCATGCCTTTCAGATTTTCTGATAGGGTGATCAACAATAGGGGCATTACAAACAGGAGAAGTATCAGTGTCAATGTGATCTTGAGAATTATGCAATTGTGACTGATCTATGCAAACAAGAATATCACAATTTTCAGAGCACTGATCATCATCAATAGACAAAGAAATGGGAGAAGAATGCAAAGTAGGATTGGAATTATGCAAAATCTGGTGTGAGGGAGCAGTGGAAAAGGGGAACACATGTTCAACAAAAGTAACATTTCTAGAGATAAAAATCTTGCCAGTGTCAAGCTCTAAAAGTTTGTATCCCTTTGTACCAAAGGGATATCCCAAAAATACACATTTAGTGGCTCTAGGTTGAAATTTATGCCTATGAGCAGTCAATGTGTTAGCATAACAAAGGCATCCAAAGACCCTCATATAAGAATAATCCACAACCTTATTATGCAGTAATTGAAAGGGAGAATTTTGTGAAATAATAGGCATGGGTGTTCTGTGTATCAAATGAGCAGCAGTAAGAACACACTCACTCCAAAATTTAAGGGGAAGACTAGACTGAAAAAGGAGAGACCTAGCCACTTGGAGTAAGTGTTGATGTTTTCTTTCCACCAAACCATTTTGTTGAGGGGTTTCCACACAAGATGTTTGATGAATAATGCCCAAGTTGTGGTAAAAATCATGAAGCAAAAACTCAGTGCCATTATCACTTCTCAAAATTTTAATTCTAGCATCAAATTGAGTGTGGATCATGTTGGAGAAATTGAGTAAAGAAATCTT
Organism: Galeopsis tetrahit; assembly: GCA_963675135.1. Lineage (NCBI taxonomy): Eukaryota > Viridiplantae > Streptophyta > Magnoliopsida > Lamiales > Lamiaceae > Galeopsis > Galeopsis tetrahit. The sequence goes on from OY776120.1 coordinate 42,404,630, forward strand.
AACATCAGACTTGTGTTTCAATAGATAAATCCTAGTACATCTAGTGAAATCATCTACAATAGTTAAGAAAAACTTGTGCCCTAAATGAGAAGAAGTAGAGAAGGGGCCCCAAACATCACAGTGAATTAAATGAAATACACAAGAAGAAACAGAAGTACTAATAGGAAATGGTTTCTTCTTCTGTTTAGCCAAAGGACATATATTGCAAACATGTTTCTTGTTTCTGTCTTTTACATTCAACTGCTCAATGTTGGACAAGTATTTATCAGAAATATGTCCTAATCTATAATGCCACAAATCAAAAGTACTTGAAAAAGAAGCAGGGTGTACAGGGAATGTTGCAATCTTCAAAATATAGAGCCCTCCAGTTTGTTCAGCAGTACCAATCACTCTCTTGGTTGTGATGTCCTGCAAAACACAGTGTGAGGACAGAAAATTGACAGAACAACTAGAGTATCTTGTTAGATGAGAAATGGACAGCAAGTTATGGGTAAAGTCAGGAACATATAGAACATTATATAGGGTTAAAGAATCACTCAAGATGATATTCCCTATATAAGTTGTTGTTGAAATAACATTATTGGGTAGGCTGTTTTTTATATTAGACTTAGAATGAGGGGAAGAAAACAGGTTAAAGTCAGAGGTCATATGATCTGTAGCCCCTGTATCCAAAATCCAGTTGGAAATGGTAGAATCAGTACTAGAAGAGTTAGAACAAAAGGATATACCTGTGTCCTGAAGATGGTCAAATTGATGAGCAAAGGCCCCAACAGCAGCATGAGGAGAGGAAGGAGCTTGTTGGCTCTGCTGTGTCTTAGTATAGTTCAAGAATTGTTCAAAAAATTCTTGATTGTCAAGAGGGTTAGAGGGAACAAGGCCTTCTTTTATAGGAGGAGGAAAAACCAGATTAGCAGAAGATGTGCTCTCACTCTTAGTTCTAGGGCCTCTAGGTCCTTTCCAACCAGGGGGAAAACCAATCAAGTGAAAACATCTATCTATAGTGTGTGTGGTGCCACCACAGTGACTACATAAGAGAGGCTTTTTCTTATCTTTAAAAATTTTTGGGTTAGGTTGCCTAGAAAGCATAGCCACAGAATCAAGAGTGATAGGATGACGAGTGTTCAAAGTTCTTTGAGATTCTTCTTGCAGTAATAATGAAAAAACCTTGGCTAAAGGGGGCAAAGGTGATGATAAAAGCAATTGACTGCAAAGAGTGGAGTAAGAATCATCAAGACCTATTAAAAATTTCATAACTGCATCCTGTTCTTGAGTGGTCGAAATTTTCTTAGGGAGATCACATTCACAGATTTTTAAAGCATCGCAAGAACAAGATAAAACAGGCCTGAAACTAAGATATTCATCCCATAAACTTTTAAACTAATTATAGTATACTACCAAAGATTGACTACCCTGGGCTATGGTGCTAAGGCTTTTCTCAAGATGATACACCCTAGTGCCATCAGAACTAGTGTATCGAATTTTTAACTCATCCCATACCTGTTGTGCAGAAGAGAAGTATTCGAGAGTGTGCTTGATGTCGGGAGAGATGGAGTTGAGAATCCACATCAAAACCAAATCATTGGCGCGAACCCAGGCTGCAAAGATGGCTGGATCGTCGTCTTCAATGGGTTGAGGCAGGGAGTCGTCGATTAAGTGCAACTTGTTCTTGACACTTAGGCCTCGCTTGATAGCATGACTCCAAGAAACGAAATTCGATCCAATAAGGGGATCAAGGGCAATCGCAACTGCGGGATTGTCGTTGTGATGCAGGGCGAGAGGCGAAAGGGGGTTTTTGGCTGGGTCTAAAGAAGTTGGATCAGGCGCCATTGATGGTTAAAGGCGATGGCGACGAAAGAAATAATTTCGAGAAAGGGGGAAAAAGCCCTATGAAGACACAGTCTCGAAGATAAGAAATGATCGCCGGAGAAGATGAGGTCGACCAAAAAATAGAAATGAACGGAAGCGATGGATGATCGAATCGTTGCTCTGATACCATATCAAGCTATGAAATCAAAGAATGAATTGAGTTTTACAAGGGTAGAATACCCTTTATATACTAAGTATAATAACCACCTAAAGTAACTAATTAGTGGTTAATAAGATAACTACTAAACTAATGAAGAGACTAACTAACTCTTATATTTACTCTCTTGATAAGTACGATGAAAAATGCTTATGTGAGATGAAAGGTGCTTATATGACTGTTTGTGAATTACGTGATTTTATGTGCTACACATTTTATTCGTATGTTGTATTTAATATTGTCAAAGTGACTTCACTGAGCTAGTGGTTTGCTCATACCATACATTTAACATTTTCAGATTCAGGTTGATGAGTTGATGGCGAGGAGAGGCAGTGGATGTCGCATTATAAAAACTTTATAAATTTTCCAGCGTTTCACTATTGTGACTTTACTATTGTGACTTTTAGTAGATATTCCAGTTTATTTAATCGAGTCTTCCGCTGTTATTTAAATAATTTTATTATTAAATCAATTTATGGGTTCACTTTCTTGTATTTAAATTTCAGTTCATGCCCTTTATTTTTAAATTGTTAAGTATTTCCGCAAAAGTTACTTTTATGAAAATTGGGGCGTGACAGAATTTTGTGGAGGATGTCGTGAGTTTTGATTTTGGGGAAGAAGGTGAGGTTTTTTTTTAAGGTTAAAAAATGATTAAAATTGATGTGTTATTTGTTTTTTAAATATTTTTACTTATTTAATTTTAAAAGGATATTTTTGTTAATTTATATTTATTAATTCAAAATTTTTGGGGAATGACTTATGTGAAAATAACTTATGTGTAATTATGTGTAAATCAATCAAATAAGGAAAACAAATATACAATTTACACATAATTACACATAAACTATTGGCACAAAAGTTTTTGCAATGACTTATGTGTAATTATGTGCAAATCAAGCAAATAAGGAAAACAAATATACAAAATCTCGGTAAATTAAATTCGCGGGTAATCCTGGCCCAAAATCCAAAGCACGTGAAATTAAGGCAACATTTTTATGCATATAAGGCAAAATAAATAACAAATTATGGGCTAGTCTTGTATGGAATATTGCATATATGCATTTCAGTCATTCACACACATGTTCTTTATAAATACACCCACAAGCTTAATTCACACACACATTTTTTACAAATACACCAACAAACTTAATTCACACACACACATTTTTTATAAATACACCCACTGACAGATTAATTCGAAATTTTTAATCTGTTTATTTTACTCGTTTCTGTGATTTTTTTATCTTTTATTGTATTGTCGAACGCGGGATATTAAATGTAGTAATTCAAATTGTAATATGTAGTAATACACATTATTTTATGTAGTAATAACACAAACTATTTATATAATAATACAAATTCTTTTATTTAGTAACACGTGTCAAGATGATTCCGACCAGCTAGACGTCTCCAACTAATTAGAACACTTGAATATAGAAGAAATAACTGCTCTAGGATAGTAATTCAGAAAAGTAATCATCGAGACAAACATCACACAAGGATTTAAGTGGTTCGATCAATGTGATCTACATCCACTGGACCAGACTAGTACTTCTTTGATTGATAAAGAATGTTTACACACTCATTCACTCGGAATTGGATATTTCCTCACTTCACTCGTGAACTCACACAACTCAAAGAATACAATAACGTACTAAATCTCTCATCCAACCTTTACAATGTACACAATCAAGAGTATATAAAGACCAAAGGTAGTTGCTGCTGTTAGGAACTGTTTTGAGTAGTTATCAACCGTTTGCAACCGCTTGTAACAACCCATGTGCTCTATTATTGCCCAACTGAAATGGTAGTTATGCCCTCAAGTTGTTGTAACTGTAAAACTGTTAGTTAAACTAACTAACTTCGAACCAGAAGACTTGCCCATAAAGATCAGATCACTACTTAGTGTTCTGATACCCAACTCTTCTGCTCTGATGATCAAAAGCTAACTCTGCTGATAGACTTCATACTGTGCTGATCTTTACTGCACTAACCAAGTATTGTGCTGACCTGGTACTGTGCTGACCCAAGTACTGTGCTGATCTGGTACTGAGCTGATCTACTCTGCTGAAGTACTGATCTTGGTACACTCTGCTGAAGTACTGATCTTAGTCCAGTCTGCTGAAGTACTGATCTTAATCCAGTACTGTGCTGATCTTACTGTGCTGATCCCAACTGTGCTGAACTCTAAGCATCACCTTCTCATTTGATTGAAACCCTTCAACTCATCTGATAAGGCCTAAGTCATCTTATCTGATCCTATCAGCTCAGTAGTTTACTGTGCTGATTTTGAGATTATGAGATAACACTCACAATTCTCCACCTTTAGCTCATAATCGAAGTAATCTCCACCAAAATAAAAAACACTAACACTATTCTCGTCAAAGAATAGCCTCCACTACTGATCTTCTGCCACAAGAACAGTAGCCTTCTCCTCAGAGGAATTAATGCAGTCCAATAAGTCTAAGACACAAGCCAAACTTCTCTTTTGGCAATGCCTTAGTGAACGCATCAGTAGGGTTCTCCTCTGTAGCAATCTTCACTACCTGGACTGACCCCTTCTCTACAATATCTCTTACAAAGTACAGCTTCACATCTATGTGCTTAGTTCTCTCATGATACCCCTGATGCTTTGCAAGATGTATTGCACTTTGGTTATCACAGAAGACAGTCACACTTCTTTGTGATATACCAAACTCCTTCAAGATCCCCCTAAGCCACATGCTCTTTGTGATATACCAAACTGCTTCAGTCAAGGCTACATATTCTGATTCTGTAGTAGATAATGCAACTACGGACTGATGTATTGACCTCCATGATATAGCTGTACCAAATAAGGTGAATACATACCCTGTCAAGGACTTTCTTGTGTCTACATTGGCTGCATAGTCGGCATCAACATATCCCACAAGTGCTTCTCCCTCATCTGATATCTTCTGAAATTTCAGACCTTTCTCAGCTGATCCTAGAACATATCTCATGACCCACTTAACTGTCTCCCAATGACTTAAGCCTGGATCACTCATGTATCTGCTGATTACACTCATTGCATGAGTTAAATCTGGTCTACAACACACCATAGCATACATTAAACTCCCTACTGCACTGGCATAAGGAACCTTACTCATCTGAGTTCTTTCTTGGCTGTTCTTGGGACACATCTGATTGGATAGCTTCTGATGCTGGCCAATTGGTGTAGAAACTGACTTAGCTTGATTCATCCTGAATCTCTCTAACACCTTCCTCAGATAGGTAGGCTGACTAAGCTGAATTGCTCCCTCAACTCTACTGATCTCCATCCCAAGAATCACTTTAGCTTCACCAAGATCTTTCATCTCAAACTCCCTTTTGAGAATCTCCTTAACTTGATTGATACTGTTAATAGACTCCCCAGCTATTAACATATCATCTACATACATCAGAAGATAGGTAACTGAACTCCCAACTCTCCTGAAGTAAACACAGTTGTCATACAAGCTTCTTGCAAAACCAACTGAGCAAATGTACTCATCAAACCTTAAGTACCACTGTCTAGGGCTTTGTTTGAGGCCATAGAATGATTTTCTGAGTAAGCACACTTTGTCTTCTCCATCTTCTATGTCCAACCCTTCTGGTATTTTCATGTAGATCTTCTCATCTAAGGTCCCATGAAGAAATGCTGTGGTCACATCCATCTGATGCAGCTCCAATTCATATTGAGCAACCATAGCCAACAAGATTCTGATGCTACAATGCTTTACAACAGGTGAGAAGATTTCATTAAAGTCAATACCTTCTTTCTGTGTAAATCCTTTAGCTACAAGTCTTGCCTTGTACCTAATCTTGCCACCTCTCTGAGCCTCCACCTTTTTCTTGTAGATCCACTTACACCCAACAAGTTTCTTGTTCTTAGGCCTCTCAACAATCTCCCAAGTTTGGTTCTTGTTCAGAGATAACAGTTCTTCCTCCATAGCAACTAACCACTTCTCTTTGTCATGGCAGTTTATGGCTTCTGTGTAAGTTTTAGGCTCCAAAGACTCCACCTCAAGAGCTGCACATAATGCAAATGATACTATGTCAGCTTGACCATACCTCTGAGGTGGGTGGACTTCTCTGCTGGTTCTGTCCCTAGTGAGCTGATAGTCATGAAGATCAGTATCACTATGAGTATTCTCCTCATCTGGATCAATCTGCTCTTCAGTTAGTGTTCTGATGTCACCATGCTCCACCTCCACCAGTGTCTCATCTGGTTTGTTGTGTGCTGTACTGGAGCTTGCCTCCTCTTTCAATGGCATTCTATTCTCATCAAAAGTTACATCTCTGCTGATAATACACTTCTGCATTCCAGCTTCTAGGCACCACAATCTGTATCCTTTCACACCTGAAGGATATCCTATGAACACACATTTCAAGGCTCGAGGCTCAAGCTTATCTTGCTTGACATGGGCATATGCTGAACAACCATACACCTTCAAATTACTGTACTCAGCTGCATGGCCAGACCATAACTCTTCTGAGGTTTTAAATTGCACAGCTGAGGAAGGGCTTCTGTTTATCAAATAGGCTACTGTTGACACTGCTTCTCCCCAAAATACTTTAGGCAATCCAGAGCTGCTCAACATGCATCTAACTCTCTCAAGTAAAGTCTGGTTCATTCTCTCAGCTACTCCATTCTGCTGAGGTGTACCTGGTACTGTTCTATGCCTCACTATACCCTTCTTCTTGCAGAAAACATTGAACTCTTCTGATATGAACTCCAGCCCATTATCAGTTCTCAAATGCTTTAGATTCTTTCCAGAAATGTTCTCCACCTCAGTGAGCCATTCCTTAAATTTTTCAAATGCTTCTGACTTGGATTTCAGGATAGTGATCCATACCTTTCTTGAGTAGTCATCTATGATAGACATGAAGTATCTCCCACCACTTCTGGTCTGATTCCTAGCTGGCCCCCATAAATCTGAATGGACATAGTCTAAAATTCCTTTGGTAGAGTGTGAACTCTTCCCAAACTTCAATATCTTGGATTTCCCAAGAATGCAGTGCTCACACAAATCCAGCTTTGTGATCTTGTCACCACATAGCAATCCTTGCTTACTTAGCTCAAGTAGGCCCTTCTCTCCTACATGACCTAATCTTCTGTGCCACAACATTGAGTTGTCTTGCACCCTTGCCACATCTGATCTTCCAATAACTGTTCCCCCCTTAAGAAAGTAGAGATCATTTCTTCTCTCACCTTTAAGAACAGTAAGCTTCCCCTTTGAAACTCTGAGCTCTCCATCTTCAGACTGGAATTTATAGCCCAATGAATCCAGCATACCAAGAGATATCAAATTTCTCTTGAGTTCAGGAACATACCTGACCCTCTTGAGAATCCTCACTACTCCATCATACATCTTCAAGTGTACTGTACCTTCACCTCTGACTTTGCAAGTGTGATCATTCCCTAACAACACAGAACCTCCATTCTGATGCTTAAAATCATGAAACCACTCTCTTCTTGGAGTCATGTGGAAAGAACACCCTGAATCTAAAATCCAATCTTGCTGCTCTTTAGTGGAAGTGATGGATAGGGACTGAGCTGACTCATAGCCTTTCTGCTCCTTATCATTTTGGGTTTGATTTGCTTGATTCTTATCAACAGGGTTCTTAGGACCAGATTTTCTCATAAGCTGTTTGTACTTGTAACAAGTACTCTTGAAGTGCCCAGGTTTGTTGCAGTGGTGGCACACTATTTCCCCTTGATTTGACACTGCTGATTTTCCCTTATCAGCTCCTTTGGGTTGACCAGACCCCTTCTTGGAGACAGATTTCTTCTGTCCTCCCTTGATTGTCAATCCTTCCCCACTGCTACTTTTATCTCCTTGAGATGTTTTGTTATGTAACAGCTTGGACTTGACAGCCAAGATCACATCCTCCAATGTGATTGCTTCCTTTCTACCATACAAGATGGTGTCCTTTAGGATTTCAAAGGACTTAGGCAGAGCACTCAACAAGATCAGAGCCTTATCCTCTTCCTCTAACTTGACATCCAAATTCTCCAGATCATCAAGAATCTTGTTGAACTCATCTAGCTGCTCCGTAATGGGTTTGTCATCTCCCATTCTAAAGGCATACAGCTTCTGCTTCGAATAGAGTCGGTTAGCAAGAGTTTTCACCATATATAGCTTCTCAAGCTTATCCCAAACCTCCTTCGCTGACTTCTCTTTAGCAACCTCCCTCAAGACCTTATCTCCAAGGCAGAGTAGGATCGTGCTTCGAGCTTTCCTGAGCAACTTGCTCCTTTCAGCCGCAGCTGTTGCAGTTTCTTCTGCAATCTCTTCGGATTCTTCGAGAGCTTCGAATAATCCTAGCTGTTCAAGGAGGGCCTGCATCTTGACCTTCCACAGCCCAAAATCTCCAGTGCCTGTAAACTTCTCTATGTTGTACTTGGTAGAATTCCCCATCTTTAGATCTGCAGCTACTTCGGTTTCCCACAGACGGCGCCAATTGTCAAGATGATTCTGATCAGCTAGACGTCTCCAACTAATTAGAACACTTGAATATAGAAGAAATAACTGCTCTAGGATAGTAATTCAGAAAAGTAATCAACGAGACAAACAACACACAAGGATTTGAGTGGTTCGATCAATGTGATCTACATCCACTGGACCAGACTAGTACTTCTTTGATTGATAAAGAATGTTTACACACTCATTCACTCGGAATTGGATATTTCCTCACTTCACTCGTGAACTCACACAACTCAAAGAATACAATAACGTACTAAATCTCTCATCCAACCTTTACAATGTACACAATCAAGAGTATATAAAGACCAAAGGTAGTTGCTGCTGTTAGGAACTGTTTTGAGTAGTTATCAACCGTTTGCAACCGCTTGTAACAACCCATGTGCTCTGTTATTGCCCAACTGAAATGGTAGTTATGCCCTCAAGTTGTTGTAACTGTAAAACTGTTAGTTAAACTAACTAACTTCGAACCAGAAGACTTGCCCATAAAGATCAGATCACTACTTAGTGTTCTGATACCCAACTCTTCTGCTCTGATGATCAAAAGCTAACTCTGCTGATAGACTTCATACTGTGCTAATCTTTACTGCACTGACCAAGTATTGTGCTGACCCAAGTACTGTGCTGACCTGGTACTGTGCTGACCCAAGTACTGTGCTGATCTGGTACTGAGCTGATCTACTCTGCTGAAGTACTGATCTTAGTCCAGTCTGCTGAAGTACTGATCTTAATCCAGTACTGTGCTGATCTTACTGTGCTGATCCCAACTGTGCTGAACTCTAAGCATCACCTTCTCATCTGATTGAAACCCTTCAACTCATCTGATAAGGCCTAAGTCATCTTATCTGATCCTATCAGCTCAGTAGTTTACTGTGCTGATTTTGAGATTATGAGATAACACTCACAACACATTTTTTCTAGTGTTTTTATTGATGTAGTAACTAACATTATAATATGTAGTAACATATATTATCGAATGTAGTAAACACAATAATCATGTTGTAATACAAAATGTTTTATTGTAGGATGATGCGAAAAATATTAGATCATTTGATAAAGTTACATATAGTAACAAACGTCTATTCAATGTAGTAATTCAAACTGTAGTATGTAGTAACATATAATTTTTTATGTAGTAAAACAAATTATTACATGTAGTAATAACACAATTTTATATAGTAATATTGATTCTTTCATATTTTTATATTTTTTTTATTGATTAAGTAACCCACATTATAATATATAGTAACATATATTATTGCATGTAGTAAGATATATTATTGCACGTAATACAAAATAATATTGACCCATAATAATTAGTATTAAAGAATATTTAAAGAAATATAAAATATTTAAGGATTAAGGTCATCGTAAATTGCAGCGTCCGACCGCGGCCTGAGGTGATCGAAAACTGCTCGGAGAAGACGATCATGTTCAATTTCTGTCAGTGGGTGCATTTATAAAAAATGTGGGTGTGAATTGAGCTGTCAGTGGGTGTATTTTAGAAAATGTGTGTGTGAATTAAGTTGTGGGTGTATTTATAAAAAATGTGTGTGAATTAAGCTTGTGGGTGTATTTATAAAGAATATGTGTGTGAATGACTGAAATGCATGTATGCAATATTGCATATAAGTTTTTGTGACAAAGGGCTAGTCTTGTATGAAATATTGCTTATATGCATTTCAGTTATTCACACATATGTTCTTTATAAATACACCCACAAGCTTAATTCACACACACATTTTTTATAAATATACCAACAAACTTAATTCACACACACATTTTTTATAAATACACCCACTGACAGCTTAATTCAAAAATTTTAATCCGTTTATTTTACTCGTTTCTGTGATTTTTTTATCTTTTATTTTATTGTCGAACGTGGGATATTAAATATAGTAATTCAAATTGTAATATGTAGTAATACACATTATTTTATGTAGTAATAACACAAACTATTTATATAATAATACAAATTCTTTTATTTAGTAACACGTTTTTTCTAGTGTTTTTATTGATGTAGTAACTCACATTATAATATGTAGTAACATATGTTGGGAATAAAATGATTTTGATCTAGATACCAAAACCCCTGATTGATGATGTTCAGATTAGTTGAGATAAGCTCAAGTCTAGTTCAGGCAAGGTGTCTCAGTTCACTTGAATGTGTAGATTGCTTAAGAGAAAAATCTCAGGAATGTTGTGAGATTTTAGTTCAGGATAGTTGTCCAAAGCTGGAATGTTAGGCAGCTTGATAAGTCTTTAAGACAAAGTTGCTGAACCTTCAAGACAGACTGACCAAGTGGACAACTTAACTGAAGAGACCAAGAGCAGTAAAGCAATGCTCATAAATGCAAATGATCAAGACAGTTGAAGTACAAATGATCAAGAGCATTGAATGTCAAAGTCCAAAAGACACATTCAATGAAGCATTTATTGCCAATCATGCCTGAACCAAGCATTGAAGACTTGAAGCATTAAAGAGTGAAGCATTGAATGAATGTTGGAATATTCTCAATTGCAGCAGGAATATTCAGGGAGTTTGTCCCATCTGACCGTTGGTTGAGTATAGCTTCTGCCTCAAATCAACCTTGGGAAATGTGCATATTTAGAAACTGACACAAGTCATCTCAGCCGCATTTTTCAGAAGTCAACACATTCATTCAAGCAACCATTGAAGAGGCCTTTTACACAGTGGATAAAAGGATGCCAAGCTTCATAGCCGTTTCAATGGTGCTGCAAATAGACAAGTTTGAAGTGCTATCCCTCCAACGGTTAGCTGCTCAAATTTGCCTATAAATACAGGAGTGATTCAGGGATTCGATATCCAACTACAAGCTATCAAACTATCATCAAGCTTTCAAAGGAAACCAAGATATTCTCTAGAATTCCAAGTTTCCTGAATCACTTCTTTTAGCTAAGCCAATCTTTGTAAACATCCAAAGCTTAGCATTGAGATATCCTAAGCCTTTACACTATTCTTATTGTAAAGGATATCTCTACTAGTTGGAACCAAACCTCAAACCCTTATCTCATTTAGTGAAGAGAGAGTTTGTTGTAGAAGTGAGGAGTTAAGGACTGTTAGTGTGAAACACAGTCTTAACTCAGAGAGATTGAGCACTAGGACTCAGGTTTCCTAGGGATCAAAACACTAAGAGAGTGTTGTTGATCAGTGCACCTTGGCACTATAAAACAAGCTAATTCCATTAAGAAGGAATTATCCTGTTCAATCAGGGAAAGTGGATGTAGGAGCTTGAGTCTCTGAACCACTATAAATTTGTGTGCCATTCACTTACTGCATTCTTTATTTCACTTACATTCAAACATATTTTAAAGAAACATAACTCAGTAAGTAAGAAAATCTGTTTTGGACAAAGTCCCTGATATCTGTATCTTTTCAGAAATTAACTTGGAGTATTTCTTTAAGTCAAAGGCTAACCACATTCCGCACTTAGCAACTCTTTTAGATATTTAGCCAACTGATCACTCAATAGTAATCAGTAGGACAAGTATCTATCAAAGTTCACACTCAGGCCAGTTGTGAAACAACTTGCCTGATAAGACCAGTTTGTCAAAAAGAAAAAGAATTTGCATACACAAGTGCATTCCCCCCCCCCATACACTTGTGTTATACTCCGCCAAGGACCAACAAGTGGTATCAGAGCAGGGGTTCAAAGACCACTGCTGCTGAACTTTCAAATTGAATTTCAAACTCACATTATTTCTGTGGTCACTGAACTGATCCAAATTTCTGAAAAACATAATTGTATTTTCCTTTGTCTATCTGCATAAGAATGGCTAACAATGCAGTTCCAGGAGATGCTGCCAACACCACCAACAACATGGGTCCAAACCAAGTCAATCATATTTCTCATCACAAACTGCCAATGTTCTCAATTGAGAATTATGATTTCTGGAAAATCAGGATGAGAGCACATCTTGCCTGCCAGCATGATGAAATGCTCAAAGTCATCACTAGAGGACCATTCACCTTCACCAAGCTCAATCCCAAGGTCACTGATGCTCAAAAAGCAGATCTAAGGGAGCTGTTGCCAAAAGATGAGGATGAGCTGACAGCAGAAGAGAGAAAAAGGCACAACCTGAACTACATTGCCATGAACACCTTGTACCAAACCATTCCAGATGCAGTGATGGGAAGAGTGTATCACTGCACCATAGCAAAGGAGATCTGGGATACCCTTGCACTTATGTGTGAAGGTACTCAAAAGATAAAGGAAAACAAGCTTCAAGTGGCTATCCAAAAGTATGAGCAATTCACTATGGAGCCAAATGAAACTATTGATCATCTTGATGGCAGATTCACTGACATCATGAATGAAATGAATTCTTTGGGCAAGTTCTATGCCAAAAGAGAAGTTGCTTTGAAGATTCTGAGAAGTCTCACATCAAAGTGGGATATATATTCTGTCATGATGCAAAATACCAGCAATCTTGACAACATGCCTATGCAACAAGTATTTTCTGAACTCAAAGCATATGAGTTTGATCTCAACAGAAAGAAGGTGCATGATGAGCCATCTTCCTTAGGCAAAGGTGCTGCCTTCAAAGCCACTGAAACAGAGAAGAAAAATACTCAAAGATCTTCTCAATCTGTTTCAAAATCAGAAATGAAGGAGGAGCTGGCACTCATGGCTAGAAGATTTGAGAAGCTGAACTCCAGATTTGGTAGATACAAGAAGTTCTACCAAGATAACAGAACCAGAAGGAGATTCAGTTCTCCTGATAATAAATCAGAGGATAAAGTCTCTGATGAAAAGAAATAAGACAGATATGCTGATAAAAAGAAATATAGCAAAGGTGAACCATCATCATCAAGGAGGAAGGAGTCCTCAAGCAAGAAAAATGATGATGAAGATGTGTGTTACAACTGCCAGAAAAAGGGCCACTTTCAATATGATTGTCCTGACCTAAGTGCCAAAGAAAGAAAAGAAAGGCAAAACAAAAGAGACAAGAGGATGAACAACAGGAAGGCCATGGTAGCTGGAGAATCAGCAAGTGAAGAGAGTGTCTACTCTTCTGATGATGGACTGTTCTCCAACAGTGACAGTGATGAAGACTGCCAAATGGCATTTGAAAATGAAGAGGTATGTCATCATCCAATATTTCAATTAACACACATGAATCTAGTGAAATCCAACTTGACTTTGAAAAGTTGTTAGAAGATTTCACCAGAATGCAAGAAGTATGCAATATGACACTGAGAGAAAATGAAAGTTGAGATCTAAAATTAAAATGCCCAATCTTCCTGAATTTGAGGTTGACATTAAATCATCTGAGTTGTATCAGCAGATTGTGAGAGAACATGGAGAAATGTCTCTCAGAATCTCTGAACAACAAAAGTTGATTAATGAACAAACTCTGATTCTAAAGAAAAAGGATTTTGAACTTAGAACTCTTCAAGCTAAATTTAACAATCTCTCAAGTGAATTTGATACTCTGAAATTAAGTGAGGGGAGCTTAAAAATGAAAATGTCTGCCTTGAACAAATCTGCTAAGGCAATAGAGGAAATTCAAGGGTTTCAAAGACCATTTGCTCAAAAGGATGGATTAGGCTATAATCCATTTGAACCCTCACCTGGTCTTAGTATTGCCTCCTCAAGCAATTCTAAGATGACTTTTGTAAGATCAGTTGCACAACAAAATGAACTGGAAGTTAATCAACCACTGATCAAGGATAAGGGAAAAGGAATTTTTATACCAACTCAAGTGAACAATGTCCCTAAACCCATACCTAAGGAAAAGGTTAAAGACATTGTTTACAGGAGAAATGAGGGTCAGAAAGGTAGAACCAATGGAAGGCCAACCTATCTGAACCCTTATCAAAGAAGTTGTCCAAAATCTGTTCAGAAAAGGCCAACTCAAAAGAGGCAACCTCAACTGAATAGATTAAGGCCAATCCCCTCTGATAGGTATAAAACATTCAGGAAGTCTGAACCTTTCTTGACAAAAGGAATAGGCCATCCAAACTCCTATCCACAAAGGTCTTTCCAAGCTGCACCTAAGTCTAGTAACCTCAGGAGAAATGTCCCAAGGAAATTCACCAACCCTCCTGAACCTTACAAGACCAACACTTATACACAAAAGGCACCCAAGGCATTTAAGGGTCAAACTGTGTATGTAGATGTAAATGGAAACTAAGTTAGTCACTTTGAGTCAATCAGAGTAATCAGGCAGATTTGGATTCCAAAAGGTACAACTAACCCTCTAGGACCCAACACTCAAAGGGTACCTAAATTTTGACTTTGCAGGGCTGCAAGGACCCCAAAAAGAAGAGAAGCATCAACAAGAAAACAACATGGTACCTGGACAGTGGATGTTCAAGGCACATGACTGGAAACAAGGAGCTTCTCTCAGATTTCATAGAAAAAGATGGTCCTTCAGTAACCTTTGGAGACAGCTCTCAAGGGATCACAAGAGGCTATGGTACATTAAACATTGGTAGTGTTAAAATTACTGATGTCTCATATGTCCTAGGCCTAAAATATAACTTGCTGTCTATAAGTCAAATTTGTGATAAAGGATATTGTGTTGAATTTGCACCAAATGAATGTACCATCAAAAACAAATCAACACAACAGGTGCTACTAACAGGGGTGAGAAAGGGAAATGTCTATTTTGCAGATTGGAGCAAAACCCCTGAAGCAGTTTGCTTTGTTGCCAAAAGCACACATGAGCAAACCTGGCTATGGCACAACAAATTGAATCATCTAAATTTCAAAACCATCAACAAGATTGCAAGAAACTCTCTAGTTAAAGGGCTGCCTAATCAAGTGTTCACCAAAGAACATATATGCCAGCCATGTCAGGAAGGAAAGCAGATCAAAGCCTCATTCAAAGGAAAACCTGTCATCTCAACTGAGAGAGTTCTTCAACTACTGCATATGGATCTATTTGGTCCAATTATCCCAGTAAGTTTAAATGGAAGAAAATATGCATTAGTTGTTGTTGATGATTTTTCCAAGTACACTTGGGTAGTATTCTTGTTGAACAAAAAGGAGACCCAAGTCAAGTTACCTGAGTTGATGATGAGATTGAGTAATGAAAAAGGCCTAAGCATTGTCAAGATCAGATCTGACAAAGGCACAAAATTCATAAACTCATACATCAATGAGTACTGCAGCAAGAATGGCATCACTCATGAAACTTCAGCAGCAAGAACACCTCAACAAAATGGAGTTGCTGAAAGAAGAAACAGAACCTTGAAAGAGGCAGCAAGAACTTTGATTGCTGAATCCAAATTGCCTAAAAGGTTCTGGGCTGAAGCCATTAGCACTGCATGTCACACTCAAAACAGGTCCTTAATCACCAAAGGACAAGGTAAAACCCCATATCAAATATGGAAAGGTAGATTGCCCACTGATGCTTATTTTCACATATTTGGTTGCGAGTGTTTCATCCATAATAATGGGAAAGAGCAATTGAAAGCTTTTGATAGCAAAGCTGATGAAGGAATATTTGTTGGATATTCACAAATCAGCAAGGCTTACAGAGTTTACAATTGCAAAACTCTTATTGTGGAAGAAACACCTCATGTTGTGTTTGATGAATCTATTAATGAGTTCAGGGATAGAAACCTGAATATTGATGATATAACACAATGAACAACTAGATTAAGGCTTCAAAGCAAGGAAACCGTATTTGTAGATGTTGCCCAGCCTGAACTTCATGAAAATCAAAAACTGGACAACCTACCTGATGGCAACCAACCAGAAGACAACCTACCTGAAGGAGAAATTGAACTGACTGACCCCATCCCAGTTCAAAACCAGGTAACAACTACCAATGAAGAAGCAGGCAATGCTGAGGTAGTTAATGGATCCAATATTCAAGGGGGAACCAATGAAAATGTCAACTTATCTGACAATGAGGACAACACCCCTGAATATGATCCTGAGCTTGATCCTTCAATTAACTTCCCTGAATTTAATGAATCTAGTGATCCAACTTCAGATGAGGACAATCCTCCTGAAAGGATCAGGTCTAGAAGGACTTGGTTGCAAGACCACCCATCTAGCCTGATACTTGGTAATCCAAGTGAAGGGATCAAAACTAGGAGATTTCATGGAGAAAGTGCTCTGTTTTGTTGCTTCCTTTCAGAACAGGAACCAAAAGACATTGAGGAAGCACTACAAGATACCAACTGGATCATAGCCATGCAAGAGGAGCTGAACCAGTTTACCAGAAATGAAGTTTGGGAGCTGGTAGACAGGCCAACTCATCAAGATGTCATTGGAACTAAATGGGTGTTCAAAAATAAGAAAAATGAAAATGACATCATTGTGAGAAACAAAGCAAGACTGGTGGCCAAAGGATATTGTCAATCTGAAGGGATTGATTATGATGAAACTTTTGCTCCAGTGGCCAGACTTGAGGCAATCAGACTCTTCCTAGCATATGCAGCTCACATGAGATTCAAGGTGTATCAAATGGATGTGAAGAGTGCATTTCTCAATGGGGTGCTCAAAGAAGAAGTATATGTTGAACAGCCCCCAGGATTTGAAGAAGGAGACAAGGTGTACAGATTGAAGAAAGTCCTCTATGGCTTAAAGCAAGCTCCAAGAGCTTGGTATGACACCTTATCACAGTTTCTTCTAGATCATGGTTTTGTCAAAGACACTGTTGACAGAATCTGTGAAGGAGATGATATTTTGTTAGTCCAAATCTATGTGGATGACATTATATTTGGATCTCCAAATGATAAGTTATGTGAGAAGTTCTCCAAACTCATGCAAAGTAAATTTGAGATGTCCATGATGGGATTGCTGAATTTCTTCTTAGGACTTCAAGTCACTCAATCAAAGAAAGGAATATTCATCAATCAGGCCAAGTATACAAGGGACATGATCAAGAAATTTGGATGTGCTACAAGCAAACCAGTCAGAATTTCTATGAATACTAACTGGAAAATGGATCCTGATGAAAGTGGAGAGTCAACAAACTCCACTAACTAC
Organism: Galeopsis tetrahit; assembly: GCA_963675135.1. Lineage (NCBI taxonomy): Eukaryota > Viridiplantae > Streptophyta > Magnoliopsida > Lamiales > Lamiaceae > Galeopsis > Galeopsis tetrahit. The sequence goes on from OY776120.1 coordinate 42,422,110, forward strand.
AGGGGAATCATAGGATCCCTGCTATATCTCACTGCAAGCAGGCCTGATATCACATTTGCAGTTGGAGTATGTGCAAGATTTCAAGCTAATCCAAAGAAGAGCCATCTTGATACTGCCAAGAGAATTCTAAGATATCTCAAGGGATCTGAGAATCTTGGATTATGGTATCCAGCTGATGACAACATTGAGCTCACTGGATATTCAGATGCAGACTATGGAGGATGTAGAATTGACAGAAAATCCACCTCTGGAACTTGTCAATTTTTGGGCAGCAAGCTTATCTCATGGTTCTCCAAGAAGCAAAATACAGTTGCAACTTCAACAACTGAAGCTGAGTATGTAGCAGCTGGAAGTTGCTGTGCTCAGATACTTTGGCTCAGGCAACAATTGAGAGATTACAAAGTAATCTCAAATGAAGTGCCAATATTCTGTGACAATAATAGTGCAATTGCTATCTCACAGAATCCAGTGCTCCACACCAGATGCAAACATGTGGATATAAAGCATCACTTCATAAGGGATCATGTGGAAAGGAAAGATATCAAGCTTGTCAAAATCCACACTGATAAGCAAAAAGCTGATATCTTGACTAAACCATTGGCTGAAGAAAGGTTCTTGGAACTTTCAGCTGAATTGGGCTTACTTGATCCAGGAAAGATGGAGGAATGAAGGAAGGAGGCTCATAAGAAGGGGAAATTGATTAAATTGAACTTCAGCAAAGTTGACCAACCTCACTGAAGCAGTCAGCCAAAAAGGGAAACTCAGCAAAGTTGTCCTTATGATGTTCAGCAATGTTGGTCAGGAGCTTTGTCCAAGTGGGACCCAGTCAGCAATGTTGGGACCCACTCAGGCAAGCTAATCAGACAGTTTGACCAAGAAGGAAGTCAAAACACATCTCAGGATGTTTGTCCTAATTAATTTTTGCTATTTTTAGCATTGATTAGACATTTAAAAGATTTCTTGATCTAAGAGTAGGCCATTTTTAGGATGGCGTGTACTATGAAGATCTTTGCCCCCAAAATGGCAAATCAGCATTAAATGCAAAATCTTAATTAAGATTTCATGAATTCTTGAGCCATCATCAAGGCCATTGATTTGCATTAAAACTCCATCAAACCGTTGAAAGCCCACTACCCCACTATATCCAATCGGTTCTTCAAAATTAATCACTGTTATATTCTATTAACCAACGGTTAATAAATCCCATTCATATATAAACTCCTCAATTTTTACTTTTCCTCCTCACGCACTCATATTTCCAAACCCTTAGGTTTTTCAAAACTTCTCAACCTGCAACTTTTCTCCAAAACCATTCTATCTCTCAAAATTATCCATGGCTCCTAAAACCAAGAGAGAAGAACTTGTAGATTTCAATGATTCCTCCTTGGACATTGATTTCTCCTATCTCAGCAATCCAAACTCACTTTGGTTTGAAAAGCTAGTTGCTTTTGACAGCCCAGACACTGAGGTTCATCAAGTCCTCCAATGGCTAAGGGAGGCTGGGCTAGAAAAGTTCTTTGGCACCAAACCTGATTCCTGCCTGAATCCATTCATGGCAGAATTCTTTGCCTATCTCAGATGGAAGGGCAAAAAGGGTGATGTATGCACCAAACTAATATATGCTGAAGAAGATGAAGAAGAAGAAAGCCAGCACACCATCATCTTCACTGCTGAGGATCTGGATGCTAGCTTTGGGCTACCTTCAGAAGGCCAGAATCCAGAAATGTATAAAGAAGAAGATGATCAGGAGTTCTACTATCCATGGATGATAGAGCCTAAGAAAGTTGTAAGTGCTCAGAACAAGAACACTTTGAAGCCAGTGTTTAGGCACTTGTTTGATTGTGTGGTAAAAAGTTTGTTAAGCCACTCTGGGAGTGTTGAACAAATAAGTATGCCTAAATTGAGAGTGATGGCTGCTGTGATTGACTCTGCTGAGAAGAGAGTCAAGTTCAACTGGAAAAATTTTATTCTAGACAAAATGATGAATGAAAAGTTTAAGTTCAAAGAGGTGAAGCACCACAAGGTGGTAGTTGATGGGAGACTCCAATTTTGCACAAGAGCTAGCCTGCTCCTAGAAAGATTTGCACATTACACCCACCTCCAAGCCAAGCCAAAGCCTTTTCCAACTCAAAAGGTGATGTTTAGGAAGCTGTCTTCTAAGACAGAAAAGAGGAAGCAGGATGCAGCTTCCAAGAAAGCAGGTGCTGTTGTTCCCACAACCAGAACTTCTCCAAGGAAGAGAAGAGCTCAACCACCAAAAGCTCAGCCAAAGTTGAAGAAGATGAAGAAGATTCTGAGTGAATCTTCCCCAGAAAGCCAGTCAAGAAGTGGAGGAGCCACTTCTGAAGAGATTGAAAAGGTTGCTGAAGAAGGAGTCAATCCTCCTGAAGAAAGTGAGGAAGTCAGAGAGATTGTCCCCTTACAGCCTGAAAGTGTAACAGAATTCAGAGATCTTGACCAGCCAACAAGATCTGAAAGAAGGAAAAGAATAATCAAAACCTCTGAGAAGCAGAGACTAATGGAAGAGGAGAAAAAGAAGAAAGAATTCTTCAAGGAGATTAGGCAAGCTAGTAGGTCTAACTCCAAGTCCAAATCAAAGCCCAACAGCCCTGAAGCCAACTCTCCTGATATTCAATCAGAAAGAATATCCCCATCAAGGCATGAAGAAGAGGAGTGCAAGACTCCTGAAGATGCCCCAATCATTGCCAAGAAAGTCTACTCTCCTGAAGGTGCCCCTGACAGAGCAGGTATTGATGTACTGGCAGACTTGGTCAATCTTGAGGATAGACCTTTTTCCCCACTTGATCCAAGACTTCTCTCTTATACCAAACTTCTTGAAACTGTCCTTCAAGAAGGGGATCAAGTTTCTCTCCCACCCATTCCACCCATTCCAGCCATTCCAATTACCTCTTCAGGAACATTGCTCTCAAAAGCACCTGAATCCCAACTTGTTTTAAGCTCTAACCCTTCTGAACCCAACCTACCTGAAATCCAGTCAAGCCTACCTGAATCCCAATCCAACCCTCCTGAATCCCAAGCCAACTCCTCTGAAGATGAAAGTGGTGGAGAATACACTTATGAGGGGATGCTAAGGCAGATTGCCAAGGCTAATGTGGATGAACTATATCTAGGGTTGAAGGACTATCCTAGGCTGCAACAACAGTTCTATGATCTCAGAGCTCTTGTTGAGATCAAGGATAGAACTATGGTGGAAATAGCTCAAGCTATTCAGGACAAAGGAGCAAGCTGGTGGCAGGTTGAAGAGAACAGGCTCTTGAACTTTGCAAATGTGAAGAAATCCAGTGTGTTGACCACTGAGGCCTTGTTCTGCACCATTGTTCATGAGAAGGTGCTAGCTGAGAGAGAAAGAATTGCACAGGGACTCAGGCACCCTGATAGTCCATCTGATAATGATGATGATGATGATGATAACACCAATCCCAACCCTCCAGGCCTCAACTCTGCTCAGGTACATTACTTGACTTATCATTCTGAAAAGGACTCTGATCATTCAGAGGAGTTGACCAAAGATGGTGACTCAGTCCAAGATGCATTGGCCAAAGATGGTTCTCTTGAACCTGAGGCACAGCTTGACAATGTTGAGACTTCCATGGGAGAAGCTAGTTTGGCTAAAGCCTCATCAATGTCAGGAAAGTTGGACATTGACCAGCCTTTAGTCATTCAGGATGACTCAGTGGCCTTGGGATGCCCAAGCACTGTGATCTCCCAACAACTGCCCTCTGTGGATCCTGTTGAGGATATGGAGGTGTCAGGTTTAGGAAAAGAAGGAGTTGAAAAGGCAAATAGTGATGAAAAATCAGAGGGAGGAGGTGAGGATGATTGTGTGATTACAGGTTCCTTGAGTGCACCAATCATAGAGGGAGATGAAGTAGAAATATTGGGTGCAGTCCAATATGAGAGTCAAGCTATTCTTCAAGTCAAATCTGAACTTGATGAATCCCTTGGTGAAAGGAGGCCTGATTCTCCAGAGAATGTGAGATTATCTACTGAAAGTGAAGAAAAGAATTTAGTTGAAAAAGAGAGAGAAGGTGCTGATGTATCAGGCCTTATGGGAGATAAAAAGAATGAGGGTGTTGAGGGAGATTTTACTAACACTCTTAGTTTTGCAGATTCTGTAGCTGTTACCATTGAACAAATTTTTGTAGATGCTTTCCTTACTGATATACCAGTCAATACTGATATTGACCTTGAAGCAGTTTCAGCCAATGTATCCACATTGAACAAAATGTATTTTGAGCAAGCCAACACCACTGAAGCAGGCTTTCAGATTGCTACTCAAACTGCAAATATCATTGAAGAACAGTCAGAGAAGTTGGATACTTTGGTCAGGGAAGTTGGTAAGGCATATGCAGCAACAATTGATACTCTAGATGGCCAAGGAAAGACTCTAGCCTCTGTGGAGATGAGGCTAACTGGCTCAGAGGAAATAATCTTGCCAACACTGGATGCAAGAATCTGTGGTGTTGAAACTGGACTGCAAACAGTTTCAACAAAGGTAACAAAGGCAAAGGAAGAGATGGTCAAGTTCACCAAATCTGTGCAGAAGGAGCAGCAAGGTCTCAAAGTTCTATACAAGCATAATGTGAGAGCCTTGAGAAGGACAATCAAAGATGTTTTAAGGCAAAGGACTGCTGCACAAAGAAAGAAAGCTGAAGAGTTGAAAGCTGCAATGGTGAAAGAAGCTGCAGAAAAGTTCACTGTTGAACTGATGGCCAAAGTGTCTGATCAAGTTGTGGCCAACCTCACTGATCAACTTCAGGCCAAACTTGATCAATCACTGGAAGCCACTCTAGATGCCATTGTTGCTCAAAAGATGAAACCTGTCCACACATTCTTGAGCATGGCAGATGATAAAATGCAGAACATTCATGATGAGAATGTTTACCTACTGCAGGAGTTGAAGTCCCTCACTCATTCTCACTCACATCTCTCTGTCACTATAAGTGACTTGAAGCCCCAGTGTTTTGATAATGCCAAAAAGGGGGAAAGAGAGAGAGCTAGGGCAAAGGGAACCTTGGTTATTGGTGAATCCAAAGGAAATGAGAAGGTCCCTGAGATTGAGGAAGAGGCAGTAGAAGACATTGGGAAAGGCAAAGGCCCAATGAACATTGAAGACTTGACTGAGGAAGAACAGATTCAAATTGCTGTCAAAGAGTCCATGATGTCTGCAATGGAAAGTCAGGCAAGGAAGCAACAAAGGCCTGGTGGTGAGTCAGCAGGACTTGAACCCAAAGAGAAGGTTGCTGAAGTAAGGGGGAAGGTGACAAGGTCATCTGAAAGAAAGAGGAAGGAATTGCAAGCCTTCAATGAATTCTCAACCAGCCTGACTCTGCCATCAGAATTTCAGTCTGAAGAATCAACTCCAGTGAGGCAATCAAAGAGATTGAAGAAAGCAGCCAAGTTGCCTGCCATTGAAGAAGAAGTTGAAGAGGAAGTACAGGACAGAGAGCCTGAAGTGATTGTGCCCAAACTTGCTGATGATCCTTCTAAGCTGTTTGAAGAAGGATTTGGAAAAGATCCAGAAACACAGGAGAAGCTAGCCCTTCTAAGAGCTAAAGAAAGAATGGATCAGTTGGTTGAGGCCAACAAGGCAAGAGATGGAAGGAGGGCAAACTTCAAAGCTCCAAGAAGGAGGGCCTCTTACAGAAAACTTAAACCTCAAATGCTGCAAAGATGGGACACTCAGTACCCTCACCATGATAAGTGGGTTCCAATCTCACTGAATGATGCATGGGAGGAGGCCAAGAGATGTTTGGTATATGACTTTTATGTCATTGGAAAGTGGCTTGAAGAGAGTGTAGATGAAGTCTTTGTGCAGTTCATGTTTGAGAACCATAGGGACCTCTACCAGAAGCTGTTTGCAGCAGCTGAGATGGCCAGAATTGAATTCAAGGCCCCTGGTCCCATTCTGTACATGCCTCCTAAGTTCAATGGGAATCTAATTGATGAGGGAAAGATACTTGAAGAATTCATCAACATCATGAGGATGGAGAAGCTAAAGCCTGGCCCTAAAGGAACCAACAAAGAAATCTGGGAACTGAAGAAGAGAGTATGGGCTTAGTATGGCATTGCTCCTCAAGATGATGGAACTCTGTGATGGATAAGTTCACCTTTTCCCTATTTGCTGTTATGTTTGTTATTTGTTGCTATTTTTGTAGTTCTAGACTAGTGAATCCTTTCTACTTCTCATTGCCCTGTTTTCACGTAAGTTTTTCTCATCAAATGTAATTAGACAAGTGTAGTTATACATATCTGGAGTAACATTTATTAGTGCTATCTCTCTATTGTTTACTGTATGTTGAAAAAAAATTAATGGCACGTACGTACGTTTAATTGATCACTGCAGACAAGTAATAAACTTGTAGATAAGTTGAAATATATATATATGATCTAGATTGAAAAAATGGCAAATTTATGAGTCTCCTTAATTAGGCCATTTTGACATATATATTGGAATCATATTTTAAAGTAAAGTAAAATGTTAACGAGTGCAGAAGGAGAAATGGGTCAAGTTGAAGCAAGGGTTTGCGAGTCACAGAGCCACGAGTACAAGGGAATGTGTACGCGCGATCACAACTGTGCTCTTGTTTGCCGGAACGAGGGATTCTCCGGCGGGAGGTGCCGAGGCTTCCACCGACGCTGCCACTGCACTAGACTCTGTTATTGATCCAACTCCATCGCTTTAATCACCATCTTCCTTAATTGCTTTTAATTTCAATTTTGTCTTAATTAAAATGCATGCTATTGCTTAATTAATTAGCATGCAACTGTTTGTTGTTTCTTAATTATCAACTTCCAACTCCATCGCTTTAATCACCTTCTTCTTGCAGAAAACATTGAACTCTTCTGATATGAACTCCAGCCCATTATCAGTTCTCAAATGCTTTAGATTCTTTCCAGAAATGTTCTCCACCTCAGTGAGCCATTCCTTAAATTTTTCAAATGCTTCTGACTTGGATTTCAGGATAGTGATCCATACCTTTCTTGAGTAGTCATCTATGATAGACATGAAGTATCTCCCACCACTTCTGGTCTGATTCCTAGCTGGCCCCCATAAATCTGAATGGACATAGTCTAAAATTCCTTTGGTAGAGTGTGAACTCTTCCCAAACTTCAATATCTTGGATTTCCCAAGAATGCAGTGCTCACACAAATCCAGCTTTGTGATCTTGTCACCACATAGCAATCCTTGCTTACTTAGCTCAAGTAGGCCCTTCTCTCCTACATGACCTAATCTTCTGTGCCACAACATTGAGTTGTCTTGCACCCTTGCCACATCTGATCTTCCAATAACTGTTCCCCCCTTAAGAAAGTAGAGATCATTTCTTCTCTCACCTTTAAGAACAGTAAGCTTCCCCTTTGAAACTCTGAGCTCTCCATCTTCAGACTGGAATTTATAGCCCAATGAATCCAGCATACCAAGAGATATCAAATTTCTCTTGAGTTCAGGAACATACCTGACCCTCTTGAGAATCCTCACTACTCCATCATACATCTTCAAGTGTACTGTACCTTCACCTCTGACTTTGCAAGTGTGATCATTCCCTAACAACACAGAACCTCCATTCTGATGCTTAAAATCATGAAACCACTCTCTTCTTGGAGTCATGTGGAAAGAACACCCTGAATCTAAAATCCAATCTTGCTGCTCTTTAGTGGAAGTGATGGATAGGGACTGAGCTGACTCATAGCCTTTCTGCTCCTTATCATTTTGGGTTTGATTTGCTTGATTCTTATCAACAGGGTTCTTAGGACCAGATTTTCTCATAAGCTGTTTGTACTTGTAACAAGTACTCTTGAAGTGCCCAGGTTTGTTGCAGTGGTGGCACACTATTTCCCCTTGATTTGACACTGCTGATTTTCCCTTATCAGCTCCTTTGGGTTGACCAGACCCCTTCTTGGAGACAGATTTCTTCTGTCCTCCCTTGATTGCCAATCCTTCCCCACTGCTACTTTTATCTCCTTGAGATGTTTTGTTATGTAACAGCTTGGACTTGACAGCCAAGATCACATCCTCCAATGTGATTGCTTCCTTTCTACCATACAAGATGGTGTCCTTTAGGATTTCAAAGGACTTAGGCAGAGCACTCAACAAGATCAGAGCCTTATCCTCTTCCTCTAACTTGACATCCAAATTCTCCAGATCATCAAGAATCTTGTTGAACTCATCTAGCTGCTCCGTAATGGGTTTGTCATCTCCCATTCTAAAGGCATACAGCTTCTGCTTCGAATAGAGTCGGTTAGCAAGAGTTTTCACCATATATAGCTTCTCAAGCTTATCCCAAACCTCCTTCGCTGACTTCTCTTTAGCAACCTCCCTCAAGACCTTATCTCCAAGGCAGAGTAGGATCGTGCTTCGAGCTTTCCTGAGCAACTTGCTCCTTTCAGCCGCAGCTGTTGCAGTTTCTTCTGCAATCTCTTCGGATTCTTCGAGAGCTTCGAATAATCCTTGCTGTTCAAGGAGGGCCTGCATCTTGACCTTCCACAGCCCAAAATCTCCAGTGCCTGTAAACTTCTCTATGTTGTACTTGGTAGAATTCCCCATCTTTAGATCTGCAGCTACTTCGGTTTCCCACAGACGGCGCCAATTGTCAAGATGATTCTGATCAGCTAGACGTCTCCAACTAATTAGAACACTTGAATATAGAAGAAATAACTGCTCTAGGATAGTAATTCAGAAAAGTAATCAACGAGACAAACAACACACAAGGATTTGAGTGGTTCGATCAATGTGATCTACATCCACTGGACCAGACTAGTACTTCTTTGATTGATAAAGAATGTTTACACACTCATTCACTCGGAATTGGATATTTCCTCACTTCACTCGTGAACTCACACAACTCAAAGAATACAATAACGTACTAAATCTCTCATCCAACCTTTACAATGTACACAATCAAGAGTATATAAAGACCAAAGGTAGTTGCTGCTGTTAGGAACTGTTTTGAGTAGTTATCAACCGTTTGCAACCGCTTGTAACAACCCATGTGCTCTGTTATTGCCCAACTGAAATGGTAGTTATGCCCTCAAGTTGTTGTAACTGTAAAACTGTTAGTTAAACTAACTAACTTCGAACCAGAAGACTTGCCCATAAAGATCAGATCACTACTTAGTGTTCTGATACCCAACTCTTCTGCTCTGATGATCAAAAGCTAACTCTGCTGATAGACTTCATACTGTGCTAATCTTTACTGCACTGACCAAGTATTGTGCTGACCCAAGTACTGTGCTGACCTGGTACTGTGCTGACCCAAGTACTGTGCTGATCTGGTACTGAGCTGATCTACTCTGCTGAAGTACTGATCTTGGTACACTCTGCTGAAGTACTGATCTTAGTCCAGTCTGCTGAAGTACTGATCTTAATCCAGTACTGTGCTGATCTTACTGTGCTGATCCCAACTGTGCTGAACTCTAAGCATCACCTTCTCATCTGATTGAAACCCTTCAACTCATCTGATAAGGCCTAAGTCATCTTATCTGATCCTATCAGCTCAGTAGTTTACTGTGCTGATTTTGAGATTATGAGATAACACTCACAACACATTTTTTCTAGTGTTTTTATTGATGTAGTAACTAACATTATAATATGTAGTAACATATATTATCGAATGTAGTAAACACAATAATCATGTTGTAATACAAAATGTTTTATTGTAGGATGATGCGAAAAATATTAGATCATTTGATAAAGTTACATATAGTAACAAACGTCTATTCAATGTAGTAATTCAAACTGTAGTATGTAGTAACATATAATTTTTTATGTAGTAAAAAAAATTATTACATGTAGTAATAACACAATTTTATATAGTAATATTGATTCTTTTATATTTTTATATTTTTTTTATTGATTAAGTAACCCACATTATAATATATAGTAACATATATTATTGCATGTAGTAAGATATATTATTGCACGTAATACAAAATAATATTGACCCATAATAATTAGTATTAAAGAATATTTAAAGAAATATAAAATATTTAAGGATTAAGGTCATCGTAAATTGCAGCGTCCGACCGCGGCCTGAGGTGATCGAAAACTGCTCGGAGAAGACGATCATGTTCAATTTCTGTCAGTGGGTGCATTTATAAAAAATGTGGGTGTGAATTGAGCTGTCAGTGGGTGTATTTTAGAAAATGTGTGTGTGAATTAAGTTGTGGGTGTATTTATAAAAAATGTGTGTGAATTAAGCTTGTGGGTGTATTTATAAAGAATATGTGTGTGAATGACTGAAATGCATGTATGCAATATTGCATATAAGTTTTTGTGACAAATTACAGTTATGTCTTAGTGGTAAAAGCTTACCCTCTTTACAAAGAGGTTGTAAGCTTGAATCTCATTTAGAACATTTTCTTCTTTATTTTTCAATATTAATGCAGTAAACACTAGCACTAACCCTCTCCCTTCTTTTTTTAATTTTTTTACTTTTCTTCCCTTAAATTTTTTTTTTACTCCCTTTCCCTTATTTTTTTTAATTTTCTTCCCTTTTAAATTTTTTTTTACTCGAACTCATTATTTTGCATACAAGTAACAAACAAAATACCAACACATTAATACACAAAAAAATTAAGATACACACAAAATACTATGAGAGTATCACACATTTATGCATGTCAGTATTTGACAAAATACCAAAATAATAACACAATTTTAATGTGTGTTGCTGTTTTATACACTAATGTAGCATTATCACAAATTTTAGGTAAACAGTATTACATCTTTACATTTAACAGTATTACATTATTGCAATTGACAGTATTACAAAGTGAAAACTAAAATATTTATCACTGGATCATTATTCTCTTCATCTCTAACCACATTATCCACTATTTTACCATATCCTCATTCTTCTTACACATTTCTTTTCTCTTTTTTTCATCACATGTGTATATTCTCTTAACAGTATCACACCTGAAAGGCATAAAGTATTACAGAATAAGAAACATGGTATTATAAAAGAAAAATATCAAAGCATTTGAGAATTCTACACTTTCAGCAATTTAGGGAAGCCAGTCTCATGTTGTTTGCAAAAAAATTCATCAATTTAGCACAAATAAATGCAAACAATACTGGATGGAGTACTAAATTATTCTACATCTCAACATACCTAGACAGTAACACAAGAAATACCTCGACAGTATCATAAAAAAAAACCAACTATTTTTACCAAATTGAATGTGTGAAAACAAAGGAATATGACAAGAAAAACTCAAGTGTGTATGTCAATTAAAGTAAGCCCCTCACTTCTGGTGGAGACATCTTAGAGATATACATGGGAACAAATTTAATGGCTAACCCAATTTCAAAACCATTCAACAGCCTTGCAAAAAGTAGCATATACACATAGGGAGACCAGAGCATTAACAAACCACTCACAAAAATAAAACGCAAATGATAGCATTAGTATCGGACGGCTGCCCATCGAAGCCGAAATTTCGCTGGAGCACACAGTGATTAATGTGGCTCCAATCAGTGGAGAAGCCACTGCTAAGCCTTGCACATATCAATTCTACATGAAATTAATTACTAATTACGATTTAAAAATGAAGAATTATACCAGCCATGGTGGCGTAATCCCATCCTTGTAAAAAATTAGCAAGTGCAGCCACAATGGCTACAACCACAGACGCATTCATCTCCTTTTCACATCAATTGATAGATAATAAACCTGCTGCAATTAACCTAAAAACAAAAAATGAACACTTAATTTATAGTAATAAAAAGGCAAAAGACGAGGCGAATTGAAATGGATCAAGAAATTACAATAGATAAGAGATCTGTATATATTTATTAATGGAGGGATTGAGCCCGGGGCCACTGTATATACGGGGCGGTTGTTGAAGATTCTGGTGCCGTTTCGACAGAGGCATGGAAAGGTGATCTTGAGGGTCGAATCGGCGAGAATGGGGAAGTTGCGGGGGTGGATGATTGCAGAAAGAGGGAATGAGGGGAGAAAGAGAATAAATTAAACTCAGATCCAAAATAAATCATGGGACGAATAAATAGGTAAATGAGTATTTTACACATAATTACACATAAGCTATGCACAAAAGTTTTTGCTGAAAATAACTTATGTGTAATTATGTGCAAATCAAGAAAATACAGAAAACAAATACTCCATCCGTCCAATTTCATTATTCCCACTTTCCTTTTTTGGTTGTCCAAATTTATTATACTTATACCCTTCTTGGAAACAATACTATTAATACTACTTTGTCTCCATCCTCCTACCATCACTTATTTACTCATTTTGCCATTCACTTTATTCATAAACAATCATTTATTTACAAATGGACCCCACAATACCCTATCATACCCTCAACTTATCTACTTCATGAATAAACTAATCAATATTCATTAAAATCCGTGTCCGGAGAAGTGGGCATAATAAAATTGGACGGAGGGAGTATAAAATTTACACATAATTACACATAAACTATTTGCACAAAAGTTTTTGCGAATTTTTTGTAGGGCTGAGCAGTGCGATTACACATTGCATAGAATAAACGCACTATTATAGACGTTATTTAATGAGTTTTATGTTATAAAAAATGGCGAAGCCTTCGTAACCGTAGAAAGACCGTAGTAAAAATAAATGTTATATCTCCTACGTAGCGCTCCAAATTTATCATATTAAAATTTTCTCACTTTATAATAATTCTACATTTTTTTCTTATTCTTACTTCTTTCATTCTGTTTCCATTCTCTACCAATTATTTTCTTTTGAGATTATGTACAAATGGGTACATGTTTTGAAAATGCTTTGCAGTTAAGGTAACACCTTTTGAAAACTTGCAACTAAGGTAATTTGAGACCATTTTACCCTCCATTTTCATTTATGGCCATAATCCACGCGCCTCTCTTCTCCCCCACTTGCAGTCAAATCCATCTGCAAAATATATTAGGACACCCTCTTTTCGCCATTATCAGGAGGCCATCAAATCAAGGTAGCGTGAGTCACACCCTTATTTCGCCATTATCAAAAGCTTTCATTCAAATTTCAAATTTGATTTCATCACTATACCTAATGGAGCAATCCGTCGCTGTGTGTGTAAAATTTAACAGCCATTGCAAGCTCGTGTCCATATGTTCCGACACATCATTTGTTGATTTCATGACAAAAATTCAACAAGATTGGTCTCGAATTCAAGGTATTTTTCGAAAACTTGGAATTTTGTTGGTCAGCCGAAAATATAGTGAACTGTTTGTTGGGATGCGATGATGATCTGAAAAATATGATTTCATATGCTTTGTCGAACACCTTGAAATGTGTTACGGTTTGTTCTTCCAAAATAGGTTGTGATTCTGTATCTCAAGTGATCGATGTTCCTAATGTTGGTTTTCAGAATAGCCAAGGTCATGTAGAATCAAATATTACATCTAATATACCTTGCTCATCATCTTTTCCTGTTCCGAAAACATTGTCTCATAAAGGTAGAATAGTTTTTCGATCTATTAAGAATTCTAGTTCCAAATTAGCTTCCCAAGAAAATCTAAATTCGCATTCTGATCTTCCTTCATATGATATATGTCCCAAAATCATAAGGAAAAACCTTTACTTTCGGATTCATGGCCTGACAAGTTTAATGGTTTATGTGTTGGTTCAGTTTTTGAAGGTGGTGTTGTCGAGTTCAGAAAGCGTTAATTAAGTATGCAACTGTGGCTGGATTTGTTTATAAATATATTAGGAATGATATAAAGTATATTAGAGTTGAATGTAATCACCCAGGTGTTCACGATTGTAATTGGTTTGTTAAGGGAATTACTACCACTTTTTCTAGTATTTTACGTATTACAGATGGTTATTTTATCCATAGTTGTAATGTTAATTCGTCAAACAAGGTCATGAAACGTATGAGTCCAAAGTTGATGTCTGTTTCCGTTGTTCAAAAGGTTCGGACTACTCTGAATGCCTCTGGTAAAGATGTTATTCATTTATTGGGCGATGAGTATGGTTTGGACATTCCATATTATAAGGCGTGGTGTACTGTAAAGCATGCTAGGGATCAGATTTTTGGCTCTTATGAAGACTCCTACAATCAGCTGCGATGGTATTGTGATGCCATTCAACGTACGAACCCTAGAAGTGATGTTTTCCTAGAAACAGATGGATCGTCCAACCGGTTTGAGCGTCTATTTGTCTCTTTCAAAGCATGTCTTTATGGATTTAAATCTTGTCGACCGATGCTCTTTATAAATGGTACATTTCTGAAAGGACGCTCTAAGGGTATTCTCTTATCTTCCACTGCCAAAGGCGGAAACAATGGTATGATTTTGCATATGCTAATTAATTATTGTTTGGACGTGGTATTATTTATTTGATTTAAGTGTCTACGTGTTTTTTAATTTTTTGTTTTTAAACTGTGTTTTACGTATCGTAGGTCTGTTCCCCGTTGCAGTTGCAGTAGTTTCTTCGGAGAATATTGAAAATTGGACATGGTTTCTTGAGATGTGCCGAGACAATCTAGAACACCCTGACCAGGTGTTTTACATGTCCGATCGAAATTTAGGTTTAATGGCTCATTTTCCTATTGTATTTTACGCTCCTGTGCATTTCTATTGTTTGTTCCATCTTACTAATAATCTCAAATCTAGATTCAAGAAGGGTTGGACAAAATCTGAGAGGAAAAGCATGTCTGACTATTTTAGGGATTGTGCATATGCTCCGAATATTCGTTTATTTAATGAGAAACTTTCAATCATCAAGGCGGTCGGTGGTGATATTGCAGAGAAATGGTTTGAAGATCTTCCATATGACAAATGGGCCTTCGCACACTCTCCCATACTTACTCGTTACGGGGAAATGACGTCAAACGCCGCTGAATCGTTTAATAGCTGGATTAATGACTTCACGAGTTTGCCAATAACCTTCATGATAGATTCTATTCGAATAGGTAGTTCTTTCATAATCACAGACAATCTCGATTTTCGATTGTTTATGACATTTAACTTTATTTGATTATTTTACAGCACTCAGTCAGATGCACCTTCAAAGTAGGGATACATACACGAAATGGTCTGGTGTACTTTGTCCAGTTAAGGAATCGTGGTGGAATCATCTCACAAATAAATCTCGGTCTTGGAAGGTTGTCAAGTGTTCTAGTGGACAGTTTGAAGTTGGTTCTGTCCCAAGTACGTTGGTTGATCTATGTACCAAACATTGTTCGTGTTGTCAATGGGAGGTTCGAGGTTTCCCTTGCTCTCATGTTGTTGCTGTCATTCGGAATTCCAATAGAAGTGTGCTTCAATACGTAGACAAATTTTTCTTCACCAAAATGTATATGCAGACATACAGTCATGATATTCATCCCATCCCTGAAACAGAAAAATATGAAGGCCAACCTCTACTTCTTGATGATCACGTATTACCTCCATTGCTGAAACGTCCCCCAGGTCGTCCTAAGAAGAAAAGGATTTTGTCGTATGTTGAGCTCGGGAAGAAAACCAAGCGGGTTTGTTATATTTGTTGCAAGTACGGTAATCACGATACTTTGTTATGTCTAATGTCCCAACCAGATGAACAATAAATATAGTACACTAGGCTTCATGTGTTGATTTGTTTCTGGTATTTCTGAATGCATGTTTTATGTCCAATGTTTTGTATGTATATTTTCAATTACATTGTTTCTGCGTTTCTATTCACATGTTATTAACCCCCAATTATTCATCCGCTTGCTTAACTGTTATTACAACAATCAAATTGAATACTCCCTTCGTCCGCCTATAAGTGTTACGTTACTTTTTGGCACAGAGATTAAGAAAATTGATTAAATAATAGATATAGTACAAGTGATGTGATTGAGAGAGGAGAGAGATAGAGAGAAAAAGTAAGATATAAAGTGAAGTGTAAGAAAAAGTACTTACCAAAAAAGGTATGGGAAGCTTATAGGCGGACGGACCAAAATGGTAAAATGGGAAGCTTATAAGCGGACGGAGGGAGTATGTCATTCTGTTGTTCTTACCACAATTATATGTCATTTTTCCTTATCTCTCGTTTTAAACGTACATAACTCCATTTACAACATTTCAATTATGTTGTTCCAATGTAATGACAGATGTTGTATCTTCTGAAGCACCCTACTGAGTTTGGTTGTTACCAATGTGTTCTTGTTCGTTTTTTAACAATACAAGTATCTGCATGTAATTTATTAACTTGAACATTTGTAACACACGATTGAACATTATATGACAACAAATTGAATAAAATACTTTATGTTCTGAATTTAATATATAGTCGTTGGAATTTGAATTATTATGGATTTCGCTGTTTATGAACGTTGTTATACACCTAAAAATGTCCCATACTCACCACAATAGCATTCTATACATTCATTTATTCATCAACAAATGTCTGATAGCACTTCTTCTCCTCCAACTGACTTGGTGGCCTTGTTTGGTGTGTCCTCTTGTCGAAACTGTGGTGCACCTGCGCATGTACGGAGATCCAAGTCTGATGCGAACCTTGGTAGGTTCTATTACAGATGCAGCACTCATGGTTTTTCGCATTGGTGTTCTCGAAGTACTGGAATTCAAGGTGGGGTCTGTACTCCAAGGGACGCTCGTGCTGGTAGTGTTTCCCAGATTGGGGAATCCACTTCTCTTTCCCAACCTCTACATGAAACTTCCATCCCAACATTCGATTCGTTTCCAGAAAAAGTTCGTCTTGTCGATGGTGGCCAAGAAGTTCATAACATGTTTGTTTGCATCCTACTAATTGTGTCATTTGTCCTGGTTATATGCTTGTTTATTGCATTCAAGATAATGTAATACAACTAAACTTGAGGTTGAATCCATATTCCAACATTTCTATATTATGACTTGTCTAAGATGCAGTCTAGTTTTTTTATAGGTGTATTGGATGGTTAATTGCTTCTTCTTTAATTTTCTACATTAATAACCAGCTCCTTTATTTATATTCTGTACTCTATTCATTTACGTATGTTGATTATTCCTAAAACAATCATTCTTTTGAATTAGTATTCCATATTTAAATTCGAACGTAACTAGTAACCATTAACCATTGTTATATAAACTAATGCACTTTAGCAAGAAACAAACCACAACTGCACCCACGATGTGAATATAAATTGGCATGGCATTGTTGCATTCGATCAATCAACTACATTAAACCAGATTACATAATTCAAAACAACCATCAATTAGTACACACGCATAGAATAACCACATTCATCTAAACTGTAAGCTTACAAAACGCTCTATTTTTGGAACATATCATCCCCTGATACTGCAATCAATGCATGTAGTTTCGAGGATTTATTATACTCTTCCCAATGATTAGCAATTTTCCATCTCCATGGTGTACAAGATCGTTTTCATCTAACACATCCTCACACTCTCCTGTGACTAAATCGTATTTGAACAATGTACCAATTGGATCTCTTCTAAACATGATCTTCGAATTCTCTGGCTTTATCAATAACAGTGGTTGTGGTGTAAATTCTTGTGGCAAAAATTCAGTAGGGTTAAAAACGATTTTATAAACCTTCCACACATCATTACCTCCACTTCCTTGAAGTGTGTAGAATTCGAACTCGTAGTTATTGGAATCCATCGTTACCACAGGTGCAACAACCAGCGTATCTTCATCCAATGCCTCTATTTCCCATCTTCCTTGCCACATCTAGTATCCCCAACTATTCAATGTTTTCTTCATAAGCAGTTCTAGATTTCTCCAACATCCAGTATTCAAATCGAATGTCGATATCTGCGACATTATTGGACTTGACTTGTAGGTCTTGAAGTGAAGCAGATTCCTTACCCACACTGAATAGCCACAATCTAAAGCATTAGTTGGCACATTCGTCATTTCCATCCATCTTTTTATATGTGTTGAGTAAACACTTACTTTTGATATACATATGTTACTTCTATAATGCACAACCCTTACAACAACATATGATTCAACGACGGAATCGTATGCCATAGAGAAGTGTGTAGTTGCCCAATCGGCCTCGTTATCCCATATGATTTCGTTATTAATTACCTCTACCTTTTCCCGTGAACAAGGGTTTATGAGGAATAGCCGATCACTTGACGATGCTATACAAATCAGTCCCCTACACGCAGCAACTATCACTCCTTCATCACCTTTTTCAAAAAGCACCCTCCTGTATTCTTCGTTCCCGTCCTCTGTTTTCTCGTACACTAGGTTTACCGCTAGATTCACAGGCACAAACTTCGTGAAAAATCTGTTTAGATTTCTCATATGGATGTAGTTCACGTCTCCAAACCGTTTTGACGAAATGATTTCATTCCACGATTTTGACACAGCCTTGAAACGTGCTGCCGAGGCAGGTGGTAGCCTACACATTACTACTTCTTCCATGTCTGTAATAAAACAAGATTCCGATTTTGACATCCTCCAACTATTCTTCCACACAGAAACAATGTCAAATTTTTTTCCCTTCGAACAGTTTGATTGAATACCTAAAAAGCAACAAGACAATATGAATAATGAGTACTCTACGCCGTTGCTGTAGAGCTTCTACTTTACATTAATTACCCTGTTTATTTATTATCTCAAATAATGTGCGGATTGATTGATTTGCTACTTAATTTGCTTCTTTGAATTGTTTTTAAAAATCAGAATATCAAACGTCTTGCTAATTTTTTTTTTGTTGTTCCGTTTTTACGCTGCAGCATTGTTTACAATAATTATATAACTCGTATATCCAACTACTGTGTTGTTGTGTTCATTTTTTGCTAATTACTTTTTCGTTTTTTTGATAAAATTTTTGATTTAAACATAAAATCCAATATAATGTGTACAAATATATTCAATACAGACCCTTCATCCGGAATTAGTCAATTCCCATTTATTATACTTATATTAATCTTAAATGATCGAAGCTTAGGGTTGTTACTATGTTTTGGTAATATATAGTTGTAACACAATTTTGGAGTTCAATCGGGGGACTATAGTCATATACTACTATGCCCGATTGAACTACGGAGTACTTTTTTTCTTACTACGCAACATTTATATAGTCGAAATAAAAATTTATTGGGGTTGTTCGACTATTATAATTCCTCTTTAAGGTTTCGGGATGGTTGTGTTTGTTTTAATGTTTAATTAACAGTGATTCACTCGTTTTTTAGGATCATTTTCAGGTCGCCCACATCCTACATAATTTTTATAGACTACATTTCCATATGATTGAATTAACAAAAAACTTGTTGATCATTTATTAGTAATTGTAAAGTCATAATTATTAAACACATGCCTTTTAATACCCACGTACTTTCAGTGACTGGATACGTTTAAGAACATCAATTGTCTATTACAGCTGCGTACGGACCCGGTCCCAGGATTTTTTTACACCTCAATGTCAACACGGTACTTGATCCGTGGACGCAATAACTTGAGTGCATACTGATTACTTTGATGATTTAAAATAAATTTATATTATTTCCTATATCGATCAGTACGTTTTTTATAAATAACATCTCCACCAGAGACATTCGGAGTAATCCTAAAATTACCTTTATTTGGGACTATACATTTTTCGTACCTACTAAAATTACATTATTAGCACAAAGTAAAATTTTACGTCTAATTTCACGTTCCTTGTAATAATTACGGTAAATAAATAAGTTGTTTAAAACATCCCCATTATAAATTGTATGTTTGTTTTGACATCATTACTCTTTAATTTAATTCTCTTATATTTGCCAAGAAAGAATTCTTGAATTGTTCATTTTATTTGTCCATTATCGAGGTTATTTACATGTCATCCCATTTATTACACTTGAATATTTCCGATTTCAATTGTACATGACACAATGTCACAATTATTTTTCAAATAAGCGAGATCTGCCAAATATTCTAATTTTTCAACTCTAACATACTCCTATAGTTGTAATCTTCTTACACCCTACCCACATAATCGATGAGACATGCCACTGTCGGATCATTACTTTAGTTCACAAAAACCATTCTACACTCCTCGGCTATACTAATCCATTACCAAAATCAATTCGAAACATATCACACAAAACTCAGGTTTTAACAATGGAGGAAATTCATCAAATCGACGAAGCTGTTGATGAATCAACTGTTGATGGCCAACACCAGGAGGCTGGGGTTGATGTTTTTAGTGACCTTCCCCCGGAATTGTGGGTTGATATCGTTTCTCGGTTATCGTTCAAAGAGGCCGCGAGGGCTAGAGCGGTCAGTCCCCAATTGAACTCCATACTCTCTAAACCTCTTCTTTCCAGGTGCATGTACAAAAAAATGCGTGAGGAGAATCGATATTCAACGATATTTGAGAGTAACATTGTTTCCTCTCCACTGTCCTACAAGTCGGTGTTCCCAGGTTCGTCGATTTACCGGCGTGTACTCAAATAGGACGCTGCTAACTACGAGGTATTGGCTAACTGTAAGGGTCTGGTATGCGTTGCTTCAGCCACGGACAACTTCTATCTCATTAACCCTTTAACAAGGGTTAAAGCTGAAATCCATGTCCCAACAATCGACTGGGATGTCAGGTCGGAGTGGGCAAACACATACTTTCTCATGGGGTATGAAACGAACAGAGATGCGTACATCATAATGAGGGTTGTGATCTTTCAAGGAGAAGAACTGTCATCGGAGGTTCGATTATTCTCTACACGCACTCAGTTTTGGAAGGTTTTACCACTGTTTCCATTAGGTAATCCTATTTGTAAGTTTTCTGCTTGGGTTAGGAACGAAATTCATTTTCCCGTGTATAAAGCGGATAGCGTTGAGAAACAAATAGGTATTTTTGAAATTAGGACTGAAACTTGGAGGGTCATTGACTCGCCTGTTGTAACTTATGACACTTGGGGCACGCCAACTGCAACGGAGTTATTTGATATAGGTGTGTTGAATGATGATTCCTTTGTTGTATGCCCATTCAAGCATGTCACTAGTGAGAACAGGGAGTGGGATTTCCATATTCTCACCGGCTACGGTGAGAATGAGTCATAGTCTAAATACACCATGAGATTTAATGATCTGGAAACCATTCTGCATCCTTTCATTCCCCAGCCTTTGTTCTTTTTAATGCCGGGAGAATGGCAGATCCTAGTTAGAAATGATCCAGTGGGCACATTTGGTTGCTTTGATTTGGACACTGGATTGTGGTGGGAATCGCTTGTTCCTGATGACATATTTGTGGTTGGTTACTGTAGGCTCGTTAGTGTTGTTCAAACCTTCATTAATCCTAGGCACTACTTGTAGGTAGGTGGATTCGTGGTATGTTTGCTTAGTTCGTGTTGTGGATAGACTGGTTCTGGATATATCGTATCGTTTGTCGTTTTTTGCGTTGTTGTTGGCTGTTTGTTTAGTGTGAATGTTGATGTATTAGATGGATTTTTGTGATCTTACCATGGTTGTATGGCTACAATGATTTTGTAATTTTTAGACGGTATGCAAGGACCTTGTCAACAAGTATTTTATGTATTGTATATATAGGTCTTATGAATATAGTTGCTTATCTTCTGTATGTTTCATTATTGATTACGGTACACTTTAATTATTTGATCCTTATACTACGTTATTTGTTATACGTAAAACAATTATCCAACTAACACGAAACATACCATAACAGTCGACCTTCTCATTTTTTTGGTTAGCAGAATTCAACTCAATGTTATCTACGTTTTATTGTCCATCCTTAAGTCACGACTCCGTAATGCGTCGTCTATTGACGTAGACCAATTCTCTTTGTGGTAACTGGATGGAGACGACAAGTCTTGAATAATTGTACATTTTTTTAGCATATATATACTCTATTACATAACTACATTACACTAGTTACACTACCAACATGTCATAATAGAACCAACTAGACTTGTTCTAACATACCAAAATACAATATTCTTTGAGTTGTTTATATAACATCCAATGATCATCTACAAAACTGTACTTCCTAATACACCCCACTTGGTTGGCAAACTGATTCCACGATGTTAATCATTGTGCAGTATCCTTCCACAATTTCTTCACCCTCTATGTTTTCCACGGTGTCTTCGATTAGGTCATTGGAGAAAAAATCACATATTGGTTCCTTCTTGAACAACACCTTCTTCCCACAAGGTGTCAACATCCACAACGGTTGGATTCGAAAGTCTCTTACGTCGCTTGTGATTGGATTGTGTTTCATAGTAAACATCTGCCACGACTTATCCGAACGACCCCCACATAGCAGCCAAAATGTGTAGTCGTTAACACAAATGTGGGGGAAAAGACCCAGCGTATTGTCATCCAATCTATCAACCTGAAAAAATTTATCGGCGTCTCTTGGTACTTTTGTACAACCCCACGTCTCATCCTCAAGGTTAAAATTTACTAGTGATGATTCATCCCATTGGGTAGAAGTCTCCCAAAAAAGTCTCCCACTCACGAATATTCCAGGTTTCTTGAATGGATAGTTCACTGGAAACTCATCCACTTTCTTCCATACCTTCTGTCCTACATGGAACACCTTAACTTCAGTTTTGAGGTCTTCGGAATAGTCGAATATTGAAATCCTCATCAGGCTGTACTCGTCTAATGCATAGTTGAAGCCCAGACCAAAAATCGAGTATGCCCAAACTGTTCCCTCCGGGAAAACATTTTTTTCAGGCCGAACTTCGAAAAATTTTCCGGTAGTTGGATTAACAAGCATCAACTTGTCGTCCATGGTTGATGTACATAGCATTCCATCACATGTTGCCAACGCTGGACATCCTCTTTCGACAACCTTGTCTATATCCCTCTTGTTGGCAGTCATTGATGGTGGGCTGTATTCGTATACTAGATGTGGTGGCGTTTCATCGAAATCTAAAAATTTCTTATTTCGAATCTGCTTCTTCATTTCAGCCAGATGTTTGAACGCAAACACTTTTGTTGACATATATTCGTTCCATTGTTGTTGTACGAGTCTAAGTTGCCCAACGTTCTTGCTTGGTAGCGTCGTTAGTACGTCCTCCATGATTTCATCCGGTATTTGGATCTCCTCCGTTCGGTTCTGCCGAATCACTCGATCCGCCATTGCTGCTTTCTTAATAGACTTTTACTATCTTTTTCTGTGATATTACGGTAATGGACAACTGTAATTTAACCAAAACAAATTGTATTCTGAATTTGTTCGTAACGAATATGAAAAGTCGTATATATATCTACTCCACGGTTGTGACTTTTGAGATTCCATGTGGAAACGCTACAACCCTGCTGCCGTTGTAATTTTATTCCTTTTTTTTATTATTTAAATTTTTTCCCCTACAAGATGAAAAGCCGCGTCCCTTAATAGAGCTGAAAAATATGGAAAATATTTCAGGTTTTGTTTTGAAACGCATATTGGTACACATCAAATCTAATCTGGTTTATTTAATTTTTTTGGAATTTTATCTTTTATCTATCTTTTTTTTTTTATTATTATATGTTTACATATATATACATTTTTTATTTTAATTGTTGGAGTTTAGGGTTTATGCATTTAAATATTTACTCCATACAAAATTTACTCAGTTATTGTATTTGGACATTTACACATTATTTTTTAGCATATGTTGATTCTTATTAATATGGTTTCCTATTCTTGAATATATCGAAAACAAATACAATGTTTTGTTGTACGGTTTGGGATGAAAATCATGTTTTGAGGAGCATGAAGTTGTTGAACATATTGTACAGTGTTGTCGAACATGCATATTTTCACATTGAACACTTGATTTTTCATTTGTATATGTATTAGCTTTTTTTTATTTAACTGTAAGGCTAGTGTCCTATTCGTATTTTACGTTAAATTTCCCAAACAACCGTGTATATGTTAGAAATGGGATATCCTATAACCTAAAACCTAAACCGTAAACCTTGAACACCAAACCCTAAACTCTAAACTATACACACAAAACCTTCTACATACGACTGGTTTTAGGGTTTAGGGTTCATAGTTGAGGGTTTAGGGTTTAAGGTTCAGAGTTTAGGGTTTAGGGTTTAGGGTTTAAGGTTTACGATTCAGAGTTTAGGGTTTAGGGTTTAGCGTTCAGGGTTTAGGGTACCGGTCGATCGTGATAAAAGGTTTTTAGGTTTATTTCATTATTTATCTAAATTAAGTTGCATTAACGTTGATGTAACATTAATGACGTTGATGTAACATTTTTATATTGTAAAAAACAATATAGATGATATCTTAGGGTGTACTGTATACTCATTAAGTATAGTCTCATGGACGATGGACTAATGTTTTAAGAAACAAATGTAAATAACGTATATAACTGATGCGTTTAGTGGTGTGACACCTTTTTTTTTTTTTTTTTTAAATTGTTTTGTTTGAGTATGGTTTCATATTCATGAATTTGTTACAAAATGTACGAATGTCTAATTTTGTGTCATAACTTCACCATCCACCAGTGTTGTTGGTGTTTAGATTGTTTAGGGCACATTTAATTATATAGTAATCAAAGAAGTTTATAGTCTACCCTTTTCAATATTGTATAAAACATAAATACGTTAAACCGTAATTTGTTAGTGGTTTTGTGTTGGTTCTAGTGTTTATAGTCTACCCTTTTCAATCATGTCTCTCTATAGGGTATTTATACGTGAACATTTATTAGGGTAATTACGAAAATAATGTTATTAACTTGAATATGGACAGTTTGAAGTAAATACGTTGTAAAACATACATCGTTTTATTGTACATGACTGGGTAATATTCATGTTGTATTGTTAAGGGAAAATGGATAGTCTTATTGCATATACATCTTTTCATATTGTGTATTTGATTATTTATTTGAACATGAAATATAATATTTGTTATATATGAAAATTCGGTTGTCGTATTGTGCAGTTATGTTGCCTTTTCCGAAATAAATGTGCGTAGACATTAAGTTTGAATATATGAAGTTGATATAGCAATTAATATTGTAAAACCATAAATATGTTCAACCATAATTTGGTATTGGGTTTGTGCTGGTTTCAAAGTTTATAGTCTACCCTTCACAAACATGTCTCTATGTACGGTTTTAATAGATGAACCTTTTTTTATGTAAATATTGAGATAATGTCATTTAATTTAATAAGGATATATATTCTTATATATTTTGTTAAGCATACAATGTTGTACTGTATGCGACTGTATAAAATTCATGTTTCATGGTCGAAAGAAAAAAGGTAGTGTTATTGAACATACATATTTGCATATTGTTCATTTGATGATATATTTGAACATGAACTATAAAACTTTTACATACTTCGTAAAACATTTCATTTTGTATTGTACGTGACTGAATAGAATTCCTATTCTATTTACAAAAGAAAACGGTTAGTGTTATTGAACATACATATTTTAATATTATGCATTTCTTGATTTATTTTAACATGAACTATAATATTTCTTCTTTATGAAACATGTTGTTGTCATATTGTGCATTTATGTTGTCTTTTCCGAAACACATCTGCGCTTGTCATAAAGTTTTTCATCAGTGTTAGTGTGTATTATATACACAACAAATATACGCTCATGGATAAGGTAAGGATATTATATCGTATTGTTGTTTGTGTGAATATTGAGGGTATACGGAGGGCATATTCACTGATAGAAATTTAATATTTGCCGTGTTTTTTTTTAAACGTATATTACTCTAGGTTATTGTGCTTACTGTGGTTACTGTGAATAATTGAACATTTATCCTGTAAATATGAACATTTTGAGCTTATAATTGAATATGGTTATATAATCCTGAATGTAATATGAACATACCCTGGTGTGCTGTACGAGTATGAGTGACATACATGTTCTGTTGTTGTTAAACATACGTGTTTTAATACTGATCATCTCATGAATAATCTGAACATGTACTACAAGTCTCCATATTTTATGAGACCGACCTTACACTATTGAGAGTTTATGATTCCGTTATCCCAGCAACACTGCATTTCTCATGAAAAATTGTTCTGCAACGCATACATATGTAAATCAATGGTTGTGAATACAGTATGCAATAAATAAAATTCTCACATACACGAGAAAATTTCATTTTACGTCCTGTAATTTAGGCATAATCCAATTTATATCCTTTAAGTTTTAACTTTTTCGATTTACGTCATTTTTTGTCCAATTTACGTCGTTTTCGCCGTAAAATTTTAAAACTCACCGGAATGTGAGGAATAATAAATTGAGATTCCGGCCAAATAGTCCAATTTACGTCCTTTAAGTTTGAAAATTAAAATTTAATAATTAAAATTAAAAAAAATCCCATTAAAGATTTAAAAAATCTAAACGTATCATTAAAAATCCAAAAATCTCCTTAAAATTAAAAAATATAAAATGTGTAAAATAAAATTCAAAATATATCACTAAAATTTCGAAAAATATCATTACAAATTATAAAATGTGTAAATAAAAATTAAAAATTCTAAATTTTTAAAATACAAAAAAAAAAAAAAAAATTTAAAACTACAATTCAAAGAATGGAAAATGTGTAATTTAAAAATTAAGAAATTCAAAATCTCATTAAAATTTCTAAAAACTCTAAAAATCTCTTTAATTTATTAAAAATGTATAGATTAAAAATTACTAATTCTAAATATCTAATAACAATAATAAAAATTATTAACATTTCATTAAAAACCAGACTTGATTCAGACTCGTCTCCCATTAAAGTTTTGCTCGAACTCCTAAAAATTTTGGATCCCACGAGATTTTCCAACTTACCGTCGAGGTTAAGTGGAAGTTTCACACCTAGATCGATTTTGGAACCGTCCCAAATTCATTTTCAAGATATTTTTAAAATTGTGGAATTTTTTATTTTAAACATTTTTAAAATTTTAATTTGTAGTTTTTTTATTTTACACATTTCAGATTTTTTGAATGATAGAAATTATAGATTTATTTTTATTTTTATGAGTTTTTAGAAAAATATTTTTTTACACATTTTTAGATTTTTTGAATTGTAGAATTTATAAAAAAATTAGATTTTTATATTTATTTTACACAATTTATAAGTTTTTGATGATATTTTTTAATTTTTAATGATATTTTCAGAAAATTTTAATTATTAATTTAAAATTTTTAAACATAAAGGATGTAAATTGGACTATTTGACTGGATTTTCAATTTTCCGGTGAAAATGACGTAAATTGGATCGAAAATGATGTAAATTGGACACCCTAGGACGTAAATTGAAAATGTGAAAACTTAAAGTATATATTCTGGATTAGGCCTAAGTTACTGGACGTAAAATGAAATTTTCTCCACATACACCAACTAATTGTATACCCGGTTATGCTATTAATTGTTTAAACATGCCACACATTCTCACGCATTCCTTCTTTGTTCCGTAGATGCTTGTACAAAACTTTCGATCATTTTTTTTCAATACAGATCTGCAGTTTTCGAATCGAAAGTACCCTTGGCTAATGGCTTACCCAACATTGTGTTCTCCATATGATAGTAGACGACTACACCACAATCCAAACTTCCTGGTACCTGCTGCAAACTGTTCTCCGACACAGGCATTTTAGTTCCCTTTTTCACTATTAGGTGACCGGGGTTAGCCCTTTTCAGTATTTCAACCAACTTTCCTCCTACATATTCTACCTAAACATCCGAACAACCAAATGTAAGTTATTGTATCATTTGACATCTCATTAAATTTTGAATTAACATGTTCAGATGTACTTACCACGGTGATAGCGTCCTGCAGATGCGCATCTTTGCTGTTTCTTGTCTTACTGCTGATTGAATTGAGGAAACGCCATACTCTGGTATTCATGTCCAGTCTTAACATTGTCCAGTGGTAGGGTACTGCATTTTTTCCTTTCCCAGCAGTTCCATTAATTGGGAAAATCAAATAGTCAGCTGTGAGGGACAACGCCAGTTGGTCATCACTCATCAATCAACTTTTTTAAGCTACTCTTCTTATGAGGATTCAGACCTCGGCCTGTAATCAACCTCTGATAATATGCATGAATTAGAGGTTTAGCTTGTGTATTTATTATTCAAGCTTCAAACAACAAACAAAAGACAGACAAATATATAATTTATGAATTATCATATGCAAATTAATACCAAGCATGTCGTTGTGAAGACGACTGTTTTCTTTGCCATTTCAATGTCTCCAAATATGTAATTTTGGAGAATGTCCGTCCACGAGTGTATAACCTGTTATTTTATTTTTCACCGAACATATGTTGTGTCAAATGAACATTCAAAAATTCAGTCTGAACATATAATTATGGACTTGAATATCTTCTATTATTTAAAACAAGACTTGTATACAGATTTAACTAAATTATCTCCGTACCTTGTCAGTCAAACCTTTTATGTTAATTACCTGCACCAACTCACCTACCGTAACTGCTGAATATAACTCTTCCCCAATCCAAACAACACGCCTGCAAAATGGAGCAAGTATTCTATAAAAAAAAAAAAAAAAGAATATCATCAATTGTTGTATTTTACACTGTCTCATAACTGTTAAGTTCTACATTTAGTGATTACCTTTGTCCCTTCAAATCCAGCAGATCAATAAGGTACTGCTTCACGTGTTCGTTCATGTTCTTGAATACGTCTGAACTCTTATTTATTCTTAGTTTCTTTCCATTTTAATCCTCCAACACATTCTCATCTGCAGGCTTGCCATCTACATCATCATCCTCGATTAGAACCACTTTTATTGTGGGATCTGGAGTGCTTTTCTTTGCCTTCCTCCCGTCTTTTTGGGTTCTACGCTTATCAACTCTGGTGATTGTGCTTGGACTAGGATGATTGGCTGCCATTTTCAATTGTTCAGCCTGTGTGTCAACAAATTTCACCAACTCCTTACAGGAATTCACTTCAGGTATCTTTCCCGTTGATCCATTGTCATTTGTTTCAACCTGACTATTCTCCCCCACTACTTGATCAATATCATTGGAAATGATATCTTCTATCTTCTTTTCATCTTCATCATGGGATTCCTGTGGTTGTGTCCGTATATGAGAATTCATGTTGGCTTCTTGTTTCAATTTACTCACCGCCAACTCCAGCTCAGCTATCTTTTTATCTTTCATCATCAAGTCACTCTCCATAGCTTTCAACTTTAACTGAATAGTCTGTTCTTTTGAATACAGCTCTTCATAAAATCTAGCTGGATCGAAATTATGCTTCTCTTCATGACAGCTATCAGTATGTATGTTACTAGAAACCTTAATGTTATTACAATCTGCACTATCAACCCTTTCCCCAATATCTGTATTCTCTCTAACCTCTCCATTATATACACCATATCTATCTATACTGGACTGCAAATCCATCATAACACGCGCAATCTGGTCTGAAACTACTTTGGCTGGTGTTCTCTCTTCAGTCATTCCACAGTTGTATGACGGTGCATTATCATCACCCCTACCAGCCATTAAATCAGTTGAATCTTCTCTCCCATTGTTGTTCGGCTCCTTAATCCCATCATCTTCAACGCCAGTATGCGTTCTAACATCAACCTCCATAAATCTGAGCATCTATCTAAATGTTTCCTTCTCCTCAGACGTAGCTTTCAATGTTTTCTTTCTAATCTGTATTATAATACATGGACAAACAATGAGAATCTTAAGGACAGTCAATTGATTAATATCTAATACGAAAACACGTCTAATTAAAAACAGAACCTCAACTTTCTTTGCCTACTTCGATTCTTGAATCAGCTTACTTAATTTGGACAAATCTCATTTTCGATACTTGGGTATCTGAACACTTCAGTCTGCCTTCAACAATGCTACATGCTCGTACAACCATAACTTTTATGCAATATAGCATATACAAAAGGGGAAAATTATATAATGTATAAGTCATAAAATCTACCAATAAGCTCTGTACATTTAAAGAATTTTTTATTATTATTATTAATTTTTTTTTCTAAATAAACCGTACCGGAAGCATAACAGCGCAACCTCCAATCCTCAAATTTTTGCTTGTTTTTATTTGCTTCTTCAACATCTCAACAATCAGATTAGACCAGTCATATTCACAAATTTTGTTGAAATTTTCTAGATAACAAGTATTGTGGAGAGAAACAGAACGGTTCTTGTTAGTATAAAACATTATAGCCATCATATAACAAATTAACAGCCTTGCAACGTCCGTTGCTCTATGTACTGATTCTGCATCCTTCATAACAGCTTCAATCTTGCAAAGTATGAGCTTCTTGTACATAACTAGCTTATGACCAGCAACATTATTTCCTTCTACAGCCAGTTCATCTTTAAAACACCGCTTAACCCATTCTGGCAATTCGACGATCGTATCCTTTAATGGTATTTTCTCTCTACCCCCTATTATACCAAAAATCAGCTGGGCATCTCTACTTGTTATTTCTAACATTTCCCCACCTATCAAAAACGTTTCTGTTTCATAGTCAAAACATTTTATAATCTTCATTATATCTCTTTTTTTTTTTTTTTTGTTCTTTTGAGTAAGTCCTTATCCAGTTTCCCATAAATGCTATAAAAGAATAACTAAAACGGCGTCTTCTTCATACAGTCGACTATGCTTTCATCTAATTTAAGACGATTAATCTCCTTACTTAACGTCCTAAGATTAGAGCGATAACAAGTTTCGGTCTGCCCAACCCCAGCACCAATCATACCTGCAAATCGTATATCTCAAATGACTGGATTTAACTGGATAACAACATATGGCATAATGTGTTATAAATTTGGACACTAACCAAAGCAGTTTCTTGGTCTTTTAGGAATTATCCTTTTGACTATTTCATCCGACGTGGAATCTCTCATTACATTTTCAGAATCACTCGACTCACCATCAGATTCTAAATGCAAATTTCATAAATCAGTAGATTAAACATATACACAAATTAGAATACGAATGAGCTAATCTATTTATTGTCACATACACTAACCTTCCAAACTTTCAGAAGAACTAGAATCGTCGACTTTCCTTTTCTTTTTTCGACTCTGGTTTAGTTCTACTGTTTCAAATATTACTAACCAATTAACACCGAAATGAGTACAGAATCTTTCAAAATCACAAAAATTAATCGTCAACCTCGGTTTCCAATAAAATAACTACATAATTTGAGAGTTGAACCTGGGTTTGTGTCCGTTGAGGTAGACTCCGAATCAACGAGCTTCCTTTTACCTACAAAAAGTAAAAAATATTAATGAAAATTATTACAGTATAGCCCTAGTGAACGAAAATCTTTTATCATTTTCTCTGTAAGTGATAATCGGCATACCTGATTTCTTCTTCGACGCCTTTTTTTCAGTATCCTTAGACACATTAACCTTTTTAGCAATTTTTTTACACCATCTTCTGAGCAATGAAAGATTGAATTGTTTGTTAAAAAACACAATTTCAAAACTCTCCTTTATTTTGAGAAAATTGGGAGCTATTCTTCTGTCAATCGAACTTCGGTAGATGGAGTTATGGCTCTGTCAAGCGAACTTCAGTAGAGGAGTTATGGCGTGTGCTGCGAAGTAGATGAACGCAGGAGTGTTGGACAAGACAGTCTACAGTATTCAGCTTTCATTCCCCAATGTGATTTGACATTTGCCCAGAGGTGTAAAATTCAGACGCGCGTGAGGAGAAAGGGTATAATTGGAAGTTACCCTACTTTTGTGTACCTAGTTGCCTTTTTTAAAAAAATTTGTCTAGATTGCTCTCCAACTCGAAAATGTGACCTTGGTTGTCAAGACCCCTTTTCTTTTCTCTCTCTTATTTCTCTTTTACTAAACCATTCTCAACTTCATTCCCTACCAATTCTTTCTTCTCACTTTCTTTCTCCTTTTCCCATATGTATAAGGTTTATTTTATTTTATGGCCATTCTCAACTCCATTTCTCTATTAATTCATTTTCTCTCTTTCTTTCTCCTCTTCCAGGATCTATAAGATTTATTTTATTTTATGTCAGATTCCCTAATTTTGTTATGTAGATGCTGTGTATTTATCATATACAAATATTCTAAAAGATATAAACATTATAATGAATTTTAGTAAGTATATATTTAAATATTACAGTACTTTAATATAATAAGAGTGATACTTGAATTCAATTGATTTTACCTGTCCAATTGATTATGTTAAATGTTGAGTCAACAATTAAATTTAGTAAGTTGAACATTAAAAATCTAAACATTCAATTGAATGAGAGAATTTGTCAAATAATAATATATATTTAATTTTGGCACGATATAAACGCTACTTAGATAAAATATTTTCAAACACGTACAACGGTAAAATTTGAGATTTGAAGCACAAATTTGGACACTACTTTGTCCGTTACATGTTGTTTCGAATAATTTAAGATATCAGAATTTGAAAAAAAGTAAAAAATATATATATTCATGTCATTTGTCCGTCGCTGTCGCTCCATCCAATGTTTGTTAAAATGACTTTATTGTCCTCTTGTGCCAATAGACGACACAGTTGAGACACATTTAATTCAAACTTTCAAACTTGTAATCCCCTTACCCCTTTCTCTTGTGTCCCATGCCCATTGTACTAGTACAATTCCCTTCTTAAATGCATACAACCGTTTGAATTTAATCCCCTTGTTTCGATTGATTGCTGCTCTTTCAATTCTTCATTCAAGACAAGGAGAAGAAGAATCGTCATCAGTGTGAGATTCCTGCTCTTTTTCTTGCTCTGATTTGTAAGAGAATGCTTTATTTTATTAATCTTCTTTCTAGTTCTCTTTTGGAACTTGATTTAAGGTTTACACATACAAGGGTTTTTGTTTTTTTTCCCTGAACTTGAAAAAAAAAAAATTGTTATTGAGAATCATGGAAGAAATTTGGAGGAAAGTAAATAAATGTTTATGTTAGTAATTAGTGTGCTTCGGGTTTCATTTTTATCCACTTTTAGTGTGTAGATCAGTACTAATAATGGTTGAATATTCAGTGTTTGATGTGTCAATAGTTGAATTCTTAAACTTTTATGGGACTGAAAGTATCTTTAAGCCTTTTGTGTTGGTAAAGTTTTTTGGCACTAAGAATAGGACCCCCTGATGTTTTTCACTTTAAAATGTTGAACTATGAAATTGGATTCTTGCTTAAGCATAAGTTTGTGTTGAAAATAACATCTTGATTTAGTCTGAATATGTTGATTGCAATAGCAATAGTTTAGGTGATAGAGATACATGGGAGTTTGAAATGTGATTAAAGGTTGTTCCAAATCCCATCATGCGTTTGAAATCTAATTTTGTCATACAAATATGCAGAGATCAAATCTTGGAAATCATTTTGTTGGCATTTAAGAAGAGAAGAATAAATGCCAAGACCAGCTACTAGGTATTGTCCGGCTCAAGAATCATCTTGTTTTGTTGTAATGTTTTTGAGTGAATTCTTCTAATCTTGGTTTCTTTATATGTATGTGCACAGAGTTACGGAAACTGCTCAGAGGCAATCTCCTCGAGGCCCTCCGAGTCTCAGGACTTCTAGCTCCGATTCTGATCCGCCAAACGTCGTTCGTCCCAGAAACCCCAAACTATCCGATGGCCGATCTTCACGAGCTACCCAATCTCATCCCCTGAATCAAAAGAAACTCGGGACTCGCATTGCTGATTTGGAATCTCAACTTGGCCTAGCCCAAGAAGAGCTCAAGAGTCTCAAGGGCCAACTAGTCTCAACTGATGCTTGTAAAAAATCAGCTCATGATCAACTCGACAAGAAACCTAAGAAACAACAACACAAGGTTCCCGAGACTCCAGAAATCGAAGAAGATAAGCATTCTACTCCAATGGATGCCCAAACATTGAGCACGAAAGATGAATCATCTGATGATATCCAACAGGAAACTGATGTTTTTGAAGTTCCTATTGATCCAAAAGAAGCTAGTGTTGAACTTCCAGCTGAAGAAGACGAACTCAAACCTAAATCACCGGAGAATCCGTTGTCTGATGAGTTGGCTTTGAAGAACGACGAGATAAGCTTGTTGAAGGGCAACTTAGATGAGAAGGAGAAGGAACTGGAGGCTTTTCGCCAAGAAAACGAGAGCTTAAAGATCCAACTTGATGAGAAGTCAGTCAAGATATCATCAGCTCAATCCGAGATAGATGAACTGAGAATGAAGTTGAATGAGGTTAGTGAAGAGCTGGAAAAGAGCAAAAGCAGGGGAGCTGAGACGAACGAGAAGCTTGAAGCTGCTGAAAAAGCAAAGGAGGAACTAGAAGAAGAGATGAAAAGGGTTCGTGTACAAACCGAGCAATGGAGAAAAGCAGCAGATGCTGCAGCTGCTGTTCTAGCTCGAGGAGTGGAGATGAACGGGAGAAGGATATCAGAGCGATGCGGGTCCATGGATAAATTCTATGGGAATGCTATTGACAACGTTAGTGGATATGGTTACGTGGGATCGCCTGGATTAATCGACGATTCTGATGATGTTTTTGGGAGTGAGAAAAGGAAAGGCATTCGAATGTTTGGAGATCTTTGGAAAAGGAAAGGCCAGAAATAATTCTTGAAGTTCGATGAAATGGTTGCTTACTATTTATATTTATTTTCGTTGTCATTATATCTTAAAACCGGGCTTGTTAAGTAGTCGTTGTTGTTTGTATTAATGACTGAGTTTGTAGGACCCGACCCTCATCATATGAGTAACGACGAAGAACGTCTATGTTCTTCAATCAACAGCTGAAGGATGTAAGTTTAGTTAATGCTTATGTTGCAGTTTTATTACCCCTTGTAGTATTTGTAAAAGCAAATTAAATCTTTGGCATTTCGTTTTTATGTTGATGTAGGCAATATCTGCCAATACCTTTGCATTGTTGACTTCTTTTCACTACAAGATATTTGACATTTTAATCCTGTCATTATAGTTTTTAGCTAAAAGTTGAATGACACTGTCATTTGATCTTGAATATAAAAAAGAGAATTGCACTTTGTTGGAGGCAATAGACTAAATAATCCGATTAGATAACCAGAACACATAGAATTAATTACTCCTAAACTAAAATTAAATAAGGGATATTCTAATTACTCATCATATTATCTATTACCAGATATATTTGCTTATACATATGTGTATCTGCTACTTTATTTCATCAAGAATGGCTCTAACTATGACCATGAAAATCTTTCTTTTCCTCAATATTCTTCTGTCTCTCTCTCTTCATCCATGGACATCAAGTGGTTTCACCTTGAAGCTTGTTCACAGGGATTCTCCAAACTCTCCATTGTACCAATCAAACCTTTCTGATTTCGAACGTTTCTTGAAAAACGTCAAAAGTTCCAAAGCCCGCGCTTCTTTCTTTGATAAAAAATTGGTCCAAACTCCATCCATACGCCTTCCGTTAAATTTCCGTGAAGCTACTCAGTTCACCGTTGATATAGGCCTAGGCACCCCTGTTGTCAATAGGACGTTGATTTTCGACACGGGCAGTAGCCTCACTTGGACACAATGCAAACCTTGTCTCCTATGTTACAAACAAAATCAACCTCTTTTTGACACCAAAAAGTCTAGTTCTTATAAAAAACTAACAAAAGCACATGAACTTTCGAAAAGATTCACCTGTAATAGGTTAGGATGTTTTTACACCTTTAGTTATTACAGTAAACAGTACACTAAGGGTATCCTCGCTATCGAAAACTTCAGTTTCCAAACTTCTGCAGGACATTCCCACACAGTTGCTGATTTGGTCTTTGGCTGTGGAACGAACAACCGTGGTCGTTTTTCCAAAGAAATCAATGGTATATTAGGGATGGGTAAGGAACCAGAATCTTTTGCTCGACAGCTTGGAAACCTAATCGAGGGACGATTCTCGTATTGTCTAAACTTGAATTCGAATGCCAAAGAATCGTACGTTACATTTGGTTCTGAAGCGACGATACAAGGAAAGAATGTTCAAAGAACACCCTTCATGTTCAATCTCGGTGGCTTCTATACAGCGAAGTTGAAGGATATCAGCATTGGTGGACAAGAGTTGGGGCTTACAACTGCTACATTTCCAGGTGGTTGTATAATTGATTCGGGTTCTTCTGTCAGTCTTGTAGATAATAGAGCCTTTTCTGCTATAGCCAGCTTCCTTACGACGTACTTTTCCAAATTTAATGTTACAAAGTACGTGGGAAGGAGTGCCCCGGAAGGGTTCCTTTGCTACACACAACCCAGACATTTGGTAAAACTTCCGAGCTTGACGTTCCATTTCGAAGGGGCTAATTTCCATGTTCCACCAGAGAATCTCTTCATTTCTGTTGAAACAATATTCCGTAAAAGAAAACTCTTGTGCTTGGCAATGATGGGGTCTCCAAACACAACGATTTTGGGGGCTTTTCAGCAGGCCAATGTGAGAATGGTGTATGATTTGAAGCAGGATATGCTTTCATTTGCTCCACAGGATTGTTCAAAAGATAATTCACTTTTGTCCTAACCTCATTTTTATAAAAACTATAACATCATGTTCTTAAATATTTCTTATGGTGTTGTAATAAATAAATTGGCTAACTTCTTTTAAAGCTAAATCGAATTAGGTTTTGGGAAAATCTTTTTAAAATTCTATTATCAAATTAAAAAGCTGCTCTCCATTATCTATCTGTTAGAAGACTATTTTGTACTCCCTCCGTCCGCCTATAAGCTTCCCATTTTACCATTTTGGTCCGTCCGTCTATAAGTTTTCCATACCTTTTTTGGTAAGTACTTTTTCTTACACTTCACTTTATATCTTACTTTTTCTCTCTATCTCTCTCCTCTCTCAATCACATCACTTGTACTATATCTATTATTTAATCACTTTTCTTAATCAATGTGCCAAAAAGTATCGCAACACTTATAGGCGGACGGAGGGAGTAATTTTTTTTAAAAATGAAATCTTGTAAAAGTACATGCTTAAATTCATAAAATTCTTCAACTCTTCCATTCTCAGTCATGTCTTTCATCAAATTTTAGTATATAATTGATTAGTGTGATAATTGCTTAAAATTCTTGGATTTAATTTGTATAATTTTATAGAATTTCATGCATTATTCACATTAAATTGATTAACTACACTTAAAATGAGAAAGGTATGTGTTTTACTATTTTTATAGAAAAAAATGACATTTTTTGTGTAAAATACGCCTCAATAATATTGTGGAGTCAAGAAATAAAATGAGAATGGAATTGAAACGAAAAAATAGGGTCGAACTATTTACACCTCCATTTCGGAGAGATTCGCTCCCCCGATTTATACACTCCCAAAATTTTAGGTCACACCCCCCTCAAATGTCATAAATACCCCTCCCTTCATAACATACATATTACTACCCACACCCCCCAACCCTAAATTCATTCTTCATCTTCCCCAACCCAATCCACCTTCATCTTCCCCCTCCCCCCACATTCACCCTCCCCCCTCCCTCCACCCCGTCGCCGGCCACCCCCGCCTCGCCGCGGTCGCCCCTACCTCCGCCTCACCGCCCCCACCTCCGCCTCGCCGCCTGTAAAAAAAAAAATTACAGATTGGTGGCCGCGCGGCCGCCCCGTCTATCGGCCACCCCCTCCTCCCTCCCCCCTTCATAACATACATATTAATACCCACACCCAACCCTAAATTCATTCTTCATCTTCCCCAACCCAACCCACATTCATCTTCCCCCTCCCTCCACCCCGTCGCCGGCCGCCCCTACCTCCGCCTCACCGCCCCCACCTCCGCCTCGCCGCCTGTAAAAAAAAATTACAGATTGGCGGTCTCGCAGTCGCCCCGGTTTTTTTTTTTTTTTTTGAGTATATGTTGATTTTTTTATTTTATTTTGAATTTGATGGTCGCCGAAAATGGTGTTGTCGGCGACCGGAAGTTGTGGGTTAGGAAAAGGTGAAAGAAATGAAGGTGGTGGTGCATCCAGTAGGGGGTGCATCTAGTATACTCTATATTTAATGAAGGGTATTTTAGGTTTTTTATCCTATTATTATATTAAAAAATTGAAAGGGGGGAGTGCGTGCATATAGTGGAACCCGAAAAAATATGAAAGGGAGAAATTATTTGATTGTTGACCCATTTAATTAATTGTTTATTAATTGATGCCACAATTATGTCAAGCCTACAATTCAGCCGATTAGGGGGTTTTTGCGCACAAGGGTGGCAGCTGTGAGATTCAGGAGTTTTAGAAAATGCCACGGATAAATGCCCCTTTATGCTATGACTTCACCACCCAGATTTTTTTTAAAAAGAAATTACACTTTAAAAATTATACTCCCTCCTCCTCACAATCGGTTGCCGACTTACCTTTGTCCCACAATTGTTTGCACACTTATAAAATAAAACTCTCTCATAAATTACACCCTCACAATATTCACATATTTACACAAAATGTCATTACTTTAACTATCTTTTCAATCATCTTTTTACTTTATCCATATAACTTTACAAAATTACCCCTCAACACTTTACTCATTATACTTTTTTCTTAAAAAGTGTGTCCATCTTGTGGTGCAAACACTTGTGGATCGGAGGGAGTAATACCCTTTTATTAATTTACACAAATTATAAAGCAATAATCCTAACTTATAGATTTACAATTAGCAATCAAGTGACCGTCGAGTCACCACCGAATCATACACATTTCGAAAAAAAAAATCAAAATACAAAATTTCCGAACTTTAATCCGAAAAAGTAAAAAACATCCGGTAAAATTTTCCAAAAAATAAATCAAATCTTTTAAAAGCAATTCTGATTTTTTTTTGAAAATTCGATTTTTTTTTTCAAACAATATCTAAAATTTAGAAAAACAAGATGAAATCTCTGTAAAAAATTCATGTACAGACCCAAACTTACCATGATTAACCAGAGAGGGTGGCGGCGAGTGGCATGAGGGAGGAGTGGCGGCGCGAGGCAGGGGGAGGGGCCGAGGAGCGGTGGACAGAGGCAGGGGAAGGGGCCGTAGAGCGACGGCGTGAGGCAGGGGGAGGGGCCGAGGAGCGGTGGACAGAGGCAGGGGGAGGGGCCGAGGAGCAGTGGACAGAGGCAGGGGGAGGGGCCGTGGAGCGACGGCGTGAGGCAGGGAGAGGAGTCGAGGAGCGGCGGCGCGAGGCAGGGGAGGGGCCGAGGAGCGGCGCCGCAAGGGAAGGAAGAAGATGAGGAGAATGGAGAGGGACTCAGTGGCTATATATATCAAGGTATCCCATATCGGATAGAGACATGATCTTGGGTGGGCTTATAAGCGTGGACAATCCTCTCACTTAACACCATTTTAAGTGTAGAGTTAGGCCTTCTCACAACTCTCTACTTCGATGTCCCCTGAAAGCGGAAATTAGGGTTTAATGAAAATGAAAAAAGGAAGGGGGAAATTAGAGTTGAATGAGAGGGGAAATTAGGGTTTAATGAAAATGAAAAAAGGAAGGGGGAAATTAGAGTTGAATGAGAGGGGAAATTAGGGTTTAATGAAAATGAAAAAAGGAAGGGGGAAATTAGAGTTGAATGAGGGGTAGTTTTGAAAAATAATTGGGGTGAATTCAAATATTGGGAGTGTTCTCATCCAAGGGGTGAAGTCATAGTATAAGGGGCATTTATCCGTGGCCTTAAGAAAAATAAATTGGGCCCATTTCAAATTTAATGTTGAGCCATTAATTTTAAAGTCCAAGGTTGAGTTATTTTAGTGGAATTGGAGTGAGAAACAAGGCCCTGGCTATATACCCCTCCAGCTTTGTTAAGTATACTCCGCCGCCGTCACCACCCCTCCGGCCGCCGTCACCACATTTCCGACCGCCACCGTCGCTGCATAAGAAATAATAAAAAAAAAAAACATTTTTCGACACTGATTTGCCGACGAAAAACACTCTTGTCGACACTGGTTTATCGACAAAAAACACTCTCGTCGAAAGATAATTTTTTTTTTTAAAAAATAAAATTTTCGACCACTCTTGATCGACGATATACGTTATCGTCAACAATTATTTGTCGACGATAATGTATATAGTCGACCAAGAGTTGTCGAAGATAAAAAAAAAAAAAAAGAAGGAACTGTTGGATAGCGGGAGAAAATGAAAAAAACAAAAGAAAAAAGAAAAGGAGGGGCGACGACGCCGTGAGAGGGAGGAAGCGGCGACGGAGGGAGGGAGGGGGTGGCAATGTTGGAGAAGTTGTCGAAAAAGAAAAGGAGAAAAAAAGAAAATAAAAAGTTGCAGATGGGAGTGAAGGAGGAGGGGGCGGTGACTGTGGCCATGAGAGGGAAGAGGCGCGACGACGGTGGCCGTGGGAGGGAGGAGGGTAGCGAAAATTTACAGAAGAAAAAAAAGAGGGAGCAGTACCTGGTAGCGGCGACGAAGGCGCTGAAGATGAAGGCGGCGCTGTAGCGGCAGCTTGGAGGGGGAGAGGAATTAAGGTTTTTTGTTTTTTGGGATTTTGAAAGAATGTGGAAGAAGAAAGGGGGAATTAGAGTTTTAATGGAAGAGTGCATTTAACATGTCATTTAAGAATAAAGAGGTAATTTGGATAATTTGAGGGGGAGTACATCTAACATTCGCCGAGGAAAAATTATTTTTAGTCCTATAAGTTTGAGAGATTCTAAAATAAATCATTTAATTTTCAACTTTACAAAATACGTCATTTACCTTTTAATTTTAGTCCTTTTTTATATCAATCTTAATCATTTATGTTTTGAAGGAGTTAGAATTGACAAATTTGATGCCACATATATTAAAAAATGCCACGTCATCATGCCACATCATTGTCTCTTCTATATATATATTAAAAAAAAAAGTATAGTTAATAACATCTCAAAATACTCTATACACACCTCATAATTTAAATACAAACATAAATATATATAAAATAACTAAGTAACTCGGCCTTACATAAATAAAGAGTAAAATAATTTTAAAAAATAACTTAAAAAATCTGAAAAAGATGTAATTAAAATTTAAAAGTATTTTAAAAAACTAACTTAATCTTTAAAAATAATTAATTAATTTTTTTGAAAAATTTCTTAGAAAATTAAATAGAATTTGAAATTAAAAAATAAATCATCAAAACAAAATTAAAATATTGAAAAAATTCAATAAAACGTAAGAAAAAATAATTTTAAAAAATCAATAAAAAAATAATATTTTATTTTTTTATTTAACTTTCTTAATATTTATTTTTGATTGAGTTGATTTTTCTTTATTTTTTATTTTATTTAATTTTTTTTATTTAGCAATCATACTTTTTCTACTATATTAACATTTGAGAAGAAATAAATCAAGGCTCAATTTAGTAGGGTAGATTAGCTTAAGATATGTGGTTAATTAGACTCGTGATAGATGTCTAATAAAGTTTAAAATAATTTTTTACCCAATACGTCAAAAGATATTCGATTGACGGTATATCAAATGACCAAAAAAAACACGTTATTTACCATTCAACATGAATCAATTGAGATATCCAAACTTATCGCAAATAACTCAACATATCTATTAAATAAGGTCTAAAAATATAAAATTGATCAAGGGTAAAATGGTCTAAAATAGTCTAAAATAGTCTAAAATGAGAGTTCTTTAATTTTTATACACACTGAAATCAAAACATATTGTACGTCTTTTGTTTTCTAAGAGATACTATTAAATAATTTTGTTCTTAATTTGTGTGAAAATAAAAATAAAAAGGACAATTAAAGTGAAAAAATGAACGTACAAAATATCATCCATTTTAATTTACATTTAAGGATGTTTAAATTATTAAATAACAATAAATATATGTATAATTTTTTTATTTATTTATTTAATTTTAATTACATTTTTTAAAATACTTTTAAATTTTAATTACATTTTTTTAAAGATTTAGTTAGTTTTTTAAAATACTTTTAAATTTTAATT
Source organism: Galeopsis tetrahit (assembly GCA_963675135.1). Taxonomy (NCBI): domain Eukaryota; kingdom Viridiplantae; phylum Streptophyta; class Magnoliopsida; order Lamiales; family Lamiaceae; genus Galeopsis; species Galeopsis tetrahit. The sequence continues at coordinate 42,463,861 of OY776120.1, forward strand.
ATATTTTTTTTCAGATTTTTTCAAGTTATTTTTTTTTATTCTTTTCTCTTTTATTTATGTAAGGGTTACTTAGTCATTTTATATAAAACTATTTTTGTATTTAAAATTATGGGGTGTGTATAAAGTATTTTGGGATATTATTAGCTCTATTTTTAAAAAAAAATATATATAGAGTGACATGATGATGTGGCATTTTTTAATATATATGACACCAAGTTTGTCAATTTTAATTCCTTCAAAACATAAAAGATTAAAATTGATGTAAAAAAGGGATTAAAATTAAAACGTAAATGATGTATTTTGTAAAGTTGGAATTTAAAGAATTTATTTTGGAATCTTTCAAACTTATAGGACTAAAAATAAAATTTCCTCAACATTCGCCACATTGACATTGAAAGAGGTACATAAATCGGGGGAGTATACTTAACAAAGTTGGAGGGGTATATAGCCAGGGCCGAGAAACAAAGCAGCAGGGCCAAAAGGCCCATTTGGAAAAACTCACAACAGAAAAAGGGGGCCATTCAGCTGCAGAGGAGGTGAATTCAGCGCAGAAGGGGGGAGCACGCAGCAGCAGAGCATAGGGCACAATATATTGGGGGAAACCCTTTCCTCCCACCATTCACTCCACTCATTAGTTTAGATTTTAGTTTTCTTTAATGTTATAGGTAGATTGAAATGTAGTATTTCATTTTATTGTAAGGGGTCACTCAACACATATCTCTCTTTAATTAATGTTTTGTTGTTTATTTTTTATGAGTTTTATTTTATTTGTTATTTTAGTTATGGGCTAAGTTTGATTGATTTGGGTGTTGAAATTATGTGGGTAAGTAATGAATTAATGTAGTGTAGTAATTGCATGATTAACTTATGTCTTGTTGGTTGATTGTTTCTAATGTTGTGAATTGTTTGATTTAATTGGTTGATCAATACTATTAGCAAGCGTTTTCGATTATGTTAATTGCAATCAAAGTTGGGTTTGCACGATTGGGGTGTGAGTGTGAGTCTTGATTAATTAATTAAAGTTACATAGGGATTAGCTGAACCGAGAGAGGGTTGATTGCTTAGATCGACAACATTAGACATTAATCGATTAGAGGTCGTCTAGGAGATTAGTGAGAGGGCGGGTCGTAAACATTAGTAACCGTGTTGAAAGTGTTTACGGGTCACTATACTAGGAGCTTATGGTACTAATTAGATCATATAATTGCTAATTAGTGCATGTGTTCATCTAAGCCTCACGAGGATTGGTCTACACATTATTGTGATGGCCTTTAGCATAATTCAACACATTAGGCTTAATTGTTGTGATTAATTCATGAATTCATTAGTGATCCCACATAAGGAAGACACCCGAAACAATTCTCGTACTTGCACTTTCATATCGAAAGTTTGTTTAATTGTTTGCATTAGTCGTTTATTTTCTTGGTTGTTATTTGTTTTATCCTCCCGTTTAGCCACTATAATACCATGCCGACGTATAGTTTTGGGGCTCCACGCTCTACTAGTTCCTTGAACGATAACTACTAGGTCGTATACTTATCATATTACAATCGAACTCATACACTTGTGGGGATCGTAATTGTTGTACAAAAAAGTGTGCAAAATACGAACCAAGTCAATAATCAAAACTCGAAAGTGCCAACATAAAAATATTATGGTCATTAGTAAAATCTGTACAACAATTTCCAACAATTTATGACTAAATTAATCAAAAGAAAACAAATACAATAAGCAAAAGATATTTAAAGTGCATTAATTTTAGATAGCCTCTTCCATTCTCAGTCAAATGTATTTCACAAATTTTGGTAGTCGAAAGTGCCAGTATAATTAAAAAAAAAATCTGGTCATTATTAAAATTTGTACAATAATTTCCAACAATTTATGACAAAATCAAATAAAAATCCAGAATACAATAAGCAAAAGATATTTAAAGTGCATTAATTTTAGATAACTTTTGGAGACAAAATTGAATTGTCAATGAAAGTTGCAACATTTTTTTCTAAAATTTGACTTTGATCTTGTCAAGAATCAAAGAAAAACAGAGCATAGCGCATTGAAATTAGCTGTATCTTATTGAATGAATTGATGCGGTGCACACGGTCAGCAATATATGATATATATACACCAAGGGCACAGGCCCATGCATGAAGCAAGTAATTAATTAAGTGTGGGCCAAAACATAGAAGTGGGCCCAAATAACAAAACACCAGAAATAATAAAACACCAACTCTAATATGCCCCCTCAAGTTGGAACGTGAAGATCTCGAACGCCCAACTTGCCACGAAGAAATTGAAAACGATCAGCACCAAGAACCTTCGTAAAGATGTCAGCAACTTGATTTTCAGTAGAGATTTTACAAGGTTGAATAGTTCCATTCATGACCTTTTCACGAACAAAGTAGCAATCCATCTCAACATGATTGGTTCGCTCATGAAACACGGGATTGACGGCAATGTGACGAGCTGCTTGGTTATCGCAGAAGAGTGACATTGGACGGCTCAAAAATACATCGAAGTCGCGTAGAAGCCACCGTAACCAAACAATTTCACAAACAGTTGTCGCCATGGCTCGATACTCAGCTTCGGCCGAAGACCGAGAAACAACAGACTGTTTCTTGGTGCGCCAAGAAACGGGCGAACCACCAAGGGTAATAAAATATCCCGTAGACGAACGACGCGTAAACGGGCACCCCGCCCAATCAACGTCACAAAATCCACTCAAATTGAACCCATCATCGGCTGCAAGTAGAATCCCTTGGCCTGGGGCGTCTTTCAAATACCGTAACACTCGCTCAGCTGCTGCCATATGGGTCGCACGAGGTTGCCCAAGAAATTGGCTAAGTTGGCTTACCGGATACACGATGTCGGGTTGTGTGACGGTGAGGTACAACAACCGACCAATCAAACACCTATAACGTCCAGCTTCAATCAAAGGGCTGTTATCATCAGGCGTGAGCTTCAAATTTTGTTCCATGGGAAACTTGCATGGGCGACCTCCCTGAAGCCCACTTTCTTCCAAGATGTCTAGTGCATACTTACGTTGACTCAAGACGAAACCTTTGGGGGAACGAGCAACCTCAATGCCTAAAAAATACTTTAGTGGACCAAGATTCTTAATACTGAACTTCTCATCCAAAAATTGTTTCACATATTCAATGTGAGCAACGTTGTTTCCGGCAAGTAAAACATCGTCGACGTAGATCAATGCGGAAACGTATGTAGACTCTTTGCGGAATACAAATAAGGAGTGGTCTGCGCGTGATTGGCGGAAACCAATGGAAATGAGGGCGTGAGTGAATTTCTCGTACCAGTTCCGAGATGACTGACGAAGTCCATAAAGAGATTTTTGCAGCTTACAAACTCGGGTGTCACCCTCCTTGGCAAAACCCTGAGGAATACTCATATACACATTTTCATGTAAGTCACCATGTAGAAATGCATTGTTGACGTCCAATTGATGGACCTCCCAGTGACGTTTTGCAGCAATAGTTAACAAACACCTAACTGTTACCAACTTTGCGACGGGAGCAAATGTTTCATGGAAATCAACCCCTTCAATTTGAGTGAACCCCTTTGCAACCAAACGCGCCTTTGTAGATGTTGTTAATCCTTAAATGCCTTAACATTATCAACAACATCTTAATTTGACCTTCCGAGATTTTTTCTAAGTCTTTTCTGAAATGCTACATTAAATGTTGATCTAAATGTTGTCGCATTTCTGGCAGGATCTAGAAGCTTCTACAAGGATCTGGAACCTGGAAGATTCCAGAACATTGGAGAACATGCTAGAACGGCCTGGAACCATTTGGAACGACCTGGAGCATTCAAGAAAGATCTAGAAAGATCATGGAAGTTGAGTTCCTAAAAAATAGGATCTCATTGTGGAAGCCTCTAGAATCAGCACCCCACTACTATAAATACCGATGGAAGGCTTCTCAAATCAGTGTACTCTATTCGATCAACTTCCTAGACCGAGCGTATATCCCTGTTAGGAATTGTGGCCAGTAGAACTACCTTTTAGATCATACGTTCGTATCCCACCCGTATGGCTGTGTGTCTTCTTATCTATTGAGAGTGTAATCTTTAGATAGACTAGGCATTTCGACAGTGTATACATTATACACTTAGTTCGTTTTTAGAACAAGGCACCTGCCTCGTTTGTAGTTTCTGTTGTGAATGTTAATGATGTAACATTTCACACAACATTTATACTTGAAGATAAGTATTGGTTTTCGCCGTAAGGCTAGCATAGATTTTTATTTATAAAATCTATGTGAAAAATTATTTCCATTGTGTCACGTTTTGTTTTTAGTATTTCAAGTCTTCCGCTGTGTTAATCATAATTTCTGATATTCTGTTAGAGCCAGTGTTGTACCAATTGTCACAACATTTAGTACAACATTATTCTACTTAAACTTAAACACTTCATACTCATACACACCCCAGCACACTTTCAGTTGGTATCAGAGCTGATACCTGACGACACTAGGTTAGATCTTTGGTCAAGTGTGTTTTTAGTGTAGGTTAGCAATGAAAACACATCACATATCCACGGCACTTAGGCCACCCGTATTAGATGGATCGAATTACGCTTATTGGAAGCCTAAGATGCGTATGTACATCAAGTCAGTTGATGAACGTGCTTGGAGGACTGTACTTACAGGTTGGGAAGCTCCAAAAAGACCAGCAGACGCAGATGGTGAAATACAACTCAAGAGAGAAGTTGACTGGACGGCTGATGAAATAACAACAGCAAGCTACAATTCTAAAGCTTTAAATGCTATTTTTACTTCTGTTGATGTTTCAATGTTTAAAATTATATCTAACTGTTCTACTTCTAAAGATGCATGGGACAGGTTGCAAGAGCATTGTGAAGGTTCAGAAAGTGTTCGAAGGACTAAGCTTCGAATGTTGGGAATAAAATTTGAGAATCTCCGAATGAAGGAAGATGAAACAATTACAGCCTACAATGAAAGGTTAAGTGAGATTATCAATGAATCACATTCTCTTGGTGACCCTATTTCTAATGTTAGAGTAGTTCATAAGATATTAAGATCTGTTCCTAAAAGATTTGATGCTAAAATTTGTGCTATTGAAGAGGCAAAAGATACAGATAAGTTAAGTCAAAATGAGTTAGTGAGTATTCTTAGAACATATGAAATAAACACTAATCAAGATGATGAAGCTAATGCTGATAAGAAAGTTGTAGTTTTTAAAGGGGAAACATCAAACACTTCTGAAGCTCAACCCATCATTACTGAAGTTGACTCTGATGAAGAATTGCTTGATGTATGCCTCAAAAATCCGAACAACGTTGCCTTGCTCACTAAGCACTTTAATAAGTTTCTTAAGAAATCTGTGAACAAATCTAGAAACATTCAGCCTAAGATTCAAATCAATACATCAACACCTCAACCAGAAAGGAGGAAAGCTCAATTGACACCAAGACTATCAAAGAGTGAAGGTAAACCAAGGTATGATCCTGAATTTCGAAAATCAGTTCAATGCAATGCTTGTTCTGGTTATGGCCATTATGCAAATGAATGTGCCAACACTAGACTTAAGCAAAAGCTGAACTTTAGTGCTACCTTGAGTGATGAATCTGATGATGATGATCTTGATGAATTAAATCAGAATGAATATTCTAATTTTACCAGAATTGATTATAATGATTCCTCAGATGATGATCTGGATGAAACAGATTATGATGCTGTACCTGATGTCTCAACATCTACAGCAACATCAGAACAGAGTCACCCAGATTTGAACTGTTTTAATGGTTTAGTTGATGATGCAGGAAAAAAGACTGATGACAATGAATACCAAAAGTTGTTAGATGATTGGAAGAATCAGAAACTCACTCTTAATTCCTTAAATAAAGAGAATGAGGATCTGAAAGACACAATCACTAAGCTAGAGGTTATTCTTACCAAAAGAGATCTGGAAATCTGTAACTTAAAGGAGAAATTGATAAATTCCACCTTATGTTTCAAGAAATATTCCAAGAGTGCTTCTGAGGTAAATAATGCTATATCTACTGGTAAGTCTAATAATCTTGGTTTAGGTTATGATGGTACTACTGCTTCTATTTCTGAGAAATTTAGAAAACCTGTGAAATTTGTGAAGGCAAATGTTGTCACATCTGATGCAACATCTGCACAATCAAATCCTCACAAGGTTAAAAGGAAGTATATCTGTCATTACTGTTCTAAAGTTGGTCATATTCGCCCTTACTGTGTAAAATTGTTTGAAGAACAGAAAACTTTGAAAATGCTGCATAAAAAACTGTCACATTCTGGTAAACAGTTTATGAAATCTGCTTGGAAACAAAAAACTACCTGTAATGTTGCTCATACCTCCTTAAAAGCATGTCTACCTGACTCATGGTACTTTGATAGTGGTTGTTCTAGACATATGACAGGTCGTACTGATTTCTTATCTGATTATGTGACCTTGAATAGTGGTAATGTTACATATGGTGGAGGTTCTAAAGGAAAGATTCTTGGTAAAGGAACTTTGAATGTTAAAGGTTTTCCTAAGCTTAAAAATGTCTTACATGTTGATGGCTTACTTGCAAATCTTATTAGCATTAGTCAACTTTGTGATGATAATTTGCATGTGAAATTTGATAAAGATTCATGTTATGTTCTTAATAAAGATGAAGTTTGTGTTATGACTGGTACTAGGTCAGCTGATAATTGCTATCTTATTGGAACAAATATGTGTAACTTGTCAAAATATGATGAAAATGTCTTATGGCATCAAAGATTGGGTCATGCAAATTACAGAGCAATGAATAGACTAATCAAAGCAGACGCAGTAAAAGGGATTCCAAAACTAAATCTTCACAACAACACTGTATGTGGACCATGCCAAAAAGGTAAGTAGGTAAGAATGTCGTACAAAATGCTGTCACATTGTACTACACATCGATGTTTTGAATTACTGCACATGGACTTGATGGGTCCTATGGAAACTGAAAGCATTGGAGGAAAGAGGTATTCCTTAGTTGTGGTAGATGATTTTTCTAGATATACCTGGGTAGAGTCTTTAAGAGACAAATCTGAAGCATTTGCTGCATTTAAAATTCTTTATAAAAGGTTCAAAAATGTGTTTAACTTGAAAGTTGGCCGTATTAGAACTGATCATGGTAGGGAATTTGAAAACAGCATGTTTAATGATTTTTGTGATAAAAAGGGTATCTTGCAAGAGTATTCATCTCCTAAAACTCCACAACAAAATGGAATTGTTGAAAGAAAGAATAGAACTTTACAAGAAATGGCTAGAGTTATGCTAACATCCAAATGTCTTGCTAAGAAATTTTGGGGAGAAGCATTGAATACTGCATGTCATGTTATTAATAGGGTTTTTATTCGTTCTGGCACAAGTCAAACACCATATGAGATTTTGAACAACAGAAAACCAAGTGTGAAATATTTTCATGTATTTGGTTGTGTGTGTTATATTTTGAATGATAGGGATCAACTTCATAAGTTCGATTCTAAAAGCGATAAAGGTTTCTTTTTAGGCTATTCTAGAAATAGTAAAGCTTATAGAGTATATAACCTTAGAACTAACACTGTTCAAGAATCTGTTAATGTTGTGTTTGATGATGATAAAGGTCTTACAGATGACAAAGATGAAGAAGATGTATCACAGGTTACTGACACTTCAGAGAATACACTGAAGTCTGAAAATGTTGCACCAAATGTTAACACATCTGGGTCAACATCTACAGAACAGACAGCTGTAAATTCACAGAATGATCAGTACATCCCCAAAACAAATCCTTCTTCAAGAATAGGTAAAAGTCATCATTCTGACCAGATCATAGGCGATGCTACAGTTGGAGTGCAAACAAGAGGAAGAGTAAGATCAAACAAGGTAGATGTGGTAAGAACAATATGCATGTCTTCTATGTGTAATGTTGTAAATGCTGAATGCTATTTATCTGAAATTGAACCTAAGAGTGTTAAAGAAGCCTTAACTGATGAAAATTGGATTAATGCTATGCATGAAGAACTTGGTCAGTTTGAAAGAAATGAAGTGTGGACACTTGTTCCTAGGCCTAGTCATACTAATGTCATTGGAACAAAGTGGATATTCAAGAATAAAACTGATGAATCTGGTAATATTGTTAGGAACAAGGCTAGGTTAGTAGCACAAGGTTACACCCAAGTTGAAGGAGTTGATTTTGATGAGACTTTTGCACCTGTTGCTAGGATAGAATCTATTAGATTACTGCTAGCTATTGCATGTTTTATTGATATTAAACTTCATCAAATGGATGTAAAGGCTGCATTTCTAAATGGCATATTAAATGAAGAAGCATATGTTGAACAACCTATAAGATTTGAAGATCCACTATATCCTGATCATGTATATAAACTTAAGAAAGCATTGTATGGTCTTAAACAAGCTCCTAGAGCATGGTATGGTAGGCTTACTGACTTTCTTTTGGAATATGGATTTATTAGAGGAGAAGCTGATAGAACTTTGTTCATTAAGCACACTGAAAATGATATACTAATTGCTCAAATATATGTTGATGACATTGTGTTTGGTTCTACTTGTGATAAAATGTTGAGTAAATTTGTTGAGGCAATGACTGCAACATTTGAAATGAGTATGGTTGGAGACTTGAACTATTTTCTAGGTCTTCAAATCAAACAGTGCAGAGATGGTATTTTATTTTCCCAGAGTAAGTATGCTAAGAACTTGGTTAAAAGATTTGGTCTTGAGAATTCAAAACCAATGAAAACTCCTATGGGATCTACTTTGAAACTTTGCAAAGACAGTGCTGGAACAGATGTTGATCCAACACTTTACAGATCCATGATAGGTAGTTTACTATATTTAACCTCTAGTAGACCATATATTATGTACAGTGTGTGTGTTTGTGCTAGGTACCAAGCAAATCCAAAGGAATCACACCTGAATGCTGTGAAGAGAATCATCAAGTATGTTTCAGGAACAAGTGACCTTGGAATCTGGTATACTAAGGACACCAACAACATTTTGATTGGTTATAGTGATGCTGATTGGGCTGGAGACATAGATGATAGAAAGAGTACGAGTGGAGGATGTTTCTACATGGGAAACAATCTTGTATCATGGCACAGCATGAAACAGAATTGTGTTTCACAATCCACTGCAGAATCTGAGTATATTGCTGCTGGAAGCTGCTGCACACAACTCTTGTGGCTGAGCAAGATGTTCCATGACTATGGTATGGAGAATGGTATACTTACTATCTTTTGTGATAATACTAGTGCCATTAACATTTCTAAAAATCCTGTACAACACTCACTCACAAAACACATTAGCATTAGACACCATTTTATGAGAGATTTAGTAGAGAAGAATATTGTTAAGTTGGAGTATGTACCTACTGAAAAACAGAATGCTGATATCTTTACTAAAGCCTTAGACCATGAGAGATTCTCTATCTTGAGGAAATCTCTTGGCATGAGCACTATCTGAAAAAATTCGGATGGATGTTGTCACAAATGCGGTAGCATTTGGGACAACATCATGGGTTGTATAAATTTTATAAGTTGAATTTATTTCTTACTTAGTTAAATAATTCCTTTGTAAAATATCTAAGAATCTAAGAACATTGGAGTGCAAAAATAAACATGTCTTACACCTCTCAAATGCATAAAAATGAGAATGTTATTAGCATACTAAAAGATGTACCAAATCACTGAGTAACTATGGAGCACGGAGTTCACTACTACGATGCCTTCTTTTCAAAAGGTGATATTTTGTAAAAACATCAACATATTTGTAATCCATTAAGTAAGTATGGGGCACGGAGTTCGCTACTACGATGTACTCTACAGGAACAATGGATCAATACAAATTAGATGCTATAACACAAAAAAAAAATATGGTGCAACACTAATGAAGCAAATTCATGTAAAAACCGTGTTGAGGTGTTTGTAACAGTTTTGAGCACAACATTGCCTGATTCGAATTTATTTTTATCTGTGTAATTATTTAATTATTTATTGAAATTAAGTTTATTTAATTAATTACTGACCCGTATCTATTTCTTTCAGATTATGCGAAATTAATTCTGGAATCTTCCTAATTATCTAATTAATTTAATTAATTGATTTTTTCCCACTAATTAACCATGATCTAGGTTGTGGCTAATAATGTGGAGCACTTTCGAAAATTCTAGATTAATTCTTCTGTTGTATTTTCTTAAACCTCCAACTACATTACTCTCTCTATAAATATCGAACATAAGATGCCATTTATTTGCTAAATTGTGATTTCTGATTTTGTTGAGTACTAAGATTGCAAAATCGTTATTTGGTTGTGTATATCTCAAAGAAGTGTGTGCAAATTTCCATCCTTACCTTGAAATTCCAACCGCCTAACTTAAATGGCTGGAACAAACTCGAATTCCTCACAATCTCTCTCTGATTCGAAAACCTCATCTCACTCTCGCACAAATCCTCTCGAAATTCTTGCTTCCATGGCTTCACAAAACTCTACCACTTCAAATGCTGACTCGAATGTCTCTGCAACTCCATCAACAACTGTTCCCACTCCTCAAACCACTCCTCAAACTGCTCCTCAAACAAACTTCCCTCAAGATGCAACTGTTGAACAGGTCACTAGGGCTATCGATGAGGTGTCTGATACTCTTCGAACTACAGGCCATTTGCCCGTGATGACTTTTGGAGGAATCACGGTGGACATATCAAGCTATTTGACTGAGCAAACCGCCCAAATGGCTTCTGCTTCAAAAAGCCCCAAATCACCCTCTGTTCACGAACTGCAAACCGAGAATGTTGAAGCTTCTGTTGAAGAAGAAGCCACTGCCACGTCTGACCCTGAAGACGTTGAAATGGAGGATGCAAACATTTCTGAAGGTACAAACTATTCACTCTCTGTTTCAGATGAGTCTGCCCCCATTCCTCTCAAGAAGAATGCACAAAAAAGGAAAAGACAGAGAAGCCCTATACAAAGAAGGAGGAGATCAAACCGCGTTTTTACTCGTGTGGATTATTCTGAATCCATGAGGAAGAAGAAGAAGGATGGAGCTGATGCTGGTGAACCTATTCAAGTGTTCACAGATTCTGAAAATGAAGCTCCTATTGTTGCTGAGAAACCAAAGAAAACTAAGATTGTTGTTGCTGAAAAATCCAAAAAGAAGGTTGTTGCTGCAGAAAAAGGGAAAGGAAAGTCTGTTGCTGAACCAAAAGGCAAAGAAAAGATGATCACTGAAGATGAACCAGCTGAGTTAGAGTCCAATTCTGATTCTGAAAGATGCTTGAGAGACATTCTGAAGTCTCTTAGGAAAAATGCTGAGCACTATGCTGCTGCAAAGGAAGCTGCACCAGAACCTGAAGATGGTGGCAGTGGAGATAGCTCTTCCAGTGTAGCAAGCAGCCCTGAACAGAGCTCTGCTAAAAGCTCTACACCAAGCTCAGATGACCTTGCTTCTGAAGAGGGAGGTATTTCTGATTCTCTTGATACACTAGAGAATAGATTGGCCATTTATTCTAAAAGAAAACTGATGATAGAGAAGAGGAACAATATACCTGATTTTGATAGTAAAGGCATGGTTAGTTTCTTAGAAGAAAGGAATTTGATGCATGCTGTAAATTTTGGTGAATCTTTCTTGACAAATTGGGCATATGAATTCTATGCATGTTTGAAAAAGAGCACTGGTAGGAGATCTTCTAAGTGGTATGGAACTGTTAATTTTAGGGGGAGGGATGTACCTTTTACTCCTGAGTTGATAAATGAGTTTTTAGAAATTCCCAATGTTGAGGTTGATGAAGAACCTGACATGGATGTGGTAATTTCTGCTATAACTGCTGGTAGGGTAGTTAAATGGACTAGACACATGCTAGCCAAAGACCTCACTTCCCTACACTCTGTGTTATACAAACTCATCATTTACAATTGGATTCCCACCACAAATACTACCAAGATCACTAAGGATCAAGCTGTTTTGATATATAGGATTTCTGTGCTTAAGAAGTTTAATTTGGGTCTCACAATATTCCAACATATGATGAGATTTACTGGGAGGGTTTCTGAAAAAGGCAATTTACCCTATCCTGTTCTGATTTCTAACTACTTGAGGCATCATGGTTTTGTTTCCAAGAACACTGATGTGTTGAGGGGGAGAGTTCCACTGTTGGCCATAGCTCCTGCCTTACTCATTGGGGATAGAGTAATTGATCTGCCCTTGCTTGCTCCTGGTACTGAACATCAGCAAAGACCCTCTACTTCTGCTCAACCAGAACCAACCAGACCCTCTACTACTGATCATCCTGAATCATCCAGACAAAGACAGAGAAATGCAACCCCAAATGTTGAGAACATCCGTATCAACATTTCTGGTAATGTGTATCTTTCACAGGAATTCATCAAACTCCAACTCCAACACTTGCAGGACACAATAGATGAGCTTCAGTTCCTGAAGAACAGGTGGACCAACCTACTTTCACCTACAACAGGGGGAGTACCACCACCATCCAACTCCAATGTGGTCATTGAGGAGATTAATGATGATGGAGTTCCAGCTGCTGCTGATGCTGGTGATGGACCTGATGCTGGAGAAGATGCTGCTGTTACTGATATTGTTGCACACCTTGCAACTACTTACTTTGTTGATGAAGGAGATGATGATGATACTACTGAGATGGACACCTTGTATGGTGATCTACCCGGAGAAAGCTGCTAGACAAGGGGAGATCTGAATTCCACAATGGCTATGGTGCAGGAAGATGATGCTGCAGCTGTTACCACAGCAATATAAGCCATTTATTCAGTTCTACCTTTGTATTAATGTTTAAGTTTTTGAATTCTGAAATTCTGATACAATTGTTTTTTATTGTCTAGATTGTAGGATGTTTATTACTGCAACTTGCTTAATGGTTCCACTTGATATTTGTTTACTGCCTTGCTTAATTTGTTTGCAGATTATCATGTGTCTACTATTGCAGGTTGTGTATAGTGTAGTTTCTGTTTTGTTTATGTTTATGTTTTTGTTTTCTATGTTTGTTGCTCTGATTTTTTTTGTTTTGTTTTTGTTAGTGTCTTACTTAGATTTTAAGTTAATTTCTTCCAGTTTAACTTATGATCTTAGTAAAGTTACTTATGTTGTGAATAAGTGTAGTGTTTATACTTGTTCTATTTTGGATAAAATTTATCTTGATCTTATGGCACGGATCATTGTAAAATTATCCCTGATCTTCATTTGATTTGATCGAACGGTTACAACAGGTATTGTCTTGACTAGTGCTTAGCAATGATGTTAACCTCAACTAAGTACATAATACTGAGTATGTATAGAAATATATGTGCATCAGGTGTGTTGTAGTCGAAAGGTCAAATTGGGGGAGATTGTAGATGTTGTTAATCCTTAAATGCCTTAACATTATCAACAACATCTTAATTTGACCTTCCGAGATTTTTTCTAAGTCTTTTCTGAAATGCTACATTAAATGTTGATCTAAATGTTGTCGCATTTCTGGCAGGATCTAGAAGCTTCTACAAGGATCTGGAACCTGGAAGATTCCAGAACATTGGAGAACATGCTAGAACGGCCTGGAACCATTTGGAACGACCTGGAGCATTCAAGAAAGATCTAGAAAGATCATGGAAGTTGAGTTCCTAAAAAATAGGATCTCATTGTGGAAGCCTCTAGAATCAGCACCCCACTACTATAAATACCGATGGAAGGCTTCTCAAATCAGTGTACTCTATTCGATCAACTTCCTAGACCGAGCGTATATCCCTGTTAGGAATTGTGGCCAGTAGAACTACCTTTTAGATCATACGTTCGTATCCCACCCGTATGGCTGTGTGTCTTCTTATCTATTGAGAGTGTAATCTTTAGATAGACTAGGCATTTCGACAGTGTATACATTATACACTTAGTTCGTTTTTAGAACAAGGCACCTGCCTCGTTTGTAGTTTCTGTTGTGAATGTTAATGCTGTAACATTTCACACAACATTTATACTTGAAGATAAGTATTGGTTTTCGCCGTAAGGCTAGCATAGATTTTTATTTATAAAATCTATGTGAAAAATTATTTCCATTGTGTCACGTTTTGTTTTTAGTATTTCAAGTCTTCCGCTGTGTTAATCATAATTTCTGATATTCTGTTAGAGCCAGTGTTGTACCAATTGTCACAACATTTAGTACAACATTATTCTACTTAAACTTAAACACTTCATACTCATACACACCCCAGCACACTTTCAGCCTTGTATCTCTCTACATCACCATTTGGTTTGTATTTGATTTTGTAAACCCACTTAGAACCAACGACCTTCTTTCCGGGAGGTAATGAAGTTAGTGTCCAAGTGCCATTCTGTTCCAAGGCACGGATTTCTTTGGCCATCGCCTCAAGCCATAAGGGGTCTCGAATAGCCTGGGAAAAATGTTTTGGCTCATCACGTGTTGTGATGGCCGCTAAGAAAGCTTTGTGAGCCAATAAAGGGTGTACCGTCGAGCGAGTTGAGTTGACAGTGGGTTGTGCATGATCTACCGAAGGGGGAAGGTCGGTGATGTAAGTATCCAAGTGTTTGGGTTGCTTCTTGATTCTTTCACTAACTCACTGACTATGACCTGAATGGCCAGATGGGGCATTGGCCAACAAATCGACGTCGGCTGCCTGTTGAGAAGGCGATGTTGTCTCAGATGGTTCAGTTCGCACAGCCTGTTGAGCAGGTGAGGTTGTGTCGGTCAGATCAGGCGAGGGTATTTCAAATTGTTGTTCGTCCGTATGAGTCCTCTCTACTCGGGGGCGAACAAAAGGACGCGACCAGGCCGACACCGATTGTGACGAGAAGGATGGTTCCCGAACTCGAGCGCGGGCCGTATCTATGGCAACAGAAAAGTCCAGATTGTCGCCCCCTCGAAATGGGAACATATCCTCAACAAAAGTAACATCCCGTGAGGTGTAAAACTTACGAGTGTGTAAGTCAAATACTTTGTAGGCTTTCTGTCCTACTGGGTAACCCACAAAAACACATGCACTCCCACGTTCTCCAAATTTATCCTTGTGACGATTCTCATGGGCATACACAAGGCATCCGAAAACCCTAAGGTGATCATACGATTGTTTCTTGCCAAATAGTCTCTCAAACGGGGTCTGATTTGATATTACAGGGGACGGAAGTCGGTTTATAATATAAACAGCTGTGAGAACACACTCACCCCAAAACTCAATTGGCAATCCCGACTCAAATCGAAGTGCTCGTGCCACCTCCAAAATATGTCGATGTTTCCGCTCTACTACGCCATTTTGTTGCGGAGTATCCGTGCACGAACTTTCCAATAAAATTCCATTAGTGTGATAGTAATCGAGCAAAGTGGACGATCGAAATTCTACGCCATTATCCGATCGTACCCTTTTGACAAACACTCCAAATTGATTTTTAATCATGTTATAAAATCGAATCAATTGCATCACAACATCAGATTTTCGTTGAACAAGAAAGATCCAAACACCTCTGCTAAAATCATCCACAATTGACAAAAAGTAACGAGCACCAGTGAATGTATCGCACCTATAGGGTCCCCAAATATCACAATGGATCAACTCAAAACATTTCAAAGTCTTACTAACACTACTGGGAAAGGGCAAACGTGTTTGTTTCGCACGTATACAAGAATCACAAAAATTATTATTTTTTGTATAATTGTTCAACGAATTAATCTGCCGTAGTTTTCCATCCGAGGCATGTCCCAATCGTCTGTGCCACAAATTCAAGTCTCCTACCACTGCTAGAACTGCCCCTTCAGTTTTCCAAGGCTCTAAATAATATAGACCATTACAGAAACTACCCACTCCAATTAGCTTTCTTGAGGGTAAGGCTTGCAATATGCAGAAATCACGAAAGAAGGTGAAAACACAATTCATATCACGTGTAAGACGACTAACGGAAAGTAAATTGCAATGAAATTGCGGTATGAATAAAACACGATTCAAAATCAGTCCATTGCCAAGGTCGGCCCGTCCAACCGAATGCACATGAACAACATCACCGTTAGGTATTTTGACTGATGGTTCCACACTGGATTGAGTAACACTAAATAGCATGTCATCCCGACATGTAATATGTTCTGTTGCTCCGGAATCTATGATCCAAGCCTTTGAAAAAATTGGCGACGTACCTACCATATTGGCCAAAATCTCGACCGAAGATTCTGCCCCATCACCATTCTTGCCTTCGTCCATCACGAAGGGAGCAGGGAAGGCGACTTCGTCAGTTGATAAAGAAATCTCAAATTTCAGAATCTTGAAGCGGTTATGCGGAATGAACCCGCTTTGATACCATGTCAAGAATCAAAGAAAAACAGAGCATAGCGCATTGAAATTGGTTGTATCTTATTGAATGAATTGATGCGGCGCACACGGCCAGCAATATATGATATATATACACCAAGGGCACAGGCCCATGAAGCAAGTAATTAATTAAGTGTGGGCCAAAACATAGAAGTGGGCCCAAATAACAAAACACCATAAATAATAAAACACCAACTCTAATAGATCTCATTCCACTCGTTCACGATAGCCCATGATCTTCCCTGCTGTATTTGATTTTAAATTCAATCGTAGATGAATGGTAAAGGCTCACCGTTGGACCACATAAGTGGTCGAATTTTCACACGCCCAGTAGAGATTGATCCCGCGATCTCTCGGTCGCGATTTTATATGGATACATCTTACATTCATCTATATTGTACTCCCTCTGTCCCATAGGAATTTGCACACTTTCCATATATGGATGTCCCATACCAATTTGCACACTCCATAAAAGGAAATATTTTTATAACTCTCACCCTTAAAATATACTCATATTTACCCATATGCCATTACTTTTTCACACTCAATCTACTTTTTACTTTATTTTATTCATAAAAGTTTACAAAACTAACCCTCAAAACATCACTTATTACACCTTTTCTTACACATTTCTTAATATGTGTGCCATCCCAAAGGTGCAAATTCCTCTGGGACGGAGGGAGTATTGAACTGGCAACTTTTGCTAAGTAAGGTCAACGGTTAGATACTTAGATGCATGTTCCATAAAATTGAAGAAGTTGGTGAAAATACATTCATTATGTTTTGATTATCATTAATATATATGTTACTCATCCCCATTTTATTAAATTACATGTTTTTCTTTTTTGTCTGATTTTTACTAGATTTTTCATTTTTTAAAGAGGAAGTAACTTTATCAATTTAAATATTTTTAAATGCATTATATGAATTTCTTATCAAATTATTATACATTAAATAAACAATTCATAAAATAGGACACAATTTAATTTGTTTATCAAACTATAGTAAAACGCCCTGGGACCAAGCGTTTCGGTAAGAAAAACTCGAGGCCTCCCACACGTCTCACTTACTACCAACATTTTTATTTTATTTTTAATTATCGGTTGCCCCAAAACGCGCAGCCCCCACGTGTTTTGGGATTGAATGCAATAAATATAATTAGTTGGGGGCATGTGTGTATTTTTTAAAAAGGGAAACGCGGCGCTCCTACGTGTTTCCCTTTTGCTTCCTTTTTTTTTTTTTTGGGTTAATTGCAAATTAAATCACCACCTTTCACTTAATTGCAATTTAATCTAAACTTTTGAATAATTGCAAATAAAATCACTACCTTTCAATATTGTTGCAATTTAGACTTCTAGACAACTTCATTTATGCTCAAAGTTGACGTTTTGAGATTAAATCGAAATAAAAAACAATGTTATTTCATTAAGAAGGTGTCACATCAGCTAGCCATGTTAGATTTGGACACAAATGAGACTATTAAGAAGTTTAAATTGCAACAATATTCAAAGGTGGTGATTTTTTTTGCAATTATTCAAAAGTTTAGATTAAATTGCAATTCAGAGAAAGGTGGTGATTTAATTTGCAATTAACCCTTTTTTTTTTAATTCTTTTGCTTAGAATATTATATCTAACCCTCTAAAATAAAATAAAATTTGGAAAACGACGCTTGGGCCCCAGCGTTTTTCATAATCACCTAATCAATTAGTCAGTCAATATACATGTATATGTTACTTGTGTATGCTTATGAAAAACAATAGATCAAAGTCAAGTTAAGATAAAGAAAAATTTCGCAAGGCAAACACGTTCTAGTTAGTGTTCACAGGATTGGCGTAATGTCTCAAAAAATAAAACGACTTACAACTTTTAACAATAACACCACTATACAGAGTAACCACGAACGTAATGAGAACTTTTAAGAGCTGGACAAATAAGAGTTCAAAAATAAGGTGGAAAAGAAAGGTTCAAAAATATGATTTGACAAGTTAAAAAGACTTTTGAGTCAAAGAGAGAGAGAATTAATAATTGTAGGGACTTTAAAGGCATAAGGGTTACTATTTTGAAAGCAAAATTGTATCTAATAGTACTACTTTTAAGTGGTTGTATCTTAGAGTTCTAAAATGGTGCATATTTGTACTAAAGTGTAACTCTCCTATACTCCCTCCTTCCCATAGAAACTTGCACACTTGGGTGGGCACACAATTTAAGAAATGTGTAAGAAAATGTGTAATGAGTGATGTTTTGAGGGGTAGTTTTGTAAAGTTTTATGAATAAAGTAAAGTAAAAAGTAGATTGAGTGTGAAAAAATAATGGCATATGGGTAAATAAGAGTATATTTTGAGGGTGGGGGTTATGAAGATATTTCCTTTTATGGAGTGTGCAAATTGGTATGTGACATCCATTTATAGAAAGTGTGCAAATTCCTGTGGGACGGAGGGAGTATTTTTTTGTCAACATGGGTGTCAAACTCAAACCCCATAATTTTCTAACATAATAGGAGTAATCTCTAAGAACGTGATTAAATTGATGTTGGTAAATTTGTTAAGAATTAATTGTTGAAGTATTGGTGAGATGTCATATATGTTAGTTAATTCATGGATCTAGTACCTACGGAACTTGGTCCATTGACCCGGGTTGTCTGGTAATTAATTATTCAATTCATAAATAAATAAATGGAGAAACTAAATAAATAAATAAAAAGTTCAAAAGAGTTGGAGGGACGTAATTTTAAGACTTAAGAGTGTGCAAATAACACAGGATAGAGGGTGCATGTGACTAAATGTGTGAGCACAAGTTTTAATAAAAAGAAATATTTAAATCAGATAAAGTAAATGTGTTGATCCATTTATAAATAGAGTGATTATTTATAAATAAAATTAATTAACAATTTACATAATTTAATGATTCTTAGATGGTAGAGATAAAATGATGATTTCAATTTAAATTTTATGCATACTTTGATGAATGTCCAAATAAGACAAGTATGCACGGTTTTAATGGACGAAAAGGTATATGCTTGTTTGGTAGGACAGGTCAACCAAGTTTATGCCTAATTTTAATTTTATTTCAGTCTCATTGGATATTCGCCATGTGCGCAGCTCACTATTATATGCAAGATAATTTGGCTCTTCGGATCTTCGTTAGCCATTATTGTTTTTTTTTTTTTTAATTTTATATTATCACAAGAACATATATTTTCTCCATTTGAAAATGATTTGAACGGTTTGATTGATACATTTTTAAAAAAAATGAGAATTAGTAATTGGTGAGTAAGATAAAGATGAGGTATTTTATATGATTTAGTAAAGTGTAAAGTGAATTTAGTGAGACCTAAAGTAAAATTTAGGTAAAAAAAAGGAGTGATAATTTTTTTAAAAAAAATTATGTTTGAAGGGTATTAATTTTATAAAGTATTTTCATATTAAGAGTGTCAATAAGGAAAGTGCGTAAATAATTACGGGAGGGAGTGAATATGAAATATAGCTAATTAAGGTAAATTTTAGACAAAAAATCGTGGGTCAAATTCGGGTCAAATTTAACTAAATTATATTTTTTCGCTTTCAAGTATTGTTGTTGTTGGGTTTCGGTGCCGCCGGCCGCCACAACGTACTCGCGGGTTATACGAACGGGCTCAGACTCGTGTGGGATTATATCGGGATGTAGGGGATAACCAAACACAAAGATGGGTAGCACTTCACCCTTACTGTTCTCCACTCTCCAATCTCACGTCTACATTACGCGTGTCTTCTCATTAACAATAGAGAGGGTGACTCGGTATAAATAGGAAGGCTGCCAAGAATAGAATTAGGGCAACAACAAGTTGGGCCCTTGTGTGTAGGCCCAATGGCCAAAACCACACTTGGGCTAAATCCCAACAATTCTCCACCTTTTTGGCCATCCCCAACTACAATCCATAATCCACAAACAATTTTGTCATCATCGCCCAACCCACTTCCACGTACCTGCAAAAGACAACACACAAAGAAAACACAAAGATTGTCTACGTACGTAGAAGTTAGTTGGGACCATCTATATGTAGTCAGGGTGTCGTAACGTGTCGTAATGACTACCGTAGTCAGTTAATCTAAGTCATTAAAAATCTAATCTAAAAGTTTAGATTTGATGACCTATTACCTTTTGTAAATTTTACGATATGTGTTGTCGTAATGTGTCGTAATGTGTCATAAATTTGTATTTTCTATTAAATTAAATTAAATTAATTAAAATATATTATTGTAAATTTACATTTTTATCCTTATACAATAAAATAATTTATTACAACAATTATCTACACCCGCTAATTTTATGAGTTCACTCCAAATCATTTTTAACATAGTTATCTGCACCCATTCATTTTATGAGTTCACCCAAATCATTTTTTACCATAGTTATCTGCACCCATTCATTTTATGAGTTCACCCCCAAATCATTTCTTTTTTACAACGGTTATCTACACCCGCTCATTTTATGAGTTCACCCCTAAATTATATTTTTACCAAAGTTATCTGCACCCGCTCATTTTATGAGTTCACCCCAAAATATTTTTTTTAAATAATTACATTTAAAAGACTATATTAATTTTTTTATTAATTAACACAAAATATAATAAAATCAACCCTAATTTATACATTTACAATCTACAACCGAGTCATTGCCGAGTTACCGTCGATTCACCACCAAATCACTCATATTTTTAGAAAAAAATCGTAAAAACATAATTAAAAAAAACTATCGAGATTAGGCACAAATTTCAATTTTTTTTCTTTTTAATTTTTCTTCCCATTTTCAATTTTTATTCCAAACTTTTTATTTGTTCGTTTTTTTTGTTTCCTACTTTTTTTTCATTAGTATATTTTTTAGTTTTAATACAAAATAATATTATATGTATGATTTTATTATAATCCCTCCGTCCCAGTGAAAGCTCCTCATGAGCTTCGGACACAGAGGTTGAAAAATATGATATAATAAGTGGATGTATGAGAGGTGATGTGATTGAGAGAGAGAAGAATATAATGAAATGTGAGAGGGAATAGTTTGGCAAAAAAGGAATGAGTAACTTTCATTGGGACAAACGAATAAGGAAAGTTTGGTAGCTTTCAATAGAAAGGAGGGAGTAGTCGGTAATACAACAAGTAATAACCAGTAATACCATAAACAGTAATCAGTAATACCATTAACAATAATTAGTAATATCACGAACATTAATCAGTAATACCATTAATATTAATCAGTAAAATTTTATACAATAACAAATAATTTCACACATCTAATTATATTCAATAATACAAAAAATAATTATCAGTAATAACATGAACAGTAAGTAGTAATACATGAACATTGAATAGTAATATCTCATACAATAACAAATAATTCCACAAATCTAATTATATTCAATAATACCAAAAACAATTATCAGTAATACCATAAACAATAATATGTAATACCATAAAAATAATAATAATCAGTAATAAATAATTTCACATAATCAGTAATACCACAATTAATAATCAATAATCATTAATATTAATTCAATAGTGTATTAATAGTAATACCGCAATCAATAACTAGTAATACCAGTATCAATAATACCAATAACAATAATACCATAAAAAAAAGTGGAGAGAGTGCAGATCGGGGTGTACTAAAGAAAATAGAGGGTGCACATTACCAAGCCCAATTTAAGGAAACCCTAGCCCAATGGGAGGGCACCCTAGGTCAGTAGTCGTCACTTGGGATTTCATCAGCAAGGTCACCGGCTCCGAGTGTCGTCCGGTCAGAGATCCATCAGCAACATACTCACAGTCCTCCGTCGGGCCGTCGTCAGCCGGAGGAAGAGGCTGCGTAGGAGCAGGGTGAAGAAGACGGATGAAGCAATGTAGCTTCGATTTAAACAGAGATGAACGACGAGAGAAAGGCAGCGTCGATCAGAGTGTTGCAGGCGAGCGTCGTTGATGTAGGAGAAGCTCGTGGATCGCGAACGCAAGGGAGATTGATCGAAACAGTCGCGTCGGTGGTCGAAATGAGGAGAGGATTTCGGCCGCCATGGATCGTGGCCGAGATGGAAGATTATGTCGATTGTTATGGAAGTGAAGAATAAAGATTGCGATTCGAGGAGGGGTCTCGGGCTTCAGCGGCCGAGACCGAAGCGCCGCCGTCGCCGTCGAGGGAGTGGTCGGGCATGGTGGTGGCTGGGTCACCCGCCGACATGCATGGATTTCCGGCAGGTCCTTTACTCATCAAATTAAAATTAAAATTTAGGTGCACCGCCGATCGACTTTAATAAAATTATACCTATAATATTATTTTGTATTAAAATTAAAAAAATACACATGCAAAAAATGGAAAAGAAAGACAGGAAAATTTAAAAAGGAAAAGAAACAAAAATAAGGAAATCAAAAATTTGAAAAAAAAATTGAAAATGGGAAGAAAAAAGAAAAAGAAAAAAATTGAGATTTGTGGCTAATTTCAATAGTTTTTTATTAATTATATTTTTACGCTTTTTTTTTTTTAAATATGGGTGATTTGGTGGTGAATTGATTTTTTAGAGTTTATTTTATTATATTTTGTGTAAAATAATAAAAGGATAATATAGTCTTTTAAATGTGATTATTTTTTAAAAAATATTTTGGGGTGCACTCATAAAATGTGCGAGTGCAGATAACAGTGGTAAAACAATAATTTGGGGGTGAACTCATAAAATGAGTGAGTGCAGATAATTGTGGTAAAAAATAATTTGGGGGTGAACTCATAGAATGAGCGGGTGTAGATAATTGTTGTAAAAAAGAAATGATTTGGGGGTGAACTCATTAAATGAGCGGGTGCAAATAATTGTTGTAAAAATATGATTAGGGGGTGAATTCATTAAATTAGCGGGTGCAGATAATTGTAGTAAAAATATGATTAGGGGGTGCACTCATTAAATTAGCTGGTAAAATATAAATAAAATTTAAAAAGAAGGGTAATATAGTAAATAACAAAATATAATTTAAATAATGCTAAAAATAACTGAAACCTGTATGACAGGTAGCAGGTCATTTTTACGGTTACGACGCCACATGGCACGATTCGACAAAGTGACTGCATAGTCACTTTGTAAAATGTGACTATAGTAAGAATTGCCCAAGTTAGTTCACAAAGAAAAACTCGCAAAGACAATGTTCCACCTCACTTGGAGCATTCACAAAGACTCGCACAAAGACTCAAAGGCACACAAAGACAAGCTCCACCTCACTCGGAGCATTCACAAAGGGAAACACAAAGGCACACAAAGACACGCTCCACCTCACTCGAAGCACTCACAAAGATTCACACAAAGGCACAAAGACATGATATCATAACGTATACATAGCTCACAAAGACAAAATCACTCCACCTTATTGGGAATGATCTCCAAACACCAAGAAACAATCAATCATTCATGATCACACAAGAGAAGAATGCATTGAAGAAGCACACAAATCTCAATAAACATGCTCAAGACACTAAAATGCAACTAGATGAAAATGGGGTAGGGGGAAAACATGAAACCACAATGTATGAAGTCATGCATAACACACATACATATAAACATATACTCATAATTCCCACGAAACCAACAAGTATAATCATGCAACCATTCCCCCACCTTCCCACTGGCCCATCATCTACTCATGCATCACAAAGAAATCACAGAGCAACACAAAGACACAAAGCACAAAGAACAAATAGCACAAAGGGACATAATCATTAAGAAAAATAACCACAAAGACACCAAGAAAACAAACTACATGCATCAAGAGATTAACCACAAAGCG
The DNA here is from genome assembly GCA_963675135.1 of Galeopsis tetrahit. Lineage (NCBI taxonomy): Eukaryota > Viridiplantae > Streptophyta > Magnoliopsida > Lamiales > Lamiaceae > Galeopsis > Galeopsis tetrahit. The sequence goes on from OY776120.1 coordinate 42,487,986, forward strand.
AACAATAAATAAAAAATTGCACAAGAAAACCTTATAAAGGCAAACACATAAAGACAATAAGCACAAAGAATAATCAACCACAAAGAACATATCACAGAGGACAAGCGGAAGCAATAACATTTACGATGCACAAAGACGTAAATAAAATCACAAATAGACGGAACTCACAAAGATATCCTAAAATCTACCGCACACAAGACATACATTTCCATCAACAATTTATGGAATTAAATACCACAAGAGATACATTTTCTCTAACCAATGTGCCATCCACAACCAAGCACAAAGCACAACAAGAAAACCAAAGCAATAACCAAAGGACTAATAACCAAAGGCCTGCAACACTCATTCAAGCAATTTGAATAAAATATCACAAAGAGAAAATAACATTGACTTACTGTTGCAGTAGTGGACACAGGTCACAAGAACTCAAGCTCTAATTAAATATAATTTCTAAATCAAATATTGCTTCAGAAAATTAGCAAATTCATATGCCCAAAATAAATTTCAGCCCCAAATCAATTAAAATCAATTAAATTATAGCTACACCACCAATGAAAAAAAATACACAATTGATCCCACAAGCAACAAATTGCCCTACTGCTGAATAAAATTAATTTACTCTCTCCACATACCTGTCGACGGCTGGAATGACTCTTACCTGCTGCAATTGAAGGGCGGCGGCGAACAGGAGGCTGAACGCGGAGGACTTCGACGGCGGCGCACAGGGACGTTCGGCGGCTTTAGGACAGCGAGCAGAGGCGGAATGGCAGCGGCTCCTTCGACTGTTGCAGCGGTGACAGCGTCACAGAGACGGCACAGGAACCACGGCGGCGGCTACTAGGGTTCCGCCCACAAAGACGGCGAACGGCGGCGAACGCCGATCTGGAAACGGGCAGCGGTGGCGCCCACGGCGGCAATGCGGTGGTCGCCGGCGACACAACGCGGCTCACGAAGACGACGACGTTTGTCACAAAAACGTTCTGTTCCAGAATCGCAAACGGACGAATACAGTGGAGAAAGGCAGCCAACGGTTCAGATTCTGGCGGACGGAGGAAACCGCGCACAAAGAGGCTACAAGAACAAATTCCGGCTAGAGATACGGTGGCAAGGCGGCCGACGACGGAACCAGGTTCTGATACCACTGTTGGGTTTCGGTGCCGCCGGCCGCCACAACGTACTCGCGGGTTATACGAACGGGCTCAGACTCGTGTGGGATTATATCGGGATGTAGGGGATAACCAAACACAAAGATGGGTAGCACTTCACCCTTACTGTTCTCCACTCTCCAATCTCACGTCTACATTACGCGTGTCTTCTCATTAACAATAGAGAGGGTGACTCGGTATAAATAGGAAGGCTGCCAAGAGTAGAATTAGGGCAACAACAAGTTGGGCCCTTGTGTGTAGGCCCAATGGCCAAAACCACACTTGGGCTAAATCCCAATAGTTGTATTACAAGACTAAAATATTGTCACTACATGACCAAAATATTATCAATATAAGGTCAAAAGTGTACTAGTACAAGTCCAAAAATATTTTAGACACTTAATTTTTTTAATGATTTTTTCAAAATATTTTTTGACATGTAGATTCGCACTTCCTGACAATAGATGATCAGTCAAAAATTAACATCTCATATATCTTCGCCATAGTGCAATTAAGCTTCGCAAAATAATTAATATTTAAAAATTATTTAAAAGTACTAAAATGTCCTTATATTCCCTCTGTCCATCAAAAGTGTGCTCACGTTTTTTTATACACGTTTTTAAAAAAAATCATATTTTAATTATAAATTATATATTTAGAATAATGAGTAAAATTATATATTTAGAATAATGAGTAAAGAATATATTTGGTAGATACTCAATCTTGTTAGTAAAGTAGGAAAAATATTCAAAAGTGAACTATTTAAATAGAATAAGCATATTTTTTGTGAACCCAAAAATAGAAATGATCACACTTTTGATGGATGAGGGAGTAATATTTTTCATTAAACATCTCTTTAATTAACATTTATTTATTTTAGTTTTTAATTAAAAAAATTAGGTTATTTTGGCTCGATGACCCGACAATCCGTTCAAAGTCCGATGGACCCATATATAGTGGACCGACCCGACTCAAAAAAGTGACGTTGGATCAACCCCGGCCCGACATGTTTGATAATCGTAATTGTATATGTTATTTTACTATTAAATATTTTAACTTATTTTTAAATTTAAAAGAATATTATTATCATTTTATATTTATTAATTTAATTTATTAGTAAGGCGAAGCTGTTCGATTGCACATTGCATAGAGAAAACAAACTATTGCGAAGTGCAATCATATACAAATAATTATATACGTTGAATCAATAATCTAATGATATTTAATGTGGTTCATGTTATCAGGAAGTGCGAAGCCTTCCTGATTATAGAAAGACTCACTACACTTTTAGTGTTGTAGTGGTAATTCCTGATTATAGAAAGACTCACTACACTTTTAGTGTTGTAGTGGTAATTCCTGATTATAGAAAGACTCACTACACTTTTAGTGTTGTAGTGGTAATACTTTGATCTCGTAGTAACATCATGTAGCAATATATTATTTTAATTAGATATATTTAATGTGTAAAATATTTCACATAAATGTTGCTCTTATATTATTCACAAAAATCTTGTATGTAATATCGTATACATGCAATATTGATCAATTAACCTAAATTTAGGTCAAAATTTGTGGGTCAAATGCAGGTCAAACCCTGGTCAACCTTAATTAAAATATTTTTTTTCGCTCTAAAATATTATCTTAATACATGGGAAGTAAGTTATTTCTCATTTTCTTTTGTTTTTTCTCCCATAATATTATCTTAATACATGGGCAGTAAGTTATTTCTCCTTTTCTTTTGTTTTTTCTCCCATTTTTATAATAATGGATATTGAAAGAATATTATCTTATTACATGGGAAGTAAGTTATTTCTCATTTTCTTTTGTTTTTTCTCCCATAATATTATCTTAATACATGGGCAGTAAGTTATTTCTCCTTTTCTTTTGTTTTTTCTCCCATTTTTATAATAATGGATATTGAAAGAATATTATCTTATTACATGGGAAGTAAGTTATTTCTCATTTTCTTTTGTTTTTTCTCCCATAATATTATCTTAATACATGGGCAGTAAGTTATTTCTCCTTTTCTTTTGTTTTTTCTCCCATTTTTATAATAATGGATATTGAAAGAATTTCGTCTCATCTAATAGAGAGGGTGGAAATTAATCTTATATATTAATTCCTAACACTCCCCCTCACTCGTGGGCCGAATTAACACCTCTTACCCTTTTTGGGGAGGATCCAACAGGAATCGAACCCAGGTCGTTTTGCCCGGTTTGCTCTGATACCATGAAAGAATTCCGTCTCATCTAAAAGTCCGAACTTGTAGAGAGGGTGGAAATTAATCCTTGTATATTAATTCGGGAAACTCATCTATCTCCCAGAAGGTGAGTGATTTTTTTGGGGAAACTCATTTCGGGTTCTACTGGGTGGAATGGCTTCTTTTAAGGAGTTGGTTTATCAACCGAAACTGAAGCTGCTTTCGCGGTTAATTTAATAAACAAGAAGCTGCTTTGCTGTGATCGGAATTGTTTGCCGGCATCTCACATTGAGGCGGTTAAAGAAGAAAAAGAGGAAGAGCCTATTAGCTTTGGCCCCAAATCTCTTAGCTTTGGCCCCAAATCTCTGCTTGTGGATTATGGAACCGGATGGAAGTTGCAAAGTGTTATTGATTCCAACGCTTTGACGTGATTTTCTATTCCTCAATATTTCAAGAATTTTGGGTTTATGAATTGCTCTTCGGATTTCAAGATTTGGATTTTTTGGATTTCTTGATCTGAGCTTCTGAAGGGAAAAAACGTCTTATTTATGTGTGTATGACTCCATTTTTTATATAAATGGAGCAAACGATTGAGAGGTGTCCTCATGGCCAAAGGGATTTCAGAGTTCAAACTCCATTGAACGTTGGGCTGTTGTTTGTTGGTTTGCGATTGTTTTCTTGGTTGTGTTGATTCAGGCCACAATTTTGGCGATGGTTGAGGTTTCGTTTCAACATGTGTTCGAGTTTCCGTCGTTGATTTGTTCGCGGAATTTCGCCAGAAGTTTTTTGAGTCTTCTGGCTCTGTTTCGATGAATCGATTTTGGTTCTCGTCGTGATTTTTGCAGTTTTTCCTCTACTCGCTTGAGAGTTCGCTTCCCTCTCCTCGTTTGAGAGTTAGTTTTACTCATGGAAGATCAACTGATTCTTGACTGGGGCAATCATATGTAGTTTGATTTACTTGTATTTTTGTTTACTTTAGACTTTACTTTGTTGTACAGAGAAGTGTATCTTTCCTTGACATACATTTTGGTATGTTTTCTTTTTCTTTCTCTTTTATACATCATACCTTTTATTGTCTATGTTACTACAAGACCAAAATTTTGTCAGACCAAAAGTGTATTACTACAAGTTCAAAAATATTCTGAACACTTATTATTATTTTTTTTAGCGAAATTAAAAATATTTTGCTACTATATGACTAAAACTATGTTATTACAACACCAAAATTTTATCACTATAAGCTCAAAAGTGTATTACTATATGTTCAAAAATATTTTAGACACTTAATTTTTTAGGTGAATTTGTCAGAATATTTTTAGACATATAGTAATAAACTTTTGGCATTGTAGTAGTAAATAGTAATACTTTAATCTTATAGTAACACTATTTTGGTCATGTATTAAACTACTTGTTTGCCATCAGTGAATTTTCTGCATAATACAGATTCTGGATAAATTATCTTAATTAGTATTTCCTATATTATTTATAGGGATAGTCTTGTATGAAATATTGCATATATGCATTTCAGTTATTCACACATATATTTTTTATAAATACACCCACAAACTTAATTCACACACACATTTTTTATAAATACACCAACAAACTTAATTCACACACACATTTTTTATAAATACACCCACTGACAGCTTAATTCGAAATTTTTAATCCGTTTATTTTACTCGTTTTTGTGATTTTTTTATCTTTTATTTTATTGTCGAACGTGGGATATTAAATGTAGTAATTCAAATTGTAATATGTAGTAATACACATTATTTTATGTAGTAATAACACAAACTATTTATATAATAATACAATTTTTTTTATTTAGTAACACGTTTTTTCTAGTGTTTTTATTGATGTAGTAACTCACATTATAATATGTAGTAACATATATTATCGAATGTAGTAAACACAATAATCATGTTGTAATACAAAATGTTTTATTGTAGGATGATGCGAAAAATATTAGATCATTTGATAAAGTTACATATAGTAACAAACGTCTATTCAATGTAGTAATTCAAACTGTAGTATGTAGTAACATATAATTTTTTATTTAGTAAAACAAATTATTACATGTAGTAATAACACAATTTTATATAGTAATACTGATTCTTTATATATATATATATATTTTTATTGATTAAGTAACCCACATTATAATATATAGTAACATATATTATTGCATGTAGTAAGATATATTATTGCACGTAATACAAAATAACATTGACCCATAATAATTAGTATTAAAGAATATTTAAAGAAATATAAAATATTTAAGGATTAAGGTCATCGTAAATTGCAGCGTCCGACCGCGGCCTGAGGTGATTGAAAACTGCTCTGAGAAGACGACCATGTTCAATTTCTGTTAGTGGGTGCATTTATAAAAAATGTGTGTGTGAATTAAGCTTGTGGGTGTATTTATAAAAAGTGTGTGTGTGAATTAAGCTTGTGGGTGTATTTATAAAAATTGTGTGTGAATTAAGCTTGTGGGTGTATTTATAAAAAACGTGTGTGTGAATGACTGAAATGTATGTATGCAATATTGCATATAAGTTTTTGTGTTATTTATATTATTAATTTCCGTAATAGTTTAATTATGAAGTCAATGACAATACTAATATGATACTTAACTGTCAATCGTGCTAATTTTATAATTACTTAGCATGCACATAAAAGATAAAACTCATTTATATTATATTTTTAGCAGCCCACGACGTCAACCAACCTTTTTGGGAAAGCTACTTTTCTTTTAATATTTGATTGAATGATATCTCCATGTGATTTATATTGTTTATTAGAATAAAATATTGCACTCTTTAATTATTGGAGTATTAGTTGGCTTTTCTACTGTCGAATATGTTCAAGCATATAATACAAAAGTTTGACACATCGTTTTATTTCAATCTAGCATCATAATGAGAGTAAATAAAAGGAAAAATACATTTTTGTTAGGGGTATGATTTTATATTAAGAAAATAAAATTTGATTTTGATTATATACCAAAACTCTAGAAAAATTTCAAGTATGATAATTTGTCAAGTCTAAATTTTCAGGTTAGAATAGCTCATATATATGTTAGGGAGCTTTATTTCTTAGTTTAATAGATTTTTGTAAATTTATGATAAATGACCAGAAAGTTCAAAAAGCATGAAAACAAGTGTCATGGAGACAAATAAAACTAGATTAGCAAGTGACAAATGGCATGAAGAATAGACAAGTAAAATTGTCAAATCAAAGAAAACACAAGTCACATGGAAGAAGGATCAAGTTCAAAAGACACAAGAAGACAAGTATCCTTAATGATGGAAGGTCAAGTACCCTAAAGTCACTTACATCTAAATTGATCTTGGCTTACTTATGGACAAGGAAGATGAATGACAAAGGACACTGAAAATCCACCTGGTACGAGATTAAACCGTTATCCCTGAAGGACAGAATTATTCCAAGAAAGCCAATTATTTATTGTCATTTGTCACTGCGCATAACAAATTATGAGAATGGAATGAAGGATTCAGAATTGGACGTGAATGCATGTACTATTTCCATGTAGGCCCCTAAACAACTCCACCAACGAATAGTTTGTTTCATCTATAAATAGGCCACATCTTGAAACATTTCAAGATTACGGGACACACAAGCTACACACATTCAAGCCATATTCTTAGCATTCAAAGTATTAAAAACACTCAGAGAGATTAAAGCTTTTAAGCATGCATTTTATTTGAGTGTTATCTTTAGTCCTCACTAGGCAAGCTTGTAGATTATTATCTTAAGCCTAGAAAGTGATATCCTAAGTTTTTACATTTGTTCTTAAATTGTAAAGGATATCACATTAAGTTGGTAACCCAAGAACAAAAACCTACTTTCACCTTGAGAGATAGTTTGAGAGTATTGTTGAGTTCGTAGTAGTATGAGAGTATTGCAACGAGAGAAGATTGTAAGAAATCAAGAGAAGAGGAGAGTGCACCTTGGCACTGTAAAAACAAGTTAATTCCAAGTGATTAAGGAATTATCCTATTAAGTTAGGAGAGTGGACATACGTAGGAGCAGTTTAGCCTCCGAACTACTATACATCTTGTGTCATTTACATTCTGTTACTCTTTGCTTACTTACTTGTTTATTGCTTGATTGATCATTACTTGTTCATTTTATTGATAAGCATTGTTTTAAACTGTTAAGCATTCATTTAAGTTGACATAAAAGTTAATTCTTTTGTGTGAGTAAAATCTAGGCGATTCTTTAAGTATTTTTAAGTAAAATCTAGGCGATTCTTTAAGTATTTTTAAGGAATAAAAAGGGTCTATCATATTTTCGCATATAGTTGTTTATCTGTTATAGAATTGTGAAAACACTCTAAATGTATTTTCATAGTACTTAACACTAGGACAATTTACCTAACTCTGTGTTTTGTATGTTATTGTTAGAAAAAGGTTTTAAAACGCACACAGGTGTATCCCGGCCCCCTCCATATACACGTGTCACACTCCTTTTAGGACCATCAATTTTTTTTTCTTACGTTGTTTGAATTTTAATTTTTGTCCTTTATATTTTTTTAATTTTAATTTTTGTCCTTTATATTTTTTAATTTTGTGGCTTGCCGATGTGAAGTAGTTTCAGGCCTTTATGATGTTGATGTGGGGAGGCTTTGGGTGTAAGGGAGGCGCCATCGTGGATAAAATCGAAGGGGATGGAGAGACTGAAAGTGGAAGTGGATTCAAAGATCGTGGAGGATGTGATGCTATCATCATCGGCTGCATCGGTCTCGGTACTAGGAGCATATATTTCAGATTGTAAAAGCATTGTCGCTGAGATTCCTTATTGCTCGATTAAATTTGTCAGTTGTTATGCCAATGTTAAAGCATACAGAATTGCTAGACTTTTCCCTAGGCCTCATGGTCTGTGGTAGGCTTACCTCCGACTATTTGCAGTACAATAAGTTAAATATGCAACTCAAATTTAATTTTAACTTCAACATTTATCTAAAAAATACGTTCAATAGAAATTAAAAAAAAAAATACTGGAACGTACTAATCACTGTTCATGGTACATACTTTCCAAATACATAAATCACACTACTAAAGCATACATAATTCACTAATAATTACTAAGACTATGTTCACTTTTGGTTTTATAAATCAGATTTTGAATTTTAAAATTTTAAATTCGTATTACTTCGAGATTTAAAAATTGATTTTTAAAATCCACTCAAAACCATCTCGGTTAAACATATTGATTCGACATAAAGTTATATTTATATAATATCACTCTAACCATTATAATTTTTCGGGTGGTGCTAAATGTACAGATTATGTATACAGACAGGGGCATTTTGGTCCCTTTTTCATTTAAGTTTTGTTAGAATGACTAATATACTCTTCATTCAAATATATTGCTTAACTATTATTTTTGAATAAAATATTAAAGTCTGACGCCATTTTCTCTCTCTTCAAGGCAGGTAATAATTACACAAGACAACCCTTTTCTCTCTCTCCCTTTGTTATTGTTTCATCCTCTCTTCTTCTTCCTCTCTTTCTTATTCTTTCTTCTAACAGAACTTCATCTTCTACATTGAAAAAAAAAATTCTTCTACCATAATGTTTAGTAGCACAAGCGTAAAAAATGTTGAGAAATATTATGTAATCTTCAAAGGCGTACGGGTCGAGATTTATGATAGTTGGAGTGAATGTGCTCCACGTGTCCTTGGATTCAAAGGTTCAATGTACAAATCTTTTCGGAGTGAAGACGAGGCTATCGATGCATACACTGCGTATTTTCAGGAGAAGTCGTATGAAGATGATTCAAATTCGAATATTGGATTAAATCTGAAAAAAGATGAAACGAAGGATGCCTCAAGTTCTTATCATCCGAAAAGAATTGAAAACGAAGTTATGCAATATTATTGGTCTTTATTCATTCTTCTTTCTGTATTTTTATTTTTTTGTTTTGTTTCTGGAATTGTAGGTGGTTTTGCAAGCTTGTTTTTTTGGTGTTCATTCCACAATTGTAGCAAGTAATTATCTTCGATCAATTTAGAGTTTATGTTTTGTAACAATTGATGTCATTGATTTTAATTTCCTTACGAAGTTCAATTTGAGTTTGATTTGTTAGGATTCAATTTGAGTTCAAATTGTTTGAATTTTTTTAGGATTTAGGGATGATTTAGATTGAGAAGAAAATGGGGGAAGACTTGTGTAGTACAACAATTTCGGCCTTCTTCTTAGGAATTAGGGTTTAATTTGATTTCACACTCTATTTCCATTAAAATTGTGTTTCCTTTTTAATGTAGATATTTAGTAGGATATATGAATGGGTCCGTAATCCTCATCTTCCATTTCGAATTTTGATTTCATACTTTTCAAAATGAAATTTTTACAACTACCCTAATCCTCATCTTCCATTTCACCATTAGTTGAAATTTTACTAAGTCAAGATACGTTTTTTTTTTTTTTTGTTTGAGATGTTTTAGGGCTAGTGGTGAATGGTGATGTTTAAAATTGATAATTTAGATAAGAATTTCGTTTTTTTACAGATTTTATAGGATTTAATTTGGATTTAGTTTCATTAATCTACCATTAATATTGGTGTTGTTTACTTTTAAAAAAAAAAATACAAGTAAACTAATAACTAAACTTTGATTTCATTAGATTGAGAAGAAAATGGGGGAAGTTTTGTGTAGTACAACAATTTCGGCCATCTTCTTAGGAATTAGGGTTTAATTTGATTTCACACTCTATTTCCATTAAAATTGTGTTTCCTTTTTAATGTAGATAAATAGTAGGATGAATGGGTCCGTATTAGAATTTTGATTTCTTACTTTTTGAATTGAAATTTTTACAAGTCCTAGATAATTAGTAGGATGAACGGGTCCGTATTAGAATTTTGATTTCTTACTTTTCGAATTGAAATTTTTACAAGTCCATAATTGATAGAGAAATTAAATATAAAAACAATTAAAAACTTAATTCCATTAATTGAGTATGATTACATACAACAAAAAAAAATTCCTAAAATAAACTACCCTAATCCTCATCTTCCATCTCACCATTAGTTGAAATTTTACTAAGTCAAGATACATTTTTTTGTTTGAGATGTTTTAGGGCTAGTGGTGAATGGTGGTGTTTAAAATTGATAATTTATATAAGAATTTCGTTTTTTTGACAAATTTTATAGGATTTAATTTGAGTTTAGTTTCATTAATCTAGCATTAATATTGGTGTTGTTTACTTTAAAAAAACAATACAAGTAAACTAATAACTAAACTTAGATTTCATTAGATTCGATTGGGAAATGGGGGAAGATTACATCCCAGAATTAAAAACCAAAAAAACAGATAAAAAAAAAAAAGATAGGCATACATCTAAACTAATTAAACACTATTTTCTTCACCACCTCCTTCCACACTTTCTTCCATATCACCATCACCTCCACTTGCCGAATCCGCTTGGTCTCTCACTGTTGAATCCGAGAGAACAATGACTGGAATTTCTCTAACCCTGTTTGCTTCAACAAAGAACTCGTATATCTTATGGAGAGGATCCTCACCCAGGATGACATCACTTAAAGAATGTGGAGTGCAATGACCCAACAATCTTTTCATGAAAATCTTGACTTCTTCCTTCAACTCTTCATTCTGCCGTTTTGTATATTCATACATGGACATCAACCCTTTGGGCGAGGAGGGCACGAACTCTTGAAACTTGGTTGACTTTGATGTTGTTCTTGCCATTTGGGATTTCTAGGGTTTAGGGTTTTGGATGAATGAGTTTACATGGCTAGGGGTATTTATATTGCCATCCCATAAGAGTTTTTGCAACCTTTTACATCCCCCAAATCGTCATCATTATATTATGCACCTTTTGTTGTTGTACGAAACAACCCCCCATTTGGCCATACACACATGCGTTGTAACCCCCCAAAAATGACTACTTTCAATTCAAAATTTATAAATTATTTAGGGTTCATTTATGAGAGGTGTATTGATCTACATTTTGCGTAGGTCCATTAATTGATAAACCGAAAATAATATTCATTATTTAAGCCCCAAAAATTTATGAGGGGGTGTATTGATCTACATTTTGCGTAAGTCCATTAATTGATAAACCGAAAATAATATTCATTATTTAAGCCCCAAAAATTTATGAGGGGGTGTATTGATCTACATTTTGCGTAAAGTTTATTTATATGAAATGATGGGGTGTATTTAAGCAAATTATGAACAATATGTGCTTACAGTACAAAATATTGGCCAAAAGGCAACGGTTTTTAGCAAGGGCAGTGTACCGTTGCCAATTAGCAACAGACAAAAAAAAAGGCGACGAGGGTGGGTGCCTTTGCCTTTTGGCAACGGATAAGGCAACGGGAGTGGGCCGCGTTGCGAAAAGGCCCTTGCCTTTTGGCAATGGCAAAGGCAAGGGCGTGTTCTGCACACGCCAAAAGGCGATGGGAGTGGGCCCGTTGCGAAATGGCAACGGGGCCCCACTCGCTAAAAGGCAACGGCAGTGGGCCCGTTGCCTTTACCGTCGCCCTAACGTACATTTTTTATAATATATTTTAATTTATTAATAAAATTTTATTTTTAAATATATACTCCATAAATTCGTAAATTTATTTTCTTGAAATATCTAATTTAAATTTAAGATCAATAATAAACTTAAAATTGTTTAACATTATATTGCTAATATTTAATAAATAAAAATTTCAAAAAAATATTTCGTTCTACAATTACTTTCATTCTTCTCATAACAACTTTCACACTCTTAAATATCTCAATTTTATAAATATCAATACTTTTTCTTTACACACTCCTAGAAGTCAAACTCACTTCTTTAAAATTTGAATATTGAAAATTGATTTGTTAATAAGATAATTTTAGAGGGATTTGTTATTAGAATTTTTTTTAATTCTTCGTATATGCAGTCCTAAAATTATGTTTTATTTAGGATATTTAAATATCATATATTTGCAAACATTTTAGGTGCCACATGTCGTAAAATGATTGGTCTATTTCAGTCTATTTTTTAAATGTTGAAAATTGAAGATTAGAATAAATTTAAATGTATAAATGAATTGATATTTTTAAATGTATAAGTGAATTGATAATATTTAATTTTTAATCACCGTAATTAAATTATTTAATTTGAAACACATAATTTAGTAATTAAATTCTCATTTAGAAATAAATATGATATGCTTTGGCAATATAATAAACAACAATTAAAGTTAAAATGGATTGAATTAAAAAATTGAAACTAAAATTAAATTGAATATATATTAATTAAGATGATTTTTTTTTAATTAAATGGATAAGTGAAAATAATTATATTTAATGTTGTATGTCATTATATTGTTGTAATTGAAAATTAGATTAATGAATTTAAATGTTGAAAATTGAAGATTAGAATAAATTTAAATGTATAAATGAATTGATAATATTTAATTTTTAATCACCGTAATTAAATTATTTAATTTGAAACACATAATTTAGTAAATTCCCATTTAGAAATAAATATGATATGCTTTGACAATTTAATAAACAACAATTAAAGTTAAAATTGATTGAATTAAAGAATTAAAACTAGAATTAAATTGGATATATATTAATTGCGTTCACAACATGTCGACTAAAGCTCCTAGCCTAAACGGCACACAAGGGGCACCCAAAACTCTTCGTGACCGAGAGGTCCCGTGTTCGAAACCTGCCTGAAGCAAAATTCGCGAATATTGTGTGGCCCAGCGGTGGGGGGTGTGTTGGTTGCCTTAGATACCTGGGTTCGAAAACCAGGTTCACTTTTTTTAAAAATGAGAAAAAGACGACGGGAGTGGGCCCCATTGCGAAAAGGCAATGGTTTCCCCAAATCCGTTGCCTATAAAATAGCATAGAGCATATTGGCAACGGGGGAAATCCGTTGCCTTTGCCGTTGCCTTCATGATTAGTGAGGGGGAATCTGTTGCCTTCCCCCTCGCCATTTCGCAAGTTTTTTGTGGTGTTATGGGGGTGTATTAAGTAAAATTATTGAACTTAAAATGAAATTGACATATTTCGATTAAAAATAAGTGAAATTACATTAATGAAGGCGTGTATTTAAAAATTATTGAACATAAAATGAAATCGACATATTTCGATTAAAAATAAGTGAAACTACATTAATGAAGGTTATACAAAAATTCTATAAACTAAAATATTCAATTCGACAATATATATGTTAATTAAATTTAACTTTCTGTATGTAAATTTGATATAACATATCATAAGAAATTATTAATATTTAAAATTCATTTCAATAAATTAACCTTATATTCAGTTTAATATTTAGTTAAATATTCATTTCAAATTAAAATTCATAAACAAGAACAAAAAATTTAGATACTTAACGATTGATAATATTAGTAGTATTTTGGCCACGATTAACAAAACAACCGTTCAAAAGGGCTATAGATGCCCATGATCTACATAAAAACGCAAAATAAAAAACTACCTAAAGACAAAAAAATTAAAACCTAATATAACCAACATCCAACATCCATCCACTACAAAAAACGCATCGATTAGAGACCGTGAAAGCGGTCTCAACACATGTTAGAGACTGATTTGGGACCGATTTATGGTGGTCCTTATTTCATTGGTACCTAATATTGAGAGACCGAATTTATGACACATTCTCAAATTAGAGACCGTTTTTCGATCCCCCCCGACCTAGCAACCGACATACACACCCTCTTTATTTACCCACACCCACCCCCTTTTTATTTAAATGACCATTTTATTTTGGTCTTCGTGGGAATTGATCCCTGGTGGATGGGTGCCCAGTAATGGACACCTACAACTTTGACAAGTAATTGTCTTGTGTAACTTTTAAAATTAATTATATACATATATAATTAATTTCTTTATTGTATATGATATAAGTAATAAATTTTCAAAGCTTCATTTGTTAAATTATTTCACATATATTAATTGATAAAAATTATTCAATTAATTGTAAAAAATCAATGTTACTTTAAAAAGTACAAAATAATATTAATAACTATTTAAAACTAATAGTTATTCCGACATTTCATCAACGCTTTTAAATGTTTTATTCCGATATTTCTTCAAAGTACACGGACACTTGATTTTATCGTTAAACATATATTGTGGCCTCATCTTCGTAAAATCAATGAATTTGCGAACTTGATTGTAAAATTCACTGTTCGTACATCCATCAACGAATCGAGGAGTATAATACATCCACCGACGATCCGGTAGTTCCATTTATAATCAAAATTTTAAGGAAATATATAATTGACATATGTATATAAGATAGATATTGCCATATAACAATCATTTGATACCGACATCATTTCGATTCAATCGTGATTTTTTGACATTGTTTATTTTAATATTTGACAATTATTTTACTTTAAAACATAATTCGAATAACAATCATTATATCAAGAATTATGATGTATGATTTACTTTAGGAGTATGTAGATGTTGTTAATCCTTAAATGCCTTAACATTATCAACAACATCTTAATTTGACCTTCCGAGATTTTTTCTAAGTCTTTTCTGAAATGCTACATTAAATGTTGATCTAAATGTTGTCGCATTTCTGGCAGGATCTAGAAGCTTCTACAAGGATCTGGAACCTGGAAGATTCCAGAACATTACAGAATATGCTAGAGCAGCCTGGAACTATTTAGAACGACCTGGAGCATACAAGAAGGATCTAGAAAGATCATGGAAGTTGAGCTCCTAAAAAATAGGACCTCAATGTGGAAGCCTCTAGAATTCGTATCCCACTTCTATAAATACCGATTGAAGGCTTCATTATTCAGTGTATTCTATTCGATCAATATCCTAGACCGAGCGTTGATTCCTGTTAGAATTTGTGGGCAATAGTTTTACATTTTAATTCATACGAAGTATCCCACCCGTATGGTTGTGTGTCTTCTTATCTATTGAGAGTGTAATCATAGATAGACTAGGCATTTCGACAGTGTGTAATTCTTATACACTTAGTTCGTTTACAGAACAAGGCACCTGCCTCGTTTGTAGTTTCGTTGTGAAGGTTATTGTTGTAACATTTCACACAACATTTATACTTGAAGATAAGTATTGATTTCGCCGTAAGGCTCGCATAGATTTTTATTTATAAAATCTATGTGAAAAATATTTCAATTGTGTCTTGTTTGTTTTTAGTGTTTCAAGTCTTCCGCTGTGTATCTAAATTTCTGATATTCTATTAGAGTCAGTGTTGTGCAATTTGTCTCAATATTTAGTACAATATATTTCTACTTAAACTTAAACACTTCATACACCGCACACTTTCAGTTGGTATCAGAGCTGATACCTGACGACACTAGGTTAGATCTTTGGTCAAGTGTGTTTTTAGTGTAAGTTAGCAATGGAAACACATCACATATCCACTACACTTAGGCCACCCGTTTTAGATGGTTCGAACTATTCTTATTGGAAGCCTAAGATGCGTATGTACATCAAGTCGATTGATGAACGTGCTTGGAGGACTATACTTACAGGCTGGGAAGCTCCAAAGAGACCAGAATATGCAGATGGTGAAGTCCAACTCAAGAGAGAAGTTGACTGGACGGCTAATGAAATAACAACAGCAAGCTACAATTCTAAAGCTTTAAATGCAATTTTTACTTCTGTTGATGTTTCAATGTTTAAAATTATATCTAACTGTTCTACTTCTAAAGATGCATGGGACAGGTTGCAAGAGCATTGTGAAGGTTCAGACAGTGTTCGAAGGACTAAGCTTCGAGTGTTGGGGACAAAGTTTGAGAATCTCTGAATGAAGGAAGATGAAACCATTTCATCCTACAATGAAAGGTTAAGTAAGATAATCAATGAATCACATTCTCTTGGTGACCCTATTTCTAATGTTAGAGTAGTTCATAAGATATTAAGATCGGTTACTAAAAGATTTGATGCTAAAATTTGTGTTATTGAAGAGGCAAAAGATACAGATACGTTAAGTCAAAATGAATTAGTGAGTATCCTTAGAACATATGAGATAAACACTAATCAAGTTGATGAAACTAATGTTGATAAGAAAGTTGTGGTTTTTTAGAGGGGAAACATCAAACAATTCTGAGATTCAACCTATCATTACTGAAGTTGATTCAGATGAAGAACTGCTTGATGAATGCCTTAAGGATCCTAACAACATTGCCTTGATCACTAAGCATTTTAATAAGTTTCTTAAGAAATCTGTGAATAAATCTAGAAACATTCAGCCTAAGATTCAAATCAATACATCAACACCTCAACCAGAAAGGAGGAAAGGTCAATTCACACCAAGACTATCAAAAAGTGAAGGTAAACCAAGGTATGATCCTGAATTTCGAAAATCAGTTCAATGCAATGCTTGTACTGGTTATGGCCATTATGCAAATGAATGTGCCAACACTAGACTTAAGCAAAAACTGAATTTTAGTGCTACCTTGAGTGATGAATCTGATGATGATGATCTTGATGAATTAAATCAGAATGAATATTCTAATTTTACCAGAATTGATTATAATGATTCCTCAGATGATGATCTGGATGAAACAGATTCTGATGCTGTAACTGATGCTTCAACATCTACAACAACATCAGAACAGAGTCACCCAGATTTGAACTATTTTAAGGGGGTGTTTCTTTTGGGCTTTGGGTGGTTTTAAAAACCAGATTTTTGAAATCCTGGTTTTTGAAATCCTGATGAATAGTAATATGGATGTTTCTTTTGGGTTTTGGAATAGTGAAGGATTTAACTTTATGTCAAATCAAGTTGTAAGATTGAATGAGTTTGTATTATTATATTATTGTTTGGTGAGATTATAATGATTAGTTGATTAAATGTATTATATTATTGTATTATTATATTATTATAGTATTATTATATTATTGTTGAAAAAGAATATAATGATTGGAGTAATATTATATAGATATAACTTTATGTCAAATCAATATGTTTGATAAGGGAGGTTTTGAGTGGATTTTGAAAACCGGTCTTTAAATCCCGAAGTAAAACGGGTTTTGGATCTTGAAATCCAAAACCTGGTTTTTAAAACAAAAAGGAAACATCCTCTAATGGTTTGGTTGATGATGCAGGAAAAAGGACTAATGACAATGAATACCAAAAGTTGTTAGATGATTGGAACAATTAGAAACTCACTCTTAATTCCTTGAATAAAGAGAATAAGGATCTGAAAGACACAATCACCAAGCTAGAAGTTATACTTACCAAAAGAGATCTTGAAATCTGTAACTTAAAGGAGAAACTGATAAATTCCACTTTATGTTTCAAGAAATATTCCAAGAGTGCTTCTGAGGTAAATAATGATATAGCTACTGGTAAGTATAATAATCATGGTTTAGGTTATGATGGTACTACTGCTTCTATTTCTGAAAATTTTAGAAAACATGTGAAATTTGTGAAGGCAAATGTTGACACATCTGATGCAACATCTGCACAAACATATTCTCACATGGTTAAAAGGAAGTATATCTGTCATTATTGTTTCAAAGTTGGTCACATTCGTCCTTACTGTATAAAATTTTTTGAAGAACAGAAAAACTTGAAAATGCTGCATAAAAAATTGTCACATCCTGGTTAACAGTTTCTGAAATCTGCATGGAAACCAAAAGCTACCTGTAATGTTGTTCATACCTCCTTAAAAGCATGTCTACCTGATTTATGGTACTTTGATAGTGGTTGTTCTAGACATATGACAGGTCGTATTGAATTCTTATCTGATTATATGACCTTGAATAGTGGTAGTGTTACATATGGAGGTGGTTCCAAAGGAAAGATTGTTGGTAAATGAACTTTGAATGTTGAAGGTTTTCCTAAGCTTAAAAATGTCTTGCATGTTGATGGCTTACTTGCAAATCCGATTAGCATTAGTCAACTTTGTGATGATAATTTGCATGTGAAATTTGACAAAGATTCATGTTATGTTCTTAATAAAGATGAAGTTTGTGTCATGACTGGTACTAGGTCAGCAGATAATTGTTATCTTATTGGAACAAATATGTGTAACTTGTCAAAACATGATGAAAATATGTTATGGCATCAAAGATTAGGTCATGCAAATTATAGAGCAATGCAAAAGCTAATTAAAGCAGATGTAGTAAAAGGAATTTCAAAACTGAGGTTTCACAATACCACTGTATGTGGACCATTCCAAAAAGGTAAGCAGGTAAGAATGTCAAACAAAATGCTGACACATTGTACTACACATTGATGCTTTTAATTACTACACATGGATTTGATGGGTCCTATGGAAACTGAAAGCATTGGAGGAAATAAGTATTCCTTAGTTGTGGTAGATGATTTTTCTAGATATACCTGGGTAGAGTCTTTGAGAGACAAATCTAAAGCATTCATTTAAAATTCTTTATAAGAGGTTCAAAAATGTGTTTAACTTGAAAGTTGGTCGTATTAGAACTGATCATGGTAGGGAATTTGAAAATAGCATGTTTAATGATTTCTGTGATAAAAAGGGTATCTTGCAAGAATATTCATCTCCTAAAACTCCACAACAAAATGGAATTGTTGAAAGAAAGAATAGAACTTTACAAGAAATGGCTAGATTTATGCTTACATCCAAATGTCTTGCTAAGAAATTTTGGGGAGAAGCATTGAATACTGCATGCCATATTATTAATAGGGTTTTTATTCGTTCTGGCACTAATCAAACACCTTATGAGATTTTGAACAACAGAAAACCTAATGTGAAATATTTTCATGTATTTGGTTGTGTGTGTTATATTCTGAATGATAGGGATCAACTTCATAAGTTTGATTCTGAAAGTGATAAAAGTTTCTTTTTAGGCTATTCTACAAATAGTAAAGCTTATAGAGTTTATAACCTTAGAACTAACACTGTTCAAGAATCTGTTAATGTTGTGTTTAATGATGATAAAGGTCTTACAGATGACAAAGATAAAGAAGATGTATCACAGGTTACTGACACTTCTGAGAATACACTGAAGTCTGAAAATGTTGTACCGAATGTTAACACATCTGGGTCAACATATACAGAACAGTCAGTTGTAACTTCACAGAATGATCAATATGTTCCCAAATCGAATCCTTCTTCAAGAATAGGCAAAAGTCATCCTTTTGACCAGATCATAGATGATGCTAGAGTTGGAGTGCAAACAAGAGGAAGAGTAAAATCAAACAAGGTAGATGTGGTAAGAACAATATGCATGTCTTCTATGTGTAATGTTGTAAATGCTGAATGCTATTTATCTGAAATTGAACCTAAGAGTGCTAAAGAAGCCTTAACTGATGAAAACTGGATTAATGTTATGCATGAAGAACTTGGTCAGTTTGAAATAAATGAAGTGTGGACACTTGTTCCAAGACCTAGTCATACTAATGTCATTGGAACAAAATGGATATTCAAGAATAAAACTGATGAATCTGGTAACATTGTTAGGAACAAGGCTAGGTTAGTAGCACAAGGTTACACCCAAGTTGAAGGAGTTGATTTTGATGAGACTTTTGCACCTGTTGCTAGGATAGAATCTATTAGATTATTGCTAGTTATTGCATGTTTTATTGATATTAAACTTCATCAAATGGATGTAAAGGCTGCATTTCGAAATGGCATATTGAATGAAGAAGAATTTGTTGAACAACCTATAGGATTTGAAGATCCACAGTATCGAAAGCTTTGTACGGTCTTAAACAAGCTCCTAGAGCATTGTATGGTAGGCTTACTGACTTTCTTTTAGAATATGGTTTTATTAGAGGAGAGGCAGATAGAACTTTGTTCATTAAGCACACTAAAGATGATATACTAATTGCTCAAATATATGTTGATGACATTGTGTTTGGTTCTAGTTGTGATAAAATGTTGAGTAAATTTGTTGAGGCAATGACTGCAACATTTGAAATGAGTATGGTTGGAGACTTGAATTATTTTCTAGGTCTTCAAATCAAACAATGCAGCGATGGTATTTTCTTCTCCCACAGTAAGTATGATAAGAACTTGGTTAAAAGATTTGGTCTTGAGAATTCAAAACCAATGAAAACTCCTATGGGATCTTCTTTGAAACTTTGCAAAGATAGTGTTGGAACATATGTTGATCCAACACTCTATAGATCCATGATAGGTAGTTTATTATATCTAACCTCTAGTAGACCAGATATTATGTACAGTGTGTGTTTGTGATAGGTATCAAGCTAATCCAAAGGAATCTCACCTGAATGTTGTGATGAGGATTATCAAGTATGTTGCAGGTACAAGTGACCTTGGAATCTGGTATACTAAGGACACCAACAACATTTTGATAGGCTACAGTGATGCTGATTGGGCTGGAGATATGGATGATAGAAAGAGTACGAGTGGAGGATGTTTCTACATGGGAAACAATCTTGTATCATGGCACAACAAGAAGCAGAATTGTGTTTCACAATCTACTATAGAATCTGAGTACATAGCTGCTGGAAGCTGCTGTACACAACTCTTGTGGCTAAGCAAGATGTTCCATAATTACAGTATTGAGAATGGTATACTCACTATTTTTTGTGATAACACTAGCGCCATTAACATTTCTAAGAATCCTGTACAACACTCACTCACTAAGCACATTAGCATAAGACACCATTTTATGAGAAATTTAGTAGAGAAGAATATTGTTAAGTTGGAGTATGTACCTACTGAGAAACAAAATCCTGATATTTTCACTAAGGCATTAGACCATGAGAGATTCTCAATCTTGAGGAAATCTCTTGGCATGAGCACTATCTGAAGAAATTCGGATGGATGTTGTCAATTGATTTAGAGATCATAGTGCCTGATTCAATTGATTTAGAGGTCGTAGTGCCTGCTTTGGTTGATTTAGAGGATGTAGTGATAGATTCCAAGAATTTAGATAGCGTAGTAAAAAATTCTTTTTCGGATGTGGATACTTTGTCCGAGCTTAAAGGATTCTCGTCCGATCACGACGGTAAATGATCGATTCACATAAGTATAAAATAACATGTCGAAATACTTTATACCAATTAAAGACTGAATTTTTGGTCTACAATTAAAATTCAAAATCAGAATTTTAATTTCCGTTTAGAGACTGATATTCGGTGGCTAAGTGGTCTGAAAAACATAATATTAAAGACCGAACTGAAAAATATAATATTAAAGACCGAACTGTTTTTAGGATCAGTCTCAAATCAGTCTCTATTTGAGACTGATTTATGTCGGTCTCAAAACATTGGTCTCTAATCGAAGCATTTTTTGTAGTGATCAGCATAAAAAAAACAAAGAACCTTCATCCAACATCATCATCAATAACCAAAACACGTTTTGTGCTGAGTATCGTACGCAGCAACGGCGGCCTCGAGTTCAACCTTTGCTTCAGCCAGTAACCCTTCAGCGTGTTTGCTATCCTCTTCGTCCGCTTCGTAAACCTCATCCTCAAGAAACATCACCCTACGCTCCAGAACCTAATGAGCGTCTAGCAAGGAGTGAAGCCTGTCCCATCGCATCTAGAGATATAGCCGTTCAGCCTGGTGCCGCTGCCGGAGTATCTCTCACTCCCGTTTGTTCTTCTGGATGATCTTCATAAGTCCTTGGAAGAAATCCTACAGTGCAAACAAAAAATATACAGTTAAATCATGTGCAAATAAAAACACAAAATAAATCATGAATGATTTTAACCTTTCCCTTGGAACACATGATGGATGATTTTTCGAGAGAAAGAGATGAGAGATAAAGATGAGTGTAAGTTTCGAAAGGTATGAGTGTGGCTATTTATACAACTCGAAATGAAGGGGTATTTGAATTGAAAGGTTGCATCCAATCGGTAATTTAACTTAATTGGATCATTGTTTACTTAATTTAATTTAATAAATTCAATTTGACCAATCTTTACTTAATTTAATAACTTATGTAAATAAATTTAATTTCGTTAATGGTTAGTTTCGAACATTAAGGGATTGATAAGGGATGAGGGATTTAAGTCATTAATGGTATGTTTATTATTAGGGTAGCGCTAAATGTACATATTCTGTAATTTAAGTTATTACTAGGGATTTACAAAAATTAAGTTAAATAAATTAAATAGATTTTAACTTAGGGTTCGTTAATTATTATATTTATTTTATGTAATTTAAATGTCAAGAGTTACGGTTAGTTAATTATTATAAATAGTGTTTAGGGTTTAGGGTTTGGGGTTTAGGGTTCGATTACTCGTTTCAATGTAGCAGGTTCACCCCTTCCTCTTCCTCGTCCACCACTTTCAGGTGGACGTCCACGTGGGCGTCCAGTTCCACCCCTTCTTCTTCCTCTACCACGTATTTCCGAAGCTGACATATAACGATTAATTCTAGGTCTTCCTACTGTTCTTACAACATGGGGGTTTAGTAGTGGATTTCGCTCAATCTCCGGACTTTGTGATCTCCTTGAGGGTCCGTCATCATCATCATCAGTGGTGGTTGTAGGAGGGTTCCAAGCAAGCAATGCATTTTTCATCTCATTACACTTATTTTCAATAAACTCTAACTTTGCAGCGTTCCGCATGGCCAAATCCGCAGACTGCTGGAACAATTTTCCAATTGCTTGGTATTTCTTGTACTCATCAGTCATGTGGGGATAACCTCCTCCGACAAAAATATGGCAATGTCGTCGGTACACATCTTTTCTCCATCGGTGTAACAAATACCTTTCGTTCACATTTTGGATGTCCTTTTGTGCCAACACCTTCATTATATGACAACAAAATATCCTCTTGAACTCAAATATCCTGCAATTGCAATTGATGTATTCTCCCACTTGCCTCCACTCAACCGTATAAGTAAATTCCTTGACATGAAAATTGTTCACGATGCTTCTTTCAAGAACCCTAATTTTTTCAACTCCAACATCATTCGAATCTTGAGCTCTCTCTTCGTCAGTTGGTAGAACAACATGACAATAAACCGTCCTATTTATTTCTTCTTGAACACGATAGAACATAGAATTCGTGTATGCCCGTTGAAATTTCTTCTCCCATGGAAACTAAGAAATGCACTTAATGACCTTGTTCTTCGATTGAAAGTCAGCATGGAACTCCTTCTGAAATTTATTACCAATATCAACATCGTATTGTTCCATGAACTGTTTGAGTGTGCTTCTGGAGTGAACAAAATCACCAAAATAAGCATGCATTCCCTCACTTCGTTGTGTCGAAATCATTCCGGCCCAAAACGTGTGGTGCAAGAAAACTGGAACCCATTTCTCCTTTTTAGCGTACAAACCTATTAACCATTCATTATTTCCCAAACGGTATTTAACCAAGAAATCAGCTCATTTCCTCTCAAATATCTCGATGGTTATGCTGTCGTACACGAGGCCTTTAAATTCAACAGTGCATGATTTAATATCACGAACCCTTTTGAACTTTTCTCCTACTTTTGATAGAATATGCCATATGCAATACTGATTGATAGTGTTCGGCATCAACTCCCTTATGGCTATCTTAATGGTTTCATCTTGGTCCGTAATTATGGTCGTAGGGTGAATGCCACCCATTGCTTCTAACCAATTCGAAAAAATCCATTTCTACGTATCAGCCTTTTCATTGCTCACCAATGCACATCCTAGCAAGATCGAATGACCATGATGATTAACGCCAACAATGCTTGCAAATGGCATTTTGTACCTATTATTAAAAAACAAAAAATGCATACAAAATGAATTTAATAGCTAGGTACTCCACAATTACACCATAAAAAAATGACGAACAAAACAAGAAATTCATAACCCTAAATATTAATGTAAGCATTCAGAAATTAAAACATTATGTAAAATGGATGAACAACAAAAACCCTAAATAATTGTGTACCTATTGACGAGATACGTTGTGTTTAAACTCACGACGTCGTGAAACTCGGTCTTCGTAAGCAGTCTTACTCCTAGGATGGAACCACAAAACATTGCATAGCCTATTATCATCATCAATATCCATCAAATGAAAAAAACTTGAAGTTTAGCAAACATCTTACGGATTGCTTCAGCGTCTCCCTCACCTAATCTCAACCTTCTTCGTTCATCAATGAAATTTCTACAATCCTTAAGGAGGCACCCTATATTTTCTGGACCACCTGATTGAACTTCCCATAATCTTACATTTTTGCATGTCCTTATTCCTGCAATATCATTTGCTTCTAATGCCTTTTCATGTGGACACTCAAATGCCTATGAGCTGGCATTAATGGAGAAAAGATTGGATCAATTTCATGGTTGTGGTCATCCACCATTTTACAAACAATCCAAGTTCCATCCTCGAGTTTCTTCGCATTCAAACGAGCTTTGCAATTAATTCTTTTCGACACCTTATATGCCTTAGAAATACCACCCTTATCACATGCAAATAAAGCATATTTCAATTGTTATTCATCCCTTTTCACCAGTGCGCGTTTAACAATGCTAAAGTCTTTACTTCTTGCATATTTCTGATAAGCCCTAAACAAATCATCAATGATCCCATAGATACTTCCAGCTTCTACAACAATTTTCTCATTGTTAACTGTCGTTTCACCTTCAATATTTTCTTCGTCGTCGGAATCTTCTCCAAAAAGTGATCGGAGTAACTCAGGATCAGCCATCGTTGATAATGGTGTTTGTTGGTCGGAGAAGAAA
The DNA here is from genome assembly GCA_963675135.1 of Galeopsis tetrahit. Lineage (NCBI taxonomy): Eukaryota > Viridiplantae > Streptophyta > Magnoliopsida > Lamiales > Lamiaceae > Galeopsis > Galeopsis tetrahit. The sequence goes on from OY776120.1 coordinate 42,512,961, forward strand.
AAAAATGAAAACTTATGCGTGTTAATGGTGGGATAAACGTTTCTTAATGAAGGCAGCACAAATAACGTTTAAAATTAGATGTAATGATGGTCTGCAATAATTATGCGTGTTGGGAGTTAACTATGTGTGTTGATTGTCGAGAAAGAAGGAAAGAGATTAGCATGCGCAACATTAATTAGTAATTAATTAATTTTTTGTCATTATCTCTAATTAAGGGTATAACGGTAATTGAGTAATTAATAAAACATTAATTAAATAAAAAAAGAATTTGTACGTACAAAATCTGTACAAACAACATTACCGTAATTTTTCTCAACAATAATACTATAATAATATAATAATACAATAATATAATACATTCAATGATTACACAATCAACTAATCATTATAATCTCACCCAATAATAATATAATAATACAATTTCATTCAATCTTACACATTGATTTGACATAAAGTTAAAATCTTCTACTATTTCAAAACTTAAAAGAAACACACATATTACGGATTTCAAAAACCCAAAATTTCAAAAATCGATTTTCAAAACCACTCAAAGTCCAAAGTAAACATCACCTAAAAACTGAGTTGCATTTGCATACTTGCATGCCTTACATCATTGATAGTGTCTAATCTAGGGATGCCAGTATTGACACGACCTGTGGATATCTCGTTCCGCCACATGAGCCTTGGGCCAGATTAGACTCGTCACGTATTGAGAATGGGTCGGACTGAACCCGCTCCATTTGTGAACAGATCGAATCTGAATTTTATTTCTGACTCGCGGATATCCACGGGTACCCATCCAGTGCCGAATTGTTGCATAAATATATATATTATTATTTTTATCAATAAAATACACACACATATATAATATTAATTTTAAAAAAACTCTTCAATTAAAAAAAAAAAATTGACTTTCTATAATTTTTCAGTTTTTAAAAATAGAAATTATGAAACCGCGAATTAAGGAACCCACATATCCTTAGGCCATCTCCAAGGGAGAGGCTAATGGCTGCTTTTTGTGGCAAATCATCTCCAAGCCATACTCAAACCTTGAGGCAAATTGCCACTAATGAATAGTGTGTGGCAAATTTGCCACAACACTATTCATGGTGGCAACAATTTTTTTTTTTTTAATTTAGTTTATTATTTTGATTTGATTTTAATTAATAATTATTAAGATTTTAAAATTAAAAGTATACAATTTAATTTTAAGACAACATTAATAATTTAAATTACAAAAATACAATACGAAATAAAACATAAATACTACAAATTTTAATTATTGTGATGTATTTTGTAATTTAATTGGGTGTTTTGTGTGAAATTGTGTTTTTTATTTTGTATTGAATGAATCATTTTGTTGCTTAATTTATTTAATTTAAATTTAATCGTAATAAAATTTAATATTTAATTATAAATAAATATTTGATAAAATGGAATATAAAAAAGATAAAATTAAGAATATTCTAAGAGAATATTCCCGTTGAGTTAAAATTTGAGTTGAATGGTTGGAGATGATTTTACTGTTTAACTCAAATTTGGTGGCAAATTGGGGGATTTGGTGGCAAATTTGCCACCAGGGTTGGAGATGGTCTTAATAGATACTCATATCAAAGTAAAGATTTCTTAAAAAAAAATTAAGCCTAATTATCATTCTAATGCATATACATAATCAGAATTTTCAAATTAACTTTTTTGGAAATTAAAATTAATCAATCAGTTTCTTTTGAGAAATAAAAAAAATAATAATGCATACCAATTCAATCTTTTGTCCTCACCTTCATTGATGTTCAAAGACTTTGATTGCATGTTTGTTTAATTTTAATTGAAGTGCTAGTTACTAATTATCATTGTGTACATATTTATATTGTTGTGGGTACGGGACAACTATCTAAGACCCGTACGGTCGGAGACGGATTCGAAATATATTTAATATATTAGAACGGGACATGTTCGGATATTAACTACCTGACCCGACCTGACTCCTTTTCATCGCTAGACTAATCTAGTGTACAAATACGCCAACTAAAATAAATTATTCCCTCAAAATTAAAGCACACAAAATAAAAAAATTTAGTATTTAATTCCCTTCTACATCAATATTTTAAAGCCATAAATACACACTATCAGCTTTAATATATTACAGCATTCAGCACAGCCCCATACACATTAATTGCTGCTTTGACTTGTGTACTCTGGATTGTGTTTTTAATTTGGGTAGTTTTAAGTTGGATTGGGTTTTTTATTTGAATTTTTACTTATGAATTTTAATTTGGGTTGATTTGAGTTAATTTATGTGCATTAGTTGTTTAATTTGTGGCAAAACTGAAATAAAATGGGTAGGTGAGTGGAGCTGTCAAAACGGGTCGACGGGCGGGCCAGGTCAAAAAGCCCGCCAATTGGGGAGCGGGAGCGGGCCGGCCCATTTTCTAGGTGGGCTGTCAAAACCTCAACCCAACCCATAAAGGGACAGGCAGCTGGTTTCGACGGGCAAACCTAATTTTTTTTTTTAAATAATATATTTATTAAATTTATCATCTTCATTTTCAAAATTCAAAGTCTCTTCATATTTGTCTCTTTATTATTAAATCAATTTTTCATAAGCTAAAATTTAACAATGAAACTATAACCAGAAGGTCGACGTCTGACGTTGGAACTAAAATAAGCGTGTGAGTAGTGTGAATTTGTAATGCGAGACAAAGACTTATTGTGTTTGACTGGTTTTTGCTTCTAAATTTTGGTTTTTAATTGCATGCAACATTTAGATTTTGAGTTGTTGAATAAGTCTCAAAGACGTGATAAACTTTATTATTTTTTATAATATTAAACTAATTATAATGTAATAATATTACTAATTTTTTATTTAAAAAAAAAAAAAAACAGACTCGCTAAGAATTGAGAGATTTTGAAATAGAAAAATTTGGTGGAGAGAGGTTGAGATAGACGAATGAGATTGTGACATGTGGCTCTACAAATGTTTGCAAAAAAAATGGAAAAAATTGATGGAGAAAGGTTGATATAGACGAATGAGATTGTGAATGTGGCTCTACAAATAAATGTTTGCAAATATGTGATATATATATATTAAGATTAAGATTTAAATTTAAATTTGATAAGATTAATATAAGTAACATATCTAAATTTTGATTGAAATAAATAAAAATAAAAGATTTTTATAGCTGGATAAAAAATAATTAAATATATATAATATAAAATTTATTAAAATAAATATATGGAGAGCTGTCTTGGACCCACATTACAAAGAAGGGAGCCGGTTGATAACAACACTCTTTTTTATTTTATTAAACTTCATTTAAATAATAATATTAAATTAAATTATTTTTTAAATAGTAATATACTATTAAAAATTGCAAAAGTTATTAATATGAAACGTCACAAATTTAAAAGAAAAGGTGAATACATTTTTTTCTTTTCTTTTTGAGCAAAGGGAGTAATTATTAATTAATAAACTGTCATTCTTTTAAGAAATTCAACTCTCCCTCTCGCGCCAGCTGGCAGCTGGTAATGATGTAGCATTATCAACAAAGTAATCAAAATGGCAGGTCTTCTGTATTCTGTTGACTCAATTCCTTATTAGAAATTGAGTTCATTTTAAAAAATGGGTAGGGTCAACAATCACTATAAAATATTGGTCAAAAGGCAACGACGATTAGCAAGGGCAGGCTACCGTTGCCAATTGGCAACGACTTTGATAACGGGCAGAAAAAAGGCGACGGGGGCGGGTGTCGTTGCCTTAAGGCAACGGGAGTGGGCCCCGTTGCAAAAAGGCAACGGTTTATAACGCCCGTTGCGAAAAGGCGACGGCAGTGGGCCCCGTTGCCATTTGGCAACGGGCCCCAGTCGCTAAATGGCAACGACAGTGGGCCCGTTGCCTTCCCCGTCGCCCTAATATAGTTTAAATCGCCCAAAAACCCCTCTCTTCCAGAACAGCGGCGCACCCCTCCTCCATTACATACATACCTTGGATTTTTACACCTCCAAACACAAAATTTTGCACCGTTTGCGGACCGAACTCAGTTTTTTGCCATTTGTGCATGTTCTACACTTCGACGGGAGCATTTCTACGGTAATTTTTTTCGTTTTAATTGGTTAAATTTGAAGTTATATGTATATATATAGTTTTAGTATATATATGTATATATATGCATATATGTTGTATGTATATATAAAATTGTTAGAATTGTTAATTTTTATGCATGCATGTGTTAATTATTAGATTTGTTCGTGAAGAAGGTCGGTAGGTCTCATGGACGTGTTAGGGGCCTTGGACAAGTAGGCAAGAACAGACGGGTCTCCTCCGGTCCTTGCGAGACGTCACGTGGTACGGCTTATGGACGATTCACCTAATCGATCCGACATTGACCATGCTCTTGCCGAAGAACGGAGAATCAATGAGGAGAGAGAGCAGCGCTTACTCCTACAAATGCAAAAGACGGAGGAGCGCTTACTCAAGTCTTTTCAGGATCAGTTGGCAGCGATGATGGGTCAGGTGGGTCAGATGGGTGGGATGGATCAGGTGGGTCAGATGGGTGGAGCGTCGAGGCCGTCGGGGGCGTCGCACAACGTTCATGATCATAGCCAAGTTGAGGATTAGGATGATACTGAGGATGATGGTGGTGATGAGGAGTGATACATTTTTATATTACATTGTTATGTGTGATGTTATTATATTACATTGACGTTGAGGATTAATTTTTATTTTAATGTTGTGTGTGATGTTATTTTAATTAAATGGATAAGTGAATTGATATTTTTAAATGGATAAGTGAAAATAATTGTATTTAATGTTGTGAATTGAAAATTAGAATGAATTTAAATGATGTGATTAGAATAAATTTAAATGTATAAGTGAAAATAATTATACTCAATGTTGTATGTAATTATAATGTTGTGAATTGAAAATTAGAATGAATTTAAATGATGTGATTAGAATAAATTTAAATGTATAAGTGAAAATAATTATACTCAATGTTGTATGTAATTATAATGTTGTGAATTGAAAATTAGAATGAATTTAAATGTTGTAAATTGAAGATTAGAATAAATTTAAATAGTGTGAATTGATACCGTAATTAAAGAAGTGAAGTGAGGAGTGAGGAGTTAAGGACTGTTATTGTGAAACACAGTCTTAGCTCAAAGAGATTGAGCACTAGGACTCAGTTTATCCTAGGGATCAAAACACTAAGAGAGTGTTGTTGATCAGTGCACCTTGGCACTATAAAACAAGCTAACTTCATTGTTAAGGATTATCCTGTTCAATCAGGGAAAGTGGATGTAGGAGTATTAAGACTCTGAACCACTATAAATTGTGTGCCATTTACTTACTGCATTCATTATAACACTTGCACTCAATCTTATTTCAAAGAAGTTTATCTCAATAAGTTAACAAAATCTGTTTTGGACAAAGTCCCTGATAACTGTGTTTTCAGAAATTAACTTGGAGTTTTCTTTAAGAAAAAGGCCAACCACATTCCACACTTAGCAACTCTCTTAGATATTCATCCAACTGATTACTCAATAGTTTTTAGTAGGACAAGTATCTATTAAAGTCCACTCACTCAGGCTTGTTGTGAGACAACCTCCCTGATAAGTCAAAATTGTTTGAATAGAAAAAGAATTTGCATATACAAGTGCATTCCCCCCCCCCCATACACTTGTATCATACTCCACTAAGGACCAACAAGTGGTATCAGAGCAGGGGTTCAAAGACCATTGCCTCTGAAAATCCAACTGATTTTCAAAAACACATCATTTCTGTGGTCACTGAACTGATCCAATTTCTGAAAAACCTATTTGTGTTATCTAACCTATTTCTGTAGAAATGGCTAACAATGCAGTTCCAGGAGATGCTGTCAATACCATCAACAACATGGGTCCAAATCAAGTGAATCATATTTCACATCACAAGTTGCCAATGTTCTCAATTGAGAACTATGATTTCTGGAAGATCAGGATGAGAGCACATCTTGCCTGCCAGCATGATGAAATGCTCAAAGTCATCACCAGAGGACCATTCACCTTCACCAAGATGAATCCCAAGGTCACTGATGCTCAGAAAGCAGACCTAAGGGAGCTATTGCCAAAAGATGAGGATGAACTGACAACAGAAGAGAGAAAAAGGCACAATCTGAACTACATTGCCATGAACACTTTGTACCAGACTATACCAGATGCAGTGATGGGAAGAGTGTATCACTGCACCACAGCAAAGGAGATCTGGGATACCCTAGCACTTATGTGTGAAGGTACCCAAAAGATCAAAGAAAACAAACTTCAAGTGGCCATCCAAAAGTATGAGCAGTTCACTATGGAGCCCAATGAAACTATTGATCATCTTGATGGAAGATTCACTGATATCATGAATGAGATGAATTCTCTGGACAAGTTCTATGCCAAAAGAGAAGTTGCACTAAAAATTCTAAGAAGTCTCACATCCAAATGGGACATATATTCAGTCATGATGCAGAACACCAGCAATCTTGACAACATGCCTATGCAGCAGGTGTTCTTTGAACTCAAAGCATATGAGTTTGATCTAAACAGGAAGAAAGTACATGAAGAGCCATCCTCCTCAAGCAAATGTGTTGCATTCAAGGCTGCTGAGTCAGAAAAGAAGAATGCACAGAAAACATCTCAAACTGTCTCCAAGACTGAGATGAAGGAGGAGTTGGCAATCATGGCAAGGAGATTTGAAAAGCTCAACTCCAGATTTGGTAGATACAAAAAGTTCTACCAAGACAACAGGACCAGGAGAAGATACAGTTCTCATGACAACAAATCAGAGGACAAACTCTTTGATGAAAAGAAGGCTGACAAGTATGCTGACAAAAAGAAGTACAACAAAGTTGAACCATCATCATCCAGGAGGAAGGAGTCCTCAAGCAAGAAGAATGATGATGAAGATGTGTGTTACAACTGCCAGAAAAAGGGTCACTTTCAGTATGATTGTCCTGACCTGAGCTCAAAAGAAAGAAAAGAAAGGCAGATCAAAAGAGACAAGAGGCTGAACAACAGGAAGGCTATTGTAGCTGGGGAATCAGCAAGTGAAGAGAGTGTCTACTCTTCTGATGATGGATTGTTCTCCAACAGTGACAGTGAAGAAGACTGTCAAATGGCCTTTGAAAATGAAGAGGTATGTTCATCCTCCAACTCTTCTAATGACACACATGAATCTAGTGAAATCCAATTTAATTTTGGAAAGTTATTGGAAGATTTCACCAGAATGCAAAAAGTATGCAATATGGCATTGGGAGAAAGTGAACAGTTGAGATCTAAAGTCAAAATCACCAACCTTCCTGAATCAGAGATTGACATCAGATCAACTGAGTTGTATCAACAGATTACGAGAGAACACAGTGAATTGTCTCTCAAAGTCTCTGAACAACAAAAGTTGATTGATGAACAAAATCTGGTTCTGAAGAAAAAGGACTTTGACCTTAGGACTCTTCAGGCTAAATTTGAAAATCTCTCTAATGAATTTGATACTCTTAAATTAAGTGAGGGGAGCCTGAAACTGAAAATGTCTGCCTTGAACAAATCTGCTAAGGCAATAGAGGAAATTCAAGGTCTTTTCAAAAAAAAAAAATAGAGGAAATTCAAGGGTTTCAAAGACCAATGGCTCAAAGAAGTGGATTAGGCTATAATCCACTTGAACCCTCACCTGGTCTTAGCATTGCTTCAACAAGCAATACTAAGATGATCTTTGTAAGGTCAGTGGCTCAGCAAAAAGAAAATGAAATGGAAGTGAATCAGTCACTGATCAAGGAAAAGGGTAAAGGAATTTTTATACCTACTCAAGTAAACAATGCTCCTAAACCCATACCTAAGGAAAAGGTTAAGAACATTGCTTACAAGAGGAATGAGGTTCAGAAGGGTAGAACCAATGGAAGGTCAACTTATCTGAATTCTCATCAATGGAGTTGTCCAAAATCTGCTCAGAAAAGGCCAACTCAAATGAGGCAACCTCAACTGAATGGATTAAGGCCCAACCCCTCTGATAGGTATAAAAACTTCAGGAAGCCTGGACCCTTCATGCCAAAGGGAAAAGGCCATCCAAGCTCCTATCCACAAAGGTCTTACCAAGATGCACCTAAGCCTAGTAACTTCAGGAGACATATCCCAAAGAAACTCACCAACACTCCTGAACCTTACAAGGCTAACACCCATGCACAGAAACCACCTAAGGCATTTAAGGGTAGGACTGTGTATGTAGATGTAAATGGAAACCAAGTCAGTCACTTTGAATCAATCAGAGTAATTAGGCAGATTTGGGTTCCAAAAGGTACAGCTAACCCCCTAGGACCCAACATTCAAAGGGTACCTAAAGTCTGACTTTGCAGGACTACAAGGACCACAAGAAGAGGAGAAGCATCAACAAAAGGACAACATGGTACTTGGACAGTGGATGTTCAAGGCATATGACTGGAAACAAGGAGCTTCTCTCAGAATTCATTGAAAAAGATGGTCCTTCAGTAACCTTTGGAGACAGCTCTCAAGGAATTACAAGAGGTTATGGTACATTAAACATTGGTAATGTCAAAATTATTGATGTCTCATATGTCTTAGGCCTGAAATACAACTTGCTGTCTATAAGTCAAATTTGTGATAGAGGATATAGTGTTGAATTTGTACCAAATGAATGTATTATCAAAAACAAATCAACACAACAGGTGCTACTAACAGGGGTGAGAAAGGGAAATGTCTATTTTGCAGATTGGAGCAAAACCCCTGAAGCAGTTTGTCTGGTTGCCAAAAGCACAAGTGAGCAAAGCTGGCTATGGCACAAAAGACTAAACCATCTGAATTTCAAAACCATCAACAAGATTGCAAGAAACTCTCTATTTAAAGGGCTGCCTAATCAAGTGTTCACCAAAAAACATATATGCCAGCCATGTCAGGAAGGAAAGCAGATCAAAGCTTCATTCAAAGGAAAGCATGTCATCTCAACTGAGAGAGTTCTTCAACTACTGCATATGGATTTATTTGGTCCAATAATCCCATTAAGTATAAATGGAAGAAAATATGCTTTAGTTGTTGTTGATGATTTTTCCAGGTACACTTGGGTAGTATTCTTGCTGAACAAAAGGGAGACCCAAGTCAAGCTACCTGAATTGATGATGAGATTGAGCAATGAAAAGGGCCTAAGTATTATCAAGATCAGATCTGACAAAGGCACTGAATTCATAAACTCATACATCAATGAGTACTGCATCAAGAATGGCATCACTCATGAGACTTCAGCAGTAAGAACACCTCAACAAAATGGAGTTGCTGAAAGAAGGAACAGAACCTTGAAAGAGGCAGCAAGAACGCTAATTGCTGAAACCAAATTGCCTAAAAGGTTCTGGGCTGAAGCCATCAACACTGCATGCCACACTCAAAACAGGTCCTTAATCACTAAAGGACAAGGTAAAACTCCTTATGAAATATGGAAAGGGATAGAAACCTGAATATTGATGAAATAACACAAAGAACAGCCAGATTGAGGCTTCAAAGCAAGGAAACAGTGTTTGTAGATGTTGCCCAGCCTGAACTTCATGAAAATAAAAAACTGGACAACCTACCTGATGGCAATCAACCAGAGGACAACCAACCTGAAGGAGAAATTGAACTGACTGACCCCATCCCAGTTCAAAACCAGGTAACAACTACCAATGAAGAAGCAGGCAATGCTGAGGTAGTTAATGGATCCAATATTCAAGGGGGAACCAATGAAAATGTCAACTTATCTGACAATGAGGACAATATCCCTGAATATGATCCTGAACTTGATCCTTCAAATAACTTTCCTGAATTTAATGAATCTAGTGATCCAACCTCGGAAGAGGACAATCCTTCTAAAGGGATCAGGTCTAGAAGGACTTGGTTGCATGACCACCCAACTAGCCTGATACTTGGAGATCCAAGTGAAGGGATCAAAACTATAAGATTTCATGGAGAAAGTGCTTTGTTTTGTTGTTTCCTTTTAGAACAGGAACCAAAAGATATTGAGGAAGCACTACAAGACACAAACTGGATCATAGCCATGCAAGAAGAGCTGAACCAGTTTACCAGAAATGAAGTATGGGAACTGGTGGATAGACCAACTCATCAAGATGTCATTGGAACCAAATGGGTGTTCAAAAATAAGAAAAATGAAAATGACATCTTTGTGAGGAACAAAGCAAGACTGGTGGCCAAGGGATACTGTCAATCTAAAGGGATTGATTATGATGAGACCTTTGCTCCAGTAGCCAGACTTGAGGCAATTAGACTCTTCTTAGCATATGCAGCACACATAAGATTCAAGGTGTATCAAATGGATGTGAAGAGTGCATTTCTCAATGGGGTACTCAAGGAAGAAGTATATGTTGAACAACCCCCAGGCTTTGAAGAAGGAGACAAGGTGTACAGATTGAAGAAAGCCCTATATGGCTTAAAGCAAGCTCCAAGAGCTTGGTATGACACCTTATCACAGTTTCTTCTAGATCATGGTTTTGTCAAAGGCACTGTTGACAGAACCTTGTTCAGAATCTGTGAAGGAGATGATATTTTGTTAGTCCAAATCTATGTGGATGACATTATATTTGGATCTCCAAGTGAGAAGCTGTGTGAGAAATTTTCCAAACTCATGCAGAGCAAATTTGAGATGTCTATGATGGGATTGATGAATTTCTTCTTAGGACTTCAAGTCACTCAATCTAAGAAAGGAATATTCATCAACCAGGCCAAGTATACAAGGGACATGATCAAGAAATTTGGATGTGCTTCAAGCAAAACTGTTAGAATTCCCATGAATACTAACTGGAAGATGGATCCTGATGAAAATGGAGTATCTACCAACTCCACTGAATACAGAGGCATCATTGGATCTCTACTCTATCTCACTGCAAGCAGGCCTGACATCACATTTGCAGTTGGAGTATGTGCCAGATTTCAAGCAAATCCAAAGAAGAGTCACCTTGAAGCTGCCAAGAGAATTCTAAGATATCTCAAGGGAACTGAGAATCTTGGGCTATGGTATCCAGCAGATGATAACATTGAGCTCACTGGATATTCAGATGCAGATTATGGAGGATGTAGAATTGACAGAAAATCCACCTCTGGAACATGTCAATTCTTGGGCAACAAGCTTATCTCATGGTTCTCCAAGAAGCAAAATACAGTTGCAACATCAACAACTGAAGCAGAATATGTAGCAGTTGGAAGTTGCTGTGCTCAAATACTTTGGCTCAGACAGCAACTTAGAGATTACAAAGTCATCTCCAATGAAGTTCCAATATTCTGTGACAACAATAGTGCAATTGCCATCTCACAGAATCCAGTGCTACACACTAGATGCAAGCATGTTGATATCAAGCATCACTTCATAAGGGATCATGTGGAGAAGAAAGATATCAAGCTTGTCAAAATTCACACTGATAAGCAAAAAGCTTATATCTTAACCAAGCCATTAGCTGAAGCAAGGTTCTTGGAACTTTCAGCTGAATTGGGCTTACTTGATCTAGGAAAGATGGAAAAATGAAGGAAGGAAGCTCATATGAAGGGGGAAGTTCATGAAGTTGAACTTCAGCAAGGTTGACCAACCTCACTAAAGCAGTCTGCCAAGAAGGAAAACTCAGCAAAGTTATCCTTGGAATGTTCAGCAATGTTGGTCAGGAGATTTGTCCTAGTGGGACCCAGTTAGCAACTTTGGGACCCACTCAGGCATGTTGGTCAGACATATTGACCTTACATAAGTCAAAACACATCTCAGGATGTTTGTCCGAGTTAATAGGGTGATAATTGCTATTTTTAGCATTGATTGGACATTTAAAAGATTTCTTGGTCTAAGAGTAGGACATTTTAGGATGGCGTGTGCTATTAAGATTTTTCCCCCAAAATGGCAAATCAGCATTTAATGCAAAAATCTCTTTTAAGATTGCATTAAATACTGTGCCATCATCAAAGCCATTGATTAACAAGTAACCTTCATCAAACCGCCCCAAACCCACTACCCCACAATATCCAATTGTTTTTTAACTTTGTCCACCTTCACAAATCATTAACCAGCGGTTAATAATTTTACATCATATATAAACTCTTAGGTTTTTATCCCCTTCCCTACGCACTCATATTTTTTCAAAAACACTTAAACCTTTTGAAAACCTCTCAACCTGCAAATTTCTCATCTTACTCACAATCCATCCATGGCTCCCAAAATTAAAAGAGAAGAGTTAGTAGATTTCAATGATTCCTCATTGGACATTGACTTCTCTTATCTCAGTAATCCAAATTCTCTTTGGTTTGAGAAATTAGTAGCCTTTGATAGCCCAGATACAGATGTTCATCCAGTTCTCCATTGGCTAAGGGAAGCAGGGCTTGAAAAATTTCTTGGTACCAAGCCTGATTCCTGCCTAAATCCGTTTATGGCAGAGTTCTTTGCCCATCTCAGATGGAAGGGCAAAAAGGGTGATGTATGCACCAAGTTGACTTATGCTGAAGAAGATGAAGAAAAAGAAAGTCAACACAATATCATCTTCACTGCTGAGGACCTTGATGCCAGCTTTGGACTACCCTCTGAAGGCTTGAATCCAGAACTCTACAGAGAGGGAGAGGAGCAGGAGTTCTCCAATCCATGGATGAAGGTACCCAAAAAGCTGGTAAGTGCTCAGAACAAGAAAACATTGAAACCGGTTTATGAGCACTTATTTGATTGTGTTGTTAAAAGCTTATTGAGCCATTCTGGAAGTGTTGAACAAATTAGTATGCCAAAATTGAGAGTAATGGCTGCTGTGATTGACTCTGCTGAAAAGAGAGTCAAGTTTGATTGGAAAAGCTTCATTCTAGATAAAATGATGAATGAGAAGTACAAGTTCAAGGAGGTAAAGCACCACAAGGTTGTGGTGGAAGGAAAGCTCAATTTTGCACAAGAGCAAGCCTGCTCTTGGAAAGATTTGCTCATTACACTCACCTCCAAGCCAAGCCAAAGCCCTTTCCAGCCCAAAAGGTGATGTTTAGAAAGTTGTCCTCAAAGACTGAGAAGAGAAAGCAAGAGGCAGCTTCTAAGAAAGCAGTAGCTGTTGCACCAGCCACCAGACCCTCTCCAAGAAAAAGGAAAGCTCAACCTGTGAAAGCTCAGCCAAAGAAGAAAAGGATGAAGAAGACTCTCAGTGAATACTCTCCAGAAAGCCAATCCAGAAGTGGAGGTGCCACTTCTGAGGAGATTGAGAAAGTGGCAGAAGAAGGAGTCAACCCCCCTGAAGAGGGAGAAGAATTCAGAGAGGTTGTCCCCTTGCAACCTGAATCAGTAACTGAGTTTAGAGACCTTGAGAAGCCATCAAGGTCAGAGAGAAGGAGAAGGATTATCAAAACTTCTGAGAAGTAGAAGTTGTTGGAGGAAGAGAAGAAAAAGAAGGAATTCTTCAAGGAGATTAGACAAGCAAGTAGGTTTAACTCCAAGTCAAAATCAAAGCCCAACAGCCCCGAGGCCAACTCTCCTGATATTCAATCTCAAAGTATATCACCAAGGCATGAAGAAGAGGAGTGCAAGACTCCTGAAGATGCCCCAATTATGGCCAAGAAAGTTTACTCTCCTTAAGGTGCACCTGATAGGACAGGTATTGATGTCCTGGCTGATTTGGTTGAAATTGAAGATAGGCCATTCTCCCCACCTGATCCCAGACTTCTTTTCTATACCAAACTTCTTGAAACTGCTCTTCAAGAAGGTGATCAAGTTGTTTATCCACCCATTCCAGCCATTCCGATTACCTCCTCAGGAACATTGCTCTCTAAAGCACCTGAGTCCCAAATTGTTTTAAGCTCATCTGAACCCAATCCTTCTGAACCCAACCTATCTGACCCCCAGCCCAAATTACCTGAATCCCAATCCAACCCCCCTGAATCCCAAGCCAACTCTTCAGATGGAGATGGAAGTGAAGAAGAGTACACTTATGAGGGGATACTGAGGCAGATTGCCAAAGCTAATGTGGACCAGCTGTATCCAGGATTGAAGGATTATCCAAGGCTGCAACAACAGTTCTATGATCTCAGGGCACTTGTTGAGATCAAGGATAGAACAATAGTGGAGATAGCTCAATCTATCAAGGATAAGAGAGCTAGCTGGTGGCAGGTTGAAGAAAACAGGCTCTTACATTTTGCAAATGTAAAGAAGTCCAATGTGTTGACCACTGAGGCCTTGTTTTGCACAATAGTCCATGAGAAGGTGCTTGCTGAAAGAGAAAGAATTGCACAAGGAATCAAGCACCCTGATAGCACTTCTTATGATAATGATGATGATGATGATGACAACACCAATCCCAACCCTCCTGGCCTCAATTCTGCTCAGGTACATTACTTGACTTATCATTTTGTTAAGGACTCTGATCATTCAGAGGAGTTGACCAAGGGTGGTGACTCAGTCCAAGATGCATTGGCCAAGGATGGTTCTTCTGAGCCTGAGGCACAGCTTGACAATGTTGAGACTTCCATGGGAGAAGCTGGTTTGACTAAAGCCTCATCAATGTCAGGAAAGTTGGACATTACCAGCCTTTAGTCATTCAGGATGACTCAGTGGACTTGGGAAGCCCAAGCACTGTGATCTCCCAACAACTGCCCTTTGTGGATCCTATTGAGGATATGGAGGTGTCAGGATTAGGAATGGAAGGAGTTGAAAAGGCTGATAGTTTAGAAAAATCAGAGGGAGATGGTGAGGAGTGTGTGATTACTAGTACTTTGAGTGCACCAACATTAGAGGGAGATGAATTAGAAATATTGGGTGCAACCCAATATGAGAGTCAGGCTATTCTTCCAATCAAATCTGAACTTGATGAATCCCTTGGAGAAAGGAGGCCTGATTCTCTAGTGAATGTGAGTCCATCATGTGTGAATGAAGAAAAGAATAAAGTTGAAAATGAGAGTGTAGGTGCTGATGTATCAGATCTAATGGGAGAAGAAAAGAATGAGGGTGTTTTAACTAACCCTTTGAGTTTTGCAGATACAGTGGCTGTTACAATTGAACAGATTTTTGCAGATGCTTCACTCACTGACATTCCAATTGATGCTGATACTGATCTTGAGGCAATATCAGCAAATGTGTCCACATTGAACAAGATATACTTTGAGCAAGCTAATGCAACTGAGGCTGGCTTGCAAATTGCAACAAAGACTGCAACTTCCATTGAGCAACAATCAGAGAAGCTGGACACTCTGGTCAGGGAAGTTGGAAAGGCACATGCTGCAACAGTGGATACCCTTGATGGACAAGGCAAGACTCTAGCCTCTGTGGAAATGAGGCTTACAGGATCAGAGGAAGTGGTTTTGCCAACTTTAGATGCAAGGATTTGTGGTGTTGAAACTGGACTGCAAACAGTTTCAACAGAAGTTACTAAGGCTAATGATGCAATGGCAAAGTTCACCAAGTCAGTCAAGAAAGAACAGCAAGGCCTCAAAGATCTTTACAAACACAATGTGAGGGCCTTGAGAAGGACAATCAAAGATGCATTGAGGCAGAGGACAGCAGCTCAAAGAAGGAAGGCTGAGGAGCTCAAGGCTGCTGAAAAGTTCACAGTGGAACTGATGGCCAAGGTGTTTGATCAAGTTGTGGCCAACCTCACTGATCAATTGCAGGCCAAACTTGATCAATCCTTGAAAGCCACTCTAGATGCCATTGTTGCTCAGAAAATGAAGCCTGTCCACAGTTTCTTGAGTATGGCTTATGACAAGATGCAAAACATTCACGATGAGAATGTTTATCTGCTGCAGGAATTGAAGTCCCTCACTCATGCTCACTCACATCTCTCTGTCACTATGAGTGAATTGAAGCCCCAATGTTTTGATAATGCCAAAAAGGGGGAAAGAGAGAGAGCTAGAGCAAATGGAACCTTGAGGATTGGTGAATCCAAAGGAAAGGATAAGGTCCCTGAGGTTGAGGAGGAGGAAAAAGAAGACATTGGGAAAGGCAAAGGCCCAATGAATATTGAAGACTTGACTAAAGAAGAGCAAATCCAGATTGCAATTAAGGAATCCATGGTTTCAGTGATGGAAAGTCAAGCAAGAAGGCAACAGAGACCTGGTGGTGAGTCTGCAGGCCTTGACCCTAAGGAGAAGGTTGTTGAAGTAAGGGGGAAGGTGACCAGGGCCTCTGAAAGAAAGAGAAAGGAACAACAAGCCTTTAATGAGTTCCCAACTAGCCTGACTCTTCCATCAGAGTTTCAATCTGAAGAGTCAACTCCTTTGAGGCAGTCCAAGAGGTTGAAGAAAACTGCCAAGTTGCCTGATATTCAAGAGGAAGCAGAAGAAGAAGAACAGGAAAAAGAGCCTGAAGTTAGAGTGCCCAAGCTTGCTGATGATCCTTCAAAGCTGTTTGAAGAAGGATTTGGAAAGGACCCTGAAACTCAGGAGAAGCTAGCTCTTCAAAGAGCTAAGGAAAGAATGGATCAGTTGGTTGAGGCCAACAAAGCAAGGGATGAGAGAAGGGTAAACTTCAAAGCTCCAAGGAGGAGGGCATCATATAGAAAGCTTAAGCCTCAAATGCTGCAGAGATTGGTGATGGTCCCATGATGAAAGCTCTTTGTGATTTGGGAGCTAGCATCAATTTGATGCCACTTTCAATCTTCAAGCGTTTGGGACTTGGAGAAGTAGTGCCCACATCAATTACTCTCCAATTAGCGGATAGTTCCATCACCCATCCTAAAGGGATCATTGAAGATGTATTGGTGAAGATTGACAAGTTCATCATTCCGGCCGACTTCGTGGTGTTAGATATGAAAGAAGATGCAAATATCCCATTGATTCTTGGGAGGCCGTTTCTTGCCACGGGGGGAGCAAACATCGATTTGAGAAAAGCGGAGGTAACATTGGAGGTGAATGGAGAGAAAGTGATTTTCTCCAAGAATAGCTCAATTGAGAGTTCCCCAAGAAAGAAGGAATCTCCCTCCATCCAAGAATGTGATATTTATGTGAAAGAGCCATTACCAAAAGTCCCATTGAAAGATCCGGGAGATGATAACAAATTGAAGCAAACTTCCAAACTTGAGCAAAACTCAAGTTTGGGGGAGTTTTATAAGGAGAAGAGTTTTGGTAAGTTCCTTGAGGATAGTGAAGATGAAGAAGGGAAAAGGAAGATTTTAAAGGGAAGAAAGATCGAAAAGGGTTTTGAAATTGGAGATAAGGTGGTATGGTACACCTTGGGAGTCATGGAAGTACTTGGAAAGATGAAGATCAAGGAACGGAAAATGTTGGTCATGAAGAAATTGGTCTATGGAGGAGGCATTGCGTTGGAAAGTGAGGAGGATGAAGTGTTCATCACCGATGAGCACAATGTCAAGTACTATCATCCTCCATTCAAAGAAAGAGAAGTATGAACTTGTTAAGTTCCGTCCGGCATAGGACGTTAAACCTAGCGCTAAATGGGAGGCAACCCATTTTTACTTGCTTTATTTCATTTCTTGCTCATTTTATTTGCTTTATTAGTTTAGTTTGATGTGTTTGTGAGTTTTGATGTTAGTTGGAGAAGCTTGGATCGAATGGACGATTGGAGATCGAAAGTGGAACTTTGAGCTTCGAAGAAGGTGTAGCTATAGCAATCGTGAGAGGTACGCCCACTCCAAACTTAGGAATTGCATAGCAATTACTAAGTTTGGGGGGGTAGTGGAATTTATATTCCTGTTCATAATATTGATTGCTTAGCTACTCTTAGTGTTAATTGTTGGGATAGTGGCCCATGTGTGTAGATTTGTATGGTTAGCACTTGGTGTCAATATCAATGCAACACTATTTTTCCAAACTTTTAATTGCTTCGCAATGAAAAAGTTTGGGGGGGTATGTTCGTTTTTACATTTTCTATTGACACCAATGTGTACTCTTGTGTATGTGTGTAATTTGAGCTTTAATGATCATTGAGACACATTTGATGGTGATTTGTTGTGAAATTGATTCCTTGAATGCATGATTGGAATGGATCATCTTGTTGGTGTTGTTGTCCTCTTGTTGCCTATGGATGTTTTACATGCACAATGAGTTATGTGTGGTGGGGATTGATGAATGTTCGAGTCTTGAATGAACCGGTGAGAGTTGAGCTTTGAACCGAGCATTAATCCGGTTTATTTCATTTGTGAGTGAATCAATTCATTGCTTGCTTTTCTAGAACTTGCCCAAGTTCTTGCTTGAAATCATGCTTGTGTGATACTTTGAGATAGGATGTAGGCCATCTTTCGTACTACACGTCACTTAGCCAAAAATTTCCCAATAACCAAAGTAATCTTCCGTAGCTAGCCCGTTTGAGCTTGATTTCCCATTCTCTTGGCAACCTACAATGTTTAACCACTTAACCTTTTGAGCCTTTGATATCCAAATCTAGTGGAGAATAAAAAGAAAGTGGTAAAACATGTGCTTTAGTGCCTTTGGTTTGAAGAAAAAAAAAATGGCAAAGTTGTGAAAAAAAAAAAAAAAGATGGAAGTGAAAAGAAAAATTGTGAAAGAAAAGAGGGACAATGAGCCCCAAGAGCTCACAAGAAAAAGAAAAGAAATTGGTTAAAAGATGAGAAAATGAATACATTTGAGGAATTCATATGAAAAGTGAGAATGAAAGTTGTAAACCTTAAGAGCACGAGCTTGAATTGTTGAAAAATAACTTTCGTTCTCCACTTGACAAGTCACTTTTTCCATATTCATCTTACCTCGTCCAAAGAGCCAATGTTACGTCCTTGGTTAAGTCCTATTGATCCCATTGTTGAACATGGTTGTGGTGGAAAGATGGTAGAGCTTGGGCAAGCATATGGGAATTGCAATGCATGATTTGATTGATGAGTGCTTATTGTCCTTAACTTGTTTGAGTGTTTGAGAGAAACACTATATCTAGGGAGTTGAACTTGAACATTTTGATATTGTCATCACCATCACTTGTTGTTGTGTGTTGAGCATGTGTGAGTAATTAGTTGGATCTTCAATATTGAACTTGTGATCATTTTTTAGAATGTATCTTGAGGAAGAAGAATTCATTTCATGTCATTTGATACGTGGAATCTTTCATTGATCATCTAGTTGTAAATTTCACCCTCGTGTTGTATTTCTTTCGTTGCTCGAGGACGAGCAACACTTTAAGTTTGGGGGAGTTGATTCGGGTGGAATTTACACGTTTTAGGAGCACATGTGAAGCATGTTTTGATGTGGATTTCATTGATTTATGCATTGATTATGATTGTTTGAGCCAAAATGAGAGAAAGGTTGTGTTTTTGTCAATTTTATAGGAAATACGATGGAATTTGGAGCAAAACACCAACCATACTTTACTGGATCAGGAAGAGGAGTGCACCGTTGGATTCGTCTCGAAAAATGGAGTGGAATGAAAAAAAGAATCAAGTCAATCGGAGGTTGGAAGCTCGAGATACGAAGAGACGAAAAAAACATGCCCGGGTAGAATCGACCCGGGCGGGTCAAAAACGACCCGGGCGGGTCAAAACCACCCGGGCAAGGGCAGATTTTGAGGATGTTCGTATTTGGCCCGGGTGAAACCCACCCGGCCGGGTGGTTTCGACCCGGGCAAGGCCCAAACATTGTGTTGCTTCGTATTTTGGCCGGGTGGCATGCCCGGGTGGGAGCCACCCGGTCGGGTCACATCAATTTTGGGGTGTTTTGGCCATTTTCTCCATTTTCGAGGGACCTAAGTGCAAATTTCGTCCAAGACTTCTACCCCAACTATAAATAGCTCCAATTTGAGTTTTAGAAAGGAGTCTTACTCCTTTTCCAAGCATTTTCTCACACACAAACACATAGTTGTAGGTGTTCTTCATTTTTAGTTTAATTTCTTCAATAGATTAGATAGAATAGGGGTTTTTACTTCAAATCAAGCTACGATTATCATCGGGCATCGTCTATTACATCGTTTTGTAGCTAAATTCGCATGATCAAGGTGATATTACTCTATTTTGCAATCCAATTTGGTATTTTCTTAATTTCTTCAATCTCTTGTTATTTTATTATGAGTTTGATGTTATTTGTTGTTGTAGCCATGGGATTCTCTTCTAGAACCATGGGCTAATCCTCAATTGCCTTGGGTGTGGATGTTTTGATGAGAATTTAGTGTAATTGTGGATTAATTGCATGATTAGCTTATAATTTGGGTTCTTTTGTTTCTAGAGTTGTACTTTGATTGATTCATTTGGTTGATTAACCCTATTAGCAAGCATGTTCGATTATGTTTATTGCAACGAGAGTTGGGTAGCATGATTGCACTACTACAAAAATGGGCTGTAGAGACGCCTGAATGTGTCACTAAAAGAAATATTTAATGACGCTTTTGATATGGTGACGCTTTGGCTAAACGTCACCTGATTTGACGTTTCTTTAAGCTGTTAACGTGGCGCTTTTAAAGCGTCACCATTAATAATCTTTGTGACGCTGACCAGCATCACAACGATGTGCTTTAGTGATGCTTTCTTGCATCACAAAATAGTTATAACTAACTAAACCACCTCGTTTAGTGACCCATTATGCGTCATAGTAACACTATTTAGTGACGCTAACCGACATTCTCACGGTGTGCTTTAGATACATTTTCTAGTGTCACGAAAAGTTTATAATAACTAACATAACCAACTCGTTCAGTGACAATTTTATGAATCATAATAACATATTTTGTGATGCTAACGTCGCCAATTTAAAATAACAAGCAAATTTTCATAAAATGTTAACAAATCATAAAATTATTTTTTATAGAATAAAATTTCATTCATTGCCAATCAATCATCATAAAGGTCAAATGTATTTTAAAAATCCATAAAAATTCAATTATACATAACAATTACACGTCCAACGGATGTTCGAAAAATGTAAACAATATACTATAAACTGCGCACGTTAAAATTCTATGAAAGAACAATTTGTACCTTCCGCTACCATTAACCGTAAAGGAGTGTTTTCTGCAATGGTAACTCTTGTATCAGCTAGCCTCAATTTCTCATCTGGGTGTTGACAATATCCTCATATATGATGCTTAGGTCAGCTACACTTACCTTTAATAAATTTCATAATAAAAAAAAAGTGTTAACCACAAAGCACTCACAAAAATAATTATAATAAACATATGCATTACGTTTAAAATATTTGAGCAAAATATCTTTAGTACTTTACATATATTCATGAAAAATAGTATTTACTACAGTCTACATTTGTGCATGGTTATATTCCATAACTAGAAAACTAATCAAATATAAGTCACAAGTGCTATACAAGAAAATTATGGAGAAAATATTAAGGTAGATAACCAGGTCATGTATTGTTTGTTAAAACTGATACCTTTGCACCGAAAATATACATTCACCAGTCTCTCCTGCCCATGCTAATGAGCTTGATCTTTAGCCTTCAGATTTTTAAAGAGTATACAAACATCACTTAGTATCCAAAGATAATTATTACTATAAAGATCTCAAAGATCAATAGTGGTCCTAGAGCTTCAAAATTCGAAAAATCATAATAGATTACGTTGGAAGGTACGTATATGTTGAATAACAGATAGACTCGTAGGTATTTCCAAATGATCACTTGATTTTCACTAGTGAGAGACATAAAATAAACTTTTGTTGTCTACTTCTATTTTCTCTGAATAAATAAATAATGACACCCTTATACTAGTTAATCATGTATATAAATCGAATATGATCTAAAAAGACACTTGGAAGGATTCAAACCCACCAAAATTCTATTTTGCAATTATTTTTACTTAGAGTGATAATAACAAGACTAAGGTATGCAATTAGAGTGATAATACCTTAGTTCACACAATTGGAAGGATTCACACCCACCAAAATAAAACATCAATTATTTTTGCTCACTGACACAAAATTTCAAAACAGAATTGCACTTTCATAGAAAATAATTCCATAAGATCATTTATGGAAGAAATTAGTTCAGAAATATAGAAATTACCTAGAGTGATGGGGAAATTAGTAGGTATGCTGCCTCCAATTTGGTTGTTATAAAGGCATAAATCTCCCATTGGAATACCACTAATTGTCTCTGAGAAAAAACGAAATGTACAATTATGAAATACAACAAACTAGGTTATGATTTGTACTTATAAGCACATATTCATGCCAGTGAAAAGATAAGCCGCCTTCCACATTAATCATGTTACAATTGTAACTTACCTCCGCACAAATTCATAAGAGCTAGTCTAGCCACTACAACCACTTCTTGATCAAATCCATGAACTAAATCCAGCAGCAACTTTTTTTCCGCTAAAGAAAATCCCACATCTACACAACAAAATATGAATGCATTACGCTCAATCGCATAAACCATCTCAAAATAAAACAGTACAAATATTAAATATACAAGACACCATTAAACCGTCTCAAAAAAAAAAAAAAAATGAAATCATTACGCTCAATCACAGAAACCATTAAACCAGTAAATAATTGTTGACCAATATTTACTATTAAATATACAGGACTAAGGTATTTCAAATATTGGTCAGCAAATAATTGCCATAATTATTCTAAGTTGCATACAAATCCAGTAAACCAACTCACTAAGTTGAAATAGAATAGATCTAAAATCTCAATACTTTGTCTTTAATCAAGCGAAACCCTTCGGTTGCACATCCACTCCAAATCATTAATTTGCACATCCAAGTATCACAGAAACAGGGCATTGAATATAAATCAGTTAAATTATAAAAACCTTTACAGGAAAGAAAATTACTTACAAAAAAAAAAAATTCCAAGAGTAATACTTAGAAACGTCAAACATGTACCGTGTAAGAGTGCAGAATCGGTGGCATATATGTTAATTTTTTAAAACATTGTCCACATATTATTGTACAAGAATATATCTAATGTTGAGCTATAAGGGAGTTCACTCCTCAGACTGTCATCACCGTTCCTCTAGTAGTAAAATCCCATAATGTTGAGCTACAAGAAAGAAGTTCACATGGATCAATGAATAGAGAAATTAATAATCAAACCTCATTGTGCCCACTGCCCATCATCGAGTAACATTTGCAACATCAGGCCATCACTGCTATGATAATTGTGCCCAGAAAAAAAGGTTATTTTAGAGATCAATTTATATTGGTAACATCGAAGAAAGCATATTTATGGAGACACAAGAACAAACATCACATATTGGAATTCAAGAGGTACATATTATAGAAAAAATAACTATAAGAGGGGGAGAAAAGCCCAATAAAAATCAAACAAAGGATTTGAAAATCAAACCAAGGACCGAAAATAACAAAAGAACTATACAATTTCTTATGAAAATCAAACCAAGGACCCAAAATAACAAATAAACTCTAAAAACCCAGAACTATACTGTAACATATTTGCATAAACTATTAAACCCTACATGACGATTTGAAATTCAAAGAGAAGATAGAAATAAAGAGATGTCTAACAAAATTTACATAAATAATTTACCAGACACGAAATCAAACAAATATAAACCCAACAATAAAGACAGAGGAATATTTGCTAAACATGAAAGATTGGACAAGCTCGAGTGATTCTTCCTGTTTTTCTGGAGCAGTAACCTGATTGGGATCAGAAAATTAAGAAACAAATCAGAGCGGAAAAATAAACAAAAGCAAAATAGAAAACAGAGCCAAATCAGACCATGGTCGATTAGAAAACAGAAACAAACATGATAAAATCAAATGAAAGATAAAACAAACACAAAGAAATTTTGCGCTAAATAAGAAATAATACACAAACTTGAGTGATTCTTCATATTTTCTGGAGCACTAATTCGTCTATTAATTAGTGGGCGATTTTGGCACAAATGGATGCTTGTGTGAAAAGACTATAGGGCTGGATCTTACGGCAATATTATAGATTAGGGTTAACTCCTCCCACGATTGAAGAAGGAAGAAAGGCGAGTGGGAGAAGGTGGATTATGAGCGGGAGAGAAAAGGGGGCTGAATTGTGAGCGGGAGTAGTAGGGCGGGGCGAGAGATTAGGAAAGAATTGACGAAATATTAATAGAAATGAGGAAAAAATAAATAAAATTAAAAAGAGATTATTATGACGAAAGATTAATCAGAAATGAGGAAAAATTAATATATTAGAATTAAAAAAAGATTATGAGTTGTTTTTGGGACTCGAACCCAGGACCTAGAAATAAAAAATTTGCCACCCAACCACTTGAGCGTCACTAAATTTAATTAAAAAATTGAGGCGTCTTTATATGTCTAATATGGTGATGCTTACTTAAAAAGGTCACTAAGAACGCGTCACTACAGGGGTGTTTTTCTAGTAGTGTTGGGAGTGTGAGTGTGAGCTTTGATCAATTGAATAGAAGTTAATTAGTAATTAGCTCACCCGAGAGGGGGGTTAATGGCTAGACCGACAACCTTAGACACTAAACAAATAGAGGTCGTCTAGGAGTTTGGTGAGAGGGTGTTTCATAAGCATTAGTAACCGTGTTGAAAGTGCTTATGCAACACTATCTTAGGAGCTTATGGTATTTGGTTAGATCCTATAATTGCTAATCAATGCACGTTGTTTACCTATGCCTTTCGAGGGGGTTTGCACACTTATGTGATAGCCTTTAGCTTGACCCAAATTTGTCGTAAAATCATGTAATTGGTTCACTAGTTCACTCAATTGCTCACAAAATGGAAACACCCGAGGCAATACCCTTCCCTTGCACTTTCCAACGAAAGTTAGATAGCTTGTTATTTTTGTCACTAGTTTTCATTACTTTAGTTAATCTAGTTTAATATTTTTGTTCTTATTCCCAAAAATCCAAACAAACACGTGTAGTTACTACAATAGCATGCATACTCGTAACTTTAGGGATTCACTTGCACTCAATTAGGTCCTAGGAACGAAATTTTACTTGGTATACTTATCGTACTACTAACGAACCCATACGCTTGTGGGGATCGTATAGTTTTTAAAAAAGTGCAAAAATTCGATCCAAGTCAATAAGTGGGTGCCAATCTCACTGAATGATGCATGGGAGGAGGCCAAGAGAAGCTTTGTGTATGACTTCTATGTCATAGGGAAATGGCTTGAAGAGAGTGTTGATGAGGTCTTTGTACAGTTCATGTTTGAAAACCACAGGGATCTGCATGTACCAGAAGCTGTTTGCAGCAGCTGAGATGGCTAGAGTTGAGTTCAAGGCCCCTGGTCCCATTCTGTACATGCCTCCAAAGTTCAATGGGAACTTAATTGATGAAGGAAAGATTCTGGAGGAGTTCATCTCAATCATGAGGATGGAGAAGATGAAGCCTGGCCCTAAAGGAACCAACAAGGATATCTGGGACCTAAAGAAAAGGGTCTGGGCTCAGTATGGGATTGCCCCTCAGGATGATGGAACTCTCTGAAGCATAATTTCATTCCTTCCCTATCTATCTGTGATTTTATTTCTCTTTGTTATCTTGTTTTATTTGTATCAGCCTTAGTGAGTCCTTGATTGATTCTCTGCACTGTAATGTTCTATGCTATATATGAAAGGATCACTATGTTTCTATCAAGAGATAACAACTCATTATCTAAACTAACCTGACATGACATATTTACTTGATTTATTATTTGTGCTAACAGTTTGCTTCAGAAAAATTGACCAGTTCATCTATCCTGAAGACAGAGCTTAGTATAAGTCAAGTTCCCTTTGTAATAGGTTTTGGCATCATCAAAAAGGGAGAAATTTTTGGGAATAAAATGATTTTGATTTAGATACCAAAACCCCTGGTTGATGATGTTCAGATTAGTTGAGATATGCTCAAGTATAGATCAGATAAGTTGTCTCAGGATACTTGAGTATGTAGAAATGCTTAAGTCTCAAAATCTCAGAAATGTTGTGAGATTTAGAGTTCAGGATAGCTGTCCAAAGCTGGAATGTTAGGCAGCTTGATAAGTGTTAAGTACCTTAGGTCAAACTTGCTGAAGTTTCCAAGACAAGCTAACTGAGTGGACAACATGGCTGAAAAGATCAAGAGTGTTAAGACAATGCTCATAAATGCAAATGATTAGATCAATTGAAGTGCAAATGATCAAGAGCATTGAATGCTAGGATCACAGAAGACACATTTATTGAAGCATTTATTACCATCAAGCCTGAACTATGCATTGAAGACTTAGAAGCATTAAAGATTGAAGCATTGAATGAATGTTGGAACATTCTAAATTGCAGTAGGAATGTTCAGGGGAGTTGTCCCATCTGACCGTTGGTTGAGTGTAGAGTCTGCCACAAATCAACCTTGGGAAATGTGCATATTTGGAATCTGACACAAGTCATCTCAGCCACATTTTTCAGAAGTCAACACATTCATTCAAGCAACCATTGAAGAAGCTTTTACACAGTGGATAAAAGGATGCCAAACTTCATAACCGTTTCAATGGTGCTGCAAATAGACAAGCTTGAAATGTTATCTCTCCAACGAGTAGTTGATCAAATTTGCCTATAAATTCAGAAGTGATCAATGGATTCAATTATCCAACTATCTGCTATCAAACTATCATCAAGCAATCAAAGGAAACCAAAGTTGTTCTTAAGAATCCCAAGTTTCCTGATCACTTCAGCTAAGCCAATCTTTGTAATCATCCAAAGCTTAGCATTGAGATATCCTAAGCCTTTACATTGTTCTTATTGTAAAGGATATCTCTACTAGTTGGAACCAAACCTCAAACCCTTACCTCATTGAGTGAAGTAGTGTTTGTTGTAAGAAGTGAGGAGTTAAGGACTGTTATTGTGAAACACAGTCTTAACTCAGAGAGATTGAGCACTAGGACTCAGTTTATCCTAGGGATCAAAACACTAAGAGAGTGTTGTTGATCAGTGCACCTTGGCACTATAAAACAAGCTAATTCCATTGTTAAGGAATTATCCTGTTCAATCAGGGAAAGTGGATGTAGGAGTATTAAGACTCTGAACCACTATAAATTGTGTGCCATTTACTTACTGCATTCATTATAACACTTGCACTCAATCTTATTTCAAAGAAGTTTATCTCAGTAAGTTAACAAAATCTGTTTTGGACAAAGTCCCTGATAACTGTGTTTTCAGAAATTAACTTGGAGTTTTCTTTAAGAAAAAGGCCAACCACATTCCGCACTTAACAACTCTCTTAGATATTCATCCAACTGATTACTCAATAGTTTTCAGTAGGACAAGTATCTATTAAAGTTCACTCACTCAGGCTTTTTGGGAGACAACCTCCCTGATAAGTCAAAATTGTTTGAATAGAAAAAGAATTTGCATATACAAGTGCATTCCCCCCCCCCCCCCAATACACTTGTATCATACTCCACTAAGGACCAACACTTACACTGTTTAGTAATGTTATGTTGCACTTTTTATTTATATTGAGTTACACTTTTCAGTGATATATAATATTATGTTGCACCTATTAGTTATATTGAGCTACACTTTCCCTTTGACACACCGTACCAACTTTTTCATTTCATTTTCCTCTCTAACCCTAGCGAGCTAGCAGTATGCTATACCTATACAGGTAGCTGCCTCCTCACACACATTGCCTTGACTGGCTAGACTTTCAATTTCTCGCAATCAATAAATGGATTCCTCTTCCTCCTCCACCACCAAGGTGCACAATTTTGTCACCCTAAAAAGAGCCAGAAACAACCAGCCCCCGTCTCGACCATAAGTTGTTGCGGAGGACCTGAGGTCGGTGCAAAAAAAATCTCCTTCTGCTTCTCAGTCTCCGGCTACTCCTCCTCCCAAGGCGAAGAGATCTAGAATGGCTGCTCCAGCTTCCAAGCTTAAGATGAAGGAGGAAAAAAATATTGATAACAAAAATAGGGTTTGCAGAAACACCAATGGAGAGGGCAGCGCCGCCAAGGAGAAGGAGAAGAAGCTGCCAACGAAGCCGATAAAAATAGGGTTTAGGGTTCTAATGACATATATTTATATGATCTGAATTGATGAATGTGGGTTGGAGCGGACGGGTCGGGTCAAGTAGGTGGGTGTGGACTCAATTTCTTATAAAGAATCAATTCCATATAAGACCAAACCATTCAAAATATATATCTAGATATATATTTAGAATTCAAGTAATCAATATATATATAAAAAGGTAAAAAAATAACACTTTCATAAAAATCAAAGTATATTTCTACATAAGTGTTGTTCATGAATAAAATAGATATGGTGAAGTCTACTTATATATTAAAAATGATGTTGTAGGCAGTGACGAGCCAGAAATCTTGTGTTGGGGGCCCAATTAACATTATTATAAAAACGTAGATAAAATTTTCAGGTTCACATAAGTGTTGCTCAACGTTATAATATTATATTTATCAAATAATTTTATCGTAGAATTGTCAAAAATCTGAAGTATGTTGTAGGTACAAGTGACCTTGGAATCCGGTATACTAAGGACACCAACAACATTTTGATAGGCTACACTGATGCCGATTGGGCTGGAGATATGGGTGATAGAAAGAGTACGAGTGGAGGATGTTTCTACATGGGAAACAATCTTGTATCATGGCACAGCAAGAAGCAGAATTGTGTTTCACAATCTACTGTAGAATCTGAGTACATAGCTGCTGGAAGCTACTGTACACAACTCCTGTGGCTAAGCAAGATGTTCCATGATTACGGTATTGAGAATGGTATACTCACTATTTTTTGTGATAACACTAGTGCCATTAACATTTCTAAGAATTCTGTACAACACTCACTCACTAAGCACATTAGCATAAGACACAATTTTATGAGAGATTTAGTAGAGAAGAATATTGTTAAGTTGGAGTATATATGTACCTACTGAGAAATAAAATGCTGATATTTTCACTAAGGCATTAGACCATGAGAGATTCTCAATCTTGAGGAAATCTCTTGGCATGAGCACTATCTGAAAAAATTCGGATGGATGTTGTCAATTGATTTAGAGATCATAGTGCCTGATTCAATTGATTTAGAGGTCGTAGTGCCTGCTTTAGTTGATTCAGAGGATGTAGTGAAAGATTCCAAGAATTTAGATAGCGTAGTAAAAGATTCTTTTTCGGATGTGGATACTTTGTCCGACTTAAAGGATTCTCGTCTGATCACGACGGTAAGTGATCGGTTCACATAAGTATAAAATAACCTGTCGAAATTTTTTATACCAATTAAAGACTGAATTTTTGGTCTACAATTAAAATTCAAAATCAGAATTTTAATTTCCGTTTAGTGACTGATATTCGGTGGCTAAGTGGTCTGAAAAACATAATATTAAAGACCGAACTGAAAACAGTCTCTAAACGAGCGGTCAAAATTGGTAGTCAATTAAAATTTTGGGATTCAGATTTTTTAATACCAATTAAAGACTGAATTGTCGGTCTCTAAACAAAATTCAAAATAAAATTTTTAATTTCGGACTCTAAGCGGTCTGAAAACATAATATTAAAGACCGAACTGTTTTTAGGATCAGTCTCAAATCAGTCTCTATTTGAGACTGATTTATGTCGGTCTCAAAACATTGGTCTCTAATCGAAGCATTTTTTGTAGTGATCAGCATAAAAAAAACAAAGAACCTTCATCCAACATCATCATCAATAACCAAAACACGCTTTGTGCTTAGTATCGTACGCAGCAACGGCGCCCTCGAGTTCAACCTTTGCTTCAGCCAGTAACCCTTCAGCGTGTTTGCTATCCTCTTCGTCCGCTTCGTAGACCTCATCCTCAAGAAACATCACCCTACGCTCCAGAACCTAATGAGCGTCTAGCAAGGAGTGAAGCATGTCCCATCGCATCTGGAGATATAACCGTTCAGCCTGGTGCCGCTGCCGAAGTATCTCCCACTCCCGTTTGTTCTTCTGGATGATCTCCATAAGTCCTTGGAAGCTCATGTGCAAATAAAAACACAAAATAAATCATGAATGATTTTAACCTTTCCCTTGGAACACATTGTAAACAAAAATTCGTGAATTAAATATAAAAACGCGAAAATGGTAAACAATTTTATTTCTTTCGGATTAAAACCGAGTATTTGTGGGTTACAATCTCTAATTTTCTCCTCTGATTCTCTCTCCTTGAACTTCTTGAATTTCTTGAGATTTTCTGGGGTCGAATCCGCAGTCGAATCCGCTCCGATCTTGTACTTGGGGCTTTATAACGTTAATCCAAAGGTTTAGCACCGTATTTTGGATTAAACGTTGATTTTAGGGACTTTTTCGGGACTTTTTCGGGACTTATTGGGACTTTTCCGTTGAAGATCCACGAAGAACTTTGAAGAAACGCCGAATCGAAGGGGCTTAACACCTTGATCTCCACTCGAACACCGCTTCTTGCTGCTTTGCACGAAGAACGCCTTGAAGAAACGCCGAATCGAAGAGGCTTAGCACCTTGATCTCAACTCGAACACAGCTTCTTGCCGCTTTGCACGAAGAACGCCTTTGAAGCTCCTCCGCCTGCTGAAGAACACTCCAAAATCTCTGTAGAGAATTTTAGAGCCTTGAATGCTTCTGATTTTTGTTGATCAAAATGAATGAAATGAGTCATCTATTTATAGGTGTAGGCCTGGAGATATTTGTGCAAGTAGTTAGGGTTTTTAATTCAAATTTTGAATTAGTTGGGCTAAAAATACCCTATTTGGGCTCAATTTGGTTTGGGCTAAGAATACCCTATTTGAGCTCAATTTGATTTGTTGGACTTTAGAGGCCCATCTTCATTTATGGGACTAAAGAGGCCCATCTTGCTTTATTGGACTTTAGAGGTCCGTCTTTATTTATCGGACTTTAGAGGTCCGTCTTTATTTATCGGACTTTTGGAGGTCCGTCTTTATTTATTGGACTTCGGAGATCAATTTTAA
This sequence comes from Galeopsis tetrahit, assembly GCA_963675135.1. Taxonomy (NCBI): domain Eukaryota; kingdom Viridiplantae; phylum Streptophyta; class Magnoliopsida; order Lamiales; family Lamiaceae; genus Galeopsis; species Galeopsis tetrahit. The sequence goes on from OY776120.1 coordinate 42,543,700, forward strand.
CTCATTGATCTTTCAAGGCCCAAATTAATTGGAGGGAATAATTAAATAATAATTAATTATATATTTACTTTTAGGAATTAAATTTATTCCAACAAATAAATAATAAATTTAATTAATATTAAACCTGTAATTTCCACACGTCGTAATTTAATTCGTAATTGAATTTTACTCGTCTACAAATTGCCCCCTCGCATTTCATCTACGAGTATATTTGTCTTTGAAGTGGATGAATTGCGAAATTATTTCAATGTTTTCCCCGTACCTAAATTTTGTATTATTGGACTTTATGAATTGTCACAATTAATAAAATTTATCTCATGGACTCAATTAGTGTAGTCTTTTGGGCCAAAATGAACAAACAAGTTCATGAGTGTATGGAGTATTTCAAAGTCCAATTCTTCCTTCTTATAATTAATCTAGTCCAAGAAGGCCCAATTGTATTTACATAACTTTCATACGTAAATCACAAAATATATGTCACCAAATCTTTGAAATATTTCCAAGAATTTTGGAGATTTAGTTGGGATACACCAAAATATATATGCTTGTTGATCCTTATCTTTTCACTCTTTCAAGTCTATATAAAGAGATCCCTCCTTCAATCATCACTTCACAATTTCAACAAAAAGGTGAAGCAATTATCATCCAAGTACACCATCGGTCATCACTTTTCGGGGTAAATTGCAGTCTTGGTCCCACGAGAATTTTTTAAAAACAATTTTGGTCCCATGTTCTTTTTTGATCCCCCTTTTTACAAAAATAGTCCCAACCGTTAAGTTTCTAACGGTTTGTTAGTTTTCAATTTTTTTTTTTTTGTAAAAATCAATTAATTATGTAATTTATGAATTCATAAATTACAAATTAATTATAAAATTAAATTATATACATAATTTTAATATAAACAAAAAAAAATACAAAATTTAATTTTCCCACTAAATAAATGGAGTAGTAATTTTGTGTAAAATCTGATTTTTTTTAAAAAACTACAAAAATTAATGTTTTTTTTCAAATAAAAAACTAATAATTTGTGTAGAATTTGAAAATAAAAAAATTATAAATAACTTATGTGGAATTTGAAATTTAGGAGTAAAAATTATATATATAACCTGCATATATAGAATTCAAAAATAAAAACCAAAGCAAATGTCAATCTGTAAAATAAAAAAAATTATAAATAACGACTTATGTGGAATTTGAAATTTAGGAGTAAAAATTATATATAGAACCTGCATATATATAATTCAAAAATAAAATAAAAAACAAAGCAAATGTAAAATCTGTAAAATAAAAAAAATTAGAGAGAGAATAGAGTAATTCTAAGATTGCGTTTTGTAGATGGTGGCTAAAATTTGTAGATTTCCATTTTTTATATATATATATATAAAATTATAAAAAATTACCAACCAAATTAAAAAATATCAGTAACAGTTTTTTTATGTAAATTTTGAAGAATTCAAATAAAAAATCATCAAATTTTAAAATTAAAGATAATAATAATATTTTTTTAAAAAAAGGTATACGAGTCATTTTTCTGCCGCTCATCTCACCGTCGTTCCCGTTCTCATCGCCACCGTGCCCAAAATTGAAAAATCAATATCTCAAAGATTCTTCTCACAAATTAAGCCCTCTAAAAAATAAAATAGTCTCAAAACTAAATCGATGGATCTGATTTAATTTTTTTGTTTTGCTTGAATCTGTCTCGAAATCGCTAAATTCGCTTTTAACCAAAACCACACCACACACTCATGGCGAAAACCACCACAACGAATCGCGAAAACCCCACCACGGCCACTGCACCCCACCGTTCCCGACGTCACCAGTCCCACCAAATTTCACACTTAAAATTGCAAAACCTTTCTCAAAAAATGCGAAAAATCAGTGGTCGAAATATGAAATTCATAAGGGGGTTTGTTTTCTAGAACTTAGACGAGCGGTGGTGGTATGGAGGGAGGCGGTGGTGTGGAGGTGGGGCTAGGGATATGTGAAGCAGCGCATAGTAGAATGGTTGCAGATTTTTTTTATTATTATTCGTATTATTTTATTTATAAAAGAAATTGCAGTTTAAAATTTTAATTAAAAAAAAACTTTGAAACTAACGGCGCGTGTTATTCACTTCTGTTAACTTTGGATGAAAAAATTACATGGGATCAAAATTGCTTATAATGGGACCAAATTTGTGAGAGGGGATTCTCATGGGACTATAAATGCAATTTACCCTCACTTTTCGCGAGGTAACATATTCTTTTTTTTTTTTTTACACGTATATGCATGTGTATGTATAACTTTTCTTTTTCTAAGGATTGAATCAACAATCCTTATATGAAATCTGATAACTTATATTCAAGAAATTATGTAGCTTTATACTATCTTTTGACTGCGTGAAATTTGTTATATGTATGCATACTATTAACTTGTCAGGAAACAAAATACAACCTATTTTGTGTCAATCAACTCCTATTTTGCCATATTCTAATCAATTTACTCGAGATTTCACACGAGAGACTGTGGGTGTCCCGGGGTCTTATTACTCTCTTTGTCAAACTCGTTTAAATCGATGAAAATTATTTTCCATTCCTACTCAAATATTCTTGCGGTGGCAGCGACAACAATCTTAAATTCACAGAATTCGAAAGAGAACGTGGGTGTCCCGTGGGTCTTTTTTACTCTTTCGAACCTGTGAAATTTAGATTTGGAGAGGGTTCCACAGCTAATTTTCGCCCAATTCAATTTTTTCAATAGCCCTTCTTAATCAAATTGACCAAATTCGAAAGAGAGAGTGGGTTTTCGGTCGTTGGTGTATTAATCTCTTTGGATTTTGACAATTTGAAAGAGAGGGATTTTGACATTACTTGTTTTGGGCCTGCAAGGGAGGCGGTGCTGCTTAGTTTCCGGCGACGGCGGGCGACGGCCACTGCAGCTGGGTTGCGGCGGCTGAACCCAGGCGAGGCGGTAGACTCCCAGTCGCGGTCAGTGACTGGACCCAGGCCAGGTGGCGGCGGCTAGCTTTAGGCGAGGCACGGTCGGCAGATTCGAGTCGAGGTGGACCGGACGTCGTCGACTTCAGGCGGAGGCGACGGCTTCGGGCGGTACGGCGTCGGCTTCAGGCGACTGGACTGTGGTGGCTTTAGGCGGTGCGCGGCGACGGCTTTAGGCGGAGATCGGCGGCGCGACTTCGGGAGACGGACTTCGGGCGACGGCGACTGGACTGTGACGGCTGAACTCAGGCGCGACGTGGCTTCATTCGAGGCGGCGGCTTTAGGCGACGTGTGCAGCGGCTTTGGAGGCGCGTGGGGTGACAGCCGCTTGGTTTCCGGCGACGGCGGGCGACGACCATTGCAGCTGGGTTGCGGCGGAAGAACTCAGGCGAGGCACGGCGGCGTGGCTTCAGGCGGAGCACGGAGGCAGTGGAGGCGCGTGAGTGAGAGTAGCTTCCGAGCGTGTATGGCGACGTTCCAGCACCGGCGGTAGTGCTCGGTTTCCGGCGGAGGTTCGCCGGTGATGAAGCAGTAACCGGAGACCGACCAAATACCAAATGATTTTGGGGATTTTATGCTTCTGCCTTTTTAAGTGAGAAATAGGGCAGCATATGCATTGGGCTTGACTCATTAAGAAGATAGGCCTACTTCTTTACTTAATTAATTCAACCCATCCTGAGTTTGGATTGTGGGTTAAATTAAAAGGCCCACACTGAAATATCTTAGTTAATTGTTTCAACATAGCCCGAATTTGGATTGTGGGCTTTATTTTGCTAAATTAATTAAAACAATCCCAACTCCTTATTTGTTAAATTAATTTAGGATAAATTAATTGTCCCTCTTTACGATGAGTTCTCTAATAATTTTATTCTTCTCTTCCCAGGTTTTTCAAAAAAATGGTTCACTTCAAAAATACTGTTACTTCTTCCGGAGCTCGTTATTTGGTGATCCTTAATGACAAACGCCAACCTTTAGAGAAAGGGACCCATATACGTGAAGAAATGCCCCTTATTGGTAACTCTGCACAACCTTGGCCCTTAGTAAATGCTGGACTTCACTTGGATAATTGGTCGCATGAGATATCTTTGAACAAATCGACGAAAGCTTGGGTTCTTGACAACACTTCCCATCGCAACGAGATCGAAGAGGATGTAAGTCATCTACCAACCTTGGGGAGGCGTATAGTTATGGGCAAGGACAATTGGAGAGGAGCTATAGAGTTTTCTAGAGAATTCGGTTATCACAAAGGATATTGGGAGTGGACTGAAGACGTTTTGAGCCGATGTGAACATACCCTCAGGGACGCCAGGATTTATTACGCTGTCTTTGCCTCCCTTTTCACTTATGACTTTAATTCTGAAATTATCAAAGCTTTTTGTGAGGCATGGTGTCCATCTACAAATACGTTGCTCACTACCTTTGGAGAGATGTCCATCTCATTATGGGACGTGCACGAGCTAACAAATCTTCCTCTAGATGGTTGTCTATATGACGAGGTGACACCTGACGCACCCGAACTTTTCGACGAGACTGGGGATTTATGCCTTCCAAAGAGTTGCAAGTACCTACTCCACGCTTACCACATACTTTGTGGGGGCGTTTCTAGGGGTGGCGTATCGATTGATCAATGGGTCGCATTTTGGTCAAGAAAAACTGGAAAGTATCGTCAACCTCCCACACGGAGTGAGAAAAGAAGAAGTTGTCGCCCTAAGTCGACTCATAATCCTCTTGGGAGTCTTGGAGTCCATAAGTCATGGTCCGATGCAGACGTTACTTTGTTTAAAACACTCAAGATTGAACCGGCCCAACAAGAAGAGACATATCTTGCTCCTCATTTAGCTTGTTGGCTTTGCATATTCACCCTTCCTAATGGTGAAGTGAATATGATACGTCCTACTACTTTCAAAATGGCTAGTTTGATGGCTGTGGGTAAGATAGTTAATCTTGTTGTACCGGTCTTGGCTAATATTTACAGGGGTTTGAATCGGATTTCGCTGCACCCCGAACCGTCCCGAGCCCGATCTGCCTTTCCGGTTCATTTTGTGTACTGGTTAGCCCGATATTTTAGGACTCATTACCCTGCTGTTCATGATCACTGTGCCCCTATAATGGTAAAGTATTCTGGAGAGAATGGTGCTAAGTACCATAAACCTGTGGAGGCTCGTAAACGGATTCATAGAGGAGAGTCTGCCGAATGGACATGCAATATGCTAAATCGGAAGGAACTTATTTCTTATGTTGATACCGGAGCCGGTCAGCGAGTTAACTGGAGTTGCTTTGTGGCTATTCGATCCAATTACCTCACTTGGAGACAAGGCAATCGTTTTATTGTTGAACCCTACAGTCCGCACCGATTTAGCCGTCAGTTTGGCTTTTACCAAGAAGTTCCGGGAGAGTTGGTTTTTGATCTTCGTGAAACCCCATTGGATAATGGGACGCATTATTGGCAATCTTGTACTTTGCGTGGGTCTCGTGCTAAAGTGTGTTTACCGATTCCCCCCGTAAATGCTAAGTCGTATTCTTCGCCAGATTACAAGAAGTGGTGGGCCCAAGCCCACGGTACTTACTTAGAAAATCATGTCGACGACTTGATCAACTCGAAGCATGACGATATCTTGGAAGAAGATGTATTAGTTATTGATAGTCATGATCCTTGTGGAGAGCCTGATGAAGATACTTCTCGAAAGCGGGTTGATCCTCCCTTGATTCCTGAAGTTGCGCAAGTGGTTGAGACTAACAAGAGAAAGAGTGTTTCTCAGTGCTCGGAAGAGAGTCAAGGTAACAACGATGATCGCCATTGGAAACGGGCCAAGAAGGTTACCAAAGCTTTAGTACCTTTGGAGGAATCGGTTAAAGACTCCCTGAAGAAAGAGGTTTTCGTCACTCACTCTTCTCTTACTTTCCATTTTTATACTACTACTTTACTAATTATGTTCACATGTCTACTTTTTCAGGCGATGGTTGACATCTTTTGTAGTAATTATGGATCAGATGAGGAAGAAGCATCGTCTTCGGTGAAGGTTTTGAAAGCTTCTTCCCCTATCAACGTTGGGAAGTAGTGTACTCAAGCAGTTTCAGTATTTCAATGTGATAAGTTCTTTTTTGATCGTGAACGAGACTTTGTTTCGTCTACGTGGAAAGCTCTTCAAACAAGAATCATGGAAATCCTTATTAACTTCTTATCTTCTATGAAGGAGGAAGTGTTTATTGCATTCACGAGGTTATAGACTTATGCCCAAACTGAACTCCCGACTATAGAGGCGTCTTTGATATCCTTGTTTGAGAGAGCTGATGCTCATGATATGATGAGGTCTAAATCTTCTGATGGATGTCCTAAGGAGGCTCTTAATCAACGGTTGACTGAAGTTGAGCATGCCCTTCGCGAGGTTGAGGAGAAACGTGCTGAAAATCTTTCTCAAGTCGAGGCTATCCAAACAAAGCTTCAAAAAGTCAAGGACAAGGTGCGCCGCTTGAAGGAGTTGAAGAAGGAGAAGAAAATATTGACCCAGTCTTTGGAGGAGAAAGAAACATTAGTTCAAGGTTTTGATACCGAGATCCTAAATTTTCAAGACGAAATCTCCACTATCAACAATACGCCCCTGATAGAAGATGTTGTAATTGAAGGCTTGAAGAAGACGAAGACCGAGCTAGAGGAGGCTTTAGAAGAGTTTAAGGGTTTATGCCTCTTTATTTAGTTGCTTTATGACCTTTGTGTTTTTCCTTGTTTTATCTGTTGTTTTTCATGGATATTTTGCTTTGCACACTCCATGTATCTATTCCATTTTTGCTTTGGCACTTTGATTAAAATTTTATTTTCTTCGTCTATATCTCACATGTTCATATTCTTCAATACTTGCTTTTGTATATTCATCGAGACAAATGAATTGGCCCTTTTGGAGAATAAAGATTCTCTATTAAAAGAAAACCTTAAAGCCATAAGTTCACATGTCGAACCAGAGGCCGGAGCGCCGTTAAAACCTTGCCTTGGAAAACCCTTCTTAGGGACAAAACCTGGGTCAAGGGAAAAGGTACACCCCTCTACAAAATTGAAATACAAAATCGGAAATATAAGGCAAAATGAGGTTTGGGCATTGCCCCCTTCACTTTCTTCCTTCTTTGTTTTCTTCATGCTTCATATGTTCGTCACTTTTGTGTTCATCGATCCGACTTTAACTTATGACTGTACTTAGAAATATACTAAGTTGCCTACGTACCTCTTTGAAGAGGATCAAGTCATAACGTAGTTCAAGCAAAATAAGATTTGTATTTTGGAGGGGGGGGGGGGGACCGTTCACAGTTTATACTCATGCGGGCCAGGAGTGACTATTCTTTAACTATTGTAGACAAATTAGAGATTTAAGTATTTAACCACTAAAATGCCTTTAGTGGAGTAAGTTAACAGTTTTAACCACATGTATTTACCTTTGGTGGTTGTCGTACACAGTTTATACTCGTGCGGACCAGGAGTAATAAGTAGTTTAGTCTCGTACATCATGGAGTAACAAGCAGTTTAGGCTCATGCGTTTTTGGAGCGACAAGCAGTTTAGGCTCATGCGTTTATGGAGCATACTTGTTTTCTTTACGCGTAGTAGCGTTTCAAAAACTTCCCGTTTATAGGACCAACGTTCACGCCATCTTCAGAAATCAGCTTGTAGGCGCCGTTTGTGTAAACTTCTTTAACAACATATGGGCCATCCCACTTAGGTAAGAATTTATTCCCAACACGGTGAGTTACTACGATAGGCCTTCTTACAGCAAGAACCAAATCACCAACTTGAAAAGAACGTATCCTCACTTTCTTGTTAAACGTTCTGGAAAGGCGGGCTAGATAGCATTCGAGCTTTTGTTGTGCTTCCAATCTTTTCTCATCTAGGGCTTCCAACTCTTCAAGACGCAAACGTGCATTCTCTTCTTCCGTCAGCCCTTCTTGTATCACCATCCTTAGAGATGGAATCTGCTTCTCAAGGGGAACAACTGCTTCAACACCATACACCAACGAATAGGGAGTAGCTTGTGTAGGCATTCTGTAAGTAGTTCGATATGCCCATAGAGCTTCATTCATCTTTTCATGCCAATCTCGCTTTGACTTGGAGACTACTTTCTTCAAGAGGTTGCACAAAGTCTTGTTGAAAGCTTCAACGAGTCGATTAGCAGCTGCGTTGTACATAGAAGATTTCCTTTGTTTGAAGTCAAACTTGTCACAAAGTTTGTCGATGTGACTATTACTGAACGATCTTCCATTATCGGTGATGATGTACCGAGGGACCCCGTATCTAAAAATGATATTGACTCGAATAAAATCAGCAACATTTTCTTTCTTCACTTCTCTCAAAGGTATGGCTTCCGCCCATTTAGAGAAGTAATCGGTTGCAGCTAGGATGTACAGATGACCGCCTGATGACTTCGTTAGTGGTCCCACCACATCTAGACCCCAAGCATCGAATGGCCACGAGGCAACGATTGGGTGCAACAGTTCTGGGGGTTGATGGATAAGGTTGGCATGAAACTGACAAGCTTGACATTTTCGTGCGTAATCCATACAGTCTTTCACCATTGTTGGCCAGTAATAACCCATCCTCTTCACTCGAAAGTGTAACTTTGGCCCTGACTGATGAGCGCCACAAATTCTGGCATGCGCTTCTTCCATTGCGTGGGCGGCTTCACCATTACTGAGACACCTTAAGAAGACCCCATCAAATGATCGTCTATAAAGCACACTCTTGTAGTATATGAATCGAGGGGCTCGACGTCTGATATCCACTCTTCGCTTCAGATCACTTGGCAACTTGTCGTATTTCAAGTAGTCGACAAATGGTTGTCGCCAATCTTCTTCTTCAATTTCAAATACCTCAATAACATGACTTTCACCTTCTTCATCACCGTCATCCTCAAATATAGAGGGCACAACCCAACTTTTACATATTGGGATACGGGCTTTACTTTCGGGAAATGCTATTGCTGAAGCAAGTTTTGCTAAAGCATCAGCTTGTTTGTTGTCTTTCCTTGGAACATGCTCAATTTCCACGTCTCCGAGATAATTCATGAGTCGTCGAGCGTACTTTTGATAAGGAAGCAACTCCAGCACTAGCTCCTTCTTTATGAGCGGACCCATCAAAATACATCTTCCATGGAGGGGTTATTTCAACAGTTAGGACGTCTTCGTCTGGAAGGTCGTCACATAACTCCCATTCTGCAGGCATTGGATGATCGGCTAAGAAATCGGCCAGAATTTGTCCCTTGACAGCCTTTTGAGGGACGTAAATGATCTCAAATTGTTGCAACTGGAGATACCATCTTGCGAGTCGATCCGAGAGAACTGGTCTAGACATAACATACTTCAGCGGGTTTGCTCTCGATACAAGATGGATGGTATGGGCCTGGAAATAATGCTTGAATTTCTGAATTACGAATATAAGAGCTAGACACAGCTTCTCAATCGGAGAGTACTTCAATTCATTTGGAGTCATCATTCTACTCAGGTAGTACAAAGAACTTTCCTTTCCTGACTCGTTTTCTTGTGCCAACAAGGCTCCAACCGAACGCTCTTGAGCAGCGATATAAAGAATCAACGGACGTCCGGGCACCGGAGCAATCAATACTGGTGGCTTCATCAAATATGACTTGATACTTTTGAAAGCATTACTGCAAGATTCATCCCATTCAAACGATGTATCTTTCTTCATGAGACGGCTAAATGGTTGACATCGTCCGGCTAAGTTTGAAATGAATCTTCTGAGGTATGCCAGCTTTCCTTGTAGGCTTTTAGGTTCATGAATATTTCGAGGTTCCGGGATCTTTAAGATTGCGTCAATCTTTGCTTGCTCGATTTCAATCCCTCGCTAGCGAACCACAAATCCAAGAAACTTTCCCGATTTGACTCTGAATGCACACTTCAAAGGATTCATCCTAAGCTAGTATCGCCTCAAGCGTTCAAAAACTACCCTCAAGTCTTGGAGGTGATCATTCCTCCTCTTTGATTTCACGACTAAATCATCAACATAACATTCAACATTCTTGTGAAGCATGTCGTCGAAAATCCTTTGCATGGCTCTTTGGTATGTTGCGCCTGCATTCTTCAAACCGAATGGCATCACTTTGTAGTAGTATATTCCTTTTGGGGTACGAAAAGCAGTGAGCTCTTCGTCTTTTGGCAACATACGAATTTGATTGTAACCTGACGACCCATCCATGAAACTTAGAGCTTCATGACCCGTTGTTGCATCAATCATAAGTTCGGGAATAGGTAACGGAAAATCATCTTTGGGACATGCAACATTTAAATCCCGAAAGTCAACACACTCACGGATTTGTCTGTTCTTCTTTCTCACCGGGACAATGCTTGAGATCCATGTAGGATACTTTACTTCTCTGATGAAACCAACTTCAATAAGCTTGTTCACCTCAACTTCAATTAACGGAACAAGATCTGGTCAGAATCGGCGTTGAGTCTGCTTGACTGGTCGAACTCCTTTCTTTACCGAGAGATGGTACACTGCTACTTTTGGGTCTAGTCCCGGCATCTCTTTATATGACCATGAAAACACATCTCTGAACTCACGTAGCAGTTCAATGTAAATTTCTTCCTCATCATCGGACAATAAAGCACTCACATAGATTGGTCGCGGGTCGTTAACATCACCCAAGTTAATTTCTTTTAACTCATCAATAATTGTTTTGACGCCCTCTTCAAGTTCTGGAGGAGCATCCCCTGCATCCACTTCTTCCACTTGAACATCTTCGCATTCGGTGATGTAATTCACAGTTGCGATGTCTTCATTGTATTCATTTGTTTTCGTAAGGTCCACACGTGATCTTATTCGACCATCTCTTCCTCTAACTTGGATGGTTTTCATAGTGTTGATAACATCAGAGACGTACCCTTCTCTGATCATTCGAGTGATCCTTCTTTGTGCCCTTTCCATATCTTGTGGCACTTGCTGCTGCATATCATAGGTGTTGACAAAATTGGAAGAAGCTACACTCTATGTATCATCTTCTTCATCGCTATACTCTTGAGCGAGAACAATGGTTTGCCTTCTGGCTTTGGATACACCCCCATATGCTATTGTCAATGTATGCTGCCTCTTCATGCGGGATTGCTTTGAGCTCCGAACTTTGGAAACACCCAACTTTTGATGATGGGTTTGTGGCCCGAGTCTGTCAAAGACTGAGGGGCGTTTCGTTTTATTACTATTCTTGCTAGCATACTTTCCAAGTCTCTCAAAGACCGAAAGTCTTCTTACCTTCTTACCATCCTCATCGAACGCATCTTTTGTCGATGAATATTCCTCTTCAGAAATGTGGTTGGCATTGGCTCTTTTAATTGCAATGCGAACTGGATTCTTTGTAGTATAACCAAGTCCCATTTTGGTACTCTTGACGGCATATCCGCTCTTTCTCAACATTTTCTGGGTGTCATTAAGTCCATGTTCCGACTGACTAACAACCTTCCCCAATGCACAATTTTCACGTGTGTCATACCCGGCTTTGACTAAAAGCTTGTAAGCTTTAGGACCATAAAACTTTGTAACATCATGTCCCATGACCTCTCCATGTTCCACCTTAGGTCCTTGAGTAGGACGAACAAACCCCTTAATTGGCTGTGAAGATGGCTTCTTTCCATCTAGTTTAGTTAACGACAATGTTAACTCCTCCAATGCCTCAACAATAGAAGGGACCGATTTGTTCTCTTTGAGGCGAGATGTTGATGCCTCGTTCTTTATTTCTTTCGCACCTCGAAAGAAGTATTTGGCATCAGCAAAGTACGACTCTGCCTCTGTGAAAGGTTTATCATCCCCGACCACTGTTTTCATAACCCCTTGACTAAAGTATTTGAAGCATTGATGTAGGGTAGAAGGAACCACGCCATTTTCGTGTAGTCACGGGCGCCCTAGAAGCATATTATATAAAGTCCTGGCATCTATGACGTGGAGAGTTACAGTCGATGGCATCCCACCAATTAACAAATCCAACACTATGGTGCCAAGGGCCCTCTGTCCTTCCTGATTAAACTCGTGTATCATCAGCCGACTGCCTGCGAGTTCATCCATATGTATCTCCATCCTTTTCATCACTCGTAAGGGTAAAATGTTTACCCCGGAACCTCCGTCAATCAATATCCGATTTACTTTCTGCTCTCGAGTATGGCCAACTACGAATAGTGGCCTGTTATGGGATTCTGAACCAAGCATTAAGTATTTATCTGTGAAAGCTATCATTGAAAAACAACCATTAACTTTGTCATCGAGACCATCGTTGGTTTGAGGTCGTTCATCATCTTCCTCGCTAGTCATGTGTCAAGAGAGGTCTCTACATTCTCTGTTGTTCTCAATTGTGACAGCATTTGTCGTTGTCTCACTATCCTCTAGCAAGATCTTTCCTTCCTTGGCTAGCTGCATAACTTTCTCCTTGAATATGAAACTGTCTTGGATTGGATGCCCTACCAACCGATGGTATTTGCAATACTTTGGGTCATCCGTTCGCCCAGCTTCATCCGGTCGTTTCATTTCTGGTAATTCGATGAGATCATTCTTGATCAGGTCATCGAACATTCCGGGGATGTCAGAGTCTAGGAATGGATACTGTTTTTATTGTAATTCCCTCAGACTTGTTCTCTTTTGCCCCCATTCTTGGGCGACGCCTTTTCCTTTACTCCCCGTATCAGTTTCACCCTTTCTGAATTTGATAGTAGTAGCGGTCACTGCCATGGATTCTTTATTCGAATCTTTAGTGAAAGGTTTGCCCCCTTTCTTAACTTCATGCTTGTCTTTGAACTTCCAAGGCTCCTGAGTTGGCGGCCCTCCAGCTCTGGTTGTAGACATACTCAGCTCCATATCGCGAGCTTTAGTCGCCAAATCTTCGAACGACCTTGGTCGAATCGCTTGTAGGATATATCGAAGACCCCACTGCATTCCTTGAATACACATCTCGATTGCCGAAGCTTCGGTCAATCTATCCTTACAATTCAAACTTAAATTCCTCCATCGGTTTATGTAATTTATCACCGATTCCTCCTTTGATTGACGGGTGTTCGTCAATTCAATCAAGCTCACTGTTCTACGAGTGCTGTAAAACCGGTTGAGAAATTCCTGCTCCATCTGCTCCCAACTATCAATCGAGCTAGCTTCCAAATCGGTATACCAATCAAATGCGTTGCCCTTTAAAGAGCGTACAAATTGCTTTACCAAGTGATCTCCGTAAGTGCCGGCATTGTTGCAAGTCTCTACAAAGTGAGAAATATGCTGCTTTGGATTACCCTTTCCATCGAACTGCTGCAACTTTGGAGGTTGATAACCAGCTGGCATCTTCAAACCGTCAATCCTCTTCGTGTAAGCCTTGCTGTAGGTAAATGAAGACTTGGGATTTTCCTCCAATTTATCTTTGATTGCCCCAAGTATGATTTCTTTCAGTCGGTCAACGGGCACCAAACCATCGGGAGAAACTTGTAAATCTTTAAGAGTTTGGTCAACTTCCATTGGTTGGCGTTCACCAGACGTCTCAGCATCATGCCCTTCGACTTGCTTTCCTTTATCTGCATTGCTCATCAATTTAGCAATCCGAGCATCTTGTTCGTGGACATGTTTCGTGAGTCCTTCTATGGCTCGAGTTAAGCTTGACAATTGTTCCTCAACAATCGTAGTGTCTGTCGCCATTGCTGAGGCTGTGCTTGAATCTGATGATCTTACTGTGGAACGAGTAGGGGAACATGTTGGATTGTTCTCCTCATTCACAGTGTTGGGTGGTGGACCCTCTGCAGTAGCCTCCTCTGAAGAAGACGATGACTTCGAGCTTCTTGACATACTCCTCGTGATTACGTTCACATCTTCAAAGTCAAGACCAGTTGATCCGGATGCAACACCTCTCTTGATCTTAATCTTGATTGGTGTCATCGTCGAGACTTGATTTGCTAGAAAAGTAGAGATGAGAGGTAGAGATTGTCCCACTGGGCGTGCCAATTTGTAAACACAAATTCGTGAATTAAATATAAAAACGCGAAAATGGTAAACAATTTTATTTCTTTCGGATTAAAACCGAGTATTTGTGGGTTATAATCTCTAATTTTCTCCTCTGATTCTCTCTCCTTGAACTTCTTGAATTTCTTGAGATTTTTTGGGGTCGAATCCGCAGCCGAATCCGCTCCGATCTTGTACTTGGGGCTTTATAACGTTAATCCAAAGATTTAGCACCGTATTTTGGATTAAACGTTGATTTTAGGGACTTTTTCGGGACTTATTGGGACTTTTCCGTTGAAGATCCACGAAGAACTTTGAAGAAACGCCAAATCGAAGGGGCTTAACACCTTGATCTCCACTCGAACACCGCTTCTTGCTGCTTTGCACGAAGAACGCCTTGAAGAAACGCCGAATCGAAGAGGCTTAGCACCTTGATCTCCACTCGAACACTGCTTCTTGCCGCTTTGCACGAAGAACGCCTTTGAAGCTCCTCCGCCTGCTGAAGAACACTCCAAAATCTCTGCAGAGAATTTTAGAGTCTTGAATGCTTCTGATTTTTGTTGATCAAAATGAATGAAATGAGGCCTCTATTTATAGGTGTAGGCCTGGAGATATTAATGCAAGTAGTTAGGGCTTTTAATTCAAATTTTGAATTATTTGGGCTAAAAATACCCTATTTGGGCTCAATTTGGTTTGGGCTAAGAATACCCTATTTGGGCTAAATTTGATTTGTTGGACTTTAGAGGCCCATCTTCATTTATGGGACTTTAGAGGCCCGTCTTGCTTTATTGGACTTTAGAGGTCCGTCTTTATTTATCGGACTTTAGAGGTCCGTCTTTATTTATAGGACTTTTGGAGGTCCGTCTTTATTTATTGGGCTTCGGAGATCCATTTTAACTCATTGATCTTTCAAGGCCCAAATTAATTGGAGGGAATAATTAAATAATAATTAATTATATATTTACTTTTAGGAATTAAATTTATTCCAACAAATAAATAATAAATTTAATTAATATTAAACCCGTAATTTCCACATGTCGCAATTTAATTCGTAATTGAATTTTACTCGTCTACACACATGATGTATGATTTTTTGAGAGAAAGAGATGAGAGATAAAGATGAGTGTAAGTTTCGAAAGGTATGACTATGGCTATTTATACAACTCGAAATGAAGGGGTATTTGAATTGAAAGGTTGCATCCAGTCGGTAATTTACCTTAATTTGATCATTGTTAACTTAATTTAATTTAATAAATTCAATTTGACCAATATTTACTTAATTTAATAACTTATGTAAATAAATTTAATTTCGTTAATGGTTAGTTTCGAACATTAAGGGATTGATAAGGGATGAGAGATTTAAGTCATTAATGGTATGTTTATTATTAGGGTAGCGCTAAATGTACATGTTCTGTAATTTAAGTTATTACTAGGGATTTACAAAAATTAAGTTAAATAAATTAAATAGATTTTAACTTAGGGTTCGTTAATTATTATATTTATTTTATGTAATTTAAATTTCAAGAGTTACTGTTAGTTAATTATTATAAATAGTTTTTGGGTTTAGGGTTCGATTACTCGTTTCAATGTGTCGATCAAATTAAAATTCAATAAAATGAAAACTTAATGTTCATTATTTTATTTTCCAATGTGTTAATCAATCAAATTCAAATCAACTAATTTGTACACTTAATTTATTTTCACTAATTTTTTACAAATCTAAAACTTAATGTTCATTAATTTATTTTACGAATATTATTGTTGTTATCAATTTAAATTACTATAATTATTGTTGTTAGGAATTACGATAATTATTGTTGTTAGAAATTAAATTAATCTACATTTATCAACTTAATTTACGAATATTATTGTTGTTATTAATTTAAAATTAGGAAAATTAGTCACCTTAATTACGAAAATTAAAATTCAAACACGTCTTCACCCCCACTATCTATTTCATATCAAATCAATTGAATTTGTCTTCAATTTCTACTCATCCACATATCCACGTTCACCTTCCTTCACCACTCCACGTTAATATCTTCTTCAATATGCATGCATTAATTCGACGCGTTTCTTCATGGCGATAATGAGCATAATTAAGTACTACTTTCAAGGCGTAATCATTACACATAAAACCCTAAACCATGCACTACAGGCTGTATTTAACCAAGGAACGGTCAAGCACTACAGGCTGTATTTAACCAAGGAACGGTCAAGATCGATTTTAGGGTATTAAATCAACGGTTCTGATGAAGTGAGAAGACCAAGACTGTTAAGTTGCTTCTTCAATAAAATATTCGCCATAATTTCCTCTTTAAACCCTAGATGTCTAATTAAATGCCAAACAAGTTGAACGGTCTTGATCGTTTGAATACAATTAAATCAACGGTTATGATGAAGATCATGGCAAATCAATTAATTCGTAGTTGACAAAAATCAATGAACAGTCTTGATCGTTTGAATACAATTAAATCAACAGCTTTGATGAAGATCATGGGAAATCAATTTATTTGTAGTTGGCAAAAATCAATGAACGATCGATCTTGATCGTTTGAATTCCAATAAATTAATTGATTTTAATTTTTTTTTTAATTTAACTTCTTAGATTACATATTTTTACTAAAATGAATGAATTAAAATGGCAAAACTGAAATAAAATGGGTAGGTGAGTGGAGCTGTCAAAACGGGTCGACGGGCGGGACAGGTCAAAAAGCCCACCAATTGGGGAGCGGGAGCGGGCCGGCCCATTTGCTAGGTGGACTGTCAAAACCTCAACCCAACCCATAAAGGGACAGACAGCTGGTTTCGACGGGCAAACCTAATATTTTTTTTAAATAATATATTTATTAAATTTATCATCTTCATTTTCAAAATTCAAAGTCTCTTCATATTTGTCTCTTTATTATTAAATCAATTTTTCATAAGCTAAAATTTAACAATGAAACTATAACTAGAAGGTCGACGTCTGACGTTGGAACTAAAACAAGCGGTGTGAGTAGTGTAAATTTGTAATGCGAGACAAAGACTTATTGTGTTTGACTGATTTTTGCTTCTAAATTTTGGTTTTTAATTGCATGCAACATTTAGATTTTGAGTTGTTGAATAAGTCTCAAAGACGTGATAAACTTTATTATTTTTTATAATATTAAACTAATTATAATGTAATAATATTACTAATTTTTTATTTAAAATAAAAAAAAAGACAGACTCGCTACGAATTGAGAGATTTTGAAATAGAGAAATTTGGTGGGGAGGTTGAGATAGACGAATGAGATTGTGACATGTGGCTCTACAAATGTTTGCAAATATATGAAAAAATTGGAAAAAATTGATGGGGAAAGGTTGAGATAGACGAATGAGATTGTGAATATATAAGTAACATATCTAAATTGATGGGGAAAGGTTAAGATTAAGATTAAGATTTAAATTTAAATTTCAAAAGATTAATATAAGTAACATATCTAAATTTTGATTGAAATAAATAAAAAAAAAAAGATTTTTATAGCTTGATAAAAAATAATTAAATATATATAATATAAAATTTATTAAAATAAATATATGGAGAGCTGTCTTAGGCCCACATTACAAAGAAGGGAGCCGGTTGATAACAACACTCTTTTTTATTTTATTAAACTTCATTTAAATAATAATATTAAATAAAATTATTTTTCAAATAGTAATTTACTATTAAAAATTGCAAAAGTTATTAATATGAAACGTCACAAATTTAAAAGAAAAGGTGAATACATTTTTTTCTTTTCTTTTTGAGCAAAGGGAGTAGTTATTAATTAATAAACTGTCATTCTTTTAAGAAATTCAACTCTCCCTCTCGCGCCAGCTGGCAGCTGGTAATGATGTAGCATTATCAACAAAGTAATCAAAATGGCAGGTCTTCTGTATTCTGTAGACTCAATTCCTTATTAGAAATTGAGTTCATTTTAAAAAATGGGTGGGGTCAATAATCACTATAAAATATTGGCCAAAAGGCAACAACGAATAGCAAGGGCAGGCTACCGTTGCCAATTGGCAACGGCTTTGGTAACGGGCAGAAAAAAGGCGACGGGGGCGGGTGTCATTGCCTTAAGGCAACGGGAGTGGGCCCCGTTGCAAAAAGGCAACGGTTTATAACGCCCGTTGCGAAAAGGCAACGGCAGTAGGCCCCGTTGCCATTTGGCAACGGGCCCCAGTCGCTAAATGGCAACGACAATGGGCCCGTTGCCTTCCCCGTCGCCCTAATATAGTTTAAATCGCCCAAAAACCCCTCTCTTCCAGAACAGCGGCGCACCCCTCCTTCATTACATACATACCTTGGATTTTTACACCTCCAAACACAAAATTTTACACCGTTTGCGGACCGAACTCGGTTTTTTGCCATTTGTGTTCTACACTTCGACGGGAGCATTTCTACGTAAATTTTTTTCGTTTTAATTGGTTAAATTTGAAGTTATATGTATACATATAGTTTTAGTATATATAACTATATGTATATATATGCATATATGTTGTATGTATATATAAAATTGTTAGAATTGTTAATTTTTATGCATGCATGTGTTAATTGTTAGATTTGTTCGTGAAGAAGGTCGGTAGGTCTCATGAACGTGTTAGGGGCCTTGGACAAGTAGGCAAGAACAGACGGGTCTCCTCCGGTTCTGGCGAGACGTCACGTGGTACGACTTATTGACGATTCACCCAAGCCGACATTGACCATGCTCTTGCCGAAGAACGGAGAATCAATGAGGAGAGACAACAGCGCTTACTCCTACAAATGCAGAAGACGGAGGAGCGCTTACTCAAGTCTTTTCAGGATCAGTTGGCAGCGATGATGGGTCAGGTGGGTCAGATGGGTGGGATGGATCAGGTGGGTCAGATGGGTGGAGCGTCGAGGCCGTCGGGGGCGTCGCACAACGTTCATGATCATAGCCAAGTTGAGGATTAGGATGATATTGAGGATGATGGTGGTGATGAGGAGTGATACATTTTTATATTACTTTGTTATGTGTGATGTTATTATATTACATTGACGTTGAGGATTAATTTTTATTTTAATGTTGTGTGTGATGTTATTTTAATTAAATGGATAAGTGAATTGATATTTTTAAATGGATAAGTGAAAATAATTATATTTAATGTTGTGAATTGAAAATTAGAATGAATTTAAATGATGTGATTAGAATAAATTTAAATGTATAAGTGAAAATAATTATACTCAATGTTGTATGTAATTATAATGTTGTGAATTGAAAATTAGAATGAATTTAAATGATGTGATTAGAAAAAATTTAAATGTATAAGTGAAAATAATTATACTCAATGTTGTATGTAATTATAATGTTGTGAATTGAAAATTAGAATGAATTTAAATGTTGTAAATTGAAGATTAGAATAAATTTAAATAGTGTGAATTGATATCGTAATTAAATTATTTAATTTGAAACATATAATTTAGTTAATTCTCATTTAGAAATAAATATGATATGATTTGATAATTTAATAAGCAACAATTAAAGTTAGAATGGATTGAATTAAAGAATTAAAAACTAAAATTAAATTGAATATATATTAATTGCATTCACAACATGTCGACTAAAGCTCCTACCCTAAACGGCACACAGGGGGCGCCCAAAAGCCTTCGAGATCGAGAGGTCCCGAGTTCGAACCCCGCAGACAGCAAAATACGCAAAAATGGGTTGCCCAGCGGCGGGGGGTAGATGTTGGTGGCCTCGATACTTGGGTTCGAAACCCAGGTTCGCATTTTTTAAATGTTAATAAAAAGGCGACGGCCAAAAGGCAACGACAGTGGGCCCGTTGCCAAAAGGCGACGGCCATGGGCCCCGTTGCCAAAAGGCAACGGATTATTGTCCGGCAACGGCTGTCGCCCTCGCCAAAAGGCAACGGCCTCCACGTGCTTGCCAAAAGGCAACGACCACCTGCTAAAAGGCAACGATTTTCCCCAAATCCGTTGCCTATAAAATAGCAACGAGCATATTGGCAACGGCGGACATCCGTTGCCTTTGCCGTTGCCTTCATCATTAGTGAGGGCAGATCCATTGCCTTCCCCGTCGCCATTTCTGCATTATTTTGTGGTGAATAAGTAAATATTACACGGAAAATGTTCAAGTTAATTGTTGTAGCTGACATGGTTAAGCACGAATAATACACCTTTTAGTGTTATACTTAGCTTACAATTTTGAATAATATTTTAAGTTGTAGTAACTTACACTTTTTAGTAATGTTATATTACACCTTTTAGTCGAATTTTGTTGCACTTTTTAGTTATAGTGACTTAAAATTTAGAATAATATTTTAAGTTATATTAACTTATATTTTTAGTAATATTGTGTTACACTTTTCCGTTGTAGTGACTTAAAATTTAGAATAATATTTTAAGTTATAGTAACTTACACTTTTTAGTAATGTTATGTTACACCTTTTAGTCGAATTTTGTTGCACTGTTCAGTTATAGAGACTTACATTGTTTAGTAATGTCGAATTTGGTTGCATTGTTCAGTTATAGAGACTTACACTGTTTAGTAATGTTATGTTGCAATTTTTATTTATATTGAGTTACACTTTTCAGTGATATATAATATTATGTTGCACCTTTTAGTTATATTGAGCTACACTTTCCCTCTGACACACCTACCAACTTTTTCATTTCATTTTCCTCTCTAACCCTAGCGAGCTGGCAGTATGCTATGCCTATACAGGTAGCTTCCTCCTCACACACATTGCCTTGACTGGCTAGACTTTCAATTTCTCGCAATCAATAAATGGCTTCCTCTTCCTCCTCCACCACCAAGGTGCACAATTTTGTCGCCCTAAAAAGAGCCAGAAACTACCAGCCGCCGTCTCGACCACAAGTTGTTGCGCAGGACCTGAGGTCGGTGCAAAAAAAAAATCTCCTTCTCCTTCTCAGTCTCCGGCTACTCCTCCTCCCAAGGCGAAGAGATCTAGAATGGCTGCTCCAGCTTCCAAGCTTAAGATGAAGGAGGAAGAAAATATTGATAACAAAAATAGGGTTTGCAGAAACACCAATGGAGAGGGCAGTGCCGCCAAGGAGAAGGAGACGAAGCTGCCAACGAAGCCGATAAGAATAGGGTTTAGGGTTCTAATGACATATATTTATATGATCTGAATTGATGAATGTGGGTTGTACACAACTCCTGTGGCTAAGCAAGATGTTCCATAATTACGGTATTGAGAATGGTATACTCACTATTTTTTGTGATAACACTAGTGACATTAACATTTCTAAGAATCCTGTACAACACTCACTCACTAAGAACATTAGCATAAGACACCATTTTATGAGAGATTTAGTAGAGAAGAATATTGTTAAGTTGGAGTATGTACCTACTGAGAAACAAAATGCTGATATTTTCACTAAGGCATTAGACCATGAGAGATTCTCAATCTTGAGGAAATCTCTTGGCATGAGCACTATCTGAAAAAATTCGGATGGATGTTGTCAATTGATTTAGAGATCATAGTTCCTGATTCAATTGATTTAGAGGTCGTAGTGCCTGCTTTAGTTGATTTAGAGGATGTAGTGAAAGATTCCACGAATTTAGATAGCGTAGTAAAAGATTCTTTTTCGGATGTGGATACTTTGTCCGAGCTTAAAGGATTCTCGTCCGATCACGACGGTAAGTGATCGATTCACATAAGTATAAAATAACTGTCAAAATTTTTTATACCAATTAAAGACTGAATTTTTGGTCTACAATTAAAATTCAAAATCAGAATTTTAATTTCCGTTTAGAGACTGATATTCGGTGGCTAAGTGGTCTGAAAAATATAATATTAAAGACCGAACTGAAAACAGTCTCTAAACGAGAGGTCAAAATTGGTAGTCAATTAAAATTTTGGGATTCAGATTTTTTGATACCAATTAAAGACTGAATTGTCGGTCTCTAAACAAAATTCAAAATAAAATTTTTAATTTCGGGTCTGAAAACATTATATTAAAGACCGAACTGTTTTTAGGATTAGTCTCAAATCAGTCTCTATTTGAGACTGATTTATGTCGGTCTCAAAACATTGGTTTCTAATCGAAGCATTTTTTGTAGTGATCAACATAAAAAAAATAAAGAACCTTCATCCAACATCATCATCAATAACCAAAACACGCTTTGTGCTGAGTATCGTACGCAGCAACGGCGGCCTCGAGTTCAACCTTCGCTTCAGCCAGTAACCCTTCAGCGTGTTTGCTATCCTCATCGTCCTCTTCGTAGACTTCATCCTCAAGAAACATCACCCTGCGCTCCAGAACCTAATGATCGTCTAGCAAGGAGTGAAGCTTGTCCCATTGCATCTAGAGATATAGCCGTTCAGCCTGGTGCCGCTGCCGGAGTATCTCCCACTCCCGTTTGTTCTTCTGGATGATCTCCATAAGTCCTTGGAAGAAATCCTACAGTGCAAACAAAAAATATACAGTTAAATCACGTGCAAATAAAAACACAAAATAAATCATGAATGATTTTAACCTTTCCCTTGGAACACATGATGGATGATTTTTTGAGAGAAAGAGATGAGAGATAAAGATGAGTGTAAGTTTCGAAAGGTATGAGTGTGGCTATTTATACTACTCGAAATGAAGGGGTATTTGAATTGAAAGGTTGCATCTAGTCGGTAATTTACCTTAATTTGATCATTGTTTACTTAATTTAATAAATTCAATTTGACCAATCTTTACTTAATTTAATAACTTATGTAAATAAATTTAATTTCGTTAATGGTTAGTTTCGAACATTAAGGGATTGATAAGCGATGAGGGATTTAAGTCATTAATGGTATGTTTATTATTAGGGTAGCGCTAAATGTACATATTCTGTAAATTAAGTTATTACTAGGGATTTACAAAAATTAAGTTAAATAAATTAAATAGATTTTAACTTAGGGTTCGTTAATTATTATATTTATTTTATGTAAATTAAATTTCAAGAGTTACTGTTAGTTAATTATTATAAATAGTTTTTGGGTTTAGGGTTCGATTACTCGTTTCAATGTGTCGATCAAATTAAAATTCAATAAAATGAAAACTTAATGTTCCTTATTTTATTTCCCAATGTATTAATCAATCAAATCCAAATCAACTAATTTGTACACTTAATTTATTTTCACTAATTTTTTACAAATCTAAAACTTAATGTTCATTAATTTATTTTACGAATATTATTGTTGTTATCAATTTAAATTACTATAATTATTGTTGTTAGGAATTACGATAATTATTGCTGTTAGAAATTAAATTAATCTACATTTATCAACTTAATTTACGAATATTATTGTTGTTATCAATTTAAAATTAGGAAAATTGGTCACCTTAATTACGAAAATTAAAATTCAAACACGTCTTCACCCCCACTATCTATTTCATATCAAATCAATTAAATTTGTCTTCAATTTCTACTCATCCACCGATCCACGTTCACCTCCCTTCACCACTCCACGTTAATATCTTCTTCAATATGCATTAATTCGACGCGTTTCTTCATGGCGATAATGAGCATAATTAAGTACTACTTTCAAGGCGTAATCATTACACCTAAACCATGCACTACAGGCTGTATTTAACCAAGGAACGGTCAAGATCGATTTTAGGGTATTAAATCAACGGTTCTGATGAAGTGAGAAGACCAAGACTGTTAAGTTGCTTCTTCAATAAAATATTCGCCATAATTTCCTCTTTAAACCCTAGATGTCTAATTAAATGCCAAACAAGTTGAACGGTCTTGATCGTTTGAATACAATTAAATCAACGGTTATGATGAAGATCATGGCAAATCAATTAATTCGTAGTTGGCAAAAATCAATGAACAGTCTTGATCGTTTGAATACAATTAAATCAACAGCTTTGATGAAGATCATGGGAAATCAATTTATTTGTAGTTGGCAAAAATCAATGAACGATCTTGATCGTTTGAATTCCAATAAATCAACGGTTGTGATGAAGATCATGGCAAATCAATAAATTCGTAGTTGGCAAAAATCAATGAACGATCTTGATCGTTTGAATACAATTAAATCAACAGCTGTGATCAATTAATTCGCAGTTGGAAAGATCAACCGACTTCAAGATTTGAAATTTTAAATTAATTGATTTTAATTTTTTTTTTTAATTTAACTTCTTAGATTACATATTTTTACTAAAATGAATGAATTAACAAATTTGTGTGTTAATATAATTTTCAATATTTTTTCCTAAAATAAATGAATTAACAAATTTATGTGTTAATATAATTTTCAATATTTTTACCTAAAATAAAATAAATTTGTGTGTTAATATGATTATGTATGAATTAAATCCACCGTATGCATACACCCCGCTTGAAAACCTAACCCCACTAATACATTGCATACACCCCGTTTAGGCTTGATACCCTAACCTCATTCGACGTATTCAATGCATACACCTAATTTAATCACATCACCCAAAAATCTCTCTCCCTTTTCGAATTTCAAACGCATTCTCTCCCATTTCGAATTTCAAACACCTTCTCCCCCGTTTCGAATTTCAAACATGCCTATCACAAGATCAGCCGCAAGAAAAATACGAGTCACTCTTGGAAACAATCCTGAAGAGATCGAGAGTGAAATTCGACAGAATCCACAAAGGTTTTTTACAGCCAAGTGCAAGACAACCGAGTGCCACAACCGTTTGGTATTTTGTTTCGGTTATATTTCCACTGCTATCTATTTAATTTGAAGGTTTCGATAACATATATTTTCCATCTGTTTTTTTAGAACCTACCGAAGAATGTTGTTGACCTCTTGGGGTACGAGGGGAAGATGATCATAGTTTGTGCAGGGTACTCGGGAATTGAGTTTCAATGCAGGTACGGATTTCATCGGATTAATGAACGTCCAAGGGGAATTAGTCGATTGACGAATGGTTGGACCGCACTTGCCGATACCTTGAGAATTAGTCAAAGAGATACTCTTCATTTTGAGCGTGATGTCCAGTTTCCGTTCAAATTCTATGTGTCTGTCGTCAAGTACGATAAAGCAATTAAGATTGAGGACGAGGGTTGGATGTAAGGGTTTATGTTGGATGTTTATGTTTCTTATTTACTTTATTTTCAATGTTTATGTTTCAGTGTGTACGGTATTTTTGGACTTAATATGTATTTTGGATCTTTATGTATGATCTAGTTAATGGTATGTTAATTTATTATGAATTATGTTGATGGTATGTTTCATTATTATGATTTTTTACTGTAAAAATTATTTTATGTATTATGTTGATGGTATGTTAATATGATTATGTATGAATTTTATGTTAGGGTTTAGCTACTTAATATGATGGTATGAACATTACACTGAATAATTATGTTGTATGAACCTGGTTAGGGTTTAATTAGCTACTTAATATAAATTAGTTCATAACATTACAGCTATGAATGTAAACATTAAAATCCTAAACTCCCTTGTGATACATTGAGATCATCATTTATGTCGAAAAGGAATTCACTATTGGTGTCTTCTTGAATTGTTGCACCCCTTCCGATTGTAGTTGGTTCTCCCCTTCCCCTTCCCCTTCCCCTTCCCGCTGTAGCAGGTTCACCCCTTCCTCTTCCTCGTCCACCACTTTCAGGTGGACGTCCACGTGGGCGTCCAGTTCCACCCCTTCCTCTTCCTCTACCACGTATTTCCGAAGCTGACCTATAACGATTAATTCTAGGTCTTCCTACTGTTCTTGCAACATGGGGGTTTAGTAGTGGATTTCGCTCAATCTCCGGACTTTGTGATCTCCTTGAGGGTCCTTCATCATCATCATCAGTGGTGGTTGTAGGAGGGTTCCAAGCAAGCAATGCATTTTTCATCTCATTACACTTATTTTCAATAAACTCCAACTTTGCAGCGTTCCGCATGGCCAAATCCGCAGACTGCTGAAACAATTTTCCAATTGCTTGGTATTTCTTGTACTCACCAGTCATGTGGGGATAACCTCCTCCGACAAAAATATGGCAATGTCGTCGGTACACATCTTTTCTCCATCGGTGTAATAAATACATTTCGTTCACATTTTGGATGTCCTTTTGTGCCTACACCTTCATTATATGACAACAAAATATCCTCTTGAACTCAAACATCCTGCAATTGCAATTGATGTATTCTCCCACTTGCCTCCACTCAACCGTATAAGTAAATTCCTTGACATGAAAATTATTCACGATGCTTCTTTCAAGAACCCTAATTTTTTCAACTCCAACATCATTCGAATCTTGAGCTCTCTCTTCGTCAGTTGGTAGAAAAACATGACAATAAATCGTCCTATTTATTTCTTCTTGAACACGATAGAACATAGAATTCGTGTATGCCCGTTGAAATTTCTTCTCCCAAGGAAACTGAGAAATGCACTTAATGACCTTGTTCTTCGATTGAAAGTTAGCATGGAACTCCTTCTGAAATTTATTACCAATAGCAACATCGTATTGTTCCATGAACTGTTTGAGTGTGCTTCTGGAGTGAACAAAATCACCAAAATAAGCATGCATTCCCTCACTTCGTTGTGTCGAAATCATTCCGGCCCAAAACGTGTGGTGCAAGTAAACTGGAACCCCTTTCTCCCTTTCAGCGTACAAACCTATTAACCATTCATTATTTCCCAAACGGTATTTAACCAAGAAATCGGCTCATTTCCTCTCAAATATCTCGATGGTTATGTTGTCGTACACGAGGACTTTAAATTCAACAGTGCATGATTTAATATCACGAACCCTTTTGAACTTTTCTCTTACTTTTGATAGAATATGCCATATGCAATACCGATGAATAGTGTTCGGCATCAACTCCCTTATGGCTATCTTAATGGTTTCATCTTGGTCCGTAATTATGGTCGTAGGGTGAATGCCACCCATTGCTTCTAACCAATTCGAAAAAATTCATTTCTACGTATCAGCCTTTTCATTGCTCACCAATGCACATCCTAGCAAGATCGAATGACCATGATGATTAACGCCAACAATGCTTGCAAATGGCATTTTGTACCTATTATTCAAAAACAAAACAATGCATACAAAATGAATTTAATAGTTAGGTACTCCACAATTACACCATAAAATATTGACGAACAAAACAAGAAATCCATAACCCTAAATATTAATGTAAACATTCAGAAATTAAAACATTATGTAAAATGGATGAACAACAAAAACCCTAAATAATTGTGTACCTATTAACGAGATACGTTGTGTTTAAACTCAAGACGTCGTGAAACTCGATCTTCGTAAGCAGTCTTACTCCTAGGATGGAACCACAAAATATTGCATAGCCTATTATCATCATCAATATCCATCAAATGAAAAAAACTGCTATCTCTCACTTGAAGTTTAGCAAACATCTTACGGATTGCTTCAGCGTCTCCCTCACCTAATCTCAACCTTCTTCGTTCATCAATGAAATTTCTACAATCCTTAGGGAGGAACCCTATATTTTCTGGACCACCTGATTGAACTTCACATAATCTTACATTTTTGCATGTCCTTATTCCTGCAATATCATTTGCTTCTAATGCCTTTTCATGTGGACACTCAAATGCCTATGAGCTGGCATTAATGGAGAAAAGATTGGATCAATTTCATGGTTGTGGTCATCCACCATTTTACTAACAATCCAAGTTCCATCCTCGAGTTTCCTCGCATTCAAACGAGCTTTGCAATTAATTCTTTTCGACACCTTATATTACTTAGAAATCCCACCTTTATCACATGCAAATAAAGCATATTTCAATTGTTATTCATCCCTTTTCACCAGTGCGCGTTTAACAATGCTAAAGTCTTTGCTTCTTGCATATTCCTGATAAGCCCTAAACAAATCATCAATGCTCCCATAGATCCTTCCAGCTTCTACAACAATTTGCTCATTGTTAACTGTCGTTTCACCTTCAATATTTTCTTCGTCGTCGGAATCTTCTCCAAAAAGTGATCGGAGTAACTCAAGATCAGCCATCGTTGATAATGGTGTTTGTTGGTCAGAGAAGAAAAAAAACGAAAACTTATGCGTGTTAACGGTGGGATAAACGTTTCTTAATGAAGGCAACACAAATAACGTTTAAAATTAGATGTAATGATGGTCTGCAATAATTATGCGTGTTGGGAGTCAACTATGTGTGTTGATTGTCGAGAAAGAAGGAAATAGATTAGCATGCGCAACATTAATTAGTAATAAATTAATTTTTTGTCATTATCTCTAATTAAGGGTATAACGGTAATTGAGTAATTAATAAAACATTAATTAAATAAAAAAAGAATTTGTACGTACAAAATCTGTACAAACAACATTACCGTAATTTTTCTCAACAATAATACTATAATAATATAATAATACAATAATATAATACATTCAATCATTACACAATCAACTAATCATTATAATCTCACCCAATAATAATATAATAATACAATTTCATTCAATCTTACACATTGATTTGACATAAAGTTAAAATCTTCTACTATTTCAAAACTTAAAAGAAACACACATATTACGGATTTCAAAAATCCAAAATTTCAAAAATCGATTTGCAAAAACACTCAAAGTCAAAAGTAAACATCACCTAAAAGCTGAGTTGCATTTGCATACTTGCATGCCTTACATCATTGATAGTGTCTAATCTAGGGATGCCAGTATTGACACGACCTGTGGATATCTCGTTCCGCCCCATGAGCTTTGGGCCAGATTAGACTCGTCACGTATTGAGAATGGGTCGGACTAAACCCGCTCCATTAGTGAACAGATCGAATCTGAATTTTATTTCTGACTCGCGGATATCCACGGGTACCCATCCAGTACCGAATTGTTGCATAAACATATATATTTTATTATTTTTATCAATAAAATACGCACACATATATATAATATTAATTTTAAAAAAACTCTTCAATTTAAAAAAAGAAATTGATTCTATAATTTTTTAGTTTTTAAAATATAGAAATTATGAAACCACGAATTAAGGAACCCATATATCCTTGATAAATACTCATATCAAAGTAAAGATTTCTTAAAAAAAATTAAGCCTAATTATCATTCTAATGCATATACATAATCAGAATTTTCAAATATATTAACTTTTTTGGAAATTAAAATTAATCAATCAGTTTCTTTTGAGAAATAAAAAAAATAATAATGCATACCAATTCAATCTTTTGTCCTCACCTTCATTGATGTTCAAAGACTTTGATTGCATGTTTGTTTAATTTTAATTGAAATGCTAGTTACTAATTATCATTGTGTACATATTTATATTGTGGTGGACTGTTTCAATGTTTATATGTATAAAAAATATTATTTTTAATTGTAAAAAACAACTTAATTAAATAAATTCAACATGACATGAAAAAAATGGAATGGGGTACGGGACAACTATCTAAGACCCATACGGTCGGAGACGGATCCGAAATATATATAATATATTAGAACGGGACATGTTCGGATATTAACTACCTGACCCGACCTGACTCCTTTTCATCGCTAGACTAATCTAGTGTACAAATACACCAACTAAAATAAATTATTCCCTCTAAATTAAAGCACACAAAATAAAAAATTTAGTATTTAATTCCCTTCTACATCAATATTTAAAGCCATAAATACACACTATCAGCTTTAATATATTACAGCATTCAGCACAGCCCCATACACATTAATTGCTGCTTTGACTTGTGTACTCTGGATTGTGTTTTTAATTTGGGTAGTTTTAAGTTGGATTGGGTTTTTTATTTGAATTTTTACTTATGAATTTTAATTTGGGTTGATTTGAGTTAATTTATGTGCATTAGTTGTTTAATTTGTGGGTTAAGTGAAAATGTAGTTTAAATTTCAATGGCAAAACTGAAATAAAATGGGTAGGTGAGTGGAGCTGTCAAAACGGGTCGACGGGCGGGACAGGTCAAAAAG
Source organism: Galeopsis tetrahit (assembly GCA_963675135.1). Classification (NCBI taxonomy): domain Eukaryota; kingdom Viridiplantae; phylum Streptophyta; class Magnoliopsida; order Lamiales; family Lamiaceae; genus Galeopsis; species Galeopsis tetrahit. The sequence goes on from OY776120.1 coordinate 42,573,530, forward strand.
CCCGCCAATTGGGGAGCGGGAGCGGGCTGGCCCATTTGCTAGGTACGTGGGCTGTCAAAACCTCAACCCAACCCATAAAGGGACAGGCAGCTGGTTTCGACGGGCAAACCTAATATTTCTTTTAAATAATATATTTATTAAATTTATCATCTTCATTTTCAAAATTCAAAGTCTCTTCATATTTGTCTTTTTATTATTAAATCAATTTTTCATAAGCTAAAATTTAACAATGAAACTATAACTAGAAGGTCGACGTCTGACGTTGGAACTAAAACAAGCGGTGTGAGTAGTGTGAATTTGTAATGCGAGACAAAGACTTATTGTGTTTGACTGGTTTTTGCTTCTAAATTTTGGTTTTTAATTGCATGCAACATTTAGATTTTGAGTTGTTGAATAAGTCTCAAAGACGTGATAAACTTTATTATTTTTTATAATATTAAACTAATTATAATGTAATAATATTACTAATTTTTTATTTAAAAAAAAAAAAGACAGACTCGCTAAGAATTGAGAGATTTTGAAATAGAGAAATTTGGTGGAGAGAGGTTGAGATAGACGAATGAGATTGTGACATGTGGCTCTACAAATGTTTGCAAATATATGAAAAAAATGGAAATAATTGATGGAGAAAGGTTGAGATAGACGAATGAGATTGTGAATATATGATAAGATTAATATAAGTAACATATCTAAATTTTGATTGAAATAAATTATAAAAAAAAAGATTTTTATAGCTGGATAAAAAATAATTAAATATATATAATATAAAATTTATTAAAATAAATATATGGAGAGCTGTCTTGGGCCCACATTACAAAGAAGGGAGCCGTTGATAACAACACTCTTTTTTATTTTATTAAACTTCATTTAAATAATAATATTAAATTAAATTATTTTTTAAATAGTAATATACTATTAAAAATTGCAAAAGTTATTAATATGAAACGTTACGAATTTAAAAGAAAAGGTGAATACATTTTTTTCTTTTCTTTTTGAGCAAAGGGAGTAATTATTAATTAATAAACTGTCATTCTTTTAAGAAATTCAACTCTCCCTCTCGCGCCAGCTGGCAGCTGGTAATGATGTAGCATTATCAACAAAGTAATCAAAATTAATTTCTAGAGACTCAATTCCTTATTAGAAATTGAGTTCATTTTAAAAAATGGGTAGGGTCAACAATCACTATAAAATATTGGTCAAAAAGCAACGACGATTAGCAAGGGCAGGTTACCGTTACCAATTGGCAACGGCTTTGGTAACGGGTAGAAAAAAGGTGACGGGGGCGGGTGTCGTTGCCTTAAGGCAACGGGAGTGGGCCCCGTTGCAAAAAGGCAACGGTTTATAACGCCCGTTGCGAAAAGGCGACGGCAGTGGGCCCCGTTGCCATTTGGCAACTGGCCCCAGTCGATAAATGGCAACGACAGTGGGCCCGTTGCCTTCCCCGTCGCCCTAATATAGTTTAAATCGCCCAAAAACCCCTCTCTTCCAGAACAGCGGCGCACACCTCCTCCATTACATACATACCTTGGATTTTTACACCTCCAAACACAAAATTTTACACTGTTTGCGGACCGAACTCGGTTTTTTGCCATTTGTGTTCTACACTTCGACGGGAGCATTTCTACAGTAATTTTTTTCGTTTTAATTGGTTAAATTTGAAGTTATATGTATATATATAGTTTTAGTATATATATGCATATATGTTGTATGCATATATAAAATTGTTAGAATTGTTAATTTTTATGCATGCATGTGTTAATTGTTAGATTTGTTCGTGAAGAAGGTCGGTAGGTCTCATGGACGTGTTAGGGGCCTTGGACAAGTAGGCAAGAACAGACGGGTCTCCTCCGGTCCTGGCGAGACGTCACGTGGTACGGCTTATGGACGATTCACCCAAGCCGACATTGACCATGCTCTTGCCGAAGAACGGAGAATCAATGAGGAGAGAGAGCAGCGCTTACTCCTAAAAATGCAGAAGATGGAGGAGCGCTTACTCAAGTCTTTTCAGGATCAGTTGGCAGCGATGATGGGTCAGGTGGGTCAGATGGGTGGGATGGGTGGAGCGTCAAGGCCGTCGGGGGCGTCGCACAACGTTCATGATCATAGCCAAGTTGAGGATTAGGATGATACTGAGGATGATGGTGGTGATGAGGAGTGATACATTTTTATATTACTTTGTTATGTGTGATGTTATTATATTACATTGACGTTGAGGATTAATTTTTATTTTAATGTTGTGTGTGATGTTATTTTAATTAAATGGATAAGTGAAAATAATTATATTTAATATTGTGAATTGAAAATTAGAATGAATTTAAATGATGTGATTAGAATAAATTTAAATGTATAAGTGAAAATAATTATACTCAATGTTGTATGTAATTATAATGTTGTGAATTGGAAATTAGAATGACTTTAAATGATGTGATTAGAATGAATTTAAATGTATAAGTGAAAATAATTATACTCAATGTTGTATGTAATTATAATGTTGTGAATTGAAAATTAGAATGAATTTAAATGATGTGATTAGAATAAATTTAAATGTATAAGTGAAAATAATTATACTCAATGTTGTATGTAATTATAATGTTGTGAATTGAAAACTTGAATGAATTTAAATGTTGTAAATTGAAGATTAGAATAAATTTAAATAGTGTGAAACTGTGAATTGATACCGTAATTAAATTATTTAATTTGAAACATATAATTTAGTTAATTCTCATTTAGAAATAAATATGATATGATTTGATAATTTAATAAGCAACAATTAAGTTAGAATGGATTGAATTAAAGAATTAAAAACTAAAATTAAATTGAATATATATTAATTGCATTCACAACATGTCGACTAAAGCTCCTAGCCTAAACGGCACATAGGGGGCGCCCAAAAGCCTTCGAGATCGAGAGGTCCCGAGTTCGAACCCCGCAGACAGCAAAATTCACGAAAAATGGGTGGCCCAGCGGTGGGGGTGGGTGTTGGTGGCCTCGATACCTGGGTTCGAAACCCAGGTTTGCATTTTTTAAATGTTAATAAAAAGGCGACGGCCGTGGGCTCCGTTGCCAAAAGGCAACAGATTATTTCCTGGCAACGGTTGTCGCCCTCGCCAAAAGGCAACGGCCTCCACGCGCTTGCCAAAAGGCAACAACCACCTGCCAAAAGGCAACAGTTTTCTCCAAATCCGTTGCCTATAAAATAGCAACGAGCATATTGGCAACGACGGACATCCGTTGCCTTTGTCGTTGCCTTCATCATTAGTGAGGGCAGATCCGTTGCCTTCCCCGTCGCCATTTCTGCATTATTGTGTGGTGAATAAGTAAATATTACACGGAAAATGTTCAAGTTAATTGTTGTAGCTGACATGGTTAAGCACGAATGATACACCTTTTAGTGTTGTACTTGGCTTACAATATTGAATAATATTTTAAGTTGTAGTAACTTACACTTTTTAGTAATGTTATATTACACCTTTTAGTCGAATTATGTTGCCCTTTTCAGTTATAGTGACTTAAAATTTAGAATAATATTTTAAGTTATATTAACTTATACTTTTTAGTAATATTGTGTTACACTTTTCCGTTGTAGTGACTTAAAATTTAGAATAATATTTTAAGTTATAATAACTTACACTTTTTAGTAATGTTATGTTACACCTTTTAGTCGAATTTTGTTGCACTGTTCAGTTATAGAGACTTACATTGTTTAGTAATGTCGAATTTGGTTGCATTGTTCAGTTATAGAGACTTACACTGTTTAGTAATGTTGAATTTGGTTGCATTGTTCAGTTATAGAGACTTACACTGTTTAGTAATGTTATGTTGCACTTTTCATTTATATTGAGTTACACTTTTCAGTGATATATAATATTATGTTGTACCTTTTAGTTATATTGAGCTACACTTTCCCTCTGACACACCGTACCAACTTTTTCATTTCATTTTCCTCTCTAACCCTAGCGAGCTGGCAATATGCTATGCCTATACATGTAGCTGCCTCCTCACACATATTGCCTTGACTGGCTAGACTTTCAATTTCTCGCAATCAATAAATGGCTTCCTCCTCCTCCTCCACCACCAAGGTGCACAATTTTGTCGCCCTAAAAAGAGCCAGAAACTACCAGCCGCCGTCTCGACCACAAGTTGTTGCGGAGGACCTGAGCTCGGTGCAAAAAAAGTCTCCTTCTCCTTCTCAGTCTTCGGCTACTCCTCCTCCCAAGGCGAAGAGATCTAGAATGGCTGCTCCAGCTTCCAAGCTTAAGATGAAGGAGGAAGAAAATATTGATAACAAAAATAGGGTTTGCAGAAACACCAATGGAGAGGGTAGCGTCACCAAGGAGAAGGAGAAGAAGCTGCCAACGAAGCCGATAAAAATAGGGTTTAGGGTTCTAATGACATATATTTATATGATCTGAATTGATGAATGTGGGTTGGAGCGAACGGGTCGGGTCAAGTAGGTGGGTGTGGACTCAATTTCTTATAAAGAATCAATTCCATATAAGACCAAACCATTCAAAATATATATCTAGATATATATTTAGAATTCAAGTAATCAATATATATAAAAAAAGGTAAAAAAATAACACTTTCATAAAAATCAAAGTATATTTCTACATAAGTGTTGTTCATGAATAAAATAGATATGGTGAAGTCTACTTATATATTAAAAATGATGTTGTAGGCAGTGACGAGCCAGAAATCTTGTGTTGGGGCCCAATTAACATTATTATAAAAACGTAGAAAAAAGTTTCAGGTTCACATAAGTGTTGCTCAACGTTATAATATTATATTTATCAAATAATTTTATCGTAGAATTGTCAAAAATCTCATTCTATCAATTTAAACAAATTGACTTTCATTTTTTTTCGAAGGAACATTTAGTTGTTTCGGTTAAGAAGAGACGTGTCAAAATTGCTAAAATATTACTTCTAAAATAAATAATCATTTTTTTCTTTATAAGAATAACATTCTTGTTTTGCTTAAAAATGGTGTTTCGAATTATGTACTCCTAATATATACTATACATGAAACAAAAATATGTATAGAAAATTGAATACATTTAGGAAATGTAAAATATTAAAAACAAATTTTAAATGAAAAAATAGAGTCATTGAAGGGAATTGAACCCTATTTAGCAAAACCCAAAATTCTATTTTATTGTACTCAACTAGTAGGTCACCAACGCATAGGTTATATATTTAGAGCATATATAGTATATAACTTATAAAATTCGTAGGGGCATGTAGATGTTGTTAATTCTTAAGTGCCTTAACATTATCAACAACATCTTAATTTGACCTTCCGAGATTTTTTCTAAGTCTTTTCTGAAATGCTACATTAAATGTTGATCTAAATGTTGTCGCATTTTTGGCAGGATCTAGAAGCTTCTACAAGGATCTGGAACCTAAAAGATTCCAGAACATTGCAGAACATGCTAGAGCAGTCTGGAACCATTTAGAATGACCTGGAGCATACAAGAAGGATCTAGAAAGATCATGGAAGTTGAGCTCCTAAAAAATAGGACCTCAATGTGGATGCCTCTAGAATTCGTATCCCACTTCTATAAATACCGATTGAAGGCTTCATTATTCAGTGTATTCTATTCGAGTAATATCCTAGACCGAGCGTTCATCCCTGTTAGAATTTGTGGCCAATAGTTTTACATTTTAGATCATACGAAGTATCCCACCCGTATGGCTGTGTGTCTTGTTATCTATTGAGAGTGTAATCATAGATAGACTAGGCATTTCGACAGTGTGTAATCTTATACACTTAGATCGTTTTCTAAACTTGGCACCTGCCTTGTTTATAGTTTCAGTTGTGAAGGTTATTGTTGTAACATTTCACACAACATTTGTACTTGAAGATAAGTATTGATTTACGCCATAAGGCAGACATAGATTTTTATTTATAAAATCTATGTTAAAATATTTCCATTGTGTCACGTTTGTTTTTAGTGTTTCAAGTCTTCCGCTGTGTATCTAAATTTCTGATATTCTGTTAGAGTCAGTGTTGTGCAATTTGTCTCAACATTTAGTACAACATATTTTTACTTAAACTTAAACACTTCATACACCGCACACTTTCAACTGGTATCAGAGCTTCTACCTGACGACATTAGGTTAGATCTATGGACAAGTGTGTTTTTAGTATAGGTTAGCAATGGAAACACATCACATATCCACTGCACTTAGGCCACCCATTTTAGATGGTTCGAATTATGCTTATTGGAAGCCTAAGATGCGTATGTACATCAAGCCGATTGATGAACGTGCTTGGAGGACTGTACTTACAGGCTGGGAAGCTCCAAAGAGACCAGCAGACGCAGATGGTGAAGTTCAACTCAAGAGAGAAGTTGATTGGACGGTTGATGAAATAACAACAGCAGCCTACAACTCTAAAGCTTTAAATGCTATTTTTACTTATGTTGATGTTTCAATGTTTAAAATTATATCTAACTGTTCTACTTTTAAAGATGCATGAGACAGGTTGCAAGAGCATTGTGAGGGTTCAGACAGTGTTCGAAGGACTAAGCTTCGAATGTTGGGGACAAAATTTGAGAATCTCCGAATGAAGGAAGATGAGACAATTTCATCCTACAATGAAAGGTTAAGTGAGATAATCAATGAATCACATTCTCTTGGTGACCCTATTTCTAATGTTAGAGTAGTTCATAAGATATTAAGATTTGTTCCTAAAAGATTCGATGCTAAAATTTGTGCTATTGAAGAGGCAAAAGATACAGATAAGTTAAGTCAAAATGAGTTAGTGAGTATTCTTAGAACATATGAAATAAACACTAATCAAGTTGATGAAACTAATGCTGATAAAAAAGTTGTGGTTTTTAAAGGGGAAACATCAAACAATCCTGAGTCTCAACCTATCATTACTGAAGTTGACACGGATGAAGAATTGCTTGATAAATGTCTCAAGGATCCTAACAACATTGCCTTACTTATTAAGCACTTTAATAAGTTTCTTAAGAAATCTGTGAACAAATCTAGTAACATTCAGCCTAAGATTCAAATCAACACATCAACACCTCAACTAGAAAGGAGAAAAATTCAATTCACACCAAGACTATCAAATAGTGAAGGCAAACCAAGGTATGATCCTGAATTTCGAAAATCAGTTCAATGCAATGCTTGTTCTGGTTATGGCACATTATGCAAATGAATGTGCCAATACTAGACTTAAGCAAAAACTTAACTTTAGTGCTACCTTGAGTGATGATTCTGATGATGATCTTGATGAGTTAAATGAGAATGAATATTCTAATTTTACCAGAATTGATTATAATGATTCCTTAGATGATGATCTGGATGAAACAGATTCTGATGATGTACCTGATGCTTCAACATCTACAGAAACATCAGAACAGAGTCACCCAGATTTGAACTGTTTTAATGGTTCAGTTGATGATGCAGGAAAAAGGACTGATGACAATGAATACCAAAAGTTGTTAGATGATTGGAAGAATCAGAAACTCACTCTTAATTCTTTGAATAAAAAGAATGAGGATCTGATAGACACAATCACCAAGCTAGAAGTTATTATTACCAAAAGAGATCTGGAAATCTGTAACTTAAAGGAAAAAATGTTAAATTCTACCTTATGTTTCAAGAAATATTCCAAGAGTGCTTCTGAGGTAAATAATGCTATAGCTACTGGTAAGTCTAATAATCATAGTATAGGTTATGATGGTACTACTGCCTCTATTTCTGATAAATTTAGAAAACCTGTGAAGTTTGTGAAGGCAAATGTTGACACATCTACTGTAACATCAGCACAAACAGATCCTCACAAGGTTAAAAGGAAGTATATATGTCATTACTGTTTCAAAGTTGGTCACATTCGTCCTTATTGTATAAAGTTTTTTGAAGAACAGATAAACTTGAAAATGTTGCATAAGAAACTGTCACCTCCTGGTAAACATTTTCTGAAATATGCATGGACACCAAAAGCTACCTGTAATGTTGTTCATACCTCCTTAAAAGCATGTCTACCTGATTTATGGTACTTTGATAGTGGTTGTTCTAGACATGTGACAGGTCGTATTGATTTCTTGTCTGATTATGTGACCTTGAATAGTGGTAGTGTTACATATGGTGGTGGTTCTAAAGGAAAGATTGTTGGTAAAGGAACTTTGAATGTTGAAGGTTTTCCTAAGCTTAAAAATGTCTTACATGTTGATGGCTTACTTGCAAATCTGATTAACATTAGTTAACTTTGTGATGATAATTTGCATGTGAAATTTGATAAAGATTCATGTTATGTTCTTAATAAAGATGAAGTTTGTGTCATGACTGGTACTAGGTCAGCTGATAATTGCTATCTTATTGGAACAAATATGTGTAACTTGTCAAAACATGATGAAAATATTCTATGGCATCAAAGATTGGGTCATGCAAATTACAGAGCAATGAAAAAGCTAATCAAAGCAGATGCAGTAAAAGGAATTCCAGAACTGAGGTTCCACAATACCACTGTATGTGGACCATGCCAAAAAGGTAAGCAGGTAAGAATGTCACACAAAATGTTGTCACATTGTACTACACATCGAACACAAAATGTTGTCACATTGTACTACACATCGATGCTTTGAATTACTGGACATGGATTTGATGGGTCCTATGGAAACTGAAAGCATTGGAGGAAAGAGGTATTCCTTAGTTGTGGTAGATGTTTTTTCTAGATATACCTGGGTAGAGTTTTAGAGAGACAAATCTGAAGCATTTGCTGCATTTAAAATTCTTTATAAGAGGTTCAAAAATGTGTTTAACTTGAAAGTTGGCCGTATTACAACTGATCATGGTAGGGAATTTGAAAACAACATGTTTAATGATTTTTGTGATAAAAAGGGTATCTTGCAAGAATATTCATCTCCTAAAACTCCACAATAAAATGGAATTGTTGAAAGAAAGAATAGAACTTTACAAGAAATGGCTAGAGTCATGCTTACATCTAAATGTCTTGCTAAGAAATTTTGGGGAGAAGCAATGAATACTGCATGCCATATTATTAATATGGTTTTTATTCGTTCTGGCACAAATCAAACACCTTATGAGATTTTGAACAATAGAAAACCTAATGTGAAATATTTTCATGTATTTGGTTGTGTGTGTTATATTCTGAATGATAGGGATCAACTTCATAAGTTTGATTCTAAAAGTGATAAAGGTTTCTTTTTAGGCTATTCTAGAAATAGTAAAGCTTATAGAGTTTATAACCTTAGAACTAACACTGTTCAAGAATTTGTTAATGTTGTGTTTGATGATGATAAAGGTCTTACAGATGACAAAGATGAAGAAGATGTATCACAGGTTACTGACACTTCTGAGAATACACTAAAGTCTAAAAATGTTGCACCAAATGTTAACACATCTGGGTCAACATCTATAGAACAGTCAACTGTAACTTCACAGAATGATCAGTATGTTCCCAAAACGAATCCTTCTTCAAGAATAGGCAAAAGTCATCATTCTGACCAGATCATAGGCGATGCTACAGTTGGAGTGCAAACAAGAGGAAGAGTAAGATCAAACAAGGTAGATGTGGTAAGAACAATATGCATGTCTTCTATGTGTAATGTTGTAAATGCTGAATGCTATTTATCTGAAATCGAACCTAAGAGTGCTAAAGAAGCCTTAACTGATGAAAGCTGGATTAATGTTATGCATGAAGAACTTGGTCAGTTTGAAAGAAATGAAGTGTGGACACTTGTTCCTAGACCTAGTCATACTAATGTCATTGGAACAAAGTGGATATTCAAGAATAAAATTGATGAATCTGGTAATATTGTTAGGAACAAGGCTTGGTTGGTAGCACAAGGTTACACCCAAGTTGAACGAGTTGATTTTGATGAAACTTTTGCACCTGTTGCTAGGACAGAATCTATTAGATTACTGCTAGCTATTGCATGTTTTATTGATATTAAACTTCATCAAATTGATGTAAAGGCTGCATTTCTAAATGGCATATTGAATGAAGAAGCATATGTTGAACAACCTAAGGGATTTGAAGATCCACAGTATCCTGATCATGTATATAAACTTAAGAAAGCATTGTATGGTCTTAAACAAGCTCCTAGAGCATGGTATGGTAGACTTACTGACTTTCTTTTGGAATATGGATTTATTAGAGGAGAGGCAGGTAGAACTTTGTTCATTAAGCACACTGAAGATGATATACTAATTGCTCAAATATATGTAGATGACATTGTGTTTGGTTCTACTTGTGATAAAATGTTGAGTAAATTTGTTGAGACAATGACTGCAACATTTGAAATGAGTATGGTTGGAGACTTGAATTATTTTCTAGGTCTTCAAATCAAACAATGCAGTGATGGTATTTTCTTCTCCCAGAGTAAGTATGCTAAGAATTTGGTTAAAAGATTTGGTCTTGAGAATTCAAAACCAATGAAAACTCCTATGGGATCTTCTTTGAAACTTTGCAAAGATAGTGCTGGAACAGATGTTGATCCAACACTTTACAGATCCATGATAGGTCGTTTATTATATCTAACCTCTAGTAGATCAGATATTATGTACAGTGTGTGTGTTTGTGCTAGGTACCAAGCTAATCCAAAGGAATCTCACCTGAATGCTGTGAAGATGATTATCAAGTATGTTTCAGGTACAAGTGACCTTGGAATCTGGTATACTAAGGACACCAAAAACATTTTGATAGGCTACAGTGATGTTGATTGGGCTGGAGATATAGATGATAGAAACAGTACGAGTGGAGGATGTTTCTACATGGGAAACAATTTTGTATCATGGCATAGCAAGAAGAAAAATTGTGTTTCACAATCTACTGCAGAATCTAAGTATATAGCTGCTGGAAGCTGCTGTACACAACTCTTGTGGCTGAGCAAGATGTTCCATGACTATGGTATTGAGAATGGTATACTAACAATCTTTTGTGATAATACTAGTGCCATTAACATTTCTAAGAATCCTGTACAACACTCACTCACAAAACACATTAGCATAAGACATCATTTTATGAGAGATTTAGTAGAGAAGAATATTGTTAAGTTGGAGTAAATACCTACTGAGAAACAAAATGCTGACATTTTTACTAAGGCATTAGACCATGAGAGATTCTCTATCTTGAGGAAATCTCTTGGCGTGAGCACTATCTGAAAAAATTCGGATGGGTGTTGTCACAAATGCGTCAGCATTTGGGACAACATCATGGGTTGTATAAATTCTATAAGCTGAATCTATCTCTTACTTAGTTAAATAATTTCTATGTAAAATATCTACGAATCTAAGAACCTTGAAGTGCAAAAATAAACATGTCTCACACCTCTCAAATGCATAAAAATGAGAATGTTATTAGCATACTAAAAGATGTACCAAATCACTGAGTAATTACGGAGCACGGAGTTCACTACTACGATGCCTTCTCTTCAAAAGGTGATATTTGGTAAAAACATCAATATATTTGTAATCCATTAAGTAAGTATGGGGCACGGAGTTCGCTACTACGATGTACTCTACAGGAACAATGGATCAATACAAATTAGATGTTATAACCCAAAAAGAAAAATATGGAGCAACACAAATGAAGCAAATTCATGTAAAAATCGTGTTGAGGTGTTTGTAACAGTTTTGAGCATAACATTGCCTGATTTAAATTTATTTTTATTAGTTGTAACTATTTTATTATTAATTGGGATTTATTTCATTTTATTTAATTACTGACCCACATTTTTTTATTTTTTCAGATTATGCGAATTTTATTCTGGAAGCTTCTTAATTATTTAATTAAATTAATTAAATGGATTTTCCCCCACTAATTACCCATGATCTATATTGTGACTAATTATGTGGAGCATTATCGAAAATTTTTGGATTATTTCATTTAACCTCCAACTACAAAACTCTCTCTATAAATATCACTCATAAGATTAAATTCTAATGCTAATCGTGATTTTTGATTTTGTTGAGTACTAAGTTTTGCAGAATTGTTTTGGTGGCCGTGTATTTCCAAATTGTTGTATACACTCTCTTAGCTTGCCTTGGAAATCCAACCGTCCCTTAAATGGCTGGAAACCAACCTCAATCTCACTCTCACCCTGCTTCTGAAACTTCCGAACGAACTGCCCAAAACTCTCTCGAAATACTTGCTTCAATGGCCTCGCAACAATCCAACTCCTCAAATGTCAACTCCAATGTCTCTGCAACACCATCAACAACCGCTCACACTCCTCAAACTGTTCCACCAACTACTCCACCAACTACCCACATCCCACAAGATTCAACCGTTGAACAGTTTACGAGGGCTGTGGAAGAGGTGTCTGATACTCTTCGAATTACCGGTCATCTACCCGTGATGACATTCGGAGATATCACTGTAGATATCTCGAGCTATTTGGCCGAACAAACTGCTCAAATGGCTGCTGCAACAAAAAACCCTAATCCTACTGTTCCTGTTTCAACGGAAGAAAATGTTGAAACCGTTGTTGAAGGAGACGTTGCTGATGCATCCGATTCTGAGGATGAAGAAATGGAGGACGCACAGGCTTCTGATTCTGGTACAAATTCCTCTCTTTCACCTTCTGACGAGTCTGCACCTATTCCTTTCAAGAAAAATGTGCAGAAAGGGAAAAGACAGAGAAGCCCTGTACAACGAAGGAGATCGTACCGTGTGTTCACTCGTGTGGATTACTCTGAATCCATGAGGAAGAAGAAGAAAGTTGGAGCTGATGCTGGTGAACCCATTCAAGTATTCACTGATTCTGATGAAGAAACTGAAGTTGCTACTGTTGCTGCAAAGAAACCAAAGAAAGTTGTTGTTGAGAAACCAATAGAGAAGAAAACTGTTGCTGATCCTAAAGGGAAAGGGAATGCCAAAATGATCCCTGAAGAAGAACCTGCTGAATCAGACTCTGATTCTGATTTCAATGTTTGCCTAAGAGATATGCAAGAATCTCGTAAGAAGAATGCTGAGTCATTTGCTGCTGCAAAGGAATCCACACCAGAACCTGATGATGGTGGAAGTGGAGACAGCTCATCTTCTGAGGCAAAGAGCTCATCTGCTGAAGCAAAGAGCTCATCCAAAAGCTCCTCTGCACATGATGGAGACACTGATCCTGATGAGGAACTACCTTCTGAGGAAGAAAGCGAAGGTAGCTCTGATCACTATAATTATGTTGAGAAAATGTTAGAAATTTACTCTAAGAGGAAGCTGTTGATTGAGAAAAGAATTAATGTGCCTGATTTTGATAGTAAGGGGATGATTAAGTTTTTAGAGGATAGAAATCTTTTGAATGCTGTTACATTTGGTGAAGCTTTTCTTATAAACTGGTCTTATGAGTTCTATGCATGTATGAAGAAAAGCTCTGGTAGAAGAAGTTCTAGGTCCTATGGTACTGTTAATTTTAGGGGGAGGGATGTACCATTCACTCCAGAACTTATTAATGAGTTCTTGCACACTCCTAATGTTGATGAGGATGATGATCTGTATATGGATGTTGTGATTACTGCAATCACAGGGGGTAGAAAGACTAAGTGGACTAGGAAGATGCTAGCTAGACACCTTAACCTCCTTACATTCTGTGTTGTATAAGTTGATCATATACAATTGGATCCCCACTACTAACACCACTAAGATTACAAGAGATCAAGCCATTCTTATGTATAAGATTTATATACTTAAGAAGTTCAATCTAGGACATACTATGTTTCACCATATGAGGAAGTTTACTGGGAAAACTACTGGGAAAGGAAATCTGACCTATCCAGTCTTGATTTCAAATTATCTGAAGCACCATGGCTTCACTGCTAAGAAGACTGATGTTTTGAGGGGGAGAGTACCACTGCTTGCTATTGATCCTGCCTTACTGATTGGGGACAGAGTAATTGATCTGCCCATAGTTGCTCCTGGTACTGATAGTCCACAGAGATCTTCCAGACCCTCTACCTCTGCTCAACCAGGCCCTTCCAGACCACATCAGAGAAATGCACCCCCAAATGTTGAGAACATCCATATCAACATTTCTGGCAATGTGTATCTTTCACAGGAATTCATCAAACTACAACTCCAACACTTGCAGGAAACAATTGATGAGCTCTAGTTCCTGAAGGACAGGTGGACCAATCTGCTTTCACCTACAACAGGGGGAGTACCACCACCATCAAACTCCAATGTGGTGATTGAAGAGTTGAATGATGATGGAGTTCCAACTGCTGCTACTGGTGATGGACTTGATGTTGCTGATGCTCAAGTGACTGAAGTAGTTGCACACCTTGCATCTACTTACTTTGTGGATGAAGCTGATGATGATGCTGCTGAGATGGAGACCTTGTATGGTGATCTCCACTGATGAACAGGGACAAGCTACAAGACAGGGGGAGATCTGATATTTATTCAGTTTCAATCTCTGTAATTGATGTTTAAGTTTAATTTCTGAAATTCTGATACACTTGTTATTTACTTTTTAGACGATAGGTTGTTTATTGTTTACAACTTGCTTAATTATGGTTACATTTGGTGATATTTTTTTACTGCCCTTGCTTAATTTGTTTACAGGTTACCATGTGTATACTGCAGGTTGTATAGTATTAGTTTATGTCCATTTGTTTTGTTTATTGTTTTTGCTCTGATGTTTGTTATTCTGTTTTTGTTAGTGTCTTACTTAGATTCTAAGTTAATTCTTCCAGTTCAACTTATGATCTTAGTAAAGTTACTTATGTTGTGAATAAGTGTACTGTTTATATTTATTCTATTTTGGATAAAATTGTTTTGATCCTTTGGCACATATCATTATGAAATTATCCTTGATCTTCATTTGATTTGATCCAACGGCTACAACAGGTATTGTCTTGACTAGTGCTTAGCAATGATGTCAACCTCGACTAAGTACATAAAACTGAGTATGTATAGAAATATATGTGCATCAGGTGTGTTGTAGTCGAAAGGTCAAATTGGGGGAGATTGTAGATGTTGTTAATCCTTAAATGCCTTAACATTATCAACAACATCTTAATTTGACCTTCCGAGATTTTTTCTAAGGGGATGTTTCTTTTTGGTTTTAAAAACCAGGTTTTGGATTTCAAGATCCAAAACCCGTTTTACTTCGGGATTTAAAAACCGGTTTTCAAAATCCACTCAAAATCACCCTTATCAAACATATTGATTTGACATAAAGTTATATCTATATAATATTACTCCAATCATTATATTCTTTTTCAACAATAATATAATAATACTATAATAATATAATAATACAATAATATAATAAATTTAATCAACTAATCATTATAATCTCACCAAACAATAATATAATAATACAAACTCATTCAATCTTACAACTTGATTTGACATAAAGTTAAATCCTTCACTATTCCAAAACCCAAAAGAAACACCCATATTACTATTCATCGGGATTTCAAAAACCAGGATTTCAAAAATCTGGTTTTTAAAACCACCCAAAGCCCAAAAGAAACATCCCCTAAGTCTTTTCTGAAATGCTACATTAAATGTTGATCTAAATGTTGTCGCATTTCTGGCAGGATCTAGAAGCTTCTACAAGGATCTGGAACCTAAAAGATTCCAGAACATTGCAGAACATGCTAGAGCAGTCTGGAACCATTTAGAACGACCTGGAGCATACAAGAAGGATCTAGAAAGATCATGGAAGTTGAGCTCCTAAAAAATAGGACCTCAATGTGGAAGCCTCTAGAATTCGTATCCCACTTCTATAAATACCGATTGAAGGCTTCATTATTCAGTGTATTCTATTCGAGTAATATCCTAGACCGAGCGTTCATCCCTGTTAGGATTTGTGGCCAATAGTTTTACATTTTAGATCATACGAAGTATCCCACCCGTATGGCTGTGTGTCTTGTTATCTATTGAAAGTGTAATCATAGACAGACTAGGCATTTAGATAGTGTGTAATCTTATACACTTAGATCGTTTTCTAAACTTGGCACCTGCCTCGTTTATAGTTTCAATTGTGAAGGTTATTGTTGTAAAATTTCACACAACATTTGTACTTGAAGATAAGTATTGATTTACACCATAAGACAAACATAGATTTTTATTTATAAAATCTATGTTAAAATATTTCCATTGTGTCACGTTTGTTTTTAGTGTTTCAAGTCTTCCGCTGTGTATCTAAATTTCTGATATTTTGTTAGAGTCAGTGTTGTGCAATTTGTCTCAACATTTAGTACAACATATTTTTACTTAAACTTAAACACTTCATACACCGCACACTTTCAGGCCCAGTGACCCCCATGCCCCAACGTGCCTCTGTCCCTGGTTGTAGGACCTAAATAAAATATCGTAAGTATTATTTTTTAAAATTAAATAAAAATAATGAAATTTATTAATAAAAAAATAGGAATAATGATATTGTACGAAAGAAGATGTATATTTTACTTTTAAAAATTCAAGTTTGGTTAAGTCAAGGTTAGTGAGGATATATTTAAAAGTGAAAAATTAAAGGATGGATGGTACCCTAATTTATAACGAAGCAAGAGAGTAATTAAACGTGATTACTTTCTGGAACAAGAATATTTTGTTGAGATAAATGACCTTCGACAAATTATACTTCAGTGTGGAGTGATCAATAATTATCGAGAATTAAAAAAATATTTACTTCCGGTAATTTTTATCTTTTTAAAAAAAATCTTCCCAAAAATTAAATATAAAAAATTAATTTTCATTTCTCATAATTTTGTAAATAGTCCAATTTTTTGTGGAGACACCAAAACGACATCATTTCATTCACGCTTTTGTTAACCGCTTATAAAAATTGTAATGTGGCAAAACTCATATAGTGTGAAAAATTAAATTAACCCATTTATGAAATTATCACGGGTAAATTAACCAATTTACGAAATTAACGTACATTAATTTTTTTAAATCTTTTTAAGATAGTTTTTTTTTTAAATGAAAGTTACATAAAATAAATACTCACCCCCTCCACCAAATGTAGTCCTATTGGAGTGGGGTATATGTTTTAAAGAAAATGTGGATGAAGTGGGTAAAATAAGGATATTTTAGAGTATTAAGAGGTCCATTATAAATAAAGTGATTGTATGACAATTTAAGTAATTAATTGATGTTTGAAAGGTAATGATTTCCATAAAGTGTATCCGACTATATTTTATGGACGAAGAATATAAGATAAATGATACTCCGTATTAAATTTCTTGGATTGAGGGATTAAATTTTTTTTTTCTCATAATTATCAAGATAACATACAAATACAATGGTATTAGTGGCACATAGGATTGCGAAGATGGTTCTTGATTCTTCTCACCCTTAAGATTGGGTTGGAGTGAAAATTTTCTTTGAAAACATATAGAACAAATAAAAAAAAACGTGGATCTTGACGAATATTGCAGAATTCAAGTACTAGAATTCAAAGAATACGTTGTTTAATTAATGTATATCAAAACACCATAATGTTCACATGGGCCACTACACTTGCAAATGACCACCAATCACGTTGCACGCAAATCTATAGTACACCCATACATACCTTTTTATTCTTTAAAGTAGTTCTTAGGGTTAGGTAATAATATTACTTGGTAGGTGGGTTTTATATTTCGAAAAGTGAAGAGACGACTAATCAACCCACAAATTAAGTGGTAGGTGAACTATATCCTACGTTCACGTGGGATATATTCCACCTAATTAATCATCAACTCCTTAAAATCAATTCAAAATAAAAACTTATGCAAATACTCGCAACCTCCCACCAAGATTGACTTACACATATTTTCTACCCACATTAAGAGTAGTAACTTACTATAATTAGAACATTAATTATGTATTTTATTTTTCTATTCTATTCTATTATGTTCTATTTTTTTTTTTAAATCTTGGTATCCAACCTAAGGATCGACTAATTTGGAGAACCAATTCTACCGCCAAGTTGCGTAATTCCCTTTTAAAGTCAGAACAACCCTTAGAAATTATTTGCACCTGAAGGATTTCTAACTTAGTTAACTGGCCCTTTAAAAATTGTTTACTTATTAGAAGTTTCAAATTTGAGACATAAAAAAAACACTTCTAAGTTTCAAACCTACACCATTAGGTCAATTTCTTAGATATTTAACACCACGTACACTTCATTTTTTAATGTTCGTGTATCATTACTCATGTACAAATAATTCCAAAACAGGGGGAGTAATAAATCTATGGACGGATGCATATTAAAATAAAACATATCTTTACGGGACTGAGCGAATAGAATAAAACACTCATTTATTTCTCTACAATTTATTGTGCGAGTTAGTCAAATAGTGAAATAGATCTTAATTAACGATAAATCGCATTCCATGCAAACCCGTGTGAATCTCAGTTCAGAGTTAAGTATGTGTTATACCTAGTCAAATAAGTCAATCTTTGACAAGTCAATCCTAGTCACTAGCTTGCGTGGCGAGGACCGGTCAACCAAGTCGTGCGACGACTAGTCAACAAGACGAAGAAAATGTAATATTAAGTAACGTATTTAATATAATTAAGTGCTCGCCCAAAGATGTTGGCGAGCACATGTTTAGTTAGCTGCTCGTCCAAAGATTGTTGGCGAGCAGGTGTTTATTTAGCTAGAGAAGACAAGTGTTGAAACCTTGGGAGACAGCGTAAGACATGGCGACCAGGTCCTCCGGCCACCACCGTGACGGCATCTCAGCGAGCAGGTTTTGTCGACGGGCAGGTTTTCCGGACGAGCAGGTTTTTCACCTCCTCGACACCTCGCCGAGGACGACCACCAGAGGCGGTTTAGCATTAAATGTGTCGTCCCATCACCTTTTCGGGCAGAAAGAAGGGTCCACTATGGAGGCACCACGTGTAAAGGGTGGGCAGCCCCAAAAACCACTATATAATGCCTAAAAGGCTCATTTGTAAGAAAAAAGTAACATTTCCTACCAAAACCTTCAACCCTAACAATAAACTCTCCCAAGCTTCATAGCTTTAGTCCAAGAAGCTACTTTTGGTGTTCTTCACTGTTCTTCATACTTTTCATCATTAATCATCATATTAATCCGTATAAACACGTAATAAACCCCCGATAATCATATATGTTTGTATCGTGCTAACAAATAGTCCACATCCGAATCATCCCGACAAAAGCACCTACAATATTTGGCGCTAGAAGGAGGGGTCCTTTTACGTGTTCTTCATCTCAATTTCAACCGATCATCGAGTGATTGGCTTGCAAACTCTTTGTTTCAGGTTTTAATCGGTAGATCTACCTTTTAAAGCATCGTTTACGTATTTTAGTGTTCTTCGTTTTCTTGAATATTTTTGGTTTTCGAGACATATTTTGGAGTTTGATCTCCTTGTAATTGTGTTTTCAAGCTTCTTTTGTTGTTACTTTGCTAGAATAGTAGTTGTAATAGCACGTTCTTCTGCGTAAGAACTTTAAATCTTTTGTTTTAAGCGTCGAGAGCTTAGAACAGTCTTATCTTTGTAACCTTTTTAGAAAAGACACTCTTTAAACGATGTCTCAGCACTCTCATGATGGAATTCCACCACCCGGAGGGAACGAACACCCTCCGCCGCCGGTGGTTCCGGCAACAAATTCTTTTGGGAACATCAACTTGGGGGACATCTTAAAAGATCCCCAACATCTGAAGACTTCTCTGACTTCCTCATAGAAAAGAGGAGGCTAATCGAAGTACAGGAAGTAGAAATGGCCAAAGATCAGGAGTTCGACAGAGGTCGCAAGGCAAAGGCGAGGGCTAATGTTAATGATGAGGACGACCGCTCCTATCACTCATTTTCTATTCGTCCCTAGGACAAGGGGAGAAATAAAGCACTTGATCGTTCCCACAATAGCCATACTGGAGATTCGCACGCTCGGAACTCTGTTTTCAATCGAGTGGGCGACAAGGACCCGAGGGCTCCTCGCCCATTAAATTTTGACCTCGGGCGACGACCAGGGGGTGACGACCACAGAGATCGTGGTGGAAAGAAAGGAGATAGGGTCTCCGCCCTTGACCGAGTAGGGCCAGGCTCGCGAGCACCGTCTAAGAGTTATCGCAGCCACCATTCAAAGAGACATTCCCCCAGGCGATCACACCATGGTGATCACCCCGCTGCATCTCAAGGGAGCCGACGAGACGAGGTCGTCGTCCCCCGACCACAGACTGTCGAGGAGGGGCAGATCGCCCAGTTCCTCGAAACACAAAAATTGATGAAGTTGGAAATGGAGACCCTGCGAGCGGAGGTGGTCGCATCAAAGCAAGGGACTGCCCCACCAGTCACTTTGCCCACTCCTCCACTAAGTGTTATGATCCTCACCGCCCCCATTCAGAGGAAGATACAGATGCCTTCTATGGCAGCATACGATGGGACGTCCGACCCCAAGGTGCATTTGTCCAAGTACGCGAGCTACATGGCCTCAATCGGGGCAACGGACGCCACTCAATGCAGAAACTTCTCCCTGACCTTGGGAGACCGGGCTCATCGGTGGTACACCACTTTGGGTGCCGGATCCATCACCTCTTTCATTGAGCTGGGGCAACAATTCTTGACTCACTTTGGGTCAATTGCTGCTCGCCCAGCCTCAAAGCAACGTTTGGCCAACGTTCGCCAGACACTGACCGAATCAGGAAATGACTTTATCGAGCGCTTCGATAGGTTGGTGATTGATGGGGAGGCAGTTAATGATGAGATAAATTTGATCTCGGCTATTTCCGGTCTGAGAATAGGTTCCAAGCTCTGGGAATCTATGCATACCTCTTTCCCCGTTTCTTATGTGGATTTCCGCAGTCGGGCGGGAACTTTTATTCAAATGGAAGAGATAATGGACGCCGCCAAGGCTAACGAGCAGCCTGAACCGGCCAAAAAATTCTGGCCAAAGAAAAATTTCAACACTTGGGAGCCTTCCCAGCTAAAGAAGGCGACCACTCAGGGCGGCAGTGCTCGCCTAGCAAATTTCAGACCTTTCGAGGAGTCTCCTGAGATTCTTCAGTTCAGAGAAGCTCTCTCTGTTGATCCTAGGGGCATTTTTGATGCAATCAGGGGAAAGAATCTGCTCCCCCAAGCCAAGCCAATGCATATGAATGATAATAATCTGGATGGTAGTAAATTCTGCAACTACCACAACTCAATCGGCCACCATACCAATGGGTTCCGAGACTTAGTGAGAAATCTTTTCAAGCTATACAACGAGGGCAAGCTCGCCCAGTTCATCAAGTCCGGAGATGGGAATGGCGATAACAATGGCAAGAAACGTCGCGACGACAGCGACGACCTTCGCCAACAGTTGAATCGTCAGAAATTGACTCCCCCAATGCCGAACACTCCTTCGAGCGACGTCAACTTCGTCGGCGGTCTACATATGGTGACAGAAGGCCCGTTGGGGGGCACGGAATCTGGTAATACTCTATCTGTTCGCCGACAGCAGAGTGAGATGCGAGCACTAAACAATGTGCACCAAGTGTGCGTCGCAGGGGCTGCCGAGAAGCCCATCTCACACCAAGTCCTCTTCACGGACGATGATCTCAACGGAGTGGTCCAACCAAACAACGATGCTTTTGTCGTCTCCGGGAAGATTATGGGCACGAATGTCCATAGAATGATGATCGATACTGGGGCATACACCAATGTCCTATTCAAACACACCTTGGATGCTCTCGGCGGATATGCTGAATATATCGAGCCTTGCATCGATATCATCGTAGGATTCGGAGATACTCACTCCCATCCGATAGGAAGGATCAGGCTATCATTGGAACTAGTGTCAACGAAAGAGCCAGCAATGCATCTCACCAGGCAGCTCGAATTCATGATCGTCGACATGCCATCCTCATATAATGTTTTCCTCGGCCGACCTTTCTTCGACGAGTTCAAGGCGGCCGCTTCAACTTATTTCTACTGTGTTAAGTATCTGACCCCGACGGGAGTTATAACCGTCAAGGGCGACCAGATGCGAGCGAGGGAGTGTCTCGTCCGTTTTGCTAAGCGTCATTCTAAAGCAACTACTATGATTGGCCAGTATATCGAGTGTCAAAAACAAAAAGAACAAATGAACTACTTAGAGGGTTTTCCCAGCAAGTATAAAAAAATCGAAGTTGGGGAATCTAGTCGACGTTTCGACGACCACCTAGCAGAGGTGAACGAGCACACCTCCATGCAAGTGGACGACCACACCCCAATGGAGATAGACGAGCAGACAGGTTCAGGCGATTAGATCCCCGACGACCAGGTTCCAGAAAATTTTCCAGATCTGGAGCCTAGGTTAGGCTTTGAGCCAGAATTCGGAATCGAGGATCCTCGTTGGAAGGAGCCTAAAGAGCAGGCAACTCCAACGGAGGACTTTGGAACCATTCATTTAAACGAAGCTCGTCCGGAACTCGAGGTATTCATAGGTTCAAATTTACCAGAGAAATTGCGATCAGATATGGTCGCATTTTTGAAAGAAAACATCGGAGCTTTCGCCTGGTCGCACGAGGATATGGTGGGCATCGATACGAACCATGCCTGCCACAGGTTAAATATTGATCCAACAAGAAGACCCATCACCCAAAAACAAAGAAAATTTAGGCCTGACAAATATGCGGCTATGGCGGTCGAAGTCAAGAAATTGATCGACAACAAACTAATTGAGAAAACTGGAACTGATCCTGAGTGGTTGGCAAATCCAGTGCTCTTCAAAAAAACGACTAGGTCGTGGAGATTGTGTATAGACTTCACAAATCTAAACGATGTCTGTCCGAAAGATCACTTTCCGATGCCCCACATCGATCATCTGGTAGATAATACAGCGGGGCACGAGATGTTAACTTTCATGGACGCTTTCGCGGGATACCATCAGATTGCAATGCATCCCGACGACCAGCGACATACGGCTTTCATAACAGCAACCGACATGTACAGTTGGAAAAGAATGCATTTTGGTTTGAAAAACGCGGGGGCAACATACCAAAGACTGGTAAATAAGATGTTTGAGAAACACATCGGCGAAATGGTGGAGGTCTACATCGATGACATCGTTGTCAAAAGCTTACGGAAAGAGGATCACCTACACCACCTTGCCATGACATTCGATATTTTGAAAGAATACAACATGAAGTTAAATCCGAAAAAATGCAGTTTTAGAGTTAGCTCCAGAAAATTTCTGGTGCACTTGGTTAGCCAGCGGGGCATCGAGGCGAATCCGAGTAAAATTCAAGTAGTCATCGACATACAAAGCCCATGGAATGTGAAAGAAGTACAAAGGTTGACAGGATGCCTTGCATCGCTGAACAGATTCATTGCACGAACGGGCGATCGTTGCAAAACTTTTTTCGATGCTTTGAAAAAAGGGAGGTTCGAATGGACTGACGAGTGTGAAAAAGCTTTTGAAAAGCTGAAAGATTATCTATCGGATCCGAAGGTCCTGTCTAAGCCAGTCCCGGACGAAATTTTGTATCTCTACTTGGCGGCCACTGACTGTGCGATCAGTTCAGTGCTCGTCCGAGCAGAGGGGAGCACACATCTACCAATCTACTACGTAAGTCAATCACTGAGAGATGCAGAGTTGAGATACACTCTGATGGAAAAATTGGTACGCTTTAGTCATGAGTGTTAGAAAGCTAAGGCAGTACCTGTTCGACCACGAGGTGGTCGTCCTGACGACATTTCCTCTTCGGCGAGCACTGCATTGTCCGGATACCACTGGAAGACTTTTGAAATGGTCGGTGGAAATCGGGCAATTCGGGCTCACCTACGCGCCCAGAACGGCAATTAAAGGACAAGTATTGGCAGAATTCATCGTGGAACTCACTTTCCCGGATAAACTTGACAAGGAAATCGAACTTCCTTGGACCTGTACGTCGATGGTTCTTCTACGAGCACCAAAGCAGGGGCAGGAATCGTCCTAACCAGCCCAGCCGGACAGACTTTTGCTTCGGCGATCGAGTTCGAGTATCGGGCAACCAACAACAAGGCAGAGTACGAGGCTCTGGTCGTGGGAATCAAGATGGCTATGGCCGTGGGCGCCAGAAAACTGAATTTTTTTCTGACTCTCAGCTAGTGGTTTGTCAAATAACAAGCGAGTACGAGGCTCGCGGCGACCAAATGTTAAAATACCAAGACTTGGTGAAAGGATTTCTCGAGCAATTCGATCAAATTCACATCGAGCAAATCCCTAGGGAGGAGAATACGCAAGCAGATGTTTTAGCTCGGATGGCCACTTTAGAGGGGGAGGCAATATTTTCAGAAGCAACCATCACTAAGATTTCTTCCCCATCAGTGAGCAGAAGTCAAATTTTACAGGTTGAAGCGACCAGCGACGAGGACTGGAGAACGCCGATCACCAAGTACATCAAGACCGGCGAGCTCCCAGAAGACAGAGTAAATGCAACCAAACTACAACTCAGGTCGGCTAGGTACACTGTGTTCGCGACCAGCTGTACAAACGAGGTTTTTCAATGCCTTTGTTGAAATGCCTTGGAGATGATCAAGCGAAGATCGTCATGCATGAAATCCCCGATGGAGTATGTGGAAATCACACAGGGGGGCAAGCACTCGCTTTAAAGATCATGAAGCAAGGCTACTTTTGGCCTACCCTGAAAAAGGACGCAATCCATTACGCGCAGACGTGCAAGAGATGTCAAGTCGTCGCTCCCGCCATACACTCACCACCAGACGAGCTCACATCGGTGTATAGTTCTTAGTCTTTCGCGAAGTGGGGGATCGACATCATCGGACCTTTCCCACCAGCTGCAGGGGGAGTAGTTTTCGTCGTAGTAGCAGTCGATTACTTCACCAAATGGACAGAGGCAAAGGCACTAAAGACCATCACCTCAGCTTAAATGACAAATTTCATCTGGAAAAACATCATCTGCAGGTTTGGCCTACCACAAGCTATCGTGACGGACAACGGCCGATAATTCACGAGTCAAGACATGCTGGAATTCTGCTCAAAGTGGAACATCAAGAAACTTTTTTCAACACCCTATCATCCACAATCAAACGGTTAGGTAGAGGCGATCAACAAAATAATCAAGCATACTTTGAAGGCTAAGCTGGATGGTTTAAAGGGCAAATGGGCCGAAGAGCTGCACATGGTTCTGTGGGCATATCGGACGACCACGAGGATTTCTACGGGTGAAACGCCGTTCGCACTCGCGTTCGGAACCGAAGCTGTCATACCAGCAGAAGGACAGGTCGCCACTTTTCGAGTGGCAAACTATGACGAGCAGTTGAATAATGATGCACATCTCTCCGACTTGGATTTCCTAGAAGAGCGAAGACTAACAACGGACGAGAAGAATGTGGTCTACAAGCAAAGGTCAGAACGCTACTACAACACCAAAGTACGTGCTCGCCAATTTACTATCGGCCAGCTCGTACTTCGGCGGGCGACGGAGCAGTCCATTGGCATACTTGGCCCGACTTGGGAAGGTCCGTACCGAATCACGCGCACACTCCTGAACGGATCATACGAATTAGAAGACCTCGAAGGCAAGCCGAGCAGATACCCGTGGAATGCGGTCAAATTGAAGAAGTATTATCAGTAAGTTTTTAAATTCCGTACATTTGTATAGTTTGTATCTAGTTATCGTTTAAATAAATGTCAAGTTTAAATTTCATCAAATGTTAGGAAAATTTTAGAAATTCTAGATGAGGCTCTGCGTAGCCGGCTAAGAAAAGAGTTCAACCGACGAATGGTTAACTCTAAAAGATGAGCACTCTTTCCTAAAGATGCTCGCAAGGTAGTGACGACGACGATCACTATCTGAAAAACAAAAGAGTTCAACCGACGAATGGTTAACTCTAAAAGACGAGCACTCTTTCCTAAAGATGCTCGCAAGGTAGTGACGACGACGATCACTATCTAACAAACAAACGAGCTCAACCGACGAATGGTTAACTCTAAAAGACGAGCACTCTTTCTTAAAGATGCTCGCAGGGTTGTGACGACGATGATCGCTATCTAAAACATACAAACCAATGAAAGACAAATTCAAAAGACAAGTACTTATGGAAAGATGCTTGCAATAAATAATCACACAAATTGGAAAGCAATGACGAGGACGATCACTCAAAGTAAACGAACACACCATAAGCAAAAGAAATTTCATTCATTGAAAAGCCTTGAAGGCTGAAATTACAAAAGGGTCCCTAGTGGCCAAACAGAAACAAAATAAAAAGGAAATTAGCCAAACAGATTTATGGTTAATCTTCAACCTCTACAACTTGCTCGCTAGCAACCTCCTCATCGGCAAGAGCATCTTGCTCGCCAGCAGCCACCTCCTTGGCAGGAGCACCTTGCTCGCCTACGTCAGCTTCCTCCTCGTCAGGACTCTCAAAGAGGACCGGAACTGCCAGGAGTCGGGGAAACATGAGTCCCATTTTCATTAGATCGAGCAGGGGGAGAGATATGTCTGCAGCAGGTACTTCCTCCATGACGAGATTATCAATAAAATCACCGAACTCGGTTACGTCCACTTCCGGATGAACTTCTTTGAAGTGACGAACAAGTTAATGGGCCGTGAGCGCCACCGCATAAATTGCCGAAGAGCCAGCAAGGTAAATATTATCATCTCGGCGATCAGTTCTCACCGAAGAGCGGCTAAATCATCCTCAGCAGATGAGAGGTTGTCCTGAAAGGTGGTCACCTCTTCGCGAGGAGCAGCAAGTTCGTTGGATTTCACAGATAGCTCGGCCTCGGCAGCTTTGAGGCGAGCACGGAGATCTTCGATCGTTTGAAGATCTTCTTGATCTTTTCTCCGAACAACATTGAGTTGGGCCTTAGTGTCGGCCAGCTTCGCCTCAGTGTCGGCCAACTTCGCCTCAAAGTCGGCCAGTTCTTTCTCAAGGCCAGATTTTGCCTTATTCAGGTGAGCGATTGCCGCGCTCTTCTCCTCGTTCATTTTTTGATGTTCGAAAATCTGGATGGAAAGTTGCTCGGCTGCATAAGATGTGCGGCTAGTTGCGACGGCGATCAGTCTCGCATTCTCGGCGGAGTTATGGCTGCTAACCTCGCCGACATACTTTGTAGTTAGCGATCGGGGCAAGTTCTTCACTGCCCTGATCCAACCTGATCCAGCTCATCATCATCGGTCAGGTCCCGCGACCGGTAAAAGTTGAGGAGATGCTCATTGAAGTTTTCGCCAACAGGGTGCTCGGCAATCCTAAGAACAAAACAAAGACGATCAGTAAAGGTACTTCTGAAAAATATTCAAAGGAATTTTTTAATAAACTCACTTGGCAACCCGTTCGGCATTCCAGCCGAGAAGAGTGATGTCCTCGGGGGCCCTTTGCTCGGCCGAAGAGCTTGTGGCAACTTCCCTCGTCCGTTTGGTTCTGCGAGGAGGGGACGCCTTCTTGGGAGATGGTTTGCTGGGGGGTGGCGATTTGGCCCTCGGCGGGGATCTCCTCGGCGAGATCCTCTGCTCGGTAGCAGTTGGGCGGTGACCCCCTCGGGTCGTTTTCGCAACCTTCTTCGGAGCAGCCTCCGAGGCCCCCGGCGCCTTCCTCTTGTTGGTGCCCTCAATGATCGCGCGCTCGCGGCTGGCTTTCACTGCGCGCAACACCTTGCTCACCATGATTCGATCGAGTTCGATGGTCGGAGGAAGGTAGGTTACAACTTTTTCAGGAACCACTACTAAGAACGGAGAGTCAGTTTTTTGGCGAAGAAAATGAAATTTTAAAGACTTAGAAATATTTTGATACCTGGAGGAAACTCTCGAGTGATGTGGTGAGGTGGTACTCTGAGGCCTGCTCGCTCTCGCATGCACTCCCTGTTCAGAAAGCGGCAAGACCTTTCCAAGTAGCGACAATTAGCTACGAAGCAAATGTGGTACTGGAATATGGGCGACAGACGGTGCTCGGCGGTCTTCGCGCGAAAAGTTTCACCTACAAAAGCGAGGAGTTATTCAGTATAGACAAGAACGAGAAGAAATAAAAAACTTACCACGAATTCTTTGGTAGTCGATCGCGATGGGAATGCGAGCAGAGGATCCATCTGGCCTCACAGCAGCTACCCACCACCAGTTGGTCTTCCAATCTCGAATTTTATTGGGGACCCCTTCGACCAATTTGAGGTGGTCGCAGCCTTTTACATACTACCAGCCGTAGCCCACCTTCTTTCCGGCTTCGGCCACTTGAAGGAGATAGTTGATCTCTTTCGGACTCAACCATGTGTTTCGACAACCGTTCTCGGCCGCCTCCAAGCCGAACACTGTGAGGAGTCCAATGATGTTCGACCACCCATTTGGCAACACTTGAGAAGGTGCCACCCCTAGAAAATGTAAAAAGTTTGTAATTCCGGGGTGCAGGGGGAATCTCAATCCTGCCTCCATCATACCAATATTGACGGCGACCATCCCTTCTAGCGGCTGGTCGGCCCTCTCATCTTTGCGAGGAACGAAGAAACAGACATCGACCGGCACTTGATATTTTTTCCAGGAATTTTCTAGCTGGGCCGAGGAGACGGTGCTCGCATACTTACTGGCTTCATACCTCGATTCGTATGCTTCTCGATATATGTGAGGAATCTCTCTAGGCGAGTACTCGCTACAATATTGATAATAGGTCTCTCTCTAGTCAATTTTGAAATTTTCCTAAAAATCTGGGCTCTTTCCCGAAATCGAGGTGGGAAAGTGGCTTCACGCGCGACCTTTGAGGTCGGCACGCGCCCACGCTCACTGTTCAAATTTTGGGCGCCGATCACGCGCCTGACACACGTCAAATCAGTCATCATTACAAACGCTTCGAGAAGCGTGCTCGGCGTGGGAAACGAGGCGACTGCCCCCAATTTTCGTCATCAACATTTTCAAAATTGATTTGTTTGTCAAGGACAAGTCCGCCTTCCAAGAAGACGATCACACTGCTCGCCTTACTATTCTACGAATACGAAGAAAGGCGACCAGAGGGCAAATGTTATACCTAGTCAAAGAAGTCAATCTTTGACAAGTCAATCCTAGTCACCAGGTTGCGTGGCGAGGACCGGTCAACCAAGTCGTGCGACGACTAGTCAACAAGACGAAGAAAATGTAATAAAAGTAACGTATTTAATATAATTAAGTGCTCGCCCAAAGATGTTGGCGAGCACATGTTTAGTTAGCTGCTCGTCCAAAGATTGTTGGCGAGCAGGTGTTTATTTAGCTAGAGAAGACAAGTGTTGAAGCCTTGGGAGACAGCGTAAGACATGGCGACCAGGTCCTTCGGCGACCACCGTGACGGCATCTCAGCGAGCAGGTTTTGTCGACGGGCAGGTTTTTCGGACGAGCAGGTTTTTCACCTCCTCGGCATCTCGCCGAGGATGACCACCAGAGGCGGTTTAGCATTAAATGCGACGTCCCATCACCTTTTCGGGCAGAAAGAAGGGTCCACTATGGAGGCGCCACGTGTAAAGGGCGGGCAGCCCCAAAAACCACTATATAATGCCTAAAAGGCTCATTTGTGAGAAAAAAGTAACATTTCCTACCAAAACCTTCAACCCTAAGCAATAAACTCTCCCAAGCTTCATAGCTTTAGCTTCTCCAAGAAGCTACTTTTGGTGTTCTTCACTGTTCTTCATACTTTTCATCATTAATCATCATATTAATTTGTATAAACACGTAATAAACCCCCGATAATCATATATATATGTTTGTATCGTGCTAACAAATAGTCCACATCCGAATCATCCCCACAAAAGCAACTACAACAGTATCCGCACGAAACCATTCACATTTCCTAGTTGAGATTTAAAAAAATGTATACTTACTTGTACGATATCATCGATACAATTTTTTTAAAAAGACTTGTGAGGTAAAAAAAAAATATCGATACAATTTAAAAGAAAAAAGACGTGTGAGGTAAAATAAAAAAGTCTTATTTGTGGTGATTTAATGAGATGTAAAAGGCATTAGAGGGGGTATAAAGTAAAATTTGGGTAAAAAATGAGTGAAAATTTAACAATAAAATAATATTATGAGAGTATTAATTTCGTGGGTTATCTCTATATTAGAAGTGTCCAAATAATTTTGAAAAATTCCAATAAATAAAGTGTGCAAGTAATTACGAGATGGAGATGGAGTGAGTATAATATTAGCAGGATTGATTGTTAGATTTGATATATTTTATATACAATAATGATTTTTTTAATTATATGTTTGTATTTTAAAAGAATTGTTCATATTTATTTATAATTTCTATACAATATTTAATAAAAAAACTATTTAAAAAAAAAAATCAAAACATATTTGAAAGTTTGTCGATAGATAATTTTGTTTTATTAAAATAATATTTAAGATGTGGAATAAAGACAGTAAAATTTGGAAAAATTAAATACTCTCTTCATTCCACTATATATTTCATTTTTTGTACGGAGGTTAAAAAATATAAAATAGAATGTGTAGTGGATAGAAAAGGTAGAGAGAGGTAGAAAAATATATGAATTACGAGTAATAAATTAAGATAGAGTAGTAATTAAATTTGTCATTTAAGGAAATAAAAAGTTTATAGTGGATATGTTCAATTAAGTAAATGAGAAGTTTAGAGCGAGACGGAAGGGAGTATAATTTATACATGCATGTGAATCGATGCCACAGCTAGACATGTTCAACCGGAAGAAACCGCCGGTTACGGTTAAAAATCGGCGGTTTCGGTTTTGTGTTTTTTGTAACCGAAACCGAACCGGCAAACCGCCGGTTACGGTTACGGTTTTCTAACCGGCGGTTAGACGGTTTTTTTTTTTTCTCTCTTCGTTTTTTGCTCGTTTTCGCTCATTTTTTGTTCGTTTCAACTTTTTTTTAGAAACTACATTACTAGAATTTAATAAAAATTATATAACTTAAATTTATACATAAAAAATAGAAGAATGGTGTATTAAAATAAAATTAAAATTAAAAAAAAAACAGAAAACCGGCGGTTTCGGTTTGCAAAAACTAGCAACCGAAACCGAACCGCCATTTTTCGGTTACGGTTCGGTTTTGAACCGTAACCGTCGGTTTGCCAAACCGGCGGTTTTGCCGGTTCGGCGGTTAAAAACCGCCCATGTTTAGCCACAGCCCACAACACCTTTGCCGGACACCTCCGATTCCGGGTTTCAAAACGACGTCATTTAGTGGACGGAGGAAGTAGTATTTAATATTTTAATTTGAAACCTATGAATTTATGAGTATAGATTATAGTTTAATACTCTATGACTCCTTTGTATTTATTTTAATATAAATCTGTGCATATATAATTTTAATGTAACATAGATAATATTATTGTATAAAAATAGATAAGGATCAATCATTTTAATTTTTTAATGTTTGGATCGACAGCTGGTGTACAGTCCAATTTAATTGTCGATCTAGTTATAAAAACACTAATGACAAGCATTAATGTAGTAAAGAAAATAATAATAAAAATAATAATGGTGGAGGATGAATAGCCAATTATATTATTCAAGAATTAATATAAATCAATTAATTTTACACCTTCCTATAAATTTGGACTTGTAGATGAGATTATATACGTAAAGTCTAGTATGCACTCGAGTGCATGTTGCACTTTTCAGTTTACTGACTTACACTTTTTGATAAATGGTGTTGCACTTTTCAATTATTACTAAAAATATTATTATACAGTTTAATAATTGAAAAGTGCAACACCATTTACTAAAAAGTGTAAGTCAGTAATCTGAAAAGTGCAACATAGACTAGGGTGCACAACATGCACTCGAGTCATTAGCAAACCAACCCGATTATATATGTATATATATATATATATATATATATATTATGGTATTAGAGTATTAGGCGAATTCCAATGTGTTTTAGGTTCAAATCTTGCTGAAAATAAACTCCACTCATATTAAATTGTTCGCTCAATAAGTCTCCTCCTCAAAGGGTAGAAACAATAATTCAGTCTACGAGTAAGGGAGAGTTTTGGAGATTTAATATAAATGAATTGATTTCACACCAATCTGCGAACAAGTTCGCGTTGTTAAAAGTTACTCATGAATTATACGATACATCTAGGCTATGTTTGTTTTGGAATTATATAGGATGGAGAAATCCTGATGAATAATAATTGTTTGTGCTTATTTTGAGATTTTGAGTTAAATAAGATGAAACTTTATGTCAAATCAATTGTGTAAGAATATATAATGTATTAAAAAATATAACTTTATAGTATCAAATCAATTGTATGAGAGTGTCGATGTTGAGTTATTGTTATAGTGAAATATACATGAATTTTTAGGAGTGGGAACGAATGAGGAAATTTGAATGTTAAATTTTAAACTAGAACAATAACAAGACGAGAAATGTTATGTCCCACATCCCAACATATGAGTCCCAAAACAAACAAGCATACTCATACAACTCTAAAAATAAAAAAAAATGAAGGATTTTAAAATTCCCAGGTGCATTTAAGACTAGGACTAAAAAGGAAAGATTTTAAAATTCCAATCCAACAACATTTTAAAACAAATCTATCGATTTCTAATCCTCAAAAAAAAAAAAAAAAAAATCTATCGATTACTATATTTATACCCCTGCCACTTAGCAAAAAGCAGAACAAATCAAATCATGGCTTCCCTTCAATCGTCATGCTCTTTGCTTTCCACAACCCCACATCACCGCAGCTCCTCCGCCTCTTCAAAGCCTTTCTCCGCCAAGCCCTCCCCACTTCTCACCAATGCAAGGCGGAGCAACGCCTCCCGCATCTCATGCAACGGCGGCGGCGACCAGAAACCCTCCCCTGAAGGAAGGGTTGACCGCCGAAACATGCTTCTGGGCATGGGAGGCCTCTACGGCGCTGCGGCCAACCTCGTAGCCGACCCAAAAGCCGCCTCTGCCGCCCCGCTCCTGCCTCCCGATTTCACGAAATGCGGGGCGGCCTATGACGTCATCACCGGCGACCTTCTGGACGTCAAGTGCTGCCCGCCGCTTTCGGACACCATTGTCGATTTCAAGCTCCCTCATGTTCACAAGGTGAATGTCCGGCCGGCGGCGCACATGGTGACGAAAGAGTACTTGGCCAAATTTGAAGAAGCCATTAGGCTGATGAAGAAGCTTGATGTGGATGATCCAACGGACCCCCGTGGATTCATGCAGCAAGCCAATATCCATTGCGCTTACTGCAATGGGGCCCATGATCAAGTCGGGTCGGATCCTCTTATCGATATTCAGATTCACAACTCGTGGCTGTTTTTCCCCTTCCATAGGTGGTACTTGTACTTCTATGAAAGAATCATGGGCAAAATGATTGGTGACCCAACATTCACCCTCCCCTTTTGGAATTGGGACAACCCCAAGGGTATGCAAATGCCAAGAATCTTCGACAACGAAAAGTCCCCGCTCTATAACCCTAACCGGAACCAGGCGAACCGCCCGAAGGCCGTCATTGACCTCGGATTCACCGGGGCGACGGACGATCAACAAAAGATTGTAAATAACCTAAGTGAAATGTATAGTGAGTTGTTCCGAAGTGTGAACTCCACTCTAGATTTCATGGGGCAGGCCTACCGTGCTGGAGACCAGCCCCATGGGGGCGATGGCGCGGGATCCTTGGAAAGAGGGTCCCACGTGGCCGCCCATGTCTGGGTCGGAGACCCAAGGAACAAGTACAGGGAAGACATGGGGAACTTCTACTCGGCGGGAAGGGACGTACTTTTCTACTCTCACCACGCCAACGTCGATCGAATGTGGTCCATTTGGCGGTCTCTTAAAACCGATATCCCCAAGGATATCCAAGATCCCGATTACTTGAACGCCTCGTTTTTGTTCTACGACGAAAACAAGCGCCTCGTGCGCGTTAAGGTCGCGGATAGCATCAACCACGAGAAATTGGGGTACAAGTATGAGAAGGT
Source organism: Galeopsis tetrahit (assembly GCA_963675135.1). Lineage (NCBI taxonomy): Eukaryota > Viridiplantae > Streptophyta > Magnoliopsida > Lamiales > Lamiaceae > Galeopsis > Galeopsis tetrahit. The sequence continues at coordinate 42,607,284 of OY776120.1, forward strand.
GGATATTCCATGGAAGAACTACAGGCCTTCAAAGAAGGCCGCCAAAGCCGATATCAAGAAGATATCCAAGGGTGCTCAGACTCCAGACAAGCTCTTCCCTCTCACTCTTAACAAAATCACAAGGGTTTTGGTGCCTAAATCGGCGAAAGGCCAAGTAGACGAGGTTCTTGTCTTGGAGAACATTGTTGCCGATTCTACAAAGTTCGTAAAATTCGATGTGTACATCAACGACGAAGACGATAACCCAACGGAGCTGGACAAGGCCGAGTACGCGGGGACGTTCGCGCAGGTGCCGCACAAAACGAAGGCGGCCAAGGACGGGAACGGGTCAATTAACCTGAAATTGACGGACATATACGAAGACGTTGACATTGCTGATGATGACACGGTTGTTGTGACACTTATCCCAAGATCCAACGGCCAGGATGTTACTATTGGTGGTATCAAAATCATTGCAGCGCCCTCCAAATCTGCCTGAGCAGTTATCTATTATGACCCGATCCATCGGGTAATTTTAATAAGTTTTCTTGTTTGCAACTTGTTCCATAACAAGTATTGAATTGTCTTCCTTTTCAACGTTTGTGGGCTCTTTAATTCATCTTATATATGGTCTTTTTTATTTCAACAAGCTGGCTGCAGTTTAAGTGCATTTGTAACTTCCTTTCCCCGCATTACATGAATTAGTTTTCAAATGTGGGATTTCAATACTGTCACATTAGCAGAATTAATATTATAATAATGACACGTAATTAAAAAAAAGATTAAATCAAATCACTTTATTTGACTAAATATAGCTGTATGACTACACGAACGAATGAATATTGTTATCTTTCTATATTAATTTTTTATTAAGAATCTAATTGCCCAAGTTTTTTTATTAACTATTTCGTTCAGTGTGTACGGAGATTAAAATATTAAAACAGGCCAAATATTTTAATTTTCTTTAATTAAGGCATATTTGCTGGAATCTATTCACGTTGCCATTACTGAGTTCCACGTGCGTATATATTCTTGGTTTCAGAAAAAGCGTCGCTAAAGTCCATGAATATTGAGGAATATTTAACATTTAAAGCAAGATTGGTTCTAATGGTGATGGAGCTGGTTCTTTTGTAACTTAATTTGAGTGATAGTATTTTTTTTTAGTAGGGGTGATACTTGGAAGCATGCAATTAGTTGTACCTATTTAATTTGAATTGAACTCGAATTAGGGGCGGACACATAACTCAAGGTTAGGGGGGCCAAAATTTTTTATTAATCCAAAATATTACTATATATATATTATAATATTTATTTATATTATATTTACACTAATGCTATTAGTTAGCAAGCTTCTCAAATACATCAATATATCTTTTAAACTATATAAATGATGCGTATGTTATAATATTGATAAGGAAAAATGAATACTTAAATTCTTGAACAATAAATATTTTATTTATTTATTTTATTTAATGTGATGTGATGTAAAATTTAAGAAAATTACATCAATTCTTTTTTGCATGGGGCTGAGTTTTATTTATTTAATATTACTAAATGAGTAAATTAAAAACATGTTTAAAAAATATTATAGTTATATAAAGTTACTTAATTTTTAAAATAATAGTCTCAAATAAATTATATTTGATTGATTAGTTTTAATAGTCAATTATAAATTAAATATTTAGAAACAATAAGAAAATAAAATAAATAATATATACATGCGGATAAATTAAAATAACAAACTTACCATCGGCAATGGACGACTTGTTATATATGTTTATGGGAGGTCTTATTAATTTACAAGGAATTAATTAAGAAAAAATAATTAGTCTGTAAAATTTTTGGGTGGACTGAGCTTTTAGATTATTATCTAGCCCATTATTATTGTTTATGCCTGTTGGTATTTCATTTGGGGGGTCAATTTAGAAGGAAAAAAAAAATCAATACTAGTATATATACCTGTGGGATGAAATTCAGGGGTGACCATGGCCCTCCTCGGCACACACGTCGGTCCGCCCCTGACTCCAATGGATTGAGTTAAATATTAATACGAGTTGCACTCTTGTGTAATAGTTACATGTATGTAACTTGTTTCAATAACTCATTACAAATAACACATAACTCAGTTACTATATTCAATCAAATAACTCATTACAAATAGCACATGTCCATTACAAATAACACATGACTCATTTACTACATCCAATCCAATAACTCATTACAAATAACACATGATTCATTTACTATATCCATTTAGCCCATAGATTTTTTCATGGACCTTTATTTTACTTCAATTAATTTTTTTTATTATTATTTCATTAAAAAATAATTCCATTAATTTTATTTTTTTTATTTTACTTTTGGTCATTTCATCAACAAGACTACAACTCCAAGTGAAAAATGTTATATCGAACTTTCACAAATTATATTTTGAAAAGTTGGATCGCAAATACTTGCAATGGATTGTATTTTTAATTTATTTTTTTCAGCTATTTTCCAATGTAAATTTCACAACATAAATAAATATTTATATTTATTTCTCTTTTTAATATTATTTTTTAAATTTATTTTTCTTCCTATTTATCATTTGTGATTCAAATTATAATTTTTTTTTCACGTACTTTCTTTTTATACCACAAATAATTATTCTAAAATTTTAAAGTCTAATAAGAAAATTTTAAAAATAATATTAATTGTTTTTTTTAAGTATTAAATAGTATAATAATAATTTGTTTTAAAAAATAAAACTCTCATCTCTCTTATCTGCAGGTGTTCAATTCTATTGGTACTATTTTACTTTAATTAATTGATGTATAATTTTCACCTTATTCTTTAAAAAATTTATTTCATTCCTTACAAGTTTTACTTCGTTTTACATTGTTTAATTATTTTTTTCATTCGAACTTTCATTTTTTAATCACTTTATTTTAGTTTTTTATGAATATAATTTTTAGTTTATAAGTGTTATGATAACCGTTGATAAGTATTATTGTATATTATTAGTTAATATGCAGTACTGTACGTATTAGTTCATATACAGTATAATATTAGTTTATATTAGTAAAAGTTCTAATGTTTTCGAGTTCACATACTTTATGGTATTAGTTTTTTTTTTTGATGGAAAGTTCTAATGTACCTATCCCTTTTTTTTCCCCTCCCCATGACTCGAACCCAGGACCTAAGGCCTAGGTAGTGGTGCTCTAACCACTTGAGCTATCCCACTTTACATACTTTATGGTATTAGTTTACATATTGTATAGTATTAGTTCAAATATAGTATAGTATTAATAGTTCACATACTCTATGGTACTAGTTCAAATATAGTATAATATTAATTCACATATTGTATAGTATTAATTCATATATTAAATAATATTTTTATACCCACATTAATCTCTAGTACTATACAATATATTAACTAGTACTATACCATAAGCGTACTAATACTATATCGTATTTAAAGTAATATTATACTTAACAAAAAATACATAACTTAACACATTCATAATTCCAGGCATACCATGCAAATTAATACATCAATATTAAAATATTGATATTAACTAACTAGTAAGAAGAACAAAAGTGGGAATGAACACACTGAACACACAATTCAATTAATAAATAAGATCACACTCAATAAACATATGAATACATCAACACGGCAATGACCACAAAGAAAATAATAAGCTGATGCAATATTATGTTGGTTTCTTCCCCAATTCTCCCCTCATTTAAGTTTCTAAATATAATTATTATTTTTCAATTAGATTATATATGTTATTAATTAGTCTTAAAAAAATAATCTACAACTTTAAAAAACTTGTAACAAACCAGATATCATTGTAGAAATAAAAAGCTAGAAAGTGAGCATGTCATGTTCATACATTTATACCCAAATTAGAAAAAAAAAATGAATTTTTTTAGTTTAGGTTTTTTTTCGATTTTTTTCCTAAATTTTGGTCTTTTTTTTTTTTTTGAAAAAAAAAACTGAAATTACATAATTTTATTTTTTAGTTTAATATTTTTTTTCAAATTTTTTTAAAGTTAAAAAAATAGAATAATACTTCGTATTTGACTTCGTGGTGATTCATTGGTGATTCGATAGTCGGTGTATAATTTTAATGAGTTGTATTTTAATTTAATAGATAAAATGGTAATATAGTTTTTTACATGTATTTTTCTTTTAAAAAAATTGGGGGGTGAAGTTAATAAAAAAGAGGGTCATGTAAAAAATTGGATTTAGCTACATTTATGTAACTTGTACACATAAGTGTCTAAAAGAAGGGAGTGTTGACTTATTAAAAAAAGGAGGGTAAATAGCAAATTGAATCAAATTACATGTATATGTAACTAGTACAGATAAGTATTTGTCAATATTAAATTTGGTAAATTGAACATTAAAAATCAAATGTATCTACATGCAATTATACACAAAAGTAGTCTCTCTCTAGAAATGAGAGCATATCTCTCTAAAACCCCAAAACCACGCCGTCCACCATTTCCTCCCCCACTGCAACCTCTCTTCACACCCCCACAATCCACACTCTCTTTTCTATTGAAGGTTAGATCTGTAATATAGATAGATCTATAAGAGAACTGACATAAAAAGTAGCCCCATAACCCGTCCCGTTCCGTCGCGTCGCCGCACCACCGCCCATCTCACCGCCGCCTTGTTTATTCTTTCTTCTGCAGATCATTCAGTGGGGTTGGGGGCTCTTTTCAGGATTTTAGTTGGGATCAATGGATAGATCCTCCCTGGCGGCGCTACGGTGGCCAATCGGGTGAGTCATCCATTGATCCCATTTATTTTTCTATATTTATTTTCCTGTTTTGTAGCTGTTTACTTTTAGTTTATGTTTTTATTTATGTTGGTGTCGGGTTTCTCGACTTTTCTGCTTATATGTGGTCTACCTCTTTTTTACGGGACTTGTTCTTCCCTCTTTTGGGACTTCCTGGTATTTGGTGCTTAGGAGATTGAGACTGGATATTTCTGAAGTCAGGTGGATTTTAGTGCTTGGTGGTCTTTTGTCTTTATGTTTTATCTTTATTTTTTTTTATTTAATTTGTTGATACCTTAGTGTGGGGTGTCTTGAATCGAGAAATGGAGATATGTGCTTCTTTAGTTGACAAAAGTTTCACTCATTTTTCCACCTCCTCACGATTGGAGAGGACAATGACACCGTTTGGATTCGTCTCGATTTGAAGATCTAGAGTTTTTCAGAACTACTTCACCAACTTAATTGTATGGATCTTGTAAACCTTCAAAAAAAAAAAAACATACAATTGTACACTCAATCGCATGGGAAAATTTTTCATTACAAAAAATGCGTTGATTAGCGATGACATTAGCAATGGGAAAATCGTCAGAAATCCATTTAGAAACGGCTTTTGCGATGATTTTTGGGTCATTGTTATTTTTTTTATCACAAATTAATAGCGACGACATTAGCAACGGGAAAATTGTTATAAATCTCTTTAGCGAAGATTTTTGGGTCATTGCTATTTTCTTGATTGCAAATTCTTCGCGACGAAATTTTGAAAACCATCACAAATTTGCGACAACTAATGTCGTCTCAAAGAGTATAACGATTCATTACTCACTAGGTCAAAAAACGTCGCAATTTTTGTCTGTAATTAGCTTGAAACGTTGCCTTTTATTTTGGATTAAAAATCATCGCTATTTGTGACGGTGTTTGTATTGCGTCACTAATCTCTTTGACTTGGTCAATTTGACCAAATTCATCGTTAATATCGACGTAAAACTTGTCGTCGCTAATTTTGTGTCACTAATTCTCGAGTTTTTTTTTTTTTTTTCGTCACTAAGTCACGGGTTAGAGTTTAAGGGGAAAAAAACATGTGTATAGAATTAATATTTTTAGGGTTGGGTGCAGTTTTACATGTAAATTCATTTTTTTAGGTATTTTAAGAGTGGGTGTATTTAATAAAATGGTTGTGCTAATATTCGTTGTCATATACTCCCCCGTCCAAAATAAGCATGTATATTTGGTTGGGCACATATATGTTTAAAAAAATAAGGATAGTTTACGTAAAAAAAAAAGAGAAGACGAGTAGGAGGTCGTCTTATTAAGATATTTTTAGGTCCACTTATAAATAAAATAGATGTGTATGAATAAATTAAATGACAATTTGAGTAAATAAGCAATAGTTGTTGATGTAGACGTCTTAGAGACAATCGTTATAAGTATGTTGTACTTATTTCATGAACCAATGTTGTCATTTAGATGTGAGATCTCAGTTGACTATAGCGTGGTTCTTAAAGTAGCCCCAATCAACGATCATCGATATTGAAATATCGATGATGCGTTGAGATTGTTGGTCCCAAAAGGAGTGTGACACATGTATTGGGGGGGGGGGGGGAATACACGTCTATGTATTTTTCAAAAACTTTTACAATTAATAACACAAATAATTAGAGTCAGATAAGTTGTCTATATGCAAAGTCCTATTAAAACACTTTTGTGATATTTTATCATATCTAAACAGGTATACAACTTATATGCGTAATAAATGATAGACCCTATTATACTCCTTAACTAAAATGCACTTGTAAACTAAACAGATTAATAAGTAATATGCAATGTAACTACTTAAACTTAAATAATAAAGTAAAAGCAATAAGTAAGAACACAAGATGTATAGTGGTTCGGAGGCTAAACTGCTCCCACGCTCTCCTAACTTAATAGGATAATTCCTTAATTACTTGGAATTAACTTGTTTTTACAGTGTCAAGGTGCACTCTACTTCTTCTTCTTCTTCTTTTTTTTTTTTTTTTCTTACAACCTTCTCTCGTTGCAATACTCTCAAACTTTCTACGAACTCAACAATACTCTCAATCTATCTCTCAAGGTGATCATGAAAGTAGGGTTTTGTTCTTGTACCAACTTAGTGTGATATCCTTTACAATTTAAAAACAAATGGAAAGGCTAGGATATCACTATCTAGGCTTAGGATAATAATCTATGAGCTTGCCTAGTGGGGACTAAAGATAACACTCACAAACAAATATGTTTAAAAGGTTTAATCTCTCGAGTGTTTTGAATACTTTTGAATGCTAAAATATTGCTAGAATGTGTATGGCTTGTATGTCCCGTTATCTTGAAATGTTTCAAGAAATTACCTATTTATAGATGAAGCAAACTATCTGTTGGTGGAGATAGCAAGCTTATCCATAAATTTGAACTTCTAAATTGTTCAAGGGCCTGCATGCAAATAGTACATGCATTCACGTTCATTCTGATTTCTTCATTCCATTATCAGAATTGTTATGCGCAGTGACAGGTGGCAATAACTCATTGGCCTCTTTGGAATAATTTTATCCTTCAAGATAACGGTCTCGTACTGGGTAAATGCCTTGTCCTCCATCGTTTTTTACCATAAGTGTGCCAAGTCCAAAGTATATGAATATCCAAATTCATGATACTTGACATATAGTCTCTCAGCGTACTTTTCTTCATGAATCCTTAGCACTTGTTACTTGTTCATAAGTCTTCACCTTCTTGTCTTCAATACTTCTTGTCTTCATAGTCTTTTGTGCTTCCAGGTCATATGTTATAGATTAAAGAAATCTATCTAAATAAAAATTAAAGTTCCCTAAAATGTATGAGCTCATCTAACCTGAAAATCTAGACTTGACAAATCATCATACTTGGGGTTTTACATGGGGTTTTGGTATCTAATAAAAAACAAATTTTCTTTATTAAAACAAACCATATTCCAACAATTTCCCCATTTTTGATGATGCCAAAACCTACTTACTTCAAAAGATCCATAGGGATTTCTTTTTCAGTAGATTTGACAAAACAGATGGACAACTAGCCTATATTTTCTATACTTAGAAAATTTTACAGATTATTTGCAGATTGCCAAACCTATGAGGGCTAAGTTCTTTGAACTCTATAAAACTTGAGTTAAGTATATAATCATTTTAATTTTTTAGCTAGAGCCTTGTTTTAGACAAATATAACACAAATAAGAAGACTCAATAATTGTTGTCCAGTGCATAGATATAAGTATCATCCAAATATGACAGCACAAAATAAGAGCAGAAGGTTGTAAATTCTAGCTCTTAGGAGCAACAATTGTTCAAAAATTAAAATAAACAGATAAAGAGTTCATAAAAGTTTTTCAAACTTGACTTGACCTTCAGACAGCTTCATCACTTGCTTGCATCAGTCTTCTTCTTCAGAGATGTTAGGAGTTCCTTGAACGGTGGAGTCAGTCCAAAAGATGCAAAGTGCCTGTTCTTCAAGTCCATAACTTCTTCATTCTTTCCAATCAGGTCTTCATCCTTGACCAGTTGCACTAATTCATCTGTGATGGCTTTGACACTCACCTTCTCTTTTTGAGCAGCTCCTAGTATCTCGAGATACAGATTTGGATAAATCTCCATCATGAATCCTTCATACAGTCCATCAATGTCTTCAAAATCTCCCCACCTCCTGACAACATAAAAGAGATGATCCCATACTCTTTTTGCTTCTTCCCAAGCATCATTGAGTTCAGCAGGAACCCATTTGTCAGTATCATGAATCCTTCATACAGTCCATCAATGTCTTCAAAATCTCCCCACCTCCTGACAACATAAAAGAGATGATCCCATACTCTTTTTGCTTCTTCCCAAGCATCATTGAGTTCAGCAGGAACCCATTTGTCAGTATGAGGGAATCTTTTCAGAGTTTCAAGCTTTCTCTTGGCCCTATTCTCCATCACCAGAGCATATGAACTTTTGTAAGATTTTGAGTTTCCTGGAAGGAAGTCTTTGTGCCTTTTTAGCCTGCAATCTACAGCCTCTTTGAACATTTTGGTTATTTCTTCAATCACATGCTTTCTTACTCCTATTCTGGTCTCTGCATCCTGACCAGCTCCTTCAGCAAAGATGTTTGCAACCTCCTCAAATCCAGGAGTTTTGGCTTTTACAGATTCAGCAGCAGCAGCTTCAGGAGAAGCTCTTCTTACAGGTAATTTTTCTTCCCTTCTAACCAAGGTAGAAAAGTCTCCATCTCTTCCATTTCCTCCTCATCATCTAGCTCACTGGACTTGTATTTATTGCTCTTTTCATAGTCAGACAGTTCTGCAAGTTTCTTCCTTTTCTCAGTTGGTTTTCTTAATTTTTCACTTCTGGTTTTGGGGCAATCTTCCTCTTCAGTAACATCAGTAATCTCCAATAATTTTGCTTTAGCTTTCCCTTTACCAGTGCCTTTGCTACCTTCCCCCTTTTTGGCATCATCAAATGCCTCAACATCAATGGGGCCAGCAGTAGGGTTGGCATCAATCTTAGCCATTGTGAGTGGCAATTCTTGCTGATAAGTGTCCATTCTCTTCATCTAAGTAGATATGGGATCAACATAGCTTAAAAAAAGGGAGAAATAGTGGAACTTACAGTCTCATTTACTTGCTTTTTCACAGCTTGATCAACTTAGTTCCTCATAACTCTTATCATTTCTTCCAAGTTGGCTTTGAATAGATCATAAGCAGCATTCAATGAGCTTTTCACAATCTCCCTTATCAGATGGTCTCTTTGACTTTCCATTGACTGAGTCGGTTTGTCAATGTCTTTTGACAGCATCTGAGAGATCTCCTCCTTCTCCTTAACAACATCATCCTTGATCTTCAGGATTTCTTCCTTTTCTTTCTTCAGTAATTCTTTTTCTGAGTGGAAATATGTGGTAACATCATTTTACATGTTCTGAGATGACTCACCAATCTTGAGGGTTGAGTCCTTCACATCTTTTCCAACATCTTCAATCTTTTTGTCAAAGGAAACAAATCCTTTCTCCACGACCTCCTGCTTCATGGAGGTAGAGTTCACCTTTTCCTCCAAGCTTTCAACTTTGATACTTAACTCCAAGGAGTTATTATCAACAGTTTTTTCCAGGTTCTGCATCCTTCTAGTCATCCTCCTTACTTTTGAGTTTAAACTCAATAATGACTTATACTGGGCTTCATTTGTGGGAATGATCGTCTCATCCAAGTTGTTTTTAACATACTTTCCCATATCAAGACAAAAACCAACCACATTCTCCAATCTTTTCTTTTCAACATCTTCAATTTGTTTAATTGAGAATTGAACTCTTCTTGCACAGCTTTGAATCTTTTCTCCTCTTCATCAATGGTACATACTTCAGTTAGTGGTAATGAATCAAGGTGAATTGGGAACTCTATCGAGGTTGATGGTGCTGCAGCTATTGCCTCATTTACCAAGGTCTTCTTCATAGCAGCTTGTTCCACAACTTTCACAGCATCTTCCACAGTTGATTTGGCCTCAGCTACATATGTCTTGGCCTCAGCTTCCTTAACTTCATTTGAGATAGAATCAACTAACTCAGCATCAGAGATAATGAGGTGTTCAATAGTCTTGTGATTGTCAATTGGAGCATCATCCACTTTGACAATCTCCATGGACTCAATACTTTCAACAGTTGGCATGGTTTCTTCTCCAGTGGTCTCAATTAATTGATCTTGATCAATTTCCTCAATATTTTCTCCTTCACTTGAGGAATCATCATTCTTGATCTCTTCAATGACAGTATCCACTACTTCAAAGAAATCTAATGAAAGGCCACGATTATATGCACACACAAGATTGAGGTGGACACCCACCAATTTTTTTGCAAATCAATGATTTTGAGATTGAGAGGTCTAGAAGAAAAATAAAATACTTACATATCTGAATTTTGAGGTTGAGAGATCTAGAAGAAAATTGACGATGGAGGGGTGGCTGAAACGAGGAGGAGGCAACAGATCTATTTATCTTACTTACAATCGAAAGAGGGACATACGACTTGGGACGCGACTGAAGGAGGAGGAAGCGGCGGGGGCTTGGGACGTAGCCACGGACGGTGAGGCCTGGATGAACGACGAAGCAAACACGCGTGAAATCGGTGAAACAAATGCGGTGACGACGAACGGGGCTATGGCGGCGAGACTTTGTGTGGTAACGAAGAAAGGCTGTGGCAGCGAGGCTTTGAGCGGCGACCGACGAGGCTGAGAGAGGAGTGGGTGTCCCAAGCGGCGTATTTTGTTTTTCATGTTATATGGTTTGAGAGAATAAGGGGAGAATTATGGTTATGTAGGATAAGGGTATCTTCGGTCTTTCATGTGGTGTGTCCTAATCGTACGGGGTGTGCGTTAAAATATCGTGTGTGCGTATAACCGACTATTGATTAATGATTATTGTTCATGGTATTACTGATTACTGTTCATGGTATTACTGATAATTGTTTTTTGTATTTGTGAGTGTTATCTCATAATCTCATAGTTAGCTGATATAGTCAGCTGATAGGATCAGATAAGATGACTTAGGCCAAATCAGATGAGTTGAAGGTTTCAATCAGTTGAGGAGGTGATGCATAGAGTTCAGCACAGTTAGACAATTCAACAGAGTACTTCAGCAGAGTAAAGATCAGCACAATATGAAGTCTATCAGTAGAGTCAGCTTTTGATCACAGAACAGAAGAGTTGGGTATCAGATGAGTATTAGTTATCTGATCTTTATGGACAAATCTTCTAATACAGAAGTTAGATAGTTTAACTAACTGTATTACAGTTACAACTACTTGAGGGCATAACTACCATTTCGGTTGGGCAATAACAGAGCACATGGGTTGTTACAAGCGGTTGCAAACGGTTGCTAACTACTAAACGGTTCCTAACAGCAGCAACTATCTTTGATCTTTATATACTCTTGTATGTGTACATTGTAAAGATTGATTTTGAATTAAGTACATTTGTAATCTTTGAGTTGTGTAAGTTCACGAGCGAAGTGAGGAAATATCATATTCCGAGTGAATGAGTGTGTAAACATTCTTTATCAATCAAAGAAGTATTCGTCTGGTCCAGTGGATGTAGATCACATTAATCGAACCACTTAAATCATTTGTGTGTTGTTTATCTCGTTGATTAATTTTCGAATTACTATCTTGGGACCTTCTACATGTAGTCAAAGTGTCGTATGGTGTCGTATAACTACCGTAGTCAATTAAATCTGAATCATTAAAAATCAAAACTAAAGGCTTAAACATGATGACCTGTTACCTTTTGTACTTTGTGTTGAAAATATTCATTGTATGTGTCGTATGATGTCGTATAGTGCCGTATTTATAATTAATTTAATTAATTAAAATATATAATTTAAAATTTACATTTTTATCCTTAATTTAATAAAAAAAATTATTATATTTATTAATTTAATTAAAATATATAATGGTAAAACTACCTATTTACCCTTATATTATTATTAAAATTAACAACTAAAAAACAAATTATATTAAACAAACAAAAAAAAAAAGCATATGAGCCTAAACCTAGAACACGAATACATTGGTTTTCTTCCCCCCTGCGAACATGCACTCCAGTGACGCCGTCAAGCCGCTTCCCTATTTGTGGCTCGAGACGTGAACAAGAAAAGAGCTTTTTTTTTTGTTTGCACGATTTACTGAATATCGACCGTGCAACCAGGCACGGTTGTTGGACCGTGAAAGTGAGCACTTACAATACATTTTTGGATTGCACGGTTTACTGAGTATCGACTGTGCAACCGTGCACTGCTGTTGGACCGTGCAAGTGAGTACTTCTAGTACATGTTTCGATTTACACGGGTGACTGAGTATCGACCGTGCAACCGTGCACAGTTGTCGGACTGTGTTGACTACATAGTCACTTTGTACAATTTGACTACACTAAGAAAAACCCTACTATCTTAACTGGGTTATTTCTTATATCTTCAAGTCTTCTACTTGGTTGGAGATGTCTAATCGACTGGAATTCTTGACAGTATTACTGAATATAATTAGATGTGTGAAATTATTTGTTATTGTATATATTGTTCATGGTATTACTGATAATTGTTTTTGGTATTACATAATACAATTAGATGTGTGGAATTATTTGTTATTGTATAAAATGTTACTAACTAATATTCATGGTATTATTGATTATTGTTCGAGGTATTACTAATAATTATTTTTGGTATTACTGAATATAATTAGATGTGTGGAATTATTTGTTATTGTATAAGATATTACTAATTACTGTTAATTTAGTTATTACTTATTGTATTACCGACTATAATAAAATCATACCTATAATTTTATTTTGTATTAAAATTTTAAAAAATATACATGAAAAAATGGAAAATAAAGGCAGGAAAAAAAAGTAAAAGGAAAAAAAATGAAGAAATTAGAAGTTTGGAATAAAAACTGAAAATGGGAAAAAAAGGAAAAGAGGAGGGGGGGGGGGGAAATAAAAAAGAAAAAAAATTGAGATTTGTTGCTAATTTTGATAGTTTTTTTTCTTAAATTATGTTTTACTATTTTTTTTTTCTAAAAATATGGGTGACTTGATGGTGAATCGACGGTAACTCGACAATGACTCGGCTACAGATTGTAAATATACAAATTAAGGTTGGTTTTATTATATTTTGTGTAAATTAATAAAAGGATAATATAGTCTTTTAAATGTAATTATTTTTAAAAAAAAAAAAATTGGGGTGAACTCATAAAATGAGGGGTGCTGATAATCGTGGTAAAAAATAATTTGGGGGTGATCTCATAAAATGAGCGGATGCAGATAATCGCGATAAAAATAAATTATTTAGGGGTGAACTCATAAAATGAGTGGGTGCAAATAATTGTAGTAAAAAATGATTTTTGGGTGAACTCATTAAATGAACGAGTGCAAATAAAATATAAATAAAAAATTAAAATTGGTGTGTACCAGTACACTCTCATGTACCCAAGTATCACCCTAAATACATATAATAAATTTAAAATTAAATAATAAGACTCAAAAATATAATTTTGGGACACATTAATATGACAATTAAAATAAAGATTATATATTATCAATTAATTTTTTTATTAATTATGTGAGGATAAATTTGTAATTTTATAATTATGTATTTAAAATTATTAAATTTAATTTAAAAGTACGATAGAGCGATAAAAATTGATAATAAGTGCAATGCAAAACGATGAATTGTGCGACACCAAGTTCAACAGGTAACAGGTCATCAAATATAAATCATTAGATTTCAGATTTGATGGCTCAAATTAATGGAGTGTCGATAGTTTAGGCGACACTTGGATTATCATTAGAACACCCCAATATATTCTTAAAATTTTCTAAATTAGATTGATGAATGTTCTAGACAATCTAGCTTCAAAAATTATGAAGATTAATGATGATTTTTTCTGAAATTTATGTTTTTTGGATTTTTTACTAATTAATACGAATTTTATTATTCGTTTCGATTAGTTTCGGTTTTGATGAGTTTCGGTTTTGATGCACTCTGGTTTAGTTTCAACTACGAATAGTCACATTTGGGTTTCTATTCGATTATGCTAACGCGGTTCCATTCGGTTACCGAACCGATCGATGCACACCTGATTAGTGTGAAAATTGCTTGAAATTAATGGATTTATTTTGCTTAATTTTATAGGATTTCATGCATTATTTAGACTAATTTGACTCATTGCTCTTGATTTGGAGAAAGGAGGTGAAATTTTTATTTTAGTCCTATAAGTTTGACACATTTCAAAATAAATCCTTTAAGTTTCAACTTTACAAAATACGTCCTTTATCTTTCAATTTTAATCTCTTTTTACTTCAATTTTAGTCCTTTTTTCTTTTTAAAGAATTAAAATTGTCAAAATGCCAATTGAAAGCTACAATTTCTTAACCTTTTACCATTGATCCTAAATCATCATCTTACCCAATTAACAACTAAAACTCTAATTATTGATTTTAGTTTAAAATTAACTTGGGTTATGAATTTTAATTTAAGTGAAATTTTAATGAGTTTAAAGGATTAAATATTTTATATTCACACATAATTATATGAAAATGGATTTTGGTTGTGGTGTAGTGCAAATTTTGGGTGAAATAATGCATAATTATTATTTTTTTAAATACATATAACAAAAAAAATTGAATGCAAATTTTTATCATTTAATGAACAATTTATTTTAAACATCATTAAAATATTTTTTAAATTAAATAAAAACATCAGTAAAATCTGAATTATGCTCGAATTTTACCCAGCCATTTCCCCCCTAATTATTTAAAAATATAAAAATCTGAAAATAAAAACAAAAATATATAGTAAAATCTAAAGAAAAATTAGATTAATAATTCAATAAAAAAATATACGCTCCCACCCCTTTCGTGTTTCCAAAATGAAAATTAAATTAATAGATTTTTCTAGATTTTACTTTGGAAAGTGTATTAATAAAGACTAAATTATATTAATAAATCAAGAAAATTATAAAAATATATTAAAAAGACAAAAAAAATGCAGATTTTACTTATGATTTATATACTCCCTCCGTCCCGCAACTGTTTGCACTCTTTCCTTATTAGTCCGTCCCATAACTGTTTGCACTTTCATAAATGGTAAAGTTTTTCACAAACTCCACCCTTATATATAATACCCATTTATTTACCAATTTGTCATTATCTTTCCACACAATTAAACACACTAACTCACCATATTAAACATAAACCAAATCATTTAATTAACCCAGCCTATTTAATTAACCCAACCCAACCCAAATAATTTTATCAATCTTGGACATTTAACCCAACCCAAATTCTAGCCCCAATCCAATTAATCCACCCCATCATATTTCATTGTTCTACTACTCCGTCCTCAAGAACATTCGTGAACCCTAATTTCTTCCCCCTATCTGAAGTGTAGCAAATTTCTCACTCTCTCGAAAAGGCTCGATCACCTCTCTCTCTCTCTCTCTCTTGAAGGTAATTCGATCGTCTCTCCCTCTCAAAGATAATCAATAGCCTCTCTCTCGAAGATAATCGATCACCTCTCTCTCTCTCTCAGATAATCGACCGCCTCTCTCAAGTGGAACAATTGTTTCACTCTCTCGAAAAGGTTCGTACAAATTTTATGTTTCAATTTGTTAAATAGGGTTGCATGTTTAATTTTGGTTCGATTTTACTTTGATTTGGTGAAATAGGGTTCGATTTTACTTTGATTTGGTGGAATAGGGTTCAATTTTACTTTGATTTAGTGGAATAGGGTTGCATGTGTTGAATCCACTTTTTGATTTGGTGAAACAAGGGTGCATGTGTGATTTTGCTTCAAATTTTGACTATACTCTATTTTTTTTTCGATTTGTGGTTGTACTGATTTTTTCCGATTTGTGACTACTTTGATTGCATGTGTTGAATCCATTTTTTTGCTTTGATTTCCGATTTTTCTTAGATCACGCCAAAATGAAATTATCAGGTTGGGGAATTGAATGCGATCTTGCCAAATTTGGGGGTTTCTGGATTTCTAGATCTGATTGTTGCAACTTTATTTTCTCCAGAAGTGAATGAGAATTTAAGATGTTGCTTCCATTTTAATTTAAGATGCTGCTTATGAATTTAATTGTATAAATGAGTTTGATTTGGGTTTATTTTCAGTGTTTTTGTGTGTTAATCTTTTTTAGGCTAATTTATGTTTATCTTCTTTTAGGCTATGAACTTCTCAACTTCAAATGAGACGCCCTTCACCCCTCTAAATTTCAGCTGAAACTTGAATTTATTTTGAATTTGTAATTTATTTTAAACAGTTTTTTTTTTTTTTTTAGAATTTACAATTGTTTTTTTATTTAAAGCATTTAGTTTACTCTACAAGTTATGTGAACCACGGTTGTATGGATAGGTGAGAACTAAATCCTAAACTAATCACTTCATTAACTGTACCTAAATGTACAATAATACCCTTACTCAAAAAGTCAAAAAGTGGGTTTTCTTAATTTGTGTGCACTAAAGTTGGTGCAAACAAACCTGGGACAGAGGGAGTAATATTTTTGGTACTATTATTTTGCTAAAATGCAGATTTATTTATGATTAATATAATTATTTTTATATTTTATTTTACTAAATATATTTTTGTTAAATAAGTTTTATATTTTCAGATTTTAAATAAATTTTTGTTAAATGGAAAATTTTGTACTTTTCAATTTGAGCAAATAAAATTTTGTTAAATATTTTATTTGAATATAAGTTGAAACCTCTACCCAAATTTCAATTTTCTATTCTTTTCAAATTAATTTATTTAGTGTTTACTTTTTTTTTTAATTTAAAGGACTAAATTTGATTTTAAAAGGGACTAGAATTAATAAGTTATAAGATATAGGATGTATTTTTATAAAGTTAAAACTTAAAGGATTTATTTTGGAATCACTCAAACTTATAGGACTATAAAAAATATTTTCTCGGAGAAAGGATGTAGTTTGCTATTTTAGTAGGTGAAATGAAGATTTTTAAAGCCAAACACGTCTCAAATATATTGTAAAGTCAATCGAAGAAATAACACGAGGAGGGAGAAATCATAATTGGGCTTAAGAATTAAAAGGTGAGCCCAATGCTTTAGGCACAATTGACGGATCAAGATACTGTTCATTTTTGCAAGATGAAAGCGGGCCAAATAAAAGAATTGATCAGCCCATTTTTTGCAAGTGCCGTGAAGAATTAAGAAAACAAAGTGGCTGCAATTTTACATTGGGGCCCACGTGAATTGAAGAAAGAAATCAAAGAATGAAGCAGGATCCATCCCACATACCATGATATAATCAAAGCCACATGAATTAATGGATGCAAATTGGACTGCCATTTTTCTTTAATTTTAACTTCAAGACCATCAAATTTAAGAAAGGCAGGCCCATGCCCATTTTTACTAATCAGCCGTGAACACGCAGAAGAGGAGGGAGGGCCAATACGCAGAAACAGAGGGCAATCTTTCATTGGGGGAGAAATCTCTTCTCCTCTCCACCCAATTAATTAGTTTAGCTTGTTATTTAATTTCTTAGATATATTTAATTTAATATTTTATTTTATTGTAAGCTTTGAAAGATTTGAAAATTAGAGGTGTTTTCTTTCTTTTATTTCAATATTTAATTGGTAATTTGATTTTAATTCATGTTTTGTTGTGTTTATTTATTTTGTTAATTTAGTTATGAGCTAAGCTTTAATTGTTTTGAATGTTGAAATTATGTGGGTGATTAGTGAATTTATGGATTAATTGCATATTTAGTATATGTCTTGAATTTAAATTGTTTCTAGTGTTGTAAATTGTAAGATTCAATTGGTTGATCAATCCTATTAGCTAGCATTGTTGGTTGTGTCGACGAAACAATCATATTGGGTTGCATGATTAAGAGTGTGGGTGTGAGTTTTGATTAATTAATTGAAGTTAAATAGTAATTAGCTTAACCGACCGGGGGTTGATTGCTTAGATCGACAACACTAGACACTAATTGAATAGAGGTCGTCTAGAAGATTAGTGAGAGGGCGTTTCATAAGCATTAGTAACCGTGTTGAAAGTGCTTATGAAACATTGTTTTAAGAGCTTATGGTATTTGATTAGATCCTATAATTACTAATTAGTGCACGAGACTAATTAGTGCACGAGTGCACGTGTTCACCTGAGCCTCACGAGAGATTGGTCTACACATATATGTGATAGCCTTTAGCATAATTCAAGACATTAAGTTTAATTAATGTGATTAGTTCGTTAATTCATTAGTGATCCTGTTGATGTTGAAGACTTGGTGATGTTATCGAAGATGTTATCACACGAGGCTGCAACATCATAATTCGACCTTTCTTATTTTTCCTAAGTCTAAATTCTGTTTTCTGGCTAATGCTGCTTTGGATGTTGTAACATCGCAGGTTGAAGATCTAGAACATTCTACACAGTTCCAGACTGGAAGGATCTGGAAGCTTGCAGAAGTGTGTAGATCATGCGGTTGCCCTTGAGAAACGTCCAGAACTGGCTGGAAGATCCTAGAAGGCAGTTGAGAAAGAAGAAAGGATAAGATCCTAAAATTTAGGAGATCATGGATGAAGGTTCTAGAATGCTTATTCACGCCTATAAATACAGCAGAGCCGTGGTCATCATCCATCAATCGAAGTGCCATTCTTTAATTACTAAACTAGTGTTCATCCTGTTAGGAATTAATTGTCATTGGCATGTTCTTGTCGTTGTGCCGAAGAATCCAAACTTCCTGTACAACATAAACTTCTCTACACATCTTTGATAGATAGATCATAGAGTTAGATTAGTTTTTGGTAGTGTAAGTTTTACACTTAAGCCATCTTTAGACTCGATAGGTTATCAAGTCTTATTTCCGTTGTGAATATTTGTTCACACACCATTTGTATTCACATAATTATTAGTGAAAGTTTCGCCATAAGGCTCGCATAGATTTTAAATTAAAATCTATGTTAAAAAGTTAATTCTGTGTCTTTGTGTTTTCATACTTTCAAGTCTTCCGCTATTCGTATTCTGATATTCTGTAATCGAGTCAGTGTTACATTGAGTGTTCTAACATTGAGTGTAGCATCAGTCTTGTTTTACTTAACACGCACACTTTCAGTTGGTATCAGAGCTGATACCTGACGACACTAGGTTTAGATCCTTGTTTTTAATTAGTGTGTTTTAGTATTTATTGTGTCTTTGCAAAAATGGAAACACATCACATCTCTACAGCACTTAGGCCACCAGTTTTAGATGGTACAAACTATGCATATTGGAAACCTAAGATGCGCATGTATATCAAGTCTATTGATGAACGTGCATGGAGGACAGTACTTACAGGTTGGGATGCACCAAAAACTCCAGTAGATGAAGACAATGAAGTTCAACTCAAGAAGGAAGTTGATTGGACGGCTGACGAGATAACAACAGCAGGGTTTAATTCTAAAGCTTTAAATGTTATTTTTACTTATGTTGATGTTTCTATGTTCAAAATTGTTTCTAATTGTTTAACTTCTAAAGAAGCTTGGGATAGATTACAAGAGCATTGTGAAGGTTCGGATAGTGTTCGAAGAACAAAACTTCGAATGCTAGGGACTAAATTTGAAAATCTCCGAATGAGGGAAGATGAGACCATATCATCTTATAATGAACGTTTAAGTGAGATTGTCAATGAATCACATTCTCTTGGTGATCCTATTTCGAATGTGAGAGTAGTTCATAAAATTTTGCGTTCAGTTCCTAAAAAATTTGATGCAAAAATATGTGCTATAGAAGAGGCTAAAGATACTGATAAATTGAGTCAAAATGAGCTAGTAAGTATTCTTAAAACTTATGAGATGAACACTACTCAATTTGATGAAAATAAAGATGATAAAAAGGTGGTTGTTTTTAAAGGAGAGACATCACAAAGTGCTGAAATACAGCCTATTATCACTGAAGTCGATTCAGATGATGATGTGATGGATCTATGTTATGACAATCCAGACCACATGGCCTTTCTCACTAAGCATTTTAACAAGTTTTTGAAGAAAACAATGAACAGGTCCAAAGGGAATATTCAGCCAAAGATCCAGATCAACACATCAACACCACAACCAGAGAAGAGAAGGAGTCAATTTCCACCAAGAATATCACAAAGTGAAGGTAAACCAAGGTATGATCCTGAATATAGAAAATCAGTTCAATGCAATGCATGTTCTGGTTATGGCCATTATGCAAATGAATGTGCCAATACTAGACTCAAGCAAAAACTGAATTTTAGTGCTACCTTAAGTGATGATTCAGATGATGAAAAAGTTAAATCAAAAGAAATTGAATTTGCTTTTCATACTCAGGTTGATTATGATGACTCTTTAGATGATGATCTAGATGAAACAGACTCAGATGTTGAATTGGATGTTACAACATCAGAAACAACATCAAGTCAAAATCACCCAGATTTGAACTGTTTTAATGGTTTTGTTGATGATACAGGAATAAGGACAGAAGATTCGAAATACCAGAAGTTATTGGAGGATTTGAACTCTCATAAACTCACTCTTGATTCTTTGAATAAAGAGAATGAGGATCTGAAAGGAACAATCACCAAACTAGAAGTTATTCTTACTAGAAGAGATTTAGAACTCTGCAAATTAAAGGAAGAATTGAAAAGTTCTACCTTGAGTTTCAGAAAATATGAAAAGAGTGCTTCTGATATGAATGATGTTTTGGTATTTGGTAAATCTAACAATCATGGTTTAGGTTATGATGGTGAAACTGCATCTATTTCTAAAAGTTTTGCAAATCCAGTGAAGTTTGTGAAGGCTAATGCTAAAACATATGTTGAAGCATCAGCACAAACAAAACCTCACAAGGCTAAAACTTTTAAAAAGTTATTTGTTTGCCACTATTGCTCTAAATTAGGTCATATTCGTCCTTACTGTTTGAAAATGAAGAAAGACTTTGCTGATGAGAAATTGTTACCTAAAAAGTTGTCACATTCGAAGAAACATTTCTCAAAATCTACTTGGAAAAAGAAATCTGATGTTACCTGTAATGCAGTCCACACTTCTTTGAAAGCATGTTTACCTGGTCTATGGTATTTTGATAGTGGTTGTTCTAGACATATGACAGGACAAATTGACTACTTATCTGATTATGCTACTGTAAATGGTGGATATGTTACATATGGTGGAGGTTCAAAAGGAAAAATCATTGGAAAAGGAACTTTAAATGTTAAAGGTTTTCCTAAGCTTAAGAATGTCTTGCATGTTAATTTGATTAGTATAAGTCAATTGTGTGATGATAATTTGCATGTAAAATTTGACAAAGATTCATGTTATGTTCTTGATAAAGATGATGAATGTTTAATGACTGGTACTAGGTCAGCAGATAATTGTTATCTTATTGGAACAAACAATGTATGTAATTTGTCAAAACATAATGAAAATGTCTTATGGCATCAAAGATTGGGTCATGCGAATTATAGATCATTAAAGAAGCTGGTCAATGCTGAAGTTGTTAATGGATTACCAAACTTGAAGTTTGACAAAATCACTATATGTGAACCATGCCAGAAAGGTAAGCAGGTAAGAGTGTCGCACAAAATGCTGTCACATTGTTTGACACATCGTTGTTTTGAGTTGCTGCACATGGATTTGATGGGTCCTATGGAAACTGAAAGCATTGGAGGAAAAAGGTATTCACTTGTTGTGGTAGATGATTACTCTAGATTTACTTGGATAGAATTCTTAAGAGACAACTCTGAAACATTTAATGCTTTTAAAGTTCTTTACAAAAGGTTCAAAAATGTGTTTAACTTGAAAGTTAGCAAGATTAGAACTGATCATGGTAGAGAATTTGAAAATAGCATGTTTACAGATTTTTGTGAAAAGAAAGGTATAATGCAAGAATTTTCATCTCCTAAAACTCCACAACAAAATGGGATTGCCGAAAGAAAGAATAGAACTCTACAGGAAATGGCAAGAGTCATGCTTACTTCCAAAAGTCTTGCTAAAAGATTTTGGGCTGAAGCATTGAATACAGCATGTCATATCACTAATAGGGTTTATATTCGATCTGGTTTTAAGCAAACACCTTATGAGATTTTGAACAACAGAAAACCAAATTTGAAGTACTTTCATGTATTTGGTTGTGTGTGTTATATTCTGAATGATAGGGATCAACTCCATAAGTTTGATTCTAAAAGTGATAAAGGTTTCTTCTTAGGCTATTCTAGAAATAGTAAAGCATATAGAATCTATAACCTTAGGACTAACACTGTTCAAGAATCTGTTAATGTTGTGTTTGATGATGATAAAGGTCTTACAGATGGAAATGAAGAAGAAGATGTTTCAGAGGTTACTGAAAAATCTGGAGATTCATTGAAAACTGAAAATGTTGCTCCGAATGTTACAACATCTGGAACAACATCGACAGAAAGTTCAACAGAACCTACACAGAATAATCAGTATGTTCCCAAAAGGAATATTTCTTCAAGGATTGATAAAAGTCATCCATCGAACCAGATCATAGGTGATGCTACAGTTGGAGTGCAGACAAGAGGCAAAGTAAGAGCCAATAAGGTAGATGTGGTAAGAACATTATGCATGTCTTCTATATGTAATGTAGTGAATGCAGAGTGCTATTATTCTGAAATTGAACCTAAAAATGTTAATGAAGCTTTAACTGATGAAAATTGGATTAATGTTATGCATGAAGAACTTAATCAGTTTGAAAGAAATGAAGTCTGGACACTAGTTCCAAGACCTGACAACACTAATGTCATTGGAACTAAGTGGATTTATAAGAATAAAACTGATGAGTCTGGTAACATTGTTAGGAACAAAGCAAGATTAGTTGCACAAGGTTACACACAAGTTGAAGGTATTGATTATGATGAAACTTTTGCACCAGTTGCTAGGATTGAGTCTATTAGATTATTGCTAGCAATTGCAAGTTTTATTGATATTAAACTTCATCAAATGGATGTAAAAGCTGCATTTCTTAATGGAATATTGAATGAAGAAGCATATGTTGAACAGCCTAAAGGATTTGAAAATCCACAATACCCTGATCATGTATATAACCTTAAGAAAGCTTTGTATGGTCTTAAACAAGCTCCTAGAGCATGGTATGGTAGGCTTACTGACTTTCTTTTGGAATTTGGTTTTATTAGAGGAGAAGCCGATAGAACCTTGTTCATTAAGCAATCTGGAGAAGATATATTAATTGCACAAATTTATGTTGATGACATTGTTTTTGGTTCAACTTGTGATAATATGTTAAACCAATTTGTTAAAGCAATGACTGCAACATTTGAAATGAGTATGGTTGGAGACTTGAATTATTTTCTAGGTCTTCAAATCAAGCAGTGCAAGGATGGAATATTCTTCTCACAAGGTAAGTACGCTAAGAACTTGGTTAAAAGGTTTGGTCTTGAAAATTCAAAAAGCATGAAAACTCCTATGGGATCTACTTTAAAACTATGTAAAGACAATGCTGGAAAAGATGTTGATCCAACATTGTACAGATCTATGATAGGAAGTTTGCTTTACTTAACCTCTAGTCGACCAGATATTATGTACAGTGTTTGTGTTTGTGCAAGGTACCAATCGAACCCTAAGGAATCTCACCTAAATGCAGTGAAGAGAATCATAAGATATATTGCAGGTACAAGTGAACTTGGGATTTGGTACACAAAGGATACAAGTAGTACACTAGTTGGATATAGTGATGCAGACTGGGCAGGAGATATAGATGATAGGAAAAGCACGAGTAGAGGATGTTTCTACATGGGAAACAATCTTGTGTCATGGCATAGCAAGAAGCAAAATTGTGTCTCACAATCTACGGCCGAATCCGAATACATTGCTGCAGGCAGTTGTTGTACACAACTCCTATGGTTGAGTAAGATGTTTAATGATTATAGCTTAGAAAGTGACACATTAACTGTTTTTTGTGACAACACAAGTGCAATCAACATTTCTAAAAATCCAGTACAACACTCTTTGACTAAACACATAAGCATTAGGCATCATTTCATAAGAGATTTAGTAGAGAAAAGTATTGTGAAGTTAGAATATGTTCCCACTGAAAATCAATTTGCAGATATATTCACTAAGGCTCTTGACCATGAGAGATTCTCATTTTTGAGGAAATCTCTTGGTATGTGCACAACCTGAAAATCCAAGATGGATGTTGTTACAAATGCGGTAGCATTTGGAACAACATCAAGGGTAAGTGTAATCCTGATTGATTTAATTCATTCCATGATTCGTTAAATAATTCATTTGTAAAATATCTTTGAATCTGAAATTTGTGGTACAAAAATAGACATGGTTTACACCTCTCAAATGCATATAAAAAGAATGTTGTTAGCATACTAAAAGATGTAGTTTATCACTGAGTAACTATGGAGCACGGAGTTCACTACTACGATGCCTTCTTTTCAAAAGGTGATTAAACAAATACATCAATATGTTCATAATCCATTGAGTAATTATGGGGCACGGAGTTCGCTACTACGATGCACTCTTCTAGAAAAATGGATCAATATGAACTAGGTGCTACAACACGAAAAGAAAAGAAAAATTAGGTGCAACACAAATGAAGCAAATTCATGTAAAAACCGTGTTGAGGTGTATTTAAAAATGTCTTGAGTACAACATTAAAAGATTTGAATTTATTTTTATTAGTTGTAATTATTTAATTAATTTTCTGGAATTTATTTTATTAAATGGAGGATACTAACCCACGTTTTGTTTTGCCAGGTCTTGCAAAGGTATTTTATTTTTGAGCCAATTTATTAATTATCTAATTAATCTGCAATTTTTAGCCACTAACACCATGATCCAATATGGGATACCCATTTTGCTCTTCTTGACCGAAAATCAAGGTATCACAATTTGGTCATGCGATTTCATTCCAAAAGTTTCTAAAAGTGGTGGGACATTTTTTTTTATAACTTCCATTCTATACTCTATAAAATCCTCTCGTGTGTGTGCTTAATTCATAAGTGTAAACTAAAGTGTGTAAGCTGAAATTTTTCCAGAAATATAAATTGCAATTGTGTGTTTCGAATTGCGTGTCTACTTTCTTGAGCATTAAGTCTTTGAAGGGATTTAAGTATGAAAAAGATGGGACTCACTTCATCTTCTCCAGCTGATAAGAATCCATCGCCCTCATCTTCAACTCCACTGCACCTTCTCGCAACAATGGCTTCCAACCAATCCGCCGGAAACACAGCTCCGATCACCACTGCCGCACCACTACCATCGCAACTAACTTCTCCGACCACCATTACCATTCCCCAGAACGCAACAATCGAGGAGTTTACCCGGGTAATTCAAAATATTTCTGCCAACCTCTTAAATTCGGTTCCTATGCCTCAAATTTATGTTGGAGACGTTCCATTGAATATCCCTACTCAAAATCCTAATCCGATTCAAACCACTACTTCTACTCTGCAAAATCCCCAAACTAAAAACCCTACTGAGCCCGAAACCACTGAAATCACCATCCCCACTGAAATTGCTCCTATTGCTGCTCCTGTTGTTGAAACAACCGAAGCAACCGAGGGAAATGACACTCCCATGGCTGAAGCCGAGCTTGAGAAAGCAGAGGACTCTGCCCACACCAGTTCCTCTCTTTCGGAATCAACTGAGTCAGAGCCTATGCCTTTGAAATCATCCTTGATCAAAGGAAAACGAAAGAGGAGCCCTAAGAAACCAAAGAGGAGGTCCAACAGAGTATTTTCAAGGGTGAACTATTCTGAGAGTTCACGAAAGAAGAAGCCCATGGCAGGTGATGTAGCTACTGCTCCAATTCAGGACTTTACAGATTCTGAAAAGGATAGCTCCGATGGTGAAATTGCTCATACTGAAGTTGCTGAGAAAGAAAGCTCTGACGAAGAGAATGTTCCTCTTATGTTATTGTGCAAGAAGATAGTAAAGAAATCAAAGAAAAGGAAGGATGCTACTCTTGTTGCTCCAGCACCGGTTGCAACCTCTGTTCCTGATGAAAGCCCTGATGATAACAGCTCTACTGAATCCGATCAACCTAACTCAGAATCTGAAAACACCTCAAACGGTGATAAAGGTACACCCACTTCCGAAACTGATGTAGAAATGGAAACCTCTGAGGATAGGTTAGCCAATCTATCAAGGAGAAAACTGTTAATTGAATGTAGGATATGTGTACCTGACTTTAATTCTAAGGGTTTGATTAGATTTCTTGAAGATAGAAATTTGCTGCATGCTGTTACGTTTGGTGAATCATTTGTTGCAACATGGGTCTATGAATTTTACTCCTGTTTAAGAAAGAGCATTGGTAGAAGAACTTCTCAATGGTATGGAATTGTAAGATTTAGAGATAGAGATCTTCCCTTTACCCCCGAATTGATTAACGACTTTTTACACCTTGAATCTGTTGAGGAAGTTGAAGAACCTTCAATGGATATAATTGCTCAGGCAATTACAGGTGGTAGGGTGATGAGGTGGAAGAAAGTTATGCTTGCATGTAATCTTACCTCTCTATATTCAATTTTGCATAAGTTGATTGTATATAATTGGATTCCATCCACGAACTCCACAAAGGTCACTATGAGTCAAGGAATACTTCTTTACAGAATTGTGGTAATGAGGAATTTCAATCTTGGGTTGACTATTTTCAATCACATGATGAAATTTTCTGGGACAGTAACTGATAAAGGCAATCTGCCTTATCCGGCTCTCATCTATGGTTATTTGAGACATAACAACTATGAACGGGATAGACATGATATGTTGAGGGGGAGAGTTCCTCAAATTACAGTGTCTCGTAAGCTGATGATTGGAGATAGAGTTATTGATCTTCCTATCCAAGGTGCTGAAAGAGCTGAACCTGAAATTCCAAATGCTGCTCCCAATTTCCCTAACACCACAAGTCACATTCCAATTTCCAGAGACTTCATACTTGTTCAGTTAACTCACTTGTAGGATACTATCAATGAACTACAGTTCATGAAGGATTATTGGATGAAGAAACTTTCTGCTACACCAGGGGGAGTACCTGCTGCTGCTGCACCAGTCCCTGATGTTAGAGTCACTGAGTATGGGGGAGTTCGAATTGAAGAACTTGATGCTGATGTTGATCCAAATGTTGTTGCACACCTTGCAACAATGGTGATTGAACCTGATGATGATGAACAGGTTTTTGCTGGTCTTCCAGACATTGCTGCTGGAAATGCTTGAAGACAGGGGGAGGCTGAATGTTAAAGGATGCAATGTGCAGATTTCTGTTGCTGCAGCTGTTGTTACAGCAAATGATGCATCTTATTCAGTTTCTATCTTACTGTTTTATTTTAACTTATGATCCTACTGGCTGATACACTGGTTTAACTGTTTTGTGTTAAGTTTTACAAACTTAGTAGTTGATAGAACTTAGAACTCTATTTGTTTTGAGCTCTGTTATTATTGTTTTGAGCTCTGATATTATATTAGTTGATAGGACTTCGTTTTATTCTCTCTTCACAGATTATGACTTGTTTCAGTTTTTCCCATTTAGTTCTGTTTGAAACAGGTTGTGTTAAATGAGTATATTACTTACTCATTTTATTGTTGGAAAATATTACTAAGACAAGTGTTCTACTTAGTATTCAGAGTACTAACACCACTTAGTCTTGTATATTTTCTTGTTTCTTTCACTATTTGATCATAAGCTACAACAGGTGTTGACTTGACGAGTACATGGATATGATGGTAATACTCTAGCATGTACATAAAACTGGTTTATATGTGTTTACATATGTACATCAGGTGTGCTGTAGCAGAAAGGTCAAATTGGGGGAGATTGTTGATGTTGAAGACTTGGTGATGTTATCGAAGATGTTATCACACGAGGCTGCAACATCATAATTCGACCTTTCTTATTTTTCCTAAGTCTAAATTCTGTTTTCTGGCTAATGCTGCTTTGGATGTTGTAACATCGCAGGTTGAAGATCTAGAACATTCTACACAGTTCCAGACTGGAAGGATCTGGAAGCTTGCAGAAGTGTGTAGATCATGCGGTTGCCCTTGAGAAACGTCCAGAACTGGCTGGAAGATCCTAGAAGGCAGTTGGGAAAGAAGAAAGGATAAGATCCTAAAATTTAGGAGATCATGGATGAAGGTTCTAGAATGCTTATTCACGCCTATAAATACAGCAGAGCCGTGGTCATCATCCATCAATCGAAGTGCCATTCTTTAATTACTAAACTAGTGTTCATCCTGTTAGGAATTAATTGTCATTGGCATGTTCTTGTCGTTGTGCCGAAGAATCCAAACTTCCTGTACAACATAAACTTCTCTACACATCTTTGATAGATAGATCATAGAGTTAGATTAGTTTTTGGTAGTGTAAGTTTTACACTTAAGCCATCTTTAGACTCGATAGGTTATCAAGTCTTATTTCCGTTGTGAATATTTGTTCACACACCATTTGTATTCACATAATTATTAGTGAAAGTTTCGCCATAAGGCTCGCATAGATTTTAAATTAAAATCTATGTTAAAAAGTTAATTCTGTGTCTTTGTGTTTTCATACTTTCAAGTCTTCCGCTATTCGTATTCTGATATTCTGTAATCGAGTCAGTGTTACATTGAGTGTTCTAACATTGAGTGTAGCATCAGTCTTGTTTTACTTAACACGCACACTTTCAGATCCCACATAAGGAAGACACCTGAAGCCGGTCACGGAACCGGTCCAGAAAAGGGCCAAAGGTTCAATCGGTCAAAACTGGTTGAACCGGGCAAAATCGGAAAATCGGTTGAACAGGTTCCCTTTTTTTTTTTTACTTTTTTTATATTATGAAATTAGTAGCACTTCCGATCCCTTTTATAATGTTTTTCTCTCATGTTTCTTACACTACTTATTCGATGTGGGACATAAAATTTTATACTTGTTTGTTACTACAACACTACTACTTTTATAATATATTTTTCTCAATACATCTTCCACTTTTTCAGTGTGGGACACAATAAAACACATATGTTTGTTTGTTACAAACACTGTTGTTTTTATATTGATTTCTCACATAATTCATCTACTCCTCGATGTGGGATGAAAATATGACATGAAAGTTTCATATGTTTTTTTTGTTTCCTCTTATATTTCTTTTACTTTTTATTCGATGTGAGACATAAATCTCATATATTTGTTTTCTTACTAACATTGGGACAAAAAAATCTCATGTTTGTTTGTTATTCTTTTTTCTAACATGTGTATAACTTCTTTCATTTGGATTGAGAATTAATAATAAATTTCATTATTTCAAAGAATAAAAAACTAATATTTCAACAATATTATAAATAAAAAAATATAATTATAAATGCCTTAAAAAAATTTGTTGATCCTTCTGCTAAGAATATTTTAATTTAATATAATTTTTATAAATGCATATTTTTTTAATGTAATAAAAAATACAACATTCGTCCCACATAAATTTACACACTTTTTATAAATGGATGTCCCATACCAATTTGCACACCCCATAAAAGGAAATATCCTCATAACCCCCACCCTAAAAATATACTCTTATTTACCCATATGCCATTACTTTTTCACACTCAATCTACTTTTTACTTTACTTTATTCATAAAACTACCCCTCAAAACATCACTCATTAAACTTTTTCTTACACATTTATTAAATTGTGTGCCATCCCAGGTGTGCAAGTTCCTATGGGACGGGGGGAGTATAAATAAAAATATATATACTACTCCGTATTATTTTATCGGTTGGACCACCGATCCAACCGGTCCAACCGGTTGAACCGTGAACCGGTGCCTAATCCGGTTTGATCTCCGATCCGGTTATGAAAATACTGATTTAGTTAGTGTTTCTTTTTCTTATTGGTATTTGCTTTATTCTCCCACTTAACTTCTAAAACACCATTTTAACTTATAGTTTTGGGGCTTCACATTCATTCAACGTACTAGGTCCTTGGACGATAACTATTAGGTCGTATACTTACTCAACTATAATGAATACATACGCTTGTGGAGATTGTTGAAGCGGATTCTGTATCACACTCGACTTCTCTTTTAGTGGTTCAAACTTCAGAAGTTCTTTGTCAATGTACTAAAAAGTGTGTAAAATACGAACCAAGTCAACACCTTTAGTAAAGAGTGTATTAATCCACATATGATTCCTCTCTACCATCATTGGTGCTCTTACAAACTCATTTATAGGCTAACTCAATACATGTTCTCATAATTAAATCGTCGATCAAACCGGATTGGACTTCAGTTGTCTTTAATCAAAACGCGTAAGCTAATATATCTAAATAGTATTATCTTACATAAAACAATCACGTGTAAGTGAACTAGCTCTAACTTAAATGCGACGTGTTCATAGATTTAAGATTCCTGCACCAATAGCAAATAAGACCATACGCGTGTCAATACTATTACATCATTAATAAAAATAAAAATAATTTATATTATGTAACTTTTACCTTTTTTAAAAACGTCCCTAAAAGATATAAATTTAACGTTCCTTAATTTCATAAATTGCCTAATTTACCTCCCATATTTTCGTATATAAATTAGTAAATTTACGTTTCATTTTTTTTTTAATTTACGTCCCATATATAATTTCGTAGATTAATTAATATACATCATTTTTCTTCATTATGCAAATTATAAATAGTGACTCGTAATATATTTTAAATCCACATGGCCATTGTTTTTTCACACTGTACAAGTCGAGTATAGCCACGTTACAACTTATGTCGATTTTTCATGATTTTTATGCGCACTTGACAAAAGCATGAATGAAGACAAAAGCATGAATGAAACAATATCGATATGGTGTACCCGCAAAGAAAAAAAAAATGGAGGTAAATTAAGTAATTTATAAAATTATGGGAGTAAAAAATAACACTACAAGAAAAATGACTTTTAGTGACAGAATTCCTGTCATTATAGCTTTTCTAGCTAAAAGTCTTTAGTGATGGTAATTGACTTTTAGTGAGAGGTCCTGTTATTAATTCTCAAATTCTTGTCACTAAAGACTTTTAGCTAGAGAATCAATAATGAGAGGATGCTGTCACTAAAAGTCAGTTTTCTTGTAGTGTAAATTTTTGAAACCTTTTTAAAAAAAGTTGAAAGTTCTTAAAAAAAAAAAGTCCCCACTAGATATTAGTGCGATATCAATAAATTGAATGACTAGGTTTAATGCATATACTGTAGTAGATAGACGATGGTAGGTCGAATTCAATGTCATATTAAAGAGTATGATGTGAACATTCCCCAAAGATATATGGATATGAACATGCATGGGTCTACAGGACCGGAGCAAATAGAAGGAAAAAAAAATAAAAATTCAAGACCGGTACGGCCGGGTAGGATCTTAAAATTTAAAATCCGATTTTTTAAATCGAAAGTAGGGTTTTCGAATTGCGACTACTCTTTTTTGAGTCGTCGTGTGTGGGCTGATTAATTTAAATTCCCTTTCAGAAGTAGGGTTTTCTTTTCATTGTCGTTAAATTTACTTAATTAATAGCTTCAACAACTAATCTCCATTGGCTGATTTCATTTACAAAATAAGCATACCATTTAAAAATGAGATACATATATGGTTAATCTCATAATTTTAAGAATAGTAGTGAAAAAGGATCTAAAAAAAAAAAAAAGAGTAGTGAAAAAATTGAAACACCTTTCATATCTAAACTATTAAAATGTTTATTTGTATGTGACGGTTTCTTGAATAAAAGCTGTAAATGAAGTGTCACTCGTACTCATGAATTTAATTTTTAATAAATGAATGATCCATGTATCATGAAATACATCATTTATTAATTTGTCCATAATTAAACAATTGGTCGATCAATCAAGAATATTATATTGAAATCATCATCAATTGCTTAATTACACAAATGTTAGTATTTTTTATTTTATTTTTTTGATGGGACAAATGTTAGTATTTAATTAAACTATTTGTTGTTCGGTCGGCGATTTTATAATTAAGAACTCATGTGAAAAATGGAGACTATGTTGATTAAATCTAAATAGAAAAAAAAAAGTGGTAAAAGACTAATTTAGGCAAAAATTTGGACGAACGGTTTTAATACATGATAGTAATTAGTACGTATAAGTTTACACCCCATGTATATTTTATATATATAATATATATATCTAATTAATATTCTACTAAAATCATGTTTTGAAGCAAAACGGAATGGGTGAAATATTGTACATATTCTATGCTTTTATTTTCCAAACACAAAATGAAACGATTATATTCTGCCTATATATAATACATTGATACTCAAATTTTAAATGTATTACAAAAACATATAAGAAAAGGGCTAACACAATATGGACCGCAATTAAGATACTCCGTATAAAGAGCGCTGATATATATGTAATATTATCATAAGATTATTTAGGTCTATTTAGTTTATATTAGGGCATAAGTATCATATGATTAAGGCTTGTAGGAACCACCTTGAACTTCAGTATCAATTAATATTATGATATGTTAACCATTTTTTAAAGACGGGTGTTAAGTCTATAATTATTTTTTAAAATAACACATGTGAAATACAATATGTACGGTAAAAAAAAGGAATAGAAAATTTCATTCTAAAATATTTGCAATCAAAATATATTACATGCATGATGCATCCGACATTAGGTGATGTCAATTATTTCAAGATGAATATAATAATAATAAAAAAAGGTGAAATACGAAGAAATATTAAATTTGAAACACTACAAAAAAATGCCAAAATGGTGACGGGGAAGACAACGGATTCCCTCACTAATCAAGAAGGCAACGGCAAAGGCAACGACACTCCGCCGTTGCCAATATGGTCGTTGCTATTTTATAGACAACGGATTTTGGGAAAATCGTTGCCAAAAGCCTTTTGGCAACGGTAGATGACCGTCGCCTTTTCGCAACGGGGCCCAGCCGTCGCCTTTTTGTTAACTTTTAAAAAATAAGAACCTGGGTTTCGAACCCAGGTCTCTAAGGCCACCAATATTCGCGAATTTTGGGCTTCGAACCCAGGTCTCTAAGGCAACCAACACACCCCCCACCACTAGGCCACCAATATTCGCGAACCCAGGTCTCTAAGGCAACCAACACACCCCCCACCACTAGGCCACCAATATTCGCGATTTTTCGAGGCAACCAACACACCCCCCACCACTAGGCCACCAATATTCGCGAATTTTCGCTCCAGCTGGGTTTCGAGCACGGGACCTCTCGATCCTGTAGAGTTTTGGGCGCCCCCTGTGTGCCGTTTAGGCTAGGAGCTTTAGTCGTCATGTTGTGAACACAATTAATATATATTCAATTTAATTTTAGTTTCAATTCTTTATTTCAATCCATTTTAAGTTTAATTGTTGCTTATTAAATTGTCAAAACATATCATATTTATTTCTAAACGAGAATTAACTAAATTATAATGTGTTTCAAATTAAATAATTTAATTACGGTATCAATTTACACTATTTAAATTTATTCTAATCTTCAATATACAACATTTAAATTCATTCTAATTTTCAATTCACAACATTATAATTACATACAACATTGAGTATAATTATTTTCGATTATCCATTTAAATTTATTCTAATCACATCATTTAAATTCATTCTAATTTTCAATTCACAACATTATAATTACATGCAACATTGAGTATAATTATTTTCGATTATACATGTAAATTTATTCTAATCACATCATTTAAATTCATTCTAATTTTCAATTCACAACATTAAATATAATTATTTTCAATTCACTTATCCATTTAAAAATATCAATTCACTTATCCATTTAATTAAAATAACATCACACACAACATTAAAATAAAAATTAATCCTCAACGTCAATGTAATATAATAACATCACACATAATAAAGTAAAATAAAAATGTATCACTCCTCATCACCACCATCATCCTTAGTATCATCCTGATCCCGATCAACCTGGCTACGATCATGAACGTTGTGCGACGCCCCCGACGGCCTCGGCGCCCCACCCATCCCACCCATTTGCTGACCCATCCCACCCATCTGACCCATCATCGCTGCCAACTGATCCTGAAAAGTCTTGACTATGCGCTCCTCCGTCTGCTGCATTTGTAGGAGTAAGCGCTGCTCTCTCTCCTCATTGATTCTCCGTTCTTCGGCAAGAGCATTGTCCATGTCTTCCTGGGAGAATCGTCCATAAGCCGTACCACGTGACGTCTTGCCAGGACCGGAGGAGACCCGTCTGTTCTTGCCTACTTGTCCAAGGCCCCTAACACGTCCATGGGACCTACCGACCTTCTTCACGAACAAATCAGACATGTCGGGTATAGGTGGGCCCTAGGAACCATCCTCTGAAGTAGGTTCATCTGACAGTTCTCCTGATTGATTGGTCAACTCCTCCTGTACCTGGTCCTATACGTGCACATTTAAAAGTGGGTTAATACATTTTCAAGTACAATTAAATATATATTTGTTATATAATGTAATGTATATATATATGTACACACTTACAAGTATATCACCCATATAACCATAGTTGTATGTGCCGTTTTCGTAACGGTGGTAATATTCAGCTATTTCCCAGTCGTGGACAGGGCGTCCCATCTTCTCCTCCTGTATTTTGAATTGAAGACATATACGTATAATTAACTAAATAATTAACTAATTAAAATTAATTATAATTGACCACAAATACTTACAATGCGCCGTGCGACCTCTGCTGCTCCACGAGCTCCGCCTTTATGAGTACCACAGCCAGTACCCGGACCTCCATGCTCGAATAAGCGGTTCTTACGAGCCTGCTCGCTCTTCTTAATTGTTTCAGGATCGCTCCAGTGACGAACTACGTCGTTCCAAACATTGACATCCCACCTCGACCTCTTCTTTTCCTTCACCCACGCTTTCTTGACGTTTGATAACATGCCAGTGTACCGACCTGCTGCTCTTTGAAGAAAGAGCATGTACACCTCTTCAGTAGATGTGATTAGAGGGTCCCACCTGACCTCGGTCTGCAAAAAAAAAATGAATTAATGAATTAATATAAAAAAAATAACAAAATGTTAATGTAAAGTGATTTTATACCTGAAATGTCTCCCACCACCGCTGTATCGTGCCGGGTGATACCTTGGCAAAGGAGTGTGCACCAAGCTCCATATTCCTGTACATAATCGATCTGATCGTCCTCGAAATCAAATTTGAAGGCATCAACCTGTTACACGTATTTTATAATAATAAAAATTTTTATTAATAAACACGTTATACATACGTCTAATGAAAATTAAATAAGGAATATACTAACGTATCAAGGTAGATCCTCAGTAAAATGCGACTCTCGGGTGCATCATAAGACATGCTGGCCTGTGTCCTGACAGACGGAGGTCTAACTGGCGAATGTATCGGTGGAAGGGATGGTTCTTGTGCAGGTGGAACCATATGAGGCACCTGAGTGTAATAGGAACCTAGGTTCATTCCGGGCAACTGTAGCTGGGTCATATCGGGCATATATAAACCCTGTGGTGTGTGCACAATCGGTGTCTCATCCACCGGCTCTCCTCTACCTCTACTTCTACCTCTACCTCGCCCATGTCCAGTAGAACCCTGACCAAAGCCACCCTGACCAGAGCCCTGTCCAGAACTATGTCTACGACCACTCATCTGTCAAAATGAACATTAAAACATTATTAACGTTTAACATTGTAACAATTAAAAAACATTATATATGAACATCACTGTAAGGATTAACACTAGAATATAAATAAGGAATATAATTAAGGAATTAATATTTAGATAACATTGTTTAACAATTAATTAACAACATCATTCATCATTCATCATTCATCTTCATCTTCAGCTTCATCTTCGTCGTCTTCTCCGTCTTCTTCTCCATCTTCTTCTCCGTCTTCTTCTCCATCTTCTTCTTCATCTTCTTCTTCATATTCTGCCACTTCCATCATTGTACCGGTGTCATCAGTTAACATGACAGGATCATCATCTACTTGCACAATCATTTGAGTCTCTAAATTATCCTCTTGCCACGCGGGAACTTCATCTTCAGTAGTATCTTTTGCATCCCCCAAGTATCTCGGTTTGACTTTGCAGACAAATATCCAATCAGTACGGGGTCCAGGGTTTGGACAATAGTAGACTTGTGTAGCTTGACTTGCTAGTACGAATGGATCGTACCGGCCGTAAGATCGCCTCTGATTAAGCTCCACGAGCTTGTAGTTAGGATGAACTTCTGTCCCATTGTTTGAGGGATCAAACCACTGACACTTGAACAAAACCACTTTCTTCTCGTGGTACCCCTGATAGTCCAATTCGACTACTTCCTCGAGTTTCCCATAGAAATCTTCCTCATTCGCATCGTAGTTTTTTCCCTTGATACAAACCCCACTGTTTGATGTTGCTCTAGATGCACCATAAGCCATAGTGTGGAATTTGTAAACGTTCATGTAATACCCTGCGTACGTAAGAACTTGACCAGACGGACCGGCCGAGAGATCGTATAAAAACCTGTTCTCGATGCGATTTATCTTCACCTATATATTTATAAGCCACGACGATGTGAGAATTTCTATAACTTAACACTTTACACAGATCGTTATTTTAAGATAACTTACAATTTCTTCAAACCACGACGCAAATCCATCTTGTAGCCTTAAATCTGATTCAGCGGCCGAGAGATTTGGTTGACGAACTTGAAGTTTTTGCATGAATAGTCTACGTACGATCGATATAAGATTAATAAGACATGTCAACACTAAATATTTGATTGACAAACATTTTGGTCAGATTGACTTACTGAACATATGGCTGCACCTCATCACAATTCAACAACACGTACGTATGAGCAACTTTTTTCTCCTCGTCTAAAATCCATCTTTTCTTAGGCTTTCCTAATCGTTTGCCAGGCGCCTTAAATATTGAAAAAGTGCCATCGACATACTCGTGTACTTCGTCCCGACCATCGTAATTACGAGGTACATTGTGTATCCTTGTCGTAACATGGTCCTCGAAACACTGAGAACAAAACATTGACGCCTCTTTAGTTAAATATGCATTGACAATCGAAGCTTCAACACATGTTTTATTACCCACGCTTAATTTCAAGGTGCGAAGATACCTAATTAAATTATAAGAATCGTAAGTTCATATAATTTGAAGAATCGTATGAGAAATTGAATGACAATTACCTCTCGTATGGATACATCCATCTGTATTGAACTGGACCACACACTTTTGCTTCATATGCAAGGTGCACAGGTAGATGTTCCATAGAGTTGAAGAAGCTGAGTGGAAAGATACGTTCCAACTTGCACAAGATCACTAGGATATCTATTTCCAGTCGAGCCATGTTGTCAATTGTGATGGTTGTAGAAGTCAACTCCTTAAAAAATAGACTAAGCTCAGTGATTGCTTTCCACACATTGAGCGGCAGAATTTTGTAAAAAGCAATCGGTAGTAGTCTCTGCATAAACACGTGACAATCATGACTCTTCATCCCATACAATTTCAATTTCGACCAGACAATGCAACGGGACATGTTAGACGCATATCCATCTGGAAACTTCAACTCACTTATCCACTTACAAATAACATCCATTTGCTTCTTATCAAGCGAAAAAGAAGCCTTAGGGATGTACGTGGACATTTCTTGAGAGAGGGACGACGACAATAATCATTCATCTCATCTCTTGATTTAGACGTGACCTTTGTTTTCCCCTCCACATTCATCACCGTGTTGAATACGTTATCAAACACATTTTTCTCAATATGCATCACGTCTAAATTGTGTCGTATCAACAAGGTACTCCAATAAGGCAACTCCCAGAAAATGCTTTTCCACTTCCACCCTCCAAAAAGTTTTTTGTTGTGGGCCTCAACACCCTCCTCTGTAACCTTTCTATATCCCAAATGATCAATTTCGTATAGGAGACTTGCACCCGTTCGAATAGGCGGTGGATCATCTGTGACTACTACTCCGGCCATGAATGCAGTTTTATTCGTTCGCCACGTGTGATTCAGTGGTAAAAACTTTCGGTGGTTGTCGAACCACGACTGCTTTCTACTTTTATTCAAATAGAATGCATCGGTGTACTCTCCACAATATGGACAAGCAAGCCTTCCGGCTGTACTCCAACCAGACAACATCGAGTATGCTGGAAAGTCATTAATGGTCCAGATAAGTGCAGCTCGCATCAAAAAGTTTTGCTTTCTAGCAACATCGTAAGTTTGCACACCATTTTCCCATAAAAATCTCAAATCTGCTATTAGTGGTTGCAAAAACACATCAAGTTTGTCCTTCAGACACTACAAAAAACGCGGAGTTTGCCGACGGAAGGCTACCGACGGAATCCATTCTGTCGGTCGGACCGACGGATCGCCGACAGAATTCTCGAATCGACTGACTCCCGACGGAATACAAGATCCGTCGGGACCGGCCGACGGACTTCCCGACGGAATTTAGTTCCGCAGCCAAACGGTGTCGTTTCGCCTTGCTTGCCGACAGATTTTTTCCGTCGGTCGTTCAAATTTCGACTGCCGACGGAAATATCCGTCGGTAGCCGACCCGCTTTGACTGACACATTAATATTCGCGTGCTACCGACGGAAATATCCGTCGGTAGCCGCACAGCTTTGACTGACTAATAAATATTCGTGTGCTACCGACGGAAATATCCGTCGGTAGCCAAATTTTTTTTTTTTTATAAGAACTGCCGAAGAGAGGCAGTTCTTCCCCCATAAGGGAAAAAATTTTTTTGCTTTCGTCCCCCTCTCCCTGTTCGTCTCCTGTTCGTGGATTTTCTTGTGCGTGGTGCGTGGATTGATCGACAAAGGGCATTACGATTATCTACTCCAATTTTCTTCAATTTAAACGGTACGTTTTTTCTTAATTAATTTTAATTAAGTTGTTGTATTATAAATTGCATGTTAATTATTATAAATTGCATGTTAATTATTATAAAATTTCATGTACGTAGTTGATGAATATATATGTATAATTCATTCAAATATATGTTTTTTATTGGTTAATTGTAATTAATTAATGTATGTTAGTTCAAATATATAATGTAGTTTTGTTAGTTCGTTTTGATAATTAAACTAGGTTATTATTGTTGATTAAATTAGTAATTATTCTTATAAGTAGAGGTTATAAATTGCATGTTAATTATTATAAAATTTCATGTACGTAGTTGATGAATATATATGTATAATTCATTCAAATATATGTTAGTACGTGGATTATATGTTTTTTATTGGTTAATTGTAATTAATTAATGTATGTTAGTTCAAATATATAATGTAGTTTTGTTAGTTCGTTTTGATAATTAAACTAGGTTATTATTGTTGATTAAATTAGTAATTATTCTTATAATTAAACTAGGTTATTATTGTTGATTAAATTAGTAATTATTCTTATAAGTAGAGGTGTTGTAAATATAGTAATTATTGTTATTGTTTAAATTAAGTAACGTGATTTAAATATGGTAAATTATTGATTTCATTAGTAACGTGATTTTGTTATTGATTAAATTAGGAAATTATTGACTTAAATTACTAAAATGTTATTAATTAAATTAGGAAATTATTGATTTCATTACTATATTAATTATTGATTAATTTATTATACTTTTAAATTTTATTTATTAAAATAGATGAGTCAAGATGCTAGTGGGGCCTCAGGATCTCGACGTAGGAGAACCTCACTTAGGCCTGTTGAGCCTGCTACGTTGACGTCGTCGGCATCCGTTCCACAGCATTCACCGCCGTCATCTCAGTCGTCGGCAGCTCGTCGACATCCCACGCGTGCCCGAGAAACCAGACTGAGAATATGGATTGAAGATAATGTACAGTAAGTAATTAATTAAATAATTTTAAGGTTTAACAATATTTAATAGCATCAATTTTTGTACGTTTTTTAATTTATAATGTGTTTGTTTCTTAATATATATATAATGTCACAGCTTACTTCCTGGTAATGAGATATCGAAGATTTGCACTGAGGTGATTACTAAGTGCAAGATTGCTGCGAATGCCTACTCTTGGCTGAAGGTGCCGCAGACGAAAAAGGATGAATACTGGGAGGAATTTCAGGTATTTGAGTGCATTCAATTAAATATTAATAAAAAATTTATTATATATATTATTTGATAAATATGCTGATCGAATATGTGCAGAAACATGCTTATTGGCATAGGGAGTTTTTTTCGGACAACGATATCCACAGGCTCTGGGTATCTTCATGTCAGTCTAGGTATAATGAGATTATGTACACCTGGAGGAATGCTTGGCGTAGTCGTGGCGTGGAGCAGACGACGTTGGGGGTGGACGATGGAGTCGACGTGTGGAACACGTTGACCACGTATTGGAGTAGCCCGGAGTACGTGCGGAAGTGTGCAACTGCTCGAGCCAACCGTAGAAGTGATGTGGGAGGTGGGATGTCAAGGCATCGGGGGGGGGCCCGATCCGCGTATGAGCACTCAATTGCTCTAGTAAGTGTTCACTAAATTTATTTCAATTATTTATATTATAATATTATATAAAATAATTTTTATATGCTCATTTGGTACAAAATAGGAGCGGGATCTTGGGCGTGAACCCACTCACGTGGATCGGTTGAACGTTCTTCATCCGTTTGATCGAGATTCGCAGACGTCCACATATGGACGCACTACTGAGCTTCACGTAAGTTTAATTAAACTGTGATGTGTTTTTTAATATTTAATTAATTAAATGTATTGAACTATGTATTAATTTAATATTTTTGTAATTATGTAGTTGAATGTGAACC
Source organism: Galeopsis tetrahit (assembly GCA_963675135.1). Taxonomy (NCBI): domain Eukaryota; kingdom Viridiplantae; phylum Streptophyta; class Magnoliopsida; order Lamiales; family Lamiaceae; genus Galeopsis; species Galeopsis tetrahit. The sequence continues at coordinate 42,648,315 of OY776120.1, forward strand.
GGAGGATTGCAGAGGCGACGACACAGGCTTCTGCTGATGAAGCCGGGCCCAGCGCCGCCCCTCCGCCTGATCTTAACCGGATTTACCTGGAGGAGGCCCCGGCTGATCGAGGACGGGTCCTTGGCCTTGGCCGGATGAGCCGCTCAGTGAGAGCTGCGTCGTCCAGTTCGTCCCAGCGTGCATCGCAGGCCTCTGTATCCTCCACTGCTGTTCCGGACCCGAACGTAGTACACATGATGAACCACTACTTCCGACAGCTAACTGACACTATGGGTCGATCGTTGGGGATGTCTTCTGAACAAATAAATACATGTTTTGAACAGGCGATGAGCGTTCCCCCTCCACCTTTCGATGCTCCGGTTGGTCCAGTTCCCCCTCCGCCTTTCGATGCTCCGGTTGGTTCAGTTCCCCCTTTCAATGCTCCAGATGCAGAGGCAGACGACGACGGCTTGGATTTCATTGGTGGTGGTGATGATGAGTTTTTTCCGTATAATGGTTGATGTTTGAACTATTTATTTTTCTGTCGAACTATTTAATTTTCCGTCGAACTATTTATTTTTTCTGTCAAACTATTTAATTTTCCGTTGGACATATTTATTTCGGTTGATCGATGTTTGTCAATGGATTGTTTATTTATGTTATTTTTTTTAATTTATACATAATACATAATTTTTCGTTAGATTTTGGTATAAAGTAAAGTATTTTTTATTTTATTTTTTCGATTTTTATTTTATCCCGCCAATATTACCGACGGAAGTAAATATTCCGTCGGAAATAACGTCTGCCGATGGAAATAAATATTCGTCGGAAATAAAGTCTGCCGACGGAAATAAATATTCCGTCGGAAATAAAGTCTGTCGACGGAAATTCCGTCGGCCAAGTACTCTACCGACGGAAGTTTGGGCGGCACCCTACCGACGGAATTTGGAATCCGTCGGTAGATTCAAAATGTACGCACCGACGGAATTTCAAAATCCGTCGGTAGCGCGTAATATTTACAGAAAGTTTCTTCCCCTTTCTCACTCAGTCGAAAAAAATCGTGGAAATTGTAAAAATTGTATGAGAGCAAGCAAATTTCGGTACGTTTTCCTTTTTTACTTGGTTAAATTTTGTAGTTTAGTTGTGCATTTTATATTGTTATAGTTTAATTAGTTGTGCATTTTATATATTTGTAGTTTAGTTGTGTATTTTAATTGTGCATTTTATATATGTGTAGTTTAGTTTAGTTGTGCATTTTTCTGGATGTTTGTAAGAATTTTATGTTAAATGTTTAACAGATGGATTTGCCGGATCGTCGATGGATGTATGAAACTCCTAGGTTCATTTTAGGAAATGTGAATAGTGAATTTTACAATGAACTTGTGTCATTTGTTGAATTTGCAAAGCTCCACCCACATTACATGCATGGGGATTGTATCAAGTGTCCGTGTAATGCCAAAAAATGTCAGAATAAAATATTTAAGTCGATTGATGAGGTTTTGGTACATGTTCTGAAGAATGGTTTCACTGTTAATTATTATAATTGGACATTTCACGGCGAAGTACGTTGGCCTTATAACTTTGATCAAGTTTTATACTATTACACTGCTGGTATCTATGAAAGACAAATATATGGTAATCATGCCGGCACGAGTACTGAACAACAATTTGGTGGGGAACAACAGTTCGGTGGGGAACAACAGTTTGGTGGGGAAGAACAACTTGGGGAGGGAGAACCCAATATGTATCAAACAATGATAATGGAAGCCGGTTTTTCAAATGTAGAAGAGGAGCCGACGGATGAAGCATTTCGGTTTTATGAAATGCTCAAATTTCTCGATCAAGATTTGTATCCGGGTTGTGATTCACACTCTCAACTGTCATTTAATGCCCGACTTATGGCTATCAAGACCGAGAACAAGCTTTCTAACAGGGCATATGAGCAAATGACACAATTATGCAGTGAGATCTGCCCTCCTGAGAATAAGGTGCCTACAACGTATCATCAAAGCAAGCAAATGCTGAAAAATATGGGATTGCCGGTCGAGAAGATTGATTGTTGTATAAACGGTTGCATGTTATATTGGGGTGATGAAGATAGCAATCTGAACATGTGTAGGATGTGTGGTCATCCTCGTTACAAAGAGCCACGTCGGAAGGGGCCCGCTGGTCAATCGAAGCCGTCGAAGAAGAAAGTGGCACACAAGAAGATGTATTATCTTCCAATCATTCCTCGTTTAATGAGATTGTATCAATCTACTGCCACAGCACAACACATGACGTGGCATGCAACAGATTCGTCTTCGACCGAGTCTAGGGAGATGCGACATCCGGCGGACTCGGAGGCCTGGAAACACCTTGACAACGTGTATCCCAATTTTTCTTCTGAACCGAGGAATGTGAGGCTAGGTTTGTGTACTGATGGTTTTGCACCGTTTGGGAGCTTTGGAAAGCAGTATTCGTTGTGGCCGGTGATTCTGACTCCATATAATCTTCCTCCGTGGATGTGCTTGAAACCTCAAACAATGTTTCTAACTGTATTGGTGCCAGGTCCGTCGAATCCAAAAGATAAGCTTGACGTTTATCTCCAGCCTCTTATAAAAGACCTGATCTTTTTATGGGAAAGTGGTGTCCAAACGTATGATGTGTTCAGAAAACAGAATTTCACGATGCGTGCTGCTTTATTGTGGACCATTAGCGATTTTCCTGCATATTCTATGTTGTCTGGATGGAAAACGGCTGGTTTTCAAGCATGTCCGTATTGTATGGATTTTTCTGAAGCTTTCAGTCTTGAGAAGAGTAGGAAAGTTACATGGTTCGATAATCACCGAAAGTTCTTACCTCGAGATCATCCATTTAGAAGGAATAAGAACAACTTCTTGAAGAACAGAACAGTTACAATCAATCGACCGCCCCTTCGAAACGGTACGTATTTTAATTAATTATACAATTATTTGATCTAGTATAATGTTATACGTATATGTTTTATTAATTTCTTCTAGTATAATGTTACCGTACAGGACATACGTTGTTACATGAGATTCAGTGGACGGGTTTGAAAAAATCTACTGAGGAAAATGCAGCTGAACACAACGGTCGAATCCCAGGTGGATGGAATAAAATGAGTATTTTTTGGGATTTGCCATACTGGAGTTCACTATTGATCCGACACAATTTGGACGTGATGCACATTGAGAAGAATGTGTTTGATAATGTGTTCCACACAATGATGAACACAGAAGGCAAGACGAAAGATACTCCAAAGTCCCGGGAAGAGCTGAACATTTATTGTCGTCGTCAAGAGTTGGAAAAGGATCCCAGTACAGGTAAATATCCGAAGGCTTGCTACACACTGGACAAGCCACAGAAACAACAACTGTGTCGTTGGATTCACGAGTTGAATTTTCCAGACAACTACGTGTCAAACTTGAGTCGATGCGCAGACATAAACAGGGGTAAGGTTTCAGGGATGAAGAGTCACGATTGTCATGTTTTTATGCAGCGCTTGATACCGATTGCGTTCCGAGACGTTGTTCCTCTCAATGTGTGGAGGGCTATCACTGAATTAAGTCTTTTTTTTAGAGATTTAACATCTTCAACGATCAAGATCGATGATATGATTCGTTTGGAGCAAGATATTCCAGTGATTTTGTGTAAGTTGGAACAAATTTTTCCACCTAGCTTCTTCAACTCCATGGAACACTTACCCGTTCATTTAGCGTATGAAGCCAGAATTTGTGGTCCAGTGCAGTACAGGTGGATGTACCCATTTGAAAGGTAAACTCTTACATTTTTCATTTTTTATATATACTACATGCATGCATGTTCACTGAATTAAAATATATGTTTTTTTATTATAAATCAGATATCTCCACAACTTGAAACGCAATGCTAAACAAAAGGCAAATGTGGAAGCATCGATTGTTAATGCATATTTGAATGAAGAGGTTGGCATGTTTTGTTCTTATTATTTTGAAGACCATGTCAACACTCGGTTGAGAAGTGAACCACGTAACTACGGTGGTAGAGATACAGACAATATCGGTGAAGAGGTTGATGGAATGCTGTCTATATTCAAGTCTAAGGGACGATCAATAGGAAAATTCACTGAACGAGAGTGGGAGTCGAACAGAGAGGCAGAAATAGCACAAACGTATGTGTTATTGAATTGTGATGAAGTTCAGCCTTACATTGAGTAAGTATTTCATATTTTTATCATTACTTCATTTATGTAATTTAATATTAATTGTGATTGGATGTTGTGAATTAGGATGTATACTCAAGAACTAAGACGAACAGAACAAAACATCTCAGATACAGATATAGATGCTCGTCTTCAACGTGATTTTGCCCGATGGTTCCAACGTTGTGTGAGTACCATTTCCTTAAATTTTACGTAAATAAATATGATTCATAATTAATGTTAATTATTTGAACTGTATAGGGACGGTCAAACGATTTTGGGAATCGATTCTTAAAGGATCTCAGCAAAGGACCACTACGTCGTGTAAAGACTTACAACGGCTATATTGTGAAGGGCTACAGATTTCATACATCTGAGTATGCATCGAGAAAAGCGACTACCAACAGTGGTGTTTGCGTTAGCAGTGCAAACTACAATGCAGATGCAAGTGACTACTATGGGGTGTTGCACGAAGTCGTTGAAGTAGAATATCCGGGATATCTAACAAAGACTGTAGTGTTGTTCAAGTGTCATTGGTTTGATTCAGGCCCTTCAGGAACAAGGATTCATCCGGAGTACAAACTCGTCGATGTTAATCCGAAAAGGAGCTATATCGGGAATGATCCATTTGTATTTGCCCATCAAGTATCTCAAGTATACTACTGCAAGTATCCAGTACGATCATCACGTAGTAAAATTGAATGGCACGCTGTTTGCAAAGTAAAGGCAAGATCAATGGTAGAAGTCCCTACAAAGGACAAGAGTGATGAAGATGATTCTCCGTTTCAAACGGAACAAATAGAGGCTAGAACTGAAGTCTTTACGGGAGATTTGAATATCCACGTAGACTTGACGGCTGGAAATTCACAATTGATCGAAATTGAAAACGATAATGGAAATGAGGAAGATGATGAAAATGAAGAGGAAGAGGAGGAGGAGGAGGAGGAGGAGGAGGAGGAGGAGGAGGAGGAGGATGATGATGAAGAGGAAGATGAGACAAATAATGAAAATGTAGATGAAGAAGATGAAGAGGAAGAAGATGAAGAATAAATTATATAATGTAAGCTAATTATTTTATTAGATGTACAATTTAAAAATATTTATTTATCATTAAGTTACAACTAAAAATTGTGAAAAGAAATTATTTTTTTGATTTTTTTAAAAATATAATTCGCAAAAAAATGAATATTTTAGTAAAAAAAATGAATATTTTAGTATTTAAAAATATATAAATTATATTACAAATTTAATTATTTAATTTATGTGAATGAAATTAATTTTATGAATTTTTTTAAAAAATAATTAGCAAAAAAATGAATTTTTTACTAAAAAAATATTAGTATTTTAGTTAAAATATGAATATTTTAGTATTTTAAAATATATAAATTATAAAAATATAAATTATAGATTTCAAATTTAATTATTTGATATATTTGAAAGAAATTAATTTTGTGAATTTTAAAAAAAAAATGGGTCGAAAATGAGTACATATACAATTAATACTACAATTACGAACAAGTAACACATCTGTCCGAGTGGTAGGCGCCCTTCACTAGGCGCCCACACACCCGGGTTCGATTCCTAGCAAGGCCAGAATAATATATGGTGGCCTTAATAACAGGTCGGGTCGGGGGTCGGGTCGGGTCGGGGGTCGGGTCGGGTCGGGTCGGGGGTCGGGTCGGTGACCCACGTCAATTAATTTTTTTTTGGGTTGACTTGCCGACGGATAATTCCGTCGGCACTACCGACGGAACCCCCGACGGACACCGACTGAATATAATCCCGAATTTAAAAAATATAAAATCTAGATCCGTCGGCACGTACCGACGGAATTACCGACAGAAGCCGACGGATATATTTTTCTTAAAAAAATGCTAAAATTAAATTTCCGTCGGTAAGTCCGTCGGTACTACCGACAGACGGACCGACGGAATTGTCGACAGATATCAGACCCGGTTTCGAAACGGGTCATTCGGACTACCGACGGAATTAGATCCGTTGGCAGACTCGACAGATTTATTCCGTCGGGAATCCGTCGGGACTACCGACGGAAAAAAAAATTCCGTCGGTAACCCGTACCGACGAGTCTAGAGCCGACTGAATTATTCCGTCGGTAATTCCGTCGGGAAACCACGCCTACCGACGACAATTCCGTCGGTAGGTCCGTCGGTAAATCGCTCGTTTTTTGTAGTGAGACTTTTAGGTCCGGGCACGAGAATCGAAAGAAACATGAATTGAACCTTCATGCATAACCACGGGGGTAGATTGTACGGAGTAAGTATAACTGGCCATGACGAATATTGTTTTCCCGTCATTCCAAACGGTGCAAAACCGTCTGTGCTCAAGCCCAACCTAACATTCCTAATTTCAGATGCAAAATCAGGATACGAACGGTCCAAATGCTTCCAAGCCAACGAGTCTGTCGGGTGACGCATAACACCAGAGTCATCAGAAGCGCACAAGGCATGCCATGTCATATCCTTCGCAGTGGCCTTGGATATGTACAATCTTTGCAAACGAGAAATTATCGGAAAGTAGAACATCTCCTTAACCGGGCGTTTCTTTTTCAACCGACCATCTGCATCAACCCTACTCGGCTTATACCGTGATCGACCACAAATCTTACAAAAATCTAGTTCGCTGTCTGCACCCCAGAATAACATGCAATTCTGTGCACAACAATCAATCCTTTCTACCGGAAGACCCATCCCACTCATCAAATGTTTGTTGTCGTTAAATTTCTTGGGAACCTTATTTTCGGGAGGACAAATCTCACGAATCAACTCAACGACCTGATTGTATCCCCTTTCAGACAATCTGTTTTCCGTTTTAATGTTCAACAATCTGGAATTGAATGACAACTGCGAATGAGATTCACAACCAGGATACAAGTCTTGGTCCGCTGCACGAAGCATGCCGTAAAACTGTGCCGCATTCTCGTTAGGGGTTCTTCATTAAGTGCCTCCTCTTCCACGTCTATTCCAAAATCAATGTTTGGGCCACCCATTAACTCTTCTACCATAGTGTGGTACGAACTAGGTCCCGCTGGGTCAACGTCGTTTGAAGTTGACGCAAATTTATTAGTGTTTTGAAATGGACGTGGACCCCAACTCTCTTCCCCGTGATAAATCCAATTATAATAATTCAGTGTAAAACTATTTCGATATAAATGAGATTTCACTTCATTAGGATCTCTATAAGTTTGATTTCGACATCTAGCTTTCGAACAAGGACACCTAATTTTTCCTTCCCAAATCGAATTCGGATTACTAGTGGCAGCTTCAATAAATCCATTTACTCCACTAATAAATCCGGGGTTCATAATCTCATTCACTAATCTTGGACTATACATCCAACAACGACTTGAATAATTCATCATGTCAATCGACGTCTACAACACACAAATTAACAACCAACGTCTCATTCCTCCAACTCTATTAAAATTAATTAATATAATTCCAAATATATTCTAATAATTATTCTAACACCCTAATTAACAAATAAATTCATATATAGACATATATAACACAATTATATATATAATTCTAACACCCTAATTAACAAATAAATTCATATAACTTAATTAATTATAATTAAAACATACATATAAAATACATGCCACAATATAATTCTAACAATTACCACATGCATGCATAAAAATTAACAATTCTAACAATTTTATATATACATACAACATATATGCATATATATACATATATATACTAAACTATATATATACATATAACTTCAAATTTAACCGATTAAAACGAAAAAAATTACCGTAGAAATGCTCCCGTCGAAGTGTAGAACACAAATGACCAAGAACCGAGTCCGATCTGCAAACGAACTTGGATGTTGTGTTTGGAGGTTTGTGTAATGGAAGTGTGTGTGCGCCGCTTAATTAGCTTCTGTACTGCTGGGGAGGAAGGGGTTTTAATTGAAGTAGGGCGACGGCAAAGGCAACGGGCCCACTGCCGTTGCCTTTTAGCGAGTGGGGGCCCGTTACCAAATGGCAACGGGGCCCACTGCCGTCGCCTTTTGACAACGGGCCTTATATGCCGTCGTCTTTTTGCAACAGGGCCCACTCCCGTTGCCTTATCCGTTGCCTTAAGGCAACGGCACCCGCCCCCGTCGCCTTTTTTCTTCCCGTTATCAATGCCGTTGCCAATTGGCAACGGTAGCCTGCCGTTGCCAATTGCCATTGCCTTCTGGCCATTATTTTGTAGTGAAATTATTTTCTAAATCAAGAATTTCCACATTAATTATGTTGCTCACAAATCACAATCATTGACGAAGCAAAGAAAGGAAAGTTTCAAAATCTACACCTAGCTACCTCACACAATTTTTTTTTGAAGAGAGCTACCTACCTCACACAATTATAGGCATACATTACATGCAGTATTAGGCATCAAATTTATTACTACCAATAATTATATTATTTCAAATCGTACACAGTACTGCTCCCAATAACAAGAAGGTTAGATAACTTGTGTCAGTTTTAGTATTCCAATATTTAATTAATATTTAATTATTTAATTAATATTTAATTTATTAACACGTGTAATGTCATAAAATAATTAACGCCACTCATAATAATGGAGACGACACGTATTTAAAATATCTAATGGAATAGAATCATAAATTAATCATGAAAAGTGAAACCGAAGAATTTATTTAATCACGCAGAACCTCGATCCCAAGAAGGGAAAGCAGATACAGTATATTGATCAACAACATAACATAACATAAAAGTTGAAACTAATTAAAAATGAGTAGTAGCAAGCATCACAGATTTCAGCACTGCAGGAAACCTTATTCAAAACAAACAACAACATATATAATTAACAAGTTATGCCTTTTTCGGCTTGGGTGGATTCTCAATGATCTTGATACCACCAATAGTAACACCAGGCCCCTTGTGCCTCGGCACAAGCGTCACAACAACGGTATCATCATCTTCCACATCCATATCATCGTACAAATCCGTAAGCTTCAACCGGATCGAAGAAGTAGCATAGTTCTCACCACCACTCCCGTGTGGCACCTGCGCGTACGTCCCCAAGTAGGCCGCCTTGTCGAGCTCCAACGCGTTATCGTCCTCATCATTAATGAACACGTCAAACTTCAACAACTTGGACGTGTCCACCGTGATGTCCTCCAGCACCAGAAGCTCATCAGCCTTGCCCTTCTTAGTCTTATCCACTTGGAACCTCACCACCTTCTCAAGCTTCAACGGGAACAAGGTCGACGCCTTGGGGGCCGTCGAGCTTGTCCTATTGATCTTTGCCTTGGCGGTCTGGCGTGGCGGCCTGTAGTCCAGCCACGGCAGATCGATCCGCTCATAGTCATACCTGCATGCAGTGAGAATATATATATACAATTAGATATTAATGACTAAAATATTAATTAAAAGATATTATAATTCCGGAGTATATATATATATATGAGTGAGTACCCCATTCGCAGGTTGTCGAGGGTGTCCTTAACGTAGACCTTGACGAGCTGGGCGTTCTCGTCGTAGAAGAGGAAGGAGGCGTTGAGGAAATCCGGGTCTGTAATTTTCTTATCGGGGATGTCTTTACTGGGGAGGTAGTATTGCCAGAGAGTCCACATTCGGTCGACGTTGCCGTGGTGGCAGTAGAAAAGAGGGTCACGGCCGGCAGAGTAGAAGTTGCCCATGTCCTCGTTTTTGGGCTCGCGGTCGTCGCCGACCCAGACATGGACGCCGGTGTGGGAGCCGCGCTCGGAGGTTCCAGCGCCGGGACTCGGAGTTGTTCCAATGCGGTAGGGCTTCCCCATGAAGTCGAAGACGTCGGCGGGAGAGCGAACCATCTCGGCGTACATGATTGTCAGGTTGTTGGACACTAGTTGAAGAGGGTCGTTTTGCTTTGTCATTCCGAGATCGATGATCGCAGGCGGCCGGTTAGCCTGGTTCCGCTTCGAATCGTAGAGGGCGGATTTAGGATCGTCGAACATCGGGGGCATCGTCATACCCTTCGGGTTGTCCCAGTTCCAGAACGGCAACGCGAAAGTTGGGTCGCCGATTAGTTTCCCCAAGATCCTCTCGTAGAAGTAGAGGTACCTGTACCATATAAAACAAGGAAATTATAATTAATGGAACAAGCCTAACTTTCGACTTCCGACGAGCCAGTCAAAACTCATTGGCTTTGCCGTGATTTATAGGTTTCCTGCGGCAAATTCACCCTTTTATCTTTTTCCGTAATTTCTTTTAATTTCCTTTAATCATAGTTTGGTATTGTTTGTTCAGGTGATCTTGTGTTATATCACATTAATTTATTCTTTTGTACTAAACGCAAAGAAAGAGTTTGTCTGGTGTATGCTTAGGTTTAAAACCCCAAGATACAAATAATTTCTAATTATAGGGGCCAGTCCATACAGATCTGTGCTCTGATCGACTTTAAACGGGACCTCAAATTAATGTCTGTATATATTACTCCCGTGTCATAATGTATGAGTAGAGATGTATTTTTTGCGGTTTCCAATTTTAGTCCGGTATAGCTAGCTAGGTATATTTTTGTCCAAAAGAATCATAATTGGTAAAAGTATTCGAAAAGAAAAATATACAGAAGTAAAATGTATGATAAATGAGTAAGTACCAACGGTGGAAGGGGAAGAAGAGCCATGAATTATGGACTTGAAGCTGGGTGTTGCCGTCTCCGCCGCCTTGTTTGTAACCGAAGTTGCAATAAGCGCAGTGGACATTAGCTTGTTGCATGAAGCTACGGGGATCATCTTTAGGAAGGCGCTTCATGCGATCTATGGCCAAGTTGTACTTGTAGATGTATTCCGGGGAAACTCGATGTGCAGATGGCCTCATTTTCATTTGAAAAACAGGGGGGAGCTTGTACTCGATGATTCGGTCGTCAACCGGAGGGCAACATTTGACGCCGGTGAGCTCCTTCCCCGCGTCATATACAGGGCCGCAGTTGCTGATATCCGGTGCCTCCACAGGATCTGCGGAGGCACCTGAAGGGGTTATCAAGTTTGCGGCCCCGTAGAGGCCGCCAAGGCCCAGAAGCATGTTTCTCCGGTCGACTTTCCCAGAGGGTGTAGGGTGGTCGACGGATTGGGGAGCTGGGTTATTAATAGGGTTTTGGCCAGAGGCGGTGGAGGTAACGCGAAGGCGGTGGCTTCGATTTGCATGGGAGAGGAAATCTGACTGCTTAGCGAAGAGGGGGAAGGGGAGGAGCGGCGGAGGGACGAAGTGGGGGTGGTGGCGCATGGAAGAGGAAGCAGAGATGCCATGGTAAAGGCTTGTTGTGGTGAGTTGAGCATACAGGTGCTCACAAATTTATAGAAGGCCAGCGTCACTCGAATTTTCTTGTTAAATTATTATTTAATTTGCATAAAAAAATATTAGCAATGTTTTAACTTGCATGTAGATATTGTAATTATTAAATAAGAAATAAAACATAAATCATAGTTGGGGGACCCAGATGGAATGGAAGGCTTGGACCATGTGCTTTCTTTACGATAAGCCACACGTTTTTCATTTCAGTCTAAATTTTATGCTAAATTCTTACCCTACACGTACTATATGTATTTAAGACGGTTTGTGTGGTACGTTACCCTTTTTTTTTTTTTTTTTTTAATTTTATGTGTCATACCTAATTTTTCTTTTGACGAATTGATAAACATTAATTATGAGACCTCAATTTTTTATTTTTTATTTTCAGGTAAAATGTAAAATATTTTAAATTAAAGAAAATATTAATAAATAATTTTTAAAATAGTTTTTATAAGAAAAAATTAATTAAGTACTGTATCATTATTTATCATGCAGTGATCAAATATATTTATGTTGAAAAGTAATTGATCCATTCGTCCCTCCCGTTATAACTTTTCACTTTCATTTTCTAAATGTGACAATAAGTTTTTTTTTTCTATTTTTAACATATTATATTTTATTTCTTTCGATCACATCACTTGTACCGTTTGCACTACATCTACTATCTTATTATTTTTCATTACTCATATATTATTTCTCTCCCTCAATTACATATGCAGTACTATATTTATTATTTTGTGATATTTTTTAATCAAAAATATATATATATATATATAGTGCGACGGGGACTATTTTTCACTATTACATGGAGCATATAATGTGAGATGTGTCATATACATTTTTATACATTAACGTCTCTAGCGCGCACACACACATTTACTAATATATATATATATATGCACACTTAAATATTTCAAACAAACATTTCATCTATATCAATAGAATTAAGACTATAACTATATATATACACACCTTCACCTTCGCCTGAAATTCTAAATTTTATGCTTTAAGAGTTCGAATTTCAATCATTCAACTTAATTAATCTCCCTAACATAATATGATAATAATAGTGTCTCGGTTGTGATTACTCTGTTTTTCTGTTCTTTTTAATAATACATCGAACCTTATAATTTGCATAATACGTCTTTAAAAAAAATATATATTATATATATACTATTGTTGTTATTAAAAGAGTTAAAGAGTGTAACAAAATTTAAGATATGCACATGTAACTTGCATCAATGAGCTGATTTCATGTACACTAGTTGCACCGTAAAATTGAACACAAAGATCCTAACTTTAATTGAAATGTAATATTAGTTTTAACTAAAACATGTAAATGTAATCAGTACGGAGTATATCATAATCATGAGTAAGTGAGCGTAACACTAATTTTAACTAAAACTTTGCAAGTTGCCTATGAGATGGTGACCATGTCAATACTATTACACATCATTAATAACAAAAGTAAAAAGTAAAAAAAAAAAAAAAAAAGCAAAAAGGTACCCACTAGATATGAAATTGAACGAGGTTTCATATACTTTAGTAGATAGAGGAGGGTAGGTGTAAATGAATGCCATATTAAAGAGTATACAGAGACGTGGGTCCGCAACAGCAAATGAAAAATACAAAAAATGGCGACAATTCCTTTCTGTCCTTTGTACACTACTCAGCACAAAAATACAAGAAAATATGTATATATAGTGAAAATTGAGGTGTGACACCTAAGAAAAAAAAAATTATGTACTAATATATGTATATATACATATTAAAAAATACTCCCTCGATTTCATTTTATGTGTGCGCGTTGTTTAATACAAAAAGTATTAATTTGTATTAAATAAAATAAAGTAGAGGACATAATAGTCTTTTGAGAAATAAAATAATGACACACGGTATAGTTTTAAAATATTTGAAAGGTATAGTTTAAAGTGAATATTTTATTTAATTTGAAACGTCCCCTTTTACTAAATGATAAAAAATGAGACTGGGAGAGTAATAAATAAACCTGTCAGAACGGGCTAACGGTGCGGGTCGGTCCAAAACCCACCTCAACCCATCATTTTGCGGGCTTTGACTGATCGGTCCACGGCGGGGACGGGTTGAAAAACAGTAACCAAAAGCTTTTTCATTAAATTGTATATATATATATATATATATTATTATATTTTAAACACAATATAAACAATTAATCGACAAAGTGGGATAGCTCAAGTGGTTAGAGCACCACTACCTAGGCCTTAGGTCCTGGGTTCGATTCGAGTCATGGGAAGGGGAAAAAAGGGATGGTATTTAACTTCCATAAAAAAAAAAAAATATATATATATATATATATATACACATATATAAACAATTAATAAAAATAAAAAATAAAGTTTACATAAACTTAAAATTCAAACAATAATGTCCACAAAATATTCCAAATAAACAAAACGTACATATAAAAGTTCATCAACATAAACATAAAGTTCTGAAATAGCGTTCAAAGTTCATCAACATAAAATATTAAAATAATCATTTAAGTTCAAATAGACAAACACTTTCTAAATTAAAAATCATCTTTCATATCATTATCAAAGTCCTCTTCATTTACTTCTCATTCATTCTCACAATTTTCAACAACATTAGGTAAAGATCCCCTATTCAATAAAGTTGTCTCAGTACGTGCACAATCCTCGTCTACATATAAAATATAATAGTTAAATAGTTGAATATGAAAAATAAACACAAAATATGGCTTAAAATATAAATAACTTACCAGTAGATGCAAAATCATACAACCAATTGCGAGTGCAAATCAAATATTGAAATTTCTCAAGAAGCATAGAACTTCTATACTTAGTGAGCACACGACCACCAATAGAGAAAGTCGATTCTGAAGCAACTATAGTAATTGGAATAGCCAAAACATCACATGTCATTGATGCAAGATCGGGAAGTCGATGTTTTTTATCCTTCAATATGCCAACACATCCATATCTTTGAAATGTAAATGATCATACCTTGGGTCTTCCTTCCTTTTTATAAAAATTAAAATTAAAAAAGCCCATGGGCCAACCCGCTTCGTCCGCGGTCCAACCCGCTAAAACCTGCGACTCATACGGTCTAGACCGTACGGGCCCACTCCCAAACGGGTTTTTAAATACGCGGTCCAACATACCATATTAATTAGCGGGGACGGACCGGCCCAACGGGTCCAGCCCATTTTGACAGCTCTAGTAATAAACACTCTCCCATTCTATAATAAGTTTCATAGGTATGTGTGTACACATATTAAGAAAGTGTAATTATGAGTAGATTTTGAGCGTTAATTTTGTAAACATAATTGTGTGTATGTGTGGGCCCAAAAATAGTGACATTTTGTGTATAATTGAAAATATTGTGAGGATGTAATTTATAAATGGTTTTTCATTTTAAAAGTGTGAAAGTTATTGTGGACATTACGAAAATGAAAGTTTGAAAGTTACTGATACTCCCTCTGTCCCACTATAAGTTTTACAATTTTCTTTTTTGGACGTTCCACAATAAGTTTCTCTTTTCAATTTTTATATATTATTTTTTCACTCTCAATCAAATCACTTGTATTATATATAGTAGTATTATTTTATCATACTTTATTTTATATTAATCTATTATTTTTTTTTCTTTCAATCACATCACTTGTACGGTTATACCACATCTATTATTTTATCTTATTTCTAAAATAAAACATTTAAAAGAAAGGAGAACTTTATGATGGAACATAAGTAATACGGAGTACTTATTTGGAGGGGGTTGACTATTTACACCTCTATTTCGGTTGAGAACACACCCCGATTGATGCACCCCACCCCCAATTTGTCTAGGATAGATGCACCTCCTCGAATTGTCATAAATACCCTTTTGTCTATAAAATACTTATAATCTCTCCCAATTCATCTCTCATCTCCTACCCACCCTGCCCGTCGCACCTCTCCCTTCTCTCTTCTCTTCTCTTCTTTTTTTTCTGCGTTTTCTCTTTCTTTCCTGTTCTTCTTTTGCGCCGCCTCTGCCCCGCATCCGCCGCCTCCCCCTCCCTCTCCCTCTCCCTCTCCCTTCCCTCTACCCTCCCTCTCTTTTCTTTTTTTTCTTTTCTTTTTTATGCGTTTTCCCCCTTCTCCCTTTTTGTTTGCCATCTCCCACTCGCCGCCGTCGACCGTCCCACCCCGATCCCGTTCCAAGACGGCGGCCCCAGTTTGGATGTTTAGGGTTTTTTGCTTTTTTTTTTCATTTTTCTTCCCTATTTTTTATTTTTTTTATTTTCGACCACTTTAGGTCAACCATATACACGTTCGTTGATAAATTGTTGTCGACGAGAGTGTATATGGTCGATTTTTTTCTGATAAACAAGTGTCGACTATATACACTCTCGTCGACAACCATTTATCGACCAAAGTGTATATGGTCGACACTGATTTGTCGAAAATTTAAAAAAAAATTGGGATTTTTTCTAAATTTTTCTGAAATTTCTGAATTTTTTGTTTAGTGGTGATGGCGACGGCAGAAATTAGGTTTAGGATTTAAAGGTTGAAAGAGGGGTGTAGTTAATAGTGAGTAAGCATTTAATAGTGAAATATTATTTAAAGGCTATTTTGAAGTTTTCACATAATTATTAAATTAATAAAGTGATTGAAAAAGTGTATCCAACGCAAATGGAGGTGTAAATAGTAAGCCCCGTTTGAAGCCTGCAGAATACCTATCTTAACGTAACACCCATAAGCCTTTGGTTGGGTTATGGCCCTCTGGGCTTGTTTGTTTTCCTTGCTTCTGCTTTTGTTTAATGTTTTTTAAGCCGCAATTCTTGAAGGGGTACGGTTATTTACACCTCCATTTTTTTTTTAAACGCACTTCATAATGTAAATGTTTAAAATACATTTTAAGAAAAAGTCAGTAGATACACTTTCAATCCCGCTTCAACATTTAAATTTTAATCTTAATTGCAGTCGTCGTTGTCACCACTTTCGGTAGTCGTTGCTGCCTTCCAATACCTCTGTATTCGCCAATTCTACTCAAACAGTGTCAAAGTATCATAATAATTTTAGAAATAAAAAAAAATAGAAATTTCAGAAAAATAATAATTTTGACATATTTATTTACAAATCAATGTCGAAAATAGTGTATATTATCGACACTGAATTTGTTGAATTTTTTAAAAAAAAATCAAAAAGTAATTGAAAATTTTCAACGATAGTTAATTGAAAATATATACTATTGTATATTTTTGACCAACTACTATGAAAAAAAAAATCAAAATAAATTTACCTTACCCACTTGGGCGCAAAATGCGGCCAGCGTGGGGTACGTGGGGTCTGGTTTTTTTTTTCTGCTTTTTTAACAATGGGATGGAGGGGATGGGGCGGGTGGCTGGGTTTGTATTTTTATTTTTGCAGAAGATAAAAATGAAGAAAGAGGAAAACGAGGGAGGAGAAACTATATTGAAGAAAGGAGAAAAACTATACAATTCATGGAAAGTGTATAATCGAGGGAGTGTCGTTGACAAAGACGGAGGTGTAAATAACTATATCCTTCTTGAAGCCGTGAGGTGCTCTCAGGTAGGTTGGACCTTTATGATTCAGCCCCTTGGCCTTTGGTGTTATCTTTGGATGCGGTCCATCCGGAATCAAAAATTAAATCATTACTTTTTTTTTTAATTTAATTTAAAATTTTAGATTGTTATAAATAAATTATCAATTTTAAACATTGTTACAATTTAAACTTCTTGATATATCCATTTATTTGTGCTGGAATTTATATTTTAAGATTAGATCAAATTAATTAAATAACAATGTTATTTTATTCACGAGGTGTCCATTAGCAAGACACGTTAAAATTCATAACTATAATAAAAAATTACCATAGACTTAAAAAAAATTACAACATTCAATAATAAAATTAAAATTACAAAAATTGAAATACAACTGAAAATAAATAAATTGAACTACAAATAAATGCCTAATTACAACAAAGCAAAAGATGCAAATTACATATTTAATTAAAACAATTTAGAAGAGAAAAAAAATACTCTCTCCGTCCGCCTATAAGCTTCCCGTTACTTTTTGACACATAGATTAAGATAAAATATAAAGTGAAGTGTAAGAAAAAGTAGTTACCAAAAAGAGTATGAGAAGCAAAAGAGAGTGTATGAAATTGTGATCCAAAATATATCAAGATTGGTCTTAGAGAATTTAATTTAAATTTTTTTTTTCTAAAATAGATAAGTGAAAATAAAAAATTATCTAAATAAAATATAACCGACAAGTAAAAATTTGACATGTGGCAAATTTGAATTTTTTGGGATAAAAAATCACCTCCACAGGGCCCACACCGGGGCCCACACTGCTTGGTTGTTTTTGATTGTCCGTCAATCACAGTCATCCAAAATTTTACAATTTTCCTTTTTTTTTTTGTCCGCTAGCTGACGACCTGGGCGTCAGCTCAGCGATAAACATGGTCTTATACATCCAAAAAAAAAATCCATTTTTTTAACAAAATCCATTACTGAAGAGCGGGTGCTTAATTTGAAAATAAAATGCAATTTTACAACATTTTGAAGATACTATTTCAAAAGTACAATATATTAAAAAAATTGTGACAGTATAAAATTATAATAAAAACTATTTTATAACTATTGTAGGTACAAATTAAATTATACTTCATTCGTTTTACAATAACTTTCACGTGTAGGTGGACACACAATTAAAAAAAATATAATCATAAGTAGGGTTTTAAAGGATAATTTGATAAATCTGTATAAATGTATAAAGTGAATAAATTGATTGACTTGTTTGTATATGTATACCCAAAATTAATGACATTTTATATAAGATTGTGGATATTGTGAGGGTAGAGTATATAAAAAGTTTTTCATTTTAAGGGTATGAAAGTTATTATGAGACGTTTCGAAAGAAAAC
This sequence comes from Galeopsis tetrahit, assembly GCA_963675135.1. Taxonomy (NCBI): domain Eukaryota; kingdom Viridiplantae; phylum Streptophyta; class Magnoliopsida; order Lamiales; family Lamiaceae; genus Galeopsis; species Galeopsis tetrahit. The sequence goes on from OY776120.1 coordinate 42,666,715, forward strand.
GTGTGAACATTATTATGAGAGGTGGAAGTATTTATCTCCTAATTATGGAGTACCTAGATACCCGGACTCGTCGGGCGACCTACACGGGGCACGGATCGGGTCGATCCACTATAATTTTTTTTTTATATATAAATAATAAATATTTATAAAAAAAATACTATAACATATATTTCATATTATTCTTTATCAATTTATATTGACATAAAAAAATATATATGAAGTTAAATTATTGTTATATATATTAATAAACATGCAAAAATATAGAAATATATTACATTTATATGTATAATATATATAAAAGTTAATAATAAAAATGGGTTACATATTAAAGGTACGGAACGAAAGTGATACCCAAACCCACCCTATTTTACTACAGGTTTGGAGCAGAACTACCCAAATGACACGTGTTGAGGGCAAATTGAAATTTGTCATCTTAATTATATATATTTGCAAACCTCTTTTATGCCACATGTCACAATCACACCCCATCTACCTCAATCTCTCTCCTCTAAATCCTTTCTTTTAAAAAATCCTCCACCCTCGTTTATTTCCATTTTTTTGCTTTAATCTTCATCGTCCATCTAAATGTTTAATCTCAAGGAAGAATCTTTACCAATCTCCATCCACACCGTCAAATTAATATAAAATTCGGTGGCATAATATTGGCTACATTAATTATTATCAATTAAAATTTCATGATTAATTTAATTTCAATAAATTTGGTTAAGTGTTGGTTCAAAAAATAAATTGAATATTAAAATTCAAATGTATCTGAAAGTGTGCGTGGGGTAGTGTCTAGTGTTTAAGTAAAAAACAGAACAATGTTACACTGAATGTTGTGACAATTAGTGTAGCATTAACTCTAACAGAATACATAAAGTAAACACAGTACACATCGGAAGTCTAAAACACTAAAATACAAAAAAGACACAATGGAATAATTTTTAACATAGATTTTATTAATAACAAAACCTATGCTAAGCCTTACGGCAAAAACAATAACTTAGTTCCTAAGTTATGAAAATGTCGTGTGAAATGTCTCAGCAATTACTTCAACATTCCACAAACCGAAACTAGAATCGAGGCAGGTGCCTGAATCCGCAAATAGACTGAAGTGTAAGAACACTGTCTAAAGAACTAATCTGATCTATGATTCACCCTCACTCGATACAAGACTAGAACTAAATACACGGGAAGATATGGTATCCCTCGGTGTACATTAAACGATACAACTACTGACCCTAACTCCTAACAGGGATGAACGCTCAAGAAAGGTGTTATTCAAATAGTGCATACTTTGAAATGAAAGGCTTCAGCGGTATTTATAGAGCAATAGCCGAATTCTAGATCCTTCCATTATGAGATCCTATTTTTTAGGACCTCAACTTCCATGATCTCTCTAGATCCTTCTTCCATCTTTCAGGTCGTTCTAAACTGCTCCAGACTCTTCTATGACGTTCTCCAACATTCTGGAATATTCCATGTTCCAAACTCTTGTAGAACCTTCTGGAATCGTACCTGAATGTGAGAGCATTTAGTACAACATTTAATGTAACATTTCAAAAATGACTTAGAATAAATCAAGGAAGGTCAAATTAAGATGTTGTTGATAATGTTAAAGCATTTAAGAGTTAACAACATCTACAATCTCCCCCAATTTGACCTTTCGACTACAACACACCTGATGCACATATATTTTTATACATACTCAGTATTATGTATTTAGGTAAGGTTGACATCAAGTCTAAATACTAGTCAATACAATACCTGTTGTAACCGTTGGATCAAATAAAAAATAAGATCAAGAATAATTTTACTAAGATCCGTGCCATAAGATCAAAGTAACCTTATTCAAAACCAAAACAAGTATAGACAGTACACTTGTTTACAAAAATCAAAAGTTAAATCAGAGCATCATATATGAATATGTACTAGATCAACCTAATACTTAAGTAAGACTCAATAACAAAACAAGGACTAAACAGAAAGATCAGAGCAAAAAAACAAATAAACAGCTTAACATGATTAATCCTTATGCAGTAGGCAATTAAAATTTATTCTTTTGAGCAAACAATTTTAAGCTTTTAAAGCAGTAAGCAAAATAAGAATACATTTTAATGTAAACAGTTTTAAGCATGTAGGACATAGATCAGAGTTAAACAGAAAAAAAAAAAAAAAAGAACAACTAAACAAGACATATTCATCATACAGTAAACATTTAATGATAAGAAAACAAATTAAGCAAGAAGCAGTAATCAAATACTCCCTCCGTCCTACAATAACTTTCATACTTTCCTTTTTAGAACGTCCCACAATAACTTTCACACCCTTAAAATAGAAAATTCTTTATAAACTCCACCCTCACAAAATCCCTAATTTTACACAAATGCCATTACTTTTTCTCCACACATACACAAAAGTTAACTCATTTCTTTACTTTATACATAAAGGTTTACAAAATTACCCCTCAAAACTCCACTCATTATTACACTTTCTTAAAATTTGTGCCCATCTACCTATGCAAATTAATATGGGACGGAGGGAGTATCATTAATGCAAACTAATTAAGAAGGATAAATATAAACATCCTATCAACTAGAAATAATAAATATTGTATCAGAACAAAACATAATTTAACTTAAACATAACAGAATAACAAAAACAAAAGTAGGACTGAAAATGGCATGAATTGCTATAACAATAGCAGCAGCATCAAGGTCCTGCACATGTGCCATCTGTACTTCAGTACTCCCCCTGTCTTGCAGCATTTGTTCTAGATATCACCATAAAGGATGTCCATATCCTCATCATCTTCAGCAGCATCTGCAAACTTGTCTTCATCAGCCTCTTGTTCCTCAATAAAACAAGTTGTAGCAAAGAGTGCAACAACATTGTTAGCAGCAGTAGTTCCTCCATTCTCTGTAGCAGCATCAGGTACACCTCCAGCTTCAGGATCCAGCTCTTCAATAACAACTCCAGAAGTTCTAGCTGAAGTGGAAGGTGGTACTCCCCCTGTTGTAGTGGGAAGTAGCCTGGTCCACTTATCTTTGATGAATTGGAGTTCATCAATCTGGTCATGTAAGTGCTGTAACTGCAATAGTATAAAAGATCTGGGAACAGAGAATATGGTATTAGAATTACCACCAAAGTTCTCAGCATCTGGTGCAGCTGTGTTCTGTTCAGGTCTCTGTGCTGGTGTGGGTTGAGGTTGAGCAGGAGCTGGTCTTTGAGAAGAACTTCCAGGATTGTGCAAAGGCAGATCTTGTGCAGCTGTGTTCTTTGAGAAGAACTTCCATCAATCTGGTCATGTAAGTGCTGTAACTGCAATAGTATAAAAGATCTGGGAACAGAGAATATGGTATTAGAATTACCACCAAAGTTCTCAGCATCTGGTGCAGCTGTGTTCTGTTCAGGTCTCTGTGCTGGTGTGGGTTGAGGTTGAGCAGGAGCTGGTCTTTGAGAAGAACTTCCAGGATTGTGCAAAGGCAGATCTTTCACTCTTTCACCAATGAGCAAAGCAGGTGAAATGGTGTACAAAGGAACATTTCCTCTAAGAACTTCTGTTTTCTTAGGGGTAAAACCATGCATCTTCAAGTATGAACATATAAGCACAGGGTATGGAAGGTTGCCTTTATCAGAAATGTCACCACTAAACTTCATCACGTGGTGGAAAATAGTCAATCCCAAGTTAAACTTCTTCAAAACCACTATCCTATAAAGCAAGATTGCTTGATCCTTTGTCACTTTGGTTGAGTTGGTAGAGGGTATCCAATTATAAACAATCAGCTTATGCAGTACAGAGTAAAGAGATGTAAGGTCTTTAGCCAACATTCCATTTTTCCACTTAGTCAATAAACCACCAGTCATAGAAACAGTAACAACATCCAAATCAGGTTCATCATCATCAAGTACTGGTTCTATGCCTAAGAAATCATTAATCAACTCTGGTGTAAATGGAACTGTACTCCCCCTAAACTGTATATTCCCATACCAACGGGAACTCCTCCTACCATTACTTTTCCTCAAGTAAGCATAAAATTCATACACCCAATCAGAAACAAAAGTATCACACAAAGTCAGGGCTTTCATTAAATTTCTATCCTCTAAGAATTGAATCAAATTCTTATTCTCAAAATCAGAAACATGAATTCTCCTTTCCATCAACAATTTTCTCCTAGACAATCTAGTAATTTTTTCCACTAAACCATCAATATCAGAATCTACTTCAGGTTCATAATTACCTTCCTCAGAAGTACTCTCCTTAGAGCTTGGTTCTTTCTCCTCCTCAGAACTAGATTCAGCTTCGTTTCTAGAGCTTTTATTAGAAGTTGCACTGCTCGAATCATCTCCATCACCAGGTTCTGGTGCTGGAGCACTTGATTTAGCATGTGGGGCAGCATTCTTCTTCAGGGCTTGCTGAATATCCCTGAATCGGTTCAGCAACATCACCACCTAGCTTCTTCTTCTTCCTCAAGGTGTCTAAGTAATCAACTCGAGTGAAAACTCGGTTTGATCGTCTTCTTGGAACTGGACTCCTCTTTCTTTTCTTTTCTTCAGCATTCCTCTTGAAAGGAATCGGTTCAGAGTCCGACTTTGAAATATCAGAGTCAGTTTTATCGGATTCTTCAACATCCTCCATTTGAGCGTCATCACTCTCGGATGCTTCCGCATTCGATGGCTCCTTTGACTCAGAAACAGGGGATTCTTCAATCTCCCTTTCGTTCTCCCCCATAGAGGCAGCAGTCGGGGCCTCTGTTTCAACATTAGGGCTCGGATTTTGGGGCTTTTCAGTTGTGGATGAAGAAGGTGCAGTAGTGATAACTTCTTGGGTACGCAAGTAGTGTGAGATGTCAATAAACAGGTCTCCAATGGTGAGAGTAGGTGGATTCGAAGACCTCATCGATTGAGAAAAATTTTCAACCACCTGATTCAGCTCAGTGAGTGAAGCTTGGTTTGGGATGTGGATTGTCGTCGGTGTAGTTGGAATGGGTGTGACGGTTGCGGCAGTTTGGGGTGAATTTTCGTGCGAAGCAGCCATGGAAGCTAGAGTGTGAAGGTTTGAGAGAGATGGAGATGACGGTTGTGATGGGAAATTAATCCCAATACCCAATAATAGTCCCCCAACAATGTGGTCCCCAACTCCTTTGTGGGAAATTATTATGGGACCACATTCCCCATCTCCTTTGTGGGGAATTATTGGCACTTGTGGGTTATGGACCATCACGCTAGGAATCCTTTGAGACTCCCGAGAATCTTTTGAGATGCCCTAGGGATCTTTTGAGACTCTCGGGAATCCTTTAAGACTCCTTTAAAATTACCCGGATCTATTTGGGACGTAATTTAAATATGAATTATCATAAATCTAATTTCATAATTTAAACAAATTAAAACAACTAATTTATGTAATGAATGTACGGTAAAATAATTAAATCCCTAAACATGCGGAACTAAGGGATTACGTGTTTACCTTTAAATCGGAGAGATATCGTTGAGAAGAGTAACAACTTCAACCCAATTGCCTTCTCAAGTATTCCCTAAGTCCTAGTCCGTTGACCCGGTGGGAGATCTCACGAACTATTAACTCTCAAGGAAGAATTAATTTTCTCTTGTTGAACAAACTGTAATTTCAAAAATTACAGATCTTTTTTTTTTCTTTTCTTCTCCTTTTATAAGAGAGAATCTATGTTTCTTCTCTTACAAGAAAGAAAAATTGACCGGTCAATTTTTCTTGGAATAATATAGAAATAATCTATTATTTCCATATATCTTTTTCCATAAATATCTCTCTCTAATTTCTTGCAACAAAATTAATCCTTATCTTTTAATTACCTTAATTAATAGACTTTTATTGGGCTACTTGAGGGGCCTTTAGGAGAATTAGGATTGGACCTCCCAATGGGCCCAAAAATCAATATTGAGCCACAACATTTTTCTAGCCCATTAATATTAATTCATTCCACTATAGAATTAATATTGCACTATCCATCCTAACCCATATTACGAAATATGGCTCCCGGTTATTATTTCCCGTGTTTAAGATTCAATGTCCATCAATTAATTTAAGCTACTGAATGTTTTAATTAATTAATATCTTTTATTCCTCGGAGTAAGGACAGCTCAACAATATTATCATACCGGAAATAAATTCCACTGATCAGATTTGATATGATAAACCTTCTGAGCCCACCAAGGGGACATAATCAACTTGAAACTCCAAGACACGATTCTCTGTATTAATTTTGGCAATCTGTCCTGTAATTAATAATATTGCCCAAAATACAAAGTATTGAATCAAATTGATTCTTTACCCATAATAAATCAAAGCAATACTTCTTAACTACATACAATCCCATTTAAGTGATAGAGATTAAGAAATCAACAACCACTAAGGTCTAATTCTTCATTCCTTAAGTCAGTCTAGAAGAATTACCTCTCTGTAGGTCCTATTCAGCACATCATAATGCACTAGTGTAATCTCTTGGTCAAGATAAACCAATCCGAGCCTTACACCTCAACTTCTACCAATGGATTGTTCAATTCCATCTAAGTTGTGAATCAATTGTACTTATATACAAGGAACTGACAATGTGATCTTATGTGATCTTCTACACACCACATTGTCTACAATGTAAAATACATCTGAACGTTTATGCAATAAATAATTAACATTCATTATATTTAAAGCAACCAGTGATAAAAATATTATTCTCATTTATAAGTGCAAGAATCAGTTTGTATACATAAGTAGCACTAAAAGCATACTTGCCAGTATAACCCTAACAATCTCCCACTTATACTCAAAGTCTGCTTTTAAGTATACTACAGCACGTCCATGTTCTACATGTCCTATTAAATTCTCCCACTTATACTCAAAGCAGCTTGGCAACACACTTGACCCCCATTCCTTCCACATGTCTCTCGAATGTACTCTGAGGCAGACCCTTTGTGAAAGGATCAACTAGGTTGTCTTCCGATGCGATCTTTGCCATCACTATGTCTCCTCTCTTAACGATTTCTCGTATAAGATAGTTGTTGGGAATAAAATGATTTTGATCTAGATACCAAAACCCCTGATTGATGATGTTCAGATTAGTTGAGATAAGCTCAAGTCTAGTTCAGGCAAGGTGTCTCAGTACACTTAAATTTGTAGATTGCTTAAGAGAAAAATCTCAGGAATGTTGTGAGATTTTAGTGTTCAGGATAGTTGTCCAAAGCTGGAATGTTAGGCAGCTTGATAAGTCTTTAGGACAAAGCTGCTGAACCTTCAAGACAGACTGACCAAGTGGACAACTTAGCTGAAGAGATCAAGAGCAGTAAAGCAATGCTCATAAATGCAAATGATCAAGACAGTTGAAGTACAAATGATCAAGAGCATTAAATGTCAAAGTCCAAAAGACACATTCAATGAAGCATTTATTGCCAATCATGCCTGAACCAAGCATTGAAGACTTGAAGTATTAAAGAGTGAAGCATTGAATGAATGTTGGAATATTCTCAATTGCAGCAGGAATATTCAGGGAGCTTGTCCCATATGACCGTTGGTTGAGTAGAGCTTCTGCCACAAATCAACCTTGGGAAATGTGCATATTTGGAAACTGACACAAGTCATCTCAGCCGCATTTTTCAGAAGTCAACACATTCATTCAAGCAACCATTGAAGAGGCCTTTTACACAGTGGATAAAAGGATGCCAAGCTTCATAGCCGTTTCAATGGTGCTGCAAATAGACAAGTTTGAATTGCTATCCCTCCAACGGTTAGCTGCTCAAATTTGCCTATAAATACAGAAGTGATCAAGGGATTCAATAATCCAACTACAAGCTATCAAACTATCATCAAGCTTTCAAAGGAAACCAAGCTGTTCTCTAGAATTCCAAGTTTCCTGAATCACTTCTTTTAGCTAAGCCAATCTTTGTAAACATCCAAAGCTTAGCATTGAGATATCCTAAGCCTTTACAATGTTCTTATTGTAAAGGATATCTCTACTAGTTGGAACCAAACCTCATACCCTTATCTCATTTAGTGAAGAGAGAGTTTGTTGTAGAAGTGAGGAGTTAAGGACTGTTAGTGTGAAACACAGTCTTAACTCAGAGAGATTGAGCACTAGAACTCAGGTTTTCCTAGGGATCAAAACACTAAGAGAGTGTTGTTGATCAGTGCACCTTGGCACTATAAAACAAGCTAATTCCATTGTGAAGGAATTATCCTGTTCAATCAGGGAAAGTGGATGTAGGAGCTTGAGTCTCTGAACCACTATAAACTTGTGTGCCATTTACTTACATCATTCTTTATTTCACTTACATTCAAACATTTTTTAAAGAAACATAACTTAGTAAGTGAGAAAATCTGTTTTGGACAAAGTCCCTGATAATCTGTATCTTTTTAGAAATTAACTTGGAGTATTTCTTTAGTCAAAGGCCAACCACATTCCGCACTTAGCAACTCTTTTAGATATTTAGCCAACTGATCACTCAATAGTAATCAGTAGGACAAGTATCTATCAAAGTTCACACTCAGGCCAGTTGTGAGACAACTTGCCTGATAAGACCAGTTTGTCAAAAAGAAAAAGAATTTGCATACACAAGTGCATTCCCCCCCATACACTTGTGTTATACTCCACCAAGGACCAACAAGTGGTATCAGAGCAGGGGTTCAAAGACCACTGCTGCTGAACATTCAAATTGAATTTCAAAAACTCACATTATTTCTGTGGTCACTGAACTGATCCAAATTTCTGAAAAATCTACTTGTATTTTCCTTTGTCTATCTGTATAAGAATGGCTAACAATGCAGTTCCAGGAGATGCTGCCAACACCACCAACAACATGGGTCCAAACCAAGTCAATCATATTTCTCATCACAAACTGCCAATGTTCTCAATTGAGAATTATGATTTCTGGAAAATCAGGATGAGAGCACATCTTGCCTGCCAGCATGATGAAATGCTCAAAGTCATCACTAGAGGACCATTCACCTTCACCAAGCTCAATCCCAAGGTCACTGATGCTCAAAAAGCAGACCCAAGGGAGCTGTTGCCAAAAGATGAGGATGAGCTAACAGCAGAAGAGAGAAAAAGGCACAATCTGAACTACATTGCCATGAACACCTTGTACCAGACTATTCCAGATGCAGTGATGGGAAGAGTGTATCACTGCACCACAGCAAAGGAGATATGGGATACCCTAGCACTTATGTGTGAAGGTACTCAAAAGATAAAGGAAAACAAGCTTCAAGTGGCTATCCAAAAGTATGAGCAATTCACTATGGAGCCAAATGAAACTATTGATCATCTTGATGGCAGATTCACTGACATTATGAATGAGATGAATTCTTTGGGCAAGTTCTATGCCAAAAGAGAAGTTGCTTTGAAGATTCTGAGAAGTCTCACATCAAAGTGGGACATATATTCTGTCATGATGCAAAATACCAGCAATCTTGACAACATGCCAATGCAGCAAGTATTCTCTGAACTCAAAGCATATGAGTTTGATCTCAATAGAAAGAAGGTGCATGATGAGCCATCCTCCTCAGGCAAAGGTGTTGCCTTCAAAGCTACTGAAACAGAGAAGAAAAATACCCAAAGATCTTCTCAATCTGTGTCAAAAACAGAAATGAAGGAGGAACTGGCACTCATGGCAAGAAGATTTGAGAAGCTGATCTCCAGATTTGGCAGATACAAGAAGTTCTACCAAGATAACAGAACCAGAAGGAGATTCAGTTCTCCTGATAACAAATCAGAGGACAAAGTCTCTGATGAAAAGAAAGAAGACAGATATGCTGATAAAAAGAAATATAGCAAAGGTGAACCATCATCATCAAGGAGGAATGAGTCCTCAAGCAAGAAAAATGATGATGAAGATGTGTGTTATAACTGCCAGAAAAAGGGTCTCTTTCAGTATGATTGTCCTGACCTGAGTGCCAAAGAAAGAAAAGAAAGGCAAAACAAGAGAGACAAGAGGATGAACAACAGGAAGGCCATGGTAGCTGGAGAATCAGCAAGTGAAGAAAGTGTCTACTCTTCTGATGATGGACTGTTCTCCAACAGTGACAGTGATGATGACTGCCAAATGGCATTTGAAAATGAAGAGGTATGTTCATCTTCCAATATTTCAATTAACACACATGAATCTAGTGAAATCCAACTTGACTTTGAAAAGTTATTAGAAGATTTCACCAGAATACAAGAAGTATGCAATATGGCACTGAGAGAAAATGAACAGTTGAGGTCTAAAATTAAAATGCCCAATCTTCCTGAATCTGAGGTTGACATTAAATCATTTGAGTTGTATCAGCAGATTGTGAGAGAACATGGAGAAATGTCTCTTAGAATCTCTGAACAACAAAAGCTGATTGATGAACAAACTCTGACTCTAAAGAAAAAGGATTTTGAATTTAGAACTCTTCAAGCTAAATTTAACAATCTCTCAAGTGAATTTGATACTCTGAAATTAAGTGAGGGGAGCTTAAAAATGAAAATGTCTGCCTTGAACAAATCTGCTAAGGCAATAGAGGAAATTCAAGGGTTTCAAAGACCATTTGCTCAAAAGGGTGGATTAGGCTATAATCCATTTGAACCCTCACCTGGTCTTAGTATTGCCTCATCCAGCAATTCTAAGATGACTTTTGTAAGATCAGTGGCACAACAAAATGAAATGGAAGTAAATCAACCACTGATCAAAGATAAGGGAAAATGAATTTTTATACCAACTCAAGTGAACAATGTCCCTAAACCCATACCTAAGGAAAAGGTTAAAGACATTGTTTACAGGAGAAATGAGGGTCAAAAAGGTAGAACCAATGGAAGGCCAACCTATCTGAACCCTTATCAGAGAAGTTGTCCAAAATCTGTTCAGAAAAGGCCAACTCAAAAGAGGCAACCTCAACTGAATGGATTAAGGCCAATCCCCTCTGATAGGTATAAAACATTCAGGAAGCCTGAACCTTTCTTGACAAAAGGAAAAGGCTGTCCAAAATCCTTTCCTCAAAGGTCTTTCCAAGCTGCACCTAAGTCTAGTAACTTCAGGAGAAATGTCCCAAGGAAATTCACCAACCCTCCTGAACCTTACAAGACCAACACTTATACACAGAAGGCACTTAAGGCATTTAAGGGTCAAACTGTGTATGTAGATGTAAATGGAAACCAAGTCAGTCACTTTGAGTCAATCAGAGTAATCAGGCAGATTTGGATTCCAAAAGGTACAGCTAACCCTCTAGGACCCAACACTCAAAGGGTACCTAAATTTTGACTTTGCAGGGCTGCAAGGACCACAAAAAGAAGAGAAGCATCAACAAGAAAACAGCATGGTACTTGGACAGTGGATGCTCAAGACACATGACTGGAAACAAAGAACTTCTCTCAGAATTCATAGAAAAGAATGGTCCTTCAGTAACCTTTGGAGACAGCTCTCAAGGAATCACAAGAGGTTATGGTACATTAAACATTGGTAATGTTAAAATTACTAATGTCTCATATGTCCTAGGCCTAAAATACAATTTGCTGTCTATAAGTCAAATTTGTGATAAAGGATATTGTGTTGAATTTGCACCAAATGAATGTACCATCAAAGACAAATCAACACAACAGGTGCTACTAACAGGGGTGAGAAAGGGAAATGTCTATTTTGCAGATTGGAGCAAAGCCCCTGAAGCAGTTTGCCTTGTTGCCAAAAGCACAAATGAGCAAAGCTGGCTATGGCACAAGAGATTGAATCATCTGAATTTCAAAACCATCAACAAGATTGCAAGAAACTCTCTAGTTAAAGGGCTGCCTAATCAAGTGTTCACCAAAGAACACATATGCCAGCCATGTCAGGAAGGAAAGCAGATCAAAGCTTCATTCAAAGGAAAACCTGTCATCTCAACTAAGAGAGTTCTTCAACTGTTACATATGGATTTATTTGGTCCAATTATCCCATTAAGCTTAAATGGAAGAAAATATGCATTAGTTGTTGTTGATGATTTTTCCAGGTACACTTGGGTAGTATTCTTGTTAAACAAAAAGGAGACCCAAGTCAAGCTACCTGAATTGATGATGAGATTGAGCAATGAAAAAGGCCTAAGCATTGTCAAGATCAGATCTGACAAAGGCACATAATTCATAAACTCATACATCAATGAGTACTGCAGCAAGAATGGCATCACTCATGAAACTTCAGCAGCAAGAACACCTCAAAAAAATGGGGTTGCTGTAAGAAGAAACAGAACCTTGAAAGAGGTAGCAAGAACTTTGATTGCTGAATCCAAATTGCCTAAAAGGTTCTGGGCTGAAGCCATTAGCACTGCATGTCACACTCAAAACAGGTCCTTAATCACCAAAGGACAAGGTAAAACCCCATATCAAATATGGAAAGGTAGATTGCCCTCTGTTGCTTATTTTCACATATTTGGTTGTAAGTGTTTCATCCATAATAATGGGAAAGAGCAATTGAAAGCTTTTGATAGCAAAGCTGATGAAGGAATATTTGTTGGATATTCACAAATCAGCAAGGCTTACAGAGTTTACAATTGCAAAACTCTTATTGTGGAAGAAACACCTCATGTTGTGTTTGATGAATCTGTTAATGAGTTCAGGGATAGAAACCTGAATATTGATGAGATAACACAAAGAACAACCAGATTAAGGCTTCAAAGCAAGGAAACAGTATTTGTAGATGTTGCCCAGCCTGAACTTCATGAAAATCAAAAACTGGACAACCTACCTGATGGCAACCAACCAGAAGACAACCAACCTGAAGGAGAAATTGAACTGACTGACCCTATCCCAGTTCAAAACCAGGTAACAACTACCAATGAAGAAGCAGGCAATGCTGAGGTAGTTAATGGATCCAATATTCAAGGGGGAACCAATGAAAATGTCAACTTATCTGACAATGAGGACAACACCCCTGAATATGATCCTGAGCTTGATCCTTCAATTAACTTCCCTGAATTTAATGAATCTAGTGATCCAACTTCAGATGAGGACAATCCTCCTGAAAGGATCAGGTCTAGAAGGACTTGGTTGCAAGACCACCCATCTAGCCTGATACTTGGTAATCCAAGTGAAGGGATCAAAACTAGAAGATTTCATGGAGAAAGTGCTCTGTTTTGTTGTTTCCTTTCAGAACAGGAACCAAAAGACATTGAGGAAGCACTACAAGATACCAACTGGATCATAGCCATGCAAGAGGAGCTGAACCAGTTTACCAGGAATGAAGTTTGGGAGCTGGTAGACAGGCCAACTCATCAAGATGTCATTGGAACTAAATGGGTGTTCAAAAACAAGAAAAATGAAAATGACATCATTGTGAGAAACAAAGCAAGACTGGTGGCCAAAGGATATTGTCAATCTGAAGGGATTGATTATGATGAGACTTTTGCTCCAGTGGCCAGACTTGAGGCAATCAGACTCTTCCTAGCATATGCAGCTCACATGAGATTCAAGGTGTATCAAATGGATGTGAAGAGTGCATTTCTCAATGGGGTGCTCAAAGAAGAAGTATATGTTGAACAGCCCCCAGGATTTGAAGAAGGAGACAAGGTGTACAGATTGAAGAAAGCCCTCTATGGCTTAAAGCAAGCTCCAAGAGCTTGGTATGACACCTTATCACAGTTTCTTCTAGATCATGGTTTTGTCAAAGGCACTGTTGACAGAACCTTGTTCAGAATCTGTGAAGGAGATGATATTTTATTAGTCCAAATCTATGTGGATGACATTATATTTGGATCTCCAAATGAGAAGTTGTGTGAGAAGTTCTCTAAACTCATGCAAATCAAATTTGAGATGTCCATGATGGGATTGATGAATTTCTTCTTAGGACTTCAAGTCACTCAATCAAAGAAAGGAATATTCATCAATCAGGCCAAGTATACAAGGGACATGATCAAGAAATTTGGATGTGCTACAAGCAAACCAGTCAGAATTCCTATGAATACTAACTGGAAAATGGATCCTGATGAAAGTGGAGAGTCAACAAACTCCACTAACTACAGGGGAATCATAGGATCCTTGCTATATCTCACTGCAAGCAGGCCTGATATCACATTTGCAGTTGGAGTATATGCAAGATTTCAAGCTAATCCAAAGAAGAGCCATCTTGATGCTGCCAAGAGAATTCTAAGATATCTCAAGGGATCTGAGAATTTTGGATTATGGTATCCAGCTGATGACAACATTGAGCTCACTGGATATTCAGATGCAGACTATGGAGGATGTAGAATTGACAGAAAATCCACCTCTGGAACTTGTCAATTCGTGGGCAGCAAGCTTATCTCATGGTTCTCCAAGAAGTAAAATACAGTTGCAACTTCAACAACTGAAGCAGAGTATGTAGCAGCTGGAAGTTGCTGTGCTCAGATACTTTGGCTCAGGCAACAATTGAGAGATTACAAAGTAATCTCAAATGAAGTGCCAATATTCTGTGACAACAATAGTGCAATTGCTATCTCACAGAATCCAGTGCTCCACACCAGATGCAAGCATGTGGATATAAAGCATCACTTCATAAGGGATCATGTGGAAAAGAAAGATATCAAGCTTGTCAAAATCCACACTGATAAGCAAAAAGCTGATATCTTGACTAAACCATTGGCTGAAGCAAGGTTCTTGGAACTTTCAGCTGAATTAGGCTTACTTGATCCAGGGAAGATGGAGGAATGAAGGAAGGAAGCTCATAAGAAGGGGGAAGTTCATTAAAATTGAACTTCAGCAAAGTTGACCAACCTCACTGAAGCAGTCAGCCAAAAAGGGAAACTCAGCAAAGTTGTCCTTATGATGTTCAGCAATGTTGGTCAGGAGCTTTGTCCAAGTGGGACCCAGTCATCAATTTTGGGACCCACTCAGGCAAGCTAATCAGGCAGTTTTGACCAAGAGAGAAGTCAAAACACATCTCAGGATGTTTGTCCGAATTAATTGGATAATTTTTGCTATTTTTAGCATTGATTAGACATTTAAAAGATTTCTTGGTCTAAGAGTAGGACATTTTAGGATGGCGTGTACTATGAAGATCTTTGCCCCCAAAATGGCAAATCAACATTAAATGCAAAATCTTAATTAAGATTTCATGAATTCTTGAGCCATCATCAAGACCATTGATTTGCATTCAAAACTCCATCAAACCGCTGGAAGCCCACTACCCCACTATATCCAATTGGTTCTTCAAAATTACCCTCTGTTACATTCTATTAACCAACAGTTAATAAATCCCATTCATATATAAACTCCTCAATTTTTACTTTCCTCCTCACGCACTCATATTTTCTCAAACTCTTAAGTTTTTCAAAACCTCTCAAACCTGCAACTTCTTTCCAAAAACCTATCCATTTCTCATTATCCATGGCACCCAAAATTAAGAGGGAAGAACTTGTAGACTTCAATGATCCATCCTTGGACATTGATTTCTCCTATCTCAGCAATCCAAACTCACTGTGGTTTGAAAAACTAGTTGCCTTTGATAGTCCAGACACTGAGGTTCATCAAGTCCTCCAATGGCTAATGGAGGCTGGGCTAGAAAAGTTCTTAGGCACTAAACCAGATTCCTGCCTGAACTCCTCCATGGCTGAATTCTTTGCCCATCTCAGATGGAAGGGCAAGAAGGGAGATGTGTGCACTAAGCTCACATATGCAGAGGAAGATGAAGAAGAAGAAAGCCAACACACCATCATCTTCACTGCAGAGGATTTGGATGCTAGCTTTGGGCTACCTTCAGAAGGCCTAAATCCAGAAACTTACAAGGAAGGAGAAGATCAGGAGTTCTACCTTCCATGGCTGCTTACACCCAAGAAACTAGTAAGTGCTCAAAACAAGAATACTCTAAAGCCAGTTTTTAGACACTTGTTTGATTGTGTGGTGAAGAGTTTGTTAAGTTATTCTGGGAGTGTTGAACAAATCAGTATGCCTAAGTTAAGAGTAATGGCTGCTGTGGTTGACTCTGCTGAGAAGAGAGTCAAGTTTGATTGGAAAAGCTTCATCTTGGACAAGATGATGAATGAGAAATTCAAGTTTAAGGAGGTGAAACACCACAAGGTGGTGGTTGATGGAAGACTCCAGTTTTGCACAAGAGCTAGTCTGCTCTTAGAAAGATTTGCTCATTACACTCATCTACAAGCAAAACCAAAGCCTTTTCCTGCTCAAAAGGTGATGTTCAAAAAGCTGTCTTCTAAGACAGAAAAGAGGAAGCAGGAGGCTGCCTCCAAGAAAGCTATTGCAATTATTCCCACAACCAGAACCTCTCCAAGAAAAAGGAAAGCCCAACCACCAAAAGTTCAGCCAAAGGTGAAGAAGATAAAGAAGATTATGAGAGAATCTTCCCCAGAAAGTCAGTCAAGAAGTGGAGGAGCCACTTCTGAGGAGATTGAGAAGGTTGCTGATCAAGGAGTCTACCCCCCTGAAGAGGGTGAAGAATTCAGAGAGGTTGTCCCTTTACAACCTGAAAGTGTAACAGAATTCAGGGATCTTGACCAGCCAACAAGATCTGAAAGGAGGAAAAGAATAATCAAAACCTCTGAGAAGCAGAGATTGATGGAAGAGGAGAAAAAGAAGAAAGAATTTTTCAAGGAGATTAGGCAAGCCAGTAGGTCTAACTCCAAGTCCAAATCAAAGCCCAACAGCCCTGAAGCCAACTCTCCTGATATTCAATCAGAAAGAATATCCCCATCAAGGCATGAAGAAGAGGAATGCAAGACTCCTGAAGATGCCCCAATCATTGCCAAGAAAGTTTACTCTCTTGAAGGTGCCCCATATAGAGCAGGTATTGATGTGCTGGCAGACTTGGTCAATCTTGAGGATAGACCTTTTTCCCCACTTGATCCAAGACTTCTCTCTTATACCAAACTTCTTGAAACTGTCCTTCAAGAAGGGGATCAAGTTTCTCTCCCACCCATTCCAGCTATTCCAATTACCTCTTCAGGAACTTTGCTCTCAAAAGCACCTGAATCCCAACTTGTTCTAAGCTCTAACCCTTCTGAACCCAACCTACCTGAAATCCAGTCAAGCCTACCTGAATCCCAATCCAACCCTCCTGAATCTCAAGCCAACTCCTCTGAAGATGAAAGTAGTGAAGAATACACTTATGAGGGGATGCTAAGGCAGATTGCCAAGGCTAATGTGGATGAACTATATCCAGGGTTGAAGGACTATCCTAGGCTGCAACAACAGTTCTATGATCTCAGAGCTCTTGTTGAGATCAAGGATAGAACTATGGTAGAAATAGCTCAAGCTATTCAGGATAAAGGAGCAAGCTGGTGGCAGGTTGAAGAGAACAGGCTCTTGAACTTTGCAAATGTGAAGAAATCCAGTGTGTTGACCACTGAGGCCTTGTTATGCACCATTGTTCATGAGAAGGTGCTAGCTGAGAGAGAAAGAATTGCACAGGGACTCAGGCACCCTGATAGTCCATCTGATGATGATGATGATGATGATGATAACACTAATCCCAACCCTCCAGGCCTCAACTCTGCTCAGGTACATTACTTGACTTATCATTCTGAAAAGGACTCTGATCATTCAGAGGAGTTGACCAAAGATGGTAACTCAGTCCAAGATGCATTGGCCAAGGATGGTTCTCTTGAACCTGAGGAACAGCTTGACAATGTTGAGACTTCCATGGGAGAAGCTAGTTTGGCTAAAGCCTCATCAATGTCAGGAAAGTTGGACATTGACCAGCCTTTAGTCATTCAGGATGACTCAGTGGCCTTGGGATGCCCAAGCACTGTGATCTCCCAACAACTGCCCTCTGTGGATCCTGTTGAGGATATGGAGGTGTCAGGGTTAGGAAAAGAAGGAGTTGAAAAGGCAAATAGTGGTGAAAACTCAGAGGGAGATGATGGTGAGGATTGTGTGATTACAGGTTCCCTGAGTGCACCACAAAAAGAGGGAGATGAAGTAGAAATACTGGGTGCAGCCCAATATGAGAGTCAGGCTATTCTTCAAGTCAAATATGAACTTGATGAATCCCTTGGTGAAAGGAGGCCTGATTCTCCAGAGAATGTGAGCTTATCTACTGAAAATGAAGAAAAGAATTTAGTTGAAAAAGAGAGAGAAGGTGCTGATGTATCAGGCCTTATGGGAGATAAAAAGAATGAGGGTGTTGAGGGAGTTTTTACTAACACTCTTAGTTTTGCAGATTCTGTAGCTGTTACCATTGAACAAATTTTTGCAGATGCCTCCCTTACTGATATACCGGTCAATACTGATATTGACCTTGAAGCAGTTTCAGCCAATGTATCCACATTGAACAAGATGTATTTTGAGCAAGCCAACACCACTGAAGCAGGCTTTCAGATTGATACTCAAACTGCAACTATCATTGAAGAACAGTCAGAGAAGTTGGATACTTTGGTAAGAGAAGTTGGTAAGGCACATGCAGCAACAATTGATACTCTAGATGGCCAAGGAAAGACTCTAGCCTCTGTGGAGATGAGGCTAACTGGCTCAGAGGAAATAATCTTACCAACACTGGATGCAAGAATCTGTGGTGTTGAAACTGGACTGCAAACAGTTTCAACAGAGGTAACAAAGGCAAAGGAAGAGATGGTCAAGTTCACAAAATCTGTGCAGAAAGAGCAGCAAGGTCTCAAAGTTCTATACAAGCATAATGTGAGAGCCTTGAGAAGGATAATCAAAGATGCCTTAAGGCAAAGAACTGCTGCACAAAGAAAGAAAGCTGAAGAGTTGAAAGCTGCAATGGTGAAAGAAGCTGCAGAAAAGTTCACTGTTGAACTGATGGCCAAAGTGTCTGATCAAGTTGTGGACAACCTCACTAATCAACTTCAGACCAAACTTGATCAATCACTGAAAGCCACTTTAGATGCCATTGTTGCTCAAAAGATGAAACCTGTCCACACATTCCTGAGCATGGCAGATGACAAAATGCAGAACATTCATGATGAGAATGTTTACCTACTGCAGGAGTTGAAGTCCCTCACTCATGCTCACTCACATCTCTCTGTCACTATGAGTGAATTAAAGCCCCATTGTTTTGATAATGCCAAAAAGGGGGAAAGAGAGAGAGCAAGGGCAAAGGGAACCTTGGTTATTGGTGAATCCAAAGGAAAGGAGAAAGTTCCTGATGCTGAGGAGGAGGCAGTAGAAGACATTGGGAAAGGAAAAGGCCCAATGAACATTGAGAATTTGACTGAGGAAGAACAGATTCAAATTGCTGTCAAAGAGTCTATGATATCTGCAATGGAAAGTCAGGCAAGGAAGCAACAAAGGCCTGGTGGTGAGTCAGCAGGACTTGAACCCAAAGAGAAGGTTGCTGAAGTAAGGGGGAAGGTGACAAGGTCATCTGAAAGAAAAAGGAAGGAATTGCAAGCCTTCAATGAATTCCCAACCAGCCTGACTTTGCCTTCAGAATTTCAGTCTAAGGAATCTACTCCAGTAAGGCAATCAAAGAGATTGAAGAAAGCAGCCAAGTTGCCTGCCATTGAAGAAGAAGTTGAAGAGGAGGTACAGGACAGAGAGCCTGAAGTGGTTGTGCCCAAGCTTGCTGATGATCCTTCTAAGCTGTTTGAAGAAGGATTTGGAAAGGATCCAGAAACACAGGAGAAGCAAGCTCTTCTAAAAGATAAAGAAAGAATGGATCAATTGGTTGAGGCCAACAAGGCAAGAGATGGAAGGAGGGCAAACTTCAAAGCACCAAGAAGGAGGGCCTCTTACAGAAAACTTAAACCTCAAATGCTGCAAAGATGGGACACTCAGTACCCTCACCATGATAAGTGGGTTCCAATCTCACTGAATGATGCATGGGAGGAGGCCAAGAGAAGTTTTGTATATGACTTTTATGTCATAGGAAAGTGGCTTGAAGAGAGTGTAGATGAAGTCTTTGTGCAGTTTATGTTTGAGAACCATAGGGACCTCTACCAGAAGCTGTTTGCAGTAGCTGAGATGGCCAGAATTGAATTCAAGGCCCCTGGTCCCATTATGTACATGCCTCCTAAGTTCAATGGGAACTTAATTGATGAGGGAAAGATACTTGAAGAATTCATCAACATCATTAGGATGGAGAAGCTGAAGCCTGGCCCTAAAGGAACCAACAAAGAGATCTGGGAACTGAAGAAAATAGTATGGGCTCAGTATGGCATTGCTCCTCAAGATGATGGAACTCTATGATGGATAAGTTCACTTTTTCCCTATTTGCTGTTATGATTTTTATGATTGTTGTTATTTTGTAGTTCTAGACTAGTGAATCCTTTTTAATTTTCAGCTCTGTAATGCTCTATCATTTATATAAAA
This sequence comes from Galeopsis tetrahit, assembly GCA_963675135.1. NCBI lineage: Eukaryota > Viridiplantae > Streptophyta > Magnoliopsida > Lamiales > Lamiaceae > Galeopsis > Galeopsis tetrahit. The sequence goes on from OY776120.1 coordinate 42,686,925, forward strand.
GGATCACTATGTTTCTATCAAGAGATAACAACTCATTATCTCAACTAACCTATCATGACATATATACTTGATTTATTGTGCTAACAGTCTCTTTCAGGCAAGTTGACCAGTTCACTCTCCCTGAAGGTAAAGTATAGTATAAGTCAAGTTCCCTTTGTAATAGGTTTTTGCATCATAAAAAAGGGGGAAATTGTTGGGAATAAAATGATTTTGATCTAGATACCAAAACCCCTGATTGATGATGTTCAGATTAGTTGAGATAAGCTCAAGTCTAGTTCAGGCAAGGTGTCTCAGTACACTTGAATTTGTAGATTGCTTAAGAGAAAAATCTCAGGAATGTTGTGAGATTTTAGTGTTCAGGATAGTTGTCCAAAGCTGGAATGTTAGGCAGCTTGATAAGTCTTTAGGACAAAGCTGCTGAACCTTCAAGACAGACTGACCAAGTGGACAACTTAGCTGAAGAGATCAAGAGCAGTAAAGCAATGCTCATAAATGCAAATGATCAAGACAGTTGAAGTACAAATGATCAAGAGCATTAAATGTCAAAGTCCAAAAGACACATTCAATGAAGCATTTATTGCCAATCATGCCTGAACCAAACATTGAAGACTTGAAGCATTAAAGAGTGAAGCATTGAATGAATGTTGGAATATTCTCAATTGCAGCAGGAATATTCAGGGAGCTTGTCCCATCTGACCGTTGGTTGAGTAGAGCTTCTGCCACAAATCAACCTTGGGAAATGTGCATATTTGGAAACTGACACAAGTCATCTCAGCCGCATTTTTCAGAAGTCAACACATTCATTCAAGCAACCATTGAAGAGGCCTTTTACACAGTGGATAAAAGGATGCCAAACTTCATAGCCGTTTCAATGGTGCTGCAAATAGACAAGTTTGAACTGCTATCCCTCCAACAGTTAGCTGCTCAAATTTGCCTATAAATACAGAAGTGATAAAGGGATTCAATAATCCAACTACAAGCTATCAAACTATCATCAAGCTTTCAAAGGAAACCAAGCTGTTCTCTAGAATTCCAAGTTTCCTGAATCACTTCTTTTAGCTAAGCCAATCTTTGTAAACATCCAAAGCTTAGCATTGAGATATCCTAAGCCTTTACACTGTTCTTATTGTAAATGATATCTCTACTAGTTGGAACCAAACCTCAAACCCTTATCTCATTTAGTGAAGAGAGAGTTTGTTGTAGAAGTGAGGAGTTAAGGACTGTTAGTGTGAAACACAGTCTTAACTCAGAGAGATTGAGCACTAGGACTCAGGTTTTCCTAGGGATCAAAACACTAAGAGAGTGTTGTTGATCAGTGCACCTTGGCACTATAAAACAAGCTAATTCCATTGTGAAGGAATTATCCTGTTCAATACTGTTTTGACAACCATACCCTCACGTCTGTCAACACCTTTTTATTGTTTCCAATAAGCAGAATGTCGTCTACGTATAATACTAAGAATACCAAGGCAGTTCCGATACACTTCTTATAGACACAACTCTCAAACTCATTTTGATCAAATCCATAGGATTGTATCACCTGATCAAAACATTGATTCCAAGCTCGCGATGCTTGCTTAAGTCCATATATTGACCTTTTAAGCTTGCATACAAGATTCTCTTGGCCTTTTTCAATGAAGCCTTCGGGTTGGCGCATGTAGATTTCTTGTTCAAGACTTCCATTTAGGAAAGCTGTCTTGACATCCATTTGCCAGATCTCAAAGTCTAGGTGAGCTGCAATCGACAAGAGAATACGGATAGACTTAAGCATAGCTACAGGCGAAAAGGTCTCCTCATAATCGATTCCCTCTTTTTGAGTATATCCTTTTGCCACTAGTTTAGCTTTGAAGGTTTCAACCTTCCCATCTGATCCTCTTTTTCTCTTGTAGAACCACTTGAATCCAATAGGCTTTATGCCTTTGGGTGGTTCCACAAGCTCCCACATTTGTTATGATCCATAGACCCCATTTCTGCTTCCATTGCAGTTTGCCAAGAATCTGCATCCTTATCTTGGATTGCCTCATCGTACGTCCAGGGGTCAGATTCATCCTCTCCAGGGACCAAGTCCGAAGACTCTCCCACGAACATGAATCGCTCAGGTTGTCTCACAACCCTCCCACTACGACGAGGTTCCGGTTGTGTTTGTGTATCTCTTGGTACATCTACTTGTACACTTGGTATAGGAGTTGGCCCTCTTAATTCTTTTAAGGTAATCTCACTCTTGGGCTTTCTATTACTCATATAGTTTTCTCCCAAGAATCTAGAATGTGTGCTTATCACAATTCGCTGATCCTTTGGACTATAGAATAAACCCCCTTTCGTTCCTCTAGGATATTCTACAAACAACCTTAATTCTGAATGAGGGTCTAACTTTCCAGCTTCCTTGTCCAACACGTATGCAGGACACCCCCAAATTCTTATGTGTTTTAGACTAGGTTTCGCCCGGTCCACAATTCAGTAGGGGTTTTAGGAACTGATTTGGAAGGTACCAAATTCAGAATGTAAGTCGCTGTTTCCAAGGCATAACCCCAAAACGACTTAGGTAAATCTGAATAACTCATCATAGATCTGACCATCTCTAAAAGAGTTCGATTTCTTCGCTCTGCAACCCCATTTTGTTGGGGGGTTCCGGGTGCAGTTAATTGGGATACAATCCCTTCACTTGATAAGTAGCCCAAAAATTCATTGCTGAGGTATTCGCCTCCACGATCTGATCGTAGAAACTTGATACTCTTTTCCCTATGCTTTTCTGCTTCAGCCTTAAACTCTTTGAATTTATCAAAGGTCTCAGACTTATGCCGCATTAGATAAATGTATCCATATCTTGAGTAATCATCGATAAAAGTAACGAAATACTCAAAACCACCTTTTGCTTGAATTAACATTGGTCCACATACATCAGTATGAACGAGTTCCAACACTTCACTAGCTCTATTCCCCTTTGCCCCAAAAGCTCTTTTGGTCATTTTACCCTCTAAACATGATTCACTGGTTGGAAACGGCTCAACCTGGAGTGATTCCAACGAGCCGTCATTCACCAACCTTTGAATCCTTCTTAGATTAATATGACCAAGTCTAAGATGCCACAAAAGTGTTTCGTTCATGTCTGAAGAATGTTTTCTTTTCTTAGAAATAGTCGATGTGTTATACGATTCATTTTGTGTTGAATGTGCACAATTAATAGTATAAAGATTATTCACCAATGCTCCCGAACAGAAAATCTCGTCATTACGACAAATAACGACATTCTTATTAAAAGAAACTGAATATCCATCCAAAAATAGTTTAGAAACTGAAATCAAATTCTTTCTAAAACTCGGAACATAAAGAACGTCTTTTAAAACTAAAATTCTATCACTAAAAGATAGTTGCACATCTCCCACTGCAACAGCCCATGGTGATGATGATCTCACTCCCACTAAGTTGTCGGGTTAGCTTGAACCCCTGAAAATTGAAACAAACATGATCAGTGGCTCCCGTATCCACCACCCACGAATGGGAAGAATACACCGCTAAACAAGTTTCAATTACTAGTGCGTGAGAATTACCTTGCTTACCAGCCTTCTTAGGCTTGGTACAGGCTGACTTCCAATGTCCTTTCAGACCGCAACTAAAGCACTTTCCCTTAGTGGTCTTTTTCTTGACACCTCCCTCAATTTGTATCTTTTCCTTATTATTAGCTTGTTTCTGGCCATTTGCCTTCTTCTTCTTCTTTCCACCTTTCGGTGCAGAATTAGAAGATGAACCGTTTGCCAACATAGCCGTATGCTCGTTCCTTGGTCCCATTAACATCTCAGCCGAAACCAAAGCTTGCAAGAGCTGAGCCAACGTATACTCTTGATTATTCATCGTATAGTTCAGTTGGAACTGCTCAAAACTTTTCGGTAGAGAATGGATTACGAAATTGATCTGCGTTTCCGCATCGAATTCAGCACCAAGAATCTCAAGTTTGTTAAGGAAACCCATCATCTTAAGAACGTTATCCCTCACGGGCGTTCCCTCGACCATTTTCTGTGATAACATATCTCGCATGGTCATTTGTCTAGCCGTACGATTCTGATGAGCAAAAAGTTCCTTAAGGTTCATCATAATAGCTGAAGCGGATTCCATGTTCTGGTGTTGGTGTTGCAACACATCTGACATTGAAGCCTAAGATGGTACACCTAGCCATTTCATCGGATCTCATCCACTCCTTATGATATTCCTTATCTTCTTGGTTCGTCTCATCCGTAGGGGAAGGGGGTTTAGGTTCATCAAGTACCCACTTATGCTGTTGTGCCGTCAAGAATATAAATAAATGTTGGGATATGAATCCTGAAACAAGTCCTAAATGATGATTGAAATATAACAGATAAAGTTTTGATAAGCCAAAAGAAGTTTGAATTTTTCTAAGTGTTGACTAATCTAGTCTAGTTAAGTTGAAGTCATCTTGAACAAGATCAGTAGAGTTCACATGAGTTAACATATGAAAAGACAAGTACTTATAGTTGATATCGTATTATTACTTCATATGTGTTTATATTAACTGTTTAGATTGTTATTGAGCTATAAATAATCATTGTATAAGAGCTCATAATTTTAAATGTAATAGATAGATTGTTTGTATAGTTTTAAGTTGACTAAGCTATAAGCTTAATGTAATGTAATAGTCTTGTTAAGATAGAATAGTCTACTGTTGAAGATTGCAAGAGAGGCTAGACAAGAAGAGTTGAGGTCTACTACGCAAGACAGGTGGACTACAAGACAAGTGCTTGCATGACTCCACAAGACGAGTTATCTAGAAGTCAACTTGGAGATACTGAAAGGAAAAGCGCGTATGAAGATAAGATTACAGAGTTAGTTAAGGAATAACCAATTAACTGAAGAAACGCGTGAAAGGATAAAAAGAATCAGTTTCAAGTTAGTTTTCAAGAAAAGGTTGTTACACAACTGAAAGTTCTTGGAAATGAAAGTCTATAAATACCTCATGGTATTGATTCATTAGAGACTACTGATACTACTGCATAAAAAAAGCATTATTGAAGAAAATACTCTCAGAGATTGAAGTTCAGAAAGTGAAGCTAAGCAAGACAAGTGAAGATCGAAGAAGGCTACTACTGAACGAAGAGAAGTTTTATTTTTGTTTTACTGTTTCAAGTTGCTAGTTACTTGTAAAATAGCTAGTTAGATAGAAGAGGCACTTGGTAGTGTTGTCGAGAAGATCTAAGTCTTATTTTTTGGGACTTAAAGCTACAAGAACATATTACTCCATTGGACGAGTTAATAAGAATATCACAACTGGGTTGTGAGAGTGGGTGTAGACAAGTTGTCGAACCACTATAAATCGTTTGTGTTGTTTACTTTACTATTTTGTTGGTTTTAATTGCTTAATTGTTTAATTGTCTATATACACGTCTACACTAGATTAGTTGATTATAGAACAGAGTTCTTGGATTTTTTAAAGGATTGAGTATAAACTTTAATTGGGCTCATTGTTAATTTCGTATTCCGCACATTGTAATTCTGATATATCGAAAGATTTTAGAAAAGTCTATTCACCCCCCTCTAGACATTTTCTTTAGCTTCCCTCGATATTAACTCAACCTTTGGGACCTACAAGTGGTATCAGAGCAGTAGTTTACGAACTGCTGTTTCTCGATAACCGACTTAAGACTTAGGGTGAAGCTGTGGTTCTTAATCATACTTGCTTACGTGTTCTTGACCAATATTCTTGATATATCTGTTTCTTGTTCCCTGTTCTTGAACTGACTGCTTCTTGATCATAAACCTGCTTAATACATATCTTCTTGAATCATGTCACTCGAAATCAGCGCTAACAAGTTACCTAAGTTCCAGGTTCAGGACTATGACTATTGGAAGCTGAGGATGGTAGCCATCTTCAGTTCCACTCACGACTTAATGATCTCCGTCATCACTGAAGGTCCGATAGTGACCATGATCCCTAATACTGCTGCCCTCGACATAAATCAACCCGTGGGTACACTCGTCAAGAAACCAAGGTCAGAACTAACCTCAGAAGAAATGAGACAGAATAATTTGGATAGCTTGGCCAAGAATTACATCTTACACACTCTTCCTAACGAGTATCTGGGAAAAGTGCTAAAATGTAAAACTGCCAAAGAAATGTGGGATCGCTTAGCTATCATTTGTGAAGGGACATCCCTAATCAAAGAAAGCAAGCTTTCTACAGCAGTCCAAAGATTTGAATCATTTCATATGAAAGCTGGCGAAACAATAGACTAGTTGGATACTCGTTTTACCAAAATCATGAATGACTTGGAAGTCCTTGGTAAATCTTATACTCCACGTGAAATCAATCTTAGGATTCTCAAAAGCCTTGATAGTCGATGGAAAATGGTAAAAATGCTTGTCAAGAATACCCAAGATATAGACGTATGGACAGCAGAGACCATGTTTCAAACTCTAAAGGCCCATGAGTTTGATTTAGACGAAGATGAACCGTACGTAGTGACAGAGAACATGCTTTATCTAAGAACGTTGCTTTTAAGGCTAGTTCGTCTAAGGTAGACAGGTCGAAGTCTAAGACTAGGTCTACTTCTGTGAAAGATGAGTTAGATACTGATCTTAGTCTGAAGGATCAGGTAAGCCTCATGGTTAGAAAGTTTGATAGGCTGAATAAACGTTTCGGAAGATATAAGAAGTTCTATAGAGAGCATAGAGGGTCTGCTTCTAAGAACTCGTCTGAGACCAGACGAGACCGAAACTCGTCCGAAAGGAGAGACGAAGTCTCGAAAGGTAACAGACAAGATAGAGAGTATGATGGTAGGAAGATTACTCGTTCTGATAGGCGTGATAAACGAAGGAATAACTCTCCTATTAAAAAGGCTACTAATGATCTCTTGTGCTATAATTGTGAAAAGCCAGGTCATTACATATATGAATGTCCAGACCTAAGCACTGATGATCGAGAAGAACGCAAAGCACGAAGGGAAAGTAGATACAACCGTGGCAAGAAGGCAATGATGGCCAATGATGACTCTGAGTCTAACTCAGACGAGTTACCATCATCCTCATCTAGCTACCCATCTGAACCAGATAACGATGAAGCATTCATAGTAGATGATGGTTTATGCTGCATGGCTAAAATCGATCAAGAGGTATCATCTGCTACTTCTTTTCAATCTTGTGATGAATCAGAATCTGATGAAAGTGATACTGCCAGTAGCAATGTAGGGAGTAGCCTTCAACACTCTACTAGTGCAGTGGAAAATGACCTCCTACTTGCCAACCAGGCATTCATTGAAGTCAGCGATGAAAACATCATTTTAAAATAAGAAATCATTGATCTTAAGGAAGCTCAGTCTAAAATAGATCCTAATATAACAGTCCTAAATGAACACTTGCAAGAAGAGTTGAGTCAACTTAAAGTCAAGTGTGCATTAACAGACAAGTTGTATCAAGACCTACTTAAGACACATGCTACTGAGAAACATGAATTCAATGTTTTAAAAAGCAAGTGCAAAAAGCTTGAAGAACGTAATAAGTTCTTAGAAACTGAGGTTGTCACTCTAGACCTTAAACTTACTGACCTGGTTAACTCTTCCAAGGTTAACCTTGAACTGTCAGATAGGTATAGGGCTCCTGCTGACAAGACAGGAATAGGTGCTGAGACATCAAGCTCGTCTACTCAAGCTCCTAAGAACCCTACTATTTTCATCTCAAGCTCTTTGGCTAATGATAAAGGAAAAGGACAAATTATATACGATGTTGATACTACATCTAAAGGTACTGTACCAAAACAAGCTCGAGTTAACATTCCAATTACCAAATGAGGTAAAAAGAATGGTAACAACAAACCTGTTCAACCTAGAACTAATCTTCTAAGGACCACTAAGCGTAGACGACCCAACCAGGTCAGATACGAGGATTGGTATCCCGAGGAGACGAGTACTAGACAAGTACAGACTAGACGACAAGAGTCTAGACCTCCTTTCATAAGGCAGTCTCAACTCTACTCGTCTAGACCTAGACAGGAAGGCCCAAAATATCGTACACAAGCGGTCCTATATCCTCCACCTTTGTCATATGATATCGAAGGAGAAGAAAGACCTAAACATGTCTATAAACCGTATGGACCTAATGCGTATAAACCCTACTCTGACTATTATAGACAAGTCCCTGCTCAAGTAGAGATCAAGTCGAAAGGCTATCTCCAAAGAGTAGACCCGAACTCGACTGATAGGCCAGATAAGGACAACAAGGTCTTATTTTGCAACAAATATGGTCGAAAGCTCAGAAGATCAAACTTGTTCAGGACTCCAATGTACATTTGGATTCCATTGAACTCGACTAACCCCCCAGGACCCCAATAAACAAGGAGGGTACCTAAATTATGAAATATCATCTAATGCAGGGTCGACTCGATCTATACAAGAAGGGTGGCTCAGTGGGAGAAACCTGGTACATAGACAGTGGTTGTTCGCACCACATGACTGGTACCAAGGGTCTCTTATCAAGTTACCATGAGCAAGAAGGACCAAAAGTGATATTTGGTGATAGCTCCACTGCTGTTACCAAAGGATTTGGCTGCATTCGGAATGGAGACATAGAGATCCAAGATGTCTCATATGTTGAAGGCTTGAAATACAATTTACTCTCTGTGTCACAATTCTGTGATCGTGGATACAAGGTGCAGTTCAAGAGTCGCAAATGTGAAATCATTGACAAGAGGACTCATACCGTACTACTGGTCGGCATAAGACAAGGAAGTGTGTACATAGTAAACTGGAACAGTTATCCGAGGGACACCTGCCTACTTACTAAGAATCCTAAAGAACTTGGCTGGCTCTGGCATATACGCCTCTGTCATCTAAACTTTAAGGTTCTTAATAAGATAGCCAGAGACTACCTTCTGGAAGGTATTCCCAATGAAGTCTACTACAAGTCACATGTATGCACGTCTTGTCAGAAAGGTAAACAGGTAAAAGGTTCCTTTAAATCTATTTCATCCCTCTCAACAAGTAGAGTTCTCGAACTCCTACATATGGACCTACATGGCCCAATAACTCCTCCAACTTTGAACGGTAGAAGGTACACACTTGTTGTGGTAGACGACTATTCTAAGTTCACTTGGGTAGTCTTCTTACACAAGAAGAGTGATACACAAACACTTTTGCCTGATCTGTTGAAGAAATTACAAGTTGAGAAGAATCAGTCCATTGTCAAGATCCGTAGTGACAAGGGTACTGAATTCATTAACTGCTATATTAAAGAATTTTGTTCTAAGCGTGGCATCCAGCACCTTACTAGTGCAGCAAGGACACCACAACAAAATGGAGTAGCAGAACGAAGGAACAGAACTCTTAAGGAGGCCTGCAGGACCATGCTGACAGAGTATAATACTCCTCAGAAGTTTTGGGCAGAAGCTATCAATACTGCATGCCATTCCCAAAACAGAAGTGCCATCAATAAAGCACTAGGTAAGAAGCCATTCGATTGTTCCTTGCATATGCTGCTCACATGAAATTTACCGTATATAATATGGATGTTAAAAGTGCATTTCTTAACGGTATTCTTGCGGAAGAAGTGTATGTTGAACAACCTCCAGGTTTCGAAGTCAAAGGTGACCAAGTTTACAGGTTAAAGAAGGCCTTATATGGACTAAAGCAAGCTCCAAGAGCCTGGTATGATACTCTATCTCTCTTTCTATTAGAAAATGGTTTTACTAAGGGCAAGGTCGATAGAACCCTGTTCAGAAGACAAGAAGGGAAGGACATTTTACTCGTCCAAATTTACGTAGATGACATCATTTTTGGGTCACCTAACAAAAAGCTGAGTGAAAGTTTTTCAACACTCATGCAAAGTAAATTTGAGATGTCTATGATGGGTGAAATGAATTACTTTCTTGGTCTTCAAGTAAAACAGACCCCAGAAGGGATTTTCATAAATCAAGCAAAGTATACTAGAAATCTACTAGACAAGTATGGTATTAAGACATGCAAGTCCACTGGCGTACCTATGCTACCTACTTACAAGATGGATCCAGATGAACAAGGTAAATGTGTGGATCAAACACATTATCGTGGTCTTATTGGTTCATTACTATACTTGACTGCTAGTAGACCTGATATTGCATTCTCTGTTGGTGTATGTGCTCGTTTTCAAGCTAATCCAAAAGAGAGTCATATGGAAACCACTAAAAGGATTCTGAAAGGAACCATCAATCGTGGTATATGGTATCCTTCAAATGATGATCTATCCCTAAGTGGCTACTCTGATTCTGATTTTGGTGGTTGTAGAATAGATAGGAAATCTACATCTGGTGCTTGTCAATTCTTAGGTACAAAACTCATTTCATGGTTTTCGAAAAAGCAGACTAGTGTTGCAACTTCAACTACCGAAGCCGAGTACATGGCTGCTGGTAGCTGTTGTAGTCAAATACTCTGGCTCATGCAACAGCTTAGAGATTACAATATACATGAATCAAATGTTCCTATTTTCTGTGATAGTAACAGTGCAATTGCCATTACACAAAACCCTGTTTTGCACACACGTTGTAAGCATGTTGATGTGAAGCATCATTTTATACGTGATCATGTAGAAAAGAAGGACATTCGCATGGAAAAGATTCATACTGAGTTTCAAAGAGCTGATATTTTCACAAAACCATTAGCTGAGGCACGTTTTCATGAGTTATGCATTAGTCTAGGGTTAATTGATTTAGACCCTACTTGCCTATAGCTATGCACTAACTAAACAGGTACATCAAAGAGATAAGGAGACAAGATCACTAGATCAGAGCACTCGACTAATCACTCGACAGACAGGTATACAAGGCTAGACTAGATGACCAACCAACCCGATGAGGAAGCTGGTAAAGCTGAGGGTAATACTAAGGGAATAAAACATTTAAGGGGGAATCATTGATTTCTTAAATATCCTTATGTTTACTCTTATGTTGGTTAACAGTCATCTTGGTCGAAACCTTGATCATTGCTTTACATTGATATTCATCTTAATTATTTTACTCTACCTGTACCTACGATTACACGTATTACAAAATTTAAGACAGGTACATAAAAGTGTTCAAAATTCAGAATAGATAAGCACAGTCGAAGGGGGAACTCGACTTGTGTTTATAAGAATACTCGCCTTGTGTACTTAAGCCTACTAGAATCCTTCAATCTTGGCCATTGGATCAAAAAAATTCAGTTTTAAACAAAACCCAACTCTTGCACACATCTTACCCCACGTTTTCATAACTCTACTACTTGTTAACAGTTGATTTCTTGCATATTCCATTTTCTTATTCATAACAAGTCATTCACCATGTCGATTCGATCTATTTTCGATGTGAGCACCAACATTCAGGCACCATTCGATCTAGGCAGATACATCAACGACAACAAAGTGCATGTTGAACCGTCTGTGTTCTTCAAAGGAAATCACAAAGAGGGTAATGCAGAAATCTTGACCAAATGCACCAGATGCGGTCTAAAACCCTACTTGGAGGCGTTTCCTCAAGTCGTTTTGGAGGAAGAAGTTCTGGAATTCTATGCCAACGCCAATAGACGAGGAGATGTTATCGAATCATTTATTGGTGGAAGTCGAGTGGAAATCACTCGAGAAGTTCTATTTGAAAGATTGAAGCTGCCCATCAGAACGATTGATGTGGAGAAATATGCTGAAGGTCAGGAGATGAGGTATTTGAGCATCTTCTGTGGTAAGAAAATGAAGCTGAAACCAGATGGCAAGGCTCCTGCCGTCAAGAAGTCCGAACTCTTGGAAAAGTATCGCACTCTACTGGACATAGCAAGCAAGATTCTTCTATGTGCCACTGGGTCTCATGACTCAGTTACCCAATCCAAGACTAGGGTAATGGCAGCGATATATGATGGAATTACTGAGGGCAATTGGTTTAAACTGATAGCTGACAGGATGATGTACTTCGAAAGAAGTGTTAGAGTGGACGTTGATACTCGCAATTGGGTAGTATCACAGGTGGTTGGATATGGTAACAAGCTGAGTATCTTACTCCCGTTATTGATGCCAAACAAGACTGATTGGAGCAAGGGAAAACACTTTCATCCTCTTAAGTTCTACCTGAAGATAGAGGCGATGAAGAAGCAGGCTGCTGCGAGGCCGGCTGCCCCAAGACGAGTTCAGTATGATGATTCAGATGTGTTGCCGTATGCTAACCCATCCAGTTCTTCACAAGCTGGGTCTGAAGAGGAAGAATCAGAGGAAGTTGTGAAAGTCGAGTCCAGTGCAGACGACTTAGAGAAGACTCAGACAAATGAAGAGTCGCAATAAGAGAAGGAGTTGAGTGATCAAATTCCTGAAATGTATACTCTCGTAAGAGTTGAATCGCCTACTCGTCCTGATGAGTCGAGTTCACATGTTGGTACCTCTACTCAATCTGTTTCAATTCCTCTCTCTCTCCCTTCTATTCGAACCAAGGCTAGATCATATCGATCTAGGCCTCGACCTATTACCTCAACCTCACAAGTACTGGCAGCACGACCGCTGAGAGCCAGTCATCCCCTAAACACTCCCATAATTGACACAACTGATACTCCGACAGTTGTCACACCAAACCAAGATACATTAGAGCCCCCAGAAACCACAGTCCATATTCCTTCTACCTCAACAGAAAATGTTGAACCCTCTAACCCATCTACTTCAGACAAGATGTCAGTTGCCACTGCAACAACTGAGACAGGGACCCCACCTGCTCAGACCCCGTCTGATGTTAGATTTAATTCCCTGGTATATTATCCGATGTGTCTGAGGGAGAAGCGAATTCGTGCCCGGGTGACCAAGAATTTGAAGAGAACGCTCTCCACTCTCGAAGTAGACTACGCGTCAGAGCAGTTTGAGATTCTTCTTAGGATATGCACCTGGTTTGCACTTAAGAAATCCTCAACCGACGATCTTTTCGAGGTTATTCAAGGCATGGGAGGAATCTCCAACTTTATGGATTGGGAGATGGAACAGAAAGAAAATAGTGGTGTTAAAGATCATTCCGAATTATTCCCCCCAAAAGCCTTAGTTGATCTTGTAAAGAGGCTATTGAATATTCCTGATGGAATTCTGGTTGAAGAGTTCTCGTCTGATATTGGAACTCAGACTGAGCTAGTGGAAGAAGAGAAGGCAGAACTTGTTGATATTGCTGTTCAAACCTCGGAACCTTCTGAAGATGAGGCTGACAGTTCAGAAGAAGTTGATTCTTTTGAATTTGGAAAAGAAGATGATGAATTCATGGACGCAGTTATGTTTAATGAAGAGGAACTTGTAGAGAAAGTTCAGGAAGAAGTGGTTGTTGAAGCTCAGTCGTCTACCCAAGGATTCCCTATAGGCTATCTTGCCGAGCTAAAGACAGACTTGAAAGAAGTTGTTCATTCTGCGATAGAAGAGTTCTTGCACTCGAAAGTGAAGGATGTGTTAGTAGAACAGAATCAATTACTTGTAGACAGCTCAAGGGAATTGATTGTTGGAGAAGTCAACAAGATGGACTCAACTTTCCGCGCAGAGATGTATGCTGAAGTTGAAAGGTTTCTCCAGAATCAAGTGGATGCTTCTGAGAAAAGATCTATATCATTTGCTAGATCGTTAGCTGAAGAGTCGAGTAAAATGGAAAGACTCTATAGGGTGAAAATTGAGATTGCTGATGAGCAAAGGCGAGAAGCACAAGATCAGTTGGTGCGTTCTCAAGCTGTTCTCTCTGAGTTAACAAAGCAAAATACTCTTCTACGTCAGACAGCTACTCATTTCAAAGACGAGTTGGCCATTAATTCAAAGAAGCTAGAGTCTACTGCTGATCGTCTAGACAAGTTGAGTCGTGATCAGACCCATCAAAGATAGATAGAGCTAGCTGCTGAAGCAATGAAGGAAGCAGTAAAGGAAGAAATGACCCGCTTTACAAGTCTTTTCACTCTTAAGGCACATGATGAAGCCAAAAAGGGGGAAGAGGCAAGTAGAGTGGAACAAGTTAGCTTATCTAAGCTGAGTGCTGAACCAGAAGAGAAGGATGCTGCTTCTGCTATGCAAGAGCTAAGGAGGCCTAAAAGGAGGCTTGTTAAAACTGCTGAGCTGGAGCAAGCTGAAGCTGATGAGCTCAAAAGATTGGAGAAGGGCAAGAATGTTGCACCTCCAGAAGCTGAGATTCAGACCAGACGGTCTAAGAGGAAGATAGTTTTTGAAGAAACTGAAGGAATTGCTGCAGTTGAGAAGAAGCAGAAGATTGCTGATCCTCATGATGAAAGTCATTATGCTAACAAGAAGAAAATTGAAAAATATATTGAAAGATTGCAGAAACTAAAGGCTGATGAAGAAGAAGAAGAAGAAGACCAGTTCATTGACTATATCATTGACAAAGAGCATCGTCAAGAATGGCTCAAAGTAAAGAGGCAATGGGAACTAGATCACTGGATTATTCGGAAGTATGGTGAGTCTAAAAATCAAGATGAGTTGTATGCCATGTTTGACAAATTCATGGAAGGTCAAAACAATTTGCTTTGGAATTTGGTTATGAGGATATCAGCCGCCGCAAATTTCAACATTCTGATACCGACCTTTCCGAAATGGAAGACTCCTATGACCAGCTCAGGAAAAAGAGTTGATTTCAATCAGATCAAGAAATTCGAAGAGGAGGTGCTAGATAAAGAGAATATTGATGATGAAGACCATATCAAAGTTATTCACAGGAGACTCCTTGATGCATTCTGTGTTCCAAACCCAGAAGGAGGTACTCTTTTAGATTAGACTATCTGCTCTGATTAAGTTTTATTTTGATTTAGTATGTGTAATATCTACTGATCATATTTTGAATGAATGAAAAGATAAAGTACTATTTTGATGTTTAATACAAGATAACTACTTAACTAGTCTACTATTATGAAAAAAAATTCAAGTAGTTTTGGCTTCATAAAAAAGGGGGAAATTGTTGGGATATGAATCCTAAAACAAGTCCTAAATGATGATTGAAATATAAAAGATAAAGTTTTGATAAGCCAAAAGAAGTTTGAATTTTTCTAAGTGTTGACTAATCTAGTCTAGTTAAGTTGAAGTCATCTTGAACAAGATCAGTAGAGTTCACATGAGTTAACATATGAAAAGATAAGTACTTATAGTTGATATCGTATTATTACTTCATATGTGTTTATATTAACTGTTTAGATTGTTATTGAGCTATGAATAATCATTGTATAAGAGCTCATAATTTTAAATGTAATAGATAGATTGTTTGTATAGTTTTAAGTTGACTAAGCTATAAGCTTAATGTAATGTAATAGTCTTGTTAAGATAGAATAGTCTACTGTTGAAGATTGCAAGAGAAGGCTAGACAAGAAGAGTTGAGGTCTACTACGCAAGACAGGTGGACTACAAGACAAGTGCTTGCATGACTCCACAAGACGAGTTATCTAGAAGTCAACTTGGAGATACTTAAAGGAAAAGCGCGTATGAAGATATGATTACAGAGTTAGTTAAGGAATAACTAATTAACTGAAGAAACGCGTGAAAGGATAAAAAGAATCAGTTTCAAGTTAGTTTTCAAGAAAAGGTTGTTACACAACTGAAAGTTCTTGGAATTGAAAGTCTATAAATACCTCATGGTATTGATTCATTAGAGACTACTGATACTACTGCATAAAAAAAGCATTATTGAAGAAAATACTCTCAGAGATTGAAGTTCAGAAAGTGAAGCTACGCAAGACAAGTGAAGATCGAAGAAGGCTACTACTGAACGAAGAGAAGTTTTATTTTTGTTTTACTGTTTCAAGTTGCTAGTTACTTGTAAAATAGCTAGTTAGATCGAAGAGGCACTTGGTAGTGTTGTCGAGAAGATCTAAGTCTTATTTCTTGGGACTTAAAGCTACAAGAACATATTACTCCATTGGACGAGTTAATAAGGATATCACAACTGGGTTGTGAGAGTGGATGTAGACAAGTTGTCGAACCACTATAAATCGTTTGTGTTGTTTACTTTACTATTTTGTTGGTTTTAATTGCTTAATTGTTTAATTGTCTATATACACGTCTACACTAGATTAGTTGATTATAGAACAGAGTTCTTGGATTTTTTAAAGGATTGAGTATAAACTTTAATTGGGCTCATTGTTAATTTCGTATTCCGCACATTGTAATTCTGATATATCGAAAGATTTTAGAAAAGTCTATTCACCCCCCTCTAGACATTTTCTTTAGCTTCCCTCGATATTAACTCAACCTTTGGGACCTACAATAAATGTCTTTTCCAATCCACATAATTCTCTCCTTCCAATTTATTTTCTTTAAGTATACTAAGCAGTGGGTTAAAAGGAGACGACATGCTGAACTGAGAATAAAATATACAATTTGTATTAATATCCTATTAACACAAAAATTATCACATAATTTGATCACATGTA
Organism: Galeopsis tetrahit; assembly: GCA_963675135.1. Taxonomy (NCBI): domain Eukaryota; kingdom Viridiplantae; phylum Streptophyta; class Magnoliopsida; order Lamiales; family Lamiaceae; genus Galeopsis; species Galeopsis tetrahit. The sequence continues at coordinate 42,703,295 of OY776120.1, forward strand.
CTATATCAAAAACCTAAAAAAACGATATAAAACATGCATCAGCCAACATCTTAAAACCAATTTAAGCAAGTCACGATGAGTGTGAACGTTTGCTCAAATACATTTAAGCAGGTTACAAACAAAGCAGTTACAAACCTTTAATTCAAAATTAATAGTTGGCTTTAACCTGGCCATATAAAATTGACAAGGACTCCGATGGGGAGTTAATATATCAATTTTATACCTAAGTAATAACCATAATTAAATACAGGACTATTATTTCGTTTTGAATAAGCCACTCGATGGGAGGGTCATACCGCCACTAGTAATAATCCACAATCATCCTTAAAGGAATTTATTCATGTGAACTTATCTTTTGGCCTATCCGATAGGGAGAGAGGCGCTTGCCAATGCGTAGCCAAAAGACTTCACAAATAAATAAATTATGGAGGCCATTTAATCAATTTATTATCTTAAATAAATTTAATTAAAAAAACATACTTAGTAATTTTTAAACTTGAGGTTTTTCACGAATCCTCATGCAAAATTAACAAATAATCATAGCATAATAACAAAACAAAAATTAAACACAAATTAGGCAAACACGTCCAATTATCATGGTTTAATTTTCTCGTTTTGAAGAAATAAGAAATTCGTACTCCCACGGCCGCAACAAAAAAATCACGCCACGCCCACAACCGGTCCGTGTGGCTTGGTCGTCCGGGTGCGCCTCCGATTCTTTAATCCGTCCAACGGTCTTCGTCTTTGATTCGTTACAATTTATTTACAAAAAATAAATCTAACATCTAGACTAGTCTATTACAAATTAAATAATCTAATCTACCCGTGGATTTTCTCACGGGAAAAACAAATCTGACCGAATCAGATTAAAAACCACATTCAAACAACATAAATTAAAACATACATTAAAACCATGATAATTGGATACCTGCAAAAAAGATCTAACAATTCTACCATCCAAATATCAATTTAATGTAAATAGACTTAAATTCTAATTTAAATTACAGAGCCCAAAACCTTGGCTCTGATACCATCTGATGGGAAATTAATCCCAATACCCAATAATAGTCTCCCAACAATGTGGTCCCCAACTCCTTTGTGGGAAATTATTATGGGACCACATTCCCCATCTCCTTTGTGGGGAATTATTGGCACTTGTGGGTTATGAACCATCACACTAGGAATCCTTTGAGACTCCCGGGAATCTTTTGAGATGCCCTAGGGATCTTTTGAGACTCTCGGGAATCCTTTAAGACTCCTTTAAAATTACCCGAATCTATTTGAGACGTAATTTAAATATGAATTATCATAAATCTAATTTCATAATTTAAACAAATTAAATCAACTAATTTATGTAATGAATGTACGGTAAAATAATTAAATCCCTAAACATGCGGAACTAAGGGATTACGTGTTTACCTTTAAATTGGAGAGATATCGTTGAGAAGAGTAACAACTTCAACCCAATTGCCTTCTCAAGTATTCCCTAAGTCCTAGTCCGTTGACCCGGTGGGAGATCTCACGAACTATTAACTCTCAAGGAAGAATTAATTTTCTCTTGTTGAACAAACTGTAATTTCGAAAATTACAGATCTTTTTTTTTCTTTTCTTCTCCTTTTATAAGAGAGAATCTATGTTTCTTCTCTTACAAGAAAGAAAAATTGACCGGTCAATTTATCTTGGAATAATATAGAAATAATCTTTTATTTCCATATATCTTTTTCCATAAATATCTCTCTCTAATTTCTTGCATCAAAATTAATCCTTATCTTTTAATTACCTTAATTAATAGACTTTTATTGGGCTACTTGAGGGGCCTTTAGGAGAATTAGGATTGGACCTCCCAATGGGCCCAAAAATCAATATTGAGCCACAACATTTTTCCAGCCCATTAATATTAATTCATTCCACTATAAAATTAATATTGCACTATCCATCCTAACCCATATTACGAAATATGGCTCCCGGTTATTATTTTCCGTGTTTAAGATTCAATGTCCATCAATTAATTTAAGCTACTGAATGTTTTAATTAATTAATATCTTTTATTTCTCGGAGTAAGGACAGCTCAACATTATTATCATACCGGAAATAAATTCCACTGATCAGATTTGATATGATAAACCTTCTGAGCCCACCAAGGGGACATAATCAACTTGAAACTCCAAGACACGATTCTCTGTATTAATTTTGGCAATCTGTCCTGTAATTAATAATATTGCCCAAAATACAAAGTATTGAATCAAATTGATTCTTTACCCATAATAAATCAAAGCAATACTTCTTAACTACAGACAATCCCATTTAAGTGACAGAGATTAAGAAATCAACAACCACTGAGGTCTAATTCTTCATTCCTTAAGTCAGTCTAGAAGAATTACCTCTCTGTAGGTCCTATTCAGCACATCATAATGCACTAGTGTAATCTCTTGGTCAAGATAAACCAATCCGAGCCTTACACCTCAACTTCTACCAATGGATTGTTCAATTCCATCTAAGTTGTGAATCAATTGTACTTATATACAAGGAACTGACAATGTGATCTTCTGTGATCTTCTACACACCACATTGTCTACAATGTAAAATACATCTGAACGTTTATGCAATAAATAATTAACATTCATTATATTTAAAGCAACCAGTGATAAAAATATTATTCTCATTTATAAGTGCAAGAATCAGTTTGTATACATAAGTAGCACTAAAAACATACTTGCCAGTATAACCCTAACAGGTTGTGAGTCTGAGTTCAGTGAGTTTGAATTTTGTGGGTTGGTTTCTCTTTTGCCTGCCATTTAACTCAAGAATCTGAAAAGATCAACACAAGAATCGAGACAAACACAAAATAGCTTATACAAATCTGCAGAAATAATACTTCACTTACTCAGTTAATTACAAAGCTTAGAAAAATCACAAGATGGAGTTTATATAGAGAAGACTTAGCAGTTGGAATGTTGTACGTGTGATCAAGGCTTGACTTAGGAAAATTCTAGACTAAAATCGATAATGTTCCACAAATTCAGCCACAAGTAAAATCATGGGTGAGTTAGTGGGGTAAAATCCTAATTAATAAATTAAATTAATTAATTAAATTAAGAAAGTTCCAGAATTAATAAATGAAAATGCGTATTATCTGAAATAATAAAATAAAGTGGTTAGTATAATTATAAATAAATAAAATAAATTCCCACAATTAATTAAATAATTACAACTTATAAAAATATAATCAAATCATGTAATGTTGTGCTCAAGGATTTGACATACACCTCAACATTGGTTTTTCACAGGTTTCACCTATCCAGTGTAGCCAATTTTCAGCATTTTTCTTTGGTAAAGTCTAGTATGCACTCGAGTGCATGCTGTGCACCCTAGTCCATGTGCACTTTTCAATTTACTGACTTACACTTTTTGGTAAATGGTGTTGCACTTTTCAATTATTAAATTGTATAAGTAATAATTGAAAAGTGCAACACCATTTACCAAAAAGTGTAAGTCAGAAACTGAAAAGTGCAACATGAACTAGGGTGCACAACATGCACTCGAGTCCATAGTAGACCAACCCTTTTTCTTTTCATTTCATTTTCTTCTTTTTATGCTATAGCATCTAATTCGTATTGATCCATTGTTCCTGTAGAGTACATCGTAGTAGCGAACTCCGTGCCCCATACTTACTTAATGGATTACGAACCTCTTGATGTTTTACAAAAATTCACCTTTTGAAAAGAAGGCATCGTAGCAGCGAACTCCGTGCTCCATAGTTACTCAGTGAATTTTGTACATCTTTTAGTATGCTATAACATTCTCAATTTTTTCAAGCTTTCGAGAGGTGTAGTAAATGTCTATTTTTACACAAACAAATTTCAGATTCAAGAATATTTTACAAATGAATTATTTAACAAAAATAAGAAATAAATAAAATCTATAATAACTATACCACCTTAGGCTGTTATCCCAAATGCTACCGCTTTTGTGACAACATCCTCTCAAGAATTATTCAGATATTACACATACCAAGAGATTTCCTCAGAAATGAGAATCTCTCAAGGTCAAGGGCCTTAGTAAAAATATCAGCATTTTGATTTTCAGTAGGCACATAATCCAACTTAACTATGTTCTTCTCCACTAAATCTCTCATAAAATGATGTCTAATGCTAATGTGATTAGTGAGTGAGTGTTGTACCGGATTCTTAGATATGTTTATAGCACTTGTGTTATCACAGAAAATTGTGAGGATATTATTTTCAATTCCATAGTCATGAAACATCTTACTCAACCACAATAGTTGTGTGCAACAACTTCCTACAGCTATGTATTCAGACTCGGCAATGGATTGAGAAACACAATTTTGTTTCTTGCTATGCCAAGACACAATATTGTTTCCCATGTAGAAACATCCTCCACTCGTACTCTTTCTGTCATCTATATATCCAGCCCAATCTGCATCACTGTATCCAATTAATGTGTTGTTGGTGTCCTTAGTTTACCATATCCTTAGTTCACTTGTACCTGAAACATATTTGATAATCTTTTTCACTGCATTCAGGTAAGATTCCTTTGGATTAGCTTGGTACCTAGCACAAACACACACACTATACATAATGTCAGGTCTACTAGAGGTTAGATAAAGTAAACTACCTATCATGGATCTATACAATGTTGGATCAACATCCTTTCCACCATTGTCTTTGCAAAGTTTCAAAGTAGAACCCATAGGAGTTTTCATTACTTTTGAGCTTTCAAGACCAAACCGTTTGACCAAGTTTTTAGCATACTTACCTTGAGAGAAGAAAATACCATCCTTACATTGCTTGATTTAAAGACCTAAAAAATAATTCAAGTCTCCAACCATACTCATCTCAAATGTTGTTGTCATTGCTTCAACAAATTTGTTCAGCATTGTATCACAAGTTGAACCAAACACAATATCATCAACATATATTTGAGCAATAAGTAAATCTTCTCCAGTATGTTTAATAAACAAAGTTCTATCAGCTTCTCCTCTAATAAATCCATACTCTAAAAGAAAGTCTGTAAGCCTACCATACCATGCTATATGAGTTTGTTTTAGACCATACAATGCTTTCTTTAGTTTGTACACATGACCCGGGTGTTGTGGATCTTCAAAACCATTAGGATGTGCTACATATGCTTCTTCATTAAATATGCCATATAAAAATGCAGCTTTTACATCCATTTGATATAGTTTAATGTCAATAAAACATGCAGTTGCTAGCAATAATCTAATAGATTCTATCCTAGCAACAGGTGCAAAAGTTTCATCAAAATCAACTCCTTCGACTTGGGTGTAACCTTGTGCAACTAACCTAACTTTGTTCCTAACAATGTTTCCAGACTCATCAGTTTTATTCTTATAAATCCACTTAGTTCCAATGACATTAGTATGACTAGGTCTTGGAACAAGTGTCCAAACTTCATTTCTTTCAAACTGATTAAGTTCCTCATGCATGACATTTATCCAATTTTCATCAGTTAATGTTTCATTCACATTTTTAGGTTCAATTTCAGAATAGTAACACTCTGCATTCACAACATTGCAAATAGAAGACATGCATATTGTTCTTACCACATCTGCCTTATTCGATCTTATTCTTCCTCTTGTTTGCACTCCAATTGTAGCATCGCCTATAATCTGGTCAGAAGGATGACTTTTCCCTATTCTTGAAGAAGGATTCGTTTTGGGAACATACTGATCATTCTGTGAGGTTACAACTGACTAATCTGTAGATGTTGCTCCAGATGTGTTAACATTTGGTGCAGCATTTTCAGATTTCAGTGTATTCTCAGAATTATCAGTGACTTGTGATACATCTTCTTCATCCTTGTCATCTGTAAGTTCTTTATCATCATCAAACACAACATTAACAGATTCTTGAACAGTGTTAGTCCTAAGGTTATAAACTCTATAGGCTTTACTATTTCTAGAATAGCCTAAAAAGAGACCTTTATCACTTTTAGAATCAAACTTATGAAGTTGATCCCTACCATTCAAAATATAGCACACACAACCAAATACATGGAAATATTTCACACTTGGTTTTCTAACATTCAGAATCTCATAAGGTGTTTGATTAGTGCCAGATCGAATATAAACTCTATTAATAATGTGACATGCTGTATTCAATGCTTCAGCCCAAAATCTTTTAGAAAGACTTTTAGATAAAAGCATGACTCTTGCCATTTCTTGTAGAGTTCTATTCTTTCTTTCAACAATTCCATTCTGTTGTGGAGTTTTAGGAGATGAATATTCTTGCAAGATACCTTTCTTATCACAGAAATCATTAAACATGTTATTCTCAAATTCCCTACCATGATCAGTTCTAATACGGCTAACTTTCAAGTTATACACATTTTTGAACCTTTTATAGAGAACTTTAAAAGCAGCAAATGTTTCAGATTTATCTCTTAAAAACTCAATCCAAGTATATCTAGAGAAATCATCTACCACAAATAAGGAATATCGCTTACCTCTAGTGCTTTCAGTTTCCATAGGACCCATCAAATCCATGTGCAACAATTCAAAGAATCGATGTGTAGAACAATGTGACAGCATTTTATGCGGCACTCTTACATGTTTACCTTTCTGGCATGATCCACATACAGTGGTTTTCTGGAAATTCAGTATTGGTAATCCTTTAGCTCCATCTAATTTGATTAGTTTCTTCATTGCCCTGTAATTTGCATGTTCTAATCTTTGGTGCCATAAGACATTATCATCATGTTTTGACAAATTGCATACATTAGTTCCAATAAGATAACAGTTATCTGCAGACCTAGTACCAGTCATTAAACAATCATCATCTTCATTTAGAACATAGCAAGACACTTTGTCAAATTTTACATGCAAATTATCATCACAAAGTTGACTAATACTAATCAAATTAGCAAGTAACCCATCAACATGCAAAACTGTTGGGAATAAAATGAGATATGTTTTGATTAAATACCAAAACCCCTTGAGACATGCCTAAATCAAGATGATTGTGTTCTAAGATTGTTAGAACACATAGCATAAGGCTAGATGAGAAGCTAATATGTTAGGCAGCTCTTAAATGACTAGATGCACAATGTGGGGGGGGGGGGGGGGGAACCTATGCTTTAAAGATGATCAAGATGAAGTCCCCTCAAGGCTCAAAATCTGGAACAAACACTAAGGACAAGCATACTCCACAGAAAACCATATGCTCTGATCAGGAGAGTTGTCCAGAAGAGTTAATTCTATGCAAGAACAAGATTGCAAAGCTCAAAAGGACAAGATTAGTCAAATGCTCTGATCAGGAGAGTTGTCCAGAGAGGTTAACTCTGTGAAAACATCAGCTCTGAAACTAAAAGACCAAATATGCTGATCAGGAGAGTTGTCCCAGAAGAGTTGTCTCAGCAAGTTTGAACCAGAACAAAGATTCTAATGTTTGAAGGTCAACCATGCTGAAGAGTTAGAGACAACCATACCCTAAAGAATCTCAAAACAACATGCTAAGATCACCTTGAAGTGAAGAAAAGGGAAAGAGCCAAGTCATCTGAAGAAGAGCAAGCCAACTTTGCTGATAAGCAAAACTGCTGATAGTGATAAGGAGAGTTGTCCAGTTGATAAGGAATGTTGTCCTATCATTGGATCAACCTTCAGAAGCCATGTCCAAGTCCTAACAAGAAGTCAAACATTGGGAAAAGTGCTGCAGAAAAAAGACAAAGTCTTACAAGCCGTTTATTACCCAAATAGGGACATGTCACTATCAAGAAAATGTCTTCCAGTTTGAAGAACTCAAGGAAGACATTTATAGCAATTTGGGGCTGCCTCTCCAACGGGCAAATCCTCATTTTGTCTATAAATACAAGGAGTGTGAAGACCATTTGAAGCATCCATTCTACATCCAACTGAGCAACTATTCTGAAAGCTTCAAAGTCTTCAAAAGACATTCTTAGTCTTGAAACACTTCGTCTAAGCTGAACTCACTGTATATTCATACACAAAGTTTAGAGAGATATCCTATCCTTATACACTGATCTTCATTGTAAAGGATATCTCGTTAGTTGGAACCTTACTTCAACCCTTACTGTTTTCAAGTGAGAAAGTGAGAAGGTTGTAGTAGTAGAAGTGGTAGGAGCTGACTGTTGAGAGAAGAACAGTTCAGTTCTGAGTTGAGAAGAGGGTACTTGGACTCTAGACATCCTAGGGATCAATTCACCAAGGAGTGGTGTTCTTGATCAAGTGCACCTTGGCACTATAAAACAAGTTAATTCCAAGAGTGAAGGAATTATCCTGTTAAATCAGGGAAAGTGGATGTAGGAGCTTGAGTCTCTGAACCACTATAACCTCTTGTGTTGATTTGCTTTACAAGTACTTACATTCATTCAACACTGCACACAAAACCGATCTTTCAAAAGATACATATTCAAAGACTGTGCAAAACTGTTTTGGACAAGTTCCCTGAAACTAAATTGAACTGCTTTGGATTAACTAAGTGATTTCAGAAACTTAAGGAGTCTAAACTTAAAGGGCCAACCACTATTCCGCACATATAACTCCCCTAGATAGTTGTTCAACTAAGTACTCAATAGTACTTAGTAGTTTGATTATCTTAGAAGAGTTAATCATCTTCAGCAGAGTTGTCCAAGACAACCTTGCTAAGCTCTGGTTTGATCATAAGTTGAAAAGATTTGCATACAAGTGTATTCCCCCCCCCCCCCATACACTTGTTATATACTCCTTTCAGGACCAACAAGTGGTATCAGAGCAGGGGCTCAAAGACCACTGCTTCTGAAAATCCATCTTGATTTTCAAAATTCACATATTTATGTGGTCACTGAACTGATCTCTATCTGAAATCTATAACCTGTTGACTAACTGTTTTCTTGAAATATGGCCAACAACAATGCTGTTCCTCCACCTGATGTTCAAGGATTGGACAACATGGCCACAAATCTAGTCAACCACATTTCACATCATAAACTGCCTATGTTTTCAATAGATAATTATGATTTCTGGAAAATTAGAATGAGGGCTCATCTTGCATCTCTTCACACTGACATGCTAAGAGTAATCACAAGAGGACCTTTTGTGTTTACTCAAACTAACCCCAGGGTGACAGATGAGCAAAGAGCAGATGTAAGGGAACTGATTCCCAAAGATGAGGATGATTTCACTGCTGATGAAAAGAGGAAAGATAATCTAAATTATCTTGCCATGAACACCCTCTATCAAACAATTCCAGATGCAGTCATGGGAAGAGTCTACCACTGCACCACAGCCAAAGAAATTTGGGATACTCTTGCTGAGATGTGTGAAGGCACAGAAAAGATCAAGGAGATCAAGGAGAACAATTCTCAATGGAAGCTGAAGAATCCATTGACAAATTTGCTGGTAGATTCACTGATGTGATGAATGAGATCAACTCCTTGGGCAAGGTGTACTCCAGGAGAGAAGTTGGATTGAAGATCTTAAGAAGCCTCACTCAAAAGTGGGATGTCTATGCTGTGATGATGCAGAATACCAAAGATCTCTCTTCCATGCCCATGCAACAAATCTTCTCAGAACTCAAAGCCTATGAGTTCGATCTCAACAGAAGAAAACCTGTTGAGGAACCTTCAAATCCTACTAAGGGAGTGGCATTCAAGGCCAAAGTTGCTGAACCTGAAATGAAATCCACCCCCAGATCATCAAAGTCAGTCTCAAAGACTGAAATGAAGGAAGAACTAGCCTTGATGGCTAGAAGGTTTGACAAGCTGAACACAAGGTTTGGTAGATACAAGAAATTCTACCAAGACAAAAAATTCAGGAGAAGGTACAACTCCCCTGAAGATCAGGCCAAGGACAAAAAGCCTGAAGAGAAAAGATCAGAGGACAAGTACTCTGATAGGAGAAGGTCCAGTAGAGCTGACCCCTCATCATCAAAAGGAAGAGATGAATCCAAAAAGGATGATGATGAAGACCTATGCTACAACTGCAAGAAGAAAGGGCACTTCCAGTATGATTGCCCTGAATTGAGCTCTAAAGAAAGAAGAGTGAGGCAAGCTAAAAGAGACAGAAAGTTCACAAATAGAAAAGCCATGATGGCTGGTGAAGAATCTGATAGTGCTGGAAGCTTCAACTCTTCTGATGGACTGTTCTCAAAAAGCGATGATGATGATGATGTGTGCAACATGGCACTTGAGGATGATGAGGTATCCTCCACTTCTAGCTCACCATCATTTTTATCACAGAACACTAGTGAAGTTAACTTGAAACTTTCCTTTGGGAAGTTGATGGAAGATTTCACTAGATTACAAGAATTTCATGATAATTGTGTGAGAGAAAATGAAAGATTGGCTATTGAACTTACCAAAAACTCTGAGGTAGCTGTTGATGTCAAATCTACTGAGTTGTATCAACAAGTCTTGAGAGAGCTTAAAGAAGCAAATCTCAGGATAGTTGACCAACAAAAGGAGATTGATGATAAACTTCTCTCTCAGAAGAGAAAAGACTTTGAACTAAAAATTCTAAATGCCAAGTTTGAAAATCTCTCACATGAATATGATATTCTTAAATCAAGTAAAGAGAGCCTGAAATTAAAGATGTCTGCTTTGAACAAATCTTCTAGAGCAATAGAGGAAATTCAGAGTTATCAAAGACCTATGGCTCAAAGAAGTGGATTGGGTTTTAATCCATTTGAATCTTCACCTTGTCTTAGTGTTGCCTCTACAAGTAACACTAAGAAAATCTTTGTTAAATCAGTGGCACAACAAGCTGAAAATGAAATAATTCAGCCACTGAATAAAGGAAAGGGAAAATTAACTGAAATGCATACTCAAGTGTTTCAGGAGACTAGGCCTAAACCGTTGGAAAAGTTCAAGGCTCCTGAACACAAGAGGAATATTGGTCAGCAGAGTAGACCCAATGGGAGGGCAACTCTACTGAACAATGTTCAGAGGAGTTATCCAAGGTATAATCAGCCTAGGCCAACTCATCTGAGAAAGCCTCAGCTGGATAGACCTAAGGACAAGTATCCTCAAAGGCAGAATAAAATGAGACAACCAAAACCCTTCATGCCAAAGGGTAATGGTCATAAAAATGCCTTTCCTCAAAGATTTCATCAAGCTGCACAAAGAACTCATAAGTTCAGGAGAATTGACAACTCTCCTGAAACTTACAGAGTTAACACATTCACACATACTTTCCCCAAGGCATTTAAGGGAAAGACATTGTATGTTGATGCACAAGGAAAACAACTTAGCCACCTTGAATCAATCAGGGTGATTAGGCAAGTTTGGGTTCCTAAAGGTACAGCTAACCTCTCAGGACCCAGAACTCAAAGGGTACCTAAACCTATCTAATTGCAGGTACCATTGGGCCACAAAAAGAGGAGCATGAACAAAAAGACAGCATGTTACCTTGACAGTGGATGCTCAAGGCACATGACTGGAAACAAGGAACTCCTCACTGATTTTATTGAAAAAGAAGGCCCAAATGTCACCTTTGGAGACAGCTCACAAGCAACAACAAAAGGTTATGGTACTTTGATGATTGGTAACATCAAAGTAACCAATGTATCTTATGTAGCTGGTCTCAAATATAATCTCCTAAGTATCAGTCAATTCTATGATAAAGATTTCAATGTTGAGTTCTCAAGTGGAAAATGTTTAATCAAAGATAAAACTCAACAGATTCTATTGACTGGAACTAGGAAAGGAAATGTGTATTTTGTAGACTGGGACAAGTCTACTGATGTTGCATGTTTCATTGCTAAGAATACTAGTGAACAAAGTTGGTTATGGCACAAGAGGCTAAACCACCTGAACTTCAAATCAATAAACAAACTTGCTAGAAATGCATTAGTTAAAGGACTGCCTAATGAGGTTTTCATTAAAGAACATGTGTGTAAGCCATGTCAAGAAGGAAAACAGATTAAAGCCTCATTCAAAGGAAAACCAGTCATTTCTACTGAAAGGGTACTTGAACTTCTACACATGGATCTGTTTGGACCAATCACCCCTTCAAGTATAAATGGTAGAAAATACACATTGGTTGTAGTAGATGACTTCTCTAGGTTCACATGGGTAGTATTTCTCCTTAATAAGAAGGAAACACAAGTCAAACTACCTGAACTCCTTAAGAGACTGTCAAATGAGAAAAGCCTTAGCATTATCAAGATAAGATCTGATAAAGGCACTGAGTTCATAAATTCATACATCAAAGAGTATTGCACATCTAATGGGATAGCTCATGAAACCTCAGCAGCTAGAACTCCCCAGCAAAATGGAGTTGCAGAAAGAAGGAATAGAACTTTAAAAGAAGCCGCTAGAACCTTAATTGCTGATTCAAATTTACCTAAGATGTTTTGGGCTGAAGCTATAAATACTGCATGCCGTACTCAAAATAGATGTTTGATCACTAAGGGGCAAGGCAAAACCCCCTATGAACTCTGGAAAGGAAGAATGCCTAAAGTGTCATACTTTCACATATTTGGTTGTAAGTGTTTCATTCACAATAATGGGAAAGAACAGTTGAAAGCCTTTGATAGCAAAGCTGATGAGGGAGTATTTCTTGGATACTCTCAAATCAGTAAAGCTTTCAGAGTCTACAACAAGAAAACCCTTATAGTGGAAGAAACACCTCATGTTGTGTTTGATGAATCCATCTTTGAGATCAGGAATGATATCTTGGAACCTGAAGAAATCACACAGAGGACAACCAGGTTGAGCCTAAAAGACAAAGACACTGAATTCATAGATGTTGTCCAAGCCAACCTACCTGAAAAATTCACATTGGACAACAATCCTGAAGGCAACCTTCCTGAGACAAACCCCACTGATGGAAATGGTGAACTGAATGAGCCAATCCCAGTTCACATTCAGGTAACAACTACCAATGAAGAAGCAGCTCCTGCTGAGGTAGTTAATGGGTCAAATAATCAAGGGGGAACTCAAAATGTTGAAAATACCAATGTCCCTGACATTGAGGACAACACCCCTGATTATGATCCTGAATTAGATCCTGCACTCAATTATCCTGAATTCTATAACACTGGTGACTCAACCTCAGTAGAGGATAACTCTACTGAAGGGATCAGAAAAAGAAGGACTTGGTTGTATGACCATCCTACTGATCTGATACTTGGTGACCCAAGTATATGAGTCAAAACCAGAAGGTTTCATGGTGAAAGTGCTATGTTCTGTTGTTTCTTGTCAGAACAGGAACCAAAAGACATTGATGAAGCACTTCAGGATGCCAATTGGATCACAGCAATGCAGGAAGAGCTCAACCAATTCACCAGAAATGAAGTATGGGAGCTGGTTGATAGACCTTCACATCAAGATGTTATTGGAACTAAGTGGGTGTTCAAGAACAAAAAGAATGAGAATGATGTGATTGTCAGAAACAAAGCAAGACTAGTGGCAAAAGGTTACTGCCAGCATGAAGGCATTGACTATGATGAGACCTTTGCACCTGTGGCAAGGCTAGAAGCAATAAGGCTCTTCCTAGCCTATGCAACCCACAAGAGGTTCAAAGTGTACCAAATGGATGTCAAGAGTGCCTTTCTAAATGGAGTATTGAAAGAAGAAGTCTATGTGGAGCAACCACCAAGTGTTGAGGTTGGAGACCAAGTATACAGACTGAAGAAAGCTCTATATGGACTCAAGCAAGCCCCTAGGGCTTGGTATGACACACTGTCACAATTCCTCTTGGATCATGGATTCACCAAAGGAACTGTGGACAGAACACTCTTCAGAATCTCTGAAGGAGAAGACATCTTGCTTGTCCAAATTTATGTAGATGACATAATTTTTGGATCCCCTAATGAGAAGCTGTGTGAAAAGTTCTCCAAGCTTATGCAAAGCAAGTTTGAGATGTCCATGATGGGGTTGATGAACTTCTTTTTGGGTCTACAAGTCAAGCAATTAAAAGAAGGAATCTTCATCAACCAAGCCAAGTACACCAGAGAAATGATCAAGAAATTTGGGTGTACATCAAGCAAGCCAGTAAGAATCCCAATGAACACAAATTGGAAGATGGATCCTGATGAAAGTGGTGTTCCAACTAACTCCACTGAGTATAGAGGAATAATTGGCTCACTCCTCTATCTCACTGCCAGCAGACCTGACATCACCTTTGCAGTAGGTGTTTGTGCAAGGTTTCAAGCAAATCCTAAGAAAAGCCACCTTGAGGCTGCAAAGAGGATCTTGAGGTACCTCAAAGGCACTGAAAATCTAGGCCTTTGGTACCCTGCTGATGACAACATTGAGTTAAGTGGCTACTCAGATGCTGACTATGGAGGATGCAGAATTGACAGAAAATCCACTTCAGGAACTTGTCAATTCTTGGGCAACAAACTCATATCTTGGTCTTCCAAGAAGCAAAACACAGTGGCCACCTCCACCACTGAAGCTGAATATGTTGCTGCTGGAAGTTGTTGTGCTCAAATCCTTTGGCTAAGACAACAACTCAAGGACTACAAAGTCAACTCTACTGAAGTGCCAATATTCTGTGACAATAACAGTGCAATTGCCATATCACAGAATCTTATATTGCACACAAGATGCAAACATGTGGACATCAAGCATCACTTCATTAGAGATCATGTGGAGAAGAAGGATATTAAGTTGGTAAAGATCCACACAGATCATCAAAAAGCTGATATATTAACAAAGCCACTTGCAGAAGCAAGATTTCTGGAATTATCAGCAGAGTTGGGTCTTCTTGATCTAGGAAAGTTGGATAAATAAATCCAAAGGAGTTTACTCATTAAGGGGGAACTAAGTTCAAACTTCAGCAGACTTGGTCAAGTCTACTGAAATTCTGAAAGATGACCTAAATAAATCAGGACACTTGTCCATTGGATTTCAGGACAGTTGTCCACATCTTTTCAGGACACTTGTCCTAGTGGGGTCAGATAAGTTGTCCTACCTATCAAACCAAATCTTGGTTTGATAAGCACCTATTTTAGGTGATCATTGTCTATTTCGAAATCTGTCCCATTGAAAATACAGTTTTCACCTTTCTGGGATTTAATTTGTCTCCCACCCAAAAGGTCACTTTCCATGCATTAAATGCCAAGATTTAACTCTTGTTTGCATTAAACTTTTTGGGACATGATCTATCTCGAAAACTCCCCCAGCCTTAAACAAACATTAAAAACCACCCATGTTTTTGAACAAAACAGTTTTTCACTGTTGCATTGGTTTTTGACCATTGGATCAAAACTGGCCAACTCCTCTGAAATCAATCCTAGCCATTCATTTTGGATTTCCATTTTTGTTCACCTTTGAATTGCATCAAGACTTCACCAACTCATTGACAAACATTCTTTTTAGAATATTCACAAGTCTTAAGATCCCCCACAAACACTTCTTCCCCCAGTATTCGAAACCCTAGCTCTAAATTTTCTTCAAACTCTCTTAATCTTCCTCAAACTTTTCTCTGTAACTTTCAAATGGCCCCCAAAGTTAGACCAGAGATGATCATTGATTTCACCAACAAGGCCCTAGACCTTGATTTTGGTTATTTGAGCAACAAAAACAATCTTCACTTTGAGCCCATAGTATCCTTTGAGAGTGAGGATCCTGAGATTAAACCAACCCTGAGATTGTTGAGGAGAGCTGGGCTACAAAAGTTTATGGAGGAAAGACCAAGTTCCTGCCTAGAAAGCTACATGGCTGAGTTCTTTGCCTTTCTCAAGTGGAGAGGTAAGCCTGAAGATGGTGAAGTTTCCACCAGATTGTCATATATTGCACAGGGAGAGGAAGAAGAGAGATTTCATAGAGTGAAATTCTCTTCAGAAGATCTTGAAGGAGCTTTTGGATTACCTTTTGAGGGAAGAAATCCAGAAGTTTATGGTACTGGACATGAAGATGAAATAGCTCAAGAATGGCTATTAGTACCAGGTCCTCTCTCTTCAACACAAAACAAGAAGACTCTCAAGCCAGAATTTCTCAACCTCTTTGAGGTAGTTGCTAAAAGTCTCTTGAGCAATACTGGAAGCTTGGAGCAGGTCAGCCATCCAAGAATCAGAATTATGGCAGCAGTAATTGATGCTAGTGACAAAGGCATCAAGTTTGATTGGAGGACCTTCATCATGTCTGAAATGATGAAGGAAAAGGCAAAATTCAAAGTGAAATCTCACAACAAGGTTGTGTTAGAAGTGAAATTCAAAATTCAAAGTATTGCACCAGGGCAAACTTGTTGATTGAAAGATTCTCCCATTATTCTCAAATGCAGACCTTTGCAAAGCCCCTCCCAGCCCAAAAGATTATGTTCAGAAAGCTTAGCAAGAAAACTGAACAAAGGAGGATGCTTATGTCCAAACCTGCTGAAGAACAGGTTGAAGAAAAGCCTAAGATGAAGAAATGAACAAAGGCCAGGGCTGTCAAAACAAGGAAAATGTCTCAATTATCATCAAAAGAAGCCTCAGGAGCATCAGCTGAAGTTGATGAAGTGGCAGAAGAGGGAGTAAGTGTGCCTTCTGACCACTCAGAAGAGTTGAGGCTGAAATACAATGAGACAAGGCAAAAGCTTAAGGGTGATAAGAGAATCAGGGAAGTTGTCCCTGAGAAGGATGGTGAAGGCAGTGGGAGCAGTAGGGCCCGCAAGAGAAGGGCCAAGCCTACTGAGAAAGTGTTGGAGCTGCAGGAAGAAAGGTCTCTTCAATTGGCTCTAAGAGAGAGCAGAGCTGAAAGCAGGACCAAATCCAAGTCAAGGACTAGCTCATCTGGATCTGGAACTCCAGAATCCAAAGTCCCTGAAGGTCAACCTAAAGAGGCCAACATCCTTGAAACCCAGAATCCTGAGCCCAACTCCCCTGAAACCCATGTTACCCCTTCCAACCAACCCATCACCCCTGTAGATCTCTCTAAGAGATATTCTCCAGAAGGAAGTGTGCAAAGAAGTGGCATTGATGTGCTTGCAGACTTAGCAGTAGATGAGACAAGACTCCTGTCTCCCCTTGACTCATCCATGCTCAATTACTCAAAGCTTTTAGAACATGCACTCAATGAGCCAACTCCCCTGAGCAAAGCCCCTTCAGATTCATTGCTCTCTAAAGCAACTGAAGTACCTTCATTTGAGCCTAATCCTTCTGAAGCCAACCCTCCTGAACTTAACTTGCCTGAAGCTGCAATTAAGGAAACCACAGCCAACTCCCCTATAACCCAAAGTTCTCCATCTAGTGAGAATGAGGAGGAGTATACTTATGAAAGTATGCTCAGAGGCGGAGCTAAGGCCACAGTGGACAGTTTGTATCCACAACTTGCTGAATTTCCAAGAATTCAGAAGATGTTTCATGATTTGAGGATGCTTGTGGATGTAAAAGATAAAACCTTGATGGAAATTTCACAAGTCATCCAAGATAAGGGTGCTAACTGGTGGCAAGTAGAGGAAAGCAGATTGCTACATTTTGCTGGAGTGATGAAAACAAGATTCCTCACTGATGAGGAAGTCTTTGCAAAGTTGGTAGCTGAGAAGATCATTGAGGAGACAGAGAGAAAAGCTAAGGTCATCAAACACCCTGACAGTAGCTCAAATGATGATGATTCCCCTCATGATCCCTCAAACCCTTCAAATCCAAATCCTCCTGAAACCCCTCAAACCAACCTCTCTGAACCCTCTCAACCCAAGTCTTCTGTAGCAGATAGACTCTCCAACCCCCCTAGAACCTACCATAGGAAAGGCTCTGTTTCATCAGAGGTGTTGACCAAGGGTGGTAACACAACCAAAGACACATCTGCCAATGAAGGTTCTTCTGAACCCAAGGCACAGCCTAAAGATGTTGAGGTTCCTATGATAGAGGCTAGTTTGATTAAGGCCTATTCAGTGTCAGATGAGTTGGGCACTGATCAGCCCTTAATCATTCAGGATAACTCAGTGGCTGCTGAAATAAGCACTGTGATCTCCTCACAACTGCCATCAGTGAACCTTGTTGAAGGTGAAGATGCTGCAGGTTTAGGAGAAGAAGTTGACAAGGATAAATTAGTGGGAAAATCAGAGGGAGTAGTAGATGAGAGAGATGTGGTGATCACCAGAATAGTGAGTGTACCACCAAATGAGGGTGATATAAGTGAGGAAGGGCAGGCTATTCTTGAAGTCAAATCTGAACTTCAGGAATCCCTTGATCAGAGGAGGCCTGTTTCTTTAAGTGAGGAAATTATAAATGAAGGGAGAAAAGAACAAGTTGAAAATGAGAAGAAGGCTGTTGATGTATCAGAGTCTTATACAAAAGAAATTGAGGGTGATGAGTGTTTATTTCCTAACTTGTTTGATCTGTCTAATATTGCAGGTATATCCCTTGACCAAATTTTTGCAGATGAGTTCTTAACAGATGCACCTATCCAAGTAGATACAGGCTCAGCTCAAGCCTTGCTTGGAATGCAATCAGAGAAGTTGGACTCCTTGGCTCATCAGGTCCAATCTGCTCATGCTGAAATGAGCAAGGAAGGACTCTAGCATCTGTAGAAATGAGGCTCACTGGCTCTGAGGATGTGGTGCTACCCACACTGGAAGCAAGGATTAGTGGTGTGGAAACTGGTCTCCAAACCATTTCCACTGAAGTACAAAAAGCCAAATCCACCATGGAATCCATATCAGAAGAGGTCAAGAAGGAACAAAAGCTGCTGAGAGACAATCATAATGCTAATGTCAAGGCTCTCAGGCTTACTGTCAAGCAAGCTCTTGGAAAGAAGACAGCACTGCAAAAGAAGAGAGCTGAAGAGCAAAGGCTAGCAATGGTAAAAGCAGCCTCTGAAAAATTTTCCCAAGAAGTATTGGCCAACATTGCTGAAGGTGCAGTGGCCAACCTCAATGAGCTTCTTAAAGCCCAACTGGATGCATCCCTGAAAGCAACCTTGGAGGAGATTGTTCAACAAAAGATGAAGCCTGTTCTAGCTTTTCTTAGCTTGAGAAGTGATAGGATGCAAAATATACATGATGAAAATGTATATTTGTTGGAAGAGATGAAGTCCCTAAACCAGGCCCAATCCCTAATGGCCACAACAATGAGTGAGCTAAAGCCCCAGTGCTTTGATGCTGCCAAAAAGGGGGAAAGGGAAAGAGCTAGAGCAAAAGGTGCCTTGGTGATTGGAAGCCCAGTCAAAGGAAAAGACAAAGCTGCTGAAACAAAAGGAAAAGAACCAGAAGTGCTGAACTTGGAAGAATTGGATGAAGAAGAACAATTGGCACTTGCATTGAAGAATTCAATGGCTTCAGCACAAGAAGAAAGGATGAGGCTACAGCAGCGACCAGGTGGTGAGGTGTCTGGTTTGGACAAAGATACTGAAGGTGTCCAAACTAGAGGAAAGATCAAGAGGGCAAAAGGAAAGAAAAGACAAGCTGAGACATTTACTGAATTTCCCAACAGTCTTGATCTTCCACCTGAATTCAGAATTGATGATGATGAGCCTACATCAAAGAAAGCCAAAGCTGCTGAAGAGCCAAAAATTGCTGAAAAGGAAAAGTCTTCTGAAACAGTCAATGTTGAAGGTTCCAAGTCCACTGAAGATATTGAAGAACTGTTTGCTGAAGGATTTGGACCTGAACCTAAGAAGAAGACAACTGTCCTAGCTCATGATCCATCAAAGTTGTTTCATGAAGGGTATGGCAAAGACCCTGAAACACAACAAAAACTGGCCATGATGAGGGCCCAGGAGAAAATGGATTTGATGGATGAAGCACAAAGAGCAAGAGATAAGAGAAGAGCAAATTTTCAGAAACCAAGAAGAAGGAGAGCAACTTACAGCAAGATGAAGCCTCAGCTTTTAGTCCCAATGGACACCAAATATCCACACTTGGATAAATGGGTGCCAATTCAGCTGAATGATACATGGGAAGAGGCTAAAAAGGAGTTTGTCTATGACTACTATGTCATTGACAGATGGAATGGAGGAGATGCCAACTCTTCCTTTGCTGAGTTCATGATAGAATACTACAGAGAGCTATATCAACAATTACTTGCAGCTGCTGACATTGCAAGAATTGAACTCAATGCTCCCAAGCCCATCATCTACATGCCTCCAAAGCTTGAAGGATGGATTGACCAAGCAAGGATCCTGAGGGAGTTCACAAAGATTCTCAAGCTGAACAAAATGACTCTTGGACCCAAAGGAACCAACCAGGAAGCCATGGAACTCAAGAAAAGAGTGTGGGCACAATATGGAATGGTGCCACCTCCTGAGGATGATCACTAAGAATGGCTAAGTCTTCTGACTCTTTCTGGATAGAAAACTATCTTATCTGAAGATATTTTTGCTATGTGGTCAAATCTACTGAAATTTGGACAAGCTTGCTGATGTGATGTGCATTGATATGCTGTTTGCTCTAATATGATTTGGATTGATCTGAAGCAAGAATTGGTGTTGATATCCAACATTCTATTCTGATACTTGAAGTAGTTTGTTTTTGCTCTGATCTTATGTTTAGTATTTAGTTGTAATGAAATGTTAATTTGTAATGATGTCTTGAATTCATGCTCTGATAAGTTACCTTCAACTATCAACATGCCTGTAATGATTCTCATTTCAATGATAGTTGAACACCTTTTGAATCAAGATACATTATTGCAGAAATCTCTCTATGCCTATCTCTGAAACCTACTTGCAACAAAAACAGTGAATACACTAACACGTTGTCTTTTCAGGAATATTGACCTTAGTCATGTCTTCTGAAGATATATGTAATAGGTGTAGACAAGTCACTTTTGCATAGAATGTGTAGGTTTTGGCATCATCAAAAAGGGGGAAATTGTTGGGAATAAAATGAGATATGTTTTGATTAAATACCAAAACCCCCTGAGACATGCCTAAATCAAGATGATTGTGTTCTAAGATTGTTAGAACACATAGCATAAGGCTAGATGAGAAGCTAATATGTTAGGCAGCTCTTAGATGACTAGATGCACAATGTGAGGGGGAACCTATGCTTTAAAGATGATCAAGATGAAGTCCCCTCAAGGCTCAAAATCTGGAACAAACACTAAGGACAAGCATACTCCACAGAAAACCATATGCTCTGATCAGGAGAGTTGTCCAGAAGAGTTAATTCTATGCAAGAACAAGATTGCAAAGCTCAAAAGGACAAGATTAGTCAAATGCTCTGATCAGGAGAGTTGTCCAGAGAGGTTAACTCTGTGAAAACATCAGCTCTGAAACTAAAAGACCAAATATGCTGATCAGGAGAGTTGTCCCAGAAGAGTTGTCTCAGCAAGTTTGAACCAGAACAAAGATTCTAATGTTTGAAGGTCAACCATGCTGAAGAGTTAGAGACAACCATACCCTAAAGAATCTCAAAACAACATGCTAAGATCACCTTGAAGTGAAGAAAAGGGAAAGAGCCAAGTCATCTGAAGAAGAGCAAGCCAACTTTGCTGATAAGCAAAACTGCTGATAGTGATAAGGAGAGTTGTCCAGTTGATAAGGAATGTTGTCCTATCATTGGATCAACCTTCAGAAGCCATGTCCAAGTCCTAACAAGAAGTCAAACATTGGGAAAAGTGCTGTAGAAAGAAGACAAAGTCTTACAAGCCGTTTATTACCCAAATAGGGACATGTCACTATCAAGAAAATGTCTTCCAGTTTGAAGAACTCAAGGAAGACATTTATAGCAATTTGGGGCTGCCTCTCCAACGGGCAAATCCTCATTTTGTCTATAAATACAAGGAGTGTGAAGACCATTTGAAGCATCCATTCTACATCCAACTGAGCAACTATTCTGAAAGCTTCAAAGTCTTCAAAAGACATTCTTAGTCTTGAAACACTTCGTCTAAGCTGAACTCACTGTATATTCATACACAAAGTTTAGAGAGATATCCTATCCTTATACACTGATCTTCATTGTAAAGGATATCTCGTTAGTTGGAACCTTACTTCAACCCTTACCTTTTTCAAGTGAGAAAGTGAGAAGGTTGTAGTAGTAGAAGTGGTAGGAGCTGACTGTTGAGAGAAGAACAATTCAGTTATGAGTTGAGAAGAGGGTACTAGGACTCTAGACATCCTATGGATCAATTCACCAAGGAGTGGTGTTCTTGATCAAGTGCACCTTGGCACTATAAAACAAGTTAATTCCAAGAGTGAAGGAATTATCCTGTTAAATCAGGGAAAGTGGATGTAGGAGCTTGAGTCTCTGAACCACTATAACCTCTTGTGTTGATTTTCTTTACAAGTACTTACATTCATTCAACACTGCACACAAAACCGATCTTTCAAAAGATACATATTCAAAGACTGTGCAAAACTGTTTTGGACAAGTTCCCTGAAACTAAATTGAACTGCTTTGGATTAACTAAGTGATTTCAGAAACTTAAGGAGTCTAAACTTAAAGGGCCAACCACTATTCCGCACATATAACTCCCCTAGATAGTTGTTCAACTAAGTACTCAATAGTACTTAGTAGTTTGATTATCTTAGAAGAGTTAATCATCTTCAGCAGAGTTGTCCAAGACAACTTTGCTAAGCTCTGGTTTGATCATAAGTTGAAAAGATTTGCATACAAGTGTATTCCCCCCCCCCCCCCATACACTTGTTATATACTCCTTTCAGGACCAACAAAAACATTTTTAAGCTTAGGAAAACCTTCAACATTCAAAGTTCCTTTTCCTATTATCTTTCCTTTCGATCCACCACCATATGTAACATTACCACCATTCAAGGTCACATAATCAGATAAGTAGTTTATATGTCCTGTCATATGTCTAGAACAACCACTATCAAAATACCATAGACCAGGTAAACATGCTTTCAAGGATGTGTGAACAACATTATAGGTAACTTTTGGTTTCCATGCAGATTTCATAGAATGTTTCCTAGGATGTGAAGACATTCTGGATAGCACAAACTCAGTTTTCATATCTTTAACCATTTGCAAGCAAAAGGGACGAATATAACCATATTTAAGACAATAATGACAAATATACTTCCTTTTAACCTTATGAGAATCTGTTTGTGCAGATGTTACATCAGATGTGTTAACATTTGCCTTCACAAATTTCACAGGTTTTCTAAAATTTTCAGAAATAGAAGCAGTTTCACCATCATAACCTAAACCATAATTATTAGATTTACCTACAGCTATAGCATCATTCACATCAGAAGTACTCTTAGAAAATTTTCTGAAACTTAAAGTAGAGGTGATCAATTTTTCCTTCAGTTTACAAACTTCAAGATCTCTTTTGGTAAGTAAGACTTCTAGCTTAGTGATTGTGTCTTTCATATCATCATTCTCTTTATTCAAAGAATTCAGAGTGAGTTTCTGAGAGTTCCAATCATCTAACAATTTCTGATATGTCTCATCATCAATCCTTTTTCCTGCATCATCAACAAAACCATTAAAACAGTTCAAATTTTGGTGACTCTGTTTTGATGTTACTGTAGATGTGAAGACATCTAGTGCAACATCAGAATCTGTATCATCCAGATCATCATCTAAGGAATCATTATAATAAATTCTGGTAAAATGAGCACTTTCTTTTTCATTAAACTCATCAAGATCATCATTATCAGATTCATCACTCAAGGTAGCACTAAAATTCAGTTTTTGCTTCAGTCTGGTATTGGCACACTCATTTGCATAATGGCCATAACCAGAACATGCATTGCATTGAACTGATTTTCTAAATTCAGGATCATACCTTGGTTTACCTTCACTCTTCAATGGTCTTGGTGTGAATTGATTATTCCTCCTTTCTGGTTGTGGTGTTGATGTGTTGATTTGGATCTTAGGCTGAATGTTTCCTCTAGATTTATGCATAGAATTTTTAAGAAATTTATTAAAATGCTTTGTAAGAAGGGCAATGTTGTTAGGATTGTTAAGGCATTCATCAATCAATTCTTCATCCAAATCAACCTCAGTAATGATAGGCTGAATCTCAGATTTGTTTGATGTCTCTCCTTTAAAAACAACAACTTTCTTATCATGTTTAGTTTCATCAATTTGATTAGTGTTTATTTCATAAGTTCTAAGAATACTCACTAATTCATTTTGACTCATTTTATCAGTATCTTTTGCCTCTTCAATAGCACAAATCTTAGCATCAAATCTTTTAGGAACAGACCTTAATATCTTATGTACTACTCTAACATTAGAAATAGGGTCACCAAGAGAATGTGATTCATTAATAATCTCACTTAACCTTTCGTTGTAGGATGAAATTGTTTCATCTTCCTTCATTCGAAGATTCTCAAACTTTGTCCCCAACATTCGAAGCTTTGTCCTTCGAACACTATCGGAACCTTCACAATGCTCTTGTAACCTGTCCCATGCATCCTTAGAAGTAGAACAGTTAGATATAATTTTAAACATAGAGGTATCAACAGAAGTAAAAATAGCATTTAAAGCTTTAGAATTGTATCCTGTTGTTGTTATCTCATCGGCTGTCCAATTAACCTCTTTCTTGAGTTGAATTTCACCATCGACATCTGTTGGATTCTTTGGTACGTCCCAACCTGTAAGAACAGTCCTCCAAGCACGTTCATCAATTGACTTAATGTACATTCGCATCTTAGGCTTCCAATAAGCATAATTTGAACCATCTAAAACGGGTGGCCTAAGTGCAGTGGATATGTGATGTGTTTCCATTGCTAACATAAACTAAAACACACTTTTAAGCAAGGATCTAAACCTAGTGTCGTCAGGTGTTGGCTCTGATACCAACTGAAAGTGTGTGTGGGGTAGTGTCTAGTGTTTAAGTAAAAAACAGAACAATGTTACACTGAATGTTGTGACAATTAGTGTAGCATTAACTCTAACAGAATACAGAAAGTAAACACAGTACACATCGGAAGTCTAAAACACTAAAACACAAAAAAGACACAATGGAATAATTTTTAACATAGATTTTATTAATAACAAAACCTATGCTAAGCCTTACGGCGAAAACAATAACTTAGTTCCTAAGTTATGAAAATGTCGTGTGAAATGTCTCAGCAATTACTTCAACATTCCACAAACCGAAACTACAATCGAGGAAGGTGCCTGAATCCGCAAATAGACTGAAGTGTAAGAACAATGTCTAAAGAACTAATCTGATCTATGATTCACTCTCACTCGATACAAGACTAGAACTAAATACACGGGAAGGTATGGTATCCCTCGGTGTACATTAAACGATACAACTACTGACCCTAACTCCTAACAGGGATGAACGCTCAAGAAAGGTGTTATTCGAATAGTGCATACTTTGAAATGAAAGGCTTCAGCGGTATTTATAGAGCAATAGCCGAATTCTAGATCCTTCTATTATGAGATCCTATTTTTTAGTACCTCAACTTCCATGATCTCTCTAGATCCTTCTTCCATCTTCCAGGTCGTTCTAAACTGCTCCAAACTCTTCTATGACGTTCTCCAATATTCTGGAATCTTCCATGTTCCAGAATCTTGTAGAACCTTCTAGAATCGTACCTGAATGTGAGAGCATTTAGTACAACATTTAATGTAACATTTCAAAAAGGACTTAGAATAAATCAAGGAAGGTCAAATTAAGATGTTGTTGATAATGATAAAGCATTTAAGAGTTAACAACATCTATAGTATCTATTCACTCATGATTGAATGAATTTGGGGTTGAATGGAATGAATTCAAGAATGAAATGAAAGTTTGAATAGATGAAGAAACAGGCATAACAAATGGTGGTTTGAATTCAAATTCCCCCTTTCCTTAAGGCAATTGGAACGTTGTCATCATCATCTTCAATCTGAATGAAAGGTAGAGCAAGTGTTGCTGGTTGCTTTCCCATCTAAATATCTTTCTTTGTAGCAACATCATCATCAACTACTTGAGCCAAGGCAGGATTACTCAGATGAGGAAGGAATTTCAGAAATTCCCCCTTGAGAAATGAGTTTCTTCATCTGTTCTGCCTGTTTCTTCAGTTGCTCCTCTGATTGAATGAATTTGGGGTTGAATGGAATGAAAGTTTGAATGAAATGACATAAAAAATATTTTTATGATGGGTATACAGTGAGAATGAAATGTAGTATTGTATAAATTTATTTTAAATTATTATTATTGAGTGTTGTTAAAAATATTATTATTTTAAATTAATAATATTATTATTGATTATTGTTATATAAATTCAGATCTTTTATTGCTGAAAAACCTAGAATCAAAGAACACATGACGTTCATATGATCGGAGCCCCGTTAAAAACCTTGTTTAGAAAACCCTCCTTAGGGATAAACCTTAATCAAGGGAAAAAGGTAGACTCCTCTAAGAATTGAATCTATATATAGTATTCTGAATTTACATCTTTAAGCAAAAATGTCCTAATCTCTTCCGGGGGTTGATCATACCAGCGAAAACTTTCCGAGCTCAACGCAGCCAATTTGTCGGCAGCTGCATTCCCTTCTCTATATATGTGTGTGATCGTCAGCACTATTATGTGGCGTATTTGCTGTATTTGCTGTCATAGGGCCTTTAAACGCCATGGGACGTTCGGATGTGGTGATGTTAGCAGGTGAACCACGTATGTTGAGTCCGATTCCAGCCAAAGTCTTCTCCAGCCGTGGTTATCCGCCTGCCTGATTGCATGAAGGGCAGTGAGTGCCTCTGTCTCGTATGTCATGCCTCTTCCGTAGGTCATTGTAAATGCCCCCAAGAAAATCCCCAGGTTGTCTCTATAAATGGCTGCGCCTTTGATTAGACCTGGTGTTCCCATTGCCGAGTCATCAACGTTAACCTTTGTTGTACCGAGAGTAGGAGGCCTCCATCTTACCATAGTCACCAACGGAGCTGCTCTCAGGTTCCCTTTAATCTTGAAAATTTTAAAAATCCCAAGATCAAAAACTGTGTTATGCATTGTGCTCATTTTACTGCCGCCAATTTCTCCAATTAGCGACCACGTCTCTACACGTATTGTCTCCGGTGTAAACTGAGAGCTATTGAACATAGCCTCATTACGTGCATGCTAGATTTGTCAAATGAAAGAGATTAAAGCCAGCCTCCAAATATCCTTAATCTATGGACTGAACTTGCAGTTCATAGCTTGTAGAAACCAGTTAAGAAAGCCTCCTTCCAGGTTGAGCCTCACTTGAAAGGTATCTGTGATTCTTGCAATTGTGTTTGTGAAGAAAGAACAGTTGCTGAATAAATGATCAATACTTTCCTCCTCCTTTTTGCAAAGAGCGCACATGCTAGGACCCCGGATGCCCAACTTTCTAATGTGCTCCCATATGGGCAGCTTGCTGTGTATTAGTCTCCATATTACCACCGATCGCCGCGGTGGCACAAATGGAGCCCAAATCCATTCGCCCCAATTTACGGTCGGGAACTTTGGCCTGAGCTGTTCGTATGCCATTTTTGCTGTCAACGAGCCATGTTTCGATGTTGGCCACACCTGCATGTCGGCATCGTTTGTATAGATGTAGTCCAAAATGTCTGTTGTTATATTCGGATGGTTCCTGACAAAATCCGCATCTAGCCGCCAGTTTCCGTCCACCAAAAAATCTGAGATTTTATAATTGTAGCTCTGCCTGATGGCAAGGGGCATGTTGAGGCGGTCAACAATGATGTAACCAAGCCAATTGTCAAGCCATAATTTCACTACATTCCCCTTTCCGACTACCCATGTTGTACGAGTCGAGATGTTCTCCAAGTGTGGCCTGATTCCTTTCCAAATTGATGACGCAACGGAAGGCCCTCTAGTTTTGCCTTGCGGAGTGAATCTCTGCCTCAAGAAACACATCGGCAAGCTTGCGTCAGTTTGAATGCTCCATGCAAGCTTTCGGAGGTAAGCTGCGTTCGCGCATCTTATTGATCTTACACCCAGAACTCCCTCATGTTTTGGGACAATCATTTTCGCCCACGAGACCGAGCACGGTCCACGTTTATCGATTTTCCCTGTTCAAACAAAGTTACACATCGCTCTTTCAATTTTATGCAGTTGTCCCTTTGGCCATTTATACACCATCATTGTATGCACTAAGAATGAAGTAATGTCGTGGTTAACTAGGCAAATACGGCCTGAGAAAGATAGTGACGAGCCCTTCCATGCTGAAAACTTCGTTAAAACTCTGTCAGACACTTCTCTCATTTGTGCTGCCTTGGGGGATCCTTTGAATAACGGTGAGCTAAAATATGTGAACGGCAATGACCCCGCGACCATTCCCTGTTGCTGCCTCAAATATATTCTGTAGATGTTGTTAATTCTTAAATGTCTTAACATTATCAACAACATCTTAATTTGACCTTCCGAGATTTTTTCTAAGTCTTTTTTGAAATGCTACATTAAATGTTGATCTAAATGTTGTCGCATTTCTGGCTGGATCTAGAAGCTTCTACAAGGATCTGGAACCTGGAAGATTCCAGAACATTGGAGAACATGCTAGAACAGCCTAGATGCATTTGGAACGACCTGGAGCAGGCTACAAGGATCTAGAAAGATCATGGAAGTTGTGGAAGTTGAGTTTCCTAAAAAATAGGACCTCAATGTGGAAGCCTCTAGAATTCGTATCCCACATCTATAAATACCCATTGAAGGCTTCATAATTCAGTGTGCTCTATTCGATCAATATCCTAGACCGAGCGTTCATCCCTGTTAGGAAATTGTGGCCAATAGTTCTACATTTTAGTTCATACGTTGTATACCACCCGTATGACTGTGTGTCTTCTTATCTATTGAGAGTGTAATCATTAGATAGACTAGGCATTTCGACAGTGTATAATTTATACACTTAGTTCGTTTTCTAGACTTGGCACCTGCCTCGTTTATAGTTTCGTTGTGAAAGTTATTGTTGTAACATTTCACACAACATTTATACTTGAAGATAAGTATTGATTTTACGCCATAAGGCACACATAGATTTTTATTTATAAAATCTATGTTAAAAGTATTTCCATTGTGTCTCGTTTGTTTTTAGTGTTTCAAGTCTTCCGCTGTGTATCTTAATTTCTGATATTCTGTTAGAGTCAGTGTTGCACTATTTGTCTCAACATTCTGTGCAACATTTATCTACTTATACTTAAACACTTCTATACACCCCACACACCACACTTTCAGTTGGTATCAGAGCTGATACCTGACGACACTAGGTTAGATCTTTGGTCAAGTGTGTTTTTAGTTTAGGTTAGCAATGGAAACACATCACATATCCACTGCACTTAGGCCACCCGTTTTAGATGGTTCAAATTATTCTTATTGGAAGCCTAAGATGCGTATGTACATCAAGTCAATTGATGAACGTGCTTGGAGGACTGTACTTACAGGTTGGGAAGCTCCAAACAGACCAGCAGACGCAGATGGTGAAGTTCAACTCAAAAGAGAAGTTGATTGGACGGCTGATGAAATAACAACATCAAGCTACAATTCTAAAGCTTTAAATGCTATTTTTACTTCTGTTGATGTTTCAATGTTTAAAATTATATCTAACTGTTCTACTTCTAAAATGCATGGGACAGGTTGCAAGAGCATTGTGAGGGTTCAGACAGTGTTCAAAGGACTAAGCTTCGAATGTTGGGGACAAAATTTGAGAATCTCCGAATGAAGGAAGATGAAACCATTTCATCCTACAATGAAAGGTTAAGTGAGATAATTAATGAATCACATTCTCTTGGTGACCCTATTTCTAATGTTAGAGTAGTTCATAAGATATTAAGATCTGTTCCTAAAAGATTTGATGCTAAAATTTGTGCTATTGAAGAGGCAAAAAATACAGATACATTAAGTCAAAATGAGTTAGTGAGTATTCTTAGAACATATGAAATAAACACTAATCAAGTTGATGAAAATGATGCTGATAAGAAAGTTGTGGTTTTTAAAGGAGAAACATCAAACATTTCTGAGATTCAACCTATCATTACTGAAGTTGATTCTGATGAAGAATTGCTTGATAAATGTCTCAAGGATCCTAACAACATTGTCTTACTTACTAAGCACTTTAATAAGTTTCTTAAGAAATCTGTGAACAAATCTAGCAACATTCAGCCTAAGATTCAAATCAACACATCAACACCTCAACCAGAAAGAAGGAAAGGTCAATTCACACCAAGACTATCAAAGAGTGAAGGTAAACCAAGGTATGATCCTGAATTTCGAAAATCAGTTCAATGCAATGCTTGTTCTGGTTATGGCCATTATGCAAATGAATGTGTCAATACTAGACTTAAGCAAAAACTGAATTTTAGTGCTACCTTGAGTGATGATTCTGATGATGATCTTGATGAATTAAATCAGAATGAATATTCTAATTTTACCAGAATTGATTATAATGATTCCTCAGATGATGATTTGGATGAAACAGATTCTGATGTTGTACTTGATGCTTCAACATCTACAGCAACATCTGAACAGAGTCACCCAGATTTGAACTGTTTTAAAGGTTTAGTTGATGATGCAGGAAAAATGACTGATGACAATGAATACCAAAAGCTGTTGGATGATTGGAAGAATCAGAAACTCACCCTTGATTCTCTGAATAAAAGGAATGAGGATTTGACAGACACAATCACCAAGCTAGAAGTTATTCTTACCAAAAGAGATCTGGAAATCTGTAACTTAAAGGAGAAACTGATAAATTCTACTTTATGTTTCAAGAAATATTCCAAGAGTGCTTCTGAGGTAAATAATGCTATAGCTACTGGTAAGTCTAACAATCATGGTTTAGGTTATGATGGTACTACTGCTTCTATTTCTGATAAATTTAGAAAACCTGTGAAATTTGTTAAGGCAAATGTTGACACATCTGGTGCAACATCTGCAGAAACAGAGTCTCACAAGGTTAAGAGAAAGTATATCTGTCATTTCTGTTTCAAAATTGGTCATATTCGTCCTTACTGTATAAAGTTGTTTGAAGAACAGAAAAACTTGAAAATGCTGCATAAGAAACTGTCACATCCTGGTAAACAGTTTTTGAAATCTGCATGGAAACCAAAAGCTACCTGTAATGTTGTTCATACCTCCTTAAAAGCATGTTTACCTGAATTATGGTACTTTGATAGTGGTTGTTCTAGACATATGACAGGTCGTATTGATTTCTTATCTGATTATGTGACCTTGAATAGTGGTAGTGTTACATATGGTGGAGGTTCTAAAGGAAAGATTGTTGGTAAAGGAACTTTGAATGTTGAAGGTTTTCCTAAGCTTAAAAATGTATTACATGTTGATGGCTTACTTGCAAATCTGATTAGCATTAGTCAACTTTGTGATGATAATTTGCATGTGAAATTTGATAAAGATTCATGCTATGTTCTTAATAAAGATGAAGTTTGTGTCATGACTGGTACTAGGTCAGCTGATAATTGCTATCTTATTGGAACAAATATGTGTAACTTGTCAAAACATGATGAAAATGTTCTATGGCATCAAAGATTGGGTCATGCAAATTACAAAGCAATGAAAAAGCTAATCAAAGCAGATGCAGTAAAAGGAATTCCAGAACTGAGGTTTCACAACACCACTGTATGTGGACCATGCCAAAAAGGTAAGCAGGTAAGAATGTCACACAAAATGCTGTCACATTGTACTACACATCGATGCTTTGAATTACTGCACATGGATTTGATGGGTCCTATGGAAACTGAAAGCATTGGAGGAAAGAGGTATTCCTTAGTTGTGGTAGATGATTTTTCTAGATATACCTGGGTAGAGTCTTTGAGAGACAAATCTGAAGCATTTGCTGCATTTAAAATTCTTTATAAGAGGTTCAAAAATGTGTTTAACTTGAAAGTTGGCCATATTAGAACTGATCATGGTAGGGAATTTGAAAACAGCATGTTTAATGATTTTTGTGATAAAAAGGGTATCTTGCAAGAATATTCATCTCCTAAAACTCCACAACAAAATGGAATTGTTGAAAGAAAGAATAGAACTTTACAAGAAATGGCTAGAGTTATGCTTACATCCAAATGTCTTGCTAAGAAATTTTGGGGAGAAGCATTGAACACTGCATGTCATATTATTAATAGGGTTTTTATTCGTTCTAATACTAATCAAACACCATATGAGATTTTGAACAACAGAAAACCTAATGTGAAATATTTTCATGTATTTGGTTGTGTGTGTTATATTCTGAATGATAGGGATCAACTTCATAAGTTTGATTCTAAAAGTGATAAAGGTTTCTTTTTAGGTTATTCTAGAAATAGTAAAGCTTATAGAGTTTATAACCTAAGAACTAACACTGTTCAAGAATCTGTTAATGTTGTGTTTGATGATGATAAAGGTCTTACAGATGACAAAGATGAAGAAGATGTATCACAGGTTACTGACACTTCTGAGAATACACTGAAGTCTGAAAATGTTGTACCAAATGTTAACACATCTGGGTCAACATCTACAGAACAGTCAGCTGTAAATTCACAGAATGATCAGTACATCCCCAAAACAAATCCTTCTTCAAGAATAGGCAAAATTCATCCTTCTGACCAGATCATAGGCGATGCTACAGTTGGAGTGCAAACAAGAGAAAGAGTAAGATCAAACAAGGTAGATGTGGTAAGAACAATATGCATGTCTTCTATGTGTAATGTTGTAAATGCTGAATGCTATTTATCTGAAATTGAACCTAAAAGTGCTAAAGAAGCCTTAACTGATGAAAACTGGATTAATGTTATGCATGAAGAACTTGGTCAGTTTGAAAGAAATGAAGTTTGGACACTTGTTCCTAGACCTAGTCATACTAATGTCATCGGAACAAAGTGGATATTCAAGAATAAAACTGATGAATCTGGTAATATTGTTAGGAACAAGGCTATGTTAGTAGCACAAGGTTACACCCAAGTTGAAGGAGTCGATTTTGATGAAACTTTTGCACCTGTTGCTAGGATAGAATCTATTAGATTACTGCTAGCTATTGCATGTTTTATTGATATTAAGCTTCATCAAATGGATGTAAAGGCTGCATTTCTAAATGGCATATTAAATGAAGAAGCATATGTTGAACAACCTATAGGATTTGAAGATCCACAGTATCCTGATCATGTATATAAACTTAAGAAAGCATTATATGGTCTTAAACAAGCTCCTAGAGCATGGTATGGTAGGCTTACTGACTTTCTTTTGGAATATGGATTTATTAGAGGTGAGGCAGATAGAACTTTGTTCATTAAGCACACTGGAAATGATATACTAATTGCTCAAATATATGTTGATGACATTGTGTTTGGTTCTACTTGTGATAAAATGTTGAGTAAATTTGTTGAGGCAATGACTGCAACATTTGAAATGAGTATGGTTGGAGACTTGAACTATTTTCTAGGTCTTCAAATCAAACAATGCAGTGATGGTATTTTCTTTTCCCAGAGTAAGTATGCTAAGAACTTGGTTAAAAGATTTGGTCTTGAGAATTCAAAACCAATGAAAACTCCTATGGGATCTTCTTTGAAACTTTGCAAAGACAGTGCTGGAACAGATGTTGATCCAACACTTTACAGATCCATGATAGGTAGTTTACTGTATTTAACCTCTAGTAGACCAGATATTATGTACAGTGTGTATGTTTGTGCTAGGTACCAAGCTAATCCAAAGGAATCTCACCTGAATGCTGTGAAAAGGATTATCAAGTATGTTGCAGGTACAAGTGACCTTGGAATCTGGTATACTAAGGACACCAACAACATTTTGATTGGCTACAGTGATGCTGATTGGGCTGGAGATATAGATGATAGAAAGAGTACGAGTGGAGGATGTTTCTACATGGGAAACAATCTTGTTTCATAGCACAGCAAGAAGCAGAATTGTGTTTCACAATCTACTGCAGAATCTGAGTATATAGCTGCTGGAAGCTGCTGTACACAACTCTTGTGGCTGAGCAAGATGTTCCATGACTATGGTATTGAGAATGGTATACTTACAATCTTTTGTGATAATACTAGTGTTATTAACATTTCTAAGAATCCTGTACAACACTCACTCACAAAGCACATTAGCATAAGACATCACTTTATGAGAGATTTAGTAGAGAATAATATTGTTAAGTTGGAGTATATACCTACTGAAAAACAAAATGCTGACATTTTTACTAAGGCATTAGACCATGAGAGATTCTCTATCTCTAGGAAATCTCTTGGTATGAGCACTATCTGAAAAATTCGGATGGATGTTGTCACAAATGCGTCAGCATTTGGGACAACATCATGGGTTGTAAAATTTTATAAGTTGAATTTATTTCTAACTTAGTTAAATAATTCCTTTGTAAAATATCTACGAATCAAAGAACCTTGTAGTGCAAAAATAAACATGTCTTACACCTCTCAAATGCATAAAAATGAGAATGTTATTAGCATACTAAAAGATGTACCAAATCACTGAGTAACTATGGAGCACGGAGTTCACTACTACGATGCCTTCTTTTCAAAAGGTGATCCTTTGGTAAAAACATCAATATATTAGTAATCCATTAAGTAAGTATGGGGCACGGAGTTCGCTACTACGATGTACTCTACATGAACAATGGATCAATACAAATTAGATGCTATAACACAAAAAAAAAAATTATGGTGCAACACAAATGAAGCAAATTCATGTAAAAACCGTGTTGAGGTGTTTGTAACAGTTTTGAGCACAACATTGCCTGATTCGAATTTATTTTTATTAGTTGTAATTATTTATTGAGATTTATTTTATTTATTCAATTATATAACTAACCCACGTTTTTTTATTTTTCAGATTATGCTTGGACTTAGTTTTTATTCTAGAAATTTCTTAATTATTTAATTAATTAATAAAATGGATTTTTCCCACTAATTACACCATGATCAAGGTTGTGGCTAAAAATGTGGAGCACTATCACATTATTTCTGGAATTAATCGTGTTAACCTCCAACTACACATACATTCTCTCCATAAAACTCAATTAATTGTGATTTATGTTGCTAATTTGTTGATTGTCGAGCTTTGTTAAGTACACTTCTTGCAGAAATTGTGTTTGGCCGTGTATTTCCCAAAATTGTTGTATACACTCTCCCACCTCGTGCCTCGAAATTCAAACCGTCCCTTTAATGGCTGGAAACCAACCTCAATCTCACTCTCACTCACACTCTGTTTCTGAAACTTCCAAACAAACTGCCCAAAACTCTCTCGAAATTCTTGCTTCAATGGCTTCACAACAATCCAACTCCTCAAATGCCGACTCCAATGTCTCTGCAACCCCATCAACAACCGCTCCTGTTCCAACGACTACCCAAATCCCACAAGATTCGACCGTTGAACAGTTTACAAAAGTTGTCGAAGAAGTATCTGCAACTCTTCGAACTACCGGACACCTACCCGTGATGCAATTTGGAGATATCACTGTGGATATCTCAAGTTATTTGGCCGATCAAACTGCTCAAATGACTGCTGCAACAAAAAGCCCTAATCCTACTGTTCCAGTTTCAACGGAGGAACATGTCGAAACCGGTGTTGAAGGAGAAGCTGCTGCTGCATCCAATTCTGAGGATGAAGAAATGGAGGACGCCCAAGCTTCTGATTCTGGTACAAACTCATCTCTCTCACTTTCTGAAGAGTCTGCTCCTATTCCTTTCAAGAAAAATGCACAGAAAGGAAAAAGACAGAGAAGCCCTGTACAAAGAAGAAGATCGTACCGTGTATTCACTCATGTGGATTACTCTGAATCCATGAGGAAGAAGAAGAAAGCTGGAGCTGATGCTGGTGAACCCATTCAAGTGTTCACTGATTCTGATGAAGAAACCGAAGTTGCCACTGTTGCTGCAAAGAAGCCAAAGACTGTTGCTGAGAAACCAAAGAAAGCTGTTGATGAACGAAGGAAGAAAGCTGCTGCTGATCCCAAAGGCAAAGGGAAGGCCAAGATGATCCCTGAAGAAGAACCTGCTGAATCAGACTCTGATTCTGATTTCAATGTTTGCCTAAGAGACATGCAAGAATCTCTTAAGAAGAATGCTGAGTCATTTGCTGCTGCAAAAGAGTCCACACTAGAACCTGATGATGGTGGAAATGGGGACAGCTCATCTTCTGAGGCAAAGAGCTCATCTGCTGAAGCAAAGAGCTCATCCAAAAGCTCCTCTGCACATGATGGAGACACTGATCCTGATGAGGAACTGCCTTCTGAGGAAGACAGTGAAGGTATCTCTGATCACTCTAATTATGTTGAGAAAAGGTTAGAAATTTACTCTAAGAGGAAGTTGTTGATTGAGAAAAGAATTAATGTGCCTGATTTTGATAGTAAGGGGATGATTAAGTTTTTAGAGGATAGAAATCTGTTGAATGCTGTTACATTTGGTGAAGCTTTTCTTACAAACTGGTCTTATGAATTCTATGCCTGTATGAAGAAAAGTTATGGAAAAAGAAGTTCTAGGTCTTATGGTACTGTTAATTTTAGAGGGAGGGATGTGCCATTCACTCCAGAACTTATTAATGAGTTCTTGCACACTCCTAATGTTGTTGAGGATGATGATCCAGATATGGATGTTGTGATTACTGCAATCACAGGGGGTAGAAAGACTAAGTGGACTAGGAAGATGCTAGCTAGACACTTAACCTCCTTACATTCAGTTTTGTATAAGCTGATCATATACAATTGGATTCCCACTACCAACACCACTAAGATTACAAGAGACCAAGCCATTCTTATGTATAGGATTTCTATACTTAAGAAGTTCAATCTGGGACATACTCTCTTTCACCATATGAGAAAATTTACTAGGAAAACTACTGGGAAAGGAAATCTGCCCTATCCAGTCTTGATTTCAAATTATCTGAAGCACCATGGCTTCACTGCTAAGAAGATTGATGTTTTGAGGGGGAGAGTGCCACTACTTGCTATTGCTCCTGCCTTATTGATTGGGGACAGAATCATTGATCTGCCCATAGTTGCTCCTGGTACTGATAGTCCACAGAGATCTTCCAGACCCTCTACTTCTGCTCAACCAGGCCCTTCCAGAACACATCAGAGAAATGCACCCCCAAATGTTGAAAACATTCGTGTCAACATTTCTGGTAATGTGTATCTTTCACAGGAATTCATCAAACTCCAACTCCAACACTTGCAGGAAACAATAGATGAACTCCAGTTCCTGAAGGACAGGTGGACCAACCTCCTTTCACCTACAACAGGGGGAGTACCACCACCATCCAACTCCAATGTGGTCATTGAGGAGATAAATGAAGATGGAGTTCCAGCTGCTGCTGATGCTGGTGCTGTACCTGATGCTGGAGGAGATGTTGTTGTTACTGATGTAGTTGCACACCTTGCATCTACTTACTTTGTTGATGAAGGAGATGATGATGATGCTGCTGAAATGGACACCTTGTATGGTGATCTACCTGGAGAAAGCTGCTAGACAGGGGGAGATCTGAAACCCACAATGGCTATGGTGCAGGAAGATGATGTTGCAGTTGTTACCACAGCAATATAAGCCATTTATTCAGTTCTACCTTTGTAATTAATGTTTAAGTTTGAATTCTGAATTTCTGATACACTTGTTATTTTTTTTTTTTATGATAGGATGTTTATTACTGCAACTTGCTTAATGGTTCCACTTGATATTTGTTTACTGCCTTGCTTAATTTGTTTGCAGATTATCATGTGTCTAATATTGCAGGTTGTGTATAGTATTAGTGTCTGTTTTTGTTTATATTCTTTTTACATTATGTTTTGCTCTGTTTTTTTTTTGTTTTGTTAGTGTCATACTTAGATTCTAAGTGAATTTCTTCCAGTTCAACTTATTGTCTTAGTATAGTTACTTATGTTGTGAGTAAGTGTATAGTTTATACTTATTCTATTTTGGATAAAATAGTTTTGATCTTTTGGCACGGATCATTATGAAATTATCCTTGATCTTCAGTTGATTTGATCCAACGATTACAACAGGTATTGTCTTGACTAGTGCTTAGCAATGATGTCAACCTCAACTAAGTACATAAAACTGAGTATGTATAGAAATATATGTGCATCAGGTGTGTTGTAGTCGAAAGGTCAAATTGGGGGAGATTGTAGATGTTGTTAATTCTTAAATGTCTTAACATTATCAACAACATCTTAATTTGACCTTCCGAGATTTTTTCTAAGTCTTTTTTGAAATGCTACATTAAATGTTGATCTAAATGTTGTCGCATTTCTGGCAGGATCTAGAAGCTTCTACAAGGATCTGGAACCTGGAAGATTCCAGAACATTGGAGAACATGCTAGAACAGCCTAGATGCATTTGGAACGACCTGGAGCAGGCTACAAGGATCTAGAAAGATCATGGAAGTTGTGGAAGTTGAGTTTCCTAAAAAATAGGACCTCAATGTGGAAGCCTCTAGAATTCGTATCCCACATCTATAAATACCCATTGAAGGCTTCATAATTCAGTGTGCTCTATTCGATCAATATCCTAGACCGAGCGTTCATCCCTGTTAGGAAATTGTGGCCAATAGTTCTACATTTTAGTTCATACGTTGTATACCACCCGTATGACTGTGTGTCTTCTTATCTATTGAGAGTGTAATCATTAGATAGACTAGGCATTTCGACAGTGTATAATTTATACACTTAGTTCGTTTTCTAGACTTGGCACCTGCCTCGTTTATAGTTTCGTTGTGAAAGTTATTGTTGTAACATTTCACACAACATTTGTACTTGAAGATAAGTATTGATTTTACGCCATAAGGCAGACATAGATTTTTATTTATAAAATCTATGTTAAAAGTATTTCCATTGTGTCTCGTTTATTTTTAGTGTTTCAAGTCTTCCGCTGTGTATCTTAATTTCTGATATTCTGTTAGAGTCAGTGTTGCACTATTTGTCTCAACATTCTGTGCAACATTTATCTACTTATACTTAAACACTTCTATACACCCCACACACCACACTTTCATATTCTATTATTATTGCTCACGAATTTTCCGAAATAAATGCAAGATTTCCGCGGATTGAACAGTTGTCCCGATAATTGACCATAATTCTCCAGCACCTCCTTTATTGTCCGTATGCCTCCTCGTGTTGCTTGGCAGAAAACGAGGATGTCGTCCGCGTAAAACAACGCCACCAGACATGTTAATCCTCGTCTGATGAAGGCTGGTTGTAATCTACCTTGTGCCACCGCTCCTTCCAGCCTTTTCATGAGGACCTCACCCGCTAAACAAAAGAGTAGCGGCGACAGCGGGTCCCCTTGCCTAACCCCTTGAGAGCAATGAAAGTACCCATGCGGTTGTCCATTCACCACAACCGAGAGTCGGGCTGACTTTAAAATGCAATCAACCAGTTTGCAAAATCCGTCGCAAAACCCCAAGCGCTGCATAATTTCCATAAAAAAATCCCACCTGATTGTGTCAAAAGCTTTCCGGATATCAATCTTCAATGCCATATTACTGTGTACTTTAGCTCTATCGAGACAATTTATAGCTTCCGAGGCTAGAGCAATGCCATGGTGTATTCTACGGCTCGGAATGAAGCCAAATTGGAATTCCGATAACCCTGTCGACAGAATTGGGCCAAGCCTCGTCGCCAGGATCTTAGACAACGCTTTGTAGAGAAAAATTCCAAGGACTATTAGCCTGAAGTCCTCGATTTTATCCACCACTATTTGTTTAGGCACCAACATCACCCAATTGGAGTTTAACCCGTGCGGAAGGAAAGCAAATCGAAAGAAATATTGGGCTGCTCTAACTATATCTTCCTCAGCAATCTCCCATGCTGCTTGAAAAAAAGAACCATCAAAGCCATCAGGCCCGGGGGCACTGTCTGCCGATAAGCTGAAGAACCCCGCGCGAATCTTAGTCGACGAAGGGATCGTGATCAGGCCCGGGGGCACTGTCTGCCGATAAGCTGAAGAATCCCGCGCGGATCTCAGTCGATGAAGGGATCGCGATCAACGCCTCATTCTGAGCTATGCTGACTTTAGTCGTTAACGTGTCGTCCAGTGTGTCAAAGTCGTTCCTTACACCTTGATCATCCGCCAAAAAAAGCTGAGTATAAAATTTAGTTACGTGATTTGCTATTTGATTTGGATCACAACATTTAGCTCTGTTTATCATCAAATAATCTAGCGGACGGCGGACCTTCCGAAACTGATTTAGCTTGTGGAAGAATTTTGTGTTACGATTCCCATCAGCTAACCTTGTTAAAAATATAATATTTTTATTATTAATCATTATTATTGGTGGAAGAGTTATTATTATTGTCCTATATTTCTCTTATTATTGATTTTATTATTTATAATAAATGTATATTTTAAAATAAAATAATATTTTTATTTTTAAATAAGAATATTATAATTATTTTTAATATTAGTCATATATCTTTAAAAAATTGATAAGAACATTAATTTTTTTCTAGGGTAAATTAATATTTTAAGTAAAGTTGTTTTCTTATATTAACAACACCTTTTCTTTTTGTAATACTTCATAATTGTGGAAGACTTCAAATAATTATCTGGATTTATTTATTTTGTGACAACCATAAGATCACATGGAGACATAATTCTTAATGTGACACTGGCATAGTTTTTCTCATATTGTCTAAAGGACATATTACACATTCCAAAATTTTATATTCCGACACCGAGTCATTGACCTGCAACACATACTTCATCCGTCCCAAAGGAATTTTCACCATTTGGATTGCACGCATTTTAAAAAATGTGTAAAAAAAATGTAATGAGTGATGTTTTAGTTTTATAAACTTTCACGAATAAAGTAAAGAAAAATGTAGATTAAATGTGAAAAAGTAATGGCATATGGGTAAATATGTATATATTTTGAGGGTTGAGGTTATGACAATGCTTCCGTTTATTTTCTTTTTTTTTAGTGTACAAATTGGTATGAGACATCAAAATATGGCTATTGTGCAATTTTTTTTTTGTGACGGGGGGAGCCTAATAGTAGTCATTTATCAAAACATATACTAAAGACAAAACTGATAATGGGATGTGTTGGTCCCAAAACGAGTATGATAACAGTCTAGAGGGGGGGTGAATAGACTGTCTAGATGTTTAAAAAAATTTTGTGATTTAGATTAGATGAGACGATCAGAAGAGTTATATACTCAGACGTCTGAATGCAAATAGGATGTTCTGATCTACAGAGTGCGGAAGTGTAATATAGCAGATTAAGATAACAACCTTACTAACTGCTGAATTCAGTTGATCAGTTTGAGAGCTATCTCAAAAGCTATAGGTGCGGAAATGTGTAGGCCCTAAATGTTTAGACTCGTGGATTGATATGAAAACCTTTTTTCAAAGAATGACTTTAAAACAATGTATCCTATTGGTCCCAAAGTTAAGTTAATAATATTGAGTAAGCTAGTGAAAATGTCTAGAGGGGAGGGGTGAATAGACTTTTCAAAAATCTTTCAATATATCAGAATACACAATGCGGAATAATCAGATTACTAATGAGCCCAATCAAGTTTATACTCAACTTTTATCTAGATCTTTATCTTTGTTAATTCTTAATGTTCTTGATTAAACAATTCAAACAAATATCAAACAGTAAATGTAAAGAACACAGAATTTTATAGTGGTTCGACAAATGTCTACATCCACTCTCACAACTCCAGTTGTGAAGTTTTATTAACTCTTCCTTCTTGAGTTTCTTGTGGCTTAAAGTCCCAAGATTAAGACTTTGATCTTTTCGATTATACCTCCAGGTATATCTTCGATCTACTAGTAATTCTACAAGTAACTAGCACACTTGTTTTACAAAATACAAACTTAAACTTTGAAAAGTAAAACTTCTCTTTGAATAGCCTTTGATTCTTCTCCTCAATTCAGTGGCTCTTCTTCTTCAATCTCCTTTGACTCTGTGAGTTCTTCTTGTGCTCTGTAGACTTTAGCTTGCTTGTGAATGTTTTAAGATCAGTAATTGCTCAGTAGTAGCAGTAGTCTCTTCAAGTAGGAGATCACACAGTATTTATAGAACTTAGTATGACAGTTAGCAGTTTGTGAACTAACTTTCAACTAACTCTAAACTGTTTTTGTAACTTCTTCTTGTAACCGACTTTGTAACTTCCTTTAACTTCCAAGTCAGCATATCTTCAATAAATCTTCAGTTACACTTTAAATAAGCTTTCCAAACTTATTCTTCAATTTCACTAAATCAGCACAGTAACTTACTGTTCTGATTTTTACTCTTCGGATTTTACTCTGCTGATTTTTACTCTTCTGACTCAATCAGCACAGTAACCAAAAACTGTTCAAAACTTCTCCAGATTTCTTCTCAGCTTATCTTCAACTCTTCTTGAAGTCTTCTTAATCTGAAGTAGTCCTCTGAGTCTTCTTTAGTCTTCTGATCTTCTCCTAGTCTATTCCTAATCTAGTGTTCTGATTTTACTGTTCTGAGCTTTACAATGCTGAATACAATAGAATACAACTTTACATATATAAAACCTATCTATACATCAACTGAACTATATACAGATGAGTATTTCTAAGTCCTACACTATAAGCTGTCTATACAATATAAAACATCAGCTTAGTTCCTAACAGTTAATATATCAGATCAGTAACCAATAAGATCAGTAACTCATAAGATCAGTAACTCATGTAAGTTCAATAACTTCCATATAAGATCAGTAAATATCTAAGATCAGTAAACACTTAAGATCAGTAAACATCTAAGATCAGTAAACATCTAAGATCAGTAACTTACACATCAGATCAGTAAGTATATCAGATCAGTAACTCAGATTTCAAATATCTCATATAAGATCACTAAAAATATTCTCAGTTTCCACACTAAGATCAGTAATCTTATTTCACATGACTCAGTTAAGATCAGTAATTTTATTCTTAATATTACTCAATAAGATCAGTAAACTTACTTCAGTTAGCATTAAGATCAGTAATCTCAATTTAAGTTTCTCATCAGATTAGTAAGCTTAGATTCAGATGACTTAGTTAAGATGACTTAGAACCACATATATCACTAACTTTAAGTTGCTTTTGGACATCAAAACATACTTTCATCAACTAGAACATTGTTTATAGGATTCATATCCCAACAATTTCCCCCTTTTTGATGAAGCCAAAACTACTTAAATGTTAATAAATCAGTAGTTAAGTATGTAGTCAATCATAACAGTTCATCAATTCAGAAATTCATATCATATTCACAATCAAATCAAATATTTCACATATTACACATACTAACAAAATATGAAATGATCACAAAAATATAGAAATAAAGATTAAGGATAGAAATGTTATCTTCTGAGCTTGTCCTTCATCTTCATTCTGCATCTTCAAATTCTGAATGCCACATACATTCTTGCCTTGATATCCATCATGTGTTGATGATCAGTGATTCCTTCTTCCTTAATAATCTCAGCAATAATGTTGTTGATCTCTTTGTAATCAGGTTCTCCACTTTCCAGTCTTGGAGGTTCCCAATTAGGTTCTTCAGGGCACAAAATCTTTGTTCCAGCACGATTAGCAGCCTGTGCTATGTCTTCCCAGAACTCTTGATCAATATTCAGCATAAATTCTTCAAAGTCAATAAATTCTGCTTCTTTGCTCGAATGATCACCAAACTTCTTTACATTGAAGTTAGCAATCTGCCATTTCTTCTTCAAATTTTTCCAGTATTCCATATGTTCAGTTAAAACAATGAAATCCACAAAGTTTTCATCTTGAAAATCTTTGTCAAACAGTTTTCCTTCAGCTTTCTTTTGAGCATTCATCTTTTTCTTCAAAGCTGTGACTCGATTATCAAATCTTGTCTTCAAGAACTTGACATCCTTTTCTTTCTTCTTTTTCAAACTTTCTTCTTCACTTGTCATAACAACTTTCATTTTGCTCTTTGATCTAGTTATTCTTTCAGCTTCTTCCTCTTGTTGTTCTTCATCAGATAAAACTAGCTTCCTTTTCTTCTGACTTGAACTTCCAGCAATTTCAGGTCTTTTCTCAACAATCTCTTGACCTTGTTGCTTCTGTTGCTTTCTTTGCTTCAGTTTTTCATTTAGAATATGAATTTCAGCTCTTAATTCATCCTGACTCACAACCAGCTGAGCTTGTTGTGACTGTGTTTGTTCCATCACTTGTCTTGTTCTATCTTCCCCCTTTTTGGCTTCATTATGCCACTCTTTCAAGGAAGATATGTGTTGCTCCAGCTTTTTATGCAACACCTGAGACAAATTCTTCTCTTGTACTCTATGAAGGTAAAAAATTTTGGACATTGTATACTCCATTACCTTCTCATAAGAGTGTTCAGAATTCATTTTGTTCATCCTTTCAGTAGCTTCTTGAAACATTTGGACAGCAGCTTCCAACTTTGCTTGAAGCTCTGCATTCTGCTTTTTCAATTGCTCAAATTCAGAAAGAACAGATTCTTTTTCAACAGTTTCTGTTCTGATCTCTTCTTGCACATCCTCAATAGGATCAGTAGAGTGAATTGGAATGCTTTCCATTT
The DNA here is from genome assembly GCA_963675135.1 of Galeopsis tetrahit. NCBI lineage: Eukaryota > Viridiplantae > Streptophyta > Magnoliopsida > Lamiales > Lamiaceae > Galeopsis > Galeopsis tetrahit. The sequence continues at coordinate 42,747,539 of OY776120.1, forward strand.
CTTCAGCATTTACATCCTGATTTTCAACAACTTCAGTTTCCTCAATCACAACAGTGTTCTCAAACACCTCTGTTGCATTGACAATATCTTCATCAATTTCCATAAAATCTGTTTCAGCAACAGTTTCATCAGCACCTTTCTCTTCACTGAACAAATCCTCATCAGAAATAGGAGTTGTAATCTTCTCAACAGTGTATTTGATCCCTGTTAATCTCTCAACAAGAAGTACAACAGCTTCTGGAGTGACCAACTCAAGAAAAGAGTTAACACCAGCTGCTTGCATTTGTTCTGCTTCCCAATCATCAAAGATTGAAGCACCTCCCATTCCTTCCATGATAGCTAAATTCTCCTTCAGAGTACTCCTCTTAAGATACACCCATGTGCCTATCCTAAGGAGTTTCTCAAACTCAACAGAGCTCTCATCTAATCCAGGAAATTGTTTCAACAATGCTATTCTCAAATCTATCCTGATTCTATCTTCCTTGTCACAGATAGTGTACTCCATCAAATCAGCAGGTTTAGGAGCAATAAATTCAGGTTCAGGAGATGATGAAATATCAATTGGTTCAGTAGAAGGTTCAAATTCATGTTCAGTAGAGTGAGCATGAACCTGTATTGGGGATTGATGTGGTGAAGGTTGATGTGAAGTTTGATGTTGAGGGGTAGTAATTGAAGTAGGCTCAAAGGTAGTGAGCTGAGGTGATGAATGGGGAGAGTTCTGAGTCTCAGAAAAGTAGTGATCTGATCCTCCAGAACATGAAGGGTGAGGGTTTTGGGGTTCAGGTTGGCTTGGTTCAGAGTCAGAAGGGGTAGGAGAGACAACAACTAACTTCCTCCTAACACTCCTTGACTTAGTCCTCTTATGAACAGCAATTGGACTAGGAACACTAACCTCTTGCTCATCTGAGCTTGATTGCACCACAGTTTCCACAAAACGAACTGTTGGTTCCGAGGCAGCTGTAGCAGATCTTCCTCTTCTTAGTGTAGTACTGCTCGGATCATGCCTTGATTTTGATCTAACTTCAGTTTGATCATCCTCCGATTGGTACATTGAAGCTCCAGACTCCTCTGCTTCAACTTCTTGAGGTTGTTCCAATGGGTTTTCTTGTTCAAATTGGACAGATTCCTTCTTCATCAAGAATTTCCCATGATGGAATTTCTTGGGATTACTCCAGTATGGCTTTTTCACCAGCTGAGGCAGCAAAAAGCTCAACTTGCTTCCAAACCCTAATTTTGATTTTAGTGAGAATTCCATTGTATCCTCATCAAATAAAACTTTGTCCTTTTCAGTCATTAGCCTTTCCAGGAAGAATCCTTGCCAATCACCTTGCACTCTGTCGATGATTGCAGCCATAATTCTAATTTTGAAACTTGATAAGGCATCCTGGCTATGATGTTGCCCTAACAAGCACTTTCCTGCTATATCCATCAAGAACTGCAGACCAGTAGGAAGTACATCCTTCTTCAGATTAGTCAAGGTCTCTGTCTCAACACCTGACCATCTTCCCACACACTCCTTTTCTTCACCCGCTTTGTAGGTCAAAATATCCACTGGTCCTTGCGGTAAATCCAACATTACTTCTAGAATGTCCCATGTAATGGTGACCTTGTGTCCAGCAAGCATGGAGTGAACACCATTTTTATCTCCTTGGAGTTGTAAATAGAATTCCACAGCCTCTGGTTCATAGACATTCATAGGGAATGATTCCAGAAACTTTCGTAGCCCGCATTCTTCACACATAGTTAGAATTGCTTGATTTTCGGCACTGTGTCTGCCATTGAAATAGACAGCGTTCTCCACGAAAATTCCCTTCTTACGCATCCATAAATTCGAATCAAAAGTTCCTGCGACTTGGTTAGCTTCATTGATAATATTGATAGTTGCCATTTGAGAATTTTGTAGAAATCAGATTTTTCAGAAGTTATGAAGTTAAAATATTTCCAGAAATGAACTCGTAAGAACGAAAAAGATGAAGTGTGATTGTTTTTGTTATAATTCAAAACCAATCTAGGGCTAGAATTGAATTAGATTATTACAAAGAATGGTTGGGATTAAATCTCGAAATTCGAGTTAAACAATAATTGTTCACATTCTAGTAACATTCTTAATTTTTGGAGCCAACTAGTGTTTGATAAATACACCACAATTTTTAGGTTAGAAATAGAAGAGTGTATTAATCTTTTCTATTAGTAATCTAAAAGTATGAACAAATTTTTGACTTAGAGTAATCTAAACCAAAAGACTGTTCTGATGCAAATCAGCACAGTAGTTTCCAAAACTATTTTACTTCATTTTCTTACTTATATTTAAAGAAAATTTCACTTATCTGGATCAGCTGAGTACTGTGATCAGCTGAGTAACCTTTTTAGAAATCAGATCAGTAGATGAATCAGCACAGTAGATTTCAGATCAGTAGATGGGTCAGCACAGTAATCCTCAGATCAGTACCCAAATTTCCCAAATTTCCTGATTTCATCTTTTTGATATCATCACAGTAATCCTCAGATCAGTACTGTGTCAGATCAGTAGATTTCTAGTAGGCAGATTAGTAGTAAACAAATCTTTCTGTAGACAGATTAGTCAGTAATCAGATTAGTTCTGTAGAATAACTGAATTGTAATCAGATCAGTACTGTAGACAAATAAGTTTGTAATCAGCACAGTTCTGTAGACAAGTCAATTTATTAATCAGAATATATCTGTAGACTGCTATAGTCTGTAATCAGATCAGATTAGTAAACTTTTCAAATCTGTAATCAGATCAGTTCCCCCTTCAATGGAGAATTCCTCTTCTGTGCCTGTTTCACCTTGGTAGAAGTGTTAGTTCATGATATATGTGTGTAAAACAGTACAGATTAGTAACAATAAGTATAATTTAATGATTTTATCAAGGTTTATGCTAAAGTGACTTAGTGATCTGAGTCAACAAAAGGATCTTTAAGAAATCACAGATTCCCCCTTAATGTGTGTTCTCAGTGTCCCTCAGCTTTACCAGCTTCCTCATTGGGATTAAGGTCACTTTAGTAACCTTGTTACCTATTTTAGTGATCTGACATATGATTGTCTCTTCTGAATGTTGAATTTTGATGTACTGCTCTTACTTTCTGCTTTATCTTCCTCTTGGTATAAGATCAGTACCCGAAATGTTAGTACATATCTCTATACACATGTAATTTAGGTACACACTATTTATTGGGGTCCTTGAGTGTTAGTAGCAGTAAGAGGCACCCAAATAAACATTGAAGTTTTGAATAAATGAGACCTCTTCAGTTTTCTTCCATATTTATCACAAAACAGTACTTTATTAACCAATTCAGAATTATCAGCAGACTTAGGATCTATTTTTCTGAGATAGCCTTTCCTTGGTTCTATCCCTTTTTCAGTAAGATCAGTATGCCTGTAATAGTTTGAATAAGGTCTAAAAGCATGTGGACCATACGGCTTATAGATGCGTTTTGGTCTTTCCTCACCAATGATATTATAAGATAAAGGAGGAGGATAAAGAATAGGTTTGTTATGATAATGAGGCACAAATCTCCTAGGTTTAGTTGAATACAGCTGAGACTGCCTTATAAAAGGAGGTCTAGGCTGTTCCCAACTTGCCTGTGCTTGTCTTGACCTACTGTTCTGAGTTTGTCTCTCCTGATTCCAGGACTGATCTGATCTGGTCAGAGGAGTATAACTCTTCTGGTATGGTCTTGACTGTACAGGTCTTACTACATTCTTCATTTTACCATTCTTGGTAGTAGGAGGGATGTATTTAGACTGTACTTTGAGTTTTGGATCATCATCATAAGTCATAGGTTCTTTTCCTTTATCTAGTTGCAAAGAACTTGTACTAGCTCCATTAGTGTTCTTAAATTCTGAAGTAGATGGACTAGGCAGATCAGTACCTATTCCTCTTTTATCATTTGGAGCTCTATATCTGTCTGAGATTGTTTGATTAATCTTAGTAGAGTTAATCATCCCAGATAGCTTTCGATCTAGGCTCACTACTTCAGATTCTAAGAATCTATTGCGCTCTTCAAGTTTTTTACATTTAATCTTTAAATCATTGAATTCATTAGTCTCTTTGGCTTGAGTTTTGAGCATACCCTGATATAGTTTGTCAATGGATGCATACTTTTCTTGGAGTTGAGACAACTCTTCTGATAGCCTTGCATTTATGACAGCTATATTAGGATCTACTTTTGACTGAGCTTCTTTTAGCTTAATGATTTCTTGCTTTAAAGATATATTCTCATCACTAATTTCAATGAATGCTTTGTTAGCTTGTAGAAGGTCTTCTTCAGTCACTCCTTGGAAATGATGAAGACTACTTCCTACACTGCTAACAGCAGCATCACTTTCATCAGTGTCAGAATTGTCACAAGATTGAAATGAGTTAACAGATGATACCTCATCATTTATTTTGGCCATCATTGCCAGTCCATCATCTGCTATGAAGGCTTCATCTTCATTGCTAGAGGGGTAGTCAGATGAAGACGATGGTAACTCTTCTGATTCCGAATCAGAGTCATTGTAAGCCATCATTGCCTTCTTACCCTTTGCATATTTTCGATCTCTTCTAGCTTTCCTTTCTTCTCGATCTTCTGAACTCAGATCAGGACATTCATAAGCATAATGACCTGGCTTATCACAATTATAGCATACAGGATTGTTAGAAGTTCTTTTAGGAGGAGAATGCTTTCTGTTCCTGTCATGCTTGTCAATTGAGTTCCTGTCTTTCTTATCAGAATACTTTCTGTCTCTCTTTTCAGATGAGTTCTTATCTCTCCTGTTCTCATTAGAGATCTCATCCCTTCTTTCAGAAGAGTTTTGATCCCTTCTGTTCACAGAAGAGTCCCTATTATTGGAACCCTTAGATTCTTTATAGAATCTCTTGTACCTGCCATATCTTTTGTTCAGTTTATCAAATCTTTTGATCATAAGGCTCATCTGATCTTTCAGACTTAGATCAGAACCATCTAGTTCATCTTTTATGCTTGAAGCCTTAGTCTTAGATGATCTAGACCCCTTTGAAGTAGAGGCTTTGAAAGCTATGTCTTTAGAGACATCCTTATCCTTATGAATCACAGTAATAGGATCTTCTTCATCTAACTCAAACTCATGTGCCTTAAGTGTTTGGAACATAGTTTCTGCTGGCCAAGAATCAATGTCTTGTGTGGTTTTAATGATCATCTTGACCATTTTCCACCTTTCATCCAAGGCTTTCAAGATTCTCAAGTTAACTTCTCTGTCAGTATAAGTCTTTCCTAATACATCAAGATCATTCATAATTTTGGTAAATCGAGTATCCAACTCATCAATTGATTCTCCTGGCTTCATTTTAAATGATTCAAACCTTTGGACAGCAGTGGATAACTTGCTTTCTTTGATCAGAGTAGTACCTTCACAAAGAATAGCCAGTTTGTCCCACATCTGTTTTGCAGTCTTACATTTTAATACTTTACCAAGATACTCATTTGGTAAGGTATGTAAAATGTAGTTCTTGGCAAGACTATCCAAATTGTTTTGTTTCATTTCTTCTGAAGTCAGTTCTGACCTTGGTTTAGGGACCAGTGCTCCAACTGGTTTTGATGGATCCAGAACAGCAGTGTTTTCCACCATGATGACAATTGGTCCTTCAGTCACCACAGACACCATTAGATCATGGGTTGAGCTAAAGATGGCCTCCATCCTCAGCTTCCAGTAGTCATAATCTGCAATCTTGAACTTAGGCAGCTTGTTCACATTAGTGTCATCCATGTTTGATTAGACAAATAGGATCAGTAGTAGCAGATATATTTCAAGTATTCAGATAGTAACAAGTATCAAGAAATAACAGTAAGATCAGTAAAATATCCCTCAAGATCTTGTAAGGTTATCAAGAAACAGCAGTCCAATGAACTACTGCTCTGATACCACTTGTTGGTCCCAAAGTTGAGTTAATAATATTGAGTAAGCTAGTGAAAATGTCTAGAGGGGAGGGGTGAATAGACTTTTCAAAAATCTTTCAATATATCAGAATACACAATGCGGAATAATCAGATTACTAATGAGCCCAATCAAGTTTATACTCAACTTTTATCTAGATCTTTATCTTTGTTAATTCTTAATGTTCTTGATTAAACAATTCAAACAAATATCAAACAGTAAATGTAAAGAACACAGAATTTTATAGTGGTTCGACAAATGTCTACATCCACTCTCACAACTCCAGTTGTGAAGTTTTATTAACTCTTCCTTCTTGAGTTTCTTGTGGCTTAAAGTCCCAAGATTAAGACTTTGATCTTTTCGATTATACCTCCAGGTATATCTTCGATCTACTAGTAATTCTACAAGTAACTAACACACTTGTTTTACAAAATACAAACTTAAACTTTGAAAAGTAAAACTTCTCTTTGAATAGCCTTTGATTCTTCTCTTAAATTCAGTGGCTCTTCTTCTTCAATCTCCTTTGACTCTGTGAGTTCTTCTTGTGCTCTGTAGACTTTAGCTTGCTTGTGAATGTTTTAAGATCAGTAATTGCTCAGTAGTAGCAGTAGTCTCTTCAAGTAGGAGATCACACAGTATTTATAGAACTTAGTATGACAGTTAGCAGTTTGTGAACTAACTTTCAACTAACTCTAAACTGTTTTTGTAACTTCTTCTTGTAACCGACTTTGTAACTTCCTTTAACTTCCAAGTCAGCATATCTTCAATAAATCTTCAGTTACACTTTAAATAAGCTTTCCAAACTTATTCTTCAATTTCACTAAATCAGCACAGTAACTTACTGTTCTGATTTTTACTCTTCGGATTTTACTCTGCTGATTTTTACTCTTCTGACTCAATCAGCACAGTAACCAAAAACTGTTCAAAACTTCTCCAGATTTCTTCTCAGCTTATCTTCAACTCTTCTTGAAGTCTTCTTAATCTGAAGTAGTCCTCTGAGTCTTCTTTAGTCTTCTGATCTTCTCCTAGTCTATTCCTAATCTAGTGTTCTGATTTTACTGTTCTGAGCTTTACAATGCTGAATACAATAGAATACAACTTTACATATATAAAACCTATCTATACATCAACTGAACTATATACAGATGAGTATTTCTAAGTCCTACACTATAAGCTGTCTATACAATATAAAACATCAGCTTAGTTCCTAACAGTTAATATATCAGATCAGTAACCAATAAGATCAGTAACTCATAAGATCAGTAACTCATGTAAGTTCAATAACTTCCATATAAGATCAGTAAATATCTAAGATCAGTAAACATCTAAGATCAGTAACTTACACATCAGATCAGTAAGTATATCAGATCAGTAACTCAGATTTCAAATATCTCATATAAGATCACTAAAAATATTCTCAGTTTCCACACTAAGATCAGTAATCTTATTTCACATGACTCAGTTAAGATCAGTAATTTTATTCTTAATATTACTCAATAAGATCAGTAAACTTACTTCAGTTAGCATTAAGATCAGTAATCTCAATTTAAGTTTCTCATCAGATTAGTAAGCTTAGATTCAGATGACTTAGTTAAGATGACTTAGAACCACATATATCACTAACTTTAAGTTGCTTTTGGCCATCAAAACATACTTTCATCAACTAGAACATTGTTTATAGGATTCATATCCCAACATATCCTATCAGCTGATATGATATCTGCTGATTTGTAAAACTTATACTTAGTGGATTTTGACTCTTTTCAAAACAATGCTTTTATCAAATATGAGCAATATGAATATCAATATAGAATAGTAAATAAAGCAATAAGAACACAATTGTTTATAGTGGTTCAGATCTCAATATCCTACGCCCACTCTCTCTAATCAGATAGAGAAATTCACTATCTTGCAGCTTTATAGTCCCAAGAGAAGACTTGTGATCAAGAACCTCAACTCCTATCTGAGGCTACGGATCTACTTGTTGGTTAGGTAACAAGTAACCTTTACAACTGGTTTCTAAACTGAAGAGTATGTTTATAACCAACTCAGTGTGCTCAAAAGCTACACTGCTAATCTAAGCACTAAGAATTTGGATTCTTGAAACTGGCTTAGGATCGGAAACTTAGAGCACTGGTGATAGAATAACTTTGTAGGCTCTAAAGAAATCGAAACTTAGAATATTTTTTGGGTAGGCTGTTCTTGATATCAGTTGTATATGAGTTCTTGCTTGTATGGTTTCCGGTCCTTTGTTCCAAAGAACAAATGTTGTATTTATAGGGAGATTTGTGCTCCAAACTAGCCGTTGGTGAGAAACTAGTTGTTGCAAGAAAATCTTCCATTCATGGTCGAGATCATCCTTAAATATTTGTTTGTAGATAATTTGGTATGACATATCCATAAAGGGTAATGTGCATTTAATGATTCGTACTTCTTCTGACGGATCTCGTACGACCTAATTCATGTCAACTCTGTAGACTTGTTGTTGAAACAGCATTGGTCCACATCATCAGATTTAGTTGAACAACTGTCTTATCTTCTGATAGAGCAATTTAGAACTGGTCCGACATTCTTTTTGTCTTCTGTTATTTGTGCCTCTTCTTTCTTTGACTTAGCTAATCATAAATAAACTAACACTTGTAAAGGTGTTTCATTCATAAATCATAACTGTCATCTCATTCTTCAGATGAGCTTGACTTAAATGCATATTGAGGCTTTCTTCGACAAGATCAGGCGAGCTCATATCTGTTGTATTGTCTTCTGAATCTTGAATGCAGATTATCATATAGTTACTTTAAGTCTATAAGGTATACAACAACCTTTAGATCTGATTTCGCTAATGAGCTCTTGATGTCTTCTAGTCTTTAGTCTTCTTCTCTTTAAGTCTTAAGCATAATGCTCGTTGAAAACAGATGAGTAATCAGCTGATATACATACAACTGATTTCTCAGACTTAGACAATTTCAATACTTCTAAGATTTATAAAACAGCTTAAGTAACTTAGTTCTAGATTACAAATTATTGATCTAACCTGTACTATACTGATCTGATTTTGGCCATCAAAACTAAACTTATAAATTGCAGTCAGATTAAGGGCTGGATGAATATCCCAACAATTTCCCCCTTTTTGATGAAGCCAAAACTAACTAAGCTAAGTTATCAGATCAGTTAGCTAATAATTTGAAATCATCAAAGGTTAGAAATAATAAGTATCAGAGCTTCTAGTCTAGTACATAGATCATGTACCAGAGAAATCTAAGCATATGTATCAGAGCAATACAAAAAAAAAAATCAGAGCAATAAGGAGAATATGTATCAGAGCAGTATACAAATATCTATCAGTGCTGAGACCATAATTCATAACTTATTCAACTATTAGTTATCAAAGCATATTACTTAAAATCTTTATCAGGTCTAAGCTACTATGTATCAGAGCTACTCCACTATGTACCAGAAAGACACAGAAGTGTATTAGAGTTGAATACTTAGTATCAGAGTATTTAGAGCATATTTTTAAGTAAGTATAGAGTGCAGATGGCTTCTAAAGAAGACAATGAGTTGTTGTCTGAAGCTGAAAAAGTAAATACTTGTATTAGTCAGGGCATAAGGAATTTTTTATTACAAATACAAAGTAAATTACTTCAGCTTTGATAGATGTCTTCAATATTAGCCATAAGCTTGGTAGACTCTTTTCTTCACTTCTTTCACGGTCAGTTTGTCTCAAATTTTCTCCATCAAAACGATCTTATCAACAACATGATCAACTTCTCTCATGTCCTTCTTTCCATGAATGGTTCTGGCAGCTTCCCATTCAGGAAAATCAGGCAAGACAATGTTGATGTTTTTGTCAGCTGCTTCCTTGATAATAATGTTCATAAATTCTTCGTCCTTTCCTGTGAGATAACTTTCGAAACATTTGAAGGTCGTCTCCTGATCTTGATCTCCCCATCTGTGTGCGAGATAGTAGATTGTCTGCCACTCTCTCTTCAAATTCAGCCATCTTAGATTGTGAATCCGGTCAAGGAATTCATCAATTTGCTGATTCGATGCTTCTGGGAGTTCAGGTAGTTCTTCTTCTACATCTTCTTAAATGCCTTCTGGAATTGGCACTTCAGTTGATTCTTTCTTCTTCTGTAGGGTCTTTCTCCTTTTGTAGTTTGCATCAAACTGAGCAGACCTCTTCCTTTTCAGCTCTATTTGACGTCGTTCCTCATCTGTTTGTTCTGGTCGTCTAGACCCTTTCCTTAAGGCAATTGGAACGTTGTCATCATCATCTTCAATCTGAATGAAAGGTAGAGCAAGTGTTGCTGTTTGATCTGCTGCTGGTTGCTTTCCCATCTGAATATCTTTCTTTGAAGCAACATCAACTACTTGAGCCAAGGTAGGATTACTCATATGAGTAGATGAGGAATGAATTTCAGAAATTCCCCCTTGAGAAATGAGTTTCTTCATCTGTTCTGCCTGTTTCTTCAGTTGCTCCTCTGATTCTGCTAATCTCCTAGCCAGATCAGACTGAGCTTTTGCTGTCTCCTCTGATTTCCGAGCTTCTTCTGCAAGCTTTTCTGATAACTTAGCCCTTTCCAATTCTTCCCCCTCTTTGGCTTCTTCAATAATGGAAGTAAACTTAGTGGCAAGTTTATCAAAGATATCAGAGTTGGCAGAAACTACATTATTCAGAACGGCGGTTGCCTTCTATTCCATTCGAACCATGGCCTTTTCAGCAGTTTCTTCCACAATCTTATCAATAGTTGGAGCAGTAGGAGTCAGTTGAAGTCTCAACTTCAAATCTTCAGTTGACAAAGTGAGCTGATTCTTAGCAAGTTGAAGATTCTCAATCTCTTCTTCCAACTTGCTAAGAATCTTCAACTGATTCTTGGCTAAGCATTGCAAGTTCACTGACTACTTGACCAATCAACGGAATGTCGACCTCATTTGAGCTCATCATCTTTAACTTGTACCAGATGATATCAGACAGGTTCAGACGAGTTGTGATTGAACCAGATGATGATTTGCCTAAGTGTTGGACATCTTTATTTCTTCCAAGAGCGAGCATAAGTTCTTCAAAGGGTCTCTGAGGCAAGTTAGCAGGAATGGAAGTGGCAATCTGTTGCAAGTCCTTAGCAGCTTCATCATCATCACTGATCTCTAAGATTTCTTCATTTGCATGATCAGTTGAATCAACATCAAGTTCTTCATCTGCAACTGTCTCCTCTTCTTTCTCCTCAGCTGAAGTAGCTGGTAACTTCTCCTCAGCTCTAAGAGCTGGCTGTTCATTATTTTTAGATCCCTGAATCTCTGAGGTCGGGGGCTGTGAAGATTCAGCTATCACAATGTGTTGTGATTGATCGACATGAACATTGGACGGTGCGTTTTCAGTTCTAATTGTCTCCATCACCAAATTAGAAACTGATTTTAGCACGAATGCCTCAGAGTACAAAGACTCATCATGGGCAATGACTTCAGCTGGTTGCACATCATCAGTCTCTAGCTCCGCTGATTTCTCAGGATCGTTGCCAATTTGTTTAGGTGAACTCCCACCTAAATCAGATGTAGGGTCAACTGCTCCTTCAACAGCGTTCCCTCCGACTTGTTCTTGCGAAAGAACTTCGTCGTTGGTCGTATTCTTATCAACTCCGGACTCGGGTCCATCGTTGTTGTGATCTGAAGGTTCCTTAGTAGTTTCAGAAACTTGCGGTTTCGAAAGTTGTCCAAGCTTTCTAGCAACAAGCTCTGAAAGTGCATCATCAGAAGTCAGATCAAGAACACTTTAAATCTCTGCACACTCAATCTGCTCCAACTCCCAGTCATAAAACATGTCATGACCGCTTTTCTCTTCTACAGCTTGAAGAATCCTGGAGATATCTGATACTCTAATTTCTCTCCAAGTCCAGATTCTTAAGATTTTCTCAAAGAGCTCTGGGTGTTGCTTCAGATCTGGGAACTTGTCTTCAAGGTCTCCTTCAATCTACTGTCTGGAGAATTGCTCCTTGGGTCCGATAGGGTAAGTAGAAAGAGAAGGGTTGAAGGGTTTAGGAAGTTGAAATGAAGGGGTGGATGTGTCGACTGGTTCTGGTCGAGCAACATAAGAAGTGGTTTCAACATTGGTTGGGGAAGGAGAAGTTGAAATTTGTGCATAAGTTTTGGCAACTTCTGCAGCAATTTCCAACGGATTAATTATGGGATCAGCGGGCGCGAGGTCTGCTAATTTTTGGGTTTCGGAGCCTAGAATAGGTTCCGAGGGTAGATTGGAAGAAATGATAGGTACAATGGCTAAGGCATCATCAGCTTTAGAAGTTTCAGCTAATGTTGGGGTAAGTTTAGAAAGGTTAGAAGGTGGGGAGTGGATAGATTTTGGTTGGGTTTCAGAAGGTTGGGTGCAAGAGGGTTAGAAGAAGAGTCTAAGATAAGTTTACGATTTACCTTAGATCTAGGTTTGGCTGTTGGCTTGATTGGAGTTGGTGTGGATTCAGCAATGTCCCCAGCAGGTTGATCTTCAGCTGCTCTGGCTTCATCGTCTGATTTAGTAGATTCAGATGATGATTCAGAAGGATCAGCAGCTGGTGCAGATTTGACAACAACAGACTTCAGCTTCTACTTCTTCTAAGGAACTTCAGCCCTTGAAGTTTCTCCTCCTTTCTTCATTTTTGTTGTCTCAACTTTTGCTGCCTTTGTCAGCATCCATTTGGAACCTCTGAACACTGTTCCAGGGCCCCAATTCTTCTTGTTGGGCAACAACTTCATCAACATGTAACTCAACTTGGTCACATAGTTAAGTTTCGATCCAGGCCAGAAATTTCCATCACTTCTACAACCTTTAGATCTGATTTCACTAATGAGCTCTTGATGTCTTCTAGTCTTCAGTCTTCTTCTCTTTAAGTCTTGAGCAGAGTGCACGTTGAAAACAGATGAGTAATCAGCTGATATACATACAGCTGATTCCTCAGACCTAGACTTAGACAATTTCAATATTTCTAAGCTTTATAAAACAGCTTAGGTAACTTAGTTCTAGATTACAAATTATTGATCTAACCTGTACTCTACTGATCTGGTTTTGGCCATCAAAACTAAACTTATAAATTGCAATCAGATTAGGGGCTGGATGAATATCCCAACAGGACGAGGTGCTGATGTATAACATATTTTGATCAAAGTCTAAAAGACATAGTTAGAAGTCTTGATGGGTGGACGTTTGTGGAGGAAAGGCAGTCGATCTTGGTGGAGATATTCAACACATTCTACCTGTTATACCGAAGGGTTCTAAATAAGTTATAGTTCACTCTACCATTACATTTTTCTGTTTATGGAAACATTGCAAGGTACTAAGACTAACGAGGAACATTATGTTGCAGACTAGAAATTCTGATGATAACAACACTTCCAACGAGGTAGTTGAATTTTAAAAGTTGGAGATGGTGATCTTGGAGATAGCCCTGAGAATTTTTCTAAGATTGATATTCTTAAGAAGAATTTAAATTTTGAATATACGTAATCCAGTAATTGGTATAGTTGACAATATTTACCCTCGTGTATTTAATAACTTTGGTACAAATAAGTATTTTGAGGATATGTCAATGTTCTCTATTCTATTATTGTTTTTTTTATACATGTAATCTATATTGTTACAACATTATATTTTTTATTTTTTAATAGAATAATAAATTTATAAACGACATGTTTCAAAAATTATTTTTTAATTAATAAATTAAAATTAAAATATATTTTAAATTTATTTCAACCCCACGACTTAACCTAGTTCCGAGTAATGAGCACTTAGGGCATGATTGAATGAAATTGTGACTGAATGGAATAAACTCAAGAATGGAATGAAGGTCTGAATGGAATGAATTTTTGAATGAAATTTTCATGATTGGTATTAACTAGGAATGGAAAAATCATTATCTTGTTGATTCTATTCTCATGATTGGTATAATAAAATGAAATGCAAAATAATGTACAGAGTTTATATTGAATGACTAAAATACCCTTCAATATATATTTTTAAAAAATATATTAAATTAGTCAATATACTATTATTAATATAATTATAAAATTTTAGATAAATAATTTTTAATTAAAAAAATGGTGAACAGGACCTTCTACAATTAAGAAACGATTCCTTCTGCAATCAAGAAACGAGATATATATATATATATATTCGTTATGTATATATATTATATCCTTCCTCGTTATGTATATATATTATATCCTTCCAAATCATGGATGAACACAATTAAAAAGCAATTATATCTATAATTATTTCTTCTTAGCTTTTGTTTCATATATATATATATATATATATATATATATCTATATATATATATATACACGTACAGATATATAGCATAAAACAGAACTTTTGGATATTTTTTTAATTCATCACATATGTCTTGTTCTCCTTTCTTAATCAACATTGTTCTCTCCTTGACATCTTTTTCTTGCGTAAAGCCGTCAATTAGATTGTAGGGATTAGAGAATTAGGTTTATGAAATTCATTGCGTGAATTAGGGTTCAAGATTTTGATTAAAGATCATGATTAATGAATATCTTGTTTAATTATTGGGAAGGACAATTTTGTAAAAATAAAATATAAGTGGTGATTTTATTTTTAAAAATTAAAAAAAATTAATTTAACACAGAATGGAATGGGGAAAGACAGGGGGATGAAGAAGAATCACAATTCTTTATTTTTGGGAATCACCATTCCTTGTGGAATCGGAATTCCAAATAAAAAAACATATCAATCGTGAGATTAGGAATAGACTCATGAATGTTCATTCCATTTCAAGTCTATTACCACATACCAATCATACACTTAGTACGTAGTGGTTATTCCATGATTATACTTATAGTCAAACAAATACTTTAATTGTAACTTTAATTGATAGCTAGAATTAAATATAGATTATCTATATATCAGTTTTATTGGTTGTTTGATAATTTAGATTAAGGGTAAATTATGCTTTAAAATTTATAAAGTTTAATTATCATTCTAATCTTAGATAATCAATCTATGCTGTCGAACATTCCTTAAGTGATAGTTATACTAAGATCCAATAACTTAAGTCAAAGTCTTATATGCACTCAAGTACACGGTGTACTTGAATGGACTTTGACTGGTCAACTGTTGACTGATCAACGGTCAAACTTTGACTTTTATTTTATTTTTCGAATTTTTTTTTTGAATTTTTTTTTTCGATTTTTTTTCTTTTGAAAAAGTGTATGTTAGTATATTGAAAAGTGCATCTTTTTTTTTTAATGAAAAGTGTATGTTACTATATTGAAAAGTACAACATTGTTTTTAATGAAAAGTGTATGTTCTTATAACTGAAGAGTGTATGTTATTATAACTGAAAAGTGTATGTTATTATAACTGAAAAGTGTATGTTATATTAATGAAAAGTGTATGATCTATTAATGAAAAGTGTATGTTATTATAACTGAAAAGTGTATGATCTATTAATGAAAAGTGTATGTTATTATAACTGAAAAGTGTATGTTCTATTAATGAAAAAATGTAAGTTATATATTAATGAAAAGTGTATGTTATTATACACTACTAGAAAAATGGCTTATTAGTACATTAATTTTAGTACACTAATAAAAAAATGTAGTGAAACTTAATTTATTAGTACACTAACTTTCTATAATCTAAAACTACATAACTTTATACCCTATTAATACAGTTATAACAAATTGTCATAATATAATACACCCTAATAATACAATATTAACTAAATATCTATAAAACATAATTATGACATTGTGAATCGTGTCATATTATTTATTATAATTAAATTTTAAGCAAAAATAAGATTTAAACAAATTTAATATATAAAAGAAAAAGGGAAAAAATGAACCGTCAAACATAAAATTAATAATATTAAAATAATAATTTAATAATACTATTTAATAAGAATCTTTTTAATTATATACGGTTTAAATACTATGTTCTCTGCAAAAAAATAAATAAATAACACGTCGTCTATTTTTTTTTTTTAATTCTTCTTAAATCTATCCAAATTCATCTAAAATCTATGAAGGTGCCATAAATTGAATCAATTTTTTTAAAAGCATTAAAGAGGGCAAATTGGGATAAAAAACTCAATCAGTATTCAATCATATATATTTATATATGTTTCTTTTCTTATCTGTTTCTTTTCTTGCTCTGTTTGTCAAGGAAAATTTATATTTTATACTTGTTTCTTTCTGTGGATAATTTATAGTTAAATTCTTTTGATGGATAATTTCAAGAGTGTATTCAAATTTTATAATTGAATAGTAGATTTTTGTATTTGCGGAGTGTATTCAAATTTTAAGAAATCGTGACTATTTCTCTTGGTCTTAATTATATAGTTCTTCTTCGGCAAGAAATGTTGTATTGGGCTCGATCTCTTTGAATTATTGGACTATTTTTAAAGTTTAATTGATATAGGGTTGTTTTTACACTCTCCTAATTTCAAAATGGATTTGTGTATCAAATCTGGTAGTTAGCAAGAAGTTTAATTGTGTTTTTAATAAAATATTGATCATTTAAACTAATTGATTTTTTTTATATGTCATTACAAATTTGTTCAAAACTTATAAACATTGAGATGAACCCCTATGAAATATATAAAGCTATCCTTAATTCTAAAAGATTGTTTAATTTAATTTCGATGAATCTGACTAAATTTTCATTGAATTTTTCTTTATTTTTATTTTCACATTAATTGAATCAGATTTTCTTTTAATGGCATTTTTATTTCATTGAAATTTCTTATTTTCTTAAGTACTTTTTTATTTATCTCCAATTATTTCAGTGTACAACATTTTCATTTGGACTTGTATTAATTCCTATGGAATAAATTAAGATTTCAAGTAACTATGGCTAATATATATATATTCTTGCACAATTGTGATCAACTAAATATTTCTTTAGAACATTGAAAAAGAATTTATTCTAAAAGTAAATATGAAGAAATATGTAGATGTTCTACAAAAATGTGACTAACAAATTTTGGGTCATTTGACCCGTAACCATAACTATAAACATTAAGTAGCTCATTACGTTATTATTACTATTTTTTTTATTAGATTATGATATTTATTTGGTCATATTAAAGACTAATGAGTTCTAGAATTGTGTTTAAATCATACTTTTGTTTTTTCATTTACGGATTATTAACTAATTATATATTTTTCTATTTTATTTGCTTGTTGGACGTGTCAATTGAGACCTTTAATTTTAAAATAAAAAAAAATTATTATAGCCCGTTAGTGACCAGGCCGCTAGGGTTAGGGTTAGGTCCCAACAATTGTAGAACTGTTAAGTATGAACCGGTTAAGGACCAAGCCCGTAGCCCTGTAGGGTTGGCCCTATCGGGTTAGGGCCAACCCGATAGTCATCTCTATCTACAAATAGAGTAATATACTAAGTAATACCCAAAAGGAAGAAAAAAATCCAATCTGAAACGGTCCAAACCCGGACTGGACCAGAATTAACCGGTCCGGTCTCCGGTCCACCCATCTGGGTAGGGGTGTAAGTGAGTCGAGCCTACTCGCGAGGTACTCGTGCTCGACTCGAAAAAAGATCAAAATCGACTCGAGTCGAGTTTCAAGTTACTCGAGTAGCTACCTAGTTTGAGTTCGAGCTCACAAATACTCGGCTCGAAAGGCTCGCGAGCCTAATCAAGCTTGAAAAATATTTACTATTTTGACATTAATATATAATTTATATTTATATACGTGTAATCGAGCTGAGATCGAGTTTATTTTAGAAAAAAATATGTTTTAAAATTAATTTTAAAAATTATATAGGTAATCGAGTCGAACCGAGCTCGAGTTTATCGAGTTTCTTATCGAATCGAGCTCGATCTTAAAAATTTTAGGATCGACCGTGTCGAGTCGAGTTTCGAGCTTCGAGTATAACAATCAAGTCGAGTTTCGAGCTCAGCACTACTCGACTCGGCTCGTTTTCACCCCTACATCTGTGTAGATTTCGGCCCCGATCCGATTTTGAACCGGTTCATAACACTTGCTCACGGTGTAATCGATTGAATCGGTTGGACTGGCGGTCTAATCGTTATAGTCGGTTTTCACTAGTTTAATCTGTTTTGTTCGATTTTAAGAGGTTCAATCGTAAAATG
Source organism: Galeopsis tetrahit (assembly GCA_963675135.1). Classification (NCBI taxonomy): domain Eukaryota; kingdom Viridiplantae; phylum Streptophyta; class Magnoliopsida; order Lamiales; family Lamiaceae; genus Galeopsis; species Galeopsis tetrahit. The sequence continues at coordinate 42,765,580 of OY776120.1, forward strand.
AAATTATAGTATTGGACAAACAAAAAAAATGAATACAAGAATTTCATTTTGGGACGGAAAAAGACTATTTTATATAATATTCCTAATTTATCATTTCTTAAATATTATTATCTTTGTTAATATATATAATTCATTACTCATTAGGATAAAATTTTAAAAGTTTTATCTATTTCAAAAGCTTAATTTATTATTAATTTAGTTAATATCTAATATAATAAAAAAAATTAAAAAGCCTATCTCCTTTAATATTAATTATCTCGGTTAATATGGTGTATCCTTAATTATTAATTATCTATTTTTAAAGGCTTAATTATTTATTAAATTATTTAATAGATATTATTTTGAAGAAAAAATTGCGGGAGATAACCCGCCAACGATGAAAAAGAAAATTGGATCGTGGTCTAGACCTTCTTCCACGAACAATCGCCGTTTACAAGGTAATGAGCAAATCAAAACCTCTTTTTTTAAACTGTCTATCAAAACCTATTTTTTACCAGTTGAAGGTAATTTTGCTCGTGCTTGAGTCTTCAAAATGAATTCTAGGCCTAATTGATGTCTTTGAGTTAATTGATTATTTTTTTTTTATTTTAGGAGCAAGATTTGAATTTACTCATTGTAGAATCACAAATAGCTGATGAGGTACGTATTTCACATTTTTTTGTTATTGGATCATCGCCAAACTTGACTCAAGAATTGAATACTCGAAGGCTGGAGTTCTTGAGTTGATTTATCTCCTTTTGAGTGTTTATTTTATTAAACAATTTGTATTTGTAGTTCGAAAATTACATATTAATGTTAATTTTTCTACTGGATATATAGAACTCCTATTTGATATGCTCTGATTTTTGTTTCCTCACTTGGTTTTATATACTGTGATGCATAAGTACTCCTCGTGTCTATAGATATTTTTTTTAATTAGATAAGAAGATATTTATTGAACTAGAAAATGATTGAGTGAGTATTTCAATTTTTTAAGATTTGACACTCAATTTATTGCTAAGGCTGACAGTTGATTTTCTTTCTCCTTTTTATAGTTAAATACTTGAATGGATGATAGTTATTAAATACCACCGCTTAAAAAATGTCTGTATGGTTTGGAGTGTATGGATAATGTTTGTTTTGTTTGTACAGAAGATAATAATCTGTTTTACAGGGCTAGGAAAAAAAGTACACCGAATTTTTTTTAGTCTTCCAGATGAGCCAATTTTGCAACATGAACAAGAGTTCATCCTCATGCTCAGTTTCACATGTTAAATTATTGGGATACAAATATGAATTGATTATCTATATTTCTTTCTTAAATATAATATCATTAGTAAGAAAACATTTTTCCTTTGGAATTGTGTCACATTAATTTTTCTTTGTTAATATTCTGTAATTTGAAGACATGGAACTCAAGAGAGTATAAGGCGTCAAACTCATAAAAGAATTTATAATGAATGTACAGGTAAACAAGTCCTTAGGGAGGAATCAAGATTCGAGATCATGAATGAAAGCTACGAACACGAGCAAATGAATGAAAGCTATGAACACGAGCAAGGTAACATTGTAAACCTATTATATAGTATAGGACTTTATTTATTTAAAATAATATTTATTTTTTGTTTAAATAGGTAATGAAATTTCTGTTAAATTTATGAAAAAAAGTTCAACGACATCCCACTTATATCAAAGTATTTGGGGACAGTGAGGTTGGATTTAATGAATTTGGTCAGTCAATCAAAGTATTTGGGGACAGTGAGGTTGAAGTTGGATTTAATGAATTTGGTCAGCCAATAGATGGCGAGATGTGAAAGATTGGCGTGCAATGTGCAATGACAAGGAAAGAAAAAAAATGTTATGTTAGAGGTTGTAAAGGTAATTAGTATTCTAAAATCTCCTTGTTCCAATTTACAATTAATTTTATGTCCTTACATCATGTTTGTACAATATCTTGTTGAACTTTTGAATTTTTTTTTGTTTTTGTAGGTAAGGGGAGAATATCTGGATTTTTTTAAGGATGGAGATCGATTGATTAGTTATACCTATTTGAGGGTTAAAGAGCCTCAATTTAGAATTTAGTTTTTTTTTTCTTCTAGAAATGACTTATGCAAAGATTATATTGACAATTTTGTAGAATTTATTTGATGTAATTTCACGAAATATTATCAAGTATTCGGGTCTAGTAAAATGTGTAATTAATTTATTTGTGATTTTCAATATTATTTCATGGGGAAGAATATTTTTTAATTTACTATTTATTGTTTTAATATTATTATAAATTCTTATTATTGTTATTAATCTAATTGCAATTAATATATATAAATGAAACTATCATAATACCAAATTGCTTATTATTAATTAATATTACAAAATAATAATAAATTAGTTTTTTTTTTTGGGATTAATAAGTGGGTTTTAAAATGAATGTATCTTGACATTTAATAATGTAGTATTAATTAAAATAGAAAATTAATGATAATTAAAAATAATTTTAATAATAATTTGTCCTGACATTTAATATTGCACTAATAATTAATATTAACAATTTATATGATTAATTAAGTGTAGGCTAAACTACATATTCATGACATTTAAGAATGTATTAATACATTGATATCTATTATTACATTAACTTAGATGACACTTTAAAGAAATGTCATGATAAATAAAGTGTATTGAAAAGTGATTTATAAATACAATTTTAAATGTCAAGAAATGCCAATTTTCTAGTAGTGATAACTGAAAAGTGTATGTTAATATAGCTGAAAATAACATTGAAAAATGTAAATTTTCTGTAAAACAAAGTTTGACTGTTGACCGGTCAACGGTCAACAGTTGACCAGTTAAAGTCCACTCAAGTACACCGTGTACTTGAGTGCACAAGAGACTCACCCATAACTTAAAGGGCTAGTCTTATGTGAAATATTGCATATATGCATTTCAACCATTCACACTCAGATTCTTCATAAATACACCCACTGACAGCTCAACCTACATTTTTTTATAAATACACCCACTGACAGTTCAATTCACACCCATATTTTTTATAAATACACCGACTAGCATAAATTGTGCTTAGTCGTCTTCTCCGAGCAGTTTTCGGCCACCCCAGGCCGCGGTCAAACACTGTAATTTACGACGGCCTTAGTCTTTAAATATTTTCTATTTCTTTAAATATTCTTTAATAATTATTATGGATCAAGGTTATTTTATATTACTACATGTAATAATATATGTTACTATATATTATAATGTGAGTTACTTAATCAATAAAAATTCTAGAAAAAAATACTACATAAAAGAATCGGTATTACTATATAAAAAATTATATGTTACTACATACTACAGTTTGAATTACTACATCGAATATGCGTTTGTTACTATATGTAACTTTATCAAATGATTTGCATTACAACATGGTTATTGTGTTTACTACATGTGATAATATATGTTACTACGTATTATAATGTGAGTTACTACATTAACAAAAACACTAGAAAAAACGTGTTACTAAATAAAAGAATTTGTATTATTATATAAAATAGTTTGTGTTATTACTACATAAAATAACGTGTGTTACTACATATTACAATTTGAATTACTACATTTAATATCCAGCGTTCGACAATAAAATAAAAGATAAAAAATCACAGAAACTGGTAAAATAAACGGGTTAAATTTTTTAGTCAAAATTAGAACACAAGCGGTCTAGTTGACAAATAAATTAAATGAATTAATATTGACTTAATGAGTCAATATTTTCAGCTCAATTGACTTAATTGGTTAATATTGCATGTATGCAATATTGCATATAAGTTTTTTTGTAACTTAAAACGATGATTTCTTTAAATTACTTAATGAGATTTGGATAAACATTGTTGGGCTTTTTTTTTTACGGTAGTCAAGCCATACAATAGATTATAAGTAGTCAGTATGTCGACTCACACCACGTGGCGTCATATGAATCTCCTATTTGTTATACATATTTAAGTTAATTAAATTATTTTTTAATTTGTATTTTATTATTTACTATATTACCATCCTTTAACAGTATAAATTAAATTTAAAAAAAATTAATTTATCAAAAAATAACAAAAGTACTATTCTATCCTTTTAATATAAATTTCATTAGTCATTATTTAAAAAATAATAATATAATACATTAGTTATTATTTTAAAAATTAAATACATACAATTTTAATAGAAATAAATTAAATAATAATGCATTAGTTTTTTTTTTTTTTTGATCAGGCAATAATAGTGCATTAGTTAAATGGAAAATAGAAGGATAATTGAAAATAGGACTCCTCATATTTCCCTAATTAATTCCACTGTGCTTGTAGGAAAAAAAAAAAAAATTACAGCGCTTCTCTCTGTCGTGTTTTCTTCTCCCGGTTTGTTTATGCCCTAATTCTCCTTTCCTCGTCAGCGTCGAATCTGTGCAGAACATCAAATCTCACGCAAAAACATATATGCAATATGACTAATTAAGGTAATTAGGTCAAAATTTGTGGATCAACACGGGTCAAAGCGGGTCAATCTTAATTAAAATATTTATTTTCACTCTAATATATTATTATTTTACTATATGACCAAAATTATGTTACTACAAGAACTAAATTTTATCACTACAAGGTCAAAAGTGTATTACTACAGGTCCAAAAATATTCTGGACACTTATTTTTTTGCGGGCAAAATTACTAAAATAATTTTGACTTATTCGACTACTACATGACTAGAACAATGTTACTATAAGACCAAAATTTTATCACTACAAGGTCAAAAGTGTATTACTACATGTTCAAAAATATTTTGGAGACTTTATTTTTTGGTGAATTTTTCAGAATGTTTTGACATGTAGTATTAAATTTTTGGCCTTGTAGTGATAATATTTTGGCCTTGTAGTAACAATATTTTGGTCATGTAGTAAACCACCTGTTTGCAATCCGCGAATTTTCTGGGCAACCTGGATTCAGGCTTATAATCCGCGAATTTTTTAAAATTGACTTAATTTGACTTTTGGACTTAAGGTTTTAACTTGCCTAATTGGGATGGAATGCATGTATGCAATATTTCACATAAGACTAACCTCAAATCTCAGCGGTGCACGAGTCTAAAATATTCTATAAGTCTAGTCGTGCATGAGTCAAGAGTTGTAATTTTAAAATTATATATTTTAATTAATTATAAAAATACAAACGTAAGACACCATACGACACATACGATGAATACATAAAAGGTAACAGATCATCAAATTTAAGACTTTAGAATTAAATTTTAATTGCTCAAATTAACTGACTACGATAATCCATACGATATCATACGACACACTGACTACATTTAAAAGTCTCAACATTGTTATATAAGTATTACTCTATCCACAAAACAAATACTTTTATATATAAGTAAGCATACTTAAAAAAATATATAATTAATATGATTTTAAGGGGTAATAGTTTATAAATTTTTATTATAGAGTAAAGAAATCAGATAACTTGTTTGTATGTGCATGTGAACTCAAAGTGATTGACATTTTATTTAAAATTATAAATATTATAAAGATAAAGTTTATAAATAAATGATTTTCATTTTAAAGATGCACGTGGTACATAGTTATTGTGAGATATTTCATAAAAGAAAGTGTGGAATTTATTATTACATGCAACGACTATAAGCATTTGCAGTGTTACACAAACATATAATTAATTAAAGCTAAATTCTTTTGTACACTCGCATGCACCGTGCATACATAATTTCAATTTTAATTTCAATTTTATGATCGACTACACCCCACAAATTATATAAACAATTGACCACAATTATTTACACTTCCATTTTTGTTAACCTCACCCCCACAAATTATATAAACAATTGACCACAATTATTTACACTCCCACTTTTGTTAACTTCACCCCCAAAAAAATATAAACAATTGACCACCGTTATTTACACCCCCACTTTTATTGACTTCACCGCCTAAATTATTATTTTTAAAAAATTATACCTAAAATTACTATAGTACCCTTCTATTAATTTAAACAAAATATAATACAATCAAACATAATTTATATATAAACAATTGACCACGGTTATTTACACCCCCACTTTTGTTGACTTCACCCCCAATAATTATTATTTTAAAAAAATTACATCTAAAATTACTATAATGCCCTTCTATTAACTTATACGAAATATAATACTCCGTACAATCAATCATAATTTATATATAAACAATTGACCACATTTATTTACACCCCTCTTTTGTTGACTTCACCCCCCAAATTATATTTAAAAACAATTACACATAAAATTACTATAGTGCCCTTCTATTAATTTAAACAAAATATAATACAATCATTCATAATTTATATATGCAAATTCTTATATAAACTCGCGTGTATATACACTCTCCAATTTCATTAAAATTTTGAGCCTAATTTACTTTTTTCGGTGCAAACAATTAATGGGTCGCACAAATCTAATGAAAGGCCACGATTATATGCACACACAAGATGGAGGAGGACACAAAATAATTTTTTTTAGGTTGAGAGATCTAGAAGAACATTGACGACAGAGGGGCGGCATAAACGTGGAGGAGGCAACTAATCTATTTTTCGAACTTACAATCGAAAGAGGGACAGACGGCTTGGAACGCGACGAAAGGAGGAGGACGCAGCGGCGGCTTGGGACGCAACCTTGGACGGAAGGTGAGGCCTGGACGAAGGGCGAAGCAGACGCGCGTGAAATCGGCGAAACAAATGTGTCGGCGACGAACGAGGCTATGGCGGTGAGACTTTGTGCGGCAACGAAGAAAGACTGTGGTAGCGAGGCTTTGAGCGGCAACCGACGAGGCTGGGAGAGGAGTGGGTGTCCTAAGCGGCGTATTTTGTTTTTCACGCTATATGGTTTGAGAGAATAAAGGGAGAATTATGATTATGTAGGAGAATGGTATCTTCGGTCTTTCATGGAGTGTGTCCTAATCGTACGGGGTGTGCGCTAAAATCTTGTGTGTGCGTATAACCGACTATTGATTACCGATTATTGTTCATGGTATTACTGATAATTGTTTTTTGTATTACTAGACATGCACAACAGTTGTAAACCGTCGATTTCGGTTAGAAACTGGTACGTGGTTACGGTTTCCAAAATACGTACCTTTTTTTTTTAATATATTAAAAATAAAAAAACAGGCCATTACAAAACCCTCGAAATCTGTTGTTTCTTACCATTTACGAAATAGCAAAAATATAAAGCTTTTGAAGGAGTTTGAAGGAGTAATGAGTGATGGAAGAAGAAATAGAGTATGGAGACATGAAAGTGCAATCATTTCTTACCATTTACACAAGCTTTTAGAAAGAGGTATGCAGATTCATTAGATGAAAAGAAAGAAGAAATAGAGTATGGAGCCATGAAGGTACACATCTCACACCTGCAAATAAATTGAAATTGAAAGCAAATACAAAATACTAGTGATAAAGAAATAAACTTTTATTTGCACTTTCAATTTCAATTGATGCCTATAGAGTGTAATGTAGACTAATCTTCAATTTCTACCTAAGGGACAGTGAAAAAAGAGTTTTATTTTGGGCTTTTGAAAACTGGTCTTCAATAACCATTAACAAGAAGGGAGTTGAGTTCTATTCAATTGATGCATGTAAGAGTAAGACTAGTATAGTGCATAACACATTGGGAAGAGGAAAAAAAAACGCTAGGGCTAGGCTATCTAACTAAAGGGACTAGTCTTAGGCTGCAAATGTCTACAACAATGCAGATGGAGGGATACCAAAGGGGTAGTGGACAACTAATAAGTAATAAACATCCTTAATTAAAAAAAAAAGAGGTAGATCGTCGGTTAATCGGAAAACCGGCGGTTTCAAATTGATGGAACCGAAACCGAATCGACTTTTTTTTAAGATTTCGGTTCGGTTTTCGAACCGAAATGACGATTTTTCAAATCGACGGTTAAAAATCGTCCGGTTTGGCGGTTTTGCCGGTTCGGTTTTGTGCATGTCTATGTATTACTGAATATAATTAGATGTGTGGACTTATTTGTTATTATATATATTGTTCATGGTATTACTGATTATTGTTCATTGTATTACTGATAATTTTTTTTGGTATTATTGAATACAATTAGATGTGTGGAATTATTAGTTATAGTATAAAATGTTACTGATTAATATTCATGGTATTATTGATCATTGTTCGTTGTATTACTGATAATTATTTTTTGTATTACTGAATATAATTAGATGTGTAGAATTATTTTTTATTGTATAAGATATTGCTAATTACTGTTAATGGTATTACTGATTACTATTTATGGTATTACTAGTTATTACTTATTGCATTATCGACTATAATAAAATCATACCTATAATATTATTTTGTATTAAAATTTAAAAAAATACACATGAAAAAATGAAAAATAAAGGCAGAAGAATAAAAAAAAAAGTAAAAGGAAAAAATGAAGAAATTGGAAGTTTGGAATAAAAACTGAAAATGGGAGAAAAAGAGGAAGGGGAAGAAAAATTAAAAAAAAAAATCAAGATTTGTGGTTAATTTCGATAGTTTTTTCTTTTTAATTATGTTTTACGATTTTTTTCTAAAAATATGGGTGATTTGGTGGTGAATTGACGGTAACTCGGCAATGACTTGACTACAGGTTGTAAATATACAAATTAAGGTTGATTTTATTATATTTTGTGTAAATTAATAAAAGGATAATATAGTCTTTTAAATGTAATTATTTTTCAAAAAAAAATTGGGGTGAACTCATAAAATGAGGGGTGCAGATAATCAAGGTAAAAAAATAATTTGAGGGTGAACTCATAAAATGAGCGGGTGTAGATAACCGTAGTAAAAAAATGATTTTTGGGTGAACTCATTAAATGAGTGGGTGTAGATAAAATATAAATAAATAATTAAAATTGGTGTGTATCGGTATCTTGCATGTACTCAAATATCACCCTACAAATTATGGTTGATTTTATTATATTTTGTGTAAATTAATAAAAAGATAATATAATCTTTAAAATGTACTCCCTCTGTCCCACAAGTGTTTGCACCACGAAATGGGCACAATTTTTAAGAAAAAAGTGTAATGAGTGGAGTGTTGAGGGGTAATTTTGTAAAGTTATATGAATAAAGTAAAAAGGTGATTGGAGAGAGTGTAAAAGTAATGTCATTTTGTGTAAATATGTGAATATTGTGAGGGTGGAATTTATGAGAGAGTTTCCTTTTCTGGGTGTGCAAACAATTGTGGGACGGACAAATATAGTAAGTGTGCAAACAGTTGTGGGACGGAGAGAGTAATTATTTTTTTTAAAAATATTTTAGGGAAAACTTATAAAATGAGCGGATACAGATAACTGTGGTAAAAATTAATTTGGGGGTGAACTTATAAAATGAGTGGTTGCAGATAACCATAGTAAAAAAATAATTTAGGGTGAACTTATAAAATGAGCGGGTGCAGATAACCGTAATAATAAAATTATTTAGAGGTGAACTAATTAAATGAACATGTGTAGATAAAATATATATAAAAAATTAAAATTAAAATTAAAATTAAAATTGGGGGTACACTGCATTGAGTGTACCCAAGTATCACCCTTAATTAAATGATCCATGCCCTTCTTGATTAATTTTGATCAATCTTTTTACTAGCGTGCTCCTCAACTAAAGACACAGATTAACTGTAGGAGTTACAACATTTCTGCAGTAAATTTGATCCTAATTTATTCACAGTTAATTATATATACTTGACTTGATAATATACTCCTTTCCTTTCATAATATATTTCTTTTTAAGCTCTAAATTGTATTTCAAATTATTTACTCCATCATTTTAGTTATTTTTACCTTATAATTTCTTTTCATTTATTCCATTTTAGTAATAATGAAAATAATTTTATGACTAAGTCAGGAGAGATAAATATTGAGTAAGGGTAAATTGCATAAATTTCAAATTTCTTAATTGTGTAAATCATTAAAAAAATATTTATATATTATGAGACGGGTGATGTATAGTACTATTTGGAAGCTAAACTGTTTGATAATGCTGATAACTTGCTATACAATTTTTTTTTTAGTTTCATACATGATCAACTAGTTTATGACCCGCGTATTACGTGAGATTGAAATAAATTTGTAATATATTTTAATTTATTAATAATTTTTTTTTAAAACATGTATAAATTTATTATTATATTAAAAGATAAAAAATATTGTATATAACAATAATAGAATAGAGAATTAGAAATTTATTTATATAAAAATAATATAGGAAATTAAAAATTACAGAAAACTTTTTGATACAAATAAGATGTGAAATGATAAATTCAAAATTTTAAACTCTTCCTTAAATTTAGTTAGGTAATTATTAATTTTCAAATATTTTAATTAAATCTACCCTTATATACTAATTCTGAATCTATTTTTTCCTACATCTCAATTCTTCTCCATTTCCACTTTCCTAATTTTATAGAATTTCTTATTTTTTTTCTTTTTCTATTTTTTTAACCGTTTTCTTCTCTGCGGTTACCATCTAATTTTAAAATTCTTTTATTTCTTTCTCTCTCTTTCAGACAGTTTTTTATATGAGATTTTTTAATAAGTAAAGACAATCCCAAAAATATCTATTCCCAATTTCCTTTAAATCTACCCTTATATACTAATCTACCCTTATATACACCCTTATATACTAATTCCGAATCTATTCTTTTCTACGTGGCATCTCAATTCTTCTCCATTTCCACTTTCCTAATTTTATAGAATTTCTTATTTTTTTTCTTTTTCTATTTTTTTAACCGTTTTCTTCTCTGCGGTTACCATCTAATTTTAAAATTCTTTTATTTCTTTCTCTCTCTTTCAGACAGTTTTTTATATGAGATTTTTTAATAAGTAAAGACAATCCCAAAAATATCTATTCCCAATTTCCTTTAAATTTATTATATACATAGTCCCAAAATTATCTCAACAATAGTCCACTTATTTATAAATTTCTTAACAAAATCCCAAATATTTCCTATTATTTAGGAATGATTAATTATCATCACTTTGAAAATATGTATTTATTAAATGATTATACCATTTTTTCCTAATTTTTTTTTTAATTTGTCTAACCATACGGTTAACATAATTATGGAGATAACACCTTTAACAAATAAAATTTGAATGTAAATGCATTTATTTTTTTTCAATGTGACTGAAGAGAGAGACAAAATTTTATTAAGAATTAGAGTTTATATTTTTTTAATAGTCTTTTAAATTAATAATCAAATTAAATCAAGATTTAAAAAAATATATAATGCGTCTAAAGAGAATAAGAGATACCATTTTATAATATAAATAAATATAATTGATATGATTGACATCATCAATTAAACAAATTTGAACATAAATAAATATAATTGATATGATTGACATAATTAAAATAAATAAACTTGCATGCACATAAATAAATATAATTTATATGTTTGGCATAATTAAAAAATAAATTTTTATAATATAAATAAATGTAAATAATCGATACAAAATTACAAATGAATATAGTAATTCAAATACATTTCTTAATAATAAAAATAATGAGATTTTGAAGATGGTCTAAAAATTATCTTCATAATTAAAATGGCCTCTGTCTGTGAAGATTGTAATTGTTGTAATTTTGATATGTGATAAAGAACATGCAAAATAAATTAAGGGGTGTATTCAATTGAGATTTTATTGAATTTTTTTAACTTTAAAAGTCTGTGGATTTAAAAATTTCATAGAGTACATGTAGAGTTTGACTGACTTTTTTATTGATTTATATGAATTTTCATAGATTTGACAAAATTGTGAATATATTTTTTTTTATTGATTTACATTTATTTTCATAAATTTCGGCAATGGAACTATTGATGCAAATGTATATGAAACACACTTGTATATGCCTCCGAACCCGTTCTAATTTATTATGCCCCGGACTTGTCCCGCGCCCCGTACAGGTCCAAGATAGTTGCCCCGGACCCGCCCTGTGAGGATCGGGGCGGACCCGCACCGTTTTTTCATATCATGTTGAATTTATTTAAGTTGTTTCTCACAATTGAAAACATTTTTTTCATGCATATATATATATATATATATATATATATATATATATATATATATATATATTGAAACAATTCACAATAATATAAATATTTTTCATGTTATATATATATATATATTATATAATAATTCGGGTCAGGTCGGATACTCGTGGGTTGGAGATAAGACTCAAACTCGATCCGTTCACATATGAGTTGGGGCAGATTTCAATACGGGGTGGATCCGACCCGACCCAAAGCTAACGGGGGGCAGGACGGGTACCCGCGGGTTGGGCCAATATTGTCATCCATACTTCTGACATTTTATCTTCAGAGTTCTCTAAGAGAATTCGTTGAAATATCTAATTTTTAAAAGAGATTTTGCATAGTGTAATTTATTTGTATTTTTTAAGGAGAATCCAACAAAATCCATAGAGTATTAAAAACTGTTGATACCAAAGATTTTTTAAAACTTTTTAAAATCCATATTAAATACCTCAAAATTTTTAAAGACTTTTGAAAATTCGAATTGAATACTCCAAACTTTGAAAGTCTAAAAAAAATTCTACAGAACCCACAACCAATGCACTCCCTAAAAGAAGATTATTAGAGAATTAAAGAAATAAAAAAAATTAATCAAATATTGAGAAAAAAAAACTTGCAAAAGAAAAAAAAAATCAAATAGAAAAATGAAACAAATAATCAGAAAAAAGAACTAAAAATTGAGTAACGATACTCACATGTTTAGACGATATTGTTGTCCATCACCATGGGCGAGATTGGTGTCCATTTTTGCGTGTATTTTCTACAAACAAAAAAAAAAAAAAAATTTGCCTCAACAATTTTTGATAAGTTATATGGAAAAAAACATGAATTAATTTTACTTAAAAATTTTTTTTTTTTAGACATTGATTCTCCCTTGAATGCAGTAATGTCGAAAAATCCTGAATAAACAATGATTTAACAAATGCTTTAATTGAGTCCATTTTAAAAAATGGGTAGAATCAATAATAAGTAAATATTAAGCAAAAAAACATTCAAAGTACTTGTTGTAGCCAAAGTGATTAGGCAAGGACAATTTTACCTTAAGGTCAAGTTTACCTTAAGGTCAAGTGTTCAACTTCTTTTTACATATATTTTTTCTATTATAAAAGTGCATATAGTAAATAAGAAAAAGTGTAACATGCATTTTACAAAAAAAAATTTAATATATTATTTTGCACCTTTTCACATATATTTTTTCTAGGTTATATGGTGTTGCAATAATACTTTCACTTATTATGACACACACTTTTTAGTAATGTTATGTTACACATTTTAATCGTATTTTGTTGCACTTTTCAGTTGTAGTGGTTTACAATTTTGAATAATATTTTAAGTTATAGTAACTTACACTTTTTATTAATGTTATGTTACACCTTTTAGCCGTATTTTGTTGCACTTTTCAGTTGTAATGACTTACAATTTCGAATAATATTTTATGTTATAGTAACTTACACTTTTAATATTATGTTACACCTTTTAGTTGTATTTTGTTGCACTTTTCAGTTGTAGTAGCTTACAATTTCGAATAATATTTTAAGTTATACTGACTTACACTGTTTAGTAATGTTATGCTGCACCTTTTAGTCGTATTTTGCTGCACTTATCAGTTATAGAGACTTACAATTAATTTTCAATAATATATTCAGTTATAGAGACTTACACTGTTTAGTAATGTTATGCTGCAAATTTTAGTTATATTTAGATGCACTTTTCAATGATATATAATGTTATGACTGAACAAAAAACTTCATAAAAAATATTATAAAAAAAAGTACAACTTAAAACAAACGTGAATATAAAAAACTTAGGCTCATGCACGTTCTAAGTTTATTCCCCCTATAAACTCTCTCTCTCTCAAAGTCAGAACTTTATTTGATTGAATTCTTTCAAAAACCATTGCAATTTGCAATATACAGTTTAAACTCTATAAATTAATAATGTTGGGACCACCAAAATTTATTAATTAAAAGAGTTATTAATTTATAAATAATTTATTTATAAATTATTAATTATTAATTTATACATTAATTAATATTTTATTAATTTATAAAGTAATAAAATATTCAATTTATAAACACCCTTTCAAATTTTCATTTATAATTAATTATTGTATATCAAATGAAGGTCATAATTTGAAAGAATCTTTCAATCTTTCACATTATTATGCTTCTTGTGTTCATTGTATCACTTTATGGACATTAAAAAATATTTTCTATATAAATATATATGATCAAAATATGATATAACATAAACAAAATCATACACTTATGAGACTATTAAATCAGCAATCACATTAAATAATTTTTTGTTGAGCTATGAGAAAACGACACCAAAAGTGCTTACAATGATAAGGAAAATTAGAGACGAGATTTAAGGTGAAATTGATTTAAACAAAAAACAAATGACAATGAATCATTTTTCGAAAAACCTTCAAAAACCATTCATGTAATAGGTAGTATATAAGGAATTATTAATTTATACTCCTATATGGGGTCTATAGAAATTATAGAAAATGTATTATCTTATAATTTTAACGAGTTTATTAATTTAGCACCCTATTCCGAGTCGGGACCGGCCAAAATATTATTTTAGAGAGTTTATTAATTAATCGAGTATTAATTTATAGAGTTTCTACTTAGTATAATGATATCACAATTTTTATTTTTATTTTGAGGTAGATGATATCACAATTACGGAGTATTACCTAATAATTAATTGTGTCTCTTGAATTTGTTTAATTACACTCATTAATTAACAACCATGTTTGATGAACAGTCTGGACAGTAAGATAGTTTAATATTAGTATTATAGTATGGATCTGGATATAATAATTTTTTAATATGATCGATTCGCTGACTAAAATAGTTGAGTTGAAAAGTTTACAATCTCATAATTTTACTCCCAGCTGTCACTCTATATAGAAAATTAATTTTGTGATCTTCCCAAATATTTTGTCTGATTACTGTCTTCATTATGACTCACATTTGCAGGATAAAGATAATATAAATTGGACACCATCTTGAAAAATTGAAAACTTAGAGAATTTAAAATTGAATCCACCTAAGTTATCAGTCGTATTTTGAAAATTTTCCAATTATTTATTAAGATATTTGTTGTAGTAGAAACCTGTTGAAGTATGTAACGTACTGGATAAAAAAAATTAAAAATTAATGGACTAAATTAAAAAAAGTGATAATCATATGGACTAAATTAAAGAACATAATAACTTAATGAACTAAAAAATTTCAATCCCTAATTTTGTGACTATTAGCCTATATACTTAATTTGAAATTAATTATATTTATAATTACAACTGAAATCTAAAAATTAAATTACATTTTTTGTTGGTCCTGAAAGGAGTATATAACAAGTGTATGGGGGGGGGGAATACACTTGTATGCAATTCTTTTCAACTTTGATCAAACCAGAGCTCAGCAAGGTTGTCTTGGACAACTCTGCTGAAGATGATTAACTCTTCTAAGATTGTCAAACCACTAAGTACTATTGAGCACTTAGTTGAAGAACTATCTAGGGGAGTTATATGTGCGGAATAGTGGTTGGCCCTTTAAGTTTAGACTCCTTAAGATTCTGAAATCACTCTGTCAATCCAAATTAGTCCAGTTAAGTTTCAGGGAACTTGTCCAAATCAGTTTTGCACAGTCTTTGAATATGTATCTTTTGAAAGATCAGTTTTGTGTGCAGTGTTGAATGAATGTAAGTACTTTGTAAGGTAAATCAACACAAGAGTTTATAGTGGTTCAGAGACTCAAGCTCCTACATCCACTTTCCCTGATTTAACAAGATAATTCCTTCACTCTTGGAATTAAGTTGTTTTATAGTGCCAAGGTGGATTTGATCAATAACACCACTCCTTGGTGAATTGATCCCTAGGATGTCTAGAGTCCTAGTACCCTCTTCTCAACTCAGAACTGAACTGTTCTTCTCTCAACAGTCAGCTCCTACCACTTCTACTACTACAACCTTCTCACTTTCTCACTTGAAAGGGGTAAGGATTGAAGTAAGGTTCCAACTAATGAGATATCCTTTACAATGAAGATCAAGGTATAAGGATAGGATATCTCTCTAAGCTTGTGTATGGATATACAATTGGGATTAGCTTAGAAGAAGTGTTTGAAGACTAAGATAGTCTTTGATAACTTTGAAAGCACTTTGACTTGTAGGATAGTTGGATATTCTTGTCAAGGTTGAGGTGCTTCAATGGTCTTCACACTCCTTGTATTTATAGACAAAATGGAGATTTGCCCGTTGGAGAGGCAGCCCCAAATTGCTATAAATGTCTTCCTTGAGTTCTTCAAACTGGAAGACAAATTCTTGATAGTGACATGTCCTTATTTGGGTAATAAACGGCTTGTAAGACTTTGTCTTCTTTCTGCAGCACTTTTCCCAATGTTTGACTTCTTGTTAGGACTAGGACATGGCTTCTGAAGGTTGATCCAATGATAGGACAACATTCCTTATCAACTGGACAACTCTCCTTATCACTATCAGCAGTTTTTCTTTTCAGCAGGGTTGGCTTGCTCTTCTTCAGATGACTTGGCTCTTTCCCTTTCTTTCACTCCAAGTTGATCTTAGCATGTCTCAATGAAGTTCTTTAGGGTATGGTTGTCTCTATCTTCTTCAGCATAGTTGACCTTCAACCTTTAAAGCTTCTGTTCTGATTCAATCTTGCTGAGACAACTCTTCTGGACAACTCTCCTGATCAGCATACTTGGTCTTTCAGCATCAGAGCTTTTTCACATAGAGTTGACTACTCTGGACAACTCTCCTGATCATAATATTTGATTGATCTTGTCCTTTTGAGCTTTGCAATTTTCTTCTGGACAACTCTCCTGATCAGCATACTTGGTCTTTTAGCATCAGAGCTTTTTCACATAGAGTTTGTTCCAGACTTTGAGCCTTGAGGGGACTTGATCTTGATCACTTTGAAGTCATAGGTTCCCCCTCACATTGTGCATCTAATCATCTAAGAGCTGCCTAAACATATCAGCTTTTCATCTAGCCTTATGCTATGTGTTCTAACACATTTTGAACACAATCATCTTGACTTAGGCATGTCTCAGGGGGTTTTGGTATTTAATCAAAACATGTATCATTTTATTCCCAACAATTTCCCCCTTTTTGATGATGCCAAAACCTACACAATCTAAGCAAAAATGACTTGTCTACACCTATTACATGTATCTTCAGAAGACATGACTAAGGTCAATATTCCTGAAAAGACAATGTGTTAGTGTATTCACTGTTTTTGTTGCAAATAGGTTTCAAGGATAGGCATAGAGAGATTTTTGCAATAATGTATCTTGATTCAAAGGTGGTTCAACTATCATTCATATAATAATCATTACAGGCATGTTGATAGTTGAAGATAACTTATCAGAGCATGAATTCAAGATAACATTTCACTACACATACATTCTAAACATAAGATCAGAGCAAAACAACTTCTTCAAGTATCAGAGCTAGTACAAAGTATTTCAGATATCAATGTAGAGCACATCAAATCTTGTATCAGAGCAATTTAAACCATATCAGAGCAAACACCATATCAGCAGGTTTGTCCAAAACTTCAGCAGATTTGACCATATAGCAAAAGATATCTTCAGATAAGATAATTTTTCATCCAGAAAAAGTCAGAAGACTTAGCCATTCTTAGAGATCATCCTCAGGAGGTGGGTTCATCCCATATTGTGCCCACACTCTCTTCTTGAGTTCCATGGCTTCCTGGTTAGTTCCTTTGGGTCCAAGGGTCATCTTGTTCAGCTTCAGAATTTCTGTGAACTCCCTTAGGATCCTTGCTTGGTCAATCCATCCATCAAGCTTTGGAGGCATGTAGATGATAGGCTTGGGAGCATTGAGTTCAATTCTTGCAATGTCAGCAGCTGCAAGTAATTGTTGATACAACTCTCTGTAGTATTCCAGCATGAACTCAGTAAAGGCAGAGTTTGCATCTCCTCCATTCCATCTGTCAATGACATAATAGTCATAGACAAATTCCCTTTTAGCCTCTTCCCATGTATCATTTAGCTGAATTGGCACCCATTTATCCAAGTGTGGATATTTGGTGTCCATTGGGATTAGAAGCTGAGGCTTCATCTTGCTGTAGGTTGCTCTCCTTCTTCTTGGTTTCTGAAAGTTAGCTCTTCTCTTGTCTCTTGCTCTGTTAGCCTCTTCTATCAAATCCATTTTCTCCTGGGCCCTCATCATGGCCAGCTTCTGTTGTGTTTCAGGGTCTTTGCCATACCCTTCATGAAACAACTTTGATGGATCATGAGCTAGGACAGTGGTCTTCTTTTTAGGTTCAGGTCCAAATCCTTCAGCAAATAGTTCTTCAATGTCTTCAGTGGACTTGGGACCTTCAGCACTTTTGGCAGAATCAGAGGACTTGTCCTTTTCAGCAATTTTGGTCTCTTCAGCAGTTTTGGCCTTCTTTGATGTAGGTTCATCTTCATCAATTCTGAATTCAGGTGGAAGATCAAGACTGTTAGGAAAGTCAGTGAAGGTTTCAATTTGCCTTTTCTTTCCTTTTGCCCTCTTGATCTTTCCTCTAGTTTGGACACCTTCATCACCTTTGTCCAAACCAGATACCTCACCACCTGGTCTCTGCTGTAGCCTTATTCTTTCTTCTTGAACTGAGGCCATAGAGTTCTTTAATGCAAGTGCTAATTGCTCTTCTTCATCCAATTCTTCCAAGTTTAGCACTGCAGGCTCTTTTCCTTTTCCTTCAGCAGCTTTGTCTTTCCCTTTGATTGGGCTCCCAATCACCAAGGCACCTTTTGCTCTAGCTCTTTCCCTTTCCCCCTTTTTGGCAGCATCAAAACACTGGGGTTTTAGCTCACTCATAGTTGTGGCCATTAGGGATTGGGCCTGGTTCAGGGACTTCATCTCCTCCAACAGATATACATTTTCATCATGTATATTCTGCATCCTATCACTGCTCAAGCTAAGGAAAGCTAGAACAGGCTTCATCTTTTGTTGAACAACCTCCTCCAAGGTTGCTTTCAGGGATGCATCCAGTTGGGCTTTAAGAAGTTCAGTGAGGTTGGCCACTGCACCTTCAGCAATGTTGGCCAATACCTCTTGGGAAAATTTTTCAGAGGCTGCTTTCACCATAGCTAGCCTTTGCTCTTCAGCTCTTTTCTTTTGCAATGCAGTCTTCTTTCCAAGAGCTTGCTTGACAGTTAGCCTGAGAGCCTTGACATTGGCATTATGATTGTCTCTCAGCAACTTTTGCTCTTTCTTGACCTCCTCTGAGATGGCTTCCATGGTGGATTTGGCATTTTGTACTTCAGTGGAAATGGTTTGGAGGCCAGTTTCCACACCACTCATCCTTGCTTCCAGAGTTGGGAGCACAACATCTTCAGAGCCAGTGAGCCTCATTTCTACTGATGCTAGGGTCCTTCCTTGTTCATTCAATGCTCCTGAAGTTTCAGCATGAGCAGATTGAACTTGATGAGCCAAGAAATCCAGCTTTTCTGATTGCATTCCAAGTAAGGCTTGAGCTGAGCCTGAATCTACTTGGATAGGTGCATCTGTTAAGAACTCATCTGCAAAAATTTGGTCAAAAGAAATACCTGCAACAGTAGACAGATCAAACAAGTTAGGAAATAGACACTCATCACCCTCAATTTCTTTTATATAAGACTCTAATACATCAGCAGCCTTCTTCTCATTTTCAACTCTTTCTTTTCTCCCTTCTTTAATAGTTTCCTCACTTAAAGGAACAAGCCTCCTCTCATCAAGGGATTCCTGAAGTTCAGATTTGACTTCAAGAATAGCCTGCCCTTCCTCACTTATATCACCCTCATTTGGTGGTACACTCACTATTCTAGTGATCACCACATCTCTCTCATCTACTACTCCCTCTGATTTTTCCACTAATTTCTCCTTTTCAACTCCTTCTCCTAAACCTGCAACATCTCCACCTTCAACAAGGTTCAAAGATGGCAGTTGTGGGGAGATCACAGTGCTTATTTCAACAGCCACTGAGTCATCCTGAATGATTAAGGGCTGATCAGTGTCCAACTCTTCTGACACTGAATAGGCCTTAATCAAACCAGCCTCTAGCATAGGAACCTCAACATCTTTAGGCTGTGCCTTGGGTTCAGAGGAACCTTCATTGGCAGATGTGTCTTTGGTTGTGTTACCACCCTTGGTCAACACCTCTGAAGATACAGAGCCTTTCCTATGATAGGTTTTAGGAGGGTTTGAAAGTCTGTCTGCTATAGAAGACTTGGGGTGAGAAGGTTCAGGGAGGTTGTCTTGAGGGGTTTCAGGAGGGTTGGGTTTTGAAGGATTTGAGGGATCATCAGGGGAATCATCATCATTTGAGCTACTGTCAGGGTGTTTGATTCCCTTAGCTTTCCTTTCTTTCTCCTCCTCAATTTTATCAGCTACTAGCTTTGCAAAACTTTCCTCATCAATGAGAAATCTTGTCTTTGAAACTCCAGCAAAGTGTAGCAATCTGTTCTCCTCTATTTGCCACCAGTTTGCACCCTTATCTTGGATGACTTGTGATATCTCCATCATGGACTTGTCTTTTACATCAACAAGCATCCTTAGATCATGAAATGTCTTCTGAATTCTTGGAAATTCAGCAAGTTGTGAATACAAACTGTCCACAGTAGCTTTTGCTCCTCCTCTGAGCATACTTTCATAAGTATACTCCTCCTCATCTCCACTTGAATGGGGACTTTGGGTTATAGGGGAGTTGGCTCTGGGTTCTCCTAGAGTGGCTTCAGGGAGGTTTATTTCAGGGATGATGGCTTCAGAAAGGTTTGGTGCAGTAGAAGGTGCTTCAGTTGCTTTTGAGAGCAATGGGTCTGAAGGGGTTTTACTCAGGGGGGTTGGCTCATTGAGTGCATGTTCTAAGAGCTTTGAATAATTGAGCATGGATGAGTCAAGGGGAGACAGGAGTCTTGTCTCATCTACTGCTAAATCTACAAGCACATCAATGCCACTTCTTTGCACACTCCCTTCTGGAGAATATCTCTTAGTGAGATCTACAGGGGTAATGGGTTGGTTGGAAGGGGTAATATGGGTTTCAGGGGAGTTGGGCTCAGGATTCTGAAACTCAGGGATGTTGGCCTCTAAAGGTTGACCTTTAGGGATCTTGGATTCTGGAGTTCTAGAACCAGATGAGTTGGTCCTTGACCTAGATTTGGTCCTGCTTTCAGCTCTGCTCTCTCTTAGAGCCAATTGTAGTGACCTTTCTTCCTGCAGTTCCAACACCTTTTCAGTAGGCTTGGCCCTTTTCTTGCTGGCCCTACTGCTCCCACTTCCTTCACCTTCCTTCTCAGGGACAATTTCCCTGATCCTCTTGTCTCCTTTCTTCTTCTGCCTTGTCTCATTATACTTCAACCTCAACTCTTCTGAGTGGTCAGAAGGCACACTTACTCCCTCTTCTGCCACTTCATCAACTTCAGCTGATGCTCCTGAGGCTTCTCCTGAAGATAATTGAGACATTTTCCTTGTCTTGATAGCCCTGGCCTTTGTTCTCTTCTTCATCTTAGGCTTTTCTTCAACCTGTTCTTCAGCAGGTTTGGCCATAAGCATCCTCCTTTGCTCAGTTTTCTTGCTGAGCTTCCTGAACAGGATCTTTTGGGCTGGAAGGGGCTTTGCAAATGTTTGCATCTGAGAGTAATGGGAGAATCTCTCAATTAACAAGCTTGCCCTGGTGCAATACTTGAGTTTCCCTTCTAGCACAACTTTGTTGTGAGTTTCACTTTGAATTTAGCCTTTTCCTTCATCATTTCAGACATGATGAAGGTTCTCCAATCGAATTTGATGCCTTTATCACTAGCATCAATCACAGCAGCCATGATTCTGATTCTTGGATGGCTGACCTGCTCCAAGCTTCCAGTGTTGCTCAAGAGACTCTTGGCAACTACCTCAAAGAGGTTGAGAAATTTTGGCTTGAGAGTCTTCTTGTTTCGTGTTGAAGAAATGGGGCCTGGAACCAATAGCCATTCTTGAGCTATTTCATCTTCATGGCCAGTGCCATAAACTTCTGGATTCCTTCCCTCATTAGGCAATCCAAAAGCTCCTTCAATATCTTCTGAAGAGAATTTCACTCTATGAAATCTCTCTTCTTCCTCTCCTTCTGCAGTATATGACAACCTTGTGGAAACTTCACCATCTGCAGGTTGACCTCTCCATTTGAGAAAGGCAAAGAATTCAGCCATGTAACCTTCCAAGCATGAACTTGGTCTTTCTTCCATGAACCTTTGCAAGCCAGCTCTTCTTAGCCATCTTAGAGTTGGTTTGATCTCAGGATCCTCACTCTCAAAGGATACTATGGGCTCAAAGTGAAGGTTGTTTTTGTTGCTCAGGTAGCCAAAATCAAGGTCTAGAGCCTTGTTGGAGAAATCAATGAGCATCTCTGGTCTAACTTTGGGGGCCATTGAAGGTTACAGAGAAAAGTTTGATGGAGATTGAGAGAGTTTGAAGAATTTAGTGCTAGGGTTTCGAATACTTGGGGAAGAAGTGTTTGAGAGGGATCTTAAGGTTTGAGAATATTCTAAAAAGAATGTTTGTCAATGAGTTGGTGAAGTCTTGATGCAATTCAAAGGTGAACAAAAATGGAAATCCAAAATGAACGGCTAGGATTGATTTCAGGGGAGTTGGCCAGTTTTGATCCAATGGTCAAAAACCAATGTAACAGTGAAAGAACTGGTTTATTCAAAACGTGGGTGGTTTTTAATGTTTGTTTAAGGCTGGGGGTTTTTCGAGGTAGATCATGTCCCAAAAAGTTTAATGCAAACAAGAGTTAAATCTTGGCATTTAATGCATGGAAAGTGACCTTTTGGGTGGGAGACAAATTAAATCCCAGAAAGGTGAAAACTGTATTTCAATGAGACAGATTTCGAAATAGGCATTGATCACCAAAAATAGGTGCTTATCATACCAAGATTTGGTTTGATAGTCAAGACAACTTATCTGACCCTACATGGACAAGTGTCCTGAAAAGCTGTGGACAAGTGTCCTGAATTTCAAGGGACAAGTGTCCTAAAAAAGTAAGGTCATCTTTTCTGAATTTCAGTAGACTT
This sequence comes from Galeopsis tetrahit, assembly GCA_963675135.1. Classification (NCBI taxonomy): domain Eukaryota; kingdom Viridiplantae; phylum Streptophyta; class Magnoliopsida; order Lamiales; family Lamiaceae; genus Galeopsis; species Galeopsis tetrahit. The sequence continues at coordinate 42,788,740 of OY776120.1, forward strand.
GACCAAGTCTGCTGAAGTTTGAGTTTATTTCCCCCTTAATGAATGAACTTCTTTGGACTCATTTGTCCAACTTCCCTGGATCAAGAAGACCCAACTCTGCTGATAATTCCAGGAACCTTGCCTCTGCAAGTGGCTTAGTTAGTATATCAGCTTTTTGATGATCTGTGTGGATCTTTACCAACTTAATATCCTTCTTCTCCACATGATCTCTAATGAAGTGATGCTTGATATCCACATGTTTGCATCTTGTGTGTAAGACAGGATTTTGTGATATAGCAATGGCACTATTGTTATCACAGAATATTGGCACTTCAGTAGAGTTGACTTTGTAGTCTCTGAGTTGTTGTCTCAGCCAAAGGATTTGAGCACAACAACTTCCAGCAGCAACATATTCAGCTTCAGTGGTGGAGGTAGCCACTGTGTTTTGCTTCTTGGAAAACCAAGATATGAGTTTGTTGCCTAAGAATTGACAAGTTCCTGAAGTGGATTTTCTGTCAATTCTGCATCCTCCATAATCAGCATCTGAGTAGCCAGTTAACTCAATATTGTCATCAGCAGGGTACCAAAGGCCTAGATTTTCAGTGCCTTTGAGATACCTCAAGATCCTCTTTGCAGCCTCAAGATGGCTTTTCTTAGGATTTGCTTGAAACCTTGCACATACACCTACTGCAAAGGTGATGTCAGGCCTGTTGGCAGTGAGATAGAGGAGTGAACCAATGATTCCTCTGTACTCAGTGGAGTTGGTTGGAACACCACTTTCATCAGGATCCATCTTCCAATTAGTATTCATTGGGATCCTCACTGGCTTGCTTGATGTACACCCAAATTTCTTGATCATCTCTCTGGTGTACTTAGCTTGGTTGATGAAGATTCCTTCCTTTGATTGCTTGACTTGTAGACCCAAAAAGAAGTTCATCAACCCCATCATGGACATCTCAAACTTACTTTGCATAAGCTTTGAGAATTTTTCACACAGCTTCTCATTAGGGGATCCAAAAATTATGTCATCTACATAAATTTGGACAAGCAAGATGTCCTCTCCTTCAGAGATTCTGAAGAGAGTTCTGTCCACAGTTCCCTTGGTGAATCCATGATCCAATAGGAACTGTGACAATGTATCATACCAAGCCCTAGGGGCCTGTTTGAGTCCATATAGAGCCTTCTTCAGCCTGTATACTTGGTTTCCAATCTCAAAACCTGGTGGTTGCTCCACATAGACCTCTTCTTTCAAGACTCCATTCAGAAAGGCACTCTTGACATCCATTTGGTACACTTTGAACCTCTTGTGGGCTGCATAGGCTAGGAAAATCCTTATTGCTTCTAGCCTTGCCACAGGTGCAAAGGTCTCATCATAGTCAATGCCTTCATGCTGGCAGTAACCTTTTGCCACTAGTCTTGCTTTGTTTCTGACAATCACATCATTTTCATTCTTTTTGTTCTTGAACACCCACTTGGTTCCAATAACATCTTGATGTGAAGGTCTATCAACCAGCTCCCATACTTCATTTCTGGTGAATTGGTTGAGCTCTTCCTGCATTGCTGTGATCCAATTGGCATCCTGAAGTGCTTCATCAATATCTTTTGGTTCCTGTTCTGACAAGAAACAACAGAACATAGCACTTTCACCATGAAACTTTCTAGTTCTGACTCCTATACTTGGATCACCAAGTATCAGATCAGTAGGATGGTCATACAACCAAGTCCTTCTTTTTCTGATTCCTTTAGTAGAGTTGTCCTTAACTGAGGTTGAGTCATTTTGATCATAAAATTCAGGATAATTTAGTGCAGGATCTAATTCAGGATCATAATCAGGGGTGTTGTCCTCAATGTCAGGGACATTGGCATTTTCAACATTTTGAGTTCCCCCTTGATTATTTGACCCATTAACTACCTCAGCATGAACTGCTTCTTCATTGGTAGTTGTTACCTGGATGTGAACTGGGATTGGCTCATTCAGTTCATCATTTCCATCAGTAGAATTTGTCTCAGGAAGATTGCCTTCAGGATAGTTGTCCAATGTGATATGTTCTGGTAGATTGGCTTAGACAACATCTATGAATTCAGTGTCTTTGTCTTTTAGGCTCAATCTGGTTGTCCTCTGTGTGATTTCTTCAGGTTCCAAATTATCATTCCTGATCTCAAAGATAGACTCATCAAACACAACATGAGGTGTTTCTTCCACAATGAGGGTTCTCTTGTTGTAGACTCTGAAAGCTCTACTGATTTGAGAATATCCAAGGAATATTCCCTCATCAGCTTTGCTGTCAAAAGCTTTCAACTGTTCTTTCCCATTGTTGTGTATGAAACACTTACAACCAAATATATGGAAATATGACACTTTAGGTATTCTTCCTTTCCAGAGTTCATAGGGGGTTTTGCCTTGCCCCTTAGTGATCAAACATCTATTTTGAGTATGGCATGCAATATTTATAGCTTCAGCCCAAAACCTCTTAGGTAAATTTGAGTCAGCAATTAAAGTTCTAGCAGCTTCTTTCAAGGTTCTATTCCTCCTTTCTGCAACTCCATTTTGCTGAGGTGTTCTAGCTGCTGAGGTTTCATGAGCTATACCATTAGATGTGCAATACTCATTGATGTATGAGTTTATGAACTCAGTGCCTTTATCAGATCTTATCTTGATAATGCTAAGGCTTTTCTCATTTGACAGTCTCTTAAGAAGTTCAGGTAGTTTGACTTGTGTTTCCTTCTTATTAAGGAGAAATACTACCCAAGTGAACCTAGAGAAGTCATCTACTACCACCAATGTGTATTTTCTACCATTTATGCTTGAAGGGGTAATTGGTCCAAACAGATCCATATGTAGAAGTTCAAGTACCCTTTCAGTAGAGATGACTGGTTTACCTTTAAATGAGGCTTTAATCTGTTTTCCTTCTTGACATGGCTTACACACATGTTCTTTAATGAAAACCTCATTAGGTAGTCCTTTAACTAATGCATTTCTAGCCAGTTTGTTCATTGATTTGAAGTTTAGATGGTTTAGCCTCTTATGCCATAACCAACTTTGTTCACTAGTACTTTTAGCAATGAAGCATGCAGCATCAGTAGACTTGTCCCAGTCTGCAAAATACACATTTCCCTTCCTAGTTCCAGTCAGTAAGGTTTGTTGAGTTTTATCCTTAATTAGACATTTTCCACTTGAGAACTCAACTTTAAAATCTTTGTCACAGAATTGACTGATACTTAGGAGATTATATTTGAGACCAGCTACATAAGATACATTGGTTACTTTGATGTTACCAATCATCAAAGTACCATAACCTTTTGTTGTTGCTTGTGAGCTGTCTCCAAAAGTAACATTTGGGCCTTTTTTTTCAATAAAATCAGTGAGGAGTTCCTTGTTTCCAGTCATGTGCCTTGAGCATCCACTGTCAAGGTACCATGCTGTCTTTTTGTTCATGCTCCTCTTCTTGTGGCCCATTGGTACCTGCAATTAGATAGGTTTAGGTACCCTTTGAGTTTTGGGTCCTGAGAGGTTAGCTGTACCTTTAGGAACCCAAACTTGCCTAATCACCCTGATTGATTCAAGGTGGCTAAGTTGTTTTCCTTGTGCATCAACATACACTGTCTTTCCCTTAAATGCCTTTGGGAAAGTATGTGTGAATGTGTTAACTCTATAGGTTTCAGGGGAGTTGTCAACTCTCCTGAACTTATGAGTTCTTTGTGCAGCTTGATGAAATCTTTGAGGAAAGGCATTCTTATAACCATTACCCTTTGGCATGAGGGGTTTTGGTTGTCTCATTTTATTTTTCCTTTGAGGATAGTTATTCTTAGGTCTATCCAACTGAGGTTTTCTCAGATGAGTTGGCCTAGGCTGATTATACCTTGGATAACTTCTCTGAACATTGTTCAGGAGAGTTGCCCTTCCATTGGGTCTACTCTGCTGACCAACATTCCTCTTGTGTTCAGGAGCCTTGACCTTTTCCAAAGGTTTGGGTCTAGTTTCCTGAAGCACTAGAGTAGGCGTTTCATTCATTTTGTCCTTTCCTCTGTTCAGTGGTTGAATTATTTCATTTTCAGCTTGTTGTTCCACTGTTATGACAAAGATTTTCTTAGTGTTACTTGTAGAAGCAACACTGAGACAAGGTGAAGATTCAAATGGATCAAAACCTAATCCACTTCTTTGAGCCATAGGTCTTTGATAACTCTGAATTTCCTCTATTGCTCTAGAGGACTTGTTCAAAGCAGACATCTTTAGTTTCAGGCTCTCTTCACTTGATTTAAGAATATCATATTCATGTGAGAGATTTTCAAACTTGGCATTTAGAATTTTTAGTTCAAAATCTTTTCTTTTCTGAAAAAGTAGTTGATTGTCAATCTCCTTTTGTTGGTCAACTATCCTTAGATTTGCTTCCTTAAGCTCTCTCAAGGCTTGTTGATATAACTCAGTAGATTTGACATCAACAGCTATCTCAGAGTTTTTGGTAAGTTCAATAGCCAATCTTTCATTTTCTCTCACACAGTTATCATGAAATTCTTGTAATCTAGTGAAATCTTCCATCAACTTCCCAAAGGAAAGTTTCAAGTTGACTTCACTAATGTTCTGTGATAGAAATGATGGTGAGTTAGAAGTGGAGGATACCTCATCATCCTCAAGAGCCATGTTGCACACATCATCATCATCATCACTGTTTGAGAACAGTCCATCTGAAGAGTTGAAGCTTTCAGCACTATCAGATTCTTCACCAGCCATCATGGCTTTTCTATTGGTGAACTTTCTGTCTCTTTTAGCTTGTCTTTCTCTTCTTTCTTTAAAGCTTAGTTCAGGGCAGTCATACTGGAAATGCCCTTTCTTTTTGCAATTGTAGCACAGGTCTTCATCATCATCCTTCTTGGATTCATCTCTTCCTTTTGATGATGAAGGGTCAGCTCTACTGGACCTTCTCCTATCAGAGTACTTGTCCTCTGATCTCTATTCTTTAGGCTTTTTGTCTTTGGCCTGATCTTCAGGGGAGTTTTATCTTCTCCTGAATTTGTTGTCTTGGTAGAATTTCTTGTATCTACCAAACCTTGTGTTCAGCTTGTCAAACCTTCTAGCCATCAAGGCTAATTCTTCCTTCATTTCAGTCTTAGAGACTGACTTTGATGATCTGGGAGTGGGTTGCATTTCAGGTTCAGCAACTTTGGCTTTGAATGCCACTCCCTTAGTAGGATTAGAAGGTTCCTCAACATGTTTTCTTCTATTGAGGTCGAACTCATAGGCTTTGAGTTCTGAGAAGATTTGTTGCATGGGCATGGAGGAGAGATCTTTGGTGTTCTGCATCATCACAGCATAGACATCCCACTTTTGAGTGAGACTTCTCAAGATTTTTAGTCCAACTTCTCTCCTGGAGTAAACCTTGCCCAAAGAGTTGATCTCATTCATCACATCAGTGAATCTACCAGCAAACTTATCAATGGATTCATCAGCTTCCATTGTGAATTGCTCAAACTTTTGCACAGCAATTTGGAGCTTGTTCTCCTTGATCTTTTCTGTACCCTCACACATCTCAGCAAGAGTATCCCAGATTTCTTTGGCTGTGGTGCAATGGTAGACTCTTCCCATGACTGCATTTGGAATTGTTTGATAGAGGGTATTCATGGCAAGATAATTTAGATTATCTTTCCTCTTTTCATCAGCAGTGAAGTCATCCTCATTCTTGGGAATCAGTTCCCTTATATCTGCTCTTTGCTCATCTGTTACCCTGGGGTTAGTTTGAGTAAACACAAAAGGTCCTCTTGTGATTACTCTTAAGATATCAGTATGAAGAGATGCAAGATGAGCTCTCATTCTAATTTTCCAGAAATCATAGTTGTCTATAGAGAACATGGGCAATTTATGATGTGAAATGTGATTGACTGGATTTGTGGCCATGTTGTCCAATCCTTGAACAGCAGGTGGAGGAACAGCATTGTTGTTGGCCATATCTCAAGAATAACAAGTAATAGATTTCAGATAGAGATCAGTTCAGTGACCACACAAATATGTGAATTTTGAAAATCAAGATGGATTTTTAGAGGCAGTGGTCTTTGAACCCCTGCTCTGATACCACTTGTTGGTCCTGAAAGGAGTATATAACAAGTGTATGGGGGGGGGGAATACACTTGTATGCAATTCTTTTCAACTTTGATCAAACCAGAGCTCAGCAAGGTTGTCTTGGACAACTCTGCTGAAGATGATTAACTCTTCTAAGATAGTCAAACCACTAAGTACTATTGAGCACTTAGTTGAAGAACTATCTAGGGGAGTTATATGTGCGGAATAGTGGTTGGCCCTTTAAGTTTAGACTCCTTAAGATTCTGAAATCACTCTGTCAATCCAAATTAGTCCAGTTAAGTTTCAGGGAACTTGTCCAAATCAGTTTTGCACAGTCTTTGAATATGTATCTTTTGAAAGATCAGTTTTGTGTGCAGTGTTGAATGAATGTAAGTACTTTGTAAGGTAAATCAACACAAGAGTTTATAGTGGTTCAGAGACTCAAGCTCCTACATCCACTTTCCCTGATTTAACAAGATAATTCCTTCACTCTTGGAATTAAGTTGTTTTATAGTGCCAAGGTGGACTTGATCAATAACACCACTCCTTGGTGAATTGATCCCTAGGATGTCTAGAGTCCTAGTACCCTCTTCTCAACTCAGAACTGAACTGTTCTTCTCTCAACAGTCAGCTCCTACCACTTCTACTACTACAACCTTCTCACTTTCTCACTTGAAAGGGGTAAGGATTGAAGTAAGGTTCCAACTAATGAGATATCCTTTACAATGAAGATCAAGGTATAAGGATAGGATATCTCTCTAAGCTTGTGTATGGATATACAATTGGGATTAGCTTAGAAGAAGTGTTTGAAGACTAAGATAGTCTTTGATAACTTTGAAAGCACTTTGACTTGTAGGATAGTTGGATATTCTTGTCAAGGTTGAGGTGCTTCAATGGTCTTCACACTCCTTGTATTTATAGACAAAATGGAGATTTGCCCGTTGGAGAGGCAGCCCCAAATTGCTATAAATGTCTTCCTTGAGTTCTTCAAACTGGAAGACAAATTCTTGATAGTGACATGTCCTTATTTGGGTAATAAACGGCTTGTAAGACTTTGTCTTCTTTCTGCAGCACTTTTCCCAATGTTTGACTTCTTGTTAGGACTAGGACATGGCTTCTGAAGGTTGATCCAATGATAGGACAACATTCCTTATCAACTGGACAACTCTCCTTATCACTATCAGCAGTTTTGCTTTTCAGCAGGGTTGGCTTGCTCTTCTTCAGATGACTTGGCTCTTTCCCTTTCTTTCACTCCAAGTTGATCTTAGCATGTCTCAATGAAGTTCTTTAGGGTATGGTTGTCTCTAGCTTCTTTAGCATAGTTGACCTTCAACCTTTAAAGCTTCTGTTCTGATTCAATCTTGTTGAGACAACTCTTCTGGACAACTCTCCTGATCAGCATACTTGGTCTTTCAGCATCAGAGCTTTTTCACATAGAGTTGACTACTCTGGACAACTCTCCTGATCATAATATTTGATTGATCTTGTCCTTTTGAGCTTTGCAATTTTCTTCTGGACAACTCTCCTGATCAGCATACTTGGTCTTTTAGCGTCAGAGCTTTTTCACATAGAGTTTGTTCCAGACTTTGAGCCTTGAGGGGACTTGATCTTGATCACTTTGAAGTCATAGGTTCCCCCTCACATTGTGCATCTAATCATCTAAGAGCTGCCTAAACATATCAGCTTTTCATCTAGCCTTATGCTATGTGTTCTAACACATTTTGAACACAATCATCTTGACTTAGGCATGTCTCAGGGGGTTTTGGTATTTAATCAAAACATGTATCATTTTATTCCCAACATTTTTATTACAAATGAAATTTAGAAATTAAAAAAAAAAAAGCATTTACAATTTAGTAATTAAAAAAATTACATTTACAATTTTTTAAAGTTAATTATAAATTAATCAATTAATATACATGAAATAAATAAATTATATAATTTTTTTTTTAAAAAGGGTAAATATGTATACATATACAATTTATATTGCAATACAAAAACGAAAGAAACAGTTGTCTATGACTCTGAGGTCCCGTGTTTGATACCAGAGGAGCGAATATGGCCATTAATTCGCAAAAGCCAATAAAGCCTTAAATTTACTAGGCGGACCGAATTGGTTGCTAGCCCGCCTGTGGTCTGGCGGTTTGATACCCGGCGGCTCAAGTTCGAATTCAATTGATTTTTTTTTTAGTTATGGATTTATGATGACAAAAATCGATGCAAATTACTATCGCTGTTTTTTGTCGTAAATATTATATATTTAAAATAATATTAAAAATATTTGCAATGACATTTGTCTGTCACAAATATGTGATGGATTTTGTGATGACATTTCGATCGAACGGGTTATGGGTCAATATCGATTTGTGACTAATATTTCCGTCATAAATTTGCGATGGATTTCAAATTTTCGACGTAACCGTTGCAAATCATCAAGTTTTTTGTAGTGAGATAAAAAAAAATGATTTGATCAGAACTCATTGATTTAATTTTGTGACACGGTCCCAAATAATTAAAGTACCAATTGGCTTCAAATATTTTAAGGCTGTGTTTCGATGAGAAGATTTGATTTGAGAAGGTGTTTCATTCATTTACTTTTTAATCCAAACAAGTGAAGTGAATTTAGATCGTGAATTTAAAATTCATACCTAAATCCCTCTGGATCGGAGTCTAAGTTTTGGCTCGAGTGTTGAGGTGCTTGGCTAGGTGTTGTGATGGTGCGGTTTCTAATTTTTGCTTGTACATTTTTTTCGAAATATTGTACTGATGGTCTTTCCCTCGTTAAGTACCGAGAGTTTTAATGAGCGTTTAAAATCTAGATTTTGTTAGTAAATAAATTTGCTATGGGATGTTTATTTTAAGATTTTGAAATTCGAATTTTAAAATTTAGTGAATTTTGAAATTCTAATGACTTGAGATTTAACTTTATAGTATAATATTTATAGGTGTTTATATATGATTTGTAGGTAATTATAGGATTTACTTTGTAGGATTTATAAGTATTTGATAGAGTGTGATTTTAAAATTCTAATTGTAAATCTCAATGTGAAACATGGCTTTATGAGTTAAATTTCAAAATATCATATCCGGATTTTACAATAACCGATAGTGGGGCATTGGGTGAGTCTCTTGTGCACTCAAGTACACGGTGTACTTGAGTGGACTTTGACTGGTCAACTATTGACCGTTGACCGATCAACGGTCAAACTTTGACTTTTTTTATCGATTTTTTTTCCAGAAAATTTACATTTTTCAATAATATTTTTAGTTATAATATCATACACTTTTCAGTTATAATAACATACACTTTTCATTAATATATAACTTACATTTTTCATTAATAGATCATAGACTTTTCAGTTATAATAACATACACTTTTCAATTATAATAACATACATTTTTCGTTAATATAACACACACTTTTCAGTTATAATAACATACACTTTTCATTAAAAATAATGTTGCACTTTTGAATATAATATCATACACTTTTTCAATGTGTACACATGAGACTTTGGCTGGGGCATTTCTTACAGTGAGGGTCACTTGCATTTGTTTGAATTCTCTATAAGTTTAATCATGCTAAAAATAGGGATGGCAATGGGACGGTATGCCCTGTCCCAGGATCCGTCCCGTCAAAAAATTCACATACCCGGATTCGTCCCGTCCCGCTTAAAACACGTCAGGTTTTATTCGACGGATTTTACTCGTCCCGTTTATTTATTTTTAATTATTTTAAATTAATTTTAATGTATACAATATATTTATTTTGATATTATATAATTCAAATTAAATATATAATTGTTTAAATAACATTTCATATTCATTTTATACTAAAACAACTACATAAAAAATATTTTTACAAACATATATACATTAATATACATATAAGTTTATATAAATAGAAACATATATATATTAAATATTACTATATTTTATATATAGCGAGTACGGGTAGGCGGGACGGGTTTGGTAAAAATCACGACTCATCCCATACCCGTTTAATCGGGTCCGTACCCGGCCCATGCGGGTCGGGTTCAATGCATGTCCGGGTTTAAACCCGTCCCATTGTCATCCCTAGATAAAAACAATCTATGTTCGAACAATATTTCATATAAGATAAACATTGGTGGATCAAAGGGTATAAATAAACTCGTAAGGACTTGATTCAAAACAAACAATATCATATCAATGTGAATACTGAGATCCTCAAAACCGAACACATTTCAATCTATTAGTGTTGTCAAAATGGGCTGGGTTCGTTGGGCCAGTCCGCCCCCCATAAAAATTATGGGTTGGGCTAAACTTTTCTCAGTCCACTAAGAGGCGGGTCCACACGGACCGCCCCGTTTAGGCCGCAGATTTTGGCGGGTTGGGAGTAGGCCAGCAATAACAAAAATAAAAACTAGTCACATTTTTAGACTTATTCAACAACCTAGAATCTAATCGTGCAATTCACAACCAAAATTTAGAAGCAAAAAATAGTCAAGCACAACAAGTCTCTGTCTTGCATTACAAATTTATGTGCTCGCGCCGCTTGTTTGGGTTCCAACGTCAGACGCTGACCTTCCAATTATAGTCTCATTGTTAAATTTTAGATTAGGATAATATATATTTTTTTTTGACAGGGAATAATAGATTTAATAATGAGTGTGCAATAAGAGATAAATAATAAATATTAAAAGACTTTAAATTTTAAAAATGAAAATGATGAATTTAATAAATTATTTTTAAAAATAAAAAAATCTGGATTGACCCGCCAAAACCCGCGACCCGCCCCTTTGTGAGTTGGATTGAGGTTTTAGCAACTCGCCGAACAAATGGACTGGCCTGCCCTACCGGCCCGTTTCGACAACTCTACCATCAATATTAGGCTTATTAGCTAATATATAAATTAGGTCACTTGCATTTGTTTAATTACACTCATTAATTAATTAACAACCATGCTTGATGAACAGTCTGGACAGTATCCGCTACTCAATCCATAAAACGATTATTTACAAACAATTAATGGAGCATTAGTACTATAGATCTGGATATAGTTTTTTATATGATAATCACGATCGATTTGCTATAGACTATGAAATAGTTGAGTTTAAAAGTTTACAATCTAAAAATATCATTTTTGTCACCGAAATATACCTCTTTTCAGATTTAGTCACTCATATTTAGTTACTTCTAAAATTGGTCACCCAATTATTCTTTTCTATCGAGATTGATCCTGCTGCTTTTAGACTTTTAGTCAATCTGTCATGACTAACGGAAGCATTGAATTTTGAGCCCAAAATTCACCTATGCTAATAAGCTTTCTCAAAATCATGATTAATTTGTAGCATTTCTTATTGATTTCACTCCTACTAATTCCAATCAAGCTTTATAAACATAACAAAAATTATAAAATGGGATTGTAAGCCAAACACACTCACATTTGCTCTTGCTCTCCACTGTGATTCTTTCTTTTTCTACTACCTCCTAATTTTTCATTTTCTAGCTATTCTGTAAAAATGAAAGGTAATTCTTTCTTTTTCTAATACCTTCAGGTGAGTTTCTCATTTTCTGGTTATTCTGTAAAATGAAAGGTCACCCACAACGAGAGAAATGATAATAAATTAATTCATAATTGAGTTAAATGATTATTAACAACTAACTGATAATGTTTTACTATTCTGAAAAGTTGATACTTGTTTTACTTGTTCTAGAAGATGCATGAAATTTTTTTCTGACCTATTACATTTTTTTTCTAATTGCTTGAATATTGCTCAATGGTACTTCATTGCTTGTTAGAGTATTTTCACACTGATTGACTGAGATTTTTTAATGGATATTTCTTCGGGCTCCACGACTGCAGGTTCCATCTGCTTCGTTTTTTCTTTTCATTATTTTGGGAAAGGAATTAAAAGAGGGAGAATGGGATGTCAATTTTTATTTATTTTTTAATTCTTTAACTTATGATTTGGAGAGATTTCACGCTCAAAACTTTCTCCGTTAGTCAATGAACAGCAGACTTAATTTTAATAGAAAATAATAGTAACTGAAAAATCAATTTTAATAGTAATTTAATGTGGATGATCAAATCTAAAAAGAGTAAACTTCTTACCAAAATTGATATTTTCCCTTCACAATCTCTTAACTACTTTTGGACTCTCTCATTTTTGTTCCAAAATCAAAAGATTCTAAAAACTGCAGCCTCTAATTTCAGAAGTTTGGATAATTTTTTTAATCTCATTTTATCGAAAAAAATCAACGCTACATTACTCCGACGCACGTGAGTGTCGCGTGTTTAGCTCTTCTGAGTTCTGACAGCTTTGATTACATGGCTCCAAGTTGACATTTCATTTCATTTCATTTCATTTTAAAATTAAAATTTTCCTTTAATCACTAAGGGCATGTTTGTTTTGGAATAAGAAATTCGGATTTGGTATTTCGAAACTCCACCCTCCGTTCTCATCTTATAAATACCTATAAACCCTATAAAAGTCAATCCTATAAATACCTACAAACCACCTATAAAACCTATAATCCTATACTATAAAGTTAAATCTTACTCTACATAAATTCCAAAACAAACACAAAACACAAAAAACATTAGGATTTTGAAATCCACTAAATTTTGAAATCCGGATTTCAAAATTCTCAAAATTCCAAAACAAACATACCCTAATTTATTCAACATCATTAAAAAAAACTTTTAAAATTGGAAAATCAAAATGCAAAAGAAAATATTTGGAATGATAAAAATAATTCTTTTTAAAAACGGAAATTTAAAACATAATCCGATCAAAAATCCAATTAAAAAGAACCCTAGACTCTTTCACCAAAATTCAATCAATCAAGCTAAAAAAATGACAATTAAAAATCTGGCAACTGTTTTTTTTATTTTTGAAGACGAAAATCTGGCAACTGTTAACAATAACATATTTGCCCATCCCTCCAAAAAAAAAAAAAAAAAAAACTCAAATAGTACTCCTGATCCCTTACTTAACTTAAGGACCCATAGCTTTTTTATTAGATTTTAATATATGTACTATTATTTATTATGATAAGAGTGAGGGTAGTAAAAAAAATTCAACGGTAAAAATAATAAATATATTTTTTAGTGTGAATAAAATGATGACATTTAATGTAATATTGAGATATTTAAAATGAATAGTTAACATATTCTTTTATTATTCTAAGTATGAATCATTAAGGGTATGTTTGTTTTAGGACTATCACGTTCGGTACGTCCCCCGTCCTGTTCTAGTTCGAGAATTCACATTCTAATTTCACCATCCAACTCCATTCATCCCTAAAAATACAATATATTCTACTATTATAATATTAATACAACATTATACATTCTCACACAATTGATTTGATATAAAATTACATTATATAATACAACATCACACTCTTACACAATTGAGTTGACATAAAGTTACATCTTATCCTACTCAACATTCCAAAATAAACATACACAATCACTATTTATCAGGATTTGTCCATCCACATCTCTCTCATCCTACATAATCCCAAAACAAACATATCATAAGGGTCTGTTTGGTTAGTGATTGTGGTGGATGTGATTCAGATGAGGATGTAAAAAAAGGGATGAGGGCAATTCATGAATAGTAATTGTGTTTAAGTTGTACTCCATTTGAATTGAGATTGAAAAGTAAGAGGTGGATGTAGCTTTATGTCAAATCAAAAACGATGATGTTAATTGTATTATTGTATTATTGTTAGTTAGTGAAGTAACAATTGTATGAATGATTGAATTATGTTTAAGTATTATTTTGTTTATAGTGTAAATATATGTATTTAATATTTAAGTATAGGTCTTGTGTAGGCTGAAGTCTATATAAGAACTTGAGTTGACCAAGTCAACCTTTTTTTTAGGGGATTTCACCAATAAGGTCTTTTCACATAGTAATTTTTTAAATAAGAACATGGTTCAAATTAATTTTAAATTAAGGTCAAAATTCAACTTAAATGTACTATCTTATCCTTAATATTTAAAACTGAGTTTTAATATATTAATTAGTCAACGATTTTAAAATTTGAAATGCAAATCTTTCTCTCTTTCTCAAACCCGCTGATTATTCTACATCCCCAATTTTAGGAATTTCCCAAAGATATGGTATTCAACTCTTCCCCAAATCTCAGATATTCAAGTCTTTCACAAATATCTGATATTCAATTGCATTTTCTCAAAGCTCTGATATTCAATTTCATTGTCAGAATTGAAGATCTGCACAAAAATCGTCAAATCAAATTAGATATTTTCTTCAGAAAAATCTCTGACTTGATTATGCAGAAAGATCTGCAGAAAAATCTCTGAATGCAGAAAAAAAATACTAAAGTTGCATGAGCATATAAATAATGCAGAATTAAAGTTGCATCATCATATAAATAATGCAGAAGTATGCAGTAAATTATGTGCATATACAAATATCATTATGTAGAAAAATGAATTTAATGCAAATTAGATATTTTCTTGAATCATCCGCTTCACCATTAACATCAGTCTTCTCGACTGTGACACTGAGTAAAGTGTTCCCACCAAGGAAGGCCCACAAGTAAAATTCCGTGTGGTGAAGACATAGTCTTGAATAAGTCTGTTGGGAATAAAATGATACATGTTTTGATTAAATACCAAAACCCCCTGAGACATGCCTAAGTCAAATTTATAGTGTTCTAAAAATGTTAGGACACATAGCATAAGGCTAGATGAGAAGCTGAAATGTTAGGCAGCTCTTAAAACAATTAGATGCACAATTTGAGGGGGAAACTATGCTTTGAAGAAGATCTAGATCCAGTCCCCTCAAGGCTCAAATTCTGGAACAATCACTTAAGAGCAAGGACACTCTATGGAAAACCAAATGCTCTGATCAGGAGAGTTGTCCAGAGAAGATGTTCTTATGTGAGAACAAGATTGTAAAGCTCAAAGGACAAGTCCAATAAGATGCTCTGATCAGGAGAGTTGTCCAAAGAAGCTAGCCATATGCAAGAACAAGTTTACCTAGCTCAAAAGGACAAGACTACTCAAAGGTTTTGATCAGGAGAGTTGTCCAGAGAAGCCAACTCTATGTGAAAAGTGGTCTGATGCTAAAAGACCAAATATGCTGATCAGAAGAGTTGTCTCAGCATGATTAAATCAGAACAGATGCTCTAAAGGTTGAAGGTCAACTATGCTGAAGTATTAGAGACAACCATACCCTAAAAGAAATGCAATGCAACATGCTAAGATCATCTTGAAGTGAAATAAAGGGAAAGAGCCAAGTCATCTGAAGAAGAGCAAGCCAACCTTGCTCATAAGCAAGACTGCTAATAGTGATAAGAAGAGTTGTCCACTTGATAAGGAATGTTGTCCTATCATTGGATCAACCTTCAGAAGCCATGTCCAAGTCCTAACAAGAAGTCAAACATTGGGAAAAGTGCTAGAGAATGAAGACAAAGTCTTACAAGCCGTTTATTACCCAAATGAGGACATGTCACTATCAAGAATCTGTCTTCCAGTTTGAAGAACTCAAGGAAGACATTTATAGCAATTTGGGGCTGCCTCTCCAACGGGCAAATCCTCCATTTTGTCTATAAATACAGAAGTGTAAAGACCATTTGAAAGTATCCAACTGACCTCAACCTTGACAAGAATATCCAAATATCCTACAAGTCAAAGTGCTTTCAAAGCTGTAAAAAACTATCTTAGTCTTCAAACACTTCTTCTAAGCTAATCCCAATTGTATATCCATACATAAGCTTAGAGAGATATCCTATCCTTATACCTTGATCTTCATTGTAAAGGATATCTCATTAGTTGGAACCTTACTTCAATCCTTACCCCTTTCAAGAAAGAAAGTGAGAAGGTTGTAGTAGTAGAAGTGGTAGGAGCTAACTGTTGAGAGAAGAACAGTTCAGTTCTGAGTTGAGAAGAGGGTACTAGGACTCTAGACATCCTAGGGATCAATTCACCAAGGAGTGGTGTTCTTGATCAAGTGCACCTTGGCACTATAAAACAAGTTAATTCCAAGAGAGAAGGAATTATCCTGTTAAATCAGGGAAAGTGGATGTAGGAGCTTGAGTCTTTGAACCACTATAATCTCCTGTGTTGATTTACTCTACAAGTACTTACATTCATTCAACACTGCACACAAAACTGATCTTTCAAAGATACCTATTCAAAGGCTGTGCAAAAACTGATTTGGACAAGTTCCCTGAAACTTAACTGGACTGTCTTGGATTGCCAAAGTAATTTCAGAATTTTAAGGAGTCTAAACTTAAAGGGCCAACCACTATTCCGCACATATAACTCCCCTAGATAGTTATTCAACTAAGTACTCAATATTACTTAGTGGTTTGATTATCTTAGAAGAGTTAATCATCTTCAGCAGAGTTGTCCAAGACAACCTTGCTGAGCTCTGGTTTGATCAAAATAGAAAAATAATTGCATACAAGTGTATTCCCCCCCCCCCCATACACTTGTTATATACTCCTTTCAGGACCAACAAGTGGTATCAGAGCAGGGGTTCAAAGACCACTGCTTCTGAAAATCCATCTTGATTTTCAAAACTCACATATTTGGTGTGGTCACTAAACTGATCTCTATCTGAAATCCATCACTTATTGACTAACTGATTCTTATTGAAATATGGCCAACAACAATGTTGTTCCTCCCCCTGCTGTTCAAGGATTAGACAATATGGCCACAAATCCAGTCAACCATATTTCTCATCACAAACTGCCCATGTTTTCAATAGACAATTATGATTTCTGGAAAATTAGAATGAGGGCTCATCTTGCATCTCTTCACACTGATATGCTTAGAGTAATCACAAGAGGACCTTTTGTGTTTACTCAAACTAACCCCAGATTGACAGATGAGCAAAGAGCAGATATAAGGGAACTGATTCCCAAAGATGAAGATGACTTCACTGCTGATGAAAAGAGGAAAGATAATCTGAATTATCTTGCCATGAACACCCTCTATCAAACAATTCCAGATGCAGTTATGGGTAGAGTCTACCACTGCACCACATCCAAAGAAATTTGGGATACCCTTGCTGAAATGTGTGAAGGCACTGAAAAGATCAAGGAGAACAAGCTCCAAGTTGCTGTGCAGAAGTTTGAACAATTCTCAATGGAGTCTGATGAGTCCATTGACAAATTTGCTGGTAGATTCACTGATGTGATGAATGGAATTAATTCATTGGGCAAAGTGTACTCCAGGAGAGAAGTTGGACTAAAAAACTTGAGAAGCCTCACTCAAAAGTGGGATGTCTATGCTGTGATGATGCAGAACACCAAGGATCTCTCCTCCATGCCCATGCAACAAATCTTCTCAGAACTCAAAGCCTATGAGTTCGACCTCAATAGAAGAAAACCTGTTGAGGAACCTTCAAATCCTACTAAGGGAGTGGCATTCAAAGCCAAAGTTGCTGAACCTGAAATGCAACCCACTCCCAGATCATCAAAGTCAGTCTCAAAGACTGAAATGAAGGAAGAACTAGCCTTGATGGCTAGAAGGTTTGACAAGCTGAACACAAGGTTTGATAGATACAAGAAATTCTACCAAGACAACAAATTCAGGAGAAGATACAACTCTCCTGAAGATCAGGCCAAAGACAAAAAGCCTGAAGAAAAGAGATCAGAGGACAAGTACTCTGATAGGAGAAGGTCCAGCAGAGCTGACCCCTCATCATCAAAAGGAAGAGATGAATCCAAGAAGGATGATGATGAAGACCTGTGCTACAATTGCAAAAAGAAAGGGCATTTCCAGTATGATTGCCCTGAATTAAGCTCTAAAGAAAGAAGAGAGAGGCAAGCTAAAAGGGACAGGAAGTTCACAAATAGAAAGGCCATGATGGCTGGTGAAGAATCTGATAGTGCTGAAAGCTTCAACTCTTCTAATGGATTATTCTCCATTAGTGAAGATGATGATGATGTTTGCAACATGGCTCTTGAGGATGATGAGGTATCCTCTACTTCTAGTTCACCATCATTCATCTCACAAAACACTAGTGAGGTTAACCTGAAACTTTCCTTAGGAAAGTTGATGGAAGATTTCACTAGATTACAAGAATTTCATGACAATTGTGTGAGAGAAAATGAAAGATTGGCTACTGAACTTACCAAGAACTCTGAGGTAGCTGTTGATGTCAAGTCTACTGAGTTGTATCAACAAGTTTTGAGAGAGCTTAAGGAAGCAAATCTCAGGATAGTTGATCAACAAAAGGAGATTGATAATCAACTCCTCTCTCAGAAAAGAAAAGATTTTGAACAAAAAATTTTGAATGCCAAATTTGAAAACCTCTCACATGAATATGATATTCTTAAATCAAGTGAAGAGAGCCTGAAATTAAAGATGTCTGCTTTGAACAAATCCTCTAGAGCAATAGAGGAAATTCAAAGTTATCAAAGACCTATGGCTCAAAGAAGTGGATTGGGTTTTGATCCATTTGAATCTTCACCTTGTCTTAGTGTTGCATCTACAAGTAACACTAAGAAAATCTTTGTTAAATCAGTGGCACAACAAGCTGAAAATGAAATAATTCAACCACTGAACAAAGGAAAGGGCAAAATGAATGAAATGCCTACTCTAGTACTTCAGGAGACTAGACCCAAACCTTTGGAAAAGGTCAAGGCTTCTGAACACAAGAGGAATGTTGGTCAGCAGAGTAGACCCAATGGAAGGGCAACTCTCCTGAACAATGTTCAGAGGAGTTATCCAAGGTATAATCAGCCTAGGCCAACTCATCTGAGAAAGCCTCAGCTGAATAGACCTAAGGACAACTACCCTCAAAGGCAGAATAAAATGAGACAACCAAAACCCTTCATGCCAAAGGGTAATGGTCTTAAAAAGGCCTTTCCTCAAAGATTTCATCAAGTTGCACAAAGAACTCATAAGTTCAGGAGAGTTGACAACTCCCCTGAAACTTACAAAGTTAACACATTCACACATACTTTCCCAAAGGCATTTAAGGGAAAGACAATGTATGTTGATGCACAAGGAAATCAACTTAGCCACCTTGAATCAATCAGGGTTATTAGGCAAGTTTGGGTTCCCAAAGGTACAACTAACCTCTCAGGACCCAAAACTCAAAGGGTACCTAAACCTACCTAAATGCAGGTACCAATGGGCCACAAGAAGAGGAGCATGAACAAAAAGACAGCATGGTACCTTGACAGTGGATGCTCAAGGCACATGACTGGAAACAAGGAACTCCTCACTTACTTCATTGAAAAAGAAGGCCCAAATGTCACCTTTGGAGACAGCTCACAAGCAACTACAAAAGGTTATGGTACTTTGATGATTGGTAACATCAAAGTAACCAATGTATCTTATGTGGCTGGTCTCAAATATAATCTCCTAAGTATCAGTCAATTCTGTGATAAAGATTTTAATGTTGAGTTCTCAAGTGGAAAGTGTCTAATTAAGGATAAAACTCAACAAACATTACTGACTGGAACTAGGAAGGGAAATGTGTATTTTGCAGACTGGGACAAGTCTACTGATGCTACATGTTTCATTGCTAAAAGTTCTAGTGAACAAAGTTGGTTATGGCACAAGAGGCTAAATCACCTGAACTTCAAATCTATGAATAAACTTGCTAGAAATGCATTAGTTAAAGGATTGCCTAATCAGGTTTTCATTAAAGAACATGTGTGTAAGCCATGTCAAGAAGGAAAACAGATTAAAGCCTCATTCAAAGGTAAACCAGTCATCTCCACTAAAAGGGTACTTGAACTTCTACATATGGATCTGTTTGGACCAATTACCCCCTCAAGCATAAATGGTAGAAAATACACATTGGTGGTAGTAGATGACTTCTCTAGGTTCACATGGGTAGTGTTTCTCCTTAATAAGAAGGAAACACAAGTCAAACTACCTGAACTTCTTAAGAGATTGTCAAATGAGAAAAGCCTTAGCATTATCAAGATAAGATCTGATAAAGGCACTGAGTTCATAAATTCATACATCAATGAGTATTGCTCATCTAATGGGATAGCTCATGAAACCTCAGCATCTAGAACTCCTTAACAAAATGGAGTTGCAGAAAGAAGGAATAGGACCTTAAAAGAAGCTGCTAGAACCTTAATTGCTGATTCAAACTTACCTAAGAGGTTTTGGGCTGAAGCTATAAATACTGCATGCCATACTCAGAATAGATGTTTGATTACAAAGGGGCAAGGCAAAACCCCCTATGATCTCTGGAAATGAAGAATGCCTAAAGTGTCATATTTTCATATATTTGGTTGCAAGTGTTTCATTCACAATAATGGGAAAGAACAGTTGAAAGCTTTTGACAGCAAAGCTGATGAGGGAGTATTTCTTGGATACTCTCAAATCAGTAGAGCTTTCAGAGTCTACAACAAGAAAACCCTTATAGTGGAAGAAACACCTCATGTTGTGTTTGATGAATCTATTTCTGAGATCAGGAATGATAGTTTGGAACCTGAAGAAATCACACAGAGGACAACCAGATTGAGCCTAAAAGACAAAGACACTGAATTCATAGATGTTGTCCAAACCAATCTACCTGAACATACCACATTGGACAACTATCCTGAAGGCCATCTTCCTGAGACAAATCCTACAGATGGAAATGGTGAACTGAATGATCCAATCCCAGTTCACATCCAGGTAACAACTACCAATGAAGAAGCAGTTCCTGCTGAGGTAGTTAATGGGTCAAATAATCAAGGGGGAACTCAAAATGTTGAAAATGCCAATGTTCCTGACATTGAGGACAACACCCCTGATTGTGATCCTGAATTAGATCCTGCATTAAATTATCATGAATTCTATGATCAAAATGAGTCACCTTCAGTAGAGGTCAACTCTACTGAAGAGATCAGAAAAAGAAGGACTTGGTTGTCTGACCATCCTACTAATCTAATACTTGGTGATCCAAGTATTGGAGTCAAAACTAGAAGGTTTCATGGTGAAAGTGCTCTATTCTGTTGTTTCTTGTCAGAACAAGAACCAAGTGACATTGAGGAAGCACTTCAGGATGCAAATTGGATCACAGCAATGCAGGAAGAACTCAACCAATTTACCAGAAATGAAGTATGGGAGCTGGTTGATAGACCTTCACATCAAGATGTTATTGGAACCAAATGGGTGTTCAAGAACAAAAAGAATGAAAATGCTGGCAAAAGGATACTGCCAGCATGAAGGCATTGACTATGATGAGACCTTTGCACCTGTGGCAAGGCTATAAGCAATAAGGCTCTTCCTAGCCTACGCAGCCCACAAGAGGTTCAAAGTGTACCAAATGGATGTCAAGAGTGCTTTTCTGAATGGAGTCTTGAAAGAAGAGGTCTATGTGGAGCAACCACCAGGCTTTGAGATTGGAAACCAAGTATACAGG
This sequence comes from Galeopsis tetrahit, assembly GCA_963675135.1. Taxonomy (NCBI): domain Eukaryota; kingdom Viridiplantae; phylum Streptophyta; class Magnoliopsida; order Lamiales; family Lamiaceae; genus Galeopsis; species Galeopsis tetrahit. The sequence continues at coordinate 42,810,122 of OY776120.1, forward strand.
CTGAAGAAGGCTCTATATGGACTCAAACAGGCCCCTAGGGCTTGGTATGATACATTGTCACAGTTTCTATTGGATCATGGATTCACCAAGGGAACTGTGGACAGAACTCTCTTCAGAATCTCTGAAGGAGAGGACATCTTGCTTGTCCAAATTTATGTAGATGACATAATTTTTGGATCCCCTAATGAGAAGCTGTGTGAAAAGTTCTCCAAACTCATGCAAAGCAAGTTTGAGATGTCCATGATGGGGTTGATGAACTTCTTTTTGGGTCTACAAGTCAAGCAATCAAAGGAAGGAATCTTCATCAACCAAGCTAAGTACACCAGAGAGATGATCAAGAAATTTGGGTGTACATCAAGCAAGCCAGTGAGGATCCCAATGAATACTAATTGGAAGATGGATCCTGATGAAAGTGGTGTTCCAACCAACTCCACTGAGTATAGAGGAATAATTGGATCACTCCTCTATCTCACTGCCAGCAGGCCTGACATCACCTTTGCAGTAGGTGTTTGTGCAAGGTTTCAAGCAAATCCTAAGAAAAGCCACCTTGAGGCTGCAAAGAGGATCTTGAGGTACCTCAAAGGCACTGAAAATCTAGGCCTTTGGTACCCTGCTGATGACAATATTGAGTTAACTGGCTACTCAGATGCTGATTATGGAGGTTGCAGAATTGACAGAAAATCCACTTCAGGAACTTGTCAATTCTTAGGAAACAAACTCATATCTTGGTTTTCCAAGAAGCAAAACACAGTGGCTACCTCCACCACTGAAGCTGAATATGTTGCTGCTGGAAGTTGTTGTGCTCAAATCCTTTGGCTGAGACAACAACTCAGAGACTACAAAGTCAACTCTACTGAAGTGCCAATATTCTGTGATAACAATAGTGCCATTGCTATATCACAAAATCTTGTCTTGCACACAAGATGCAAACATGTGGATATCAAGCACCACTTCATTAGAGATCATGTGGAGAAGAAGGATATTAAGTTAGTAAAGATCCACACAGATCATCAAAAAGCTGATATACTAACTAAGCCACTTGCAGAGGCAAGGTTCCTGGAATTATCAGCAGAGTTGGGACTTCTTGATCCAGGGAAGTTGGACAAATGAGTCCAAAGAAGTTCATTCATTAAGGGGGAAATAAACTCAAACTTCAGCAGACTTGGTCAAGTCTACTGAAATTCAGAAAAGATGACCTTACTTCTTCAGGACACTTGTCCCTTGAAATTCAGGACACTTGTCCACAACTTTTCAGGACACTTGTCCATGTAGGGTCAGATAAGTTGTCTTGGCTATCAAACCAAATCTTGGTATGATAAGTACCTATTTTTGGTGATCAATGCCTATTTCGAAATCTGTCCCATTGAAATACAGTTTTCACCTTTCTGGGATTTAATTTGTCTCCCACCCAAAAGGTCACTTTCCATGCATTAAATGCCAAGATTTAACTCTTGTTTGCATTAAACTTTTTGCGACATGATCTATCTCGAAAAACCCCCAGCCTTAAACAAACATTAAAAACCACCCACGTTTTGGATAAAACAGTTCTTTCACTGTTACATTGGTTTTTGACCATTGGATCAAAAATGGACAACTCCCCTGAAATCAATCCTAGCCGTTCATTTTGGATTTCCATTTTTGCTCACCTTTGAATTGCATCAAGACCTTACCAACTCATTGACAAACATTCTTTTTAGAATATTCACAAGTCTTAAGATCCCCACAAACACTTCTTCCCCAAGTATTCAAAACCCTAGTTCAAAATTTCTTCTAACTCTCTCAATCTTTTCTCAAATCTTCTCTGCAAATTTCAATGGCCCCCAAAGTTAAACCAGAGATGCTTGTTGATTTCTCTAACAAGGCTCTAGACCTTGATTTTGGGTACTTAAGCAACAAAAACAATCTTCATTTTGAGCCAATAGTATCCTTTGAGAGTGAGGATCCTGAAATTACACCAACCTTGAGATGGTTGAGGAGAGCTGGACTTCAAAAGTTCATGGAAGAAAGACCAAGCTCTTGCTTGGAAAGCTACATGGCAGAATTCTTTGCCTTCCTCAAGTGGAGAGGCAAACCTGAAGATGGTGAAGTATCCACCATATTGTCATATACTGCAGAAGGAGAGGAAGAAGAGAGATTTCATAGAGTGAAATTCTCTTCAGAAGATCTGGAAGGAGCCTTTGGATTGCCTTATGAGGGAAGGAATCCAGAAGCTTATGGCACTGGCCATGAAGATGACATAGCTCAAGAATGGCTATTGGTTCCAGGCCCCATTTCTTCAACACAGAACAAGAAGACTCTCAAGCCAGAATTTCTTAACCTCTTTGAGGTAGTTGCTAAGAGCCTCTTAAGCAACACTAGAAGCTTGGAGCAGGTCAGCCATCCAAGAATCAGAATCATGGCTGCCATTATTGATGCCAGTGACAAGGGCATCAAGTTTGATTGGAGGACCTTCATCATGTCTGAGATGATGAAGGAAAAGGCAAAATTCAAGGTGAAAACCCACAACAAGGTGGTGCTAGAAGGGAAAATCAAGTATTGCACCAGGGCAAGCTTGTTGATTGAAAGGTTTTCCCACTACTCTCAAATGCAGACCTTTGCAAAGCCCCTCCCAGCCCAAAAGATCTTGTTCAGAAAGCTCAGCAAGAAAACTGAACAGAGAAGGATGCTTATGGCCAAACCTGCCGAAGAACAGGTTGAAGAAAAGCCTAAGATGAAGAAGAGAACCAAGGCCAGGGCTGTCAAAACAAGGAAAATGTCTCAATTGTCTTCAAGAGAAACCTCAGGAGCATCAGCTGAAGTTGATGCAGTGGCAGAAGAGGGAGTGAGTGTGCCTTCTGACCACTCAGAAGAGTTGAGGAGGAAGTACAATGAGACTAGGCAAAAGAAGAAGGGTGATAAGAGGATCAGGGAAGCTGTCCCTGAGAAGGAAGGTGAAGGAAGTGGGAGCAGTAGGGCCAGCAAGAGAAGGGCCAAGCCTACTGAAAAGGTGTTGGAGCTTCAAGAAGAAAGGTCTCTTCAATTGGCTCTAAGGGAGAGCAGAGCTGAAAGCAGGACCAAATCTAGGTCAAGAACCAACTCATCTGGTTCTGGAACTCCAGAATCCAAGATCCCTGAAGGACAACCTTTAGAGGCCAACATCCCTGAGTTTCAGAATCCTGAGCCCAACTCCCCTGAAACCCATGTTACCCCTCCCAACCAACCCATTACCCCTGTAAATCTCACTAAGAGATATTCTCCAGAAGGGAATGTGCAAAGAAGTGACATTAATGTGCTTGCAGATTTAGCTGTAGATGAGACAAGACTCCTGTCTCCCCTTGACTCATCCATGCTCAATTATTCAAAACTCTTAGAACATGCACTCAATGAGCCAACCCCCCTAAATAAAGCCCCTTCAGACTCATTGCTCTCTAAAGCAACTGAAGCACCTTCTACTGCACCAAACCCTTCTGAAGCCAACATCCCTGAATTAAACCTTCCTGAAGCCACTTTAGAAGAACCCAGAGCCAACTCCCCTATAACCCAAAGTCCCCATTCAAGTGGAGATGAGGAGGAGTATACTTATGAAAGTATGCTCAGAGGAGGAGCAAAAGCTACTGTGGACAGTTTGTATCCACAACTTGCTGAATTTCCAAGAATTCAGAAGACATTTCATGATCTAAGGATGCTTGTTGATATAAAAGACAAGTCTATGATGGAGATATCACAAGTCATCCAAGATAAGGGTGCAAACTGGTGGCAAATAGAGGAGAACATATTGCTACATTTTGCTGGAGTTTCAAAGACAAGATTTCTCATTGATGAGGAAAGTTTTGCAAAGCTAGTAGCTGATAAAATTGAGGAGGAGAAAGAAAGAAAAGCTAAGGAAATCAAACACCCTGACAGTAGCTCCAATGATGATGATTCCCCTGATGATCCCTCAAATCCTTCAAATCCCAACCCTCCTGAAACCCCTCAAGCCAACCTCCCTGAACCCTCTCAGCCCAAGTCTTCTGTAGCAGATAGACTTTCCAACCCTCCTAGAACCTACCATAGGAAAGGCTCTGTGTCATCAGAGGTGTTGACCAAGGGTGGTAACACAACCAAAGACACATCTGCCAATGAAGGTTTTTCTGAACCCAAGGCACAACCTAAAGATGTTGAGGTTCCTGTACTAGAGGCTAGTTTGATTAAGGCCTATTCAGTGTCAGAAGAGTTGGACACTGATCAGCCCTTAATCATTCAGGATGACTCAGTGGCTGCTGAGATAAGCACTGTGATCTCCCCACAACTGCCATCTTTGAACCTTGTTGAAGGTGAAGATGTTGCAGGTTTAGGAGAAAGAGTTGAAAAGGAGAGAATAGTTGAAAAATCAGAGGGAGTTGTGGATGAAAGAGAGGTAGTCATCACTAAGATAGTGAGTGTACCACCATATGAGGGTGGAATAAGTGAGGAAGGACAGGTTATTCTTGAAGTCAAATCTGAACTTCAGGAATCCCTTGATGAAAGGAGGCCTGATTCCTTGGGTGAGAACATCTTAAAAGAAGGGAGAAAAGAAAGAGTTGAAAATGAGAAGAAGGCTGCTGATGTATCAGAGTCTTATATAAAAGAAATTGAGGGTGATGAGTGTCTATTTCCTAACATGTTTGATCTGTCTAATATTGCAGGTATCTCTCTTGACCAAATTTTTGCAGATGAGTTCTTAACAGATGCACCCATCCAAGTAGATACAGGCTCAGCTCAAGCCTTACTTGGAATGCAATCAGAGAAATTGGACTCCTTGGCTCACCAAGTCCAATCTGCTCATGCTGAAACTTCAGGAGCATTGAATGAGCAAGGAAGGACTCTAGCATCTGTAGAAATGAGGCTCACTGGCTCTGAAGATGTTGTGCTACCAACCCTTGAAGCAAGGATCAATGGTGTGGAAACTGGTCTCCAAACCATTTACAATGAAGTACAAAATGCCAAATCCACTATGGAAGCCATCTCAGAGGAAGTCAAGAAAGAGAAAAAGTTGCTGAGAGACAATCATAATGCCAATGTCAAGGCTCTCAGGCTAACTGTCAAGCAAGCTCTTGGAAAGAAGACAGCACTGCAAAAGAAAAGAGCTGAAGAGCAAAGACTAGCTATGGTGAAAGCAGCCTCTGAAAAGTTTTCCCAAGAGGTATTGGCCAACATTGCTGAAGGTGCAGTGGCCAACCTCACTGAGCTTCTTAAAGCCCAACTGGATGCATCCCTGAAAGCAACCTTGGAGGAGATTGTCCAACAAAAGATGAAGCCTGTTCTAGCTTTTCTTAGCTTGAGCATGTTGGTGTGTACTGTAAAGCAAACTTTTAGTGGGCTTTTGTGACGTATATTCGATTTCCTTTTATCTGAAATAAATGGTTTTTCACATTTTTCCATTCTTTGTGATTACTTGTATGTCTGCTTATTTTGCATTGTAGACGATGTGGTGGGTTTGTAGTCACACAGAAGATCACATTGTCAGTCCCTTGTAAGATATAAACAATATTCACAACTGAGATAGTTATGGACAAAACTATTGGTTTAAGTTGTAGTATAAAGTTGTTAGTGGTTTGTCTTAGCCATTAGTTTATACTAGTGCGCTGAGGCGTATTGAATGGATCACAGATAAGACATGTTCTTCTGTTCTGACTGTTATGAAGAACTAGAGGTCTTGGTGACTTTTATGATTCTTAACCCTAAGTGTGATATTTAGATGTGTGGGGTGCTTGTTCACTACTTTGATGTATCATAGGTGAGAATCTTGGTAGATTCTTCACGCTCCGTATTTTGGGTAGTGGCATCGCTCGCATGATGTCTACTTATTGGCATTAGGGCACCGTGTCCTGTACATCCAGGCTGATGATGTCCCCTTGAGGAAACTCATAAAGGATTGTCGTATTAAACCCTACAGGTGGATTTAATCCGTACGACAACAAGGTTGAGTGGTACTACTCAAGGAATTATAGAAATTAATTATTTAAAGAAGTCCGAAGCTTTAATAATTAATGGACGTGCGATATCTTAAACACGGGGAATTATAATGTCTAATAGAAGCCCTGATTCAGTTCGGGATAGGACGGGAGTGCAACATTAATTCTCTAGTGGAATGAATTAATGTTCTCGGGCCAAATTATATGTTCTGGGCTGAACATAAGAGTAGTTGGGCCTGTAAGAAGCCCAAACCCTATACCTTCTAATGGATCCCTAGTCTGGCCCATGAACTTATGGAGATTATAAATAGGAGCCTCAAAATAGTTTTGAAACCCTAGCACACACGAAATAGAGAAAAACAACTAGGGTTTCAAGGAGACGAAATTGAGGCACCTTCTCCACGTTTGATAGCACGCCGTCCACCCGGTGTTCGAGCGAAGTTGGGAGTCAGACTAGAAGATCTGCAGATTGGAATCAACGCCTCGATCTTCAAGGGTAACAGATCTAAACTATGTTTTAGACGCATGTTTAGGTTTTATTTATTTGTTTATACGTTTGGCATCCGACAACGATCCTGGTGACGGATCGCCTTCGCCGGCGTGTTCCAGCAATTGGTATCAGAGCCTGGATTCGTGGATTGTTGGCTCTGCCTGAAACGTATGATTGTATGATTCAGTTTATTTTGTTTCACGTATGTATGCGTTTCTGTTGGTTAATTTATTTTTTCTTCTATCGCAACCCTAGTGTTATGTAATCGTTTTTCCCACCAGATAATAAGTGTGGGTAGTATAGGACTTTTTCATAGATCACTGTAGTAGGGTTTTGCTCGTTTATATTGTAATTTTTGATCGTGAGAACGGGCGGTGTCGATGGAAGATCTGAAAACAGTAATCTGAGTTTTTCGGGTTATGGCCTTGGACGGTGAAAACTGTTTTGGCCATAACTTTTGACTCGGGTGTCTGTTTTCAGCCCACAAGACCTTTTCGGAAACGTCTCGACGAGATATACAGGAGTCACAGCTATGCTGTGACGACGAGTGGCGAGGCCTAATTCAAAAGCCTTGATGAAGTTTTCTGCCAGTTTTTGTCGGTGGATGAGAATTCGAGGTTTTTCCATTGCGTGAGAGGCCGATGCGAGGCATCCGTCCGCGCCACTGTTTTTATCATTGTAATAGCTTATAATAGGCTGTTTTTGATAAGTTTTCAAGGGTTTGCGATAGATGTGCATTTATTTATTTTTGCCTATATTTATCGCATCTTGTATTGTTATGGCATGCATGTATTAATTTTTGTTAATTTGCTATGCCAATGAATAATCTTCATGTTAAAATGACTAAGTGAGATAATTAAATTTTAATTAATTTATAGGCCTCCACAATTGGTCTTTAAGTAAGGTGTATGTTGCTCGTGGGACCTTGGGAGTCTTCCCCTAACGGGTGCAACATTCACGAGCTTACTAGTTAAGACTTCTAATAAAACTGTTTTAATCTTTAGATGAAGTGTGTGATCTTCCCTAACGGATGTGTCATCCATGAGTTCATCAGTAAAGAATAATTCAAGATAACTGTTGTTAAATTGTGGTCATCACTTAGATGTGAATTTGAATATAACCCCCCAACGGGGTCACTGTTCTAGTTCACATGGCCAGTTAAAGTTCGACTGTTAATTTCATTCGTCATAAGGATAAGTTGACGTGATATTGAGATTAAAGACTGAATGTCTGGTCAATGAATACATGTGTAAACGACCACCCTAACGTGGCTTGCATATGTGTTTGTTGGGCTGTTGGAGGTTGTGTTGAATATTGGTTTTGAAGGTTTCCAATGTTTTATGCTTCAAACTTATGTGATTCATTGCTTGCATTTTATTTATTTCAGATACATTATGGTGACATTCAACCCACTTATGGTTATCTTAAATCAAAATAAGCTTGTTGGTCAAAATTACTTGGATTGGAAAAGAAATTTGGACATTGTCCTAGTTGCTGATGAGTACAAGTTTGTACTCGATACACGTGCTCCTGCCCCTTTGGGAGCTGAATCTACTGAAGAGCAAAGGGAGGCTCATAAGAAGTGGCACAAGGCTGATGAGATGGCTCGTTGTTACATTTTGGCCTCGATGTCAAATGTTTTACAACAGCAGCATCAAACTATGTCTAGTGCCGCAGCTATGATGTTGAGCCTCAAAGAGCTTTTTGGTGAGAAAGATAGGGCTGCCCGCTTTGAGGCTATGAGGAAGATCATGTCAACCTCTATGCCAGAGGGAGCGTCCGTGAGGGACCACGGTCTCAAGATGATGGAATATCTGAATGAGATTGAGGTCCTCGGAGGGTTAATCGATAATGACACCAAGATCGATATGATCCTACACTCGCTCCCAAAGTCTTTTGGGAACTTCCGTGTAAACGCGATCATGAGTAAGAAGGATTATACTTTAACCGAGCTTCTTACGGAATTGGTCGCGGTGGAGGGTCTCATGGGTAAACGACCACAAGCCAATGTTACTGTTCAGGCTGGACCTTCTTCGTCTAATGGCAAGAAGAAGAAAAAGCCTTTACAGAAAAAGGGTGGTGGTGAAAGCAGTGGGAGCAAGAAACTAGCACCTTCTGGTGGCGTGAAAAAGCCGAAGGGCAAATGTTTCAAGTGCAACAAGACGGGACATTGGAAGTCTGATTGTCCTCTTTTGAAAAAGGACAACTCTGGTACGTCTCTCGCTTTAGTTGTTGAAACATGTTTTGCGGCTTGTTCTGCCTTTTCTTGGGTAGTAGATACAGGAGCCACTGACCATGTTTGTTATACCTTGCAGGGGTTTCTGCAGACAAGGGAACTGAGTGAGGGCGAGATTACTATTAGTTTGGGCAATGCTGCGATAGTATCAGTGGTTGCAGTGGGAGACGTGCACTTATGTTTTTCTAATTCTGTTTTAGTATTAAAGAACGTTTTATACGTGCCGAATTTTCGGAGAAATTTAATTTCTGTTTCGAAGTTATTTTTGGATGGATGCTCAGTTGTTTTTAATGACAATGTTGTTATTATGAGAAATGACTCTTTAATCTGTTCTGGCACGTTAGAAAACAATCTTTATACTATTATGTGTGCATATCATACTGTGACTGAAGCTCATTCATCATCATCATTAAATAAGAGAAAGGAACCTTCTAAGTTGAATCAAACATACCTTTGGCATCTAAGATTGGGTCATGTCAACCTAAGAAGGATTCAAAGACTAGTAAGTAGTGGGTTTTTGGAGTCTCTCCAAGTGGAACCATTCTCAGTCTGCGAATCCTGTTTGGAAGGCAAGATGACCTCGAGGCCTTTTAAGGCCAAGGGTAATAGGGCTAATGATGTGTTGGAATTGATTCACTCTGATTTGTGTGGGCCTATGACTGTTCAAGCTAGAGGAGGCTTTGAGTACTTCGTCACTTTCATTGACGATTACTCAAGATATGGATACATCTACCTGATGCGCCACAAGTCTGAATGCTTTGGCAAGTTCAAAGAATTTAAGGCAGAAGTGGAGAACCGTCATGGTAAGAGTATCAAGTCACTGCGTTCTGATCGTGGTGGCGAGTACCTTAGCAATGAATTTAGGCAATACTTATTAGAGAACGGGATTAGATCCCAGCTCTCCGCGCCTGGTACTCCGCAACAGAATGGCGTGGCTGAGAGAAGGAATAGGACTCTATTAGATATGGTGAGATCGATGATGAGTTATGCTTCATTACCTACCTCTTTTTGGGGTTATGCCTTGGAAACAGCAGCGTACCTTCTAAATTATGTACCTTCTAAAGTGGTTCCAAAAATCCCGATTGAATTGTGGTCTGGGCGAAAGCCTAGTCTAAACCACATTCGGATTTGGGGTTGTCCAGCACATGTGCTGAACAAGGAAGCTGATAAGTTGGCACCTAGAAATGAAGTACGGTTGTTTGTAGGATACCCTAAGGGAACGAGAGGTGGTTATTTTTATAGTCCTAATGATCAGAGGGTGGTGGTGAGTACCAATGCCCGATTTTTAGAAGAAGACTATATGAATGAGCATAAGTCCAATACTGAGATCATTCTAAATGAGTTGAGAGGAGACAATGGCACACCGAGTGTGCAAGAGGAAATACCACAAGAGACTGCACAACGTGGCGACTCTGATGAACCTTTGTATACATTGCCTCGTCGTAGTGGGAGGGTTGTTCGCCAACCTGATCGTTTCATGTTTGTGGGAGAGTCTATTGACTTGATTCCAAGCGATGAACATGATGATAACGACCCCTGGACATACAAAGAGGCAATCAAAGACAAAGATGCAGAGTCTTGGCACAAGTCCATGGATTCAGAAAGTGAACTTCCCCACGATAAGAAAGCTGTTGGGTGTAAGTGGGTCTACAGACGTAAGAGAGGGTCTGTTGGGCAGATTACTGCTTTTAAAGCACGGTTGGTGGCAAAGGGTTTTACCCAGAAAGAAGGAATCGACTATGACGAGACCTTCTCACCAGTAGCCATGCTAAAATCGATCCGGATTCTCTTATCCATAGCTAATCACATGAACTATGAGATTTGGCAAATGGATGTTAAGACAGCTTTCCTTAATGGAAATTTGGATAAGGACATCTATATGCAGCAACCCGAGGGTTATGTGAAGAAAGGCCAAGAGCATCTAGTCTGGAAGCTGAAAAAGTCTCTTTATGGGCTAAAACAAGCTTCCAGGTCTTGGAACATTCGTTTTGATGAGGTGATCAAATCTTTTGGATTTGAACAATGTCAAAATGAAAGTTGTGTGTACCAGAAGAGTGACAGAGACGTAGTGGTATTCTTAGTACTATACGTAGATGATATTCTTCTTATTGGCAACAATGTGAAAGTATTATCAGACGTAAAGGTGTGGCTTTCAGAACAGTTTCAAATGAAGGATATGGGAGAAGCATCGTACATTCTTGGTATTAAGGTCACTCGTGATCGAAAAAAGAGAATGTTGTGTTTATCTCAAGCGTCTTACATTGATACTGTGATTGCTCGTTTTGGCATGCAGAATTCCAAGAAGGGTGTACTACCTTTCAGACATGGAGTCCCTCTATCTAAAGATATGTGTCCTAAGACACAGAAGGAGATAGAGGAGATGGCTAAGGTTCCTTATGCTTCGGCTGTAGGAAGCCTTATGTATGCGATGCTGTGTACGAGGCCTGATATTTGTTATGCAGTCGGCATGGTAGCAAGATATCAGTCTAACCCTGGTCAAGGACACTGGACTGCTGTTAAGCATATTCTCAAGTACTTGAAAAGGACTCGAGATTATATGCTAGTATACCAGTCAAATAGTTTGATTACTTTGGGTTATACCGATTCAGATTTCCAAGCTGATCGAGATGAACGGAAGTCAACCTCGGTTTATGTGTTTATGCTGGGAGGCGCAGCCATATCTTGGAGAAGTGTGAAGCAGAAATGCATCGCGGACTCCACTATGGAAGCCGAGTACGTAGCTGCCTCAGAGGCCGCAAAGGAGGCTGTTTGGCTGCGTAATTTCTTTCTGGAATTAGGGGTATCTCAGAGTATGCCGATGTGTATCACTGTTTATTGTGATAACGCAGGTGCAGTGGCAAACTCGAAAGAACATAGAGCCCACAGAGCAAGTAAACACATAGAGCGAAAGTACCACATTATACGAGATATCGTAAATCGAGGAGACGTGGCTGTAGCTAAGATTGCGTCGTTGGATAACTTGGCTGATCCTTTCACAAAGACGCTAGCAATAAAAATCTTTGAGAAACATGTAGAGGGTCTTGGTTTACGATGTATTACAAGCTAGACTTTGAGTATAAGTGGGAGAAATGTTGATGTCTTTATGTGTATACTAAAAGTTAAGCTTTAATATAAGTGGGAGATTGTTGGTGTATACTGTAAAGCAAACTTTTAGTGGGCTTTTGTGACGTATATTCGATTTCCTTTTATCTGAAATAAATGGTTTTTCACATTTTTGCATTCTTTGTGATTACTTGTATGTCTGCTTATCTTGCATTGTAGACGATGTGGTGGGTTTGTAGTCACACAGAAGATCACATTGTCAGTCCCTTGTAAGATATAAACAATATTCACAACTGAGATAGTTATGGACAAAACTATTGGTTTAAGTTGTAGTATAAACTTGTTAGTGGTTTGTCTTAGCCATTAGTTTATACTAGTGCGCTGAGGCGTATTGAATGGATCACAGATAAGACATGTTCTTCTGTTCTGGCTGTTATGAAGAACTAGAGGTCTTGGTGACTTTTATGATTCTTAACCCTAAGTGTGATATTTAGATGTGTGGGGTGCTTGTTCACTACTTTGATGTATCATAGGTGAGAATCTTGGTAGATTCTTCACGCTCCGTATTTTGGGTAGTGGCATCGCTCGCATGATGTCTACTTATTGGCATTAGGGCACCGTGTCCTGTACATCCAGGCTGATGATGTCCCCTTGAGGAAACTCATAAAGGATTGTCGTATTAAACCCTGCAGGTGGATTTAATCCGTACGACAACAAGGTTGAGTGGTACTACTCAAGGAATTATAGAAATTAATTATTTAAAGAAGTCAGAAGCTTTAATAATTAATGGACGTGCGATATCTTAAACACGGGGAATTATAATGTCTAATAGAAGCCCTGATTCAGTTCGGGATAGGACGGGAGTGCAACATTAATTCTCTAGTGGAATGAATTAATGTTCTCGGGCCAAATTATATGTTCTGGGCTGAACATAAGAGTAGTTGGGCCTGTAAGAAGCCCAAACCCTATACCTTCTAATGGATCCCTAGTCTGGCCCATGAACTTATGGAGATTATAAATAGGAGCCTCAAAATAGTTTTGAAACCCTAGCACACACGAAATAGAGAAAAACGGCTAGGGTTTCAAGGAGACGAAATTGAGGCACCTTCTCCACGTTTGATAGCACGCCGTCCACCCGGTGTTCGAGCGAAGTTGGGAGACAGACTAGAAGATCTGTAGATTGGAATCAACGCCTCGATCTTCAAGGGTAACAGATCTAAACTATGTTTTAGAAGCATGTTTAGGTTTTATTTATTTGTTTATACGTTTGGCATCCGACAACGATCCTGGTGACGGACCGCCTTCGCCGGCGTGTTCCAGCAGAGCAGTGATAGGATGCAGAATATACATGATGAAAATGTATACTTGTTGGAGGAAATGAAATCCCTAAACCAGGCCCAATCCCTGATGGCCTCAACAATGAGTGACCTAAAGCCCCAGTGTTTTGATGCTGCCAAAAAGGGGGAAAGGGAAAGAGCTAGAGCAAAAGGTGCCTTGGTGATTGGGAGCCCAGTCAAAGGGAAAGACAAAGCTGCTGAAGGAAAAGGAAAAGAGCCTGAAGTGCTGAACTTGGAAGAATTGAATGAAGAAGAACAATTAGCACTTGCAGTAAAGAATTCTATGGCCTCAACTCAAGAAGAAAGGATGAGGTTACAACAAAGACCAGGTGGTGAAGTGTCTGGTTTGGACAAAGATGATGAAGGTGTCCAAACTAGAGGAAAGATCAAGAGGGCAAAAGGAAAGAAAAGACAAGTTGAAACATTCACTGACTTTCCTAGCAGTCTTGATCTTCCACCTGAATTCAGAATTGATGAGGATGAGCCTACATCAAAGAAAGCCAAAACTGCTGAAGAGCCCAAAGCTGCTGAAAAAGACAAGTCTTCTGAATCTGACAAAAGTGCTGAAGGTCCCAAGTCCACTGAAGACATTGAAGAGCTATTTGCTGAAGGATTTGGACCTGAACCAAAGAAGAAGACAACTGTCCTAGCCCATGATCCATCAAAGCTGTTTCATGAAGGGTATGGCAAAGACCCTGAAACACAACAGAAACTGGCCATGATGAGGGCCCAAGAGAAAATGGATCTGATGGAAGAAGCCAACAGAGCAAGAGATAAGAGAAGAGCAAACTTTCAAAAACCAAGAAGGAGAAGAGCAACTTACAGCAAGATGAAGCCTCAGCTTCTAATCCCAATGGACACCAAATATCCACACTTGGATAAATGGGTACCAATTCAACTGAATGATACATGGGAAGAGGCTAAAAGGGAGTTTGTCTATGACTATTATGTCATTGACAGATGGAATGGAGGAGATGCAAACTCTGCCTTCACTGAGTTCATGCTGGAATACTACAGAGAATTGTATCAACAATTACTTGCAGCTGCTGACATTGCAAGAATTGAACTCAATGCTCCCAAGCCTATCATCTATATGCCTCCAAAGCTTGATGGATGGATTGACCAAGCAAGAATCCTAAGGGAGTTCACAGAAATTCTGAAGCTGAACAAGATGACCCTTGGACCCAAAGGAACTAACCAGGAAGCCATGGAACTCAAGAAGAGAGTGTGGGCACAATATGGGATGAACCCACCTCCTGAGGATGATCTCTAAGAATGGCTAAGTCTTCTGACTCTTTCTGGATGAAAAATTATCTTATCTGAAGATATTTTTGCTATATGGTCAAATCTGCCGAAGTTTGGACAAGCCTGCTGATATGTGCATTGACATGCTGTCTGCTCTGATATGGTTAAGAATGATCTGATACAAGAATTGATGCATTCTACTTTGATATCTGGAATATCTTGTATTAGTTAGCTCTGATACCTGATAGCTCTGATACTTGAAATAGCTTATTTTGCTATGATCCTATGTTTAGTATGCATATCTTGATAATTTCATGCTCTGATAAGTTATCTTCAACTATCAACATGCTTGTAATGACCTTTTATATGAATGATAGTTGAACTACTTTTGAATCAAGATACATTATTACAGAAATTTCTCTATGCCTATCTGTGAAACCTACTTGCAACAAAACAGTGAATACACTAACACATTGTCTTTTCAGGAATATTGATCTTAGTCATGTCTTCTGAAGATATGTGTAATAGGTGTAGACAAGTCACTTTTGCTTAAAATGTGTAGGTTTTGGCATCATAAAAAAGGGGGAAATTGTTGGGAATAAAATGATACATGTTTTGATTAAATACCAAAACCCCCTGAGACATGCCTAAGTCAAATTTATAGTGTTCTAAAAATGTTAGAACACATAGCATAAGGCTAGATGAGAAGCTGAAATGTTAGGCAGCTCTTAAAACAATTAGATGCACAATTTGAGGGGGAAACTATGCTTTGAAGAAGATCTAGATCAAGTCCCCTCAAGGCTCAAATTCTGGAACAATCACTTAAGAGCAAGGACACTCTATGGAAAACCAAATGCTCTGATCAGGAGAGTTGTCCAGAGAAGATGTTCTTATGTGAGAACAAGATTGTAAAGCTCAAAGGACAAGTCCAATAAGATGCTCTGATCAGGAGAGTTGTCCAAAGAAGCTAGCCATATGCAAGAACAAGTTTACCTAGCTCAAAAGGACAAGACTACTCAAAGGTTTTGATCAGGAGAGTTGTCCAGAGAAGCCAACTCTATGTGAAAAGTGGTCTGATGCTAAAAGACCAAATATGCTGATCAGAAGAGTTGTCTCAGCATGATTAAATCAGAACAGATGCTCTAAAGGTTGAAGGTCAACTATGCTGAAGTATTAGAGACAACCATACCCTAAAAGAAATGCAATGCAACATGCTAAGATCATCTTGAAGTGAAATAAAGGGAAAGAGCCAAGTCATCTAAAGAAGAGCAAGCCAACCTTGCTCATAAGCAAGACTGCTGATAGTGATAAGAAGAGTTGTCCACTTGATAAGGAATGTTGTCCTATCATTGGATCAACCTTCAGAAGCCATGTCCAAGTCCTAACAAGAAGTCAAACATTGGGAAAAGTGCAAGAGAATGAAGACAAAGTCTTACAAGCCGTTTATTACCCAAATGAGGACATGTCACTATCAAAAATCTGTCTTCCAGTTTGAAGAACTCAAGGAAGACATTTATAGCAATTTGGGGCTGCCTCTCCAACGGGCAAATCCTCCATTTTGTCTATAAATACAGAAGTGTAAAGACCATTTGAAAGTATCCAACTGACCTCAACCTTGACAAGAATATCCAAATATCCTACAAGTCAAAGTGCTTTCAAAGCTGTCAAAAACTATCTTAGTCTTCAAACACTTCTTCTAAGCTAATCCCAATTGTATATCCATACATAAGCTTAGAGAGATATCCTATCCTTATACCTTGATCTTCATTGGAAAGGATATCTCATTAGTTGGAACCTTACTTCAATCCTTACCCCTTTCAAGAAAGAAAGTGAGAAGGTTGTAGTAGTAGAAGTGGTAGGAGCTAACTGTTGAGAGAAGAACAATTCAGTTCTGAGTTGAGAAGAGGGTACTAGGACTCTAGACATCCTAGGGATCAATTCACCAAGGAGTGGTGTTCTTGATCAAGTGCACCTTGGCACTATAAAACAAGTTAATTCCAAGAGAGAAGGAATTATCCTGTTAAATCAGGGAAAGTGGATGTAGGAGCTTGAGTCTCTGAACCACTATAATCTCCTGTGTTGATTTACTCTACAAGTACTTACATTCATTCAACACTGCACACAAAACTGATCTTTCAAAGATACCTATTCAAAGACTGTGCAAAAACTGATTTGGACAAGTTCCCTGAAACTTAACTGGACTGTCTTGGATTGCCAAAGTAATTTCAGAATTTTAAGGAGTCTAAACTTAAAGGGCCAACCACTATTCCGCACATATAACTCCCCTAGATAGTTATTCAACTAAGTACTCAATAGTACTTAGTGGTTTGATTATCTTAGAAGAGTTAATCATCTTCAGCAGAGTTGTCCAAGACAACCTTGCTGAGCTCTGGTTTGATCAAAATAGAAAAAGAATTGCATACAAGTGTATTCCCCCCCCCCCCATACACTTGTTATATACTCCTTTCAGGACCAACAAAGTCTATCTCTGAATTGCAAATCTTTCTCTATTTCTCAAACCCGCTGAATCAGTCCATCTCTGAATTGTATTGAACAAATGATGAGTGCTTCTGGTTTGCATATACTTCAAATTAAGGAATTACCCAGAGGGCTGCGAAGGAGAAAGGGATCAGTGAGATTGAGCTTGAGGCGCCATAGCTGATCCTAATTTCTTCAAATCCACCTTTAAATCTACCTATTAATAATCCAAATTAGATATTTTCTTGAATTATCCTCTTCATCATTAACATCAGTCTTCTCAAATTGACCAAAATTAACATTGATTCTGTATTATTCGAATTGTGAATTGAAAAGGGAAAGTCAAGCGAATTAAACCAATTCTCACGATCTTTGCATAAATTGAAAACAAACGATATTAGAGTGTGTTAACTGTTAAGGAATGTATTATATTTTCAATTAATTAAATAATTATATTAAAAAGATAAGGGCATAATGGGTTATTTACATTCAATTTTGTCCTTATTTTAAATTATTAGAATTTTTGTTCTTAATTGGATAAGTGTCTATAGGAATGACCCTTTTTATAAAAATTCTCATTTTTTTAATGGTGTTGCACTTTTCAATTGTAGTGTCTTACACTTTTCATTAAAATTGTGTTGCACTTTTCAATTATAGTGACTTACACTTTTCATTAAAAATTGTGTTACACTTTTCAGTAATATTGACTTGCATTTTTCTGTTATAATAACTTACATTTTTCATTAAAAAATGTGATACTAACTTACACTTTTTAATAATATTGTGTTGCACTTTTCAGTAAAAATATTGTGTTGCACTTTTCAGTTATAAGAACTTACACTTTTCATTAATATTGAGTTTTACTTTTCAGTTATAATAACTTACACTTTTTAATAAATATTATGTTGCACTTTTCAGTAAAAAAATGTGTTGCACTTTTCAGTAAAAAAATGTGTTGCATTTTTCAGTAAAAAAATGTGTTGCACTTTTCAGTAAAAAACTGTGTTGTACTTTTCAATTATAACTACTTACACTTTTTAATAAAAAAAGTGTTGCACTTTTCAGTTATGATAACTTACTGTTGGTCCTTTATGGAGTATGACACAAGTGTATGGGGGGTGGGGGGTGGGGGAATGCACTTGTGTATGAAAATTTAAACATTTTCAACAGATTTACTTACCAGGATAGTTGTCTGACAACCTTTCTGAGTGAGTAACTTTTAATAGATAATCAACCTACTGAAAACTATGAAGTGATCAGTTGGACAATTTCTGAAAAACCAGTTTATCAGGGACTTTGTCCAAAACTGTTTTGCTTAACTTTACTGATCTAAAACCTTTCAAGAGAATCTTTGTGTGCAATGTGAGTTGATAAAAGAATGTAGTAAGTAAATAACACATCAAGTTATAGTGGTTCAGAGACTCAAGCTCCTACATCCATTTTCCCTGATTGAACAGGATAATTCCTTAACACCTGGAATTAGCTTGTTTTATAGTGCCAATGTGCACTGATCAACAACACTCTCTTAGTGCTTTGATCCCTAGGATAAAATGAGTCCTAGTGCTCAACTTCTCTGAGTTAAGACTGTATTTCTCACTTAACAGTGCTTAACTCCTCACTTCTTCAACAAACACTACTTCACTTAAGAGGTAAGAGTTTGGGGTTTGGTTCCAACTAAGTGAGATATCGTTTACAGTAAGAACAGTGTAAAGGGTTAGGATATCTCTATGCTAAGCTTGGATTTTACAAGGTTGACTTAGCTAGAAGTGATCAGAAAACTTGGGAATGTAAGTAATAAGCTTTGTTTCCTTGAATGCTTGACAGTAGTTTGATAGAAGATAGTTGGATACTTGAATCCTTGAATCACTTCTGTATTTATAGATCAATTTGATCATCTATCCGTTGGAGAGATAGACTTTCAAATTGTCTATTTGCAGCTCCATTGAAACGGCTATTTAGAGCACCCTTCTATTGTCCACTGTGTAAGAAGGTTCTTCAATGGTTGCTTGAATGAATGTGTTGACTTCTGAAAAATGCGGCTGAGTAGACTTGTGTCAGTTTCCAAACTTGCACATTTTACAAGGTTAATTGTGGCAGAACTTGTACTTTCTCAAACGGTCAGATGGGACAAGTTCTCTAAACATTCTTGCTGCAGATGGAATGTTCTTTAATTCATTCAAGTTTTCAGTCTTTAATACTTCTAAGTTTTCAATGCATGTTCAGGCTTGATGGCTTTAATGCTTCATTA
This sequence comes from Galeopsis tetrahit, assembly GCA_963675135.1. Taxonomy (NCBI): domain Eukaryota; kingdom Viridiplantae; phylum Streptophyta; class Magnoliopsida; order Lamiales; family Lamiaceae; genus Galeopsis; species Galeopsis tetrahit. The sequence goes on from OY776120.1 coordinate 42,829,131, forward strand.
ATGTTGTCTTCTGAGACAGTAGCATTCAATGCTCTTGATCTTCTAAGACTTCAACTTGATCTGTCATAGCCCTTATATGTGCCTTTCTTTTATTATCAGTTCAGGCTACTTGCTTGAGCTTAGGTCATTCAGCCATGTTGTCCTCTCAGTAATCTTGTCTCCATGTATTCAGCAAACTTGAGCTAATAGACTAAGACTGATAAGCTGCCTAACATACCAGTTTGGACAACTAACCTGAACACTAAGTAACTCAACAAATCTGAGTATTTAGACTTAGGCATTTTTACTGTCTCAACTATCCTGAGACAACTAGACTGATATTCTATCTATTTATCTATCTCAACTAAGCTGACCATCATCATTCAGGGGTTTTGGTATTTTAATCAAAATCAATTCATTTCCCAACAATTTCCCCCCTTTTGATGATGCCAAAACCTATTTACAAAGGAAACTTGACTTATACTACACTGTCTTTAGGTAAGTTGATCTGATCAATTTTCCTAAAATAAACTGTTAGTACAATAATAAATCAAGTATATAGGTTAGGTCAGAGTAATTGAGATAATGAGTTGTTATCTCTTGATAAAAGTATTTATCATTTTCATATATGTGATAGAGCATTACAGATCAGAAAATTGAAAGGACTAACTATGTTGAACTGAAAGACAGAAATAACTTAACAAGTAAACAACATGATAGGAATATTAAAAAGGGGAGGGGAGAAACTTATCCATTCAGAGGGAACCATCATCTTGTGGGGCAATGCCATACTGAGCCCACACTCTCTTCTTCAGTTTCCAAATCTCCTGATTAGTCCTCTTAGGACCAAACTCCAGCTTCTCCATCTTCATTATGGAGATGAATTCCTCTAGGATCTTTTCTTCATCAATTAAGTTCCCACTGAACTTAGGAGTAATGTACAGAATGGGACCTGGTGCCTTGAAGTCTATCCACTACTACACATTTGGCTTTGGAAAGCTTTAAAAAAGGGTCTTGGAGAGCTTTTAAACGAGCTCTCCAAGTGGGAGCTGTGCAAGTTAAATTGCACTTGGAGAGCTCTTTTTAAAGGCTGTGCAAGAGAGGTTTTAGACAGCGGTTTTGAACCGCTGTCCAAGTAAAGTCACTTGGACAGCGGTTCATAACCGCTGTCTATGTGTATTTTTTTTTTGACTTGGATAACCGCTGTCTAAGTGAATTTTTTTTTTCAATTTTTTTTTAAATAATTATTTTATATTTTATAAATCAATTTTATACAAAACCAAATTTATTTATATACCAACAAATAAATTTTATATTTTAAAAATCCATTTTATACAAATTCATTTTATACACGTCAAATACCAAAAAAATAAATAAATAAACGTACACTAACATACGTTCAATTAATATAAACACAAAAAAACATTAAATATCATCAAAAATGTATAAGTTAATATATTAAATGCAACAAAAGTTATACTAGCTACTTATTAAGCCTATACAAAAATCGATTGTACAGGTACCTGATCCAATCTTTTTTCCATTTGTCCATTCTTTTGCCTTTGTAAGTGTTGAGCGGACGGGCATAGACAAACTGCAAACAACGATCAATCAATATAGTTAGATATATAGTATATGAATTTTTATTCAATCAATAATAATTTAAATAAATCAATAAATTGACTTACAGTGTTAGGATTAATCTCCAATCCAGAAAAATTGATTATATCCTCAATATAACAACATACAAAATGTCCACAATGGTCTCCATCACGTTGCCTCGGAACCTGTTATGATTAGCAATTATAAGCATGCGTGCATTACAATTATGATTATTTTCTATTAATTTGATAACGTACTATATTAAATTACCTTAACATCTATCCAACTCACTTTATTGAAACTAGATCTTGAGGTTTGATTGTGAAGGCGACTCCGATACATCGTCATCACACTGTTATTATTATAATTAAAAAAAATAGATTAAATATGCATAATTTTAAAAGTAAAACAAATCATTATATTAGAATATAAAAAATGAACTTACGCTTCCATGTATGACATGAGATCACGACGATTTGCAACCACCCCATCAACAGCTGGGTCCATAAAAAAGACACTTAATGTCTTCATATTAATGACGACCAACACCCAATGGTTCCTATATTATATTAAGAATATTAAAATTGACTGCAAATGTGCAAATAACATATTACGCATACAAATTTTAACGAAGTGTTTATTGTACGTACTCACCCCATATTTGTTGGCCAAAAAATGAGATGTTCTCTCCCACTTAACCCCAGCATATGTTAGACTATCCCTTCCATGCCATGTGTCTTGAGCAACTCTAATTGAATTTTGAGTAGCCCCTGCATCCCAAAAAAATCATATGCGTCACACTTATATGCTGATGATGTTTTAAAGACTGGTAATAACAAAATTCCAAATATTGGCTGATGGTATGTTACCTCCAGCAATATATTCAACTTTGAACTTAGATGACATTTCATCATACCCGAGAATACATAAATAAAGAATTACATCAGCGACTAATGACATTAATCATTGTTAGTTGAATTACGAACCAAATTCACATAGTTTAATAGAGTTTCATCTTTGAAAATTCATAACTTGGAGCAACTTTATTCCATTTAAACTATTGAATCAGTAGCCTGAAGATGAATAATCATAAGAACATGGTTTTAGCAAGCTATGATCTAAAAAGGAGAAAGAGAAAACACCTTGTTAGCCATTCTTAACAGTTAGACCTAGTGATGATCTTTCTACACTGGTGTTACAGTTATACATTTCCTATGAAGAATAACTCGAATTCAAACTTGAATCCTTCGAATATATGGGTCATGAAATGTTGAAGGATTTCATAGGCTAAACTGTTATGACAATACATGTTTCAAAACTGCTCAAACTATATAAGATCTTAGGTTAAACCGCGTTCAAAGCACTGGATCCTTAGATCCTACATATTTTGGTATATCGACGAAGAAGCATTCAGACTGCAAAGTATATTCTATAATCTGATAACTCATACCCTAAAATACAGATTGCATAAATGGGGGAAAAAATGAACTACTCACATTGGTACGTGCTTCTCCTCGGCGAGGATCGCATTGTTCAATTTAACATCGTACCTGTAGTGAAAAGAAAACAGATTAGTCGTAATCGATTCTACCAAATAACGATGACAGTGATTCGTATATATTCAACAAATGCTAAATCCAAGATCTAAAAACACGAGCTGAAAACACAAGATTTATACACAAAAAAAAAGCTATAATTTCACACAGATCTATGAAACTGAAAGCACGAATGATACGGAGTAATAAACATAAAATAAATCCAGATCTCAAGCTCGAAAAAGCATTAAAATCAAAACACGCAGAGCAATGTGATGTGAGAAAGTAAAAGTCGACGGCGACGTCTGGAGAGGAAGTCGACGGCGACGGCTGGAGAGGGGGTTGACGGCGACGGCTGGAGAGGAGGTTGACGGCGACGGCTGGAGAGGAGGTCGACGGCGCGAGGAGGAAGAGGAAGGGAGGCGACAGCGCGACGAGAGAGAGGGAGGTAGGCGACGGCAGATTTGGCTTCACAAATACTCTGTGTTTATTTTTTTTTTAATTTTAGGTTAAACGCGTTTGTGGGATTTGGGGGAGAAGACCAGACTTCAATTCGCGTAGTGGTGACTGGTGAATTAATATTAAATGGGGGATTAATTGAATTAATTAATAAATCGAGAAACTCTCTTGCAGAGCGGTTAAGAACCACCTTCCAAGTGTTATCTTGGAGAGCGGTTCAAAACCGCTGTCCAATGCGGGCTTGTAATGCGGTTCTCAACCACTGTCTATCTTATTTTATTTTTTTTATAAAACCGCTCTCCAAGTGCTATTTTGGAGAGCTTTTCGAAAAAAGAGCTCTCCAAGTGCTATCTTGGAGAGCTTTTTGAAACAAGAGCTCTCCAAGTGCAGCTCTCCAAAGCCAAATGTGTAGTAGTGATCCTTGCTATGTCAACTGCTGCAAACAGCTTTTGATACAACTCCCTGTAGTTGTCAAACATTAACTGAGCAAAGATTTCTTCCACATTTTCACCAAACCATTTGCCTATGATATAGAAATCATAGACAAATCTCCTTTTGGCCTCTTCCCACTCATCATTCAGCTGAATAGGCACCCACTTATCATGATGAGGATATTGAGTATCCCATCTCTACAATAGTTGTGGTTTCAGCCTTCTATAGGAAGCTCTTCTCCTTGGAGCTTTGAAGTTTTCCCTTCTTGCATCTCTTGCCTTGTTGGATTCAACCAACTGCTCCATCTTCTCTTTAGCTCTTTGAAGAGCTAGCTTCTCTTGTGTTTCAGGGTCTTTGCCAAAACCCTCCTCAAATAGTTTGGATGGATCATCAATAAGTTTGGGCAACCTTGCTTCAGGCTCTTTGTCTTCAGTTCCTTCTTCAATGTCTTCTTCTTCTCTTTCTTCTTGAATTTCAGGCAATTTGACTGTCTTTTTCAATATCTTTGATTTTCTGACTTGAGTTTCTTCTTCAGTTTTGAAATTCAGCAGGCAAGGTTAGGCTTGTTGGAAATGAGGTGAAGGTTTGCTCTTTTCTCTTCCTTCCAGTATCTTTGGATACCTTCCCCCTCACTTGAATGTCCTTCTCCTTGGGATCTATTCCAGCAGATTCTCCTCCAGGCCTTTGCTCCCATCTGGCCTGATCTTCCAACACAGAAGCCATAGACTTCTTTAGTGCAATTTGAATCTGCTCCTCCTCAGTCAGATCTTCAAAATTCATTGGCTTATTGCCTTTTCCCACATCTTCTTTTTCCTCTGCTTCAGGCATTTTGTCTTTTCCTTTGGATTCTCCAATTTTAAAGGTTCCTTTGGCCCTTGCTCTTTCTCTTTCCCCCTTTTTAGCATTATTAAAACACTGGGGCTTTAAATCACTCATGGTGACTGAGAGATGAGTCTGAGCATAGTTGAGAAATTTGATTTCTTGAAGGAGATATACATTCTCATCATGTATATTCTGCATTTTATCACCAGTCATGCTTAAGAAGGCATGAACTGGCTTCATCTTTTGAGCAACAATCTCATCCAAAGTGGCCTTCAAAGATTGATCAAGTTTGGCTTGCAACAGATCAGTGAGGTTGGTCACAACTTGATCAGAGACTTTGGTCATAAGTTCAAGGGTGAACTTTTCAGCAGCTTCTTTGACCATGGCAGCCTTCAACTCCTCTGACTTCTTTCTCTGTGCTGCAGTCCTTTGCCTCAAAGCATCTTTGATTGTTCTTTTCAATGCCAGCACATTGTGTGTGTAGCTATTTGCCAAGCCCTTCTGCTCCTTCTTCACAACCTTTGTGAACTTGGCCATAACTTCTTTTGCTTTTGTAACTTTAGTGGAGACTGTTTGCAGTCCAGTCTCAACTCCACTGATCCTGGCATCAAGAGTGGCAAGACAACTTCCTCAGAACTTGTGAGCCTCATTTCTACAGATGCAAGAGTCCTTCCTTGACCATCCAAAGCATCTGAAGTTTCAGCATGTGCTTTCCCAACTTCCCTGACCAGATTGTCTAACTTGCGTGATTGTGCTTCAATGGAAGTAGCAGTCTGTGAAGCAAGTTGCAGTCCTGCTTCAGTGGCATTGTGTTGGGAATAAAATGACATATGTTTTGATTAAATACCAAAACCCCCTGAGGCATGCCTAAGTCAAGATGATTGTGTTCTAAGTATGTTAGAATACATAGCATAAGGCTAGATGAGAAGTTGATATGTTAGACAGCTCTTAGATGATTAGATGCACATTGTGAGGGGGAACCTATGCTTTGAAGATGATCAAGATCAAGTCCCCTCAAGGCTCAAAATCTGGAACAAACACTAAGGCCAAGCATACTCTATTGAAAACCAAATGCCTTGATCAGGAGAGTTGTCCAGAGAAATTGTATCTATGCAAGAACAAGGCTGTAAAGCTCAAAAGGACAAGTTTAATTAAATATTATGATCAGGAGAGTTGTCCAAAGAGGTTAAGTCTGTGCAAAGACAAAAGCTCTGAAGCTCAAGGCCAAATATGCTAATCAGGAGAGTTGTCCCAGAAGAGTTGTCTCAGCTAAATTGAACCAGAACAAATGCTCTATTGCTTAAAGGTCAATCATGCTGAAGAGAAGAAGACAGCTACACCCTAAAAGACTTCATTGTATCATGCTGAGATCAATTCCAAGTGAAGTAAAGGGAAAGAGCCAAGTCATCTGAAGAAGAGCAAGCCAACCTTGCTGATAAGCAAAGTCTGCTGATAGTGATAAGCAGAGTTGTCCATTTGATAAGGAATGTTGTCCTATCATTGGATCAACCTTCAGAAGCGATGTCCAAGTCTTAACAAGAAGTCAGACATTGGGAAAAGTGCTGCAGAATGAAGACAAAGTCTTAACAGCCGTTTATTACCCAAATGAGGACATGTCACTATCAAGAATCTGTCTTCCAGTTTGAAGAACTCAAGGAAGACATTTATAGCAATTTGGGACTGCCTCTCCAACGGGCAAATCCTCAAATTTGTCTATAAATACAGAAGTGAGAAGACCATTTGAAGCACCAACTACCAAGCCAACTATCCTACAAGTAAAAGTGCTTTCAAAGCTTTCAAAGAGACTATCTTAGTCTTCAAACACTTCTTCTAAGTTGTTCATCATTGTATATCCATACAAAGCTTAGAGAGATATCCTATCCTTATACATTGATCTTCATTGTAAAGGATATCTCATTAGTTGGAACCTTACTTCAACCCTTACCCCTTTCAAGTGAGAAAGTGAGAAGGTTGTTGTAGTAGAAGTGGTAGGAGCTGACTGTTGAGAGAAGAACAGTTCAGTTCTGAGTTGAGAAGAGGGTACTAGGACTCTAGACATCCTAGGGATCAATTCACCAAGGAGTGGTGTTCTTGATCAAGTGCACCTTGGCACTATAAAACAAGTTAATTCCAAGAGTGAAGGAATTATCCTGTTAAATCAGGGAAAGTGGATGTAGGAGCTTGAGTCTCTGAACCACTATAAACCTCCTGTGTTGATTTGCTTTACAAGTACTTACATTCATTCAACACTGCACACAAAACTGATCTTTCAAAAGATACATATTCAAAGACTGTGCAAAACTGTATTGGACAAGTTCCCTGAAGCTAAACTGGATTGCATTGTATTGACTAATTGATTTCAGAAACTAAAGGAGTCTAAACTTAAAGGGCCAACCACTATTCCGCACATATAACTCCATTAGATAGTTATTCAACTAAGTACTCAATAGTACTTAGTAGGTTGATTATCTTTAAAGAGTTAATCATCTTCAGCAGAGTTGTCCAAGACAACACTGCTGATCTCTGGTTTGATCAAGTTTGAAAAGAATTTGCATACAAGTGTATTCCCCCCCCCCCATACACTTGTTATATACTCCTTTCAGGACCAACAAGTGGTATCAGAGCAGGGGTTCAAAGACCACTGCCTCTGAAAATCCATCTTGATTTTCAAAAATCACATATTTGTGTGGTCACTGAACTGATCTCTATCTGAAATCTCTTACCTGTTGACTAACTGTTTATTCTTGAGATATGGCCAACAACAATGCTGTTCCTCCACCTGCTGTTCAAGGTTTGGACAATATGGCCACAAATCCAGTCAACCACATTTCACATCATAAACTGCCCATGTTTTCAATAGACAATTATGATTTCTGGAAAATTAGAATGAGGGCACATCTTGCATCTCTTCACACTGACATGTTAAGAGTAATCACAAGAGGACCTTTTGTGTTTACTCAAATTAACCCCAGGGTGACAGATGAGCAAAGAGCAGATGTAAGGGAACTGATTCCCAAAGATGAGGATGACTTCACTACTGATGAAAAGAGGAAAGATAATCTGAATTATCTTGCCATGAACACCCTCTACCAAACAATTCCAGATGCAGTCATGGGTAGAGTCTACCACTGCACCACAGCCAAAGAAATTTGGGATACTCTTGCTGAGATGTGTGAGGGTACAGAAAAGATCAAGGAGAACGAGCTCCAAGTTGTTGTGCAAAAGTTTGAGCAATTCTCAATGGAAGCTGATGAATCCATTGACAAATTTGCTGGTAGATTCACTGATGTGATGAATGAAATCAACTCATTGGGCAAGGTGTACTCCAGGAGAGAAGTTGGATTGAAGATCTTGAGAAGTCTCACTCAAAAGTGGGATGTCTATGTTGTGATGATGCAGAATACCAAGGATCTCTCCTCCATGCCCATGCAACAAATCTTCTCAGAACTCAAAGCCTATGAGTTTGACCTCAATAGAAGAAAACCTGTTGAAGAACCTTCAAATCCTACCAAGAGAGTGGCATTCAAAGCCAAAGTTGCTAAACCTGAAATGCAACCCACTCCCAGATCATCAAAGTCAGTCTCAAAGACTGAAATGAAGGAGGAACTAGCCTTGATGGCTAGAAGGTTTGACAAGCTCAACACAAGGTTTGGTAGATACAAGAAATTCTACCAAGACAACAAATTCAAGAGGAGGTACAACTCCCCTGAAGATCAGGCCAAGGACAAAAAGCATGAAGACCTATGCTACAATTGCAAGAAGAAAGGGCACTTCCAGTATGACTGCCCTGAATTGAGCTCTAAAGAAAGAAGAGAGAGGCAAGCTAAAAGAGACAGAAAGTTCACGAATAGAAAAGCCATGATGGCTGGTGATGAATCTGATAGTGCTGAGAGCTTCAACTCTTCTGATGGACTGTTCTCAAACAGTGATGATGATGATGATGTGTGCAACATGGCTATTGAGGATGATGAGGTATCCTCCACTTCTAGCTCACCATCATTCTTATCACAGAACACTAGTGAAGTCAACTTGAAACTTTCCTTTGGGAAGTTGATGGAAGATTTCACTAGATTACAAGAATTTCATGATAACTGTGTGAGAGAAAATGAAAAATTGGCTATTGAACTTGCCAAAAACTCTGAGATAGCTGTTGATGTCAAATCTACTAAGTTGTATCAACAAGTCTTGAGAGAGCTTAAGGAAGCAAATCTCAGGATAGTTGACCAACAAAAGGAGATAGATGATCAACTACTCTCTCAGAAGAGAAAAGACTTTGAACTGAAAATTCTAAATGCCAAGTTTGAAAACCTCTCACATGAATATGATATTCTTAAATCAAGTGAAGAGAGCCTGAAATTAAAAATGTCTGCTTTGAATAAATCCTCTAGAGCAATAGAGGAAATTCAGAGTTATCAAAGACCTATGGCTCAAAGAAGTGGATTAGGTTTTGATCCATTTGAATCTTCACCTTGTCTCAGTGTTGCTTCTACAAGTAACACTAAGAAAATCTTTGTTAAATCAGTGGCACAACAAGCTGAAAATGAAATAATTCAGCCACTGAACAAAGGAAAGGGCAAAATGGTTGAATTGCCTACTCAAGTGCCTCAGAAGAGTAGACCCAATGGAAGGGCAAATCTCCTGAACAATGTTCAGAGGAGTTATCCAAGGTATAATCAGCCTAGGCCAACTCTACTGAGAAAGCCTCAGCTGAATAGACCTAAGGACAACTATCCTCAAAGGCAGAATAAAATGAGACAACCAAAACCCTTCATGCCAAAGGGTAATGGTCTTAAAAATGCCTTTCCTCAAAGATTTCATCAAGCTGCACAAAGAACTCATAAGTTGAGGAGAATTGACAACTCCCCTGAAACTTACAGAGTTAACACATTCACACATACTTTCCCCAAGGCATTTAAGGGAAAGACAGTGTATGTTGATGCACAAGGAAAAAAACTTAGCCACCTTGAATCAATCAGGGTGATTAGGCAAATTTGGGTTCCTAAAGGTACAGCTAACCTCTCAGGACCCAAAACTCAAAGGGTACCTAAACCTATCTAATTGCAGGTACCAATGGGCCACAAGAAGAGGAGTATGAGCAAAAAGACAGCATGGTACCTTGACAGTGGATGCTCAAGGCACATGACTGGAAACAAGGAACTCCTCACTGATTTTATTGAAAAAGATGGCCCAAATGTCACTTTTGGAGACAACTCACAAGCAACAACAAAAGGTTATGGTACTTTGATGATTGGTAACATCAAAGTAACCAATGTATCTTATGTAGCTGGTCTCAAATATAATCTCCTAAGTATCAGTCAATTCTGTGATAAAGATTTCAATGTTGAGTTTTCAAGTGGAAAATGCTTAATTAGAGATAAAACTCAACAAATTCTATTGACTGGAACTAGGAAAGGAAATGTGTATTTTGCAGACTGGGATAAGTCTACTGATGCTGTATGTTTCATTGCTAAGAGTACTAGTGAACAAAGATGGTTATGGCACAAAAGGCTAAACCACCTGAACTTCAAATCAATGAACAAACTTGCTAGAAATGCATTAGTTAAAGGACTGCCTAATGAGGTTTTCATTAAAGAACATGTGTGTAAACCATGTCAAGAAGGAAAACAGATTAAAGCCTCATTCAAAGGTAAACCAGTCATTTCTACTAAAAGGGTACTTGAACTTTTACATATGGATCTTTTTGGACCAATCACCCCTTCAAGCATAAATGGTAGAAAATACACATTGGTTGTAGTAGATGACTTCTCTAGGTCCACATGGGTAGTATTTCTCCTTAATAAGAAGGAAACACAAGTCAAACTACCTAAACTTCTTAATAGACTGTCAAATGAGAAAAGCCTTACCATTATCAAGATAAGATCTGATAAAGGCACTGAGTTCATAAATTCATACATCAATGAGTATTGCACATCTAATGGAATAGCTCATGAAACCTCAGCAGCTAGAACTCCCCAACAAAATGGAGTTGCAGAAAGAAGGAATAGAACCTTAAAAGAAGCTGCTAGAACCCTAATTGCTGATTCAAATTTACCTAAGAGGTTCTGGGCTGAAGCTATAAACACTGCATGCCATACTCAAAATAGATGTTTGATTACTAAGGGGCAAGGTAAAACCCCTTATGAACTCTGGAAAGGAAGAATGCCTAAAGTGTCATACTTTCACATCTTTGGTTGTAAGTGTTTCATACAAAATAATGGGAAAGAACAGTTGAAAGCCTTTGACAGCAAAGCTGATGAGGGAGTATTCCTTGGATATTCTCAAATCAGTAGAGCTTTCAGAGTCTACAACAAGAAAACCCTTATTGTGGAAGAAACACCCCATGTTGTGTTTGATGAATCTATTCATGAGTCCAAGAATGAAAACTTGGAACCTGAAGAAATCACACAGAGGACAACCGGACTGAGTCTAAAAGACAAAGACACTGAATACATAGATGTTGTCCAAGTCAACCTACCTGAAAAACTTACACTGGACAACAATCCTGAAGGCAACCTTCCTGAGACAAACCCCACTGATGGAAATGGTGAACTGAATGAGCCTATCCCAGTTCACATCCAGGTAACAACTACCAATGAAGAAGCAGTTCTTGCTGAGGTAGTTAATGGGTCAAATAATCAAGGGGGAACTCAAAATGTTGAAAATGCCAATGTCCCTGACATTGAGGACAACACCCCTGATTATGATCCAGAATTAGATCCTGCACTCAATTATCCTGAATTTTATGATCAAAATGACTCAACTTCAGTAGAGGACAACTCTACTGAAGAGATCAGAAAAAGAAGGACTTGGTTGTCTGACCATCCTACTGATCTAATACTTGGTGACCCAAGTATTGGAGTCAAAACAAGAAGATTTCATGGTGAAAGTGCTCTTTTCTGTTGTTTCTTGTCAGAACAAGAACCAAGTGATATTGAAGAAGCACTTCAAGATGCCAATTGGATCACAACCATGCAGGAAGAACTGAATCAATTCACCAGAAATGAAGTATGGGAGCTGGTGGATAGACCTTCACATCAAGATGTTATTGGAACCAAGTGGGTGTTCAAGAACAAAAAGAATGAGAATGATGTGATTGTCAGAAACAAAGCAAGACTAGTGGCAAAAGGCTATTGCCAGCATGAAGGCATTGACTATGATGAGACCTTTGCACCTGTGGCAAGGCTAGAAGCAATAAGGCTCTTCCTAGCCTATGCAGCCCACAAGAGGTTCAAAGTGTACCAAATGGATGTCAAGAGTGCCTTTATGAATGGAGTCTTGAAAGAAGAAGTCTATGTGGAGCAACCACCAGGTTTTGAGGTTGGAAACCAAGTATACAGACTGAAGAAGGCTCTATATGGACTCAAGCAAGCCCCTAGGGCTTGGTATGACACACTGTCACAATTCCTCTTGGATCATGGATTCACCAAGGGAACTGTGGACAGAACTCTCTTCAGAATCTCTGAAGGAGAGGACATCTTGCTTGTCCAAATTTATGTATATGACATAATTTTTGGATCCCCTAATAAGAAGCTGTGTGAGAAGTTCTCCAAGCTCATGCAAAGCAAGTTTGAGATGTCCATGATGGGGTTGATGAACTTCTTTTTGGGTCTACAAGTCAAGCAATCAAAAGAAGGAATCTTCATCAATCAAGCCAAGTACACCAGAGAAATGATCAAGAAGTTTGGGTGTACATCAAGCAAGCCAGTAAGGATCCCAATGAACACAAATTGGAAGATGGATCCTGATGAGAGTGGTGTTCCAACCAACTCCACTGAGTATAGAGGAATAATTGGTTCACTCCTCTATCTCACTGCCAGCAGACCTGACATCACCTTTGCAGTAGGTGTTTGTGCAAGGTTTCAAGCAAATCCTAAGAAAAGCCACCTTGAGGCTGCAAAGAGGATCTTGAGGTACCTCAAAGGTATACACGGGCGGTTTTTAACCGGCAAACCGCCGAACCGGCCAAACCGCCGGTTACGGTTCAAAAACCGAACCGTAACCGGAAAACGGCGGTTCGGTTTCGGTTGCAAGTTTTGGCAAACCGAAACCGCCGGTTTTGGCGGTTAACCGCCGGTTTGCCGGTTAACCGCCGGTTTGTCGGTTTTTTTATTTTTTTAATACACAATTCTTCTATTTTTTATGTATAAATTTAAGTTATATAATTTTTTTTAAATTCTAGTAATGTAGTTTCTAAAAAAAGAGTTGAAACGAACAAAAAACGAGCGAAAACGGAGTGAAAACGAGCAAAAACGGAGAGAGAAAGAAAAAAAAAAAAACCGTCTAACCGCCGGTTTTTAACCGAACCGGCGGTTAGAAAACCGTAACCTTAACCGGCGGTTTGCCGGTTCGGTTTCGGTTACCGAAAACGTAAAACCGAAACCGCCGGTTTTTAACCGTAACCGGCGGTTTCAGGCGGTTGAACATGTCTAGGCACTGAAAATCTAGGCCTTTGGTACCCTGCTGATGACAACATTGAGTTAACTGGCTACTCAGATGGTGACTATGGAGGATGCAGAATTGACAGAAAATCCACTTCAGGGACTTGTCAATTCTTAGGTAACAAACTCATATCTTGGCTTTCCAAGAAGCAAAACACAGTGGCTACCTCCACCACTGAAGCTGAATATGTTGCTGCTGGAAGTTGTTGTGCTCAAATCCTTTGGCTGAGACAACAACTCTGAGACTACAAAGTCAACTCTACTGAAGTGCCAATATTTTGTGATAACAACAATGCAATTGCAATATCACAAAATCATGTCTTGCACACTAGATGCAAACATGTGGACATCAAGCATCACTTCATTAGAGATCATGTGGAGAAGAAGGATATCAAGTTGGTAAAGATCCACACAGATCATCAAAAAGCTGATATATTGACAAAGCCACTTGATCCAGGGAAATTGGACAATTGAGTCCAAAGGAGTTCATTCATTAAGGGGGAACAAATCTCAAACTTCAGCAGACTTGGTCAAGTCTACTGAAATTCAGAAAAGATGACCTAAATTTCAGGACACTTGTCCATTGAATCTCAGGACAGTTGTCCACATCTTTTCAGGACACTTGTCCTAGTGGGGACAGATAAGTTGTCCTAGCTATCAAACCAAATCTTGGTCTGATAAGCACCTATTTTGGGTGATCAATGCCTACTTCGAAATCTGTCCCATTGAAAATACAGTTTTCACCTTTCTGGGATTTAATTTGTCTCCCACCCAAAAGGTCACTTTCCATGCATTAAATGCCACGATTTAACTCTTGTTTGCATTAAACTTTTTGGGAAATGATCTATCTCGAAAAACCCCCAGCCTTAAACAAACATTAAAACTCCACCCACGTTTTGAACAAAACAGTTTTTCACTGTTACATTGGTTTTTGACCATTGGATCAAAATTGGACAACTCCCCTAAAGACAATCCTAGCCGTCCATTTTGATTTCCATTTTTTTTCACCTTTGAATTGCATCAAGACTTCACCAACTCATTGACAAACATTCTTTTTAGAATATTCACAAGTCTTAAGACCCCCACAAACACTTCTTCCCCAAGTATTCGAAACCCTAGTTCAATTTTTCTTCAAACTCTCTCAATCTCATTTCTGTAAACCTTCAATGGCTCCCAAAGCAAAACCAGAAATGGTGATTGATTTCTCCAACAAGGTACTTGACCTTAATTTTGGCTATCTAAGCCACAAAAACAACCTCACATTCGAGCCAATCCTTTCATTTGAGAGTAAGGATCCTAATGTTACTCCAACCTTGAGATGGTTGAGAAGGGCAGGTCTCCAGAAGTTCATGCAAGAGAAGCCAGACTCTTGTCTTGAATCCTACATGGCAGAGTTCTTTGCTTTTCTCAAATGGAGAGGCAAACCTGAAGATGGAGAAGTTGCCACTAGACTGTCCTTTATAGCAGAAGGAGAAGAGGAAGAAAGATGGGTGAAGTTTTCAGAGGAAGAGGTTGAAGCTGCTTTTGGATTGCCTTCAGAAGGAAGGAATCCAGAATTCTATGGAAATGGTCTTGAGCAAGAAATTGCTCAAGAATGGCTTATTACTCCAGGGCCATTATCCTCTACTCAACATAAGAGAACACTCAAGCCAAAGTTCTTAACCTTATTTGAGGTAGTAGCAAAGAGCTTGCTCAGTAACACTGGAAGTTTAGAGCAAGTAAGTCATCCAAGGATAAGGATTATGGCTGCAGTAATTGATACCAGTGATAAAGGCATCAAGTTTGATTGGAGAACTTTCATCTTGTCTGAAATGATGAAAGAAAAGGCAAAGTTCAAAGTGAGAGCTCACAACAAGGTTGTGATGGAAGGAAAGCTGAGATATTGCACCAGAGCAAGTCTCTTGATTGAAAAGTTTGCTCACTACTCTGAGATGCAAACATTTGCCAAACCTCTCCCAGCCCAGAAAATATTGTTTAGAAAGCCCAGCAAGAAAACTGAGCAAAGGAGGATGCTTATGGCCAAACCTGCTGAAGAGAAGGTTGAAGAAAAGCCTAAGATGAAGAAAAGAACTAAGGCCAGGGCTTTCAAATCAAGGAAAATGTCTCAAATCCCCTCAGAAGAGAATTCTGGAGCCTCAACTGAGATTGAAGAAGTTGCTGAAGAAGGAGTAAGTGTGCCTTATGATCACTCAGAGGAGTTGAGACAGAAGTACAATGAAACTAGACAAAAGTCTAGAGGAGATAAGAGGATCAGGGAAGTTGTCCCTGAGAAGGATGGTGAAGGCAGTGGGAGCAGTAGGGCCAGCAAGAGAAGGGCCAAGCCTACTGATAAAGTGTTGGAGCTGCAGGAAGAAAGGTCTCTTCAATTGGCTCTAAGAGAGAGCAGAGCTGAAAGCAGGACCAAATCCAAGTCAAGGACCAACTCATCTGGTTCTGGAACTCCAGAATCCAAGGTCCCTGAAGGTCAACCTATAGAGGCCAATATCCCTGAAATTCAGAATCCTGAGCCCAACTCCCCTGAAACCCATGTTACCCCTTCCAACCAACCCATCACCCCTGTAGATCTCACTAAGAGATACTCTCCAGAAGGAAGTGTGCAGAGAAGTGGCATTGATGTGCTAGCAGACTTAGCAGTAGATGAGACAAGGCTTCTATCTCCCCTTGATTCATCCATGCTCAATTACTCAAAGCTTTTAGAACATGCACTCAATGAGCCAACTCCCCTGAGCAAAGCCCCTTCAGATCCATTGCTCTCTAAAGCAACTGAAGTACCTTCATTTGAACCCAATCCTTCTGAAGCCAACCCTTCTGAACTTAACTTGCCTGAAGCTGCAATTAAGGAAACCACAGCTAACTTCCATATAGCCCAAAGTTCTCCATCAAGTGAGAATGAGGAGGAGTATACTTATGAAAGTATGCTCAGAGGTGGAGCCAAAGCCACTGTGGACAGCTTATACCCACAACTTGCTGAATTTCCCAGAATTCAGAAAATATTCCATGACTTGAGAATGCTAGTGGATGTCAAGGACAAAACATTGATGGAAATCTCTCAAGTCATCCAAGATAAGGGTGCTAATTGGTGGAAAGTAGAGGAGAGTAGACTACTACACTTTGCTGATGTGCTGAAAACAAGATTCCTCACTGATGAGGAAGTCTTTGCAAAGTTGGTAGATGAGAAGATCATTGAGGAAAAAGAAAGAAAGGCTAAGGGCATCAAACACCCTGATAGCAGCTCAGATAATGATGATTCCCCTGATGATCCCTCAAACCCTTCAAACCCCAACCCTCCTGAAACCCCTCAAGCCAATCTCCCTGAACCTTCTCAACCCAAGTCTTCTGTAGCAAACAGACTTTCAAACCCTCCTAGAACCTATCATAGGAAAGACTCTGTATCATCAGAGGTGTTGACCAAGGGTGGTAACACAACCAAAGAAACATCTGCCAATGAAGGTTCTTCTGAACCCAAGGCACAACCTAAAGATGTTGAGGTTCCTATGCTAGAGGCTGGTTTGATTAAGGCCTATTCAGTGTCAGAAGAGTTGGACACTAATCAACCCTTAATCATTCAGGATGACTCAGTGGCTGCTGAAATAAGCATTGTGATCTCCTCACAACTGCCATCCTTGAACCTTGTTGAAGGTGAAGATGTTGCAGGTTTAGGAGAAGGGGTTGAAAAGGAAAATAGATTTGAAAAATCAGAGGGAGTTATGGATGAAAGAGAGGTAGTCATAACTAAGATTGTGAGTGTACCACAAATAGAGGGTGGAATAAGTGAGGAAGGACAGGTTATTCTTGAAGTCAAATCTGAACTTCAAGAATCCCTTGATGAAAGGAGGCCTGATTCCTTGGGTGAGAACACTATCTATGAAGGGAGAAAAGAAAGAGTTGAAAATGAGAAGAAGGCTGCTGATGTATCAGAGTCTTATACAAAAGAAATTGAGGGTGATGAGTGTTTGTTTCCTAACTTGTTTGATTTGTCTACCATTTCAGGTATTTCTCTTGACCAAATCTTTACAAATGAGTTCTTGACAGATGTCCCTATCCAAGTAGATACAGGCTCAGCACAAGCCTTACTTGGAATGCAATCAGAGAAATTGGACTCCTTGGCTCATCAAGTCCAATCTGCTCATGCTGAAACTTCAGGAGCACTGAATGAGCAAGGAAGGACTCTAGCATCTGTGGAGATGAGATTAACTGGCTCTGAAAATGTAGTCCTCCCTACATTGGAAGCAAGGATTAGTGGTGTGGAATCTGGTCTCCAAACCATTTCCACTAAGGTGCAAAAAGCCAAATCCACCATGGAATCCATCTCAGAAGAGGTCAAGAAGGAACAAAAGCTGCTGAGAGACAATCATAATGCCAATGTCAAGGCTCTCAGGCTAACTGTCAAGCAAGCTCTTGGAAAGAAGACTGCACTACAAAAGAAAAGAGATGAAGAACAAAGGCTGGCTATGGTGAAAGCAGCCTCTGAAAAATTTTCCCAAGAGGTGATGGCCAACATTGCTGAAAGTGCAGTGGCCAACCTCACTGAGCTCCTTAAAGCCCAACTTGATGCATCCCTGAAAGCAACCTTGGAGGAGGTTGTTCAACAAAAGATGAAGCCCGTTCTAGCTTTTCTTAGCTTGAGCAGTGATAGGATGCAAAATATACATGATGAAAATGTATATCTGTTGGAGGAAATGAAGTCTCTAAACCAGGCCCAATCCCTAATGGCCACAACAATGAGTGAGCTAAAACCCCAGTGTTTTGATGCTGCCAAAAAGGGGGAAAGGGAAAGAGCTAGAGCAAAAGGTGCCTTGGTGATTGGAAGCCCAGTCAAGGGAAAAGACAAAGCTGCTGAAGCAAAAGGAAAAGAGCCTGCTGTGCTAAATTTAGAAGAATTAGATGAAGAAGAGCAATTAGCACTTGCCTTGAAGAATTCAATGGCCTCAGCACAAGAAGAAAGAATGAGGTTACAGCAGAGACCAGGTGGTGAGGTGTCTGGTTTGGACAAAGATGCTGAAGGTGTCCAAACTAGAGGAAATATCGAGAGGGCAAAAGGAAAGAAAAGACAAGCTGAGACATTTACTGACTTTCCTAACAGCCTTGATCTTCCACCTGAGTTCAGAATTGATGATGATGAACCTACATCAAAGAAGGCCAAATCTGCTGAAGAGCCCAAAACTGCTGAAAAAGACAAATCTTCTGAATTGGTCAACATTGCTGAAAGTGCCAAAGCTACTGAAGATGTGGAAGCTTTATATGAAGAAGGCTTTGGACCTGGACCAAAGAAGACAAAGATTGTGGTTCTAAATGATTCATCAAAGTTGTTTCATGAAGGGTATGGCAAAGACCCTGAAACACAACAGAAACTGGCCATGATGAGGGCCCAAGAGAAGATGGATTTGATGGATGAAGCTCAAAGAGAAAGAGATAAGAGAAGAGCAAACTTTCAGAAACCAAGAAGGAGGAGAGCAACTTACAGCAAGATGAAGCCTCAGCTTCTAGTCCCAATGGACACCAAATATCCACATCTGGATAAATAGGTGCCAATTCAGCTGAATGATACATGGGAAGAAGCAAAAAGGGAGTTTTTATATGACTATTATGTCATTGACAGATGGAATGGAGGAGATGCCAACTCTTCCTTTGTTGAGTTCATGATAGAATACTACAAAGAGTTATATCAACAATTGCTTGCAGCTGCTGATATTGCAAGAATTGAACTCAATGCTCCCAAGCCTATCATCTACATGCCTCCAAAGCTTGATGGATGGATTGACCAAGCAAGGATCCTGAGGGAGTTCACAGAGATTCTTAAGCTGAACAAGATGACCCTTGGACCCAAAGGAACCAACCAGGAAGCCATGGAACTCAAGAAGAGAGTGTGGGCACAATATGGGATGGTGCCACCTAAAGAAGATGATCTCTGAAATGGCTAAGTCTTCCTGACTCTTTTATGCTGAAATGGATGAATACTTAAGTTGGTTACTAAATTGTGTTTTTGGTCAACTACTCTGAAGATGCTCAAGCTGCTTATATGATGTGCTCTAAATGCCTAAATGATGAATGTTCTAAGAGTATATCATACTTTTGTAATAAATGTATGCTTAATTGTAATATCTCATGCTCTGATATGTTTTTGTTCAAACTATCAACATGCTGTAATGATTTTCATTTGAATGATAGTTGAACATATTTTGATTCAGAAAAACAAATCTCTCTATGCCTATTCTTGAAACCTATTTGCAACATGAATGGTGAGTACACTAACACGTTTTCTTTCAGGGAAATTGACCTCAGTCATGTCTTCTGAAGATAAATGTAATAGGTGTAGTAAAGTCACTTTTGCATAAAATGTATAGGTTTTGGCATCATCAAAAAGGGGGAAATTGTTGGGAATAAAATGACATATGTTTTGATTAAATACCAAAACCCCCTGAGACATGCCTAAGTCAAGATGATTGTGTTCTAAGTATGTTAGAATACATAGCATAAGGCTAGATGAGAAGCTGATATGTTAGGCAGCTCTTAGATGATTAGATGCACATTGTGAGGGGGAACCTATGCTTTGAAGATGATCAAGATCAAGTCCCCTCAAGGCTCAAAATCTGGAACAAACACTAAGGCCAAGCATACTTTATTGAAAACCAAATGCCTTGATCAGGAGAGTTGTCCAAAGAAGTTGTCTCTATGCAAGAACAAGGCTGTAAAGCTCAAAAGGACAAGTTTACTTAAATATTATGATCAGGAGAGTTGTCCAAAGAGGTTAAGTCTGTGCAAAGACAAAAGCTCTGAAGCTCAAGGCCAAATATGCTAATCAGGAGAGTTGTCCCAGAAGAGTTGTCTCAGCTAAATTGAACCAGAACAAATGCTATATTGCTTAAAGGTCAATCATACTGAAGAGAAGAAGACAACTACACCCTAAAAGACTTCATTGTATCATGCTGAGATCAATTCCAAGTGAAGTAAAGGGAAAGAGCCAAGTCATCTGAAGAAGAGCAAGCCAACCTTGTTGATAAGCAAAGTCTGTTGATAGTGATAAGCAGAGTTGTCCATTTGATAAGGAATGTTGTCCTATCATTGGATTAACCTTCAGAAGCCATGTCCAAGTCTTAACAAGAAGTCAGACATTGGGAAAAGTGCTGCAGAATGAAGACAAAGTCTTAACAGCCGTTTATTACCCAAATGAGGACATGTCACTATCAAGAATCTGTCTTCCAGTTTGAAGAACTCAAGGAAGACATTTATAGCAATTTGTGACTGCCTCTCCAACGGGCAAATCCTCAAATTTGTCTATAAATACAGAAGTGAGAAGACCATTTGAAGCACCAACTACCAAGCCAACTATCCTACAAGTAAAAGTGCTTTCAAAGCTTTCAAAGAGACTATCTTAGTCTTCAAACACTTCTTCTAAGTTGTTCATCATTGTATATCCATACAAAGCTTAGAGAGATATCCTATCCTTATACATTGATCTTCATTGTAAAGGATATCTCATTAGTTGGAACCTTACTTCAACCCTTACCCCTTTCAAGTGAGAAAGTGAGAAGGTTGTTGTAGTAGAAGTGGTAGGAGCTGACTGTTGAGAGAAGAACAGTTCAGTTCTGAGTTGAGAAGAGGGTACTAGGACTCTAGACATCCTAGGGATCAATTCACCAAGGAGTGGTGTTCTTGATCAAGTGCACCTTGGCACTATAAAACAAGTTAATTCCAAGAGTGAAGGAATTATCCTGTTAAATCAGGGAAAGTGGATGTAGGAGCTTGAGTCTCTGAACCACTATAAACCTCTTGTGTTGATTTGCTTTACAAGTACTTACATTCATTCAACACTGCACACAAAACTGATCTTTCAAAAGATACATATTCAAAGACTGTGCAAAACTGTATTGGACAAGTTCCCTGAAGCTAAACTGGATTGCATTGTATTGACTAATTGATTTCAGAAACTAAAGGAGTCTAAACTTAAAGGGCCAACCACTATTCCGCACATATAACTCCATTAGATAGTCATTCAACTAAGTACTCAATAGTACTTAGTAGGTTGATTATCTTTAAAGAGTTAATCATCTTCAGCAGAGTTGTCCAAGACAACACTGCTGATCTCTGGTTTGATCAAGTTTGAAAAGAATTTGCATACAAGTGTATTCCCCCCCCCCATACACTTGTTATATACTCCTTTCAGGACCAACACATTGGCTTGTTCAAAGTAGATTTGGACTAGGTGGTCATGTTTGCTGATATGGCTTCAAGATCAACATCAGTGTTGACTGGAATATCTATGAAAGTGTCATCAGTAAAAATCTGTTCAAGTGTTACAGCTTCTGAACCTGCAAAACAGAAAGGGTTAGGTAAAACACCCTCATCACCCTCTTTCTTTTCATCTCCCTTAGGATCTGATACATCAGTATCATTTCTCTCATTTTCAACTTCTTTCTTTTCTTCATTTTCAATAAATAAGCTCTCGTTCACTGGAAAGTCAGGCCTCCTTTCACCAAGGGATTCATCAAGTTCAGATTTGACTTGAAGAATAACCTGACTCTCATGTTGGGCTTCACCAAACATTTCAACTTCTTCTCCCTCTTTAGGTGGTGCACTCACACCACCTACAATCTCACACTCACCAACTCCTCCCTCTGATTTTTCGGTACTATCATCCTTTTCAACTCCTTCTTGCCCTATACCTGACACCTCTATATCCTCAATATGATCCACAAAGGACAGTTGATGGGAGATCACAGTGCTTGGGCTTCCCAAGTCCACTGAGTCATCCTGAATGATGAAGGGCTGGTCAGTGTCCAACTCTCCTGACACTGATGAGGCCTTAATCAAACCAGCTTCTCCTAAGGAGGTCTCAACATTGTTCAGCTGTGCCTTAGGGTCAGAAGAACCATCATTGGCCAATGCTTCTTGGACTGTGTCACCATCTTTGGTCAACACCTCTGATTGCTCAGAGTCCTGAATTGAAGGATAAGTTAAATAATGTACCTTTGCAGGATTAGGTCCAGGCGGTTTGGGGTTGGTGGTGTCATCATCATCATAATCTGAAGTGCTATCAGGGTGCTTGATCCCTTTAACAAGTCTCTCTCTTTCAGCAATCACTTTCTCATGCACAATTGTGCAGAATAAGGCTTCAATGGTCAGGGCACTTATCTTCTTAACATTTGCAAAGTGCAAGAGTCTGTTCTCTTCAATTTTCCACCAACTAACTCCCTTGTCCTTAATAGCTTGTGCTATTTCCACTATAGTTCTATCTTTGATCTCAACAAGTGCTCTAAGATCATAGAACTGTTGCTGCAATCTGGGATAGTCTTTCAGCCCTGGGTACAGTTGATCAACATTTGCTCTAGCAATCTGCCTCACCATTCCTTCATATGTATATTCCTCTGCATCATCATCATCAGAGGAATTGGCTTTGGATTCAGAAGGATTGGGCTGGGATTCAGGTAGGTTGAGCTGAGATTCAGAAGGGTTGGGTTGGGAAGAGATAGGAATCAATTGGGACTCAGTTTTTGTAGAGAGAAATGTTTCTGAGGGGGTAGAAGGAAGGTGTATGGGAATGGGCTGGATAGGAGGTAGGGTAGATTGATCACCTCCAAGGATTGCATTATTAAGAAATTTGGTATAGGAGACCAATCTCGGATCAAGGGGGGGAGAACTGCCTATCCTCTTCATCTGCAAGGTCAGCCAACATGTCAATTGCTCCTCTGTCATGAGCACCTTCAGGAGAGTAAGTCTTCTTGGCAATTATAGGTGCATCTTCAGGAGTTTTACACTCCTCCTCTTCAGGTTTGGGAGAGTCATGAGTGGGTGATATTCTTTGGGATTGAATATCAGGGGAGTTGGCTCCAGGGCTCTTGAACTTTGACCTTGACTTGGAATTAGACCTACTGTCCTGTCTAATCTCCTTGAAGAATTCCTTCTTCTTTTTCTCTTCCTCCATCATCTTCTTCTTTTCAGAGGTTTTGATGATCCTCTTTCTCCTTTCAGCACTTGTTGGTTTCTCAAGATTTCTGAACTCAGTAACAGCTTCAGGTTGCATGGGGACAATCTCCCTGAACTCCTCACCAGCTTCAGTAGGGTTGACCCCTTCATTCTCTACTCGATCAATTTCAGTGGAAGTTTCTCCACCACTCCTGGATTCACTTTCCGGTGATGATTCACTAAGAATCTGCTTCATTATTTTCATCTTTGTGGTTCTTTGGCTGGTTGAGCTTTCCTCTTTCTTGGAGAAGACCTTGGGACACGTGCAACTACCATTGCTTGCTTGATTGCAACACCTTGCTTTCTTTTCTCAGTCTTTGTTGAAAGTTTCCTGAACATTATTTTTTGTGCTGGAAGAGGCTTGGGCTTGATTTGCAGATGGGTGTAATGAGCGAATTTCTCCAAGAGCAAACTTGCTCTTGTGCAGTATTGTAGCTTTCCATCTACAACCACCTTGTGATGTGCCCTTTCTTTGAATTTGAACTTTTCATTCATCATCTTCCCCAAGATGAATGTTTTCCAGTCAAATTTTACTCCTCTTTCAGTAGAGTCGATAATAGCTGCCATCACTTTCAATTTTGGCGTACTAATTTGCTCCACACTTCCTAAATGACCCAGTAAGCTTTTCACCACAACATCAAACAAGTGTTAATACCTTATTTTTAATGTCCTTTTATGTTAAGCACTTGAGAGTCTCTGAGGGACAATCATCCATTCATTGGCAAATTCTTGCTCTTCTCCTTCTCTATAGACCTCTGGATTCCTTCCCTCTGAAGCCAATCCATAGCAAGAATCCAAATCTTCTGAAGTGAAGATGATTGTGTGTTGTGATTCCTCTTCTTCTCCCTCCTCTGCATAAGTGAGTTTTGTGCAGATATCTCCCTTTTTGCCTTTCCATCTGAGATAGGCAAAAACTCTGCCATATAAGGGTTTAGGCATGAGTCAGGTTTGGTGCCCAAGAACTGCTCAAGCCCTGCTTCTCTTAGCCATTTGAGAACAGGATGAACTTCTTCATCTGGACTGTTGAATGCCACTATCTTCTCAAACCATAATGAGTTTGAGTTGCTAAGATAGGTAAAATCAATGTCCAATGATGGATCATTGAAGTTGACAAACTCTTCTCTTTTTAGTTTGAGAGCCATGGGTGTTTGAAAGATGTTTGAAGGGAATAAGGGTGGGTAAGGAAACTGTGTCTTGGTTCGAAAGTTGAAGGTTTTTAGAAATTTGTTCAAAGGTTTTGTAAAATTTGTGCGTGAAAAAGAGGGTTAAAAACTGAAGGTTTATATAACATGGAAGTTTTGTTAACCGTTTTGGACAAAAGGAATGCCAAGAATGTCAATTCTTTAGGCATGATGGATAAAGTGGGGTAGTGGGCTTAGGAACGGTTAGATGTAGGTTTGATGATAATCAAAGACTTTGATGAGAGGCTCAGTAATTAATGCAATCTTTAAGGATTTTACATTAAATGCTGGAATGACCATTTAGAGGCTATGTTTTGAATTACTCACGCCATCTTAAAAATAGGCTACTCTTTTCCAAAAAATTTCTTTAAATGTCTAATCAATGCTAAAAATAGCACTTATCACCTTATCAGTTTGGAAAAACTTCCTGATAAGGGATCTGACCTTTATTTTAGTCTAATGATCCGACCAAAATTCCTGAGTGGGTCCCAAAGTTGCTGACTGGGTCCCACAAGGTCAATCATCCTGACCAATAATGCTGAGAGGCCCGGGGAAAAGTTTGTTGAATAACTTGTGTGAATTCTTTTTCCAGTTGAGTTGGTTCAGTGAGTTTGGTCAACTTTACTGAAATTCATTTGAATAAACTTCCCCCTTCATTTGTGCTTCCTTCTTCATTTTTCCATCTTTCCTGGATCAAGTAAGCCCAATTCTGCTGAAAGCTCCAGAAACCTTGCTTCAGCTAAAGGATTAGTCAAGATATCAGCTTTTTGCTTATCAGTGTGAATTTTGACAAGCTTGATATCCTTCTTCTCCACATGATCCCTTATGAAGTGATGCTTGATATCAACATGTTTGCATCTTGTGTGAAGCACTGGATTTTGTGAAATAGCAATTGCACTATTGTTGTCACAAAAAATAGGCACCTCATTTGTGATGACTTTGTAATCTCTTAGTTGTTGTCTGAGCCAAAGTATCTGAGCACAGTAGCTTCCAGCTGCTACATACTCTGCTTCAGTTGTTGATGTTGTAACTGTGTTCTGCTTCTTTGAGAACCATGAGATTAGCTTTCTTCCCAAGAATTGACATGTTCCAGAGGTGGTTTTTCTGTCAATTCTACATCCTCCATAATCAGCATCTGAGTATCCAGTGAGCTCAATATTGTCATCAGCTGGGTACCATAATCCAAGATTCTTAGTTCCTTTGAGATATCTGAGAATTCTCTTTGCAGCCTCTAGATGACTCTTCTTTGGATTTGTTTGAAATCTTGCACACTCCAACTGCAAATGTGATATCAGGCCTACTTTCAGTGAGATATAGTAGTGATCCAATGATTCCTCTATATTAAGTGGATTTGGTAGATATTCCACTTTCATCAGGATCCATCTTCCAATTTGTGTTCATTGGAATTCTGACTGCCTTGCTTGTTGAACATCCAAATTTCTTGATCATGTCCCTTGTGTACTTGACTTGATTGATGAAAATTCCTTTCTTTGATTGAGTGACTTGAAGTCCCAGAAAGAAATTGATCAATCCCATCATGGACATCTCGAATTTGCTTTGCATGAGTTTTGAGAATTTCTCACACATTTTCTCATTTGGAGAACCAAATATAATGTCATCCACATAGATTTGGACTAACAAAATATCATCTCCTTCACAGATTCTGAACAAGGTTCTATCAACAGTGCCTTTGACAAAACCATGATCCAAAAGAAACTGTGATAAGGTGTCATACCAAGCTCTGTGAGCTTGCTTCAATCCATATAGAGCCTTCTTTAGTCTGTACACCTTGTTTCCTTCTTCAAAGCCTGGGGACTGTTCAACATAGAATTCTTCTTTCATTACACCATTGAGAAATGCACTCTTTACATCCATTTGATACACCTTGAATCTCATGTGAGATGCATAGGCTAAGAACAGCCTTATTGCCTCAAGTCTGGCCACTGGTGCAAAGGTCTCATCATAATCAATCCCTTCAGATTGACAATATCATTTGGCCACCAATCTTTCTTTGTTTCTCACAATGATGTCATTCTCGTTCTTCTTATTTTTTAACACCCATTTGGTTCCATTGACATCCTGATGAGTTGGCCTATCCACCAGCTCCCATACTTCATTTCTGGTGAACAGGTTCAGCTCTTCTTGCATGACAATGATCCAGTTTGTGTCTTGAAGTGCTTCCTCAATATCTTTTGGTTCCTGTTCTGAGAGAAAACAACAAAACAAAGCACTTTCTCTATGAAATCTTTTAGTTTTGATCCCTTCACTTGGATTTCCAAGTATCAGGCTAGTTGGGTGGTCATGCAACGAAGTCCTTCTAGACCTGATTCCTTAATGAGGATTGTCCTCTTCTGAAGTTGGATCACTAGAATCATTAAACTCAGGAAAATTAATTGAAGGATCAAGTTCAGGATCATATTCGGGGTTGTTGTCCTCAATGTCAGGGACATTAGCATTTTCATCAGTTCCCCCTTGAATATTGGATCCATTTACTACCTCAGCAGAGCCTACTTCTTCATTGGTAGTTGTTACCTGGTTTTGAACTGAGATGGGGTCATTCAGTTCAATTTCTCCTTCAGGTTGATTGCCTTTTGGTTGATTGCCATCAGAAAAGTTGTCCAGATTCTGATTTTCATTGAGCTCTGGCTGGGCAACATCTATGAACACTGTTTCTTTGCTTTGAAGCCTTAATCTGGTTGTTCTTTGTGTTATCTCATCAATGTTCAGGTTTCTATCCCTAAACTCATTAATAGATTCATCAAACACAACATGAGGTGTTTCTTCCACAATAAGGGTTCTGCAATTATAGATTCTATAAGCTTTGCTGATTTGAGAATATCCAACAAATATTCCTTCATCAGCTTTGCTGTCAAAAGCTTTTAATTGCTCTTTCCCATTATTATGAATGAAACACTTACAACCAAATATATGAAAATATGCAATAGTGGGCAATCTACCTTTCCATATTTCATATGGAATTTTACCTTGACCTTTTGTAATTAAGAATGTGTTTTGAGTATGGCATGCAGTGTTGATGGCTTCTACCCAAAACCTTTTTGGTAATTTGGAATCAGCAATCAAGGTCCTTGCTGCTTCTTTTAAGGTTCTATTTCTTCTTTCAGCAACACCATTCTGTTGAGGGGTTCTTGCTGCAGAAGTTTCATATGTGATGCCATTCTTGCTACAATACTCCTTGATGTATGAGTTTATGAATTCAATGCCTTTATCTGATCTGATCTTTACAATACTTAGGACCTTTTCATTAATCAACTTCATCATCAACTCAGGCAGTTTGACTTGAGTTTCCTTTTTGTTTAGAAGAAATACCACCCAAGTGTACCTGGAAAAATCATCAACAACAACTAAGACATATTTTCTTCCATTTATGCTTACAGGGATTATTGGGCCAAATAAATCCATGTGCAGTAACTGTAGAACTCTCTCAGTGGATATGACTGGTTTTTCATTGAATGATGTTTTGATCTGCTTTCCTTCCTAACATGGCCGGTATATGTGTTCTTTGATGAACACATGGTTTGGTAGACCCTTCACTAGAGAGTATCTTGCAATTTTGTTGATGGTTTTGAAGTTCAGATGGTTCAGTCTTTTATGCCACAACCAACTTTGCTCACTAGAGCTTTTGGCAACAAGACAGATTATTTCAGGGGTTTTGCTCCAATCTGCAAAATAAACATTTCCCTTTCTCACCCCTGTTAGTAGCACCTGTTGTGTTGATTTGTTCTTAATGATATATTCATTTGGTGCAAACTCAACATTATAGCCTTTGTCACAGATTTGATTTACAGATAGCAAGTTATATTTTAAACCTAGAACATATGAAACATTAGTAATTTTTACATTACCAATATTTAATGTACCATAGCCTCTTGTAATTCCTTGTGAGCTATCTCCAAAGGTTACTGAAGGACCATCATTTTCAATGAAGTTTGAGAGAAGTTCTTTATTTCCAGTCATGTGTCTTGAGTATCCACTATCCAAGTACCATGCTGTTCTTTTATTTATACTTCTCTTCTTCTTATGGTCCTTGCATACCTACAAATTCAAACTTTAGGTACCCTTTGAATGTTGGGTCCTAGAGGGTTAGGTGTACCTTTTGGAACCCAAATCTACCTAATTACTCTGATTGACTCAAAGTGACTGACTTGGTTTCCATTTACATCTACATACACAGTCCTACCTTTAAATGCCTTAGGTGGTTTCTGTGCATAGGTGTTAGTCTTATAAGCTTCAGGAGGATGTGTGAAATTCTTTGGGATAAATCTCCTGAAGTTATTTAACCTTGGTGCAGATTGGTAAGGCCTTTGTGGGTAAGTGCTTGGATGACCTTTTCCCTTTGGCATGGAGGGTCTAGGCTTCCTGAAACTATTATACCTATCAGGAGGGTTGGGCCTTGATCTATTAAGTTGAGGTTGCCTCATTTGAGATAGCCTTTTCTGAACAGATCTTGGACAACTCCAATGATGAGTATTCAGATAGGTTGGCCTTTCATTGGTTCCACCTTTCTGAATCTCATACCTCTTATACACCAAATAAGGATTCACATGGATCATAACCTAATCCACTTCTTTGAGCCATTGGTACGTCTTTGAAACCCTTGAATTTCCTCTAATGCTCTAGAGGATTTGTTCAAGGCAGACATCTTTAGTTTTAGGCTCTCCTCACTTAATTTTAGAGCATCAAATTCATGTGAGAGATTGTCAAATTTAGCTTGTAGAGTTCTAAGGTAAAAATCCTTTTTCTTCAGAGCCAGATTTTGTTCATCAATCAGCTTTTGTTGTTAAGAGACTTTGAGAGACATTTCATTATGTTCTCTCACAATATGCTGATACAACTCAGTTGATTTAATGTCAACCTCAGGTTTAGGAAGATTGGGTTTTTGATTTTAGAACTCAAACGTTCATTTTCTCTCAATGCTATGCTGTGTAGCTCTTGTAGTCTGGTGAAGTCCTCCATCAATTTTCCAAAGGAAAGTTTTAGGTGGGCTTCACTAGATTCATGTGTGTTAATTGAAGAGTTAGAATATAAACATACCTCTTCATTTTCAGAAGCCATTTGACAGTCATCATCACTGTCACTGTTGGAGAATAGTCCATCATCCGATGAGTAGACACTTTCTTCACTTCCAGATTCTCCAGCAACCATGGCCTTTCTATTGCTTAATCTCTTATCTCTCTTGGCCTGCCTTTCTTTCCTTTCTTTGGAGCTGAGATCAGGACAGTCATATTGGAAGTGTCCCTTCTTCTGGCAGTTGTAACACACATATTCATCATCATTTCTCTTTCTTGAGGACTCCTTTCTCCTAGATGATGATGGACCAGCCTTGCTTGACTTCTTCTTGTCAGCATATTTGTCTTCTTTCTTTTCATCAGAGTGTTTGTCCACTGATTTGCCAGGAGAGTTGTACCTTCTCCTGTTCCTGTTGTCTTGGTAGAATTTCTTGTATCTACCAAATCTTGAATTTAACTTCTCAAATCTTCTGGCCATGAGTGCCAGTTCCTCCTTCATTTCAGTCTTAGAGTCTGACTGAGATGATCTCTAAGTACTCTTCTTTTCTGTCTCAGCAGCTTTAAATGCAACTCCTTTGCTGGAGGTGGTTGGCTCCTCATGTACCTTCTTCCTATTCAGATCAAACTTATATGCTTTGAGTTCAGAGAACACTTGCTGCATGGGCATGTTATCAAGGTTGGTAGTGTTCTGCATTATGACTGAATAGATGTCCCACTTGGATGTGAGACTTATCAAGATTTTCAGTGCCACTTCTCTTTTAGCATAGAACTTTCCAAGAGAATTTATCTCCATGGTGAATTGTTCATATTTCTGAATTGCCACTTGGAGCTTGTTTTCTTTGATCTTTTGGGTACCTTCACACATAAGTGCAAAGGTATCCCAAATCTTCGTTGCTGTGGTGCAGTGGTACACTCTTCCCATCACTGCATCTGGAATTGTCTAGTACAATGTATTCATGACAATGTAGTTCAGATTGTGCCTTTTTCTTTCTTCTGCAGTTAAGTCATCTTCATCCTTTGGCAGCAACTCCATTGGATCTGCTTTCTGAGCATCAGTGACATTGGGATTTACTTTTGTGAAAGTGAATGGGCCTCTGGTAATGACTTTGAGCATTTCATCATGTTGGCAAGCAAGATGTGCTCTCATTCTAATCTTCCAGAAATCATAGTTCTCAATTGAGAACATTGGCAGTTTGTGATTAGAAATGTGATTGACTTGGTTGGGACCCATGTTGTTGTTAGTCTCAACTGCATCTCCGGGAACTGCATTGTTTGCCATCTCAAGGAAGTAGAGTTAGATAAACACATATATATTTTTCAGAAAATGGATCAGTCCAGTGACCACATAAATTATGAGTTTTTGAAAATCAGATGGAGTTTTTGAAAATTATGAGTGTTTGAACCCCTGCTCTGATACCACTTGTTGGTCCTTTATGGAGTATGACACAAGTGTATGGGGGGGGGGGGAATGCACTTGTGTATGAAAATTTAAACTTTTTCAACAGATTTACTTATTAGGATAGTTGTCTGACAACCTTTCTGAGTGAGTAACTTTTAATAGATAATCAACCTACTGAAAACTATGAAGTGATCAGTTGGACAACTATCTAAAATAGTTATTAAGTGCGGAATGTGATTGACCTTTTCTTTGAAAATACTCCTTAGTTAGTTTCTGAAAAACCAGTTTATTAGGGACTTTGTCCAAAACTGTTTTGCTTAACTCTGCTGATCTAAAACCTTTCAAGAGAATCTTTGTGTGCAATGTTAGTTAATAAAATAATGCAGTAAGTAAATAACAGAGCAAGTTATAGTGGTTCAGAAACTCAAGCTCCTACATCCACTTTCCCTGATTGAAAAGGATAATTCCTTAACACCTGGAATTAGCTTGTTTTATAGTGCCAAGGTGCACTGATCAACAACACTCTCTTAGTGCTTTGATCCTTAGGATAAACTGAGTCCTAGTGCTCAACTTCTCTGAGTTAAGACTGTATTTCTCACTTAACAGTCCTTAACTCCTCACTTCTTCAACAAACACTACTTCACTTAAGATGTAAGAGTTTGAGGTTTGGTTCCAACTAAGTGAGATATCATTTACAGTAAGAACAATGTAAAGGGTTAGGATATCTCTATGCTAAGCTTGGATTTTACAAGGTTGACTTAGGTAGAAATGATCAGGAAACTTGGGAATGTAAGTAATAAACTTTGTTTCCTTGAATGCTTGATAGTAGTTTGATAGCAGATAGTTGGATACTTGAATCCTTGAATCACTTCTGTATTTATAGATCAATTTGATCATTTATCCGTTGGAGAGATAGACTTTCAAATTGTCTATTTGCAGCTCCATTGAAACGGCTATTTAGAGCACCCTTCTACTGTCCACTGTGTAAGAAGTTTCTTCAATGGTTGCTTGAATGAATGTGTTGACTTCTGAAAAATGCGGCTGAGTAGACTTGTGTCAGTTTCCAAACATGCACATTTTCCAAGGTTGATTGTGGCAGAACTTGTACTTTCTCAAACGGTCAGATGGGAAAAGTTCTCTAAACATTCTTGCTGCAGATGGAATGTTCTTTAATTCATTCAAGTCTTTAGTCTTTAATGCTTCTAAGTCTTCAATGCATGTTCAGGCTCGATGGCTTTAATGCTTCATTAATGTTGTCTTCTGAGACAGTAGCATTCAATGCTCTTGATCTTCTAAGACTTCAACTTGATCTGTCATAGCCCTTATATGTGCCTTTCTTTTATTATCAGTTCAGGCTACTTGCTTGAGCTTAGGTCATTCAGCCATGTTGTCCTCTCAGTAATCTTGTCTCCATGTATTCAGCAAACTTGAGCTAATAGACTAAGACTGATAAGCTGCCTAACATACCAGCTTTGGACAGCTAACTTGAACACTAAGTAACTCAACAAATCTGAGTATTTTGACTTAGGCATTTTTACTGTCTCAACTATCCTGAGACAACTAGACTGATATTCTATCTATCTATCTATCTATCTCAACTAAGCTAACCATATCAAAGAGTTATATACAAAAGATATTGACTAAATTAAAATATATTATTCCTATATTATTATTCCCTATTAAGAAACCTATAGAAACACATCCATAAATCCCACATCAAAATTAACAAAAACGACAAAGCAATGAAAAATAGTCGGATACACTTGTCGAGAGAAATGGCAGTAGGCAAGCTCGTGGTCTAAGGTCTATGTAGCCGTCGAGCAGTGGGAATAGATTGATCGACGAACCCTGGACACCAAATCAACCAATCTGAAGTTGCAAGCTTCCTCCATACAGTTGTCCAATCAGTAATAGATCTTCACATCGGAATAGAACCATCTATTTATAGTCTATTTTATTTCATGATATGTATAAAGAACACTTTAGATTCGTAAAATGAC
This sequence comes from Galeopsis tetrahit, assembly GCA_963675135.1. Taxonomy (NCBI): domain Eukaryota; kingdom Viridiplantae; phylum Streptophyta; class Magnoliopsida; order Lamiales; family Lamiaceae; genus Galeopsis; species Galeopsis tetrahit. Next base: position 42,861,968 of record OY776120.1, read on the forward strand.
TTGTTTTAGAGGGGTGTACATTTTCCCTTAGACCCGAGTATTATTTCTAGGGTGTGTCTCTTGTGCACTCAAGTACATGGTGTACTTGAGTGGACTTTGACTGGTCAAATGTTGACCGGTCAAACTTTGACTTTTTTTTTCAATTTTTTTTTTTTTTTATATACAGAAAATTTACATTTTTCAATGTTATTTTCAGCTATATTAACAAACACTTTTCAGTTATAATATTATACACTTTTCAGTTATAATAACATACACTTTTCAGTAATAGAACATACACTTTTCAAATATAATCATTAATAGATCATACACTTTTCAGTTATAATAATATACACTTTCATTAATATATAAGTTACACTTTTCATTAATAGATCATACACTTTTCAGTTATAATAACATACATTTTTCAATTATAATAACATACATTTTTCATTAATATAATATACACTTTTAAGTTATAATAACATACACTTTTCGGTTATAAGAACATACACTTTTCATTAAAAACAATGTTGCACTTTTCAATATAGTAACATACACTTTTCATTTAAAAAACAAAGATGCACTTTTCAATATACTAACATACACTTTTTCAAAAAAAAAAATTTCGAAAAAAAAAAAAAGTTAAAGTTTGACCGTTGACCGGTCAACGATCAACAGTTGACTAGTAAAAGTCCACTTAAGTACACCATGTATACAAGAATTTGACTTATTTCTAAGGAAAGTTTTATCATGCAAGGTTTTAATGACGCCCCGATCTCTGCAGGTTGAACGAGTGAACTTATGACTTTATGTTTAATTTTCTTTTCTTTTAATTTGATTTTATCTTCATTGGTTTTCATTACTGCTCTTGAATATTGAGGCTAATTATTTAATTCGTTTTAGACAGTTTTTTTTTCTTGGTTAATTAGTAAGGGTGAATTGCTTCAATTTATTTTTTCTCTGTATAGACTTTACCCCTTAAAAATTGTTTGTACTTTATAAATTCCAAATTTGAGAACTAGGAAGGAGTACACCCTTAAGTTCTAAACCTACAACACTAGGCTAACTCCACAGGGTTGGAAAATAATTTGAACTTGGGCCGAGAAAAAATAAAAAGACAAAACAAACAATAAAGACAAAGCAATATGAAAATTAAGAAGTAACCTTTTGTCTTTCAAAATGTTAAAACGTCATTTTCAAATTATACTAAAAAATGTATCAATTGCATCGTACAATTAGTGGCAATTGTGAGAATAATAATGTAAACCGTCCATTGAACTATTTGATGAAGTTTGAAAAGGATTAGGTTTGTACATTGCCTCTAAAGGCTCTAATCTATTCCACCATATGTTTAACTTGATTGATGTTTAATTTTGTTACCGTTGGGAGTAACATTTTAACATAATTAGAACATAAACTAATGTCTTAATTAAACACGCATTTCATGATCAATAATTCATTAATTAATTTAATCACCACCTAACTCCTTGATCGGAAAACTTACAAGGTGATTTCATGAGTCACCCATCTACCCCCAACTATAAACCCTATTAATAAATTATTGAACATCCATTATAAATAGAGCAAATAGATGAAGCACAAAACTCACTCGATCTAAGCCACACCATGGCATCTCTTCATCTCCCTTGCACCACCACCAAATCCGCCAACCCCTCCTTCCACCCCCGCCAGTCTCCTCTCTTCGCCAAGCCATCACATTTCATCACCCACGCAAAGCGTAACAACCGCCTCCAAGTCTCTTGCACCCAAAAGCCTGATTCCTCTGAAAATGCCGACGGAAAGGTCGACAGGAGGAACATGCTTTTGGGTCTGGGCGGCCTCTACGGCGCAACAAACCTCCCATCCGCCTCTGCCAATCCGATCAAACCTCCGGAGATCGACAAGTGTGGTGTCGCCACGAACCTCAACAACAACACAAAACTCGACATCAACTGCTGCCCCCCATTTACGGACAAGATCATCGATTTCAAGCTCCCGCCTGTCTTCAATGTGAGAACGCGGCCCGCTGCTCATCGAGTGTCCCCCGAATACATCTTCAAGTACAACACCGCCATCGACCGCATGAAAAGGCTTCCCAAGGACGATCCACGAAGCTTCATGCAACAAGCTAACATCCATTGTGCTTACTGCAATGGCGCCTATGATCAACCAGGCCAGGGCACTCTAGATCTCCAAGTCCACAATTCATGGCTCTTCTTCCCCTTCCATAGATGGTACCTCTATTTCTACGAAAGAATCTTGGGAAAGTTGATCAATGACCCTACTTTCGCTCTTCCATTCTGGAACTGGGACAACCCTAGAGGCATGACAATTCCACCCATGTACGTCGACCCGAAAGCCGCCATCTACGATTCAAAGCGCAACCAGGCAAACTTACCGCCCGCGGTCATCGACCTTGGAATGACCGGCAACACCGACCCTCTTCAGGTCGTGTCCAACAATCTCACAATAATGTACACCGAGATGATTCGAGGAAACTCGAGCGCTACCGACTTCATGGGGAAGCCTTATCGTGAGGGTCCCATGACGGAACCCTCTGGACCCGGCGCCTCTGAGCGCGGGTCCCACACCGCTGTGCACGTCTGGGTCGGAGACCCCAGACAGCCCAGCGGTGAGGACTTGGGTAACTTTTACTCGGCCGGGAGGGATCCCTTGTTCTATTGTCACCATGGGAACGTTGACCGTATGTGGACCTTGTGGCAAGACTTCCTCCCCAGCAGCAAAGTTCCTGATAAGAGGATCACCGATCCCGATTTCTTGAACGCCGCGTTCTTGTTCTACGACGAGAACGCGCAGCTCGTGCGCGTCACCGTCAAGGACTCCCTCCAAAACTTGAAGATGGGGTACGACTACGAGAGGGTTGACCTCCCGTGGCTCGACTACAGGCCGCCGGCTCAGACGGCGGCCGCGAAGGTTAAGAGGGTGGGCACAGGGTCTGCGAAAGCAGACACTGTGTTCCCTCTTACGCTTGATAAAATCGTCAGAGTCCTCGTCCCGAAGACGAAGAAGGGGAAAGCAGACGAGCTTCTCCTGATCGAGAACATTACGGTGGACACGTCCAAGTTTCTCAAGTTCGACGTGTTCGTGAACGACGAGGACGACAATGCTGGGGAGCTCGATAAGGCGGCCTACGCGGGGACTTACGCGCAAGTGCCGCATAAAACGGGGACTAGTACGACCGCGACGACCTCTATTCGATTGAAGCTGACGGATCTGTACGACGACATGGACGTCGCCGATGATGACGACGTGGTGGTGACGCTGGTGCCTCGGCACCAGGGTCCCGGAGTTACCATTGGTGGAATCAAGATCATCGAGAACCCACCGCCTCCGACGCAAGCTCCACCTGCAAGTTAATTAATTAATTCGTCGATTTGGCTTGGAAGAAGAAGAAATTAACCATGGTTTGTTTCATTTTGTTGATTCAATAAAATATTCCTTGCGTTAACGGAATATCGGATCATGCTGTATTTGCATTTTGTCTTTTTGTGATTTGTAATATGTTAGTTGGAATAAAATATTTCTCAGATTTGGTTCTTGTTATTATATTTGATAGTGTTTGATTTCAAAAGCAGATATAATTAATGTATAAATAATTCACCTCGAGGACAATTTAATTAATTCTTTCAACTCTAACCGGCCGGGGTGTTTAGTTGTTTATGCAGATTACTTTGTTTGATTCTCCATGGATTTTTCACCTGCACCTTATAATAGTACACAATAAGACAATATTTTAGTTGACATAACGTTTTTTTTATACAAATAATTGAAAGACTAACTAAACCAGTGAACCATATTTAATTATTTATTTAAGGGTTAATTATAAATAAATTTGTGAAATTTGATTTATAACATGAAGAAATGTAGAATTGAATTGAATAGACAATTGGATGATAAAAATGATTTACATCCCTCATCTATATAAGAGGGAATGGACTACTAAAATAAAAGTTAGTACAACTAACAAATAAACTACTCATCTAACTAATACTTCTTTGAGTTGTTGTCTTGACATGATGTTATTCTTCACACACCTACAAGATGGACATGAATGGCAAACAATATTGGACTTGTGCATCTAAAAAAAGGAGTACCCAAAATGGCTTGGAAAATTGGACCTCTTGTTTGTGCAAGAAGAAATGCCATAAAAGAAGCAAGTCACTTGATCTCTCTATCCATTTGACCCGTAAGCATCAATCCTAACATCTTGAAATCACACAGCAAAGACCAAATTGGGTGACCAAAAGTTGCAAGAAGATTTCTTTCAACAGAGAAATTAATGACTATACCAAGCCAATTTATATATCAAAAAAAAAAAAAATCAGGAACCACATTTTGAAAGAACAATGAGTATACTATTCCTTTAACTAATACTCATTGATTTGTTATCTTGACATGATGTTATTCTTCACACACATAAGATGGGCATGGATGGTAATCAATCTCATCTTGGACTTGTTCTTCAAAAAAAAATTCAAACCAAATAGGGATCCAAATTTTCCATTTGACTACAACAATAGGGATCCAAATTTTCCATTTGAACGTGATTAGTGTGAAAATTGCTTGAAATTCATGTATTTAATTTGCATAATTTTATAGGATTTCATGCATTATTTACATTAAATTGTTGAAGGTGTGTGTTTTGCTATTTTTATAGAAAAATGAGCATTTTTTTAGGAAAACACGTCACTACAACATAAGTTGTCTATGGCAACGCCTAAAAAATGTTACCTATTTAAGGGCGTCTCATTTGTCAATGCAACCTTTTTTTTTATGGAAGTTAAATACCCATTCCCTTTTTTCCCCTCCCATGACTCGAACCCAGGACCTAAGGCCTAGGTAGTGGTGCTCTAACCACTTGAGCTATCCCACTTTGTCGCCAATGCAACCTAAAGTCTAATGTAACACTTAAATAACCTACGGTAACACTATTAATATTATGTTAATAATTGTAACATTTTTTTGTATCACTTTTAAAATGTTACATTTAACTTGATATGTATCACTTTTTCACTGTTAATTATCTTATGTATGGCTTTTAATTTTATAATTTAACATGTTTTAAATAAATATGTAACACTTTCAATCTTATAATATTACATTTTTAAATAATTATGTAATTCATCTTAAATAATTATACAAGACATCGAATTATGTTTTACTTAATCACATTGATAAAATAATAAAATATATTAATAAATCACTAAAATTTATAATCATGTCAATAAACTAATAGTTAAAATTTCAAACATTCACATAAACACAAGACAAAGAAATATATAAATTACACAGGTTGTTGAAATAAATTGGTTTTATAACTACTCTACAAGATCTTGCACTTCCTTTTTCGCTTTCTCGGCCATCATATCTTTCTTGATCACATGGTTCGTTGAAGTCTACAAGATCTTGCACTTTGATTCTCATTTCCACATATTGTTCTTGATCATCTCATGGTTCACTTCAGCTAAAAAAAAAAGAGTTTGAATATTAGCTGGTAGGACAAGTGCTGCCAACAACACAATCTCAGAACTTCCTGTGAAATTTTAAAGAGTTTGAATACTTATTGGTGGGAAAATTACACCTCTATTATCTCCATATTCCACTAAACTAGTTACAACAAGTGTTTCTCCTTTCCTCGCAAGACGTGACATAATAGGACCATCTTGTCAGTGAAAATCTGTCAGCATTAGCATAAAAGTAACTATTACAATGCACCTTGTCAAGGTTCATTAAGTATTGTTAGGAATTAATATACACGAATTAATTCCCACCCTCTCTACAAGTTCGGACTTTTAGATGACACATAATTCTTTCATGGTATCAGAGCAAATCGGACAAAATGACCTGGGTTCGATTCCTGTTGAAAGCACTCCACCCATTTAAATTGTCCACTCGATGGGCCTCCTCCCAAAAAAAAAGGTAAGAGGTGTTAATCCGGCCCACGAGTGAAGGGGAGTGTTAGGAATTAATATACAAGAATTAATTCTCAACCTCACTACAAGTTCGGACTTTTAGATGAGACGGAATTCTTTCATGGTATCAGAGCAAACCAGACACCCATTTAAATTGTCCACTTGATGGGCCTCCTCCCCAAAGTGAGGGGGAGTGTTAGGAATTAATATACACGAATTAATTTCCACCCTCTCTACAAGAATCACATGTCCTTCAAGCTAACTCCAGATATGAAAATATTCAACAATTTTTTTAACAAGACAAATGAACCCTAACCAATACATATCATAGGGATCAAACAATCACAAAGTACCCTAACCAATACATATCATAGGGATCAAACAATCACAAAGTACGCACATTAGTCTCTAAACCGCCATTCAGATAAAAAGACAAACATGTGGTGATAAAAAATTCACAATGTAAACCACAAAAAGTGATAGAAGCATAATAAATATAGTGAAATAACAAGAAAAATAGGAATATACCCACTTAAATCAATCACAACTAATATAGAACACCAGGAAGACGACAACCAATTGAAGAATCTTCGTTGGAAAAGATAACAAAAAACTTTTTTGACAGCAGAAAACTGTTTTTTTAACAGCAGATAACTGTTTGTGACAACAGTTTTTTGAAAGCAGAAAATCTGTCTTTTTACAGCAGAAAACTGACCTCTTTTAGATCATTTCTCAAGCCTATTTGAAGCTTATCAAGAAAGTTGAAGTACAAAGTAACTATTCATGCATTGTCAGTATATTAAGGATAAACATTGTGAATAAGCATAAGAAAAACTTCAGATATATTACCCTTTTCTTTTAAGAGCTTCAAAAGAAGATGTGAGTAAGCCAACGCAATAAGATAATAAGTAACTAAAATGCACTAATCTACAAAAGGTAGTTATGACACAGAACAAAAAATCAAATTTCTAAAGTCAACATTGTTGTTATGTACCTAAAGATGTCAAAGTAGACTGGGTAATATGGTTTGCGCTTGAGGAGTTGGTTCAAAACCTAGGAACACTGTACATGCTGAATATGACATTCTCTGAAAAACACCTACTACTACATTAGCATTTGGAAGTACACTTAAGGGTAGGGGTGGGTAAAAAACCGAGAAAATCGAACCGAATCGACGATTTTTGGTTTATTTGGTTCGGTTTATTCGGTTGTTCGGTTCTGTTCGATTGAGATTTTTTAAAATTTCGGTTTTTTCGGTTCGGTTCGGTTCGGTTTATAGTTTCTAAAAACCGAATAAACCGAACTGACCGAATTATAAATAAAAATAAATATAATTAATTAATAAAAAATATATATATATATATATATATAAATAAAACCCTATACCTAATCTAACAGTAAACAATTAAACATTCATTTCCATTCGTTTCATCTCAATTTCTGCCGATTCCCCTTACTTCCACCACCGCCCACAGCGCCGTATTCGACGTCTGCCTCTCTTCGTCATCTTCAACTCTTCCACCACCGCAGTATGTTCTGCTTTGCTTTAATGCCCTTTTATTTAAGTTATTAAGTGTGCCACCATTATTTAAGTCAATTTTGCAGGGATGATGTATAATATAATTTTGCTGTTGAGATTGACCGATTGTAAATTTTTGAATGCCTATCTATTTAAGTATGCAATTCAAGATTCTAGATTTTTAGAGATTTCAAATTATTGTAAATTAGTCTATTAATTAGCATATTAATTATATTTCCAGATTTGCAGATTCTGTGGCTGAACTTCTGTTATGTAGAGTTGAATTTCTTAAATTTTTTATTTGTTTAAATAATTTTTTTTAATTTTAGGCAGGACAAATTTGGTTCGAACCAATCGAATTATAATTCAATTCGGTTCAGTTCGGTTTTTATATAATTTCGGTTCGGTTCATTTTTTTAAAACTTCGGTTATTTCGGTTCGGTTGAAAAAAGGTCAGAACCGAACCGACCGAATGCCCACCCCTATTTAAGGGGATATACCTCTCAATCAAATTCCAGCCTTGAATCTAACTGGTATCACATCAACTATTATGATTCAGGTGACAACTAAAGAAGATGCAATTAGAACATAAAGAGACTCCTAACAAAATAGACAGTGCTGAATAAAATAATCAAACCTCTCAATCAAAATAATCTGTAATTACTACATCAGACTCCTGACAACTTAAGAAGATACAATTAGATATAATGAAAAAATAACGAGGCAAAATAGAAGAACACGTCATAGAATTAAGTGTTATTTGATTCACGTAGATTCTAGCTACAAAATTACCTATAATAAGTCTTCCTGTTTAAAGGAATCAACACCTGGAGATGTATACCAAACCTGTAAATGAGCATCTACTAGTATTAGCGATTGTAGTGTTTTTTCATAAATTGAAGACGATAAAAGAATCAGAAGAGCATGTTTCCCAAAATCTGGTTTTCTATTTGGTGGTAAAAAAATCATTCTACTTAATTGAATTTGGTATTAAAAACTTGATCTAAATCTCTATGAATTTAAGGTAAGACCCTTTTAAGAAGAAAATATTATTTTATCTATATGATCGACTGAGTTTACTACATGCCAAATTGAGTGAACAAGAGGTTGGACGTTATAAAGAATATTAAAAACTTATCTAAATCTAGCTCTATGAATTTTATCTATATGATCGACTGAGTTTACTACATGCCAAATTGAGTGAACAAGAGGTTGGACGTTATAAAGAGTATTAAAAACTTATCTAAATCTAGCTCTATGAATTTAAGGTAAGACCCTTTTAAGAAGAAAATATTATTTTATCTATATGGTCGACTGAGTTTACTACATGCCAAATTGAGTGAACAAGAGGTTGGACGTTATAAAAAATAGAGCATCAGGAGATGAGAAAATTTCATTTTACGTCCCGTAACTTAGGGCTAATCCAGAATATATTCTTTAAGTTTTCACATTTTCAATTTACGTCCTAGGTTGTCCAATTTATATCTTTTTCGGTCCAATTTACGTCTTTTCCAACGAAAAATTGGAAATCCGGTCAAATTGTCCAATTTACATCCTTTATGTTTGAAAATTATAAATTAATAATTAAAAAATTCTGAAAATATCATTAAAAATTAAAAAATCTCATTAAAAATCTAAAAATCTCATTAAAACCTTATATATTGTGTAAAATAAATATAAAAATCTAAAAATCTAAAAAATTTATAAATTCTACATTCAAAAAATCTGAAAATGTGTAAAAAATATTTTTCTAAAAACTAATAAAAATAAAAAAATCTATAATTTCTACGATTCAAAAATCTGAAAATGTGTAAATTAAATTTTTTTTTTCTAAAAACTCATAAAAATAAAAATATCTATAAATTAAAAATTTTAAAATAAAAAATTTCAAAACTTTAAAAATATCGTGAAAATGAATTTGGGACAGTTCCAAAATCGATCAAGGTGTGGAACTTCCTCTCAACCTCAACGGTGAGTTGGAAAATCTCGTGGGACCCAATTTTTTTTGGAGTTCGAACAAAACTTTAATGGTAGACGAGTCTGAATCAAGTCTGATTTTTAATGAAATTTTAATAATTTTTATTATTCTCATTAGATTTTTAGAATTAGTATTTTTTTTTATCTACACATTTTTAATAAATTAATGAGATTTTTAGAGTTTTTAGAAATTTTAATGAGATTTTGAATTTCTTAATTTTTAAAATACACCTTTTCCATTCTTTGAATTGTAGAATATTTTATTTTTTGTATTTTCAAAATTTTAGATTTATTTTTATTTTTATTTTACACATTTTATAATTTGTAATGATATTATCGAAATTTTAGTGATATATTTTGAATTTTATTTTACACATTTTATATTTTTTAATTTTAATGAGATTTTTGGATTTTTAATGATACTTTTATAGATTTTTTATATCTTTAATGGGATTTTTAGAAAATTTTAATTATTAAATTTTAATTTTCAAACTTAAAGGACGTAAATTGGACTATTTGGCCGAAATCCCAATTTATTCCTCACATTCCGTTGAGTTTTAAAATTTTCCGACGAAAAGGATGTAAATTGGACCATAAAGAACGTAAATCGAAAAAGTAAAAATTTAAAGGATATATATTTGACTAGGCCTAAGTTACAAAACGTAAAATGAAATTTTCTCATCAGGAGATTAAATTGTATGTTAATGTGCATTATATTAAAGATCTCTACTAGTCCATGTTATAAATTAGTGGGAAAATTAAGGAATGCCTAAATGTAGGCAGAACCTAAGCTCTTAGGGGTGCATACACCAACAAATAAAGGTTATGTAGTGAATGTAAGAGAATGGCACACACCTCTTACATTCAAAGCATGTATATGAATACATAAAACTAAGAAAAATAAGGTACCCTGACCTAATGCTTCAACGCAAAAACTTATATGCAATATGACTAATTAAGGTAAATTATGTCAAAATTTGTGGGTCAACGCGGGTCAATACGGGTCAAAGCGGGTCAACCTTAATTAAAATATTTATTTTCACTCTAATATACTATTATTTTACTACATGACCAAAATTATGTTACTACAAGAACTAAATTTTGTCACTACAAGGTCAAAAGTGTATTACTACAAGTCCAAAAATATTCTGGACACTTATTTTTTGGGGGCAAAATTACTAAAATAATTTTGACTTATTCAGCTACTACATGACTAAAACAATGTTACTACAAAACCAAAATTTTATCACTACAAGGTCAAAAGTGTATTACTACATGTTCAAAAATATTCTGGAGACTTTATTTTTTGGTGAATTTTTCAGAATGTTTTGACACGTAGTATTAAATTTTTGGTTTGTAGTGGTAATATTTTGGCCTTGTAGTAACAATATTTTGATCATGTAGTAAACCACCTATTTACAACCCGCGAATTTTCTGGGCAACCCGGATCCAGGCTTATGACCCGCAATTTTTTAAAAATTGACTTAATTTGACTTTTGGACTTAGGGTTTTGACTTGCCTAATTGGGATGGAATGCATGTATGCAATATTTCAGACTAACCCATGCTTCAAAGAATCCACAATGTGTATTCCCCAGCACAGTCTCAAAGCAAATAAAAATGTCTTTAACATCTTTAGAGCCTACATGGAGTAATACAATCAGTTCGTTTATTATATTATAGTTCTTACAAAGGGTCCTGATCTCCAAGTTTAGTTAAAATGGATAGACAACCATATTTTAGATGTTTAGACTAGTAAAAAAAGATGTATACACAAACTAAGTAATACAAACAAAGTTTTATTTTCCTATGCAAAAGTTTTCATTTTTTCTAATATGCCTTTAGTTCTCAATCTTCAACAAATCCTCTTCTTTTTTTTCTCTCACTAGGTCGTGGTGAAAATTGTGAGTCCTCCTAAGAGTTTCTCCCCAGAAACTTCTTCCCCCTTAAGCGGTGCCATTTGGAATTCTAAATTGCATTCCCTCCTTTGTTTAGCTATCTTGTTCTTCGTGTTACGTGTGTGTATCTTGTTTCTTGGATTTTGTTTATATCTGCAATCATTTTGCTCATGGGATTTGGGTGTCTAAAGCTGAGCCACGTGAATAGTACGCATCGTTATATTGGGCGTGATACCTTTTGCAATCCAGTTCTCACAAACATTCTACTGTCTCTCGAATGGCTATTGGCCAATTTTAAAAGGGCTTTTTAAATTTTGTTTTTCCCCGTAGGAAATCCCAGGCGGATTTTGCTTGGACGTCGGTTTATATGACCCCTGGTTTTTTATGGTGGTTTTGGGGCTATATAATCCCTCGATTGTTATCAAGTGGGAGTATTCACAAACTTATTTATTCTCCCCTTTTAGAGCTCTTCTCCTGTTCACCATGGCAGAAAACATTCAAGAGAGTTTTGAGAGATTTTCACTTGCTCATCAAGAAACCACTAACATTGTTGTTGCTAAGAGTGAAAAAGCTATTCCAAAAAATGCTTTGATTATCAGGTTCATAGCTGAGAGGGAGTTCAATGTGAACGAACTTAGGGAACTTTTGAAGAGGATATGAAACATTAAGGCCTCTTTAAAAGTTTCGGTGGTTGGTGCGGGCCTTTTTCTCCTCGATTTTTCATATGAAACTGAAATGAAAACGGCTCTTCATAGACAACCATGGAATATCAGGCGTGCTCTCATGGTGATGAAGAAGATGCATGGCCAAGACAGGCCCTCAACAGTGCAGCTCCAGTTAGTGCCTTTCTGGGTGCATGTTCACGGACTTCAATTCCATGCAATGTCGAAACTAGTTGGAGGTCGCATTGGTATCATCATTGGTGAGGTTATTGAAGTGGAAGGTGAGGGTGATGATGAAATCTGGGGTGAGTGCCTCCGCATTAGGGTGCTTATTGACACAACTCAACCATTGTGCCGTTGCTTTTACATTACTATTGATGAGGAGAAAATGGTAGTTGTGTTTAGGTATGAAAGATTATCTGATTTTTGCTATTTTTGTGGCAAACTGGACCACGTGGAGAAGGATTGTCAACTGGCTATGGGGAAAATGGAGGTTTAGCGTGTTAAGCACAAATACTTTCCAGAATGGCTCCGTGCTGGTGAAAAAAGAGCCCGAGCAAAGAGGACATGCAAAAGTTTTTTGAGCTATTGGATGTGAACCAGGAGGTAATGGAAGAAGAAAGGGAGGCAGATCGGGCTGAAGCTGCTAGAAAGGCTAAAGGAAAGGAGATTATTGATGAGACAAATGATGAGGTGCTTCGTCTCGGTACGGGACCTAGCACTAGAAGGGTGGTCTATAATTTTGTTGAACTCATGCCCACTGTGGAGATTCGTAAGGATGTTGGAGGTGAACAAGCTAAGGTGAAGAGGTATCGATGGGATCCAAGAGCGGGTATGTTTTTAGAACCCCTTTCTTTTGTTGTTCCTTTTGACCATGAATATCGTTTGGCTAAGGAACCGCTGTGGGGCATGGATAACGATAAAGATGACCTGGTCATTCATCATGTTGGAAGGGACTTTCGTGCTCTTGACTACACTGCGTACAATGAAATTATTCACGAGGGAGAAGAGCCCTATGTTCTAGTTTTTGAAGGGAAGATTCTTAACCAGCAGCAAGAAGGTGATAATGTTGGGGTTAAGGGTCAGGCACTGGTGGATGATATTGATTCACTCCAAAGCTCTAATTTTCCGTGTAAAAAGAGGACCATGCAAGAGAGGAGGGTACCTTGTGCTAAGGAAGATGTTTGGGAGGAGATGGAAAGGGTGCAGAATGAAGGGGTTTTTTTCAAAAATGCCCGAAGCATGATCGATGCCTTTGGAACATAACTTATTATTCCTGGAATGGTGGAGGTTGAGATGACTCAACCCCACCAAGATGAATGAGCATTATATATTGGAACGCACGAGGATTGTGTAGCTCACGTGCTTTCCGTTATTTGCAGAAGTTGGTTGTTCGTTTTCATCATTTTTTGTTGTTTATTTCTGAATCTAAATGTTCGTCGGATTGTGTGAATTTCCTTAAGGTCAAATTAGGTTTCAATAGTTGCTTTCATGTTGATGTTTGTGGCTTATCAGACGGTTTAATCTTGTTTTGGAATGAATGGGCAGTTAATACTGTATCGTATTCTCTTGGTCATATTGATTGTGTTGTGGATGATTCTTTTCAACAATGGCGTTTTACGGGGTTTTATGGCAACCCTCAATTGTGCTTTAGACCTTCTTCTTGGGCACTTCTTAAAAGATTTAAAACGTATAAAATGGACATTATGAAACATTGGTTGGTGGGGGGGGGGGGATTCAATGAGACTCTTTTTCATCATGAGAAGAAAGAGGGTGAACCAAGACCAGTAAGTCGTCTCCTTGGCTTTCAAGAAGCTTTGGACTTCAATGAGCTCAAGCTGTTAAGAACTTTGGGGCCTTAATTTACTTGGTTTAACAAAAGGAATAGGGCGAATTTGATTAAAGAAAAACTAGATCGCTTTGTGGTAAATGATGAATGGCTCGAATTGTTCCCTCATTATCATGCAAAAAATTTGGATTTCTTGGGTTTGGATCATCGCCCCATTATCGTGTACTGTGATTCCAAATACTCTCGTAATCAGGGTCAGAATAATCAGGTGTTTCGTTTTGAAAATCATTGGATGAAAGAACCGGACTTCAAGGATATTGTTAATCGGGTTTGGGCTAATAAAGATGGTAAAGCACAATTACCTGACACATTGCATTATTGTAGTAAAGAGTTTGTGAAGTGAGCCAAGAGTAAATGAGGGTCTATCTCCTCTCGTATGTCAAGAATCAAACATCTCTTGGCAGTTGAGTTAAATGACGAGGATCGTTGTCCTAATCTGGACCAAATCCGGTACTTGGAAAAAGAATTAGAGAATCTACAATCGCAGGAAGAGTGGTACTGGAAACAACGAGCTCGGATTACATGGCTTAAAGAGAGTGATATGAATACCAAGTTTTTTCATTCGAGAGCCAATTTGAGAAGAAGCAGGAATGTTATGCGGGGGGTGCTTAATGATAATGAAGATTGGGTATCAAGCAAGGACGAGGTGTGTGAAAGCTTTATTAATTATTTTAAGGGTATATTTCAGTCTTCAAGTCCAGATAGGAGTGCAATAGCACAAACGACGGATGTTCTTCCTAGAGTGGTATCGGAGGACATTGTCCGAAGTCTAGAGGCTCCGTTTTCACGTGAAGAAATCACAAAATCCTTGAAAGATTTAAACCCCTGGAAAGCTCCGGGTCCTGATGGCTTTCCAACTTATTTTTATCAGTCTAATTGGGTCACGATTTGAGAGGAGGTATCTACACATATGCTGAAAAATCTCAATGGAAAAGGATCATTAGAATCATGGAATAGCACGATCATTACACTTATTCCTAAGATTAAAAGTCCAATGAGGGTTTTGAATTATAGGTCAATCAACTAATGTAACATTAGTTATCGAATTTTGGCCAGAACAATTACGAACAGGCTAAATGGAGTAATGAACAAAATTATTGATCCCTTTCAAAGTGCCTTCATTCCTCGTGATTGATTACTAATAACATTCTGGTGGCATTTGAATGAATGCATTGGATTAGACATTTAAAAAGCAAAGAAGGCTATGCGGCCCTTAAACTGGATATGAGCAAAGCTTACGATCGCGTGGAATGGCCATTACTGTTTGAAGTTATGTCTAAGATGGGTTTCTCAGAGAAATGGATTGATCTCATCCATAAGTGTATCTCTTCGGTCTCTTACAAAATTAAACCAACCAGGGGGCTCCGGAAAGGCGATCCACTCTTTCCCTATCTGTTTGTCATTGGTGCTCAGTGCTTATCTTCACTTATTACTAAGGAAATCTCATGACGGAACCTTTCAGGGGTAAAAATTGCAAGGTCTGCTCCTACCCTTTCTCACATTTTCTTTGCGGAGATAGTTTGGTCTTCTTGAAAGCTAATCTGAAGGACGGGTTTTTCATGAAAAAATGCCTTTTCACTTATGAGAGACTTCGAGGTAGGTTATTAACTTGGAAAAAAAATCAGTTATTGCCTTCAGCCCGAACACGAAGCCTGGGAATAAAGAAAAGGTCAAAAGCATCATTAGAGTTCGTACAACTCAAAGTCATGAACTATATTTAGGATTGCCGGCATTTTCTCTTCGTGCAAAAAGACTCCAATTCGGGTATATACTAGATAGGGTGAGACAAAAAATTCAAGCTTGGAGCCATAAGTTTTTTTCAGAAGGGGGCAAAGAAGTTTTGATTAAGTCTGTGCTACAAGTTGTTCCATCTTATGCTATGTCGTGCTTCAGAATTCCTAGATCCCTATGTGCCAATATTGAAATGGCAATGGCTAATTTTTGGTGGGGGGATGAGGAGGGTCATAGAAGAGTTCATTGGAAAAAGTGGAGTGAAATATGTAAGCATAAAGATGAGGGTGGATTAGGTTTTCAGAGGATGGTTTGCTTCAATAGAGCTTTACTTGCAAAACATATTTGGAGAATTATTTCTCATCCTCAGATTTTCATGAGTAAATTTTTCAAAGCTAGATATTTTAGACATTTTGAGGTCATGGAAGCAGGACTAGGGTCGAATCCCTTGTTTGTTTGGAGATCTTTGTTATGGAGTCGAGATATTATTTATGAAAGTGCAAGATGGAAGATTGACAATGGAAACGTGTGCATATTTTCAAAGATAATTGGTTGGAAAATTTGGAGAGCGGTTTCCCTTTGTCAAGATTGGCGAGTGCTTCATCGGTTTCTAGATTTATTACAGTTGACTACAAGTGGAATCAGGAATTGATTAATCAAACTTTTTTACCACATGAACGTGCAGCTATTCTTGATGTTCCGTTGATAGGGAGCGAGAAGGAATACCTTTTGTTTTGGCCTGGCAACTCGTCTTGCAAATATACGGTTGCATCAGGATATGATATTGCACGAGGTATTGAAGTATCAAGGGTAAGAGAGAAAACGAGTGGAACCTCTACCATGAAGTGTACAAAGATAGTTCACAAGCTTATATGAAAGCTTCAGATTCCACCTAAGGTTCGGATTTTTGGCTGGAAAATGCTGAATGAAGCCTTTGCTGCAGAAGGAAATCTCTTTAGACGTCATATTCCTTTATATCCCTGTTGTCAGTGTTGTGGAGCTTTTCTGGCCGATTTGAAGCATGTTCTGTTTGAATGTTATTTTGCTAAGCAAGTTTGGAAGAAATATGGTTGGTGGGAATTTGTGAAATTTGGGTTGAAAGGGACCATTGTTGATCTGATTAGTATGTTGACTAGCAAAGTCAATCTTTCTCGGATGAGTCTCTTTATTATGATTGCATTGACCATTTGGAAATGTAGATGTGAATGGTTACATAACAGTTAACGCAGTAGGAGTGGTTTTGATATCTCATGGGCGATACAGTACCAGAATGATTTTAATTCTCCAGACCCCTTTTTAAGGAAGGACTCCAACCTTCACAAGCAGCTGGGTTTGAATTTGGTACATGATGTGCCTGCATTGATCCTTTATTCGGACGCGGCTTATAATTAAACAAAATATTTCTTTGCTATAGGGTATCTGGTTATTCGCAATGCATGAGAGGTTGTGTTGGTAGGTTTTAAAAGGATTGATGATCTGGGTTCAGTGGTTGCAGCTGAATTAAAAGCTATTGAGATATGAATCAAAGTGTTGTTTGGAGGATATCAGTATTGATGGAATTAGATCGGACTCAAAAGTAGTTATTGATGCAATTTCCGCAAACAGAGTGTTGGATGGATGGTCCAATTAAATTCCTTAAAAACTTAAGGAAAACATTAGAGTTCAATCCTTATTTCTCAACAACAGTAAACCGATTAAGTAGATTAACCGAAATGTCGAATAAGTCGTTCACGCTCAACCATCTCCAAGGAACTCTCGATTGTCTTGGAGCATTGGGCGCTTCGATCTGGATAATGGTCTTCTTAGGTGTAATGAAGGGAAAATGGGACTCCGTGGCTACCAAAGTTGCTTTTTTGAATGTTTTAGGAACCAAAATAAGGTTTTTTAAACCATCATGCTCTACGCGACAAAATATGCTAGTGAGAATCTCTAGAGGTAGTATATCCTCAATTGATGTTGAGAATGAATCATGCTATCTCTCCAGAATATCCTCGATTGATGTTGAGAATGAATCATGCTGTCTCTCCAAACATTTGTCGTGATTACTAAATTCCATTCTAGCCCGTTTTCTTCCGATTGATGGGCTTCTAACCACCCCCAATCCACACTCCTCGTTTGATATCTCCTTAAATACACAACACTAGATTCGATTTCTAACACCAGAAATAATCTCAAACCTAATTCACGAAAGAAAAAAAAAACACAAAGAATCTCGAACAATTAAAAGTTATAACAAACTCTTATGGTGCATGAGTTGTCGGTGAGTTTTGAGTCTCCCTTTCTTTCCTTTTATATTACTACTCGTTTTATTATTTGCATGGGCCTTTCCAACTATTTAATATATAAGGAAACTAAATATTTGAATAACCAAATATTTAGATATGTTAACATCATATATTTCAAATATGTATCCAATATTTGATCTTCAAAGATAGACTCCAATATTGTCGGTGAAATTATACGAGAAATTGTTAATTAATAACGAGCCTATCGAGAGGATGATAGTTTAATGATCAAAAGATTGACCAGTACGTTGAGAGGGAAGGTGCCGCCACCGCCACGAGGGGGAAGGGAGGAATGTAGGTATGTGATCATCGTTAATGAGTTGATAGGAATAATCCATTAATGCGGTGATAGAATAATCTATCTCATACTCTAGCTCAAACAATTGTACAGTCGATCAAAAGTAAATCAAGAACGATCCTAGTGTGGGATTATCAAAATGTGGTTAGAGATCAAAATAATTTATCTCATACTCTAGCTCAGCAGACGTTTAACTTTTCTTGCCCTTACGATTGGGTTGGGAAAGAGTCGATCCAGACGTTCAAGGAGAAGTGGAGGATAATTTAGAAGTTAGTTTATCTCCTTGTTTTGACTTGCTTAGTCGATTTTGTAAAAAAAAAAAAAAATTTCTCAATCTTCAATTTATTTTTTTCTGTAAAATATATATTTAAGTAATCAAATTATGATGAAGCATCACGTAAAGCAGTTCATGTATAAAAAATTCAATGGAGCGATACATAACATTAAGAAGAGTGACTCTGCCATCGAGAACCAGTCATTATAATTTCCACTTCAAATAAAAGTAAAAAACTATTTCATCAAAAGTATAAATTAAGATAAATCTCAATATATTTTTTAAATTTTCCATTCAGTAATCATCATACTTGATTTCATTGAAATTTGAAACCTATATAAGCTAACAAATCAAACACTAATTAAAGATCCATATAACAAATCTATATAAAACTACTTAACATGAATAAGAGGTTTAACATCAAATTACTACTCGTCTATCCAATGCTGAAAAATTTACCGGAATATCGCAGGTCGGATGTAACGGACCAGCCCTTTGGGCCAATTATTCCGGAACCAACTCAAGCCCAAGTTCAGTAGAGAAAAGGCCCAGCCCGAGAGAGGAAACTTCCTGCACGCTTCAGAGATTATACTCTCAAATAAGGGGCGCGTAAACAACATGATGGGTTAGTTAGAGATGTCAGGTGCAATTGCCATATAGTGCACAAATTGTCATGTAGTGAGGCAGGAAATTAATTGTTATGTGTTTTCTCTTTCTTCAAGCTTTTCATTATCCTCTTGCTCTGTAATTTTCTGGTATTGAACTTCTTCCTTATTCAATTAAAGGAGTTGACACTCACTCAAAGAGTATTTATTCGTTTTTGTTTGTTACACTGTTGCTTTCATTGAGAGTTTAACAATGGCGGACTCGGAATTGGTTGCGGCGGTGACAAAAGCAGTGCAAACCCAGTTGGAAACTCAAACATCTTCATTGAAGTAGGCTGTCCAAGCGATGCAACAATACTTGGTTACAATGGACGCAAAGGTGGAGGAACTGCAGTCACAAGTCCATGGTAGTCTCGGTTCCTTAAACGGGAATCAGGGGTCTGCATCTCGAGCAACAGAAGTCTATAAAAATCCTGATGGTCAAATAGAAGTTCTTCCATCAATCCGATCACTGAAAATGGAGGTTCCCAGGTTTGATGGATCCGACCCAGAGGGATGGATATTCCGCATTCAAGAATTTTTTTATTTTCTAAAAAACCCCGAAGATTTGCGCCTACGGATAGTATCATTTCATATGGAAGGGAAGGCTGCAGCCTGGTTTCAATGGATGAAATCTAATCGTTTGGTTACAGATTGGAAAGGATTTCTTGCTAGCATAAAACATCGATTTGGGAACTCCATGTTTGAATATTATGAGGGCTCACTCTCAAAACTTACCCAAACAACAACTGTTGCGGAATTTCAAACTGATTTCGAGGAATTGATGAACAAGGTGAATGGAGTATCAGAGTCGCTACTAGTAAGTTTCTTTATAACTGAATTAAAGCCGGAAATTCGTCGAGAACTTATGTTTTCACGACCATCAACGTTGATGGAAGCCTTCGCTCTGGCACGGGCTTATGAAGCCCGAATTGAAGATGTTCGAACATTTGCTAGAACCGGGCCCAAATGACTAGCCCAAACACTTTTTCAGCAAACCAAAAGCCCACATCCCATTATAGCCCTATGCTAAAAACACCAGCCATTACCACCTCAAAACCTAAAAACTCACCCCCTTCACTGTATACTCCAAATCCCTACAACTCCGCTAAAACAAATTCTCAACCGCCCTTACTACCCACCCCAAATTTACCAGTTCGAAGATTATCTCCGATTGAATTGAAAGAACGGAGGGAGAAAGGATTGTGTTACAACTGCGATAAAAAATATAGCCCTACTCATAAGTGTCGAAGCAAAATTTTTATTACTATTGGGAACTGACGATGAGGAGGAAAATGAGCCGGATATAGATTAATCCTTTGATTGAGACGGTAACCGCTAATATTTTGAGTTTGAATGAACTCGCTGGGCAGCTGAACCCTCGGTCTTTGAGGATGTAGGGGAGGATTGGTGAAAAAGACGTGCAGTTGTTGGTTGACAGTGGTAGCATCCACAACTTCATTAAACCAGCATTAGCAGAGAAATTGGGGTTGAAAACCCATTCGATTAATCCATTCTGTGTATATATTATAATGGTGACCACCTAGTGTGCAACTTTGAGTGTCCCCAAGTTGAATTTTAGATACAACAATACAACTTTTGTATTGATCTATTTGTGTTGCCAATAGAGGGACCATATTTAGTACGGGGAGTCCAGTGGATACGGGAATTGGGACGAGTTTGTCACGACTATGCTGCAATGACGATGGATTTTTCTTAGAAGAATAAACATGTGGTGTTGAGGGGAGACATTACAAACCAACCTAAACAGGTAACCTTTCAATAATTGCAAACCATAATAGAAAATCATGATTTACAAGATATCTTGTGTTGGATAAGGAACGGTTGAAGCCTGGGAGTAGGAATGTTGATGATTTAATCGAATTTTCATCAGAATTGCTTGAAATGGTTGAGCAGGTTTTGTGCAAGTACCGCAAATTGTTTACAGTTCCGAAGGGACTACCACCGCATCGGACTGTAGACCATCGAATTCCATTGGTACCAGGAAGTGCACCCGTTAATGTCAAGCCATATAGATATTCATATTTCCAAAAGAATGAGATTGAGCGGTTAGTTAAGGAGATGTTTGATCAGAAGCTCATTCAGCGGAGTTAGAGCCCTTTTTCATCACCAGTTTTGCTTGTTCGTAAAAAGGATGAGACTTATCGATTTTGTGTGGATTATCAGGCATTGAATGCATTGACTATCAAGGATAAATTCCATATTCCCACAGTTGATGAATTGTTAGATGAGTTGGCCACGGCTCGATACTTTACTAAGTTGGATTTGCGATCCGAATACCATCAAATTCGGATGAATCCAAGAGATATAGCCAAGACAACATTTCGAGCAGTAGATGGGCACTACGAATTTATTGTGATGCCATTTGGGCTTACTAATGCTCCGTCAACATTTCAATCAGCCATGAATATCATCTTTCACCCATACCTTCGTCAATTTGTCATCGTCTTCTTTAACGATATATTAATATACAGTTCCACTATATGGAGGATCATGTACAACACCTTGAGATTGTGCTGGGAATTTTGGCTGCTCAACAATTCTATGTCAAGCTCTCAAAGTGTACCTTTTGTCAGTCATCTGTGGAATATTTGGGGCATGTCGTCACAGAAGAGTTTGTAAAGGCAGATCCTCATAAAATTGAGGCCATATCGAAATGGCCACCACCAAAAAATGTGAAGCAACTTAGAGGAATTATTGGCCTTGCAGGTTATTATAGGCGATTTGTTAAAGGTTTTGCCTTCATAGCAGCCCCGTTAACTAATTTATTGAAGAAGGATGGTTATCTATGGAGTGATAATGCCTTGAAAGCCTTCGAAGAACTTAAACATGCTCTGATGGAAGCCCTAGTGCTACTGTTGCTAAAAATTTTGAAAGATTTTGTTGTTGAAACAGATGCGTCCAACGCTGGAATAAGAGCAGTTCTAATGCAAGATGGTCACCCCATCTCATATTTCAGTAAGAGACTGGGAGTAAGGATGCAAGTGGCATCGACGTATGTCAAAGAACTCACGGCCATTACTGAAGCGGTGCGAAAATGGCGTCAATATCTGTTAGGGAGGCGTTTCACTACTCGAACAAACCATAAGAGCATCAAGGAGATATGGCAACAAGTGGTGCACACTCCAGAACAACAAGTTTATATCCAAAAACTACTTGGGTACAACTTTACCATTGAGTATAAACCAGAAAAGAGTAATAATGCGGCTGATGCGCTTTCGAGGGTGTATGAGGATCGTATAGACTCACCTCCAACAAGTTGTTATTCTGCTATTAGCAAACTAGAATGCAAAATTATGTCCACTATTCGGGAAGAGAACAGTAGTGATCCTGAATTGACCTCGCGTCATAAACAGTTGGATGTCGACATGCTTTCTCCCGAATATATAAACCAGGATGGGTTGATGTTGTTTCGTCACAGGTTGGTGATTGGGTCTAATTCTGCCTTGAGAGCTATTTTAACGAGGGAACATCACTCGTCTCCCTTAGCAGGGTATATTGGTATATTGGGTGATGTTGTTACACTTGCCCGATTATCTTCCACGTTTTATTGGCCAAGAATGCGAAGAGACGTAGAAGAATTTGTTGCTAATTATTTAATATGTCAGCAAATTAAACATTCTACACAACCTCCGGTCGGGTTACTTCAACCACTGCCTATTCCTCTATTGATTTGGGATGAAGTTACTATGGACTTCATCACTGGACTCCCCATTTCTAATGGATATAGTGCAATTCTTGTGGTGGTAGACCGTTTGTCAAAATCGGCACACTTCAGGGCATTATCTGCTAACTTCACTGCACAAAAAGTAGCCGAGTTTTTTGTTGAGATGGTGGTTAAACATTATGGTTTTCCCAATTACATTGTATCAGAACGAGATCCAATTTTTCTTAGTTCGTTCTGGAAACACATGCTTGAACTCGGTGGCACTTTGATGAAACATAGCACTTCTTACCACCCACAAACTGACGGACAAACGGAGGTGGTGAATAAGAGTTTAGATTGGTTCATTGATCGGTTATGATTTATAGTGATCTAGGTTACTCTATGTACCTGATCAATTTCACTATAATGTGGTTTCCAAAAATCAATTAAAAATAATACAGTACATAATTTGGAAAAATGGGAATTCTTTTTTCGAAATAAATAAAATATTTGACAAATATTGATCGAAAACTATTACATTTTCAGTAAAATTTGATAAAAAAATCACTACTTTTTTGCCACTACTTTTTAAGTATCCTTTTTTAAAACGTTTGTCTATGGAATACTGTCTAAAATTCACTTTTTATGATATGGCTAATTAGTATAGAAAATGTGTTATTATTATTATATTATTAATTAATAATTAAATATGAGAATTTACACTAAATTTATGTTTGTTAACATAACTAAATAAACTAATCTAAATAAATAACTGCCAATTTTTTTATTTTTATATTATAAGAAAAACAAACTCATATAAATATATAATTTCAAATAGAAAGAGTTGGAGAAAATATCATGTAAAAGATAAAGATGTGCTGCCTCATATCTCTGTCTGGAGTAGTAAGATAAAAATTAATAAATACTTATGTGTAACATAAGAAAAGGATGTATAAGATTAAAATTAACAAATACTTGTCTGCAATAGTAAAATAAAGATGTATAAGATAAAGTAGAGGAGGGCAGCGTATATTACCAAATATATACTCCCTCCGTCCCACAGGAATTTGCACACTTTCTATAAATGGATGTTCCATACTAATTTGCACACTCCATAAAAGGAAATATCTTCATAACTTCCACCCTCAAAATATACTCTTATTTACCCATATGCCATTACTTTTCCACACTCAATCTACTTTTTACTTTACTTTATTCATAAAATTTTACAAAACTACCCCTAAAAACATCACTCATTACACCTTTTTTTACACATTTCTTAAATTGTGTGCCCACACAAGTGTGCAAGTTTCTATGGGACGGAGGGAGTAATAAATTTCAAAACAATCATAAAACAGTAAAAACAACATCAGGAGTGGAGGATGAGTGAGTTAGGGTGAACATCAACGACGAAAAAAATAATGAAAGGAGAGGTCAGTGTATCTAATAAAGATATTTTAGGTATTTCACACAGTTATTTTAAAATAAAAAATATAAGTAATATTTTGCCACGTAGATGCTCAAAATTTTCAAATAATGCATAATGGATACTATTCCTTCACTCTCCCAACACTAATCACTTTCTTTTATTTTCTGAATAAATAAAATTATGGTGCTGAATTCTTAGGTACGTACTCCACCGCATCGAGACGGTGGTCCTGATTCATTTAGGAGGTCTAAACGCTCGAAGCAGGAAGATGATTACTTCGCTGGATGTCCCGTTGTGCTCGGCGGTGACGCCTCTTCCTCCGTTGACGGTGTCCCAAAACAGTCTCAGCCGCCGTCAATCGACGATTCTCACGACTGCGCTGTATGCGGTAAAAGTTTTGCGTCTTATCAAGCGCTCGACAGCCACAAAACGAGCCACCGGAATAAAACACCCGTCTCCGCCGTGACGGTTATTCCGACGTCTAATTGCACGTCCTGTGGTCCCCACACAAGTGGCGGTTTTCATCAGTGCTCAACTTGTTGGAAGGGTTACGCGACAAGGCAGGCATTGGGCGGCCACATGCGTAAACATTTCGTAAATGTAGGCATTGTAGAATTTTTTCTATTTTTCAAGGAAAAAGTTAAATAGAATTCTTAGAAACTGGGCATAAAAAAGCGTATTCACTACTCAGTTTATTAATTGAGTGTGTGTGTGTTGTACCTTCTGTTGGGTTTCGGTGACGCCGGCCGCCACTCGAACTCGGGTTACACGAACGGGCTCAGACACGTGTGGGGATTGTATCGAGATATAGTGGAGATAACCACACACAAAGATGGGTAGCACTTCACCCTTACTGTTCTCTCACTCTCCAATCTCACGTTTACGTCACGCGTTTCATCTCATCGTCAATGGATGGAGAAGGTGACTCAATATATGGGAAGGCTGCCAAGAACTAGGGCACCAACAAGTTGGGCCCTTGTGTGAAGGCCCAATGGCCAAAACCACACTTGGGCTAAATCCCAACATTTCTCCATCTTTTTTCCATCCCCAACTACAATCCACAAACAATTTTTTCATCATCGCCCAACCCACTTCCACGTACCTGCAGAAGACAACACACAAAGAAACACACCAAGTTTATCTGAGTGCGTAGAAGTTAGTCCACAAAGAAACTACAAAAAGACAATGCTCCACCAAGTTTGTCTAAGTGCGTAGAAGTTAGTTCACAAAGAAAACACACAAAGACAATGCTCCACCTCACTCAGAGCATTCACAAAGATTCACACAAAGGCACAAAGACATGATATCATAAAGTATACTCATCAAATTACAAAGACGAAATCACTCCACCTTACTAGGAATGATCTCCAAACACAAAGAATAAATCATTCATAATCACACAAGAGAAGAATGCATTGAAGAAGCACACAAAGATCAAGACACAAAGCTCAATAAACATGCTCAAGATACTAACATGCAACTAGATGAATATGGGGTAGGGAAAAACATGAAACCACAATGTATGAAGTCATGCATAACTACATATAAACACATACTCATAATTCCCACGGAACCCACAAGTATAATCATGCAACCATTCCCCACCTTTCCACTAGCCCATCATCTACTCATGCATCACAAAGAAATCACATAGAAACACAAAGAGATTGCAGAAAGCAAACAACATGCACCAAGAAATTAACCACCAAGACAATTAATAAATATTGCACAAAGAGGCCTCACAAAGACAAATACACAAAGACAATGAGCCCAAAGAAAAATATCACAGAGAACAAAGCGGAAGCAATAACATTTACGATGCACACAAACGTAAATAAAATCACAAAGAGACAGGACTCACAAAAATATCATAAAATCTACATAGGGGTAAAATAATTTAAGCAACTCAATTAACTCAAACTAAACCACTGCAAATAATTAACACATAACCCATAGTCCAAATTAATTTGATCTGATAATCAGCGAGTAACATGGATTAACAAAACACAAAGCACATTTAAATACAAATACCCCTACTGCAGAAAACCAAACAAAATTGATCATACTCCATAGCACATTCCAGCCCCTAATCTAGTTAAGAAGCTATATATCTACACCAGGGTAAAAATCCTACCACTCAAATAAATTATAAAAACAATCAACCCCCTGATCCTACAGCAGAAAATAAAATAAAAATAATTTACTTTCTCCACATACCTGTCGACTGCAGAAACAAAAACTTAAGAAGGAAAAATATACCTCTCCTACCTGCTGCAGCAACACGCGGCCCAAGTCAAAAATTACCTGTTACAGATGGAATCGCTGAAGACATCGGCGCGACGACAAAAGCAAGGCGGCGGATTGACGAGTTCTGCGCGGCGGCGGCATATGGTCGCGAGCAGAGGCAGCGGTGGGACGGGGAGCGCGACGCGGAGGACGGTGGAGTCTGCCCGCGGAGGGGCTTCGACGCGGTGGACGGGGCTGAGCAACAGGCTTGGAGCGGCGGCGCTGCTAGATTTCCGCCCACACAGACGGCGGTGACTGCTGCAGAGGTGACGACGCTCAATCTGAAACGATGTTCGCCTGCGACACACCGCGGCTCATGATGACAACTACGTTTGTCACAGAAACTTTCTATTCCAGAATCGCGAACGAACAGCGGTGGCGGAAACAGATTCCGGCGAGAGATACGGTGGTAAGGCGGCCGACGACGAAACCAGGCTCTGATACCACTGTTGGGTTTCGGTGCCGCCGGCCGCCACTCGAACTCGGGTTACACGAACGGGCTCAGACACGTGTTAGGATTGTATCGGGATATAGTAGAGATAACCAAACACAAAGATGGGTAGCACTTCACCCTTACTGTTCTCTCACTCTCCAATCTCACGTTTACATCACGCGTTTCATCTCATCGTCAATGGATGGAAAGGGTGACTCAATATATGAGAAAGTTGCCAAGAACTAAGGTGAAGGCCCAATGGCCAAAACCACACTTGGACTAAATCCCAACACCTTCCATTAAAAAATAAGATAACTACTTAGATATTTATTAATTATAATTGTATAATAATTACAATGGAAATTCTCCACGTCACTATCATTACAAATAAAATTCTTAGAAATTGTTAATTGAGTTTGTGCGTTTTACCTTTTTAAGAAATAAGATAATTACTTAAATAAACAGAGAACAATTTTATTATCTTTATTTGTTTGATTTTTTTTTTAATAATTTTTCAATTTGTAGTATTATTTATTTAATTTTTTTTCATTTTTCTTCAAGTTGAAGAGTATTGACTATTGACTGCATGTAGTAATTGTTTATCATGTCTTGTATTAACACACTTTAATATACCATTTAAATAATAATATATACATTTAGATAAATTATAATTGTATGATAATTACATTTTAAATTAATTATGGTCATGGATTGGAGTGAAATCCAACTTTTACAAGTAAAATAAAGAAGTTGTGTGTGATTTTGGTTTGATTTAATTAGTCCAATGTTGAAAACTTTAATTAGTAAATTTTGACCTTAATGATTATGGGGTCGATCGGCTTCTTTACTTAGAACCATCATGGAGATTCGGTGGGGGCAGGCTGTTCTCGGATCGACCTGCCAGATTCTATTTTAATGCTGAGTTGGCAGCTATTGTGACAAGGATGGAAGCATGTAGAAGAAGAGGGATTGATAAGATTAAACCATGGACAAATTCGAAGGATGCGGTTGAAGTCGCTATGCTTACAAGGAGATACTAAGGTTTTGAGGTCATTTATAAGATTGATGCAGGAGCTCGTTGTGTGCGATATCTTCTACATCCGGCGTAACTTAACACTTCAACACATAACTAGACTGGTTTGATCGATTTATCACTCCCCCTCTCCTTACGATTGGATTGGTGTCGAGATTCTGGTTTGGACTAGTACTCTAAACTATGATTATACTTAGTTTAAACCTGAACCCTAAAAAAATTAACACGTTAAAGAAAGGTCTAATAAATTATATAACAATTATTTGCATTTAAATCATTTGAATATATTTATAATTACTTTAACGCTAAAATTAAATTAAAATAATTGCACATTGTTTGTTCTATAAAAATATCTCTTTAGTCTTTACCAACATTTTTTTTCTAAATCCATTTCCATTAATGGGCAATCTTTAGAATTTTGGCGGTTATCTAGAAAGCACCTCCCTGAGCCACGTGTGCAAGATTGACTATAATTATCTTTATCCACATTTTGGTTTCTAGTAGAACTACAATTATCGGGACAAAGTGGAATAGTGGTTAGAGCACCACTATTTAGACCTTAGGTTTGGGTTCGAGTCATGGAGAGGGGAAAAAAGGGATGGGTATTTAACTTCCATAAAAAAAAAAAATACAATTATCAGTCACACTTAAATTTCCACAAATATCCCCATGCATTTTCTTTTATATAATTCCTTTTTTTTTTTAATAAGTAATGGGATAGGAATATAACTCTTTTACTTTTTTTTATAGGGGGAGATGTAAGTCAATGGACACATTTGGGTTACAATATTTTAATGAAAATTTGTCCTTACACCAAATTTGATTAAAATCAGTATATTATTTTAAAATAATTAAAATTAACTTAGATTCACCTTTTGTTCTATTAATAATTGTTTATGCACTTTGGAATATATTGTAAAAATAATTAAAATCAAGAAAGTTGACAGAATGTAAATTAATGGTAAGATAAATACGATTTACCATATAATTGATTCATAACTTTATTTTGTAGTAAAATAATTAATATTTTTTAATATACAATAGATAGCATTTAAAAAGCATACAGTAAATTAATGGTAAGATAAATACGACTTTGTCATCTTACATGTATTTTAAAATCAATTATTTTGAGAACTAAGAAAATAATATTGACGAGGTGATAACTACCATATGATTATTCCAGATTCAGAGTACTAGTTTATAATATATATAAACATAGTCTTTACTATTAACTTGTTGAGAAAATGAGAAGTACATGTACAATCAAATATTAGGAGTCACCATGATAGAGATAATATTTTATTTACATCGATTATTTTGTGCAAATATATATATATATATATATATATATATATAGTTAGAGAACTACAAGGAAATAAATTAAAAAGGGTTATAGTAACAAATCACTGTAAAAGAAAAAGGTGAGTTTAGTCAATTAAAGGGGTAGTTTGGTCACTAAAAATTCACGAAATTCACGAAACTTTTCCTTCCACCATAAGCTTTATCCCTCCGGCATACAGGGTACGTCCACTTATCAAAGTGAATTTCCTGCTTTTACCCCTACAACTGGTACTGCTTCGTCTTCCATTCCCTCGCAGGTACGCAATCTCATGGGTGTCTCGTATGCCAAGGTCACAGCCAGCAAAAAACAGGGGCCCTCACGGCCCAGTGCCAGTTTGCCAGAATCTATGAGGCCAGTTTTAGATGGAAATGTCCTAGTAGTCAATATTGATAAGGACATATTTCAGAGGAGGGCTTCCCAATTTGTGAACACGGTAATTGGTAGGGTCATCATCCAGTCAGGGGAGAAACCTTATGAGCATGCACACCTGCTCGTGACACTTCGGTCCTTGTGGCAGATTACGGACCTCAAGGTTGTCTCTTTGGGCAAGGGTTTTTTCAATATCAGCTTTCCCACTTTAGAGGATAAGGATCGGATATTCGAGACCCGGTCTTGGCAGTTAAGGCCAGGGGTCATTCATCTTATGACATGGTCTCCTCACTTTAACCCGAACACTTTTAGGTCTTCGCTGGCCCAGGTATGGGTTCGTCTTTCGGATCTCCCAATTGTGTTTTGGGACCCTTTGATCTTGGAGTCATTGGCATCTGTGTTAGGTACTCTGGTGCAAATTGATGAGCGTACCTTACAGGGAACGATGGGCCACTATGCCAGATTACTAGTCGAGGTGGATATGCTTACCGCCCCCCAGACAACATTCCATTTCAGCTAGATGGTCACATATATTTCGCTCATGTCCATTTTGAGACTCTTCCTGAATTTTGCACCTCTTATAAGATCGTGGGCCATTCTCTCGCTGTTTGTAGGAAATCTGCCAAGCGACGTGAACGGAGGGCTTCTGCCCGTCGGGGACGGAGCAAGTCTAAGAGGGGCTTCAGGCCTACTGATGGGGCACACGTGGAGGACCCCAACTCAGCCCTAGTTCCTGTGGGGAACACTTTTGAGGCCCTTTTAGATGAAAACCCTGATTCCGAGCAGCATCAGGGTGACGAGTCAGATTCTGGTTCTATTAGACTGAACAACTTTCAGATGGCGCCACCTCCTTTGGTCTCTTCCATCTTGGAGCACGCCCGCAATAGATATGCTAAACCCATAGCATCGCCGCTTCGACGTCCTGTCAGAGGACGGAGTGCCCCGGCTAATGACTCCCTTAGGGATACTGCCAACGAACCTTTTACGGTAGATGACTCCAGTTTAACGGAGCAATCGAGTGTTTCGAGGCATACTAGACGCTGGTCTGGGGAGGATTCTTGCTATCAGCCGCCGATGCACGGCTCGACGAGTGATCCATGATAGTGTTGTCTTGGAACATTTGCGGGGTGGGGCATATTCGGACGAGGAATGCCCTTCATAAGCTTTGCCGCACTCATAACCTTGATTGGGTCGCCATCTACGAGCCTAAGGTTATGATTTCTAGCCTTCCCTCTCGTTATTTCCAGTCTTTGAATTTGGTTGTGTTTACTGTTAACGATAGAGTTGCATCGGCTCCCAATATTTGGATCCTCTGTAAGCCTACCCATGTTCCTACATCTAGAGTTTGTCATAGCTCAGACCAGATTTTTTTGATTGAAACTAGGGATGCCACTCGTTCTTGGTCTTTTGGTTTTACGCATGCTAGTAATTCTTATATTACTCGTCGTTTGATGTGGTCTGATGTTTTAGCTTCTTCTGCTACTAGTCTCTGTGTTTTGGGTGATTTTAATGTGGTGACAGGGACGCATGAGAGAAGTCCGGGTTCTATGGCTACTCCTAGAGCTTCTCTTGATTTCAGGGAATTCATGGATGAGTCGGGTTTGATTGATTTGGATACCGCTGGGTCTCAGTTCACGTGGTCTATTCGACAAGGTCCTAGGGGATTTCAAGCTGCTAGGTTGGACATAGTGTTAGCTAATCAGATTTTTTTGGATCTATGGGCAGGCGTGGAGGTTATTGCTATTCCCAGACACAAGTCAGATCATCATCCCCCGCTCCTTACTGTCAGATCAGACTGGGTTCAGGTTCGTCGTCCATTTCAGTTCCTTAGTATGTGGTGTCAGCAGGATTCCTTCAGATTAGTTGTAGAGTCTTCATGGACCCAATCGTTGATGCACCAAAACCCCATTGTCTATTTTATGTGGAAGCTGAAGAGGCTCAAGTCTGCATTGAAGATTTGGAACAAGACTGTGTTCAGGAATGTTTTCACTCAGATCGAGTCTGCCACTCGTCGCCTGGCTGATATTCAGCATCGTATTGAGTTGGAGGGTGATTCTGAGGCCACCTTTGCAGAAGAGATTCAGGCTCAGGTTGATCTTGATGGGTTGTTGACGGCCAGGTAGGAATACTACACTCAGAGGAACCGTTTGCAGTGGTTGACTGACGGAGATAGAAACACTAGATTCTTTCACATTTCTCAGCAGACTAGGATAGCCAAAGGGGGTATCACGTCTTTGCTCATTGACGACATACTTACTTCGGACTTGGACACCATCAGTTCCCATATGGTTACTTACTATTCCCAGTTGTTTGCGGATGATCGGTCGTCTCCTTTCGATGTTAGTATTCTGGACAACTTTATGGATACCGTTGTGACTGATGACCATAATGGTCTCCTTGTGAGTGCTCCTTCAGCGGAAGAGGTTCGAAGGGCTGTCTTTGATATGGATGCTTCGAGCGCTCCGGGTCCAGATGGCTTTGGGGGCTGCTTTTACCAGGGATGTTGGGACATTGTGGGCCAGGAGGTGGTCGATGCTGTCAGACACTACTTCATTTTCAGACTTTTACCTCCTGGGCTGAACTCCTGTTTCATGACGCTTGTTCCCAAGACGGAAGGGGCCCGTAAAGTTGAGGAGTTTCATCCGATTGTGATGGGTAACTTCATCTTTAAGGTCATGACCAGAGTTTTGTCTTTGAGATTGGGCACTTTTGTTAGTAGTTGTCTCTCTGCATATTAGTTTGGTTTCGTCCCGGGCAAGCGGATTCACACCTGCATCGCTCTTGCATCTGACGCCATTAATACCCTGGACTACCCGAGAGTTCACGGGTATATGGCCTTGAAGATTGATATGATCAAAGCGTTTGACACCATCTCTTGGCGATTTCTGGAGGCTGTCATGGCTAGGATGGGCTTTTGTACTACTTTCATATCTATGGTGAGAGGAGTCCTGGATTCGGCTAGGATTTCAGTTCTCATCAATGGGGAGCCGAAGGGGTACTTTTCTTGCTCCATAGGTGTTCGTCAGGGAGATCCTCTATCACCATTGCTTTTTTGTATTGCGGAGGAGGCGCTCGGGGGATGGATTGATTGGGAGATCGATAGAGGCTGTCTTCGTCCCATCCGTTTTGTCCCTCGTTATCTCTTCTATGCGGACGATATCATGATATTTTTTAGGGCCACAGAGTCTAATACCAGGAACCTACATGCTGTTTTACAGGGGTTTGGTCATCTTTCAGGTCAGATCTATAGTCCTCCGAAGTCTAGGGCTTTCTTTGGGCGTGCTGTTCCCCAAAGACTTCGTCGTCGGATGCATAAGGTCACAGGCATCGTAGAAGGTTCCCTTTCTTTCACCTACCTAGGAGTTCCGATCTTTCGAGGTTGCTCCAGGAAGGCTTATCTACAGCCTATGGCAGACGATGTTAATGCTAAGTTTAGTCGTTGGAAGGGTAGCTCCCTTTCCTTGGCAGGGAGACGATGCTTGATTAACTCGGTTATCACAGGTTCTATGGTCCACTCTATGATGGTTTACAAGTGTGACATCAATCGTAAGAGTGGTTCTTGTTCGGTCTCGTAGAAGAGGGTTTGTGCGCCCTTCGGAGAAGGAGGGATGGGGGTTCGCTCCATTAGATTGGCGAATGCCTCCTTTCTCTGTAAGTTGAGTTGGGACATTCTTCAGCACATATCTCCAGATACAGCTCTGCTTCACAGGAGACACTTTTCCTCGGATGGCAGATTGCGTCCCCATGGGAGGATCTCATCTATTGGGCCAGGTATTCGTCCTCACGTTTCGAGGCTTTCTGATGGGTCAAGGTGGCTGATTGGTAGGGGTTCGACAGTCAGCTTTTGGCATGATAACTGGTTGGGATACACTATTTCTGATAAGATTGGCCTCCCGGATTGGTTTGCGGCTACCCTGAAGAGCACGGTTGGGGACTTCTTCTATGACGATAGTTGGCACTTTGAGGAGTGCTTCGTCACGGACTTCACAGATATCGTCAGAGATATCCTTCAGATTCAGGTTCTTCATGGCCCTGATAAACGTATTTGGGAAGGTACTACCTCAGGGGAGCTAACCTCTTCAGTAGCCTATGACATGCTCAGATCTCCTATCCCTCGTTTTGGCTGGTCGTCGTGGATTTGGAGTTCCTTCATTCCGATGTGTCGTTCTACGGTTATTTGGAGGGCGATCTAGGGCAAGCTCCCTACTTCTGATTGGCTGGTCTCATTTGGGATTCACGGTCCTTCGATGTGTATGCTCTGTCGTAGAGACTCTGAGTCTTTAGACCACTTGTTAGCTCACTGTCCATTCACTCTGGAGATTCTTCAGCATCTGACTCAGCTTTTTGGAGTTACGATCCACACGGGGATCGGCTTTCTTGATATCTTTCTCCAGGCTACCAGAGTTCGCTTGGGTCCGCAGTCCTTGGAGTTATGGAGAGCGGTATTTGTCACTACAATTTGGGCTATTTGGGCTCTGCGGAACAGGGTGGTCTTTGATGGGGTCTCTCCTTCAGTCAGACGATGCATGGCGCAAATCGTTGCTGGTATTAGGGAAGCTAATAGCATCTCTCGGGGTTACTCTGACGGTTCAGTTCGGGATCTCTTGATTGCCAGGTCTCTTGGTGTATTGGGCAGGCACAAGCCGACTCATCAGGGTTCGTCTGTTAGATGGATCCCACCGGATCCGGATTGGTACAAGATCAACACAGACGGTAGTGCAACATCCTCTCCAGGTAATTTGCATGCATGGGCGGTGTTTAGGAACTTCAGGGGGTTCTTTGTTGCGGCTATTGCCCAAGAGGTTGGTTGGGGTATTCCATTTGAGGCGGAGTTAGCAGCGGCTAGTACTGTTATTCGAACCGAGCCTTAACGAGACTCGGCTCAAAATTAACAAATATTTGTCTGTAATAATAAGATAAAGATGTATAAGATAAAAATTAACAAATACTTGTCTATAATAGTAAGATGTATATAAGATAAAAATTAACAAATACTTATCTGCAATATGTATAAGATAAAAATTAATAAAAAGGACAACGTCAGCGGAAAAGGGTGGCTTATTTTACCGGGTCAATAACACTATAGGTCATTTCACCTAGTGTTTTAACAAAAAAAAACATTTCTATTTCTAGTTACAGAAAAGATCATTTATATAAGCAATTTTACATTTTTAACCTTCTTATATATTAATGTAAACAATACATCAGTCAACTACAATCGTGAGTCAATTTTAAAAAATTATATCAATCATCGATAATTGCGCAATTTTATACAAACATATCATCTTACACACTTTTCCAAAATTGAAATTAACAAAACCCCTAATCGAGGTAGAGTTTTTTCCACACTGCATCTTGTTGTGAGAGTTTGCCACCGTCATTGTCATTCTCAACTCAACCGATCTGCATCAAAGGTATGCGCTGGACGGAAATATGTAGAGATTTTTAGCAAATTTTACATTTTTTATTTTAACTAAATACCTTATATATTGTATCAGTATCGTACGATTCTTACCGATTTGTTTAGGTATATTCAAGCTCTATAATAATGACTTCTGCAATAGATTCGTATATATATATTATGTATATTTATTTTTCATGAGTTCTTGATGCAAGATTTGCGTTTTTTTTTTTTTTGGTTGGGTTCAGAATCTGGTATCAATATTGTATTTGTTTTTGGGTTGTTAAAACTATTTTTTTGTTTCAAGATTGTCCATTTCATCTTATTATAAATTCGGCTACTTCTATTTTTTTGGGTAAGATAGTGGTATATACAGGTATGGCTAGGGATAAGCGAAAAGGCATTCGTATTGAGGAAGAAGATAGAGCCAATAACGGCAAAAGGAATAGAAGTAGGCAGATTCGAGTATCAATGAGAACTAGCAGAGGTAATTCGAAGATAATGAGTCTTTCCATTGAAGTTATGAATTATAATGTGTTGTCAACATAAATGTATAAGATTTGGTTAAATATTGTTTATTCTGTACGAGAAGAATCTAACATTATAATTATATGATGTCACATACACTTAACTTTTGTATTTATGTCACACCTTAAATGTTCAATGATATAATATATTTAACAACATAAACTTTGAAAAATAATACACACACTATCTGAATTATGGCTATTATATACAGTAATTGTGTAAAGGGTGGTAGGATGGGTGCTGATATGCAGATGATAAACTGAAAGAATGTTGCATCTATATGAGGTTGTTACATATATAGGTATAATATGAAAAATAATATGCGTTACGTTGCTGCAGATTTGACATCATACTGTGCTGAATTGTGCAGTGTTGGCATTATAGTTGTGTTGAATTGTGAATTTCAGTTGCACGTGATGATCATATGTCTATATGTCTAGTATGGAACTGTATTCATATATTTCATTATGATGTGTATTCATATATTTCATTAAGATTTTGAATTACGTATATAGAAATGATTATTAAATTTCATACGATTGTAGAAAGAAGGTTTTTGTGGATTTTTTCAGTGGATTG
Organism: Galeopsis tetrahit; assembly: GCA_963675135.1. NCBI lineage: Eukaryota > Viridiplantae > Streptophyta > Magnoliopsida > Lamiales > Lamiaceae > Galeopsis > Galeopsis tetrahit. The sequence continues at coordinate 42,898,086 of OY776120.1, forward strand.
ATCAACCTCTATGCGAAAAAGGAAGGAATATTATACCTGGCCTGTTTAAAAAATTAAACGAAGAGCGATCAAAGATAAGTGAACTGGAAGAAAAATTGAAGTGTTTTCATCAGACGAATATGCAACTCGAGGAAGACATTAGGTCGTTCAAAGAAGTCAATTTAAATAACGGTGCACCAGATAAAGTTCAAATTACAATTATGCATATTTTGAAATTTGCAATAGTATTGTTTATTGGTTGGATATTCAAGAATATACTTTGTAACAGCACATATGACTCGACAATTGATGGGCGCTTAATGTTAGTATAATTTCATATTATGATATTGGTTTTTAAAAGAATATTTGTAAGGTGACCTGTGTGACAATTTCCGCAACTTGAGAAAGTGAAGTGGTTATTGCATTTGCACGAATATGTGGTGAATACTGCATAAAACTAAAAAATTGCAGGAAAAAATGCAGATAGGCGTAACATATGCAATAACAGTATCATTTTAGACAATACGTATGCATCACCTTTTGCATTGTGCATTCCCATTTGCATATAGTTTGCTTTATATATTAAATATACGTTTAGATTACAAAACTAAAAAGCCAAAAAAAAACCAGTTCATGTCATATCTACTGGAAAGCACATTACAACTTACTATAGAACTACATATGACTAGTAACTTTTTGGGAATGGGAAAACTAGACTAGGCAATATACTATACATACGTTCGACATTTGGGGCTTCATTAAACCAATCCAACGCATTAAATTCTCTCTTTTGGATGTCATAAAAGCAAAACTTTCCACTTGTCTCCTCCTTAAACATGATAATCGTCTTCGTGCAATTCAAAAGGCACATCGGGTTGATGTTGAACATATGCAGTAACCATTCTTCCTTGAATATTGTTAGGCTTGACCACGTACACCCATCACTCATATAAGTTAATATGTGCATCTGAAGAAAATACATGCTTACTCCATTCTCTTCGGGTTTGCAATAGGGGGTTTTTCGTACGGATATAGTGGAACAAATGACCAAACATTTGAATTACAAGAATATAACTTCACCTCATACTGATAGCCATCGACAGACCAAAATCTAGCTATTCTTAATATTTTAAAATCATTACATTCACTGTCAATGCCTAAAGAAAAATAAACCCATGCTTCGCGAAATGGAGGAGGTATTGAAATAGGATCATTTCGAATAATAAATGTTTCATTTGTAGATAGATTAACCAGAGAATATTGATCATCAGTGTTGCAAAAGAGCACTAACCCATTGTACGTCTCAAGTATTTCATAGTCTTCATCTCAAAATCGTACGAACCTTCGATACGATGGAACTGTAAGGGGGACGAACTCATAACATATAGGCGGTTTTGCTTCCCTGGCTTGATGCAAGATTGAAAATCTATTCTCTCGTTTCATCCTCCGGAGGTGCCGTTGAACAAATTCTCTCGTTAGTTGTTGATGCATTAGATGACAATAACCTAGCCGTGTATGGGGATAGAAACATTGTTGATAATTGTTGTGCGAGAAAATATTATTTTGAAATGCAGGTGCTCTTGTATTCAATTAGTGGATCAACTTGGAAGAAGTTTACTATTTCTAAAGTTGGAATGTTACCCATTAATTATAAACTCGTTCCTATACACTTCATTAACAAGAAATAAAAAAAGATTATGTTCAGAACTTATCCATCAGGTTCGTTCTACTCATACGATTTTACAACAAGAAAAGAATGAATAATAGAAGAAGTGGATTACGTGATTTGTACAGCTCATACCTATAACTATATTCAAAGCCTTGTATCTCCGATGGCAACTTTACGCACCTGATTGTTTATTATTGCACTTGTGTCTTAAATACACAATGGTTTCTTATTGAAATGATGAATTTAATAGATGAATAGTATATTTTTTGTAAGTTTCTTATTGAATATTGGTTAAATTATGGTTTAATATAATATCTAATGAACAATGACGTTCTACTTTAATAATACTATATGCCGAACAAAAAAATGTACTACACGTAAGTTGTAAGCATTTATGTGTTCGTATATGGTGTTTTTATGATTATTAGTGTATAAATAAATAGTTTATTCAGAAAAACGACAGTTTGATTTGATCAGGAATGCACTTGTGTATGCAAATTCTTTCTTTCTTTTTAAAAACGACAGTTTGATTTGATCAGGAAGGTTGTCTGACAACTATCCTGAGTGAGTTTCTCTAGATACATGTCCTACTGAAAACAAGAAAGTGATCAGTTGGATAAATATCTAAATGAATTGCTAAGTGCGGAATGTGGTTGGCCTTTTCTTTGAAAGAATACTCCAAGTTAGTTTCTGAAAATAAACAGTTGATCAGGGACTTTGTCCAAAATAGTTTTTCTTAACTTACTGAATTTACCCCTTTTTGAAATGGATGATTGCAAGTAATATAAGCAATAGGATGAGTGCAGTAAGTAAATGACACAGCAATTATAGTGGTTCAGAGTCTCAATACTCCTACATCCACTTTCCCTGATTGAACAGGATAATTCCTTCAAAATGGAATTAGCTTGTTTTATAGTGCCAAGGTGCACTGATCAACAACACTTCCTTAGTGCTTTGATCCCTAGGATAATATGAGTCCTAGTGCTCAATCCCTCTGAATTAAGACTGTGTTCTTCAATAACAGTCCTTAATTCCTCACTTCTACAACAAACACTCCTTCACTAAATGAGGTAAGGGTTTTAGGTTTGGTTCCAACTAATAGAGATATCCTTTACAATAAGAACAGTGTAAAGGCTTATGATATCTCAATGCTAAGCTTGGGATTTTACAAGAATTGGCTTATCTTTTGAAGTGATCAGGAAACTTGGGATTCTTGAGAATAGCTTAGGTTTCCTTTGATTGCTTGATGATAGTTTGATAGCAGATAGTTGGATGCTTGAATCCTTGGATCACTTCAGAATTTATAGAGCAATTTGAGCAACTATCCGTTGGAGAGATAGCATTTCAAATTGTCTATTTGCAGCTTCCTTGAAACGGCTATGGAGGGCAACCTTCTATTATCCAGTGAGTAAAAGGCTCTTTGTTGGTTGCTTGAATGAATGTGTTGACTTCTGAAAAATGCGGCTATAAAGACTTGTGTCAGTTTCCATATTTGCACATTTCCCAAGGTTGATTGTGGCAGACTTGTACTCCACCAACGGTCAGATGGGACAAGTTTCCTGAACATTCCTGCTGCAATTTGGAATGTTCCAACATTCATTCACTCCTTCAGTCTTTAATGCTTCTATGTCTTTAATGCTTGTTCAGGCTTGTTGATAATAAATGCTTCAATTAATATGTCTTCTGAGTAAGCAGTATTCAATGTTGTGATCTTCAATCATTTATAAGCTGATCTGATGTAGCTCTTATCAGTACAGTGCAGCTTTACTTCATATCTTTGATCACTCAGCCATGTTGTCCTCTTCAGCTTACTTGACAATGTTGTATCCTTCAGCAGACTTGTCCTAAAGTACTTACACTTAACAAGCTGCCTAACATTCCAGCTTTGGACAACTATCCTGAACTATAAATCTCATAATACTACTGAGATTTAGACCTAAGCATTCTTATTGTCTCAACTATCCTGAGACAACTAGACTGATGCTCTTCATGATTGTATCTCAACTAATCTGATCATCATCAATCTGGGATTTTGGTATCTTAATCAAAATCATTTTATTTCCCAACAGGATATTTAATAAAATTTATTAAAACTTTATTGATAGTCGTATAATATCTTAAGCATATTATTTATCAGATTAACTGAAACCTACGTTAAAACTTATAAAATGTATATAGTGTAGTTGAATAAAGGATATGTTTGTATAAATTCACGGTTTGTTTAAATGGTATATTAACTAATTCCTTACAGAGACATCATAAGTTTTGATAAATATAACAAAATACAAGTCTGGACAGCAGTACGGTGTATCTAAATAATATCATGATTATTAATGATAAAATACTTAACAACATTTAACTTGTGATAATATATATTGTTAAATGAAATGCAACCAGTAGAAAAATAACAAAATATTAAAGTAAAACACATGTGTTATTATTCATATATTAAAGTAAATACTATTGTCTAATTAGTAGAAAATGGTGGGATTAAAACAACTGTGTTATTATTCAAATATAATAGAACTAAATCTAGTCATCTAGATTTGTCTTATTTGTGCCGAACACGTGCGGACACGTTAACGGGTCGTGTTTGCCTTTCTTTCCACACTTGCTGCATATTGTAGCCTTCACTCGACAAAATTCTCCATATGACGTTATCCTTTTTTTTTTTGGGGCGACCTGGTGGTTTCTTTAGAATGGGTGGAAGAACTTTATCACAATCTGAGTTGGGCTTGAATCTGAACCTCTCTGTATTTGGAACTGGAACGAGATCAACTTTGTAGCACTCATGATAGCTTGAGGTAAGGAAACACTCATCGACGACTTCAGATATAGAGTTGCAATGCTTCTTAATAACCGGCATTGCATGCTCACAAGGGAAACCCTTGATTTGCCATTGAAAACATGTGCAAATATTGTACTCCAAGTCTACCTCAAACTGACCGTTTGGGTATATCGAAACTACCCAAGAAGCACTGATATTGGACATTTCGTTCCACACTTGCTCTTTACTAGGTACTAACATACCTGTCCAGGTTTGGTTATCTAGACGCCTCTCAACAAACTATCTAGAGATTTGTTTCCTAATATCGTCAATTATATAAGTAATTGAAAGAGCTCTAACATCCCGAATCCAAGAGTTAAATGACTCTGCTGCATTCGACGTCATCTCGTCGTACCTTTTTATATGCAGTGAAAGATATACAACCCATTTTGAATACATAATATCTTGCAACCAATCCTCTGCAATTCTACCTCCAACCTCTTTGAACTTCACGAGTTTTTCGTTGAATATGCAGCTCGTTGGAGCATAAGCACACTGCTTGAAAAGATCTGCCATATTCTCGCGATGTTGAGTGTTCCATCCTCCACCATACCTTCCCTTAAGGTTAGTTAGAAGATGATACAAATAGTAGAAGTGGGCGGGTCATTCCCATACGTCATAGAACGCTGACATCAGTCTCGTGTTTCTGTCTGAAATGTATATGATTTGTTTAGCATGATGGATATTGTCCTTGATCTTCATTAGAAACCAAGACCAATTATCCCTGTTTTCAGTAGATACGATATCGAAAGCAACCAAAAACAGACCTAAATCAAACAAAAAATAATGATTTTGGTTGAATGTTGGGGTAGAGCTTCCACAACAATTCATAAAACACGAAATAACTAACAAAACTTTTGATATAATGAGCACTGCTTATTAAAATAAATATTTTTAAAAATGAAGTTTTTTCGGAACTACCAAATCATTCAATTAAATAACTAAATTAATAGCTAAAAGAATCTATTATTTTATAGAAATAACCATTTAATGAATTTATAAGATGAACACAACTCATAAAATATGTAATGAATATTTCCTTAATTTATTATATAACAATGTATATAGAAATCATCTTTTCTGAATATAGAGTGCAGAAATCTATCATACCACTTACATTGCTATCAGACTCTAAATACTTGACACACCCAACTAAATACATGATTGAGAGTAATTACCTTCTGATAAATTGGACCATTTGTAGTTGATTACGTCTGCTATGCTGTGAAATGTTGTTTCAACATTTATCCAGACAAGCTTGCATCTACCATCGAAATCGATATTCAGAATTAGAGGACTCTCAATTTCTGGGGAAAAGAAGGTATACAAAAATCTGAAATTCTCGAAAACACAAAATAAGGGCAATTTTTTAATATTGGAATGATATCAATAAAAGCTTAATCCTAATTAATCTCTAAATATTGAAATACATATGATATGGAAGGCAAAAATGGAGGATTGACATCGACGATGCATTGATTCCCACGATCTGTAGCTTCGATCGAGATTCTATGTAAATTTGGTAACTGATTGTAAAAGGAATGTCAAACATTTCAATTCGCAATTACTACAATTGATGGATTTATGGAGCCACTGAATTAATTATATTTTTTTATACGGAAAGGGCATTATAGGGTATCCAAATTAAATAGTGGCCTTAATTGTTTTAACTAAAAATTTTGTTTTAAATTGATTAAGGGTCTTATAGAGTGACTCTAAATATATTTATTCCTATTTTACCAAATGATGTGCCAAAATTTGCATAGATGGATTAGATATCCTTGGAGTCGGATATCCGGATTCCCGAACGTGTATGAATGATCCGGGTATGCTACTTCCTTTGAAATGATCCTCCGGAACCTACAAAAGACACGCCGGAGGGGAGTCCGGCACGGACACTCCGATGCCTAAGTCAGTATAGGGATCTCAGTATATCGTAAAGACTTAAGAGTCCTCGATTTCTCAATCAGGCTCTTGCAGGATATCAAAAGTATTTAATAAGAAGTGTAATAAGTCTTGTAAAAATTAGAGATCGTAACCTGAAAATGTACCTCAGTTTACCTATTTATAGAAAGTTCCCACCTAAGAGGAAGTTAGGGTTTCCTTCTATTTCGGAGCTGCACTTTGGACTCAGCCCTGCTGTGTTGACAGGGTCTTCCACTCTCTCACTTCCTGAAGAACCGGAACCACTCCCCCTAGTGGACTTCGCCCGCTGGGATAAAGGAAGAATGAGTCTTCCTTTACCCAGTCCCAGGCCATTTCGTACGGGGATCCTCCTAGATCTTCGGACTACTAATTCTTATCCAGACTAGGTCTTCCTGATATCTCTCCCCAGGTGAAGCTCCCTCCGGAGGGACCTCCGGAAGAGATTCCTTATCCAGAGAGTATTCCTTAATCCCGTATCTCCTCTTTTATCTTATCCTCTATACACGTGTCGTCTTCTTATCGGATGACATTTTTAAGCCGCATCATCTACTCCCCCCTACTCTCATAAAATGAGTGTATCTTTTGTGAGAGTAGAAAATTCAAGTGAGTCCAACTTAGAAGCATTTCTGGAGAGACGTGTTTTATTCTTACTCTGGAGGGGAACTTCGGGAGGGTTCCAATTTTCACAAATTTTTCCCACCCACAGTTTCGAAAAAGTTTCAAATTCCTTGCCTGGTCCTACACAGTCGCAATTTTCATTCACTTCACGCAATCCCCTTCTGAATTTTGTTTTCTCAAAAGTTCCTTTGTTGTTTCCACTTCTCTTCTCAGGCGTCTTCCTCTCCAAGTCTCGCCGTCGCCGGTCGCCCTGTCCGACTTCGTTTTTCTCCCAACAAGGTAACCTGGCTATCTTCTCTTCTTTTATTAACACTACTTAGTCAATGTCTCATCCTTCTTCTCCACCTAGATCTTCCGGTCAAAACCCTTCTGAGTCCATCCCGTTTCCGATGGGGAGCCCTGAGAATAGGATTTCAACCTCTTCCTTACTCAACGATACTCATCTAGCCAGTCTTATTCAAGCCCAAGTTTTTCCGCCGGAGTACACCCTCCGAATTCCTCGCTCAACTGAACGCCCTGATGTTTCTGAGCCTCGAACCTTAGTTTTTTTCGAAGCTCAAATTAGGGCGGGTCTTCGATTTCCGGTTCACCCCTATTTGGCCTCCATATCTACTCGCATGCAGATCCCTCTCAGTAAATTCACCCCGAATGCTATCCGCACTATGATAGGGTTTTACATTCTGGTGAAGGGGAATGGCGGTGAGCCTTCTGCCGAACTATTTCTGAGTCAGCACTCTTGCAAGTTGAACGACGGCTTCTTCTATGTTTGTGGGAGAAGGTCTCGTGTTTGCAAATTCATGACAAAACTCCATGAAGAAGAATCATCTTGGAGGGATTATTATATTTTTGTAACTAACCCCACTTATTGGTCGTTTCCCCACGAGAGTTGGATATATCATAATCCGGGAATACTTCCTCCTCCTCTGAAAACTTACTCTGTCTTAAACCACACTGTTATGACTAATCTCAATACTCATGTCCGCCAGTATGATTTTTTTGATGTTCTTAGTATCTGCAAAAATCTTCGCATCCTCTCCCATTTTGGATTCTGTCCTCAAGATTTCCCCTTAGAACCTCGAGATGGTAAAAAATTCCCCGTTTTTGTCTTTCGTTTTTCGTATGTGGCTATTTCTTTGAATTCTGAAAATCCCTTGGTTATTTACAGCAATGAGTAGGTTGACTCATATCTCGCGGGATGCTCCTGCTCTCGGAATAGTGAAGGCCCCTGCATTGGCTGCCCCCGAAGACCTTCCAAAAGCTCCTCAATCTCCTGCTCCGGCTCTAGAAATCTTGGAAAAGACCCCAGCTCCAGAGAGTTCTACAAAGGCTCCTCCTCTCCCGGGCTCTTCTACCCAAGTCCCAGGCTCTGTCTCTAGGAGGAATCGCTCAGCCACCAATGCTTTCTTCTCTGACAGCGGTACTTCTAAAAAGAAGAAGGGAAAGACTGTTCGAGCTCCGGCTGAGAAAGGAGTTCCCCTTTCTACCTCCTACGAGCCTCTTCAGCGTCTCATCAAGCAATGTCCTCCTCCTTCCCACATCGAGCTCTCCGACAAGCCTCTTCCTGAAGATCAACTGCTCCACGACGCTCATCTTTTTTTGAGGTATTTCCCCATATCTTTATGGCATCTAATTTCTTTATCTTTTAAACATTGCCTCTTTTCGTCATGTAGTTCGGCCTTGTCTATACTAAAATATTCGACCAAGGTGTTGAAATGGCTGCTGAGATTGAACTTCTTCGAGCTGAGACATCCTCCTTTCAGTCAGCCCTCAAGGGTGTCGCCGTGGAGAAAGACAAAGCTCAAAAGCGGGCTCAAGCTATGGCTGAGGAATTGCCTATTCTCCGGGCTCAAAGCAGGCAGGAGGCGGCCAAGATTAAGCATCTGGAGGAAGAAATAGAACGAATGGGAATAGAGATGAGGCGGATGGAGCGCGAACTACCAGATGTTGGAGTGCAAGCCTGCATCAAATCCCTGTTTACCTCTTCCTTGGGTCAAGAATTCTTGGGGACTCTTCATACTCAGTGGATGTCCAGCTTTTTAAAGAGCTCAAGCTTCCTATGCGCCATGGGGCCACATATTCCTCATTTCATCGACCATGGCTTCAGCAATGCCGTGGCCGAGCACTCAGCCTCAGGGTTCGATGGGACCTACTCTCGTGCTTTCCACCTGGACCAGCTTACTATTCCTCCCAAATTCTTAGGAGATCCGGCGGAGAGTGTTGATAGTCCTTGGTGGCTGCCCGGAATGGGTCAAGCCATTGCCAAATTACAGGTGGCCAAGGTGGGTATGGCTGAGTTAAAGCCTCTGGAGCGGTTGGTCTATCCTTACGCCTCTGCCCCCAAGACTGTAATAGGAGCAGATGGAGAAAAGGATGTTGAGGCTACCTTAGGAGATAGAGAGGGCCCAGAGGAAGGCGGACGATCTAGAAATCATGCTGCTGTCGAGGAGACTGCCATCGAAGGAGCTGTGGTCGAGGGAGCTGTTGCTGAGGAGGCTGTTGTTGAAAAAACAGTTTAACATTCGTATTTCCATGGTCATAACAAACATTTTACCTTTCTTTTATTTTGCTACACTCTTTTAATTTCTGCTCATGGTATTTGCTTTCTCATACTCTATAGGGGACCCCACACTCCTGGATATGTGGGGGCTTTTTGTAGTAATCGTGTTAGCTTCATACTACTCGTTTGTTGGCATGTCTTTTCTTTTCTGCTTACATGGGCAACCTATAAGACCAGTAAAGAATATGTTGGAGGTGTGCTATTTTTCTTCCCCCTTATTGGTCTTGTAGGTTGCACCATAATTGTCTCTTGGTTTCATAGCCTTCAAAGAATTTTCTCAGGAAATTTAGGGATCACCTCTGGTTTCAGACGACTCGAGGAGGTTTTCCTTGACTTTAGAAAAATCTTTGTTTTCTAAGCACCCATCTTGGGTCTTGGTTATGGGGAAATACTCCCCAGTTCTCCTTGGCCTTTGCGCCTCTACTTGTTTCTCACTTTCGTTTAAAAGATTTCAATTCATAAAACCTTTCTTTTCGTTGAGTAGCCCATTTGGGTCTCAAGTATGGTGAGGGCTCTCCGGAGCTCCTCGGCCTCTAGGCCTCTGAGTGTCTCTCACTCTCATTCTTAAAAGATTTTGATTCAAAAAATATTTCTTTTCATTGAGTGACCCTTTTGGGTCTCAAGTATGGTGAGGGCTCTCCGGAGCTCCTCGGCCTCTAGGCGTCTAAGTGTCTCTCACTCTCTTTCTTAAAAGATTTTGATTCATAAAATCTTTCTTTTCATTGAGTGACCCTTTTGGGTCTCAAGTATGGTGAGGGCTCTCCGGAGCTCCTCGGCCTCTAGGCCTCTAAGTGTCTCTCACTCTCTTTCTTAAAAGATTTTGATTCATAAAATCTTTCTTTTCATCGAGTGACCCTTTTGGGTCTCAAGTATGGTGAGGGCTCTCCGGAGCTCCTCGGCCTCTAGGCCTCTAAGAGTCTCTCGCTCTCTTTCTTAAAATATTTTGATTCATAAAATCTTTCTTTTCATTGAGTGACCCTTTTGGGTCTCAAGTATGGTGAGGGCTCTCAGGAGCTCCTCGGCCTCTAGGCCTCTGAGTGTCTCTCACTCTCTTTCTTAAAAGATTTTGATTCATAAAATCTTTCTTTTCATTGAGTGACCCTTTTGGGTCTCAAGTATGGTGAGGGCTCTCCGGAGTTCCTCGGCCTCTAGGCTCTGAGTGTCTCTCACTCTCATTTTATTATATTCATGCACCATATATTCCTATAAAGGGAAAGATAATCAAAACACGGTAACTCTGTATAATTCTTTTTCAAAAGGGATAAAACTTCATTGATAAATATCAGTTTTCAACATAGGCCATAGATAACCTACGCCGGTCTCATTAAAAACCTCTTTACGGAAAAACCCCAAAGGGGAAACCCATAAAGAGGGAAAAAGAGCTCCGGTGAAGCTACTAAATACATTAAATAGAATACGAATCAATGCAAAAAATCACAAATGGTCTCAAGACCTTACATTTTCTTCAAACGAAGAACCTCTTCAAATGGCAAACATTCCAAGGTCTGGCTATATCGACTCCTTCCATGCTTTGCAGTCTATAGGCTCCTCCCTTAAGTACCTGTGTGATTTTATAAGGCCCCTCCCAGTTGGGCTCCAGCTTTCCGGTATTCTTTAGAGCATCGGCTCTCCTTAATACCAGGTCCCCCACTCTAAAGGACCTCGGGATCACCCTTCGATCATATGCAACTTTAATTCTGCTCTTGTATCTCTCCGCACGCACTCGAACCATCTCTCTTTCTTCTTCCATTAAATCCAGGGCCTCTCTCATCAACCTCTCATTTTGATGTTCTTCAAATTGGGCAATTCGGTGGGACTACAACACATCTTCTGGAGGTATCACCGCCGCAGCTCCGTAGACCAGCTGGAAAGGGGATTCCCCGGTTGCTGTCTTTGGGCTAGTTCTGTAGGACCATAGCACATTGTCTAATTCGTTCACCCATCCTCCACCTATCTTTGTCAACCTCGTCCGAATACCATCTACTATCGTTCGATTAGTAACTTCTACCTGTCCATTAGCTTGAGGATGAGCTACGGAGGTAAATCTTTGTATTATGTTTAGTCTTGCGCACCATCCTCGTACGTTTTCTCCATTAAACTGTGTCCCATTGTCAGAGACCAGTATCCTGGGTACTCCGAATCTGCAGCAAATTTGTTTTCCCAGTAACTTGATCACATTCTCCTCATCTATTCTAGCTAGAGGGGAAGCTTCAACCCATTTGCTAAAATAGTCTACTGCTACTATCAAAAAATTTCTTCCTCCCGAGGCTAGGGGGAAGGGCCCCACCAAATCGATTCCCCACATAGCGAAAGGACACGGGGAACGCATAGCTCTCATCTCTTCTGCAGGAATCCTTATCAAAGGACCATTTTTCTGACATTTAGCACATTTCTTTACGAACTCTTTGGCATCCTTCGTCATGGAAGGCCAATATAATCCGGCCCTTAAGGCTTTCTTCACCACTGTCTTATATCCTTCATGACTGGCCGCATCTCCTTCATGAATTTCCTTGAGTGTGTACATCGCTTCTCGGGTTGATATGCACCTCAAGTATGGTTGGGTAAATGACCTTCTGTATAAGTGCCCTCCAATAATACAGTATTTGACCCTAAGAGCTCGAGCCTCTCGGGTGGTAGGGGCATCCGCTTCCTTGGTGAGTTCCGTCCAAATATCTTTCCTCCAATCATCTCCTCCTTCGATGGAACCAATGGGGTTTCCAAGAGTCTCTCTTTCTGCTACTACCAAGGTCACTGTTCCTTGTCCATCAAACTCTGTGGAGCTGGCGAGTTTGGAAAGGCCATCAGCCTGCATGTTCTCCTCTCGAGGTACTTGAATCACCTTACAATCTTGGAACTTGCCCATCACTTCTTTAGCCCGCTCCAAGTAAGCAGCTATTCTGCTATCTTTGGCTGCATACTCTCCATTTACCTGTTGAACAACTAATTGGGAATTGGAGTATAGGATTACCTTCAGAGCTCCCAATTCAACCGCCATCTCCATTCCTCTGATCAGAGCTTCATATTCTGCTCCATTATTTGAAGTTATGAATTGAAACCTCACTGCAAATTGTAGGTCCTCTCCTCGGGGACTCACTAGCACTATCCCTACTCCGCACCCACTCAGAGTCACTGAGCCATCCACATATATCTTCCATCCCTCTGCTTCTTCTGGTTTGGTGGATTCTTGGATGAAATCAGATAAAGCTTGGGCTTTTATGGCCCTCCGTGGCTCGAAATCCACATCATACTCTTGAAGCTCTATTGCCCATCTCACCATCCTTCCCGAGAGGTCTGCTCGGACAATAACCTGTTTCAACAAGTAATTAGTGCGGACCAGTATTTTATAAGAGATGAAATATGGGCGCAATCTCTGCGCCGTAAATACCACGGCCAGAGCGGCCTTTTCGATTTCCGAGTATCGAGCTTCAGCTCCTTGAATGACTTTACTGACGTAATAGATAGGATGTTGGATCGATCCTTCTTCTTTAACTAGGGCCGAGCTCAGTGAGAATTCCCATACAGAGAGATACAGAATGAGGGTATCTCCCGGAGAGGGTTTAATCAGCTTCGGCAGCTGGGACAAGTGGCGTTTCAGGTCCTCAAAGGCCTTCTGACATGTTTCATTCCATTCGAACTTGGCCCCTTTCTTGAGAATCTTGAAGAAGGGTGACTTTTCTCGGCGGACCTGACTATGAATTTACTCAACGCTGTGATCCTCCCATTGAGTGTCTGGAGCTCTTTCACGTTCCTCGGCGGCTGCATGTCCAGTACAGCCTTCACTTTAGCTGGGTTAACTTCTATCCCTCTTTGAGTAACCATGTATCCAAGGAATTTCCCCGACTTCACTCCAAAAGAGCACTTGGCCGGGTTCAATTTGATACCATTTTCTCGGATTACCTGGAAAATCTCCTCTAGGTCCTCCATGTGCTGATCTGCTTTCACACTCTTGGCCAGCATATCGTCCACATAGATTTCCATATTTCTCCCTATTTGCCCTCAAAAGACGGCGTCGACCATTCTTTGGTACGTTGCACCGGCATTGATTAACCCGAATGGCATTCGGACATAGCCAAACGTTCCGCACGCTGCTATAAAGCACACTTTGGGAACATCTGAGGGATTTAGCTGGATTTGGTGGTATCCTTGATATGCATCCATCATACTCAGTAGCTCGAAGCCATAAGTCGCATCCACCAACTGGTCTATCCTTGCCAGCGGATAGTGGTCTTTAGGGCACGCCTTGTTGAGGTCTCTGAAGTCAATACACATTCTCCATTTCCCTCCCCCCTTAGGCACTAACACTGCGTTGGAGAGCCATTCTGGGAATTGTACTTTCACCACGTGTCCTGCCTTTAATAATTTCTCAACTTCCTCTTTCACAATACTATTCTTCTCAACTCCGAAGTTTCGTAACTTTTGTTTCACCGGTTTTGCCTTTGGGTCAACGTTAAGACAATGTATGGCTATCTCCGGAGGGACACCTGTCATGTCAGCTGGAGAAAATGCAAATATATCAGAATTTCGACGTAATGTAGAGATTACCTTCTCTGTAAGTTCAGGTCCCAGTTGGGTGCCTATCCTAGTGGCAAAGCCGAGTTTTCCTGGGAAGAGCTCCACATTCATCAGCTCCTCATCTGTTTTGACATTTACCTGTTCAGGTGTTACTCCTTCCACATTCTTTTTCTTTAACCCAGGGTCGTCTCCTCTTATCCTCTCCAGGCCCTTGGTTAAAGATCTGTCCGCCATCTTTACAGACTCCGCGTAGCATTTTCGTGTTTGATATTGGTCTCCTCTCACTTCTCCCACTCCTCCAGCCATAGGGAATTTCATTTTCATATGAAATGTGGAGATGACCGCTTGAAAGAGATTCAGGCTGGGTCTTCCCATTACTACATTGTATGATGAGGGAATATCCACAATGAGGAACTCCACCAGGTGGACCTTTCGAACTGGAGCGTCCCCCAATCCTACCTGTAACATCACAGATCCTAAGGGTTGGATTGCCCCTCCGGAGAAACCATATAAGGAGGTATCTACAGGCCGCAGCTTCACACTCAACTCCATCCTTTTGAAGCACTCAAAAAACATAATTTCAGCCGAGCTTCCCGTGTCTACAAAGATTCGGGCGACATCAAACCCAGCTATGTCCGTAGTGATCACCAAGGCGTCATTGTGATCTTCCTTAATTTCCTTCCTATCCTCCGGCCCAAATTTAATATTGGGCGTCTCTGTCATGCGTCCTACTTCTTTTAGTTGACTTCCCTGTTCAGCTTTTAGAGTTCGAATACTCTGTTTTCTCTTTCGGAAGGAATCTCCATTTGCTGGTCCCCCCACAATTATGTGGATTACCCCTCTTTTCGGCGGTGGAGGAGGCATATCTTCGGCCACCTCCTTGGACTCCTTTTCTTCCGGCTTCCTTTCATGTTCCTTTCGCTTCTACCTCCGAGGGCCCTGCCTGTCTCTAAATATAAATTCCTTCAGATGCCCCGCCTGGATCATCCTTTCAATCTCGTCTTTCAAGTGATAACATTGGTTTATGTCATGTCCATACTCATTGTGGAATCTGAAAAATCGATCGGACTTGGGCTTATGAGGGCCCCGATTCCTGGAATAAGGGAATTTCAAGTCGGGATGATCTCCTGCTACCTCCAGTACTTCGGCAGGTTTTATTCTCAAGGGTGTGTACTTCTCAAACCTTCCGCGAGGGCCGGACCGGGAACCTCCAGATGGATTGTTGTCTCTTGTTGGACCAGGGGTTCGAGGGACCCCTGGGCTAGAACGTCTGGAGGGGCCCTCTCTTCTTTTCTCTCGATCTTGTGGTCTAGCTTCCAGTCTTTTGGCTTTGCGAACCTCCTCCAAGGTGAGGTATTTCTCTGCTCTGTGTAATAACTCATCAAAGTTCTTTACTGGCTTCTTAGCCAAGGAGGAGAAGAACTCCCAATCACGCAATCCATTAGTAAGAGCATTAATCTTCACCTCCGGAGAGGCTGTAGGGACCTCCAGGGCTGCTTGATTGAACCTCTGAAGAAAAGCTCTCAAACTCTCGTTCTCCCCTTGCCTTAGATTGAAGAGGGTCAAAGTGGCCCGCGGCTGCCTTCGGGCACTGGCAAATTGATGGAGAAATAACTCGCTGAATTCATCCCAGGATCGAATGGTATTGGGTTCCAGTTGAGTGAACCATTGTTGTGCTGCTTTCGCCAATGTAGTCAGAAACACTCTACACTTGATTCCCTCTCCATACCGATGTAGTAGCGAAGCGTTCTCGAATCTTACTAGGTGTTCGTACGGATCCGCCGTACCATCATATTCAGAATTGAGGGCCTTGAAGTTGAACGGCAGTTCATCCTGTAATATGTTAGGAGAGAACTGACATCCAGAAACATAAGCAGATCTGCTTGCTCGGCTAGTCATCTATTTTCTCATATCCCTCATTTCCTTCTGTAGGGCCCGTAGTTGGTCGCTGACTGGCCCCGGGTATGTATCATCTGTACTTTCTTCTGCTTCGGGGAGCTCCATCTCTCGGGACGCTAAATCTGCATTCCTCCTTGTGTTCCGAGGGGGGATGCTTCTTTCTACTCGGGAATGCGTCTTCTCATCTCCTTCTGCCCGCATTCCTTCATCCTTGGATAGCGCTTGGGAGGCCCCTGGCGCCTCCTCCTGGAGTCTCGGAGTGGGTTTCTCCACATTCATCGGTGTAGTTCTAGGGACTTGACTTTCGTGAGCCGCGAAAGCTCTCTCTACAGCCTGCTTGATAAGGGCATTCAATTGATCTGGAGAGACCAGGCACGGTCCCGAGTTTAGAGTGTCTCCCGGCTGGGGATTTGAAGTTCAGATCACTGTGGCTTCCCTAATCGCTGTTACCCCTTCTCCAACTGGCACGGGATGATTCTCGTCGCCCAAGCTTGGAGGTTGTGTCAGTGGCGGATTTGATCCGGAAAGGGCATGAATTGGATCCTTCCCTCGGCCTCCCTTCGGTGTGGGATCAGTCGGTAAAGGGGGATTTTTCCTTGGGAGAGTTTTCTTCCCTAAAGTAGGCGTAATTGTGTTATTTCCTCCACCCATCGCTCGAACAAATAGAAATTCGTGAGAAGATCTCTCAAATCTTTCCCACAGACGGCGCCAGTTGATGTGCCAAAATTTGCACAAATGGATTAGATATCCTTGGAGTCGGATATCCGGATTCCCGAACGTGTATGAATGATCCAGGTATGCTACTTCCTTTGAAATGATCCTCCGGAACCTACAAAAGACACGCCGGAGGGGAGTCCGGCGCGGACACTCCGATGCCTAAGTCAGTATAGGGATCTCAGTATATCGTAAAGACTTAAGAGTCCTCGATTTCTCAATCAGGCTCTTGCAGGATATCAAAAGTATTTAATAAGAAGTGTAACAAGTCTTGTAAAAATTAGAGATCGGAACCTGAAAATGTACCTCAGTTTACCTATTTATAGAAAGTTCCCACCTAAGAGGAAGTTAGGGTTTCCTTCTATTTCGGAGCTGCACTTTGGACTCAGCCCTGCTGTGTTGACAGGGTCTTCCACTCTCTCACTTCCTGAAGAACCGGAACCACTCCCCCTAGTGGACTTTGCCCGCTGGGATAAAGGAAGAATGAGTCTTCCTTTACCCAGTCCCAGGCCGTTTCGTACGGGGCTCCTCCTAGATCTTCGGACTACTAATTCTTATCCAGACTAGGTCTTCCTGATATCTCTCCCCAGGTGAAGCTCCCTCCGGAGGGACCTCCGGAAGAGATTCCTTATCCAGAGAGTATTCATTAATCCCGTATCTCCTCTTTTATCTTATCCTCTATACACGTGTCGTCTTCTTATCGGATGACATTTTTAGGCCGCATCACCAAACATGTCAAAACGATCATAAAATAGCAATAACGACGTCGAGGGTGCATGGGTGGGTGAGACAGGAAGAACGAAAAAAATGAATGAGAGGTCACTTTATCTAATAAGGATATCTACCATTAATTACTATTTCTAAATCTTTTTTCTCTTATGTGCATCTCACTTTTCTCAGCTTTTAATTTTCTAATTTTCTTACCATTTACAAAATATTTTTCTTTTACAGTTTTTTTTCATCACTCCCCTCTCTCCCTCTTTTATCGGTCTCTTCCACATTTTCTTTATTATTCTTTTCTTATTTTTCTCACTCACTTTCAAATTTTAAATTTTAGAATGCTATAAATTTGGATTATGATTAAAAACCGTCTTATTCTCTCTTCCTTTTATTTTCTTTCTTTCTTCAAGTCTTCTTCAAGTCTTAATTTCTTCTTCACCATATCATTATGTGATATGCTTGGTTGGAATCTAATTTTATTGAAAAAATAAAAAATCATTATGTGATATGTTTGGTTGAAATCTAATTTTTCTGAAGATTTATTTGGCGTTTAGAATTTTGTTTTATTGTCATGTTAGTATCTTTTCTGGTAGCGATTGATGTTTGTTAATAATTTTTGTTACCACCACTGTAAATTTTGGAATCTCTTTTCTGTTGGTTTTACTTTTTTATGTTTGTACTTGGATAGATGGAAATTAATTCATGTTTTTAAGTGTACTGAGACTATCATTTACAAATGGAAGTTTCTATCATATTGGTAAAATCTCTATGGAATACCGGAGTTAGAATGTGTACATTGTTCCTTAGATATTTGAATTCTTGCAACTAATTGTTGATTTTGTGTCCCAAAAGAAAGTTATCTCATTTCTCTCTAAAGAAATGATTTTTTTTTTAAGAATTAACATAATTCATGATTATTTTGAGATACATGTTTGTAATTTTCAAATTTTCTTACACAAAAACTTATATACAATATTGCATCCATGCATTTCAGTCATTCTCACACATAGTCTTTATAAATACATCCACAAGCTTAATTCACACACATTTTTTATAAATACACCCACAAGCTTAATTCACACACACATTTTTCATAAATACACCCACTGACAGCTCAATTCACACCCACATTTTTTATAAATGCACCCACTGACAGAAATTGAATATGATCGTCTTCTCCGAGGAGTTTTCGATCACCTCAGGCCGCGGTCGGACGCTGTAATTTACAATGACCTTAATCCTTAATTATTTTATATTTCTTTAAATATTCTTTAATACTAATCATTATGGGTCAATGTTATTTTGTATTACGTGCAATAATATATTTTACTACATGCAATAATATATTTTACTATATATTATAATGTGAGTTACTTAATCAATAAAAAAAATATAAAAGAATCAATATTACTATATAAAATTGTGTTATTACTACATGTAATAATTTGTTTTACTACATAAAAAATTATATGTTACTACATACTACAGTTTGAATTACTACATTGAATATATAGAAGATATAAAATGTGTGTTTGATTGATTTACAAAGATGGATTTACAAGAGTATATATACAAGTAGAGTGTACAGTAGATTAGGAAAGATTGACTAAGGGGCAAGAATGTGGGCATAAGATTAGTATGAGAGTGCCAAGAGTTTGGGCATAAGATTAGTATGAGAGTGCTTAATCAAGGAAATTATAATTTATGACTAATACGCCCCCGCAAGATCGACGTTCCATCCGCAACAACAATTTTGGAGCGTAGATATTGAAACCGTGCTCTGTGAAGTGGTTTGGTGAGGATGTCTGCGAGCTGGTCTCGAGTGTTGACGTAGGCTACAGATAGAACTCCTTTCGAAGTTAAATCTCGTACAAAATGAAGATCTATTGCAATGTGCTTCATCCGGGAGTGTTAGACAGGATTGAGCGCAAGGCGAGTGGCTCCCATGTTGTCGCAGAGGAGGCGGGGTGGGTGAGGGAGCGGGATGTGCAAGTCAGTAAATAGATGCCGAAGCCAGCAGACTTCCGAAGTAGCTGCAGCCAGTGCTCGATATTCTGCCTCCGTGGAGGAGCGGGCAATGCCTCATTGTTTTCGGGAGCGCCAAGAGATGGGTGTTGAACCCAAAAATACGACATAGGCGGAGGTTGACTTACAGTCAGACAAGTCTCCACCAAAGTCAGAATCCGAGTAAGCAGTGAGTGTGAAGGTCGCCGTTCGCCGAAGAAGGATGCCATAGTGTAGTGTATGCTTGAGATATCTGAATAATCGCTTAACAAAAGCCCAAGCATCAGGAGTGGGTGTGGACATGTGTTGAGCAAGACGGTTCACCGTGAAGGCTATGTCTGGCCTTGTCATTGTTAAGTATTGGAGGCCGCCAAGGGCACTGCGGTATTCGCTAGCTTCAACAGGCGAGGATCCGGGGCTTGGTTTTGGAGAAGACGGTGTGGAGACAGGTTTGACACGGTCCATTTTGTGACGACGCAGTAGGTCGACCAAGTACTTATGTTGGGATAAGAAAAGACCTTCCTTGCAATGGGCAACTTCGATCCCCAAAAAATAAGAGAGGCAACCAAGATCTTTCACAGCAAAGGTAGATTGAAGATGCTTAGTAAGCGAGGAAATGAGAGAGGGTGAGGTCCCTGTGAGTACCAGATCATCCACGTAAGCTAACACAATCAGGGTTGCAGTGCTGGTGTGAAGAGTGAATAATGAAGAGTCGGCTTTCGAGCGACAGAGGCCAAAGCGCTCAAGGGCCGAGTACAGGGAGTCATACCAAGCTCGAGGAGCTTGACGGAGGCCATAAAGGGAGCGGCGAAGTAAGCATACATGAGATGGATGCGATGAGTCCTTAAAGCTAGGAGGCTGTTGCATGTAAACTGGAATATCCAGGGTTCCGTGTAGGAAGGCATTACTTACATCCAATTGTCGTAGGGGCCATTTGTTGGAGGTAGCAAGTGTGAGGACAGTCCGGATGGTCGCAGGTTTGATTACCGGGCTGAACATCTCAGTGAAGTCCACACCTGGTCGTTGATGAAACCCTTTAGCTACTAGTCGAGCCTTGAATTTATCCACTGTGCCATCAGGTTTGCGCTTTGTCCGGAAGACCCATTTACACCCAATGATATTCCCATTCTGTGGTGGGGGAACCAATTTCCAAGTCCCATGTTTCTGTAAGGCCGTGAATTCCTCGGCCATAGCAGTGCGCCAATGTGGGATATCTAGAGCTTGTTTGACTGTGGCAGGTTCAACGTCAAAGGGCAGTGGGTGTTTGGTGGCGGCGAACAACCGTTTTGGACGATGAATGTTGTTGAGGGCACGGGTGCGCATGGTATGAGTTCTTTGAGGAACAATTTGTGGAGGGCGATCAGTTTCAGCTAGTGGTTCTAGGCGAGCAGGAGTGATCGTGGCAGGATCAGAGGGCTGTTCGGTAGGTGGTTGAACAGGCTGCTCGGCAGACTGATCGGCAGATGGGGCATCATGACTGGCGGGCGACGAGATTAGAGGTAGAGTGATGGTGGTCAGTCGTGGCTGTTCAGGTATCATAGGAGCAATTAAGGGAGGAAATGTATCCTCCACGAAGCGAACATGCCGAGAAGTAAATATGCGACCATTGGAGATGTCATAACATCTGTAAGCACTTTGGGATGTTGAATAACCCACGAATATGCACATTGTGGATGGAGGGTTTAGTTTTCCAGGAATATAGGGGCGGAGCCACGGGAAGCATAGACATCCAAATACACGAAGTTTCCCATAGTTTGGATATTTCTTGAATAGTACCGAGAAGGGGCTGTGGTTATTGAGAACTCGAGTGGGCATCCGATTGATCAAGTAGACAGCAGTTTGTAAAGCGAGCGACCAGAATCGGTGAGGTAGGCGAGCATGTAATAGTAATGCTCGACCAACTTCCAATATATGACGGTTCCTCCTTTCAACAAGGCCATTCTGTTGTGGCGTGTGGGGGGATGTAGTGAGCCAGTTAATGCCAGATGTGTTAAGAAGTGGACGGAGTGCCTGAAACTCGCCACCATTATCAGTGTAGAAGTTTGTGATGGAATGACCAAACTGTTTTTCAACAAGAGGCTTGAAGTTGGTGAAGATAAAGGCCACCTGTGATTTATCAACCAATGGAAATAACCAACAATAGCGAGAGTAAAGATCAACAAATAACAAGAAATATTTTGATCCGTCCAAGGAAGGTGTCGAGGTTGGTCCCCAAACATCCGCATAGATGTAGTGTAGCGGATGTAGAGCAACAAACGACGTATTATTAAAAGATAGTTTGGTAGATTTACTTAAGTGACATGGAACACAATTATTGTCCAAAACACGGGACATGTCCAACACGGGTAATTTAAAATGACGGATAATTAAACGACTGGTATCCACAGACGGATGACCTAGTCGAGCATGCCAACAAGCAGTAGAGGTCTTGATGCCAACAGATGCAAGTATAGGAGAAGAGGCTGGTAGATGATAAACCCCGTTGGAACAGGACCCTTTAAGAAGAGCCGCCCCCGTGCTCCGATCCTTAATAAGAAAGTATGTTGGAAAGAATTCCATAGTCACATTGTTGTCCTGTGTAAACTTGCTAACAGATAAAAGGTTCCTCATAGCGCGAGGAACACATAGGACATCAGACAAAATAAATGAAGTGGACTGAAATTTTAGATGGGAGGTACCGGTGTGTGTAATAGGGAGGCCAGAGCCATCAGCAATTTGAACCTCATCTGTACCATCGTATTCAGAATGGATGGAGAGATTGTTGATATCGGCGGTCAAGTTGTGAGAGGCCCCCGAGTCGACCATCCAAGGGATATTGGATCCGGATGGGGAATGAGCAAAGTTTGCCTGAGCCGAAGGAGGTCGGCGACAAGTGAGTGCAGTATGTCCTTTGAATCCACATAGTTGGCACACTACAAGAGCCTGATCGGAATGGGGCGAGGAGCCCGAGCGAGACTGCGGTCGAGAAGAGGAGTATGACCGCGAGGAGTAAGCTGGCGGGGTGTTGAAGCGAGGCGAGGATGGGTACCGGTTACTAGATCCGCGACCATTAGCAGGCGAGGATGTGGAGCGAGATCTGAAATTTTTCTGACCATGGCGGACAGTGGCATTTGCAGTGGCAACCAGATTGCGAGTGGCCCGTTCTTGGGCTTTTAGGGAAAGCTCATGTTCGTAGAGGAGATCGTGAAGTTCCTCGAATTGAAGGGAGGTTTCGCGTGTGCGAATGGGGCCAACGATGGTTGCATATTCAGGTCCTAGACCATTGATTACAAATAGGGTAAGATCATCAGAACTTACCGGTTCATCAATCAAAGCCAATTCGTCGGCCTTTGATTTGATATAGTGGAGATACTCCGTAATGGATCGGTCATCAATGGTGATCCGATGGAGTTCACTTTTGAGTTGATTGACACGAGATCTCGACTTGCCAGCGAACATACGGGACAAGATCGCCCAAGCCTTCTCCGATGTGGTGGATGATGAAACAACGGGTAGTATTTCAGGAGCTAGGGAGCCAAATATGGCAGCCAAGAGGAGTTGGTCTTGCTGCACCCATGTGAGGACCTCAGAGGAGTTCGATCCATCGTTACGGCGAACAGGACATGGGTTGGAACCGTCAATGAACCCTAAGAGATTGTGACCGCGAAGGAGGGCCATAAGGTGGGCACGCCAGGAAGGATAGTTTTTGTGGGTAAGTTTGATGGGGAGATCATGTCGGGTGGAGATTGGGACAAGGGTGGGGGTGGATGTCGGCGGCTGGGTTGTTGCAGCGGCGATGGTGGTGTCGTTGGGTGCCATGAGGATGAATGAGTAGCAGCGAAAAATAAGAAACGAGGAGGTTTAGGATCGTTTCCCTACTGATACCATATAGAAGATATAAAATGTGTGTTTGATTGATTTACAAAGATGGATTTACAAGAGTATATATACAAGTAGAGTGTACAGTAGATTAGGAAAGATTGACTAAGGGGCAAGAATGTGGGCATAAGATTAGTATGAGAGTGCCAAGAGTTTGGGCATAAGATTAGTATGAGAGTGCTTAATCAAGGGAATTATAATTTATGACTAATAGAATAGACGTTTGTTACTATATGTAAGTTTATCAAATGATCTAATATTTTTCGCATCATCCTACAATAAAACATTTTGTATTACAACATGATTATTGTGTCTACTACATTCGATAATATATGTTACTACATATTATAATGTGAGTTACTACATCAATAAAAACACTAGAAAAAACGTGTTACTAAATAAAAGAATTTGTATTATTATATAAATAGTTTGTGTTATTACTACATAAAATAATGTGTATTGCTACATATTACAATTTGAATTACTACATTTAATATCCCGCGTTCGATAATAAAATAAAAGATAAAAAAATTATAGAAACGAGTAAAATAAACTGATTAAAAATTTCGAATTAAGCTGTCAGTGGGTGTATTTATAAAAAATGTGTGTGTGAATTAAGTTTGTTGGTGTATTTATAAAAAATGTGTGTGTGAATTAAGCTTGTGGGTGTATTTATAAAGAACATGTGTGTGAATGACTGAAATGCATATATTCAATATTTCATAGACTAGCCCATTTTCTTAAATTTTACAATTCTTTTTTTTTCTCTCTCATCTCTTCCTTCACCATTTTCATTCTTTTATATTTTTGTTAAATTATTTTATCAGTTCTCTCCCCTATTATAATTTAACAAAAATGTAAATAAATAAATAAAAGAGAGAGAATGAGCGAATTTTGCGGGATTGAAAAAAAAATATTATTATTTAATAAAATTTTATATAATTTATTATTTTAAAAAGATTTGTATATAAGAAATCAAATCTTTACACAATTGTCATATTACAACATAAAAAAAAAAGTAACGGTAAGATATTTCAAATGAAAATCTTATCATAGTTAATTTTGCTGAGGTTCTGAGTTGCTAGAATATTATCTGCTACTCTCACTATCAGCGTGTAGAAATTAAAATTTTTATTCAAAATTAATGGAATATATGTGCCCATAGAAAATCATACAAAAAAAAATTGAAAGACATGAATGTTAAGGATAAGATTTAGAATATCTTCTAGATTATTCTCAATGTATATCTTGTATATATCTTTTATAATTTTATCTCCACCATATTAGGAGTCCGTTGTAACTTAACTCAATTATATATTGTATTTCTCTGATCACCAATATCACGGTGAATTAAATATCTTTCTCTCATGGTATCAGCCTAAACACCCAAACCTTAATTAATTATTTTTCCTCGGTGGTCAGAATTAATTCCTCTATCTTCCATTAATAAAAACCTTTCACCTCCTTCTCTGATTCAATAACTCTCCACCGTCCAATTAATTTACATATTGGAAGTATACACAAATTCTCTCTCCACAATATTAATTCCCACCGCCTATCAACTTAATTCTCTCTGCCTGCCGAACTTGTCCCCTTTCGCCGGCAAGATTTTCTGCATATTCTCCATACGCCATGGCCACCACAGATCCCCTTACTTCTGAAACTCTTCCATTCTCCACACTTATTCACATGCTTACAGTTAAATTAACGTCCACCAATTTTCTACTGTGGAAAACTCAAATAACCTCTGTCTTTGAATGCCAAGATCTCATGGGCTTCGTTGATGGCTCCGTTCCACCACCACGTGCCACTCTTTCCGGCACATCTACCGTGAACCCAGAATACACAACATGGCGCATTCGTGATCGCCGCATCTCGAGTCTTCTTCTTTCTTCTCTCACCGAGGAGGCTCTTGCTGTGGTCGTTGGCTGTGATTCATCTCGATCAATTTGGGTCTCGCTTGAGCAGGCTTTCAGTCACGATTCAAAATCACGTGAATTCAGTTTGAAGGATGAGCTTCATTCCCTGAAACTTGGTTCTCGTTCTGTTGGAGAGTACGGTCATTCCTTCAAAGGCATATGTGATCGTCTAGCTGCTATCGGCCGCCCCTTGGACGATTCCGACAAGACACACTGGTTCCTCCGAGGTCTCGGGCCTCGCTTCTCCAGTTTTAGCGCTTCCCAAATGGTCGTTGTCCCGCTTCCTTCCTTTGCAGACCTTCTTCCCCGTGCCGAGAGTTTCGAAGGTTTTCTGAAATCAATGGAGGGTGATCCTCCACCTGCTGCCTTTCTTGCCCACTCTGATCGCCGATCAGGTTCTGGGCAGAGGTCCTCTCACGCCTCTGGTCAGCGCCAGTTGTTTCAGTCCAGGGACGGAGGTAATTCTAGTCGGTCAAATCAATCTTGGAAGCATACTCGTGAGCAACCTCGTGAGGGTGGGTTTGCTGCCTCACGCAAACCATACATACCTCGTTGTCAAATTTGTCGCGGTGACCACTATGCGAATAAATGCCCTCAAAGGTACGCTCGTGCTCCTGATCAGCCCGTTGCTCACCTTGCCCAAGCTTTTAATTCAGTTTGTAATGTTTCTTCCGACCGTGCTTCCTCGGATTGGTATGTTGATACCGGTGCAACTGCACATATGACGTCTCAGAAATCCACCCTCGATTCAATCGAGCCATATTCCGGTAATGGACATGTTGTCGTCGGTAATGGAAACACTTTAAATATTACACATATTGGCTCAAGCTTGGTTTCTGATAATGTTAAATTGTTGGATGTTCTTGTCGTTCCAAATATTACTAAGAATTTATTATCAATCAGCAAGCTCACATCCGATTTACCTGTTACAGTTTTATTTTCTGATAAAACATTTACTGTTCAGAATCGGATAACGGGACAGGTTCTGGCTCAAGGCAGGTGTGAAAACGGGTTATATGTTTTTGAAAAGAGTCATCCGGCCTTGGTTGCAGCTCTTCGTACCAGGACTTCGAAGGCTTCTTTTAATTTATGGCATTTACGTTTGGGGCATGTCCCATTCGATATTATTTCTTTATTGCAAAAACAAGGACTATTATCTATTAATTCTTTATTGCCGAACCCTGACATTTGTGCTTCGTGTCAAATGGCCAAAAGCAAGCGCTTGTCTTTTTCATTGAATGAGAAACGTGCTACTCATGTTCTTGATTTAATTCATTGTGACCTGTGGGGACCTGCACCTGTTTCTACTACTGATGATTATCGTTATTATGTGGTTTTTGTGGATGATTTTTCGAGGTTTTCTTGGATGTATCCGTTACGTGCAAAATCTGAATTCTATGATACACTTGTTCGTTTTCACACATTTGTCTGCAATCAATTTTCCAGATCTATCAAAGTATTTCAGAGTGACGGGGGGACTGAATTTACGAACTCACGAGTTCAACACTTCATGACTAAACATGGCATTCTTCATCGTTTATCGTGTCCATACACTCCTCAGCAGAATGGTCGTGCTGAGCGCAAACACCGACACATCTCTGAAACTGGTTTGTCTATGATGTTTCAATCTCATGTTCCTGCTTGTTATTGGTTTGAGGCTTTTGCTGCTGCTGTCTTTGTTATTAATCGCTTACCGTCATCTTTATTGGGTCAAAAGTCCCCTTTTGAGTTGTTATTCAAAAGTCCGCCTAATTATGCTAATTTTAAACCATTTGGTTGTCGTGTGTTCCCCTATCTTCGTGATTATGCTATTGACAAGTTGGCTCCACGTAGCAGGCCTTGCATTTTTATGGGTTACAGCACTTCGTATAAGGGTTTTCGGTGTTATGATCCTGTGGCATCTCGCACCTTTATTACTCGTCATGCTCAATTTGACGAGTTACATTTCCCTTTTTCCGGAACACAAGGATCCTTGGCTCAAAATATGCTAGACGTCTCCAGTTTCTTGGATTTGTCCGACGAACTTAACTCAGCTTCTGGATCCCCTCATAATATTCAGTCTTCGGCCCCTTCACCAGTTGCCTCGTCAGATTCTTCGAACTCCGGGCCATGTTCCTTATGTTCTGACACGTCTGAGATACCTCATATTTTACCTCATGAGCCGACCGTTCCACCTGAACGGGATCCTGAGCCTATTCCTCTTCCTCCGCCAGTTGCACCTTCGCATACAATGGTTACTCGTGCGAAGTCCGGGGTATTCAAACCGAAATATAAGACTCAGTTAGCTACCACATCCCTCCTTTCAGCTTTGGTTGCCTCATCTGAGCCTCGTGGTTTCAAGTCCGCCTCCAAGTCCCCCGAATGGCTCACTGCGATGCAAGAGGAAATTGATGCTCTTCATTCAAACCAAACTTGGGACTTGGTTCCACGCCCGGAACACACTAATATTGTTGGCTCCAAATGGGTTTTTCGTACCAAATATCATTCTGATGGATCTATTGAACGTCACAAGGCTCGACTAGTTGCTCAGGGGTTTACCCAGATCCCCGGTTTGGATTTCTCTCACACCTTTAGTCCGGTTGTTAAAGCTTCTACGGTTCGGGTTATTCTGGCTCTCTCAGTTCAGCATAAGTGGCCTTTACATCAGCTCGATGTTAAAAATGCTTTCTTAAATGGAATTCTTGACAAACCAGTGTACATGTCTCAGCCTCCAGGATTCGTGGATCCTCGTTTCCCCGACCATGTTTGTCGCCTCAAGAAGGCTCTTTATGGTCTTCGTCAGGCTCCTTTGGCCTGGTTTCAGCGATTTAGCACGTTCTTATTCGGTCTGGGATTTCACGTCAGTAAATCGGACTCGTCCCTCTTCTATTTTCATCAAGGGACGACAGTGCTCTATCTCTTGCTTTATGTTGATGATATTATCGTCACAGGCAATGATCCAGATTTCTTGCGCAAATTTATCACACGTACCCATGCAGAATTCGCTATCAAGGACTTAGGTCGTTTGAGCTATTTTTTGGGCCTCGAAATTTCTTATACCAATTCTGGTTTGTTTATTGGACAGGCTAAGTATGCTAACGACATCTTGGATCGGGTCTCTCTCCTTGACTCCAAACCTGTCTCTACGCCTTTGGCCACTGGCGACTCCCTCACTAGCACGGGTGATCCTTTCCCGGACCCGACCCTTTACCGCTCCTTGGTTGGTGCTCTTCAGTATCTCACCATCACTCGTCCAGATCTCTCATTTGCAGTCAATCAGGTTAGCCAGTTTCTCCAGTCTCCCACTGTTACCCACTTCTCCGCTGTCAAACGAATCTTGAGGTATGTTAAGGGAACTATTCATTTTGGCTTAACCTTCACTCATCGCCCGGAGATTTCTATTGTTGCTTATTCTGACGCGGACTGGGCTCGTTGTGTTGAAACTCGTCGTTCAACTTATGGTTATTCTATCTTTCTCGGGGGAAATCTTGTTTCTTGGAGTGCAAAGAAGCAACCCACAGTTGCTCGATCCAGTTGTGAGTCAGAATATCGTGCTCTTGCCAATGCTGCTTCTGAGGTTGTTTGGCTTTCGAATTTGCTACGTGAAATCCGAGCTCTTCCGTCCTCCTGTCCTCTCTTACTTTGTGATAACAAGAGTGCAATCTTTCTCAGTCAGAATCCGATTGCTCACAAGAGGGCTAAGCACATCGACATTGACTGCCATTTCGTACGTGAGCTGGTCTCAGCTGGTCGCCTCTCCACTCAGTTTGTTCCATCTCATCTCCAGCTTGCTGATATCTTCACGAAGAGTCTCCCACGTCCAGCTTTTGAGTTTCTTCGTTCCAAGCTTTGCGTCTTTCCAAATCCGACGCAACGCTTGACGGGGGGTGTTAAGGATAAGATTTAGAATATCTTCTAGATTATTCTCAATGTATATCTTGTATATATCTTTTATAATTTTATCTCCACCATATTAGGAGTCCGTTGTAACTTAACTCAATTATATATTGTATTTCTCTGATCACCAATATCACGGTGAATTAAATATCTTTCTCTCAATGAAATTCTAATGCAATAGACAATTTTTAAACACTTACAACCATAGTAAGAGTCCAAAACGGAAGACTTAGGAGCAATGCAGCGATACAACCAGCGACAGGGTAAGGTGAAGAAAGAAAAAGTAAGAGAAAGAAAAAACAATTTTTAATCCTAATCCAAATTCATAAAATTTTAAAATGTGAGATCCTAATCCAAATTCATAAAATTTTAAAATGTGAGAAGAAAAAATGTAGAGTTAAAATAGTTGAAAGATGAAAAGTTAAAACTGTTGCGAGAAAAGGGAATAATCGCGGGAGAGAACAACTATTTTGTTTTACAAATAAAGAAGATGGGCAGTTGAGTAGTTTTGATAAATCAAAATTTAATAAAGAAAATGTAGAATTAGGAAAAGGAAAGTATCTATGGAGAAGTGAGAAATATGTTAGTGAAAAACATAAGTTGAGGAGAAATAAAAAAAAAATTAAAAAAAAGGTAGTTTGAGGAAAAGAGAGGAAAAAATAAACAGAAATCTTATAAAATTAGGAAAACAGATTCATAATTAATATTTAAAGGTATATTTTAATTTTTTTTTTTTTAAATAAAGTTATAATATTAAAAAAAATGAAGATTGAGACTCAAAAATTCTAAATTAGTTTAAAAGTTTTTTAAATAAAAAATACAGATAGATAAGAGAAATAAGTGAGATGAAAGAGAAAAGTAGATAGATAAGATAAATAAGTGAGATGAAAGAGAAAAGTAAACTTAGAGATTTAAGCAAAATAAGAGAAAGGAAAGGAGAGAGAAATAAAAAAAGAAAAAAAAAATCTTATAAAATAAGAAAACATGAATGGAGAGAATTTAGACCGTCCGACAGAATAGATTCGAAATTAGTATTTAAGGGTAGATATAAGAGCGTTGGACTCTTATATCCAAAACTATATCAATTTGTCTAATAATGTTTTTGTACTGTGCACGAGGTATGCAGGTATAATAAATATAAGAAATTTAGAACACAACATAGAAATTTAACGGAAATGAAGAATAAAACAATGAAATTGAAATTAAGAGAATTACATGAAGTGATGAATTATTATTGAGTATACAAAATTATTTTGAGAAAATTTCATTTTACGTCCGGTAACTTAGGCCTAAGCCAATTTATATCCTTTCAATTTTCACTTTTTCGATTTACGTCCTTTTTGGTCCAATTTACGTCCTTCGGAAAATTTTCAAACTCACCGAAATGTGATGAATAAATTGGGATTCCGGCCAAATAGTCTAATTTATGTCCTTTAAGTTTGAAAATTAAAATTTAATAAATAATTTTTCTAAAAATATCTTAATTTTTTTAAATATTATTAAAAATTCGAAAATATCATTAAAATTAAAAACTATAAATGTGTAAAATAAAATTCAAAATATCTTATTTAATTTTTAAATAATCTCATTAAAAATTATAAAATGTGTAAAATAAAAAAAATCTACCATTCAAACAATCGAAAATATTTAACTTAAAATTAAGAAATAAAAAAATCTCATTAAAAATTCCAAAAATGTCATTAAAATTTCTAAAAACCCAATAAAAATAATAAAAATTATTAATATTTCATTAAAAATCAGACTTGATTCGAACTCATCCGCCATTAAAGTTTTTCTCAAACTCCTAACTTTTTTTTTGAATTTCACGCCTTGATTGATTGTAGAACCGCGGTCAAATTCATTTTAATGAAGTTTTTAGAATAGTATAATTTTTAATTTTATTTTAAACATTTTAAAATTTTTAATTTATAGATTTTTTATATTTAGAATTTTATGTGTTTATGAGATTTTTACAAATTTTTTATTTTTAATTTACAAATTTTTATTGTAGATTTTTTATTTTTTTTTTAGAATTTTTTATTTTTTTACACAATTTATAAATTTTAATGATATTTTTAGTTTTTAATGAGATTTTTAATTTTTTTTCAGAATTTTTTAATTATTAATTTCTAATTTTCAAACTTAAAGGACGTAAATTGGACTATTTGACCGGAATTCTAATTTTTTGGCGAAAATGACATAAATTGGACTAAAAAGGACATAAATTGGACACTTTAGCACGTAAATTGAAAAAGTATTAGGCCTAAGTTACAGGACGTAAAATGAAATTTTCTCAAATTAGAGATCGATATTTGTAGTCATTTGTAGAAGTTTATAGAATAATATAGATAACATTTGTCAGCAATTTAATTAAAATCATGTTTATAGTACTCCCTCCCCTCCGTCCATGAAATGTAGTCTCATTTGCCTCATATTCTTTGTCCACCAAATGTAGTCTCATACACTTTATGAAAACCACCACCCCTCAACCATCATTTAATTACTCAATTTGCCATCAACTTTATTCACAAACAATCACTTTATTCACAATGGACCCCACAATACCCTATAATACCCTTACTTTATCTAATTTATCTACATTTTTCTTAAAACGTGTGACCACTCCCCATGGAACTACATTTGGTGGATGGAGGGAGTATATAGTATATAAGGAATAAAAAAATAAAATAAGATTTACCTAACAAAAAATTATCAACATTAAAGAAGAATATAAAACATTGTCAAAAGTAGGGATGGCAATTTCAACCCGCCCTGCCCCGACCCGCCCCGACCCGTGCTATTTGGGTCGCCCCGCCCCGGACCCGTATTGAAATGGGGCGGGTCCGTGTATCACCCTCGACCCGTGGGTCGGACCCGTGACCCGTTTTTATATTAATTTTTTATATATATTATACATATAAATATAATATATCTTCAATATTTTGATGTTTATTACTCCCTCCGTCCCGGAAGTGTTTGCACCACAAAGTGGGCACACTTTTTAAGAAAAAGGTGTAATGAGTGGAGTGTTGAGGGGTAATTTTGTAAAGTTATATGAATAAAGTAAAAAGGTGATTGGAAAGAGAGTAAAAGTAATGGCATTTTGTGTAAATATGTGAATATTGTGAGGGTGGGGTTTATGAAGAACTTTCCTTTTATGGGTGTGCAAACAATTGTGGGACGGACAAATAAGGTAAGTGTGCAAACAGTTGTGGGACGGAGGGAGTAATATATATAACAATAATTCACCTTCATAAATGTGAAAATAAATTT
The DNA here is from genome assembly GCA_963675135.1 of Galeopsis tetrahit. NCBI lineage: Eukaryota > Viridiplantae > Streptophyta > Magnoliopsida > Lamiales > Lamiaceae > Galeopsis > Galeopsis tetrahit. The sequence continues at coordinate 42,930,437 of OY776120.1, forward strand.
ATAAACATGCTTCTAACACTATTTTATTTATTTTTCAATACAAATCTAAATTTTATGTTATATGTTTTTAAAAATGATAATTATTTTTCAATTTTTTTTATAAAAAAAAATTATAATGGATCGCCCCGATTTTTCCCAGCCCGCCCCGTGACCCGAACGGGTCGGGTCCGGGTATCTAGGTACCCGGCCCGACCCGGCCCATTGCCATCCCTAGTCAAAAGAATATAATCAAACCTTATTTATAATTATAATTGAAGTATAAATATATGTTAATCAGACATATCAATATCCATAATATAAAAAATATAGCTTCAAATCTTAAAAATACATTTCCAAACGAAACAGTTTTAAAAAAATACATAAACATATATTTAACATGACTGCTTCTTTCAATCAACTTTTCTCAATCTTGTTGGTTTGTTGTAAACGTTTTGGAATGAATGGTTTCATAATTAGTTTCACATATTTGTATAAAAATATATTAAAAGTAATGTAATATTCAAAATTTAAAGAAAAAATGATATCCTTGTGTTTCGGTGAACTATTTTGCAAATGGGTTGCAGTAACACTTTCATCATCAACTGCCAAGTCCTTTAAAAAAAAATAACAATATATTTATTTGTAAACTATGTTGAATTATATAAGAGTAATGAAAAATAGGATAATATGGTTGTACCTTTAATGAAGAACTTTTGCATTGAAAGTGTGTTATCAATTTGCTGTCATCCGATAACTTGACCACTGTATAGTTATTCCAGTTACTTTCCAAGTCTTCTTCAGAGATGTGGAATCTGAAAATAAATTTCAGATGAACTAAATGTTCAAACTGGATCGGTAAAGTGCCCTTTAACCCTTCTTGTATGGTTAGAAGACGAAAGAAAAATCGGTAAAGTGCCCTTTAACCCTTCCTGTATGGTTAGGAGACGAAAGAAAAATGTATTTGTATGTATAAGTAAAGAGAGGAAAAAAAGAAAAAAATGACAAAATAGTTGACATAAAGTATTTGACATGCTATGTTTCACAATCAACTAAAACATTGACATCACCTTGTCCAAATAAGTTAGAATTTTGAATGCAGTTTTGCCGATAAGTGAAATAAGAATGCTATCAAACAAAGTCAAAAAGATTGATCCTGTGTCGTCAACAACATTAATGACCAACTTGTAAGATTAGTTTATTGTTTATTTTTTAAGTTAAAAAAAAATTATAATAAAATCACCATAAACTGGTTAATACTTGGTATCAAAATTTTGTAACTCGATGTCACAATTTTTGCATTTGATTGTGTCGGCACCATACAAAATTTTTCTACGACATTTGGGGCAGGCTTGGTAGTACCAACTGGACTTAGTGTCAATATTTTGAATGGTAGCAACAATGACCATGTAGCATTTCTTAGACAGAAAATTATTTTCGAATGTTATTTTTTATTCGATATTGTATGGTTTGCACTTATTGAAAAATATATATTTGCCTTTGAAACTTTTTTGATGTCCGCAATACAGTTAACATTCATTTTGTCCGTAAATTTAAAATATGAGGAAGAATCACTCTATTGGCTGGGTGGATGAAGCAGAATTGTTCATAATTTTCTAAAGAATGTATCAATAAAATAGATGAAATTAAATAATTTTGTAAATTATACATAGGGGTAATTTACAAAGAAATACTTAAAATGAGTAAACATGTTATTCAGTGTCAATTTGGAGTTGTTTGATTTAATTTTTTAATTCTTAGAATGAAGGTTGCAAGATAATTTTTTTCAAATATGAAATGAGGTAAACAGATGAATAAAAAAGAGATTTTATGATTTACGTAAAAAATATTATGAATGAAATTTGTATTACTTTGTAGAATAATATAGAAAACATTTATCACTATCCAGTATATGGGCAAAGATTAAGTTCTGGTAATTCAAAATGTAAGTACATGCTTATGAATACTTCATGTATATTTGCATTTATGAAGAATTTAACATATTTTCTTCTAATTTGAAAATGTTGATATCATAAGTAATGAAAATAAGATTATTAAAACTATTAGGAATATTCAATAGACAAACCATTATAACTGTTTTGGACTTTAGCATAGTCCAGAACAATTACGATGGACTGAGATGGGTGATTGTTTCGTAGTCAATGAGGCGTTAATAAAATCCCTCCAAAGGTGTGCAACTCATCTTCGTATGCCTAATAAAATAATACGATGATATCAAATAAATAAATTGTGATTTGAAAAATTAATTACAGAACGGAGTACATACTTTTTATCCCTGTAGCTCAATATCCAATACATTTTTAATTCATCCTTTAGCAGTGACAGGTCGAATGTCAAAAATTGTCCCCCAGCGGATGCTATAATATTTTAAAATTTTAAAAAATAAAAAATTAGTTTGGAAAAGAAAGTATAATATACTCCCTCCGTCTCCATATAAGTTTCCCCTTTCTTTTGGATGTTTTGATTAAGGAATATGATAAAATAATAGGTGTAGTACAAGTGATGTGATGGTGACAGATAAAATAATATATTAGTATGAGATAAAGTATGATAAAATAATAAATAAAGTATAAGTGATATGATTGGGAGTGAAAAAATAATTTGTCAAAAATGGAATGAGAAATTTATTGTGGAACATCCAAAAAGGGAAAGTGAGAAACTTATAATGGGACGGAGGGAGTACTAAATATTAAATATATTTAGTAATGACTCCAGAGGTCTTACCTCTCAAGAATTTTATCATTTTCGTGGGACTGAGATTTGATATCATCAAAATCATTGTGAAAGGTTAGTTTGTAGGTGTGTTTTGTAGCTAATAAAATTGTACAAATTATACAAATTGTACGTGAGTCCTTCCTTAATAACGTTCTCATACTTGTGTATGAGGTATTAGCTTGTATTTTTGTTCCGTAAATAGAAAATCAACGTCACATGAAATGGAGAATAAAAAAAATGAAATGAAAATTAAGAGTAAACAAAATAAATTTAGAGTAGAAATGGTCACATTTTCATCAATGACTACCAATTCAAAGTAATTCTTCTGTTTACGTCCTTTGAAAATAAAGTCCAGCACAACTTTTACTTCTTTTAATCTTCACGTTTTCTGGAGAAATATCATCTATGAAGGAGAATTGTGATGACATTGATACAATATAATATCTATATTTATAGAAATCAATTAATCAAAGGAATTGCGTAATGATTAGTTTGGTTTTGGACGGATAAAATGACAAAAATAATTAAGCAGAGAGAACGGTAAATAAAAATAACGTTGAAAACCGAAAAAAAGGGAGAAGGAGTAGAGAAAACAAAAAAGTTTAAATTAAAATAATTGAAAAATGGGAGAAAATTTTAAGGAAATTTAAAAAAATAAATTTTAATGAGAGAGGAAGAGGAGATAATAAATAAATCAATTATTATTTAAAAAAAGAAAAAAAATTGTCGAGAGAAAAACAAAAAAAAAATTGAAGAAAAGTTTAAAAGAAAATAATTGAAAAATGGGAGAAAAATTTAAGGAAATTAAAAAAAATAAATTTTAATGAGAGAGGAAGAGGAGAGAAGTAAAACAATTATTTTAAAAAAATATAAAAGAAAAATATATAAAGAATAAAGAAACAATTATTATTTTAAAAAAGAAAAGAAAAAAATTGTCGAGAAAGAAAAAAAAAATTGAAGAAAAGTTTAAAAGAAAATAATTGAAAAATTGGAGAAAAATTTAAGAAAATTAAAAAAAAAATTAATGAGAGAAGAAGAGGAGAGAAGTAAAAAAATTATTTAAAAAAATTATAAAATAAAAATGTGTAAAGAATAAAAAAAATCAATTATTATTTAAAAAAGAAAAGAAAAAACTGTCGAAAAAAAAAGGAACGGAGTTGAGAAAACTGTAAGACTGTGTTTGTTTTGGAATTGATGGTCCAATCCCAATCCAATCTCTCTCAATCCATTTTAATCCAAATACAAATTTAAATACCAATACACCATATAATATACCTACACACCTATTTTTATACAATTAAATCACTATCACCCCAATCCAAATCCAATCCACCACAATCCCATACTAAACACTATCTAAAAAAAATAGAGAAAAAAGGGGAGAGAGGGAGGAGAGAAAAAAAAAGAAGAGAAATTCTAAGAAAATTAGAAAAATAGAATGACAGAAATTTGAGAAATTAGAAAGGAAAAAAAAAATCAGAAATAGTAATAAGGGTAGATTCCCTCTCCATTCCCCTATTTTTTATTTTTCTTTTTATTTTATTTTTATTCTTTTACATTTTTGTAAAATTATTTTTTCGTTCTCTCTCCTATGTCTTCTCAATTATTTTATTTTATAGTTTTCATTTGTTTGATGATTTAATATTTAAAAAAATATTCCACACACTTCATTCTATTTAAATAAAAAAGTTTTCGAAGTTATTTTTAATTTCTAATTTGGGGCCTTCTAAGGACAGTCCAGGTGTCACCTGAACTATCAACAGTTCAGTAATCTAAGCCATCAGATTTGAAATCTAATGGCTTATATTTGATGACCTGCTACCTGTTGCATTTGGCGTCGCAGAATTTATCGCCTTGCATTGCACTTATTATCGTTTTTTGTCGCCCTATCACACTTTTAAATTAAATTAAATAATTTTAAATATATAATTATAAAATTACAAATTTATCCTCACATGATTAATAAAAAATTAATTGATATATATAATCTTTATTTTAATGTCAAATTCTCCCATACACTCGTATGCACCGTACACACCTAATTTAAATTTCAATCTTATAATTGACTACACCCCCACTTTTGTTAACTTTACCCTCACAAATTATATAAACAATTGACTACAGTTATCTACACCTCCACTTTTGTTAACTTCACCCCCCACAAATTATATAAATAATGGATCACAGTTATTTACACCCCCACTTTTGTTGACTTCACCGCCTAAATTATTATTTAAAAAAAATTATACCTAAAATTACTATAGTACCCTTCTATTAATTTATATATACTGTACAAACAATTGAGCACGGTTATTTACACCCCCACTTTGGTTGACTTCACCCTCAATAATTATTATTTAAAAAAAATTACATCTAAAATTACTATAATGCCCTTCTATTAATTTACATAAATTATAATCAATCAATCATAATTTATATATAAACAATTGACCACGGTTATTTACACCCCAATTTTAATGACTTCACCCCCCGCCCCCAAATTATTTTTTAAAAACAATTACACCTAAAATTAATATAGTGCCCTTCTATTAATCTAAACAAAATATAATACAATCAATCATAATTTATACAGGCAAATTTTTATATAGACTCTATTGTTTATAAGGATTTACGTATTTTTTCATTTGAATCTAGGTAAATATTTTTCAATTCACTTTTAACTCTAGATGCTAGCTGCAACATATAATTGTCTATGCATATAATGTTTCAGAAGTTACACACTACACACCTACCATGAAAAGAGACTAACCTTTAACTTTTATTTATCGTCATTGTAAAAGACAATAAAATAAGAAATTATCTTATTCGAAACTTTATGGGAGTCGTGTCATCGAAACACTCAATATTATTTTCAGAATAAAAACTTTACTACCAACATTCTTTCCAAAATAAAAATGTGTCCTCAATAATGTGATTTTCAAGTCTTGTAACAATCAATCTAGTTTCATTGTACAAATCGGACTTTAGGTCAATGTTCTTAAGCAATATTATATGGACACATGTTTTTTAGAACTAATCGATGGTCTGAGCATGACGTTTTCCTATAATATTATTTTGTATTAAAATTTTAAAAAATACACATGAAAAAATGGAAAATAAAGGCAGGAAAATAAAAATAAAAAGTAAAAGGAAAAAAAAACGAAGAGATTAAAAGTTTGGAATAAAAACTGAAAATGGGAGAAAAAGAGGAAGGGGAAGAAAAATTAAAAAGAAAAAAAAATCAAGATTTGTGGTTAATTTCGATAGTTTTTTCTTTTAAATTATGTTTTACGATTTTTTTTCTAACAATATGGGTGACTTGATGGTGAATCGACGGTAACTCGATAATGACTCGACTACAAATTGTAAATATACCAATTAAGGTTGATTTTATTATATTTTTTGTAAATTAATAAAAGGATAATATAGTCTTTTAAATGTAATTATTTTTTAAAAAATATTTTGGGGTGAACTCATAAAATGAGGGGTGCAGATAAACGTGGTAAAAAAATAATTTAGGGGTAAACTCATTAAATAAGCGGGTGCACATAACCGTGATAAAAAAAATGATTTGGGGGTGAATTTATGAGCGGGTGCAGATAACCGTAGTAAAAAAATGATTTTTTGGTGAACTCATTAAATGAGTGGGTATAGATAAAATATAAATAAAAAATTAAAATTGGTGTGTACCAGTATCTTGCGTGTACCCAACTATCACCCTACAAATTAAAATTGATTTTATTATATTTTGTATAAATTAATAAAAGGATAATATAGTCTTTAAAATGTAATTATTTGAAAAAAAAAATTAGGGTGAACTTATAAAATGAGCAGGTACAAAAAATAACTGTGCTAAAAAATTAATTTTGGGGTGAACTTATAAAATGAGCGATTGCAGATAATCACGGTTAAAAATGAGTTTGGGTGAACTAATAAAATGAGCGGGTGTAGATAACCGTAGTAAAAAAATAATTTGAAGGTGTACTAATTAAATGAGCAGATATAGATAAAATATAAATAAAATAATAATCTAATTCTGTTAAAAAAAATCTAATTTTACGTTCTAATTGTTTAATTTTAATTTTAATTTTAATATTATTATTATTAATTTTAATTAAGGATAAAATAGTAAATAATAAAATAAATTTTAAATAATTATTTTAAAATATTAAAAAAAGGCAACAGTTATCAAGTTAGGGCGACACAAAACCATACAATTTGACATCCGAATTATTAATAGTTCAGGCGACTCAAAAACTATCCTAAGAAAAACCCTTCTAATTTATTCTTAAATACTATTTTTGAATTTTTTTATGTGTAGCACTCTATCGCATTCTAACTCATCTAATTTTCTAAAAAATCTGCTTTTAAAATTATTTTTCTCTACTTCTTTGTGTATTCTTTTCTCTCTCCTCATGTGACCCGTTTCTTTAATTTGACAGTTTCTTTTTATTTTTCATTTTCTAATTTTTTATCACATTTCTTCTCTTTGATTTCTCTCTCCCTAATTGTCACAAGGTTATTTTCTGCCCTAGAATTTTCGCCTTGCGCGGCACTGATCACACACAATCAGTCAGCCCACAAACTCATCAACACTCGTGTTTAATTATCAGAGTATGTTTAATTCGATTTATGCAAGCAAGTATGTAAATTACGCAGCGGAATTAAAACATACAGCACGCACAGAACATACGAGAACGCATTTCCCAACCTTTGAATTAACTCACAAATTACAAAGAAATGCCAAGGCTTGAACACACGAATTATGTGCAACTCAGGGCCTAATTACAATATATGTAATGTGATGGACAACCCCCATCACTAGGACGAATTTATTACAGCCATCGGATCAGAATTCCGCCAAGTGTTGCAATCCTACAGAATCTGGCCTCATAGGCAGTTTTCTGCCCCAAAACTGCCTTGCAACTGCTTGCTAACCGCCCAGCAATATCCAAATCCGTCTACTCCACTGAGTAAGTTGCCTAGGACGAGTTAGACGCCCACCGTCCGCACATCGTCCGACCAAGTGCCTCAACTGTTGCCTAGACGCGCACCGTCCAGGCGCTCGGCTAGCACTAGGCCACTGCCTAGTACTTGGCCGACCACCAACTGCCTTCAGCACCAATTTCGCCCGCCCCAATATTAGTCCAGCACATCCGGACTGAGTGTAGCCGCATGCCACACCAAAACCAGCCAAGCCGTCCACTGCCGAGAACGTCTTAACACCGTCCAACCGAGACGCCCCATGAACTAGGCACGTCTCGGCAGCCAACATCTAAGGGGCTAACAAACCATCCCCACCAGAACTCGATGACGTCCTCGTCGCTGATGGAGCTCCACCCTTAGCGTCCCAATATTCAGCAACCTCTTTCTCGAACTGCCACAAAGTAACATCCCTCTCCCAAGTAGCACCAGCATCTGATTCTCCAGCCTAATGAACCAAGTAATTTGTCCTTCGATTTTTCTTGCTTTGTCCCATTGTACGGTGATCAAGGACTTTCTCCACTACCTTATAAAACTGCTTCCATATCACTGGAGGTGCCCGCCTCGCTTGCTTCCTCGAAGCATCTAGCAAATCAGCGTTGTATTTCTTCAAAAAGGAAACATGAAATGTTGGATGTACCTTCAATTTGTCCGGCAATTTCAGATGATATGCCACTCTACCCACCTTCTTCAGGATCTCAAACGGACCATCATATTTCAGAATCAATCCCCTATGCACAGACTTGGAAGAAAATTTCTTCCAAATTTGGGGAGTCAGCTTCAACAGAACCTGCTCACCAATCTCAAAGTTCACATCACGTCGATGTTTATTAGCATACTTCTTCATCCGACGTTGTGCTTTCGCCAAACTATCTTTGGCATCGTCTAGCATCTCCTTTCTATCTCTAGCAAATCTGTAAGCTGCTGGACATTTACCCCCTGTCCGTTGCACCGCAATCTCATGAGGAGCCAACGGCTGCTACCCAACTCCATCTTTCTGACTTGCTGAAATATAATGCCTCAAGTACTCCTCCAACAACTGGTTCATTCTCTTCGTTTAGCCATCAGTTTGTGGAAGGTTAGCGGTCGAGAATTTCAGTTTCGTCCCCAACATATTGAACAACGCAGTCCAAAACCGACCAGTGAATCGAGTGTCACGATCACTGATGATGTCCTCCGGGATACCAAAGTACTTCACCACATATTTCAAAAATAACTCAGCAGCTACTTCCGCGGGACAAGCATTAGGTGCAGCAATGAAGATCCCATACTTCGAAAATCTGTCCACCACAACAAATAATGAAGCCATACCTCCTGCCTTAGGAAATCCAGAAATGAAGTCCATGGACACGCACTGAAACGGCTTCTCAGGAATAGGCAAGGGCTGCAGCAAACCACCCTCCTTCTTCCTTTCCAACTTGTCCAGTTGACAAACTAAACAAGTTCGGATGTATGCCTCAACATCGTCCTCCATCTTTGGCCAATAGTATCGACGGGACAGCAAGGCATGCATGCGCTCCACCCCCGGGTGACCAGCCCATTGAGGATCATGTGTTTCCCTCAATAGATGTCGCCTCAACGCACCGCTCGGAACATATGCACGTGTCCCCTTCGCATACAACAAATCATCTTCCAGCCAATATTTTCTAACTTCACCAGCCTTCACTTGCTCAACAAGTCTCTTATAAACTGAATCAGTTTGGGAAATCTCTCGAATATTTCCCAACAAATCTGTCTCAACAAGGGTTAGAGCAGCCACGTAATCTTCAACCACCTTCCGGCTCAAGGCATCAGCAACATTGTTATGCCTTCCGGGACGATGTACCCAATCGAAATCAAACTCACCCAAATACTCCTGCCAACTCACCTGCTTGGGTGATAACTTCTTTTGAGTTTTGAAGTACGTGTTAGCAACATTGTCGGTCACAACAGTGAATTTTGTACCCAACAAATAATGCTTCCACGCCTCCAAACAGTGAATTACCGCTGTCATCTCCTTCTCATGCGTGTTGTAACGGTACTCGGCGTCTTTCAGTTTCCGACTCTCATAAGAAATAGGGTGCTTGTCCTGGACCAACACACCCCCAACAACACGATCTGAAGCATCCACCTGAACTTCAAACGGCTGATCAAACATGGGCAGTCTCAAAACGGGCTCGGTTGACAACACCTGCTTCAACCGATCAAAGGCATCCTGACATGCATCCGTCCACTCCCACTTCACATATTTCTTAAACAAATCCGTCAAAGGGCTAACAATTTTAGAATAGCCTTTGATGAATCGCCTATAATAATTTGCCAAACCAAGAAACGACCAAAGTTCAGCAACCTTACAAGGAACAGACCAATCAACAACAGCCTGCACCTTCTTACGATCCATCATAATTCGTCCCTGACTAATTATGTGGCCAAGAAATTTAATCTGTTCACTACAAAATTCACACTTCTCATTTTTCGCATACAATTTATTTTCCCTCAGTTTCTGAAAAACAGCCCTCAAATGCGACAAGTGAACATCCAACGACTCCGAATAAATCACAATATCATCAAGATATACAACAACAAATCGATCCAGAAACTCGTACAACACATCATTCATCAAATTACAGAATGTAGCAGGGGAATTAGTTAAGCCGAAAGGCATAACTAAAAACTCAAATGAACCGTACCTCGTAACACAAGTCGTCTTTGCCTCATCACCTGGTGCAATTCTGACTTGCCAATATCCAGACCGAATATCGATTTTCGTGTAATAACGTGCGCTCGTCAGCTTGTCAAATAGATCCATAGCATTCGGAATAGGATACTTATTTTTAATCGTAACCTTATTCAATGCCCTGTAATCCACACACATCCTCCACGACCCGTCACATTTTTTCTGGAACAACACCGGAGAACCATAAAGAGCCTTGGACGGCTGTACCAACCCTGATTCCAGCAACTCTCCCAACTGCTTCCTCAATTCCGCCAACTGTTCAGGCGGCATCCGATACGGGGCTTGGGCAGGCGCCCTTGCCCCCCGGCACCAACTCAATCCTGTGATCAGTGGCCCGTCTCGGTGGCAATTCCTTCGGCAACTCAACAGGCATCACAGCCTGAAACTCGGTCAACAAATGTGCAACAACATCCGGCACCTCTTGGCAAACACCCGGCTTGATCTCGATCAAAGCAGCAAGATACGTCAATTCAACCCGCTTCAGCCCAGGCTTCAACTGAATGGCCGAGATCAAAGCACCATTCTTCCCACCAGCCTTCGTCTCCTCCGCTGCATACACCCCTTTCACAAAAGTAGGACAACTCTCATCATGAATCATGAGACCACCCAAGTAAGGCATCATAGCAACTTTAGCCAACATCAAGAACTCGTTGCCAAGTATCACATCAAAATCATCCAAGGAAACAGCCATCAACGGACACTGCCCCTTCCACGCACCAACCTTCATCTCTACGTTGGCTACGCCCTGAATTGGTTTTGCCTCTGAATTAACAGTTTTTATTCGGCTAGCGTGTGGTGTCAACTCCAATCCCAGTCTTTTCACCTCACGTTCAGCAACGAAGTTATGAGTAGCTCCACTGTCTACCATCGCCATAACTTCTTTCCCATTCACAAAAACATTGACGTTCATCAACCCTTTGTGATTTTTCGAACTCCCCTGTACATCATTCAGCAACTACAAAGGGTTTACACGAGGTCCACCAGCAGCGTCGTCCCTCTCCGACTCGGCCATCAGTGCATTCAACTTCCCTCGCTTCGGACAGTCTTTCATTCGGTGATCACCACTGCAAATGAAACAACCATTCTTTTTCTTGTCACCAACAAGTTGTTGGGACGAAGACTCCTTGGAATTACTCACCCCCGAATTCCCATCGTTACCTTTCTCTTTATTTTTCCAGTTTTCCCCGATTTATCCTTGTCCTTCCCCCTGCCTGCATCTTTCTTCTTCTGACCAGACTCAGGGGCACCCACCATCTTGAAATTAAATCAACAAGTCGATCAGCGGCTGCAATGGTAGTGTGCAAGTCTTTGACTCCCTGTCGTCTCAACTCAGCCTGAGCCCAAGACTACAAACCCGCCATAAAATTAAACAGCTTATCCTCCTCGGACATCTCCCGGATATCAAGCATTAACGAACTGAACTCTTTCACATAGTCACGAACAGAACTGCTGTGCTTCAGTTTCCTCAGGGCATCCCTTGCAATCCACAAAGTATTGCAAGGCAGAAACTGATATTTCAATTCTTTTTTTAGTGCATCCCACGTCTCAATTGGGTCACGATTTGCACTGGCATCGTCAGATAGACGAGACCTCCACCATAATTTCGCATCACCCTGCAAGTACATGCTAGTTATGGACACCTTTTCAGCCTCGGGGACACGAGCCGCCTGGAAATACGTCTCCATATCCCACGTAAAATTTCCCAACTCCATAGAACTTCGAGCACCCTCGAACGGCTTTGGCTCTGGAACTTTCACCTTAGAAGAATGCTTGTCATCCCTCGAATCTGACCTTACTGCCCTCTTCACAATCCTCAACTCGTCCAACACTTCCTCCCCACTAATGTCAATTGCATCTGTCAAACTCCAAATCTCTTCTTGACAAGATGAAATTCGACTCTCAACAAATGAAGGAAGGTCAGCAATCGACTTCAGAATCCCTTCGACCGCCATCTGCAATGCCTCAACAGCCGTCTCATTCACACGACTCTGTTGAATCAGTGGCAGAAACTCGGAAGTTTCAGGGGGTGGTCCCATCAATTACTCCAAACGCCTAATTCTCATTTCCAGAGTGGAAAACTCACGATTTTGTTCAGTCATCAGTGCAACAAATCGAAATCAGAACCCACAATAGGGCTCTGATACCAAATGTCACAAGGTTATTTTCTGCCCTAGAATTTTCACCTTTCGCGGTACTGATCACGCACAATCAGTCAGCCCATAAACTCACCAACACTCGTGTTTAATTATCAGAGTATGTTTAATTCGATTTATGCAAGCAAGTATGTAAATCACGCAGCGGAATTAAAACATACAACACGCACATCACATACGGGAACGCATTTCCCAACCTTTGAATTAACTCACAAATTACAAAGGAATGCCAAAGCTTGCACACACGAATTATGTGCAACTCAGGGCCTAATTACAATATATGTAATGTGATGGACAACCCCCATCACTAGGACGAATTTATTACAGCCATCAGATCAGAATTCCGCCAAGTGTCGCAATCCTACAGAATCTGGCCTCATTGGCAGTTTTATGCCCCAAAACTGCCTTGCAACTGCTTGCTAACCGCCCAACAATATCCAAACCCGTCTACTCCACTGAGTAAGCTGCCTAGGACGAGTTAGACGCCCACCGTCCGCCCATCGTCCGACCAAGTGCCTCAACTGCCGCCTAGACGCGCACCGTCCAGCCGCTCGGCCAGCACTAGGCCACTGCCTAGTACTTGGCCGACCACCAACTGCCTTCAGCACCAATTTCGTCTGCCCCAATATTAGTCCAACGCATCTAGACTAAGTGTAGCCGCATACCACACCAAAACCAGCCAAGCCGTCTACTGTCGAGAACGTCTTGACACCGTCCAGTCGAGATGCCCCATGAACTAGGCACGTCTCGACAGCCAACATCTAAGGGGCTAACACTAATCCATTACGGCTGACGCTTGTGATTTGTCCTTCAGTATGACATGTATTAAATTCTTCTTCGTCCATTATTTCGCTTACCGTCGTTTCGCCAGTTTATGGAACAGATGACATTGATTTTGTAGCGGACATTTTAATGGATAATTTGAGTGGTCCGTAATTTGCATATAATCATATCTCTTTATATATCTTTGTACAAATGTGAAATGTTTTGAGTGTTTTTTCTTAAATCTTTTTCATTCATTTAGAATTATATATGGACTTAATTCTCAATTCTTAAGTAAAATATGTACTTAAGAGTTCGTTCCTTTCAATAATTTAGATTTCCAATCTTTCATTTATGAAAGTTTGAGAATCTTTGCAATATGGTAATTTTTTTCAATTTTAATTTTTTTTTAAATAATCTACAAGTGGTTTGATTTTGTTTAGAAGGAATTTTGTTCGGCACCAACTTTTCATTTCCTTGCTTCCTTTTATCATAAACTTTAATTTTTGGCTTCATTTTAATTCAAGTCATCGACATTATATAATCCATACTCTTTTACGTACAAATTGATTATACACGAGTAAATTTTAATAATTTTTTATTGTTCAATGTGTGCATAACCACTGAAGAAGAGAAGAGAGAAAAGAATGAAGAAACAAGCAGAAAGAAAGAGGAAAAAAAATTTAAAAGATAGATTTTGTTATAAAATTTACTAGAAAAGTTAAAACATAGATAGAGAAAGTGTCATGTATGTACTATAACGTTGTTTTGGAGAACCCTTATGTGTCATGTATCCCCTACTTTTAAATAGAGGAGTCATGATGTCCAAAACTTGGATACGTGGAGGACAATAAAAAGGTATATATATAAAAGAAAAGAAAACCTAGGACCACGTGGAGGACTCGTGTGTAATACAATTAGCTTACAACTTAGGTTATGCATTGTATTCAATACGTGGAGGACTCATGTGTAATACAATTAGCTTACAACTTATTATTCATTGTATTCAAATTTTCATTTCTTAAAAGATGGGAAATATGAGTTTGAACTTTACCTTTATTTTTTTCTCTAATATTTGTGGATGACCCCTGTGAACAATGAGATATGATCACCGTTGAATTGGTGAGTGGAGAATGACTTGTATTTATAGGAGTAATTACATTGTAACCAAATTACATAAATTTAGGAAAAGATAAATACAAAAGATAACTACAACAATATATGTCTTATATACAAGGAATGTTTGACTATTCCTTAATATCCCCCGTCAAGCGATGCGTGGGATGAGGGAAAACGCAGAGCTTGGATCGAAGGAACTCGAACGTCGGGCGAGGAAGGCTTTTCGTGAAGATGTCGGCGAGCTGGAGATGTGTGGGGACAAACTGCGTAGACAACTTTCCGGAGGTGACGAGCTCGCGAACAAAGTGACAGTTGATGTCAATGTGTTTGGCCCGCTTGTGAGCCACTGGATTCTGGCTCAGAAAGAGGGCACTATTGTTGTCGGAGAGGAGAACAGGGCGAGTAGGCAGTGGAACACGGAGCTCGCGGAGCAAAGAAGTGAGCCAAACGACCTCGGCAGCTGCGTTGGCTAAGGCACGATACTCCGATTCACAACAGAAGCGAGCTACTGTGGGCTGTTTCTTTGCACTCCAAGAGACCAGATTCCCACATAGGAAGACAGAATAACCATAGGTAGAACGACGAGTTTCCACGCAATGAGCCCAGTCTGCATCTGAGTAGGAGACCACGGAAGAGTCTGGGCGACGAGTGAATGAGAGGCCATAATTGATAGTGTGCTTGACATAGCGAAGAATCCTCTTCACCGCCGAGAAGTGGTCGCTGGTCGGCGCCTGGAGAAACTGACTGACATGATTTACCGAGAAGGATAGATCAGGTCGAGTCATGGTGAGGTACTGGAGGGCGCCTACCAAAGAGCGATAAAGGGTCGGATCCGAGAATGGATCACTAGTGCTGACCAGGGTCTCACCCGCGGCCAAAGGGGTTGCGATGGGCTTAGAATCTTGAAGATCTGCTCGCTTAAGAATTTCGCGATCATATTTAGACTGCCCGACGAACAGCCCAGAGGAGGTGTAGGAGATTTCCAAACCCATAAAATAGTTGAGGCGACCAAGGTCCTTGAGGGCGAACTCCTTGTTCGCCCGAGCAATGAAACGAGCTAGTGTAGATGAGTCGTTGCCAGTGACAATAATATCATCGACGTACAAGAGGAGGTAGATGACCGAGGAGCCTTGAAATAGGTAGAACATCGAGGAGTCAGACTTGCACTCCTTGAAGCCAATGCCGAGCAAGAAGGAGCTAAAGCGCTGGAACCAAGCTAAGGGAGCTTGGCGGAGACCATATAATGCCTTTTTCAATTTGCAGACATGATCAGGGAGCCGAGGATCGACAAAACCAGGGGGTTGAGCTATAAAAACTGGTTTATGGAGATAGCCATTGAGAAAGGCATTCTTGATATCCAGTTGATGGAGGGGTCAGTTGAAGCGAACAAAGAGAGATAAGATAACCCGAACAGTGGTCGCCTTAACAACGGGACTGAATGTGTGAGAAAAATCTGTGCCAGGGATTTGAGTAAAGCCTTGAGTAACCAGTCTGGCTTTTTGCCGCTCAATGGAACCATCAGATTTGTACTTGGTTCGAAAAACCCATTTTGAACCAACAATGTTCGTATTCCGGGGGCGAGGAACAAGATCCCAAGTTTTGTTAACTCGCAGAGCATCGATTTCTTCCTGCATGGCAGCCAACCATTCAGGAGACTTGGCGGCCGATTTGAAACCACGGGGTTCTAAGGAGGCAGTAAGGGCACTAATCAAGGCAGTGGAGGTCAAGTGCAGAGGATACTTAGGTTTGAAAATCCCAGATTTTGCACGCGTGATCATTTGGTGCGTTGACCGTGGTTGCCGTGCTGGGGGGTCAATGGTCGGCTGCGGCTGCTCGGCCGGTTCAGGGGAAGCAGGTGGTCCCGCAACAGGGGCTGGCAGAGGATGGGGTTCCTCGCCTGGATCAGAAGAGCATGCCGAGCAAGGGATGGTCGCAGAGGAAGGAACAGGCCCTGGCGAGGGATCAGGCGAGGAGTCAGACTCCGCATCCAGAAAGGATGAGACTACCTCACTGGTCGGCATGGGCCGAGCAGTACCTGAAAAAGGGAAGCACTCTTCATCAAATACGGCATGTCGAGTAATAAAAGTTTGTGATGAATGAGGATCAAGACACCGATAACCCTTATGTTGGCTATTGTATCCCAAGAAGATACATGGTCGACTGCGAGGAGAGAGCTTGTTCGAGGCATAGTCTCGAAGATAAGGAAATACTCGGCAACCAAATGTCTTAAGATTTCCATAAGTAGGCACAGTTCCGAATAAGACCTGAAATGGTGATAGGCCGCCCAAAACTAACGACGGAAGTCGGTTGATGAGATGAACAGCAGTGGCAAAGGCATCAAACCAAAATTCTGACGGGGCGCGAGCATGAAACAACATAGAGAGCCCAGTTACAGTGATGTGTCGATGTTTTCGCTCAGCGCGACCATTCTGTTGAGGGGTGTATGGACATGACTTACGATGCTCTATGCCATGCTCGACCATGAAGATGCGAACAGCTTTGTTGACAAACTCTGTACCACCATCACTCTGAAACACTTTGATGGTCGAGGAGAACTGATTGCACACATATTTGTGAAAGGCGACCAAGGTTGCGAAGAAATCGGATTTTGCTCGGAGAGGATATAACCATGAAAAACGAGAAAAATCATCCACGAACACAACATAATAACGAAAACCAGAAGTAGCAGTAGTAGGAGCAGGACCCCAAAGGTCGCAATGTACTAAATCAAGAACTGCAGATGCACGTTTTTCATTTATAGTGAATGATAATCGTTTACTCTTAACCAATTGGCAAGGGGTGCAAGTTTTCGGATTTCGTAGAATTGAACTAACAGATAGATGCCCTAATCTATTCAAATCTTTAATAATGTCAAAGGGTACATGACCCAAACGAGAATGCCATAAATCAAAAGAAGCACGAACGATACCAGGATTTTTCAAAGAAGCGACCAAAGCTGGGAGTGCCCGTTCCAACACGTACAACCCCTGCTCACATCGACCTTGAGCCACCACCTCCTTGGTAGCCCGATTCTGAACAACAAATGTGTTGTCAGAGAAGCAAACATCAACCGGAAAGTCAGACGTGAGCTTGCTAATGGATAAAAGGTTCTTGGTGATGTGAGGTACAACGAGAACATCTAGAAGGCCAATATCCTTAGAAATTGAGTGCAAACCAACATGAGAAATTTGTAAGGAATTTCCATTACCAACAATAACCTCACCATTACCAGAATAAGGTGCCGAGGAGTCCAGGTGCGAGGTACTGGGAGTCATGTGGGCCGAGGCTCCTGAATCAACATACCAATCCGAGGAGGTCGGTGAGGAGACGGAGCAGGCCGAGTGAAAAGCCTGAGCAAGGTTGGCGGATGGGTCTTCAGACAGATAGGCAGATGGGCGAGCAGTCTGGCGAGGAACTGGTCCGCGAACAAAACACTGAGGGCATTTGTTGGCATAGTGCTCGCCGCGGCAGATTTGACAACGGGGGACGTAGGCTTTACGCCCTCCGCGACCACCAGATAAATCGGGGCGACCACCACGAAGAGGCCCAGAAGGGCGACCACTAGTATGATCGCGTGGATTCGGGCGAGCAAAGAACGCGGCTGGAGCAGGCTCAACTGGATCAGGCTTATTCATGATCTCAAAGGCAATAGCCTGATGCACTAATTCACGGAAAGCTGGGACAGGCGAGAGGGCCATTCTGGTGTCGGCATATCCGCTGAATTTGGGACCAAGGCCCCGTAGAAACCAGTGCGACATGTCAGATTTGTCGACTGGCTTACCAATAGCGGCCAGTTGGTCGCATAACGCTTTAAAACGCCGACCATAATCGGCAACAGGAAGGGAATCACGCTTGAGGAGAAGGAGCTCCTCACGAAGCTGAGTGATGCGGGACTGGGAGGAGTGGCTGAAGGAATCCTCCAGGGCAAGCCAAGTGTCGCGGGCCGTGTCACATTGAACGACCTCGGCCAGAGTTTCTTCAGTGAGAGAGGAGAGAAGAAGGGCAAGGACTTTCTGATCCTTCGTTTTCCAGGCAGCGAAGGTCGTGTGAGTGTCGGCATGGGGGGCGGATGAACCATCCACAAGGCCATAGAGATCGACACAAGTGAGCATCGGGACAACCTGCTTCTTCCATAGGAGATAATTGGAAGAAGAGAGTTTCACGGTTACCATATGAATAAGGAGTGTCGGCAGGGGGGGCGGATGAACCATCCACAAGGCCATAGAGATCAGCACAAGTGAGCATCGGGACAACCTGCTTCTTCCATAGGAGATAATTGGAAGAAGAGAGTTTCACGGTTACCATATGAATAAGGACATTCATAGGGATAGAAGAGTCTGCCATTGAAGGGAGATGGGCGAGGGGGACAAACTCGACGATTGGGGAAGCGGCGGCGGCACAGTGACGGCGGCGGCGGCAAAGAGGGAGAAAGAAATTAGGGTTAAGGTTTTAGGATCGTGTTTAGGCTGATACCATGTGAACAATGACATATGATCAAATTGGTGAGTGGAGAATGACTTGTATTTATAGGAGTAATTACATTGTAACCAAATTACATAAATTTAGGAAAAGATAACTACAACAATATATGTCCTATATACAAGGAATGTTTGACTATTCCTTAATAACCCCCTATTCTAAGCATGGAGTTATTTATGGTACTGCACATATCTCATTTTTTATTATTTATTCACCATTCATATGCTAAGGAATGATCTTTAAATTTTTTTTTTTTTTTTTTTTTTTTTTTTGACAGGGAAAGTAAATGTATTAATCAAGTAGCCAAATCAGCCATAACATCATACTCAATATGAGCAGGAACAAAAACAGCAGAAAACTCATCAGTACAACTAAAACCAAAACAAGCCAAACGATGTGCCACAATGTTGCACTGCCTCCTCGTCCAAACAAACTCAACTGAAGTAAAACTCCTGGCCAACAGATGTATCTCACGCAGCAAGACCCCCAAATAAGAAAGATCAGGGGCAGGCCTTAGCAGAGCATGAATTACTACCTGGGAGTCTGACTCCACAACAATGTTGTCCACCCCCTTCATCAAAGCCCATTGCAGGCCCCGTCTAATTGCCTCAGCCTCCGCTAGCTCCACTGCCCACATCACACGCCGACACTCCGCAAAGCACCATTGCACCTGCCCATTGCTGTCACGAACAACACCACCTATCCCAATCCCAACCCCTGCCCTTACGGAAGCATCTGTGTTTAGCTTCACATATATTCCCGTCGGCTTTGTCCATCGCAGCGACGCCTCCGGCCTTCGGACTGCTGGAGCGGAGATTGCCGCCCGACGCACCTCCACAATATGATCATCTGCCATTTTCACAATCACCTGGGGTTCATACATCTTCTCCCGGAACAGCAATGCATTTCGTGCGAACCACACAAACCATAGAAGAACCGCGAATCGGCACCGACGTTCGTCCTCTCCATGAAACCCCTCCAAGATAGACACCACCCACTCCGCCAGGGAACCATGCTCACCAGAAACTGGTATCCCTGCCAGCTGCCAGAAGTCCCGCACCCATTGGCAGTCGCGGCCCATGTGTTCGGCCGTCTCAATATCTTCGCCACACCTCCTACACATCGGTTCAATGTCAACGAAACGGCTTATCAGATTAATGTTAGTGGGCAATATGCCATGCAATAGACGCCACAAGAAGAAACGAACACGCGGCACCACATCAAGACCCCACAATCGGCTCCACCATCCTCCCATTCCCAACCGCTCCAAACCAGGCTGCTCTTGTCCACCATCCCAGTAACCCGACTGCACAGAATACACACCATTCTTCGTATAACGCCAGGCTAAAACATCAGCCCTTTGCACCGTCGGAATTGGAATAGCAGTCACTCGGCGCACTTCTTGCTCAGGTAATACTGCCCCCAACTTCTCCCCATCCCAATTTCGGCCCCCAGGCACTAAGAATTCACTCACAAAACTGCCTCCCAGTGCCTCACCAATTCCTGGTTCAAATTTAGGATTTCCACCATCAAATAACCATGCATCCGTACCCGCCCGAATGGACATTCCATCACCCACCACCCATATCAGCCCTCTCTCGAGGACCTCTCTTCCTGCCAAAATACTCTGCCACGTGAAACTAGAATTATACCCCCTACCTGCTGTTTGGAAAGTTCCTCTAGGATAATATCTAGCCCGCAACGTTTGTGCTAACAAAGAGGTATCATCCTGGAGCAGTCTCCATCCCTGTTTTGCCAGCAATGCATCATTAAACTCAGCCAACCGTCGCAGCCCTAACCCCCGCTTCTCTTTTGGTCGACATAAGATCTCCCATCGCAGCCAGTGAATACGTCTCTCCTCCCCCCGCTGTCCCCACAAAAACCGAGCAATAGCCGTCTCAATTTTATGAATAACACCCAACGGGATCTTAAAACAGGTCATTAAATATGTGGGTATCGATTGGACCACCGACTTAACCAACGTGAGCTTCCCCGCTTGCGACAAGCAACGACTCTTCCAATCCTTAATTTTCTTGCACACTCTATCCACCAATACTCTAAAAACTGCCGCTCTCGATCTCCCCACACGGGTTGGTATCCCTAAATAAACATTGTGCTCCAATACCCTCTTCACCCCTAGGAAATCAGCCAGCTCCTCCGCTCTGAAATCTGGTATACCCCCACTAAACATAATCTCTGATTTGTCTAGATTTACCATCTGGCCCGAGGCCCCTTCATAGACCTGTAAAATCCGTTTCACACAAGCCAACTCCTCAAATGTCGCTCTTCCAAAAATAACAGTATCATCAGCAAAGAATAGATTCGAAACCGGAGGGGCCCTCCTGCAAATCCTAATTCCATGCAAAACACCAATCTCCATATGCCGCCGGATCAAAGCTGACAAGGCCTCTGCGCAAAACAGAAACAGATAAGGGGACAGAGGGTCCCCTTGTCGAATCCCCCTTGTCGGCGTAAATACATCCGTTGGAGCTCCATTCACGAGGACTGCAAAAGACACAGACCGAACACAACGCATAATAGTAGACACAATAGAATCAACAATACCCACCTTCCTCATAACACTCTCCAGGAAAGGCCACTCCACCCTATCATACGCCTTACTCATATCTAATTTAAACGCATACGAACCTCTAGTCATGGCCTTATTAATACGCATATGATGAAATATCTCAAAGGCCAACAAAGCATTATCAGTAATTAAACGACCAGGCACAAAAGCAGACTGACAAGGATCAATTATTGAATGTAGGAACGGCTTTAATCTATTTGCAATGGTTTTAGTAATAAGCTTATACGCAACATTACATAAACTAATAGGCCTATAATCAGACGGTAACAGAGGGGTTTTCTTTTTTGGAATGAGAGCTATGAAAGTATGATTAGCACTAGCAGGAGAAACACCATTATTCAGGACATCAAGAACAGAAGATGAAACTGAAGAGCCAATAAATTCCCAGAATTTATGGAAAAAGATAGCTGACATACCATCTGGTCCTGGCGCCTTAGTGGGGTGCATTTGAGATAAGGCCTTGGTCACCTCCATTTCCGTAAACGGGAGCGATAACACCTCTCGCATATCCTCCGTCACCCTGCAGTCAACAGCTCCAATCGCCTCCTCCATATCCAACCCTTCTGACGCCGTAAAGAGCCCCACAAAGTAGTTCAGGAACACCTGTTTCACCTCCTTGATCTCCTGCTGCACCACACCATTCGGCCCCATAATCTCTCGAACATAGTTTCTCTTCTTCCTCCCACTTGCAATTCGATGGAAAAAACTGGTATTTTTATCCCCTTCCCGCATCCAACTAACACGAGATCTCTGTAGCCAATACAACTCCTCCTTTCTGGCCAGAGCAGAAATCTTATTCTCCAAGCTTCTAGAAGCCTGCAAGCACTCCACAGATTGATGGGATTTTTGCAGGCGTGATAGCTCCTCTTTGCAGCGGGCAATTTCTCTAGGTATGTTCCCAAAAAATCGAGAATCCCACTCAGCCAATGCCTCCCCACAAGCACCAATCCCACCCATTAAACCCTGCATCGATCCACCCCTACATGCTCCCCAAGCCGACCGTACGACCGCAAAACAGTCGTCCTCCTGAAGCCAGGACGTCTCGAACCTAAACAGATGGGCAGTCCTCTCACCCTCGGATCGACGAGGGCGTCCCTCCCACTGTACCAAAAGAGGGCAGTGATCAGATAGCAGGCGGGTTAGATGTCTGACCCGAACTTTCGAGAAGCGCGACAGCCATGCCCCATTTGCCACCCCCCTATCCAACCTTTCCTGTATATTATTATTCCCACCCTGCATATTTGACCAAGTAAATTTGTGGCCCTCATACCCCATATCAATTAAACCACACCTGTCAAGACAGTCCCTGAATTCCACCATCCTGTCAGTACGCCTTGGAACTCCACCCGATTTCTCAAACCCATACAAGATTTCGTTGAAATCACCTAGACAAAGCCAAGGCAAATCTGCTTCCCCCGCCAGCCTATCTAATAACTCCCACGTCCTCCATTTCTGGGCCTCCTCTGGATAACCATACATCCCAGTGATACGCCAACCGTGATCCTCCCCCACAACCGCATCAATATGATGCATCGAGAAAGATCGAATGGTGACCTCAATGTCTGCACGCCATAACAAACCCAGTCCCCCCCTCCGGCCGTTGCCACTTCTATCACAATCCACGCCCAAACAACATTCAAACCCCAACTTCCGAGAAACACCTTGCAATTCAGAAACCAGTAATCTTGTTTCACACAAAAATACCAAAACGGGACCTTTTGAAAGAATTTCTTTCTTTAAAACTGGAACTTTCCGAGGGTTCCCAAGCCCCCGACAGTTCCATCCGATACAACTCATTGATCCCGGCGGGGCTGAACCACCTCAGCCGCCACCGATTTTGAGGAAGACATAACTGGACTCAAACTGCTTTTCAATCGCTTTTCATCTTCATGGACATCATCAACTCTGTCCTGTATTTTTGACCTTTTACAACCAGAGAACGGTGTCGACTCAATGCCGCGCACATGACCCACACCCCGAGCTGCCCTTTTCCATGCAAACGTTGAAGGTCGTACAGATTGTGATACTTGTACTACTTCGCTGTTCTGGTTCTTGGGGGGTTCTGGAGTTTTAACAAGAGAGGGCTGGATTTTAGGTTCTGGAATTTGGATTGAAGGGACACTCAGAGATGTTCGGGATAGGGTAAAACTCGAGACAAGAGAGTCAGTCAGGGCATGCACCGCACTGTCTAAGTTAGGAAATGAAAGCTGAGATTGGAGAGATTGGAAAATCTGGGATGTAGGGATTGCAGAATGAGGGTTTTGAGGAAATGTGTTTTGAGGAAATGGACTAGTGGTTTGTATAAATGTAGTGGTAATAGCAGGTACCTTCATACCAACCGGAGCATGGTGTATTAGGGCTTCTAACCTATCAGGGGTAGTGGCTTGGGTTCGTGGGCGTTCAGGAACAGCATTAAGATTTTGGGTATGAGGCAGGCTATGTAATGGTTTTGCATGTGCGACTAGGGAAGAAGAGCCCTCAGGCACCACAGTTGGTGGGTTATCAGCAACAAGAGTCACAATCTCCGCCGACACTCCTTTCTGGCGTCTTAACGGCTGCGCCTTCAGATTTGGCCCAAAATCCATTTGTCGAGTCTCAACAACTTCATCCCTATCCACCTCCATACAGTTCTTAAAAAAGTGGCCCATAACCCCGCAATTATAACAGTAGATCGGGAGATTTTCATATTTAATCGGTAACTGTGTCGGTCCCGACCCAAAATTCACCACCACCTCCCTGCATAGCGGCTTTGTTATATCCATACCCACTTTCAAGCGAAGAAACTGATAAGGATCATGACTTGATGGCTTCTCATATACTGTCAAGGTCCCAATCTTAGTAGCAATCGATCTAAGCACTGTGTCATTTCTATAAGCAAGGGGTATATCATGGATCCTAGCCCAGAACGACGCCCTATCAACAACAATAGTGGATGGTTGCTCAAACCCAGTAAGTTCTTTGACAGCAAAGAGATATCCATCAAAATGCCACGGCTGATTGCGGATTACCCACTCACGATCCGCCACCAAATCAAAAGAGAAAATAAAAATGCCTCCACCCCACTCTCGAGCAGACACCCTCCCCTTCGGCCGAAAAGCCTTCTTCATCACCTCCAGCATTGCGAACGAGTTAACCATTTTGTCCGCCCAAAGCTTCCCTGCCAAACTGACCGACATCGAAGTCGACCCACCCCCCATATCTGTCAGATCCAAGACATCCCTATTCCCACTCGGCGAAGCCATTGACGAGCGAAGTCGGATTGGATACGGAGGAAAACAGAAAGAACCTGTAAACCACAAAGAAACACAAGAGACGACAAGAGTACGTTAAAACAACCACTTAACGAAAAGAAAAAGCAAG
Source organism: Galeopsis tetrahit (assembly GCA_963675135.1). NCBI lineage: Eukaryota > Viridiplantae > Streptophyta > Magnoliopsida > Lamiales > Lamiaceae > Galeopsis > Galeopsis tetrahit. The sequence goes on from OY776120.1 coordinate 42,955,311, forward strand.
ACCTGATCCCAACTACAACCCAAGAAATCAAGAAACCAGGCAGAGGGTCAGGAAGATCACAAGAAAACACGAAGATCAGAGGAAATCGTTCCAAAAAAAGGTAAAAAAACCCTAACCCTAGCTCACAAAAGAGAAACCCTAGCTCCTAGCGTGAGGAGAACTATATATTATTAATATCACATTCAAACCATATAAAATTTTGACCACTTTTTTTAAACAACAAATTAGCTTTTCATCTTTAAAATTGATTATACATATATAAAGACAAAGTGGGATAGCTCAAGTGGTTAGAGCACCACTACCTAGGCCTTAGGTCCTAGGTTCGAGTCATGGGGATGGGAAAAAATTTTAAATTTTAACAAGTACTCCAACTTCCTTCTCCGACGGTGGCTCTGTCCTAGGTTCGAGTCATGGGGATGGGAAAAAATTTTAAATTTTAACAAGTACTCCAACTTCCTTCTCCGACGGTGGCTCTGATTTGAATTAAGGCCTACAGTTTAGTTGTTGTACCTTTTATTAAGGAATTAATGAATAAAATAATTAATTTATATTTATCTCACAAAAATTCTATACTGTTCATTTTTTTAAAAAACTTGTGTTAAAATGTTCTGAGATACTGAGAGCTTCAGCTCCTGAAAAGTCAATTGCTGTTAACTTTATAACATAATTTATTTAAATTGTTTCATATTTTTTTATTTTTTTTATTTTTTTTATTTTTTTTATTTTAAAACATTATTTTTAAAAATTTTAATTTTTTTTTTAATTCTTTTCATTTTTCTTCAAGTTCAAGAGTATTGTTGTTAGTCATTGTTCATAATCCATAATTACAATTGAAATTCTCCACGTCACCACCATTACAAATAAAATTCTAAAAAATTAGGCCAAAAAAAGCGTAAATAAAATTCTTAGAAATTAGGCCAAAAAAAAGCGTAATTCAGTTTATTGATTGAGTTTGTGCGTTGTACCTTTCATTAAGAAATAAGATAATTATTTAGATATTTATTAATTACATATTTATCTCATAACAATTTCACACTTAAATAGATGAAACAGAGAGAGCTCTGAAATGAAATAAGGAGAGAGAGCTATAATATTATTCTCTAAATTTTGTTAGTCTTTTGATTTTTGACACTTTAGTTCCTGAAAAGTTGTTAACTTTATAACAATATTTGTTTAATTTTATAAACGACATCATTTTCGAAAACTCGGAGATGAAAATTCTAAACGAAATTAAAGGCAGAAGTTGGAGTTGGTTCTCGTGCTTTGTTCCGAGAATATGCACAAAAACCTTCAAGAAATGGAGCTGCTTACCCACATAACACAATTATACCAGCACTGATTCTATCCTTTTGATTTTCTTTTATCTGTGTTTATTGTATTTGACACTCCTTGTTTTTGCCTGACCAAAAAAAACCAATTAAAATAATAATACTTTTAGATAAATTATAATTGTATGATAATTACAATTTAAATTCTCAACGTCACTCCCATTGCCCGTGTTGCCTGAGTGAAGTAAACTCAACTCAAAATTAGTTCATAAAATATTGAACGTTGTTAATTATTTGGTTCAAGAATTGAGAAGTTTGTTCACAAAATTTGGAGGTTCAATTCAACGGTGAGGATTCTCGAACCAATGAGAGTTCAACGGTGAGGATTCCCGAACCAACTAGAGCTTCTAACAAAGCAATGTGTCAAAGTATTTACATTACAAGAAATAAAACAGATTCCAAAGAACGCATGCATTATCGTTGAGGATGATCTTCCCTTTTCGAATATGTCGCCAAAATTTGTGGTGCCAATATCATCGTCATGTGATATTTTCAACTCGTCAAGTCAAATATTAAAAATTGAGTAGGTCTAGTGTAAATTGAAATACAATTTAAAATATCTAATTAATTATGAATATGAAAGTATAAAGTAGGCATAACTAAGTACAACTAAGAGGAACGTGTGACTCAAATAACTTAAATAGGTACAATATATCGATTGTAACAAGGGAAAAAATCTGAGACATAAAATGAGTTGCAAATTTAAAAAAATTGGAAATAGTAAGAAGATACTAAAAAGTGTGGTGAATAGTAGGGGAAAAAAGAATGAAATCAGCGGCCTATTCTTAGACGGCAGATGGACCGAGAATGTGAGAGAGGTTAAAGAGGGGATCTTCCACCACTTCAGCACACATTTCAAATCTAATGGGGGGTGTCGGCTGAACTTGGGGAATGGACTGATAACAAAAAAATTGGATGACTGCGAGAATGAAGTCCTTACTTCTGCCTTCACAGAAGAAGAGATAAAAAACGATGTTTGGGATTGCGAAAGCTCGAAAAGCCTCGGGCCTAGCGGGTTCACCTTTGGCTTCTTCAAGGACATATGGGAACTACTAAAGGGCGAAATCACCCGGATAATGAAGGAGTTCCACATACACGGGAAACTCGTAAAGGGCCTGAACCCGTCATTTATAACTTTGATTCCAAAAAAGGCAGGGGCACACAAGCTTGAAGAATTTAGACCAATTTCTTTGATCGGAGGATTATACAAAGTAATTTCAAAAGTTTTGGCAAAAAGGATCGCAAAAGTTCTTGACAAGGTTATTTCAGAGAATCAAACCGCCTTCATCGAGGGAAGGCAAATCATGGATGGAATTCTGGTGGCCCACAAAGCAGTCGATGAGGCAAAAAAGAAAAGAAAGGCCAGAGTCTTGTTCAAAGTGGATTTTGCGAAGGCATACGATACAGTGGAGTGGTCTTTTTTTGGAAAAAATGATGACATAAATGAACTTCTCTAGGAAATGGAGGTCATGGATCATGCAGTGTGTGACATCTGCAAGCGCCTCCATCCTGGTGAATGGGAGTTCTTCCGGTGAGTTCAAACTCGAAAAGGGATTGAGACAAGTGGACCCGCTATCCCCTTTCTTATTTCTTATTGTAGCAGAAGGGCTAAATGCGATGACGAGAAAAGTTATCGAGTTGGGTGAGCTTCAACCAACAACCATCGGCCACAATAAAATCTAGGTACCCATACTTCAATACGCGGATGATACACTCTTTTTGTGCAATGGGAGATGGGAGGACATTAGAACAATTAAGTATTTGTTGCGGCTGTTCGAAATGGCATCTGGGCTGTCGGTTAACTTTGGAAAATGCTGCCTTACCGGAATCCATATGAATAATGAGGAGGTGCAAAGAATGGCAGACTTTATGAAATGCAAAATGGAAGGTTTACCACTGACTTTTCTGGGCATGAACACCGAAATCAATCATAGGAGGAAGGCGGCATGGAACGGATTACTATAGAAAATCAGGGGGAAATTGGATAAATGGAATGGGCGACAAATTTCAATGGGTGGGAGAGTCACACTCGTCCAAGCCGTGTTATCTGCGGTACCAACCTACTACTTGTCTTTCTTCAAACTACCAAAATGTGTGTTGAGCGACATTTTCAAAATTCAAAGAGAGTTCCCTTGGGGGGAGTGAGAATAGGAAAAAAAAATCTTATGGGTTAGTTGGGACCAGCTTTGTAAGGAAAAAAACGAAAGGGGGCTGGGGTTAAAGGATATTCACATCTTTAACAAAGCTCTATTGGGAAAATAGGTGTGGCGCTTCTTGAACGAGGAAGACAATTTATGGGTCAAAGTCCTTAAATCAAAATACGGATAGTTGGGAGAGGGAAGAGGGAGAAACAATAGAAGAGGGAGCAGAAACTCTGAGTTGGGCTGGTGGAAAGATCTGTGTGAATTATACGAGTGGGGTGAGGAAAGTGGTTTTAAAACGGAGATCAACAAAGAAGTGGGAAACGGGAAGAAAACAAAATTTTGGAGTGATAGGTGGATAGGGGAGGTGACGCAGCGCAAAACCTCGATCTTATTAACGATCAAGAACAACGAACACATAAACCGAATGGACGATAATAAAGTGAAGGGACAAAACCATCTATATTCAAATCAATTCAACTCCCTAATAACATTCTAGAACTCATCTATTTATAATATGAAATATACTTGGAGAATAAGAAACATTTAAATACTAAATATAAGCATAAATATCTAATTAAATATTTGATATTGATTTCAATCAATATCTCCATCATTCTCTCCGGGTGGGAGACGATTCGCCCTCGAATCGGAAACATCGTGTGGTCCATCCGAAAGCACAATAATATCCATGACGTTGAAAACATTCGAGCAACACAATTGAGAACGAAGAGGAACCTGCTAGGTATTCGGATTAACATGCAAGAAAACCAATACGACGAGACGCAACCAATAGACACCTTGTAAGACGAACCGATCGTAAAAGAAACCAAAACGGGTGAACGTCGCAAGCATGACCACGTATTATAGACTACAACCTCAGCAACAACATGCTCGCAAGTATCCCAATCGCCTAAAAATCGACATATATTGCCACCCATTGTGCAAGATGACTGGAATATCGATGGACGTAGAGTAGGACTATCTGGTTGTTGACGAGGGAAACATGCTAGTTGGATGATCAAAGAAGGGCCCTTGTCATCCCTCATTAATTCTTCTTGCGGATTGTCATCTTCGTACTCATCAAATACCGGAGGGCCATCATATCCATCGTCGTCACACACAAATTCCTCGTAGAAGGGAGCAATGATGTCGTCATCGTATATGGGGGGACTGTCATATCCGCCATCGAAACCGGGAAGATGAACGCGAAGGCTGGCGATCAATTCTTGTTGTTGCATGGCCAAATGTTCTTGTCGAATACGGAGAGCGACCATCTTTGTGACCAGAGATCTCACTTGTTGGCGGATTTGCGTAACATCGTCGAAAAAGGAAGTATATTGACGTTCGTGAGGCATCGTTCCCAACTCTGGATACCAACTGACGCAGCGCAAAACCTCGATCTTATTAACGATCAAGAACAACGAACACATAAATTGAAGGGACGATAATAAACCGAAGGGACAAAACCATCTATATTCAAATCAATTCAACTCTCTAATAACATTCTAGAACTCATTTATTTATAATATGAAATATACTTGGAGAATAAGAAACATATAAATACTAAATATAATAAAATCAAAACAAATCTTCTAAATATAAGCATAAATATCTAATTAAATATTTGATATTGATTTCAATCAATATCTCCATCAGGAGGGATGGACTCTAAAGGAGAGATATCATAGGTTGTTCAACTGCAGTATCCAAAAAGAATCACTAATAGGCTACATGGGGAGTTCGGGAAGTGAAGGGTGGGAGTGGTCTTGGAGATGGAGATAGGGATAAAATGACTTTTGATGATTTATTAACTAACATTGGCAGCTATAAGCTGAAATAGGGATGGGATGACATATGGAGATGGAGTTTTGCACCACACGGAAGGTACTCAACAAACACTGCCTATAAATTATTGAAACAAAAAGCTATTTCGAGCAATGGAGCCACAGAGTTTGGAGAAGAGTTCAAAGTGATGTGGCAGAGTTCCGCCCCTAGATCTAATACATATTTGGCCATGGAGAGCTTTTAAAAGAGCTCTTCAAGTGGGAGCTGTCCAAGCTAAATTGCACTTGGAAAGAACTCAAGTATAGACTGGCTATGACAGACAACTTAAAGATGAGAGGAGTCTCGATCCCTGACACGGAAGCGATGTGCAAACTTTGCGGAGAGATTGAAGAAACGAACAACCACCTGCTGTTGGAGTGCAAATTCGCAAGGGAGACATTGGAGGATTGCCATAGGTGGCTCAAGGTAAGTATGGTTGTACACAATACTTTACCTATTCACCTCCTTCAACACAGTACAATCCTGGGTTTCGAGAAAGGGAGAAGAAAAATAGCCTCAACGATATGGACGGCAGTGGTATGGGAGTTGTGGAGAGGAAGAAATGAAAAATATTTTTCTGGAAAAGAGCAGGTTTTGAAAAAATCTTTGGAAAACATCAAATTATTAGTATGGACGTGGTTTGAAGGATACAATATCACAAAGTCAAATTCATCTGTTGCAGCATGGTGTAACAATCCACAGAGTTGTATAGATATCTAACAAATACAAGATACGTAGGAACGTGATGTAAAATACTACGGGTTGAGTACCCCATGTACTCGAATGAAATACCATTTTACCGATTCAAAAAAAAAAGTAAGAAGATACTATAAAAAAATGTAGTATTTACAAAAGCATACAAAAATCATGAGTAAACAAAATGAATTTATAATCAGACACCTTATTTAAATAGTAAAGTCACTTAAAGTTTAAAAGATCGTGTTTCTTAAAAAAATATAATAATTTTTTTTTAAGGTTGTTCTGAACAAAATGAGTCTTATATGTTCTTTTTCCAACGTCATATTTACCCACTCGACTACTTCGGGGTCAATTTCGGCACTCGACTACTTCTGGATCTATTTCGGCTAGTTTGCAATTCATTTTTAATCTAAAATGAATATTTTGGCATTCTCTTGAAATCCCATATTAATTCAAAAATAAATGAATAATATGAACGTTACTCGTGCTGAATATTAAATGAAGTCATCTATTCAATCTGGTTGATTATAAAATTATGATTATAATTATGATGTTAAGAGAAAATTTAATCTGAATAAAATAGAAAAGGATTAAAAAAGAATTTCAATAAAAAGAATGAAAGATTACTTTGTTTTATAAAAAAGAAAATGATATAATATATAATATGAAAATAGTTATATACAAATGCATAAAATATAGAGCTTCAAAATAACAATACACTTGAGAATTAGTAGGAGATCTCTTCATTTATGCCTCTATATTTCGAAGGGAAGAAAATTGAAAAAAAAAAAAAAAAGTAAAAATGTTAACACAGTAAAAAGAATACAAAAAAAATTACAATATTTAAAAAATTTATAGAATACAAATAAACATAAAATTATTATCTGTTGTTGTTGCACGTTTTAATGAAAAAGAAGAATGATATATATTAAGAAATCAATACAAATTAATTAGAGCTTCAAAATAAAAGGACTCACTCGAGAATTAGTAGGATAAAAAAAAATGCAACCAAATTCGATAAAGAAGTCCATATAATTTATGAAGCAAATAAAAATGAGAGACAAAGCAAGAATCCATACAGAATCATTAGTTGAAGAAAGGGAAACTGAAACTACTGTATAGGTTAAGTATTAATAGGCGGAATGTATTGCAACTCTCATCCAATTCAACAATAACAATATCAAAATGAAATTTTTAGTAGTTATCAACTTCAAACATAATTGAAATTGGTACTGAAGGAGTTAATGAGATAGGAGATAGAGCATATGTATAAGAATATTTTCAATATTTTATATAATTATTTTAAAATAAAATACATATAAAAGAACGTGTATCTAATTGAATCTGTATACAACGCGTTTACACTTAATTAAAATTCTCATTTTATTTATATTTTGCCACGTAAATACTCAATTTTTCAAATTTTCCAAATTAAGCGTATGCACATTATTCCTTCACTTACCAGAAACCGAAACGGTCTCAGCCACCGTCAATCGTCGATTCTCACGATTGCGGTGTATGCGGTAAGAGTTTTCCGTCGTAACAAGCGCTCGGCGGCCATAAAACAAGCCACCGGAATAAAACAATATCCGCCACTGTCGTGACTGATATTCCGGGGTCTAATTGAACGTCCTGTGGTCCCCACACGAGTGGCGGTTTTCATCAGTGTTCCACGTGTGAGAGGGTTACGCAACGGGGCAGGCTGAAACACTCGAGCTATACGATGTATAGATCGAGAATGAGATTCGCAGAAATGGAGGGAATTTCAGAAGAATTTTGGAAGAGAGAAAGTGGTTATTTCATTGATTGGGTAAAAAGTACATAATGGGTGGTTCATGGGCAAATCACGGGTTTATATACCCGACCCATGCCGTAAATGTACATAAGTCGCACTCACGACTTTATTATCTATTACAATGCGATTTTACAATTCAATTACAAAATATAATTCAAATCCTATTACAGTACGGCATCGTTTTATTCATCTTCTTCACTTTCTCTTCCGAGTCTTCATCTTCGCATCACTCTTGCAGGTATAACAATACCCCCTCCTCAAGACTTTGCTTGTCCTCAAGCAAACAGAAAATGGAATCGATGTTGCATATCAGCAAAGTCCTCCCACGTTGCCTCCTCATCTGGTAAGTGAGCCCACCTAATCAGAACCTCTGCAGCAGGAGAAGAACCCCGGCGAACCAAACGACGAGCTAAAACCTTCAAAGGTACAAGAATGACGCGCCCATCCGCATCGAACTCAGGTAAAATGGCTGACACTCTATCACTCATCCCAATTTTTCGCTTCAGTAGAGATACATGAAAAGTAGGATGTATCTTAGATGTTGCTGGCAGTGCCAGCGTATAGGCAACCAATCCCACCTGTTTAAGGACCTGAAAAGGCCCTGCAAATTTAGGGCTCAACTTCCATAAGTGACTCTTCCTCAGTGAGAGTTGTATGTATGGTCTGAGCTTCAAATACACCCAATATCCCACTTGAAACTCCCTATCAATCCTGTTTTTATTAGCATTGACACGCATACGATCTTGAGCTTGGTTTAGTAACTTCTTTAATTGATGTAAAGCTTGTTGTTTGGTAGTGATAAGATCATCCACTCCCTGTACTGTACCATGTAGATAAGGCCCAAAAGCCAACATTCTTGGTGCATAACCATACAAAGCTTCAAAAGGTGATCTTTTGATGGCTGTGTGGAAGCTGGTATTATACCATAATTCAGCTAGAGGCAACCAAGAAGCCCACTGCTTAGGATTTTGACCACACATGCACCTTAAGTAAGCCTCAAGACATTGATTCACCCTCTCGGTTTGGCCATCTGTTTGAGGGTGGTAGGCTGTACTAAGAAGTTGTTGGATCCCCAAAGATTTCAACAACTGTTGCCAAAATTGGCTAGTGAAAACTGGCCCTCTATCAGAAACAATGGTAGATGGAAGACCATGTAGTTTATAGATAGTTTCAATGAACACCTGAGCAAGTTCAGAGGCAGTAAAAGGATGGGACAAGGCCACAAAATGACTGTATTTAGTAAACCTGTCCACAATTACCCATTTAGTATCCTTATGAGCTGACTTAGGTAATTGCTCTATGAAATCCATAGAAATGTCATCCCAAGTTTGGGATGGGATAGGCAAAGGCTGCAGCAACCCCGGAGTTTTCAATAGCTCATGCTTGCAAAAGAAGATTACCTCACGAACAGTGCCTCTAAGATTTGGCCACCAAAATATAGCTTTAAGTTTATAGTAAGTAGCATCCTCACCAGAATGTCCTCCAAAAGAAGATTCATGGATGTGAGCAACTATCTTAGTTCTCAAACCATTAGCCAATCCAACATACAATCTCCCCTTATACCTCACTAATCCACCCTTGTAGGAATATAGTGACATGTTGAATGGGAAAGAGAGACACTCTATCATCACCTGAGAAACCAGGTCATCTCCTTCATAGCTCTCTTGTATTTCCTCCACCCACTTAGGTTTTAGGATTGTCACAGCTGCACACTCAGCTGGAGAATGTGGCCTTCTTGAAAGAGCATCTGCCACCACATTCTCATGGCCAGCCCTGTACTCAATTCTATAGTCAAAACCCAATAACGTGGTAAGGTGCTTGTGCTGTAACGGAGTTGAAATTTTTTGCTCCAGTAAAAATTTCAAACTCTGATGATCAGTTCTGATAAAAAAGGGTGCATGGATGAGGTAGCTTCTCCATTTATCCACAGCCAAAAGAATTGCCAAAAATTCTTTGTCATAGATAGATAAGCCCAAGTTCTTAGGTCCCAATGCTTTGCTCAAAAAGGCAATAGGATGTTTCTCCTGAAGTAAAACAGCTCCCAAACCTCCATAGCAAGCATCTGTCTCCACTACAAATTCCTTATTGAAATCAGGAAGTTGCAAAATGGGAGCTGAAATCATAGCAGCCTTCAATTTCTGAAAAGCTGAATCAGCCTCTGGATTCCAATTAAACTGATCCTTCTTGGTTAAGAAAGTAAGAGGCTTGGCAATTACACCAAAATGTCTGATAAACTTTCTATAGTAACCTGTCAGTCCTAAGAATCCCCTCAAATCCTTCACATTTTTTGGTACTGGCCAATCCTTCATCACACCCATGTCAGAAATAATATGCCCTAAGTACTCCACTTGGTTAACCCCAAAAACACACTTAGATGCCTTTGCTTTCAAAGTATTGTCCATCAATACTTGTAGTACTTGTCTTAAGTGGCATATATGCTCCTCCATATCCTTATTGTAGATAAGGATATCATCAAAAAATACAAGGACAAATTGCCTGAGAAAAGGGGCAAATACCTTGTTCATCAAAGCCTGAAATGTGGCAGGGGCATTGGTAAGCCCAAATGGCATTACTATAAACTCGTATAGGCCTGATACTGTTGCAAAAGCAATTTTATGAATATCAGGAGGGTGCACTCTGATCTGATGATAACCAGCCCTAAGATCAATTTTTGAAAACCCCTTAGCATGACCCAACTCATCCAATAAATCCTCGATAAGTGGTATATGGTAGCTGTCTTTAATTGTCAAAGAATTCAGCTTCCTATAATCCACACAGAACCTCCATGTGCCATCTTTTTTCTTCACCAATAAAACAGGGGAAGAATATGGTGAATTACTAGGTTGAATCACCCCACTCAACAACATTTCATTCACCAGCTTCTCTATTTCTTGCCTTTGTAAATATGGGTACCTATAAGGGTGTTGCTTAGTAGGTTTTTCCCCATCTTTGATTGCAATCTTGTGATCCAGCAACCTTTGTGGTGGTAACTCAGTAGGTGGTTGGAACACATCTTGAAATTCTTCAATTACCATTTCAAGTTCAGGGGCTATCTTGCATTTATCAAATTCTGAGTCTCCTTTTAGGTAACAAAGATATCCCACGTCTTCATATTGACCCCTTCTCACCATCTTCTTAAGTTTCTTCCCTGGGATCAAGGTTATTTTGACCTCCTCATCTCCAACTCCTTGTAAAATCACAGTTCTTCCATCTCTCTGAAACTGCATTTGATGTAGCCTGAAATCAAAGGTTACAGGCCCCAACTGACTAAATATATCTACACCAATCACCATATCACAACTTCCCAGTTTAAGGACTCTCACAGGTGCAGTAAATTTGCAGTTCCCCATTATCCATTCAAGTCTTGAGCATTTAGAATTACAGTCAATTCTGCTCCCATCAGCTATGGTGACCAACAAAGAATTGGTGTATTCCACCAAACAACCCAATCTTTTAGCAGCATTGGGATCCAAAAAGTTGTGTGTACTTCCAGAATCAATTAGAATTGAAAATTCCTGATTCCCTACCCTGCCAATGACCTTAATAGTGTCTGGATGTTGATGCCCTGCTAAAACATTCAAGGAGACCAATGGCTCCACACCAACTTCAGAGAGTTCTTCAAGTAACATCTCATCTTCATTCTCCTCTTCTTGCATTAAGATCACAAAAACCTTCTTACATTTATGCCCAATGTGAAATGTTTCATCACAGTTGAAGCACAAATTCTGCTTCCTTCTAGCATCCATCTCACCTGGTGTCAATCTTCGAGCAGGTAGTGTCTTATGAACATTAGGAGTGTTGTTTTTTATCATAACCTTTCCCTTGTTCAAAAGAATTTGGATAAGTAGAGAATTTATCCCTATTCTTTCCCTCATTCTGCCACTGAGTCTTCACAGAGGGGTTCCAGGTCGATTTATACCCAGATTTATACACCTTATCTCTACTATTGATCACTTGCTCCTGCCTCACAGCCAACTGCACTGCTTGAGTGAATTGAGCAGACTTAAAATTTTGTACTGAATGTCCTATCTCCTCTTTCAATCCCCCAATGAAACTCTTAATGACATAACTCTCAGTCAAAAATGGATGTTCAACACACACATAAGATTTGATTTCTTCAAACTCCTTAACATACTTCATATAAAACAAAAAGAAATAAAAAATATAAAATCCAAACTCACGTAAAAAAAATTAAATTGAGGATTGTAAGGATAAGATTTAGAATTAGTATAAGTAATAATTATCCTATAATATGAAAAGATTTTTAAATATATTACTCCATAGGGTTTTTCTAGGGTGAGACAGGGGGTTCGCACTGTCTTATGTAAGGCGTCCAATAATAAGTTGCCACATCATTTAATTTCGCAATGAGCGAATGCCTTTCACAATTAAATTAATTTTTTATTTTTTATTAAAAAATATATAAAATTACTAAAATGCCCTCTTCTTTTTTTTTAACCATGATCTTATATGCACTCCAAATTATTTTTTACTATTATTATATGCACTCCCTCATTTAATGAGTTCACCCTAAATTATTTTTTATTACGGTTATCTGCACTCGGTCATTTTATGAGTTCACCCTCCAAATTATTTTTTACTATTATTATATGCACTCGCTCATTTAATGAGTTCACCCCAAATCATTTTTTATTACGGTTATCTGCACTCGTTCATTTAATGAGTTCACCCCAAATCATTTTTTATTACGGTTATCTACACTCGTTCATTTAATGAGTTCACCCTCCAAATTATTTTTTACTATTATTATATGCACTCGCTCATTTAATGAGTTCACCCCAAATCATTTTTTATTACGGTTATCTACACTCGTTCATTTTATGAGTTCACCCCCAAATCATTTTTTACCACGATTATCTACACCCGCTTATTTTATGAGTTCACCCCCAAATTATTGTTTTACCAAGATTATCTGCACCCGCTCATTTTATTAGTTCACCCCAAAATATTTTTTAAAAAATAATCACATTTAAAAAACTATATTATCATTTTATTAATTTACACAAAATATAATAAAATAAACTCTAATTTATATATTTACAATATGCAGCCGAGTTACCGTCGATTCACCACCAACTCACCCATATTTAAAAAAAGAATTGTAAAAATATAATTAATAAAAAACTATCGAAATTAGCCACAAATCTCGATTTTTTTTCTTTTTTATTTTTCTTTTCCTTTATTTCTTTCAATTTTAAGTTTATATTTCAATTATTTTTTCAATTTTTTTATTTATTCATGTTTTTCCTTTTACTTTTTTTATTTTATTTTAATGCCTTTCTTTTCCATTTTTTATGTGTATTTTTTAAATTTTAATACAAAATAATATTATAGGTATGATTTTATTATAGTCGATCAGCGGTGCACCTGAATTTCAATTTTAATTTGATGAGTAAAGGACCTGCCGAAAATCCATGTCGTTCGGCGGGTGACCTTGCCACCACCATGCCCGACCACCCCCTCGACGGCGACGGCGGCGCTTCCGCCCCGGCCATTGAAGCGCGAGACCCCTTCTCGAATCGCAATGACGATTCTTCACTTCCATGACAATTGACATAATCTTCCATCTCGGCCGAAAACCTCTACTCATTTCAACCACCGACGCGACTACTTCCATCAATCTCTCTTGTGTTCGCGATCCAGGATCTTCTCCGACATCAATGGTGCTCGCCTACAACACTCGGATCGACGCTTCCTCGTGCTCGTCGTTCATCTCTATCCAAATCGAAGCTACATTGCTTCGTCTTCTTCACCCTGCTCCTGCATAGCCTCTTCCTCCGGCTGACGGCGGCCCGACGGAGGACTGTGAGTATGTTGATGATGGATCTCTAATCGACCGGCACTCGGAGCCGGTGACCTTACCGATGAAATCTCAGGCGCGACTACTGACCTAGGGTGTCTTCCCATTGGGCTAAGGTTCCGTTCAATTGGGCTTGGTAATGTGCACCCCCTATTTTCTTCAGTACACCTCGATCTGTACTCCCTCCACTTTTTTATGGTATTATTGTTAGTGGTATTGGTATTACTAGTTATTGATTGTGGTATTACTATTAATACACTATTAAATTAATATTAATGATTATTGATGACGTTATTATTGATTATTTATTGTGGTATTATTGGTTATTGTTTGTGGTATTACTGATTATGTGGAATTATTTATTATTGCTTAAGGCATTACTGATTATTATTATTGTTTATGGTATTACATATTATTGTTTATGGCATTACTGATAATTATGTTTTGTATTACTGAATATAATTAGATTTGTGGAATTATTTGTTATTGTGTAAGATATTAACGATCAATGTTCATGGTATTACTGATAATTGTTTTTTGTATTATTGAATATAATTAGATTTGTGGAATTATTTGTTATTGTATAAAATTTTACTGTAATTAGATGTGTGTAATTATTTGTTATTGTAAAGATATTACTAATTATTGTTAATGATATTAATAATTACTATTTATGGTATTATTGGTTATTACTTATTGTATTACTGACTATAATACAATAATACATATAATATTATTTTGTATTAAAATTTAAAAAAATACTAATGAAAAAAAAATGAAGAAATAAAAAGTATGGAATAAAAACTGAAAAATAAGAAGAAAAAAAATCGAGATTTGTGCCTAATTTCGATAGTTTTTTTTAATTATGTTTTTACGATTTTTTTTCTAAAAATATGGGTGATTTAGTGGTTAATCGACGGTAACTCGGCAATGACTCGACTGCAAGATTGTAAATGTATAAATGAGGGTTGATTTTATCATTATATTTTGTGTAAATTAATAAAAAGATAATATAATATTTTAAATGTAATTATTTTTAAAAAAAACCTTTGGGGTGAAATTAAAAAATGAACGGGTGCAGATAATTGTGGTAAAAAAATAAATTGGGGGTGAACTCATAAAATGAGCGGGTGTAGATAACCGTTGTAAAAAAGAAATGATTTGAAGGTGAACTCATAAAATGAGCAGGTGTAAATAACTATAGTATAAATATGATTTGGGGTGAACTCATAAAATGAGCGGGTGCAAATAACTGTAGTAAAAAAATAATTTGGGGGTGAACTCATAAAATGAGCTGGTGTAGATAACCGTTGTAAAAATATGATTTGGGGGTGAACTAATAAAATGAGCGGGTGCAGACAATTGTAGTAAAAAATGATTTGGGGTGAAGTCATAAAATGAGTGTGGATAACTATAGTAAAAATATAATTTGGGGTGAACTCATTAAATTAGTAGGTGCAGGTAAAATATAAATAAAAAATTAAAATTAGGGGTGAAAATGTTATTTTATAATTAAATATTTTTTATTTATTTTAAATTAAAAAGGATATTTTCGTCATTTTATATATATTAATTTAATTTAATAGTAGAGCGATATAGTGCGATTGCATATTGCATAGAGCAAACGCACTAATGCGAAATGCAATCATATAAAATAAATTACATCCGTTAGATTAATGATCTAATGGCATTTCAAGTATTGCCTTTTATAAGATAGGGCGAAGTCTGCCTTTTTATAGAAAGACCCTACTCCATATAAATGTAATTTTAAAAACATATAGATATATTGACTAAGAAATAAATACATTTAAAATATTAAAATTTTATAATTAATACTCACGAATATTTGTAAAAAGAAATGTAAATATCTAAAATAACCACAATATATTCATTCAAAATTTTAGAAAGAAAGTTACAGTATCTTAGGAAGTTAGGATTTATTTTCAGTTAGGTTTTTCTTAATTTTCACCAAAATTCGCAAAAATAGAATAAGATAAAAATTAAAAGATGAACTATGAACAAAAAATTAACATAAGGCAGAAATAGAATAAAATACCGAAAAAATTTAAAAGATGAACAAAAATTACTGAAAAAAATTAAAAGTTGAATAAAAATTACTGGAAAAATTAAAAGATGGACAAAAAATTAAAATCTTTCGTATATGTAGAAATTCCATTTCATTGAAATTTTAATGAATTATTAAGATTAAGATTTTAATGAATTATTAAATGTATGTGCACTTCTCGAAAAATTATGTATATTAATTTATTATCTTTTAAAATTATATAGTACCTTAATAGGTATCAAAGGTCCTTTCAGAAAAAAAAAAAAAAAAAGGTATAAAGGTAATTTTCGAATTTTAATCTATGTTTTAAAATCAATATTCATTATTTTTGGATTTTGAAAGGTTAGAATGCAGGTCCATTAATATGTAGCCATTAAAATCGATTAAAATGCATCGCAGTCCTTATTTTTTAATTCATTATATTTTATATATTTACTTTCAATTTTTATTATTAAAAAATTACATATATAAATGAAATATATTTTTAATTTAATATTATATATATATATATATATATTTTATGTATAATATGTTGTATATGTACTGATTAAAAATCCAAATTATTTTTTTAAATATTTATTTTCTAATTCTATGAGAAGAGGTTGAGATGTATTTTTCATATCTTTAGTTTGAATTCCTTAAATTATTGACTTGTTCAATTCATACTAAAAATAGATTCAATTAATGTTCAAATTTTTGAATAAAGATTTTTATTAATGCATTTACCCTAATAAGCATGCAATGGTTAAGGTTCAAATTTATGAAAAATAATTAAAATAAATATTATTAATAAATTGATTTCAAATTAATTAATCATTTTCTTTATTTTATTTTTATTTTCGATTTTTTTATTCTAAATTTAAAAATGAAGAGGATTCTTCAACTATAATACACACAATGTTTATACATTCATTAAAAAAAATATTATATATATATATATATATATATATATAAATCATTAATTTGTTCATACTAAAAACAAATTCAGGTTTTTGAATATGATTTCTCTCCTAGTTGAGAGCCGGTATATGATTCCGGTGTACGTATTCTTTCTAGTTGTTTGCATAATGGAAAACATGGTCGGAAATCTGAATCTCTCCGGTGAGGAGGATGAAGAACTGGTGTTTGTGGTGGAAGGGGGTGTGAATGGTTCAAAAGAAATGGAGCTACGGTTGTTGGACGTTTTTTACCCGACCAAAAACTAAACTTTGGTGAAGAGGTAGACAAAGGGTGGGATCGGCGCCGACCTCATCTCGCTAGGGACCATTGGCTGAAGCACAGGACTCCGGACGGGGGATCAGGGGCCGTCGTTGGGGATGATGTAACGGCTGATGATAGGGAGTATTTTCAGGGCAAGGGAGTTAATATTGATTGTCAATGCAATAAATTTGGCGATGATGACATTTCCGTTACAAGCAGCAACCAAGGTAATCATACTAACCACATTATTGAGGGGTCTAATTCCAACGTTCCTGCATCAAATGAGCACCATAATATATGGTTTGAGATTGATGCTAATTATTGGGGAATGGAGGTGGGGAATTAATGATAAAAATTCGGAAGAGTAAACGTGTGTTACGTGGACATGCCATGCGGGATGGTCATGCAGTGGGGACCTTGGATACAGTAGGTACTCCAATTCAATTTCCGAACCAACATTTTTTAGAGGCGGTCCCCCGTGGTGGGAACTGCCGAAAGCAATGAAAATTCTTAGTTGGAATTGTAGAGGTTTGGGACAACCTGCTACAATTCCGGCGTTGTGCGAACTTGTTAAAGCTCGCAGTCCTGATGTAATTTTTTTGTTTGAAACTTTCTTACGGTGTTCGATTGGAATCTCTTCGTGTCAGGTTAGGTTTTCCTAATTGTTTCACGGTTGATTGTGTGGGCCACAGTGGTGGCATTTCTGTCATTTGGAATAATAAAACTACATGTGATCTTTTAAGTTATTCATCCAACCATATTGACTTACGTGTGAATGATCAAGACGGGGTATGGAGGCTTACGGGGTATTATGGATTTCCCGAAAGAAGTCTTCGTCAAAATTCTTGGAACTTACTTCGACAATTGCCGGATACACACCATTTACCTTGGGTTTGCATAGGCGACTATAATGACTTGCTCACAACAGGTGATAAAAGAGGGAGGGTGGCACACCCATAGTGGTTTTACAGAGGCTTCAGGGATGCGGTTACTGATTGTGATTTAACGGATATCCCATTGACAGGCTACAAATTTACTTGGTTCCGAGGGAGAAATTATGGAACAACGGTTGAGGAGCGGTTAGATCGGGCTATGGCTACCCCGGCATGGCATCAAAGATTTTCAACTGCCACTCTTACCAACTTGGTGGCACCGGTATCTGATCATAATCCGATCATATTGGATACTTGCCCGATAGCGGCTCGAACGAGGCGACGGGGTTTCAGGTTCGAAAATAGATGGAGAAGCGAACCAGATTTGAAGGTAGTTGTCAAAAGATGTTGGAGTGATTTTCGGGACCTTGATCTCTTGGGTAAGCTCCATGCCACGGGGGAAACCTTGCAATTGTGGGGTAACAAAGCTGACTTTCATTTCAGAAAGGAGAAATCTGACCTGGAAAATTGGATTGATCGCCTTCAATCGGATGTGAGCAATATAGGTCGGTTGGAGTATGAGCAAGTACGAGTGGCGTTGGGTAAATTACTTGTCCAGGAGGAGGCTTTTTGGAAGCAAAGAGCGAAAGTATTTTGGCTTCAAGATGGTGATTTGAATACACACTTCTTTCACCAATCGGCATCGGAACGAAAACGGCGAAAACGACGAAACCGTGTAGTAAAACTGAAAAATAATGAGGGTGTATGGGTGGAGGGACAACAAGAACTTTGTAATCTTGCGAGAGAATATTATTCTAAGCTTTTCACGCCCAATGTCGATCGAATTGTGGATGATGAGTTTTTGAATCCGGTGGTTGCATCAATTTCTGACTCTCAGAATACTATATTGTGCCGAGAGTTCACTCGAGATGAATTTGACTAGGCTGTCAAGCAAATGCACCATGACAAGTCGCCGGGACCAGATGGCTTCAGTCCTGGGTTCTTTCAACATTGTTGGGAGGAGGTGGGAATGGAGGTGTACCAGGGCGGTGTTGAGTGGTTGCATAGAGGGTTCTTTCCACCTAATTTAATGAAAACAAATGTTGTTTTAATCCCGAAGGTGGAAAACCCTGAGACTATGAAAGACATGAGGCCAATTTCATTATGTAATGTCGTATATAAAATTATTTCGAAGGTCTTGAGCAACAGGTTGAAGGAGGTACTACCTGGGCTTATTGATGCGTTGCAATCAGCTTTTATTTCAGGGCGAAACATCCAAGATAACGTCTTGATAGCATTCGAAATTCTTCATGCAATGAAAAATCGTCGGACTGGTAAAATGGGAGATGTGGCAATTAAAATTGATATCAGCAAGGCTTACGACAGGGTTGATTGGACCTATTTGGAGGAGATTATGGCGCGTATGGGTTTTTCGGAGAGATGAAGGAATTGGATGATGATGTGCGTGAGACCAGTTCAGTACACGATCCAAGTAAATGAGGATGGGGTGGGACCTATATTCCTGGGTAGGGCCCTGCGGCAGGGTGATCCATTATCTCTGTATCTTTTTCTTTTGTGTGTTGAGGGTTTGTCGGCGGCCATGAATCACGCGAGTGTAGTTGGGGGTTTGAATGGCAACCAGGTGTGTCGCAGGGCGCCCAGTGTCTCCCACTTATTATTTGCTGATGATTGCTTCTTCTTTTGTAGAGCCACGGTAGAAGAATGCGCTTATCTCCGTAACTTACTAAACTGCTATGAGGCTGCTTCCGGCCAGGCTGTAAATTATGCTAAATCTGGTATATTTTTTAGTAAGAATGTTCATGAGGCGATTCGGACTGAACTCAGTGGGGTACTCAATATTCGTAATCCATTGAATACGGGAAAGTATTTGGGACTGCCTTCTTTGGTGGGGAGGAATAAACGGGATATCTTTAATTATATCAAGGAGAAGCTTTGGAGGCGGTTGCAAGGATGGAAAGGGAGGCGATTATTGAAGGCGGGAAAAGAGGTATTAATTAAAACGGCGGCACAGGCTATTCCCACTTACTGCATGATGACCTTTCTTCTTCCATCAACATTATTAGACGAATTGCAGGTGATGCTTAATAAGTTTTGGTGGGGAAATTCTAGGGAGGCATCAAAAGGAATTAATTGGATGAGGTGGGAGAGGGTATGTCAGTATGTGTCCGTAAAGAGGCGGGTGGTAGAGGCTTCCGAGATCTCCATTTGTTTAACTTGGCTCTATTAGGTAAAATGGGATGGCGATTGGCTTCTGAGCCAACGTCTTTGGTGGGTCAGATTCTAAAGGCAAGATATTTTCCAAATTCTGATTTTCTATCGGCTGGTTCAGGGGGCAACACCAGTTTTACGTGGCAAAGCATTTTGACTAGTAGAGAGTTGATTTCTCGTGGTACCAGGTGGAAGGTGGGTGATGGGTGCAACATTAAATTTTGGGAATCACCTTGGGTGGATGACGATACAAATTTTTTTCTGCATCAAACGGTATTGCCAGGGACTGAGTCATGGACAGTGGACAGGGTATTGCATGAGTCCGATAGATGCTGGAATGCTCCTCTGTTAACTGAAATGTTGCCACACTCGGAGGTGAACAGAATTCTCCGTACTCCACTGCCGCTACAGGGGGTCCAAGACAAACTAGTTTGGCATTATGAGCGGAATGGTCGTTACTCTGTGAAGTCGGGATATAAGGTAACTTCTATGATGCTAGCAGATCCATCTTTGGAGGTGGATGGTAATTGGAAGTCAATATGGAGACTCGGGGTTCCACCTCGGGTTAAGGATTTTTTATGGAGAGCATGCCGAAACTGCTTACCGAACAAAATGAATTTATTTGAGAAAAGGGTTGTGGAAGATAAGTGGTGTGCGCAATGTGCAGATGCTATAGAGAGCAATTAGCATATATTCATTGCGTGTGATTTCGCGCAGGCATGTTGGAGCGAGGCGGGCCTGGTTCGGTTTATTGATGCCGAATGGGAACAGGTTGATGGATTTACGGACTTGGTCTTTTGCATGTTGGGGAGTTATCCGTCGGAGGTATCAGTCCGATTTGCAATGACCCTTTAGCAGATTTGGAAAGAGCGAAATTCTAAGGTATGGAAGGGGAGTTGCAGGTCTCCAGTTGAGGCGTGTTTTGTAGCAGCAACAACGCTGACAGGGTGGTGTCATGTTCAGAAATGCACAGCAAAACCAACGCCGAGTTCGAACTCGATGTGTGGGGCATGGCACCCATCGGAGGAGGGAAAGTGGAAATTGAATTTTGATGCAGCGTTCTTTGAGGACTCGGGACAGACGGGAATCGGTTTGGTGATACGGGATGAGGGGTGAGATTGTAGTGGCTCGGACAGTGGTAGTTCCTGGGGTCCTGCGCGTTGATGTTGGGGAAGCATTGGCTTTGATGGAGGCACTCAAATGGATTGAAAACTTGGGTTTGGAAAATCTTATTGTTGAAGGTGACAGCAAGTTGGTCACTGATGGCTTAAGCTCACAAAATCATAAATTCACCTTATGTTGATTGGGAAAGAGAACCATGGTTGTGTATCCCTAACTTAATCGTAAATTCGCATATCTCCACACAATGTACATGGGATCATAGATTCATAGTTGTAATCGGGCTTGTGCCCCCTTAGTTTTATACGTTAATACAAAGTACCATCTTTTCTTTTCAAAAAAAAAGTTGGTCAGTGATGCAGCAAACTCAATTAATTCCTCTTTTTCAGTTGTGGGGGATATTATTAATTATTGTCAAGCTTTACTTAGAGGAATGTCGCCAATTGCAGTTAAGTTTGCTAAAAGGAGTGCCAATATTATGGCACACAAATTTGCTCGGGCTTCTCGATTTTACGAAAGCTCTTTTTGTTGGGTTGATCCACCAAAATTTGTAGTTGGACTTCCTATCACTTCATGCACTTGCAATAATGAAAACTAACCTTATTGGTTTTCAAAAAAAAAAAAAATTTACTCAAAAAAAAAACAGATTCGGGTAATGTTCAATTTTTTGGATAAAGATTTTTATTAATGTACTTACCCTATAAGCATGCAAATTCAGTTAACATTCAAATTTATGAAAATTAATTAAAATAAATAAATTACACTATCTACGAAAATAAAATTGCCTAACACAAAAAAACCCATAAAATGACCTTATTGTTCCTTAAAAGAAAAAAAAAAATAATGTTACAGTTATCCCAATCCTTTGAAGAGAAGAATATGAAATTGTTTGTAACCACCTTTTAAATTTTATCTCAATTCTTAAAAGAGAATAGATAAAAATTTGTTCCCCTAAAAAAAATTAATAAAATAAAAATTTGTCCATAAGATTGAATTGTTTTTAAAGCTTTTTATTTCAATTCAAGAAAAAAAAAAAAAAAAAAAGAGAAGAAATTATCCATAATCACTCCATTAATTAATGAAACTGAATCATTTAATTCAAAATCTTAATTATATATATTTGCAAACTTTTATGTGTCACATGTCACAAATCTACACATCTATGTCAATCTCTTCTTGCTTCAAATCTCTTCATTTCAAATTTCTTGCAATATCCTTAAATCTTACTTCAACTTTTAATCTCAAGTCTTCAATTTAACTTTTAATCCCAACCCTACATTCTTATTTTTACACTTATATAAATCTCAACCTCATTTAGTCATTATTTCATTCTCAACATTTGTCATACTTATTCTCTTCTCATTTCTAGCATTTTTTTTCAGTCTTCTCATTTTTTCGTCTATGAAGAAAAAAACTTTTCTTCATCATTTCGTCTACTTTATCTCTACGGATCTACTATTGTTTTTTGATATATCTAATATGTTGTTTTAATATTCAATTCTCATTTTGTGTATGTTTATTCTTCTTCTTATTTTAGTAATCGTCTACTTTTGTTTGATTATTCTCATTTTTGTATGTTTATTCTTCTTCTCATCTTAGTAATTTTTTTTATACAATCGTCTACTTCTGTTTCTATGCAAATGCTTTTATTTTTTGATATATCTAATATATTGTTTTATTTTCGTGTTTTAATTTGCAGGTTCTTATTTTGCATTATCTGATTTTGTTAGAATGGATGAAGAATGATAGATGATGAACAACGAAAAACATAGTGTCTCAAATCGTGAATGAAGAATATCATCATTGTTTAATTTATGTTGTAACTTTGTAATTTAGATTTTCTATATATGTAATGTTACCAGAATTACTCAAATTTTACCATAATACTATTTTATTTTGTATCAATATACCCAAGTTATGGAATGTCAATGCAGTTTTTTTTTTTTTTTGAAAAGCAAATATGTTGCTTGTATATAAGTATAGTTACAAGGGGGTACCAAAACCCGTATACAACTACCGGAGACGATTACAAGGGATGTTGAGTAAAAACTAAATAGATATTGTTCTAAGATTTAATCTGGGATACATATCCATGGTTCCCTTTCCCAATCAATAAGAGGAGAGTTAATAACTTTGTGAGCCTTCAACCATTTCCAAGAACTAAGTTTGATGTTATCCGCTATCTCTTCTGTAGATGATGCTTTCTCATTGAAGATAAGAATGTCAATGCAGTTATAATGTTATTGTAATTATTCTATTGATTATTCTGACTATATATTCATTAGTAATTTAATTACATTTATTTATTGAACTTCAATGTAGTCTATCGACTATCATTATGGGATCTATTGAATTTATTCATATTTAATGTATAAAAATGAATTATATTTTCAATGTATTCTTAGTTTTACATGTATACTGTCAATGTATATTTTTATATATTCTTATCTTTATTTTTAGTTTTAAATGTATAATCGAAATATTAGATCTTAAATTTATCTATTACCGGCAATAATAATTCAGCCAATAAACACAAATTATATTTCTTTTAAGTTTTGAATTTTGTGGAAGGTATGTTATGTATAACTTCTAACTTTCATATTTTCACGAATTAAATGTAAGCTATTAATTAGTTATTGTATTAGGAATAGTAATCTAAAAATGGTTTGATAATTATCTTTGGTAAAGTTAATATGTTGCCATTAATATGTTTGCCAGAGGAGAGAACTAATCTGCTAGAATTAAAATCTTATATATGTATGAAGGGTATTCCTTATGCCCAACAATTACTTCTGCTATTAATAAAAATTTAATCTTTACTGATCAAAAAAAAATATGTTGCCATTAAAATCGGATACATATTTAAAGTCAATTAGAATAATTTAATTCCATCAATATAAGAGAAAGCTAATTTTGGTAAATGTGTAATTAATGTATCTTTATTTGAGTTTTATGGTATTTTTTTAATATTAATTTTATAACATTATTGTAAACACAAATTCGTGAATTAAATAAAAAAAACGCAAAAATGGTAAACAATTTTATTTCTTTCGGATTAAAACCGAGTATTTGTGGGTTACAATCTCTAATTTTCTCCTCTGATTCTCTCTTCTTGAACTTCTTGAATTTCTTGAGATTTTTGGGGTCGAATCCGCAGCCGAATCCGCTCCGATCTTGTACTTGGGGCTTTATAACGTTAATCCAAAGGTTTAGCACCGTATTTTGAATTAAACGTTGATTTTAGGGACTTTTATGATGAACGTCGTTTGAAGATCGTTCTTGAACTTGGGAAGTTATAACGTTAATCCAAAGGCTTGACGCCGTAGTTTGGATTAAACGTTGATTTTCGGGACTTTTTCGGGACTTATTGGGACTTTTCCGTTGAAGATCCACGAAGAACTTTGAAGAAACGCCGAATCGAAGGGGCCTAACACCTTGATCTCCACTCGAACACCGCTTCTTGCTGCTTTGCACGAATAACGCCTTGAAGAAACGCCGAATCGAAGAGGCTTAGCACCTTGATCTCCACTCGAACACTGCTTCTTGCCGCTTTGCACGAAGAACGCCTTTGAAGCTCCTCCGCCGGCTGAAGAACACTCTAAAATCTCTGTAGAGAATTTTAGAGCCTTGAATGCTTCTGATTTTGTTGATTCTGAAATGAATGAAATGAGGCCTCTATTTATAGGTGTATAACCTAGGGTTTCTTATGGGCCAGGGAGATATTTGTGCAAGTGGTTAGGGTTTAATTCAAATTTTGAATTACTTGGACTAAGAATACCCTATTTGGGCTCAATTTGATTTGTTGGACTTTAGAGGCTCATCTTCATTTATGAGACTTTAGAGGCCCGTCTTGCTTTATTGGACTTTAGAGGTCCGTCTTGAATTTATGGGACTTTAGAGGCCCGTCTTAATTTACCGGACTTTAGAGGCCCGTCTTGATTTACCGGACTTTAGAGGCCCGTTTTGATTTACTGGACTTTAGAGGTCCAAAGGAATTTAAAATTTAGATGTCTACAATTATATCTAATTTTGAAACATTTATTTAACAAATATATATGTATAAAAATAAATATTGCATTAAAATTTTAAATTCTTCTAATTATAGTTAATGATTTTGGTTACATTTTTGTTTAAAATCAACTATATATATATATATATATATGGTAATTTGAACTATGTACGTTATTTTCTATCAAAATTAAGTACACTATAATTTTATGCATAAAATTAATTCAGTGAGAATAATTATTCAATATAATTTTAGGAATAATATGTAGTACGTTACATGTTTGTTTGTTATGAATTTAGTTTAATTAGTAACGTTTTACTCAATAACTATTGTTTAGTATTTAAATTTCTTATGGGTGTAATAAAGTTGTGAAACTATTAATTTATTCAATAATATATATATATATATATATATATATATATATATATAAATAAAAAAAAGGAATGGCAAGCATTATTCTAGAAAAAATATTTCAATTAATTGTCATCTTTAATATATTTAATATTTGCATCAATGTAATAAGTCAACATATATATTAATATTATTTTAGGAAATGAATGACGAGCATTAATATTGGAAATATATTATATTATAATTAATATTATGAACCTTATAACATGATAGGTCAATATAAAAAAGTTTAATGAATTATAGCTATTTTAAGCTACAAATTACTGATAATCTACTATATTCTTTACTTCTAATATATTTTTTATATATTTAATCAACGTCATGATAGAATTTCAATCAGTTGCCGTATCTAATATATTTAATGTTTGTAATGAAAAATCGATTATTATTTTAAAAAATAAATGACGAGCTATAATCATGAAAAATATTTTATTATAATATCCATAATATTATCATATGATATAAGTGAATAGCTTTTGAAAATAAATTAAGATTAAATTTTAATATCAATAGTATAGTACTCTTAATTAATGATAGTTAATTTTAGTATGAAAAATGGAATGCCTTATATTTTATGGTTAATTATGAAAAAGAGAACCACGAAAAAGATTTGTGGGAAATTACATTTGAGAAAAAATATATAGAATGCCAAGTATTATTAAAACAGTGAAAAATCAGAAAATACATGTAATAAAAAAATAGAAAGAGTGCATAATTTATTCTAAATATATAGTAATATATTTGTTAATATTCTACTTAAATTTCAATAATTAACTTTAATTTTTATTCTATACATATTTACATGCCATAATTTGTTAATTTATTAATGGCAAAATTTTGGGTGAGACCATCTCACATGCCTTTTTCTGTGAGACAGAATCATTTTAATCTATATTTCAAAATTTTGGGTAGAATAACCTATATTTTTTTTTCAAATTTTTTGTTTGTTAAAAAAGTGATAATATTTTTAATAAAAGGACGGATCTCATTCTATGAGACAGTCTCATCCAAGACCAGCCATTTATTAATAGCATGTTGTAATTAATTTAAAAGCTTTAATAGCGACGCAATACTTTTTAGAGACCTATTTATATCTAAGTATTATTAAATTAGATGATAATTTGTTTATTCATTATCATTCGCATTAAAAAAATTCATTCAATTGTCCTATCTATAGCCAACATATTATTTTAGAAAATGAATTACGAACATTAATTTTGAAAAATATTTTATTTTAATATTAAGAATTCTATAATTCAAAATTAAAATAGGATCAAAGATAAAGTTTAACATTACTTAAAAATATTACTACCTCATAGAAGTGTGCGAGGGGTTGAATATATTTAAGCCAGATATTATGCGTCTAATTGTTCGAGGGGAAAACATTTACTAATATTGAATTTATTAATTAGGAGTACATAATGAGCATAATATTTGTTAATTTTCTTCTTTAATTATTGTTATACTATATTATAGTATTTGGTATTGATCAACTATCCAATTACTATATAATATGTATTATATATTCAATATTGAAATTTATTTGAAACGTAATTCATATATTTTTTTAGTCATTTTGTTTTTGTTTTTATATATCTTATCTTATACTCCACTTTTCTCTTTTCTATGTTTCTATAAAATAATATATAGTTTCTAAAATATGTTATAATTGACACAATTATTCTAATACGTGTATATTTAGTATTCTAATTCTAAATTACTCAATTTGTTTGTAGGATACTAAGATCCATGCGTTTATGAAAATATTGTTTCTAGGTTTGAAACGGTTGTGAGTAAGGGTAAATAATTAATACTCATATGTTATGAGTAGTGTGCAAAGACGGAGCCACGTGGGGCCCAGGGGGTGCACTGGGCCCCCCACTGATTTTTTTAAAATTTTAATATATATATATATATATATATCTTTAATTCAATTTATTAATAAGCCTCTCCCTTTACCTATTCATCCGCGCGTTTTCAATTCCTATTAAATATTAAATAGCACTTAGTGTACTTATGAATTTTAATTAAACAAAAAATATTTATTTCTCTTTCTGTCATACTTTTTTATTTATTACTCCGTTAAGTTTTCTTCTTTTTAAATAAATGTGAATTTTAATTAAACAAAAAATATTTTCTACTCTTTATATAAATAAAATGATTGAGTTTGGGTATGAATAAATTGAATCATAATTTTGAGTAAATAAGATAGTTTGGAGGATGAAGATACAAATGTTATTTTTAATTTAAAACATATGTATTAAGTTTGGACGAACCAAAAAAGAATACTTACATGCAAAGTTTGAATTGATTTTTTTTTTTAAAGCCTCGGGTATCCGATTTAAGAAACGACTAATCTCGGGGGATTTGATTTTTTTTTAAAGCCTCGGGTATCCGATTTAAGAAACGACTAATCTCGGGGGATCAGTCTCATCGGGAGCCCCGTTTAAAATCAGAGTTTTATGTTGCACCTTAGAGGGTTTGAACCTAAGACATAAAAAAAATCAGAGTTTTATGTTGCACCTTAGAGGGTTTGAACCTAAGACATAAAAAGGAGCACATTGCACACTCCTAAATGTCAAGCCTTGCAACGTTTGAATAAAAGGAGCACATTGCACACTCCTAAATGTCAAGCCTTGCAACGTTTGAATGGTGACTTGGTAAGTATGATATTTCTTAATATTTTCCGTATCATAACCTTTCAACATTTAAACATAAAAATGCATCAACATATTATATAAAATATAATATTAATGAATTAGGATGTTTGAATAATACTATAATAAAAAATATGATTACTTTTAATATTCTTGCATTCTTATTTTAACGTTAATTGGCCCCCCTACACTAAAATTCTGGCTCCGTCACTGGTAGTGTGTGATTGTCACTTCAAATGTTAATTGCCCCCCTACACTAAAATTCTGGCTCCGTCACTGGTAGTGTGTGATTGTCACTTCAAATGTTAGTCATGTGAAACACATTAGACATGGAGTTTTCTTTAAATTTCTTCTAAGATGGATGAATGATGTGTTTTGATCATTTTGCATTCTGTTTTTTGTTTGTCAAATTTCAATATATATATGATCACATCCTGATTCGATCAATTCTTAAAAGAGAATTCATAATTTAAAATATAAAATTCATTTTATAAAATCTATATATAATCAATTTATTATTTTTTGTTAGATATTAAAGAATCAGTTCTTAAAAGAGAATTCATAATTTAAAATATAAAATTCAGTTTATAAAATCTATATATAATCAATTTATTATTTTTTGTTAGATATTAAAGGTCGACCGATGCACATTGAACATGTTTGTAATAACTTGGTTCAAAAACATTTTAAGTACATTGAACATGTTTGTAATAACTTGGTTCAAAAACATTTTAAGTGTATTCTGGATATTGATAAATATTCTTTGTCTATGTCCAAAAGAAAAAGAAATGGAGTACTATATGTAATAAAATTATAATTCTCTATTCTATTATTGTTTTTAATATGTATTACTACAATATTTTATCTTTTAATAGAATAATAAATGGAGTACTACAGTATTGGTTTAAAAAAAATTATATTTTAATTAATAAACTAAAATTAATATATATTTAAACCCCGGGTCTTACACTAGTTGTAAATGATCGATTAGAAATCTAAACTGAGAGCAAGGCTTTAAAATTTTCTCCAAATAAAAAATTACTGCAAAAATTAAAAGATGAACAAAAATTACTGTAAAAATTAACATAAGATAAAAGATGAACAAATAAAAATTAACATAATCATGATCGGCATAATAGAATAAGATTCAGTAAAAATTAAAACATGAAACTGTAAAAATTAAAAGATGAATACGTAAAAATGATCGGTAGAATGGAATAAAAATTAAAAGATGAAACTGATGAACAAAAATTAAAATAAGAATGAATACTTTTGAAAATACCGTCAAAATAGAGAATAACCATCTAAATTAAAAGTTGAGTGGTTGAATGGAAAAGAAAGGTGTTCAGATTTATATAAGAGTAAAAAAATAAAGATGTAGGATTGAGATTAAAACTTAAAATTTAAAATTTAAAATGGAGGGTTGAGATTAAAAGATAAAATAAATAAAGATGAAGGATTGAGATTAAAACTTAAAATGGATGGTTGAGATTAAAAAATAAAATTAAAATTAATGAGAATTGAGAGATTTTGAAATGGAGAGATTTGAAAAAAAATAGGTTGAGATAGACCAATGAAGTTGCGACATGTGGCACTACAAATGTTTACAAATTAATGAAATTGAATCATTTAATTCAAAATTGTAAATGATCGATTACAAATCTAAACTGAAAGCAAGGCTTTAAAATTTTCTCCAATTAAAAAATTACTGCAAAAATTAAAAGATGAACAAAAATTAAAAGTTGAACAAAAATTATGTAAAAATTAACATAAGATAAAAGATGAACAAACAAAAATTAACATAATCATGATCGGCAGAATAGAATAAGATTCAGTAAAAATTAAAACATGAAACTGTAAAAATTAAAAGATGAATGATCGGTAGAATGGAATAAAAATTAAAAGATGAAACTGATGAACAAAAATTAAAATGAAGAATGAATACTTTTGAAAATACCGTCAAAATAGAGAATAACAATCTAAATTAAAAGTGATGAACAAAAATTAAAATGAAGAATGAATACTTTTGAAAATACCGTCAAAATAGAGAATAACAATCTAAATTAAAAGTTGAGTGGTTGAATAGAAAAGAAAGGTGTTCAGATTTATATAGAGTAAAAAAAAAATAAAGATTTAGGATTGAGATTAAAACTTAAAATTTAAAATTTAAAATGGAGGGTTGATATTAAAAGATAAAATAAATAAAGATGAAAGATTGAGATTAAAATTTAAAATTTAAAACTTAAAATGGATGGTTGAGATTAAAAAATAAAATAAATGAGAATTGAGAGATTTTGAAATGGAGAGATTTGAAGAAAAATAGGTTGAGATAGACCAATGGAGTTGCCGCACTACATACAAATGTTTGCAAATATATGATAACTAGTGTAAGAGCCGCGTATTACGCGGGTTGTAATAAATTTATGAATATAATTTAATTTATTAATTAAAAAAATAAAATAAAATGGAGTAACAATATAAATGACATTATATATATAAATAATAATATAATAGATATATAAAATTTTTAATGCATTATTGTATGTTTACATATTTTTCCATTTGAATTTAGACATATAATTTTCAATTGACTCTTACTGTTGAAGGTGGACACCAGTGATTAACCTTAATTTTAATTTATTGTTATTGCAAAAGACAATATAATATGAAATTGCCTCATTCGAAACTTTAGAGAGCTGTGTCATCCGAAACACTAAATGTCATTTTTGGGAAAATTTTTTTACTACCAACATTCTTTCTAGAAATAATTTGTGCTTCGGTGATGTTATTTCAAAGTCTAGTAACAATCAGTTTAGTTCAATTGCACAAATCGAAATTCATACCATGATATTCCCAAACAACATTATGTGGACACTTATTTTAAGAACAATTGATGATTTAGTAGACCAAAACACTTAAGACAATTTACTCAATTATTTATTTATAATATAAATTGTTTTTTCCTAAATTTTATCATTATTTTTTCTAAAATTATTTTCATATTTATTAAAGATTGTAATAAAAAAAAAATCTTGTCTCATTCCGTCTGTTTACAAAAAAAAATATATATATATTAATTTTTTTTTTATATTTTGTGTAATATACGGGTTCTCATCTAGTTATATATTTATAACAAAATATGGGTGGCCTTCCACATATTTTCAAAAGTATAGATCTTATAACCATCCTTACATGGTTAAAAGTATTTACCCATAAATTAGGAAAAATAATATATACTCTGTATAATTTTATTACAAATAGTACAATATTATTACCATGTATAAAAATATGACAAAGACTTGTGTTGAGACGATCTCACCATAAGACCATTCATAAATTAGCACAAATAAATATTTATCTTTTTCAAAGTGTTTAAACGTCATATTCAAATTATAGTCCATCTTAAGGCTAGACGCTCTCAAGCAAAATTTCCTCAAAAAATATAAATTTTTAAATGAATGAATAAAAATGATGTTTATATTAAAATTTTAATGTATTAAACTTACACTTGTATCCATCTTTTAGCTAATTAGAGATTTAACCTACTTAAAAATTTAAAGAAAATATACATTTTCATATGTAAATGCAAATAAATTAAAATCACACCCGCATAATAAGTTTGAAATTATATAGTTTAAAAAAAAAGTTTGAAATTATATATATTAATTTTAATGAATTATTAAATGTATGCACACTTTTCGAAAAAGTATGTACAGTATATCAATTTATAAATTAAACCTTCATCCACTTTCTTCTTGAGAAAAAAAAGACATGTGCCCCCTTTCTTGAAAAATAATTAAAATTACATAAATTTTCGAAAAAATAAAAAATGTTGAAGACTTTTAAAAATGGGTTGGTCTGCTATGGACTCGAGGGCATGTTGTGCACCCTAATCCATGTTACACTTTTCAGTTTACTGACTTACACTTTTTGATAATTTTCAATTATTAAACTGTATAATAATATTTTTAATAATAATTGAAAAATGCAACACCATTTATCAAAAAGTGGTCAAAAAGTGGAAGTCAGTAAACTGAAAAGTGCACATGGACTAGGGTGCACAACATGCACTCGAGTGCATACTAGACTTTACCCTTAAAAATTAAGAGTTTAATTTAATGCAACAACTAAAATTTAGCAATTTTTTAAAAAAGAAAAATTAATTAAAATTTGAAATTGAATTTAAGGACAATTTTTTTAATTTAAATTTAAAATTTCATAGACTTATCCAATAAATTGTGTCGTTATTTTTATACTTGTAATATGTGTTCTGTTAATATCTAGATCTATATATATATATGTAGATATATGGAAATAATTAAAACACTTGAAATAATAAATTTGAAAAAAATGTAGATGAGTTGACGAAATAAAAATAAAAATTTAAATAATATTACATGTGAATTAATATTTGATTTGAAAACAAAAATCGTGAACTTTTAAAAATTAAATTTGAAAATTGTACATATAATAATTTGTTATGAATTAGTCAACCGTATTATGTTTAAAGAAACAAATATATACTACATAATATTAAAATTTTCTATGATAAATTTTTTAATTTTAATTAAAAAAATTATCACAATTTATAAATATAAAGTATATTTGACTTAGTACATTCTAGATTGTTACATAAATTATGCTTATAGATATCACAACTGTTTTCGAAATTAAAGGAAAAGATTTTATTTCTGGGAGCTGATTATACTAAACATTAATTATAAAGATTCGATGAATTAATAAATTCATTATTTGAGGAATTTATTAGCAACATTAGAGGGAATCACAAAAATTGGAACGATAATGGCTCGAAAAATAAAATAAAAAATTCAATGATTCATATTTTTAGATTTAAAAGATTTGATGGTATTTAATTAGGACTTAATTCAAGCATTCTTATTTTTAAATTGTGTATTGGTAGAGTATCTATTGGGTCTTAAACAATGAATTAAAAGAACTCGTGCATTATTATAATTCGTTTATATTAATAATTAAATTCTAATTTATTTAAGATTAGTCAACTTTCTTGTTCAATTCGATTTTCTTAATTACGAATATTATATTATATTAGCCTGATTTAGAATTTCAGTTTAATAGAAATAATTAAAATATATACCTTTTACTATATAACATTCATTATCGGATATAGGGTCATTTTACTAATTAGTTGCGAATATCTCGAGTTTTACCATAACAGAAATTTGATTATTGACCGGTACCTAATATTCAAAAAATTATTTGGTCCTTAATTTCAGGAAATTCGAATATCTTTGATCAATATCTCCTATATTTATAAGTGATTACCAAAAAAATTATATCGGAGTAAATATTATATTAAGTAAATTATAAGTAAATTATGCATCAATATTTTTAAATCTTTTACCATACATATAATAGACAATATTTTTATATTAATGTAGTCTATTAAACTTATAATACTCCACTAATTAGATGCTTTGAAGTTAATAAAACATTCTCAGTAAAATTAAAGAAATTTTAATTACAATTTTTTATTTCTTAATAAAATTAAATAAATATTTTAATTTTTATATTAATATTTGATCAAATCCATTAAATTTATAATAGTATCTTCAAAATTAAAAACACGCATTCTTAATAGGATTATATAAACTTTTAATTAAATTCAAAATTCTTAAAAAACATAAAGAAATGTTATGTACAAATGTGTTTCGAAAAAAAAATTTATATCATAAAAAAAATAAAAGATTAGAGATCTACCATATATATAATGCATATCATTTTGCTATTTGAACGGCTTGTTTTAAGAAGCTCGATGAAGAAACGAAGATAGGAA
Organism: Galeopsis tetrahit; assembly: GCA_963675135.1. NCBI lineage: Eukaryota > Viridiplantae > Streptophyta > Magnoliopsida > Lamiales > Lamiaceae > Galeopsis > Galeopsis tetrahit. The sequence continues at coordinate 42,989,299 of OY776120.1, forward strand.
TCAAAATTTCTGCAAACACAAAATATTAATAATGAAAGATTAGAGATTTACAATATATATATATATATATAATACATATCATTTTGCTAATTGAGAATGAAAGGCAAGTGATAATATCTTCTACAAAATAAAAATAAAAAATCAATGAATTAAAAATTTATAAAGAGATCTGTAAATTGATCATAAATAGAAAATAATGGGGTTAGTCTTGTATGAAATATTGCATATATGCATTTCAATTATTCACACACATGTTCTTTATAAATACACCCACAAACTTAATTCACACACACATTTTTTATAAATACACCAACAAGCTTAATTCACACACACATTTTTTATAAATACACCCACCGACAACTTAATTCGAAATTTTTAATCCGTTTATTTTACTCGTTTCTGTGATTTTTTTATCTTTTATTTTATTGTCGAACGTGGGATATTAAATGTAGTAATTCAAATTGTAATATGTAGTAATACACATTATTTTATGTAGTAATAACACAAACTATTTATATAATAATACAAATTCTTTTATTTAGTAACACGTTTTTTCTAGTGTTTTTATTGATGTAGTAACCCACATTATAATATGTAGTAACATATATTATCGAATGTAGTAAACACAATAATCATGTTGTAATACAAAATGTTTTATTGTAGGATGATGCGAAAAATATTAGATCATTTGATAAAGTTACATATAGTAACAAACGTCTATTCAATGTAGTAATTCAAACTGTAGTATGTAGTAACATATAATTTTTTATGTAGTAAAACAAATTATTACATGTAGTAATAACACAATTTTATATAGTAATACTGATTCTTTATATATATATTTTTTTTATTGATTAAGTAACTCACATTATAATATATAGTAACATATATTATTGCATGTAGTAAGATATATTATTGCACGTAATACAAAATAACATTGACCCATAATAATTAGTATTAAAGAATATTTAAAGAAATATAAAATATTTAAGGATTAAGGTCATCGTAAATTGCAGCGTCCGACCGCGGCCTGAGGTGACCGAAAACTGCTTGGAGAAGACGACCATGTTCAATTTTTGTCAGTGGGTGCATTTATAAAAAATGTGTGTGTGAATTAAGCTTTTGGGTGTATTTATAAAAAATGTGTGTGTGAATTAAGTTTGTGGGTGTATTTATAAAAAATGTGTGTGAATTAAGTTTGTGGGTGTATTTATAAAGAACATGTGTGTGAATGACTGAAATGCATGTATGCAATATTGCATATAAGTTTTTGTGAAAATAATGAGGAAAACGAAGGTATGAATCAAAATTTCTGCAAAATAAAATATTAAAAATGAAAAATTAGAGATTTAGAATAGATTTAATACATATCAGAGAATGAAAGGCGAGTGGCTATATCTTCCACAAAAAAAAAAATCAATGAATTTAAAATTTACAAAAAGATCTGTAAATTGATCGTAAATGAAAAATAATGAGGAAAACGAAGATAGAAATCAAAATTTCTACAAAATAAAATATTAAAAATGAAGGATTAGAGGAAAACGAAGACAGAAATCAAAATTTCTACAAAACAAAATATTAAAAATAAAAGATTAGAGATTTACTATATATAAAGAATTTTTTTAAAATTTTCCAAAAAATATAGAAATTCGGTTTCATTTAAATTTTAATATTCAAAAGTTCGATTAAAAAAAATGTACGATTAAGATTAATGATTAAAATTAATAAATGTGAAATTAATAAGAAAAAAAAGATTTTGAAATAGAGTGATTTGAGAAAAAATAGATTGAAATAGACCAATCACATGTGACATCTAAAATGTAAATATATGATATTAAGATTTGGAAAAATTAAGTATTTACTTTGGTAAAATATAAATAAGGGGAGAATTTTAATTAAGTAGGAACGCTTTGTAAGTTTGTATACAGATTCAGTTAGATACACGTTTCTTTATGTATTTTATTTTAAAATAATTATATAAAATATTGAAAATATCCTTAGACATATACTCTCCGTATACATACATCCTATCTCATTAACTCCTTTAGTACCAATTTCAAATGACGAATTATGTTTGAAATTGATAACTACTAAAAATTTCAATTTGATATTGTTATTGTTGCATTGGATGAGAGTTGCAATTACATTCTGCCTATTAATACTTATTAAAAGACATAACATTGAAGAAGTCAAAGATAGAGTTGAGGGAGTTGAGGATGAGATAAAACCGCATAGATAGGTTCAATATTTTGAATATATTTTCTCTGTATTTTCGCATTCTGTTGTACAGCAGATTTGTAACTCTAATTCTTATATATATCATTTACTCCCGTCACCTAATTTTCAAGGTGATTGAATAATTATCATTTCATGGTATCAGCCTTCCACCCTAAACCTAAATAATCTTTTCCGATTCTTCTTATTCTTTTTCTTCGCAATGGCCGCTTCTGAGTCTGTTCCCCTTGCTACTCTCATTCATATGGTCACAATAAAACTCTCTTCCTCAAACTACCTATTATGGCATTCATATGGTCACAATAAAACTCTCTTCCTCAAACTACCTATTATGGCGCAATCAGGTTATCCCTATGCTGCGATGCGATAACCTCCTCTCGTTCATTGATGGCACTACTGTCGAGCCCCCTCTCCTCTTGACAGGTGATGATGATACGGAAAATCCCAATCCAGATGATACGGAAATTCCCAATCCAGATGCTACAGAAATTCCCAATCCAGATCATGATATCTGGTGCAAGAAAAACAACCGTGTACTCAGTCTTCTTCTCTCTTCTCTCACTGAAGAATCTATGGCTGAAGTGGTGAATCTTGAATCTGCCTGTGATGTTTGGCTTGCATTGGAATCTGCTTTCAGCCATTCCTCCACTTCTAGGGCTCATCAATTACGCGACGAACTCCAATTCTTGAAACGGGGCAACAGCCGCAAATTCAAATCTCTATGTGATCAGCTTGCTGCAATTGGTTGCCCTATCGATGATATGGACAAGAGTCACTGGTTCATGCGTGGCCTCGGTCCACAATTTCGTGGTTTCTCTGATGTTCGGATGGCACTTACTCCAGCCCCTTCCTTCAATGATCTTGTCCATCAAGCTCGCAATTATGAACTTTATGACAAGACTATGGAAACCCAAACCACTAACACTGCCCCTGCAGCGTTCTTTGCAAATAATCGCTCTTCGAATGGTGGTCGCGGATCCTCTCGCAATGGGCGTTTCTCTCGTTCGCCTGGCAGTACTCCAAGAGGCGGTCGCGGCTCTTTCCATTCCAATTCGGAGAAGAAACCCTACACACCCAAATGCCAAATTTGTCGCGAGTCAGGCCACTATGCCAACACCTGCTCCCAGCGCTACATTCGCAACTCTGTTCCAGCCGCTGCCCATCTTGCTCATGCTTTTCAAAATCAGTGTAAGATTGCTTCTCCTTCCCAGCCAGATTGGTATGTTGATACAGGAGCTTCTGCTCACATGACTAATGCGACCTCTTCTCTCGACACCTTTGAGCCATATAACGGTAATGATCATGTCATCGTTGGTAACGGTGATTCTCTTCATATTTCGCATTTGGGTTCATGCCATATTAATAATAAATTGCCATTGTCGAATGTTTTGGTTGTACCGCACATTACTAAAAATCTGCTTTCCATTAGCAAATTAACATCAGATTTGCCAGTGGATGTTAAGTTTTCTAATCGGTATTTTGAAATTCAGAATCGGGTGACAAGGGAGATTCTAGCTCAGGGCAAATGCAGTAATGGCCTTTACATTTTGGAGCATGGATCTTCGGCGTTATTGGCAGCTCTTCGGTCAAAAGTTTTAAAGGCTTCATTTGAGTTGTGGCATTCTCGTTTGGGGCATGTGTCATTTTCCGTTATTCAATTATTGCAAAAATTGGGATGTTTAGCTGTTACTTCTTTGCTACCTAAACCTAGCATTTGTTCCTCTTGTCAATTGGCCAAGAGCAAACGTTTGCCTTTTAATATTAATGAAAAGCGTGCCCTACATGTTTTGGATTTAATACATTGTGATTTATGGGGCCCTGCTCGTGTCTCATCAACTGATGGTTTCCGTTATTATGTCGTGTTTGTCGACGATTACTCTCGATTTACTTGGTTATATCCATTTCGTGCTAAATCTGAGTTTTATGATGTTTTGGTGAGATTCACTTCTCTTGTTTGTAATCAGTTCTCTTGCACAATTAAGACATTTCAAAGTGATGGTGGAACAGAATTCACAAATGGTCGGGTTCGTGAGTTTTTTGTCTCACATGGCATTTTACATCGGTTCTCTTGTCCTTATACACCACAGCAAAATGGTCGTGCAGAACGAAAACATCGGCATATTACAGAAACTGGACTTTCTCTATTATTTCATGCACACGCTCCACCCTCTTATTGGCTTGACGCCTTTTCAACGGCGGTTTTTATTATAAATCGGCTACCTTCTATTGTTTTGGAGCACAAATCACCATACCAAGTTTTGTTTGGAATAGAACCGAATTATGCCAACTTCAAGTCGTTTGGTTGTCGAGTTTACCCATATCTTCGGGATTATGCGGAACATAAATTAGCTCCTCGAAGCCAGCCGTGTATATTTTTGGGCTACAGTAGTATTCACAAGGGTTTTCGGTGTTTAGATCCTGTCTCATCTCGCCTTTATGTTACACGTCATGCAATATTTGATGAAACTATCTTTCCTTTTTCTGGAACTTCTAACACCACTACTGCTAATGAATTGGATATTTCAACTTTTTTTGAATCACAGATTTCTACTCAGCAGGTTTTCTGTTGGTCCTGAAAGGAGTATATAACAAGTGTATGGGGGGGGGGGGGAATACACTTGTATGCAATTCTTTCCAATTTTGATCAAACCAGAGTTCAGCAAGGTTGTCTTGGACAACTCTGCTGAAGAAGATTAACTCTTCTAAGATAATCAAACTACTAAGTACTATTGAGTACTTAGTTGAATAACTATCTAGGGGAGTTATATGTGCGGAATAGTGGTTGGCCCTTTAAGTTTAGACTCCTTTAATTTCTGAAATCACTTAGTCAATGTAACACAGTCCAGTTTTCAGGGAACTTGTCCAAAAAGGTTTTTGCACATTCTTTGAATGTTTATCCTTGAAAGATCAGTTTTGTGTGCAGTGTTGAGTGTATGAAAGTACTTGGAATGTAAATCAACACAAGAAGTTATAGTGGTTCAGAGACTCAAGCTCCTACATCCACTTTCCCTGATTTAACAGGATAATTCCTTCACTCTTGGAATTAACTTGTTTTATAGTGCCAAGGTGCACTTGATCAATAACACCACTCCTTGGTGAATTGATCCCTAGGATGTCTAGAGTCCTAGTACCCTCTTCTCAACTCAGAACTGAATTGTTCTTCTCTCAACAGTCAGCTCCTACCACTTCTACTACTACAACCTTCTCACTTTCTCACTTGAAAGGGGTAAGGATTGAAGTAAGGTTCCAACTAATGAGATATCCTTTACAATGAAGATCAAGGTATAAGGATAGGATATCTCTCTAAGCTTGTGTATGAATATACAATTGGGTTCAGCTTAGAAGAAGTGTATAAAGACTAAGATAGTCTCTTTGAAAGCTTGAGAGCACTTGTCAACTTGTAGGATAGTTGGATATTCTTGTCAAGGTTGAGGTGCTTTCAAATGGTCTTCACACTTCTGTATTTATAGACAAAATGGAGGATTTGCCCGTTGGAGAGGCAGCCCCAAATTGCTATAAATGTCTTCCTTGAGTTCTTCAAACCGGAAGACAGATTCTTGATAGTGACATGTCCTCATTTGGGTAATAAACGGCTTGTAAGACTTTGTCTTCATTCTGCAACACTTTTCCCAATGTTTGTCTTCTTGTTAGGACTTGGACATGGCTTCTGAAGGTTGATCCAATGATAGGACACCATTCCTTATCAACTGGACAACTCTCCTTATCACTATCAGCAGTTTTGCTTTTCAGCAAGGTTGGCTTGCTCTTCTTCAGATGACTTGGCTCTTCCCTTTATTTCATTCCAAGATGATCTTGGCATGTTGCATTGTATTTCTTTAGGGCATGGTTGTCTCTAATTCTTCAGCATAGTTGACCTTCAACCTTTAGAGCATCTGTTCTGATTCAATCATGCTGAGACAACTCTTCTAGACAACTCTTCTGATCAGCATATTTAGCATCAGAGCACTTTTCACATAGAGTTGGCTTCTCTGGACAACTCTCCTGATCAAAACCCTTGAGTAGTCTTGTCCTTTTGAGCTAGGTAAAGTTGTTCTTGCATATGGCTAGCTTTCTCTGGACAACTCTCCTGATCAGAGTCATTATTGGACTTGCCCTTTTGAGCTTTACAATCTTGTTCTTTCATAAGAACATCTTCTCTGGACAACTCTCCTGATCAGAGCATTTGGTTTTCCATAGAGTGTTCTTGCTCTTAAGTGATTGTTCCAGAATTTGAGCCTTGAGGGGACTTGATCTTGATCATCTTCAAAGCATAAGTTCCCCCTCAAATTGTGCATCTAATTGTCTAAGAGCTGCCTAACATTTCAGCTTCTCATCTAGCCTTATGCTATGTGTTCTAACATTTTTAGAACACTATCAATTTGACTTAGGCATGTCACAGGGGATTTTGGTATTTAATCAAAACATGTATCATTTTATTCCCAACATTTTCTCACAGCCGCATAAAAAGTTGTTAGCCTCGCCGACTCTCCCAGCCCCTACACCATGTTCGCTATGCCCAAGCGAACATCAACCTGTGCTCGCTCCTCCTGCTCCACCTATGCCTGTTGTCGAGCAGCCTATACCAGTCCAAATTATCGACCAGCTGGTACAACCTGTGCCAGAACCACTTGAAGATCCGTCTTTGATCAATCCGCTACCTCAATCTGCTTCTATCCATCCGATGCAGACACGAGCTAAATCAGGGATATTTAAGCCACGTCATTCTGTTGATCTTGCAACTACAACCTTGTTATCTGCTTTGTCCGTGGCTTCTGAACCAAAAGGATTTCGTTCGGCAATAAAACATCCACACTGGTACATGGCTATGCGCGAGGAAATGGCAGCCATGCGCAATAATAATACTTGGGAGTTAATTCCTCGTCCGTCTACTGGGAATATAGTCGGATCGAAATGGGTTTTCCGTACCAAATATAAGCCCGATGGCTCGATTGAGCGCTTTAAGGCTCGGTTAGTGGCTCAAGGGTTTACTCAGATCCCTGGTTTTGACTTTTCACATACTTTTAGTCCTGTTGTCCGAGCAGCCACAGTACGTGTTATTTTATCCCTTGCAGTTCAGCGAAAATGGCCTCTGCACCAATTAGACGTAAAAAATGCTTTCCTTAATGGCTTTCTTGATAAGCCGGTGCTTATGTCTCAACCTCCAGGTTTTATCGATCCAAAATTTTCGAATCATGTTTGTCGTTTAAAAAGAGCACTTTACGGGCTTCGTCAAGCTCCGAGAGCCTGGTTTACACGGTTCAACACCTTTCTCATTAGTTTGGGATTTTCATGTAGCCGAGCCGACACGTCCCTGTTTTATTTGCATAGTTCATCCTGCACCATATTTCTTCTACTTTATGTAGATGACATAATAGTCACTGGAAGTAATTCTGCTGCTCTTCGCCAGTTCATCATCCGTGTCAATAAGGAATTCGCTACTAAAGATTTGGGACAACTTTCTTATTTTCTGGGCCTTGAAATAACGCACACGGACTTGGGGCTCTTCTTGGGACAAACAAAATATGCCCATGATATTCTCACTCGGGCTAACCTCTTGGACTCGAAACCTGTGTCTACCCCTTTGCCAGCTGGTGTTATCCTCGTCAGCCATGGGGATCCCTTCCACGATCCTACTCTCTATCGGTCGCTAGTGGGCGCATTGCAGTATCTCACGATCACCAGGCCTGATTTATCCTTTGCGGTTAGTCACGTGAGTCAGTTTTTACAGTCTCCAACGATTTATCACTTTATGGAGGTTAAGCGTATCCTTCGATATGTGAAAGACACGTTGCATTTTGGATTACAGTTTACTCACTCCTCCATATTCGACGTTGTCGGGTATTCTGATGCGGATTGGGCTAAGTGCATTGAAACTCGGCGGTCTACGTATGGTTATTCCATTTTTTTGGGTGACAATTTAGTTTCTTGGAGTGCAAAGAAACAACCCACAGTCTCTCGCTCTAGTTGTGAATCTGAGTATCGTGCTCTTGCCAACACTGCTCAAGAGATGGTTTGGTTAACTCATTTACTACGGGAGCTTCGTGCCTTGCCATCATCTCGTCCTCTTCTTTTATGTTATAACACCAGTGCTTTGTTCTTAAGCCAAAACCCTATTGCTCACAAACGTGCAAAACACATTGATATCGATTGTCACTTTATCCGAGAGCTCGTTTCTTCCGGAAAATTAGATACGCAGCATGTTCCTTCGCATCTTCAAATTGCTGATGTGTTTACTAAAAGCCTCCCGCGTCCTTCGTTCGAACTCCTGCGTTCCAAGCTTTGCGTTGGTTTGCATCCCACGGCCAGCTTGAAGGGGGGTAAAAGACATAACATTGAAGAAGTCAAAGATAGAGTTGAGGGAGTTGAGGATGAGATAAAACCGCATAGATAGGTTCAATATTTTGAATATATTTTCTCTGTATTTTCGCATTCTGTTGTACAGCAGATTTGTAACTCTAATTCTTATATATATCATTTACTCCCGTCACCTAATTTTCAAGGTGATTGAATAATTATCATTTCACTTATCCTATAGTTTTAGTTTCCCTTTCTTCAACTATGATCGAATTTGGTTGCATTTTTTTTCTTATCCCACTAATTCTCGAGTGAGTCCTTTTTATTTTGAAGCTCTAATTAATTTTGTATTGATTTCTCATATTATTATATCATTCTTCTTTTTCATTAAAACATGCAACAACACATAATTTTATGTTTATTTGTATTCTGTAATTTTTTTTAGATATTGCAATTTTTTTTGTATTCTTTTTACTGCCTTAACATTTTTACTTTTTTTTTTTCAATTTTCTTTCCTATTTTTCAAAACTGTTCGAAATATAGAGACATCAACGAAGAGATCTCCTACTAATTCTTGAGTGTATTGATATTTTGAAGCTCTATTGATTTTTCATATATGTGTTGTATTCATTTTATGCATTTGCCTATTTTGATAGTACATGTTTGATAGCAAAGATGGATTATAACTAAGATTAAAATGATATCTAAACTTTATAGATTTAAAGCATAATCTACCTTTAATCTAAGTTATCAAACAACCTACAAGAGATGAGATGTAGTTAATCTAGATTTACGGGAGTGTATTAAATTGAGATTCTGTTGGATTTTTTTGGACTTTTAAAATTTGGGGGTATTCAATTCAGATTTTTAAAAGTCTTTCAAAATTTTGAGGTATTCAATAAGGATTTTAAAAAGTCTTTAGAAATCTTTAGGTATTCAACAATATATGAATTTTAATACTCTATGGATTTCGTTGGATTCTCCTTAAAAAATATAAATAAATTTCACTATTCAAAATCTCTTTTAAAAAGCAGAGATTTCAACGGATTCTCTTAGAAGACTTTGAAAGAAAAGAAAAAAAAAACTTTGTTGTTCTTCTAACAAAATTTCAACTACTAACCTACTGCATTAGTCTCCTTCGAAAACACTTGTTATTTGAAACAAAAGGGTTGGTCTGCTATGGACTCGAGTGCATGTTGTGCATCCTAGTCCATGTTGCACTTTTCAATTTACTGACTTACACTTTTTGATAAATGGTGTTGCACTTTTCAATTATTAAACTGTATAATAATATTTTTAGTAATAATTAAAAAATGCAACACCATTTACCAAAAAGAGTGTAAGTCAGTAAACTGAAAAGTGCAACATGGACTAGGTGCACAACATGCACTCGAGTGCATACTAGACTTTACCGAAACAAAAAGATATACAACACAAAAACATTATAAGTGTCGTATGCCATTTTCTAATTTTTATCTTAGGCCCAAACTCAAGCTCAATTTTAAGGGTGACAATTTTCGACACGACACAACACGAATGTGACACAAAAATTGCGAGTTAGTGTCTCGCCTTATCGGGATAAAAAAAATAAATATTTTGTGTCGTGTTATTTATCTGATATGACACGACACAATAGCGACATGTATTTGATGCCCGCTAGATTGAGGTCGACGAACATCACTTGGTCCGATGGGTCCGAATTTCTAATAATAGGAAAATAATAGTTATCACTTTTCAATAACAAAATTATTAGTATTATTTAATAATAGGAACATATAATTAATATAATATTCCTTTGCCTTAGAAAACTGTGGAACTGCGAACAACACTAGGGGAAATATTTTCCTCTATTATGTATGGACTTGGAAGCAAACATGGTGAGAAATGACATATTATGTCCGTTGAAAGTTGTACTATTTTTTACTGGTTGCTTGGAAACCTTAGTTTGTATCTCTCCTTTGGTGATATTTTTACGTATTCTAAGTCTTTTCTTGGTTGTTCGAATTCTTTCTGTTAAATTAATCAGTGACATTCAGATTAGAGATGTACAAATGAAAACCGTAGACTCGTACTGATCACCCATATTACTTTAACATTAGCATCTTGTATGTGAAGAAATTTCCTGTCACAAGTACTGAACCCATAGAGCATATGATACTTACAAGTTGCTGTTCAGGAGAATAGTTTGGCTTTCCAGCTTTCTCCCATCTGATATATGATTGTATTTGAAGTAGTAGCTAGATCATCAGGTATGCTGCTCGATCTTTGATCCAGAAACAAGTTCTTCCTTACTCTCACTTGTATTGTTTTTGCTCGTTATATAACTTTGCACCACTGGCTATTGCTTAATTTCATACTCCTCCTATTTAAATAAAAGACAATCAATTGCCTAAGCATATACTACAACAAATAGACATGAAGAAGAAAATCACAAATATCAACAATGCCTATCTAAGAAAATTGTATAATTACCATAGAAGAGATGCAACAGGGGCCAAAATAGCCTTGGTTGATCTAAAAATAGCACCCTGCTTGTAATTTCTTTTTCTGCAGTGTAAAGCACCACGAAATTCAGTTGATAAAGAGGTTATTGAATTCACTTCCCCAAATGCAAGTCGAAGACTGTTGGAGAAAGCAAATTAAAGTCTGATGCAACAAGTTATTCCCGGCCAATTGTGTTGCTCATGTTTTCTCAACTGTAAGATTAAATATTTAGAGAATTGAGTGTATATTTAGAGAATTGAGAAATATAGAATTCATATTGAACAGTAAATGAAAATTGAATTGTGAATTAGATGATCATCACTCCTCTTATAAAGAGGAGGTTTACAAGAGAGGTTATAACTACTAAACTAAAAGTTACAACTAGAATAACTACTCTAACTAATACTCTTTCATTTGTTGGCTTGACTTGTTGTTCTTCTTCACACCCTCCCACAATATGAGCATGTATGATAATCAAGCACATCTTGAAATTGTTATTAAAAGAAACTCCAAATCTTGAAGAGTTGAGACCATGTGATATCGAGTTGAAGAGAACCATAAGTGCAGCCATGCCAACATCAAGAACGGAAGAATAGGGAGCCAAAATTTCTATTTGAACGTCAATATGTCATCACCAAGGAAAATAATTTTTTAAATTATAAAATCGTGGTAGACACGAAAGAAAGAATCGTGATAGACACGAAGAAAAAAGAAATATTGAGTATAGAAACTCACGAGCATAGAACCCGCAAAGAAAATGATCATTAGTGACTTCCCAGCATACTCAATGTTGTCTGGTTGGAGTACAGCCGGAAGGCTTGCTTGTCCATATTGTGGAGAGTACACCGATGCATTCTATTTGAATAAAAGTCGAAAGCAGTCGTGGTTCGACAACCACCGAAAGTTCTTACCACCGAATCACACGTGGCGAACGAATAAAACTGCATTCATGGCCGGAGTAGTAGTCACAGATGATCCACCGCCTATTCGAACGGGTGCAAGTCTCCTATACGAAATTGATCATTTGGGATATAGAAAGGTTACAGAGGATGGTGCTGAGGCTCACAACAAAAAACTTTCTGGAGGGTGGAAGTGGAAAAGCATTTTCTGGGAGTTGCCGTATTGGAGTACCTTGTTGATACGACACAATTTAGACGTGATGCATATTGAGGAAAATGTGTTTGATAACGTTTTCAACACGGTGATGAATGTGGAGGGGAAAACAAAGGACACGTCTAAATCAAGAGATTAGCTGAATGATTATTGTCGTCGTCCCTCTCTCAAGAAATGTCCACGTACATCAAAGTATCCTAAGGCTTTTTTTTCGCTTGATAAGAAGCAGAAGGATGTTGTTTGTAAGTGGATAAGTGAGTTGAAGTTTCCAGATGGATATGTGTCTAACATGTCCCGTTGCATTGACTGGTCGAAATTGAAATTGTATGGGATGAAGAGTCATGATTGTCACGTGTTTATGCAGAGACTACTACCGATTGCTTTTTACAAAATTCTGCCGCTCACTGTGTGGAAAGCAATCACTGAGCTTAGTCTATTTTTTAAGGAGTTGACTTCTACAACCATCACAGTTGACAACATGACTCGACTGGAAACAGATATCCCAATCATCTTGTGCAAGTTGGAACGTATCTTTCCACCCAGCTTCTTCAACTCTATAGAACATCTACCTGTGCACCTTGCATATGAAGCAAAAGTGTGTGGTCCAGTTCAATACAGATGGATGTATCCATACGAGAGGTAATTTAATTAATTTCTCATACGATTCTTCAAATTATATGAACTTACGATTCTTAAAATTTAATCAGGTATCTTCGCACCTTGAAATTAAGCGTGGGTAACAAAGCATGTGTTGAAGCTTCGATTGCAAATGAATATTTAACTAGAGAGGCGTCAATGTTTTGTTCTCACTATTTCGAGGACCATGTTACGACAAGGATACACAATGTACCTCGTAATTACGATGGTCGGGAGGAAGTACACGAGTATGTCGAGGGCACTTTTTCCATATTTAAGGCGCCTGACAAACGATTAGGAAAGCCTAAGAAAAGATGGATTTTAGACGAGGAGAAAAAAGTTGCTCATACGTACGTGTTGTTGAATTGTGATGAGGTGCAGCCATATGTTCAGTAAGTCAATCCGACTAAAATGTTTGTCAATCAAATACTTAGTGTTGACATGTCTTATTAATCTTATATCTATCGTACGTAGGCTATTCATGCAACAACTTCAAGTTCTTCAACCAAATCTCTCGACCGCTGAATTAGATTTAAGACTACAAGATGGATTTGCGTCGTGGTTTGAAGACATTGTAAGTTATCTTAAAATAACGATAAATTGCGTCGTGGTCCCATCATTGGTTAGAAATTCTCACATTCATTCGGCTTATATATATATATAGGTGAAGATAAATCGCGTCGAGAACAGGTTTTTATACGATCTTTCGGCCGGTCCGTCTGGTCAAGTTCTTACGTACGTAGGGTATTACGTGAACGGGTACAAATTCCACACCATGGCTTATGGTGCATCTAGAGCAACATCAAACAGTGGGGTTTGTATCAAGGGAAAAAACTATGACGCGGATGAGGAAGATTTCTATGGGAAACTCGAGGAAGTAGTCGAATTGGACTATCAGGGGTACCACGAGAAGAAAGTGGTTTTGTTCAAGTGTCAGTAGTTTGATCCCTCAAACAATGGGACAAAAGTTCATCCTAACTACAAGCTCGTGGAGCTTAATCAGAGGCGATCTTACGGCCGATACGATCCATTCGTACTAGCACGTCAAGCCATACAAGTCTACCATTGTCCATACCCCGGATCCCGTACTGATTGGATATTTGTCTGCAAAGTCAAACCGAGATACTTGGTGGATGCAAAAGATACTACTGAAGATGAAGTTCCCGCGTGGCAAGAGGATAACATAGAGACTCAAATGATTGTGCAAGTAGATGATGATCCTGTCATGTTAACTGATGACACCGGTACAATGATGAAAATGGCAGAGTATGAAGAAGACGGAGAAGAAGACGACGAAGATGAAGCTGAAGATGAAGATGATGAAGATGAATGATGTTGTTAATTGTTAGTCGATGTTATCTAAATATTAATTGTTAGACAATGTTATCTAAATATTAATTCCTTAATTATATTCCTTATTTATATTTTAGTGTTAATCGTTACAGTGATGTTCATATATAATGTTTTTTAATTGTTACAATGTTCAATGTTAATAATGTTTTAATGTTCATTTTGATAGATGAGTGGTCGTCGACATGGTTCTGGATATGGCTCTGGTCAGGGTTCTTCTGGACATGGGCGAGGTAGAGGTAGAGGTAGAGGTAGAGGTAGAGGAGAGTCGGTGGATGAGACACCGACTGTGCAGATACCACAGGGTTTGTATATGCCCGATATGACTGGGATAATGTTGCCCCAGATGCCCGGAATGAACCCTAATTCCTATTACACTCAGGTGCCTCAGTTGCCTCATATGGTTCCACATCCACATGAACAATCCCCTCCACCGATACATTCGCCAGTTAGACATCCGTCTGTCGGGACACAGGCCAGCATGTCGACTGATGCACCCGACAGTCGCATCCGACTGTTTATCTACCGGGATACGTAAGTATATTATATTTAAATTTCATTAGACGTATGTATAACATGTTTATTAATAATTTTTTATTTATTATAAAATACGTGTAACAGGTTGATGCCTTCAAATTTAATTTCGAGGACGATCAGATCGATAATGTACCGGAATATGGAGCTTGGTGCACATGCCTGGGCTATGGTATCACCCGGCACGGTACAGCGGTGGTGGGATACATTCCAGGTATAAAATAACTTTACATTTTGTTATATTACTTCGTTAATTAATTTTTTTTTGCAGACCGAGGTCAGGTGGGACCCTGAAGCCACATCTTCTACAGAGGTGTACAGACTCTTTCTTGAAAGAGCTGCAACTCGGTACACTAACATGTTATCAAAAATCAAGAAAGCGTGGGTGAGGGATAACAAGAGGCCGAGGTGGGATGTGAATGTTTGGAACGACTTAGTTCGTCAATGGAACAATCCTGAAACAATTAAGAAGAGCGAGCAGGCTCGTAAGAACCGCTTATCCGAGCCTGGAGGTCCGGGTACTGGCCATGGTACTCATAAAGGCGGAGCTCGTGGAGCAGCAGAGGTCGCACGGCACATTGTAAGTATTTGTGGTCAATTATATATAATTAATTTTAGTTAATTATTTAGTTTATTTATTCGTATATGTCTTCGATTCAAAATACAGGAGGAGAGGATGGGACGCCCTGCATACGACTGGGAGATAGTTGAATATTACCACCGTTACGAAAATGGGACATACACTTGTGGCTATATGGGTGATATACTTGTAAGTGTGTACATATATATATATATACATTACATTATATAACAAATATATATTTAATTGTACTTGAAAATGTATTAACCCACTTTTAAATGTGCACGTATAGGACCAGATACATGACGAGTTCACCAATAATACTACAAGAGATCCGTCAGATGAACCTAGTTCAGAGGATGGTTCCCAGGCCCCACCTATACCCGATATGTCTGAACTGTACGTGAAGAAGGTCGGCAGGTCTCATGGACGTGTTAGGGGCCTTGGACAAGTAGGCAAGAACAGACGGGTCTCCTCCGGTCCTGGCGAGACGTCAAGTGGTACGACTTATGGACAATTCACCCAGGAAGACATAAACAATGCTATTGCTGAAGAACGGAGAGTCAATGAAGATAGAGAGCAGCACTTACTGGAACAAATGCGGCAGCAGGAGGAGCGCTTACGCAAGGAGTTTCAGGACCAGCTTGCATTGATGATGGGACAGATGGGTGAGATGGGTGGGGAGCCGAGGCCGCCGAGGCCGTCGGGGGCGTCGCACAACGTTCATGATAGTAGCCAGGTTCAGGATCGGGATGATACTGAGGATGATGGTGGTGGTGATGAGGAGTGATACATTTTTATATTACTTTGTTACGTGTGATGTTATTATATTACATTGACGTTGATGATTAATTTTTATTTTAATTGACGTGAACATGCTAATTATGATTATAATTAATGTTGTTTGTGATATGATGTTATTTTAATTGAAAATGAACTAGAGAATAATTTTATAATAGATGAAAATATTTTTAATTATATGGATAAGTGAATTCATATTTTTAAATGGATAAGTGAAAATAATTATATATATTTAATGTTGTGAATTGAAAACTAGAATGAATTTAAATGATGTGATTAGAATAAATTTAAATGTATAAGTGAAAATAATTATATTCAATGTTGTATGTAATTATAATGTTGTGAAATAAAAAATTAGAATGAATTTAAATGTTGTAAATTGAGGATTAGAATAAATTTAAATAGTGTGAATTGATACCGTAAATAAATTATTTAATTTGAAAAACATAATTTAGTTAATTTGAAAAACATAATTTAGAAATAATTATGATATGCTTTGATAAATAATTTAATAAGCAACAATTAAAGTTAGAATGGATTGAATTAATTAAAGAATTAAAAACTCAAATTAAATTGAATATATATTAATTGCATTCACAACATGTCGACTAAAAGCTCCTAGCCTAAACGGCACACAGGGGGCGCTCAAAAGCCTTCGAGACCGCGAGGTCCCGAGTTCGAACCCCAGAATTCGCGAAAATGTGCAGATTTCCGAAAAATGGGGTGGCCCAGCGGTGGCGCGAAAATGTGCAGATTTCCGAAAAATGGGGTGGCCCAGCGGTGGGGGGTGGGTGTTGGTGGCCTATCGACCTGGGTTCGAAACCCAGATTCATCTTTTTTAAATTTTAATAAAAAGGCATCGGCAAAATGGCATCGGCAGTGGGCCCGATGCCATTTGGTAACGGCAGTGGCCCCGATGCCATTTGGTAACGGCGCTTGCCCCGATGCGAAATGGCATCGGCTGTCCCCGATGCAAAATGGCATCGGCAGTGGGCCCCGATGCCATTTAAATGGCATCGACCATATTGGCATCGGCACACTGCCGTCCCCTTTGTCGTTGCCTTCATCTTTGGGGACGGCAGATCCGATGCCTTCCCCGATGCCATTTTCAAATTATTTTGTAGTGTGAGTATAAAACTCAAAGAAATGAGCATAGAACTCTAAAAATTCGAATCAAGATGAAATCGAATTCAAAATTCACGAGCATAGAACCCGTAAATAAGAAATCTCGAAAAGAAAAAAAATAGGATAGAAATCCAAATCCATCAAAGATTTGGCAGAAATGAGTATAAAAGTCAAGAAAATTTAAGAAATTAGTATATAACTCGAGAAAATTCAAGATTTGATAGAAATGCGTATAGAACTCAAAAGATTCATTCAAATCGAATTGAGGAAACGTACCTAGATCGACAAACTTGTTTAATCGATCATAAATTAGTCGATACACAACTCTGATACCATGTGAAATTTCATAACAAGAAGGAATTGGATAGAGTGTATATTTAGAGAATTGAGAAATATATAATTCATATTGAATAGTAAATGAAAATTGAATTGTGAATTAGATGATCATCACTCCTCTTACAAGAGAGAGAGGTTATAACTACTAAACTAGAAGTTACAACTAGAATAACTACTCTAACTAATACTCTTTCATTTGTTGGCTTGACTTGTTGTTATTCTTCACATTAAACCTTCTCTTTATAAGAGGAGTGATGATCATCTAATTCACAATTCAATTTTCATTTGTTAGCTTGACTTGTTGTTATTCTTCCCAATAGATATAGGTACCATTTTAAAAAACAACAAAACTTATTCTGTATACAGAAACACAAACATTTGAACACTGTTAAACGCACTTGTGAATTTAGTACGCAATCGAGCATGTTTAATTCAGCCATTTCAACAAACAGTTAAAAGCTGTGATTGAAATTGGAAAGTGAAAAGATGTTGAATAAATAAAGGCGTTTGGGAATTGGGCTTTGAGACTTGGAAGATTCGTATAGTCCCTTCCATTTCCACTTTATGACAAAATAAGATAGAAACAAAAAAAAAGGTAATGCTGAGATCATAAGTTGTTTACCCATTATATCCCGGTCAATACTAACAAGGGGCGGACCCAGGATCCATGGTTAGGGGGGGCCGCATATTTTTTAGTGATCAGGTTTCTCAAATGCATATTATTATGTTTTAATTTATTAGACTAACTAATTTTATATACATCTAGTATTAATTGAAAAAAATGAACACTCAAATTATGGAATAATGAATATATTAATTATTTATTTTATTAAATGTTATTTAAAATTAAAAAATTATCAAATTCAATTATTAATCCATTTTTTAAGGGTTAAGTATTTTTTATTTATATAATACTACTAAATGAGTTAATTGTAAATATATTTTAAAAACACTAAAGTAATAACAAAAGTAATGTTTTTTTATCAATAATAGTTTCAAACATAAAAAATATAATTATTTTAAAATTAGTTATATAATTAAAATACGAACAAAATAATCATTTTTATATATTAGTACTAAAAGTAAATAAGAATTTTTTTAGCCGACTTTAACAATAAACTCACTGCGAAAATAATATATTGACTTAATTTATAATTAATTTTATCACAAATTCTACTTAATTTTTTTTAAAAAAAATTAAAAAAATTAAAATTTAAAAAATATATATAGGGGTTGGGGGGGGGGGGGGGCAGGGCCCCCCTTGGGCTTAACGTGGGTTCGCCCCTGATACTAACTACAGCCCCTTCCTTCTTCACAGTGTCTATATGTATCCTCTATCCACTCTCATTTTCCTTATTTTCACTTTGTTTCCCCCGTTATCAATTTCACCAGGGTCTTTGGAGTCAAGCTCATCCTCTTACCACAGACATGCACATTCGGTATTTCCACACTTTTAGAGAGGCCAACCAGGCGGCTGCTGACGCAGTGGCCAAGACGAAGATCAACTGCATTTGGAGGGGATATCATCCAGATTTCTTACTTACTTTCTTGCATAAAGATTTGTATAACGTCTTTTACACGCATTGATTGTTAGAGGAGTTTACCTTTTTCCTTAGCCTAGGTTTTGTCCCTAAGAAGGGTTTTCCCAGACAAGGTTTTAATGGCACTCCGGCCTCTGGCTCGACTTGTGAGCTTATGGTTTTAGGTTTTCTTTTTTCTTTTATATTTCATACCTTTTTATTGTCAATTTCACCAGCCGGATTTCGGTTTCACCCCACTCATCACTCAATACCTCTACAAGAAACTTCTCCGCAACTGCTATTGGAGAAGTCAACATGAACCGAATCTTGAAAATGTCAAAACTTCTCCATATGACGTATATACGTGTGAATTCTTGTGTCAAATGGGATAGGAAGCTGGACAGAGACAGTTTAGGAGTATTAAATTTTTTTATCCTTAGTGGAGAGGGAAAGAACATATATCATTTCAAGGCTACGGATGACATAAGTGATTTTGTAGTGAAAATGTCCTTGTTTAGGTGCATTCGAAATATGGCTATGCACCTAAACAATTTTAGTAAAACATACATAGTTACAGGCAACAATTATAGTAAAATATACACAATTACAGGACTGCACGTGATCGTCATGCATGCCTTTCTGAAAGAATTGATTCAAATGCAATATTTAATTTGTCGTTTAAAAATGAATGGTAATGAATACACAACATGGTTTGAATAGTTTGATTTGTTATTGACAGTTTAAAATCCAATTTACTTTGAGTTCTGTTTTAGAGAGATTGATATTGTAATTCAATTTAATGTTGATTGTTTAAAATCTTATATATATGTTATCGGTTTCCTGTTTCAATTTTGTTTTGGAGGGATGAAGTTAAATATAAATTTATTGTTTTTCAGGTCTTGCACTGATTAGATATACCTATAATTCACAAATCGATCTACCGATCTAGGTTCTATTATTGTAGGTAGGGTAGAGGTACCTATTCTAGTACTAAAGGTAAAGACCGGTAATTGTTCTCTATATAATTGTCTCCGTATCAATCATGAGAATCATCTTAGTTAAAATTTTTGTAACTACGAAGCTAATCTCGTGATAAGCCAGAAGACCGATACGAGGATTAGTGAGTATTTGAAGAAGGAACTAATTATTCCTAGAGCTGAATGATAGATTCCCTTATTTGCACCTGAACACTAGAAAGGCGTTAAGAGATATTTTACAATTTGTGGTGGACATGCACGAACGTGGTTTAGTACTCGATTCCTTTTTCGTTGAAAATTTGTACATGGCAGAGGACACAATAAAATTTGCCCATGTATATCTAACCCACATCTCAAAAAATCAATTGGAAAAGGCTAAGACTGAGAATTTAAAAAACGTGGATTGTACACCTGCTCAAGAAACAAGTAATGACTGAGAATTTAAAAAACGTGGATTGGACACCTGCTCAAGAAATAAGTAATCTTTCTGGATTTGTTGGACTTCTTAGAAAGAATTTAGAAACCTGAAATTGATGCACTTACAGTCCAAACCCATTTATGCTATTTGGCTTTAATGCCACCGATTGATGTAGTTAGGTTTTTTTTACCAACATTGGATCGTCCATTTTGTATCCTTAGATGATGGTTGCGCTCCATCTGACGTATATACGTGCGAATTCTTGTGTCAATTGGGATAGGAAACTGGACAGAGACAGTTTTGAAGTGTTAACATTTTTTATCCTTAGTGGAGATGGAAAAAATATATATCATTTTAAGGCTACGAATGACATAAGTGATTTTGAAGTGAAAATGTCCTTGTTTAGGTGCATTCGAAATATGGTTGTACACCTAAACAATTTTAGTAAAACATACACAATTACAGACAACAGTTTTAGTAAAACATACACAATTACAGGACTGTAGGTGATCGTCATGCATGCCTTTCTGAAAGAATTGATTTAGATGCAAGATTTAATTTGTCGTTTAAAAATGAATGGTATTGAATACACAACATGGTTTAAATAGTTTGATTTGTTATTGACAGTTTAAAATCCGATTTACTTTGAGTTCTGTTTTAGAGGAATTACTATTGTAATTCGATTTATGGTTGATTGTTTAAAATCTTATATACTCCCTCCGTCCCATAGGAACTTGCACACCTGGGATGGCACACAATTTAAGAAATGTGTAAGAAAAGGTGTAATGAGTGATGTTTTGAGGGGTAGTTTTGTAAAGTTTTATGAATAAAGTAAAGTAAAAAGTAGATTGAGTGTGAAAAAGTAATGACATATGGGTAAATAAGTGTATATTTTGAGGGTGGGAGTTATGAAGATATTTCCGTTTATGGAGTGTGCAAATTGGTATGGGATATCCATTTATAAAAAGTGTGTAAATTCCTGTGCGACGGAGGGAATATATGTTATCGGTTTCCTGTTTCAATTTGTTTTGGAGGGATAAAGTTAAATATAAATTGATTGTTTTTCAGGTCTTGCACTAATTAGATATACCTATACTCCACAAACCGATCTAGGTTATATTATTATTGGTAGGGTAGAGGTACCTATTCTAGTACTAAAGGTAAAAACCGGTAATTGTTCTCTATATAATTGTCTCCGTATCAATCATGAGAATCATCTTAGTTAAAAATTTTGTAACTAGAAGCTAATCTCGTGATAAACCAGAAGGCCGATACGAGGATTAGTGAGTATTTGAAGAAGGAACTAACTATTCCTAGAGCTGAATGATAGATTCCCTTATTTGCACCTGAACACTAGAAAGGCGTTTAGAGAGATTTTACAATTTGTGGTGGACATGCACGAACGTGGTTTAGTACTCGATTCCTTTTTCGTTGAAAATTTGTACATGACAGAGGACACAGTAAAATTTGCCAATGTAGGTCTTACCCACATCTCAAAAAATCAATTGCAAAAGGCTAAGACTGAGAATTTAAAATACGTGGATTGTACACCTGCTCAAGAAACAAGTAATCTTTCTGGATTTGTTGGACTTCTTAGAAAAAATTTAGAAACCTGAAATTGATGCACTTACAGTCCAAACCTATTTATGCTATTTGGTTTTATTGCCACCGATTTCTGTAGTAAGGTTTTTTTTACCAACATTGGATCGTCCATTTTGTATCCTTAGATGATGGTTGCGCTCCATCTGACGTATATACGTGCGAATTCTTGTGTCAATTGGGATAGGAAACTGGACAAAGACGGTTTTGGAGTGTTAAAATTTGTTATCCTTAGTGGAGATGGAAAAAACATATATCATTTTAAGGCAACGAATGACATAAGTGATTTTGAAGTGATAATGTCCTTGTTTAGGTGCATTCGATATATGGTTGTACACCTAAACAATTTTAGTAAAACATACACAATTACAAACAACAATTTTAGTAAAACATACACAATTACAGGACTGCAGGTGATCGTCATGCATGCCTTTCTAAAAGAATTGATTTAGATGCAAGATTTAATTTGTCGTTTAAAAATGAATGGTATTGAATACGCAACATGGTTTAAATAGTTTGATTTGTTATTGACAGTTTAAAATCCGATTTACTTTGAGTTCTGTTTTAGAGGAATTACTAGTGTAATTCGATTTATGGTTGATTGTTTAAAATCTTATATACTCCCTCCGTCCCATAGGAACTTGCACACCTGGGATGGCACACAATTTAAGAAATGTGTAAGAAAAGGTGTAATGAGTGATGTTTTGAGGGGTAGTTTTGTAAAGTTTTATGAATAAAGTAAAGTAAAAAGTAGATTGAGTGTGAACAAGTAATGACATATGCGTAAATAAGTGTATATTTTGAGGGTGGGAGTTATGAAGATATTTTCGTTTATGGAGTGTGCAAATTGGTATGGGACATCCATTTATAAAAAGTGTGCAAATTCCTGTGGGACGAAGGGAATATATGTTATCGGTTTCCTGTTTCAATTTTGTTTTGGAGGGATAAAGTTAAATTTAAATTGATTGTTTTCCAGGTCTTGCAGTAATTAGATATACCTATAATCCACAAACCGATCTAGGTTATATTATTGTAGGTAGGGTAGAGGTACCTATTCTAGTACTAAAGGTAAAAACCGGTAATTGTTCTCTATATAATTGTCTCCGTATCAATCATGAGAATCATCTTAGTTAAAAATTTTGTAACTAGAAGCTAATCTCGTGATAAACCAGAAGGCCGATACGAGGATTAGTGAGTATTTGAAGAAGGAACTAACTATTCCTAGAGCTGAATGATAGATTCCCTTATTTGCACCTGAACACTAGAAAGGCGTTTAGAGAGATTTTACAATTTGTGGTGGACATGCACGAACGTGGTTTAGTACTCGATTCCTTTTTCGTTGAAAATTTGTACATGACAGAGGACACAGTAAAATTTTCCAATGTAGGTCTTACCCACATCTCAAAAAATCAATTGCAAAAGGCTAAGACTGAGAATTTAAAATACGTGGATTGTACACCTGCTCAAGAAACAAGTAATCTTTCTAGATTTGTTGGACTTCTTAGAAAAAATTTAGAAACCTGAAATTGATGCACTTACAGTCCAAACCTATTTATGCTATTTGGTTTTATTGCCACCGATTTCTGTAGTAAGGTTTTTTTTACCAACATTGGATCGTCCATTTTGTATCCTTAGATGATGGTTGCGCTCCATCTGACGTATATACGTGCGAATTCTTGTGTCAATTGGGATAGGAAACTGGACAAAGACGGTTTTGGAGTGTTAAAATTTGTTATCCTTAGTGGAGATGGAAAAAACATATATCATTTTAAGGCAACGAATGACATAAGTGATTTTGAAGTGATAATGTCCTTGTTTAGGTGCATTCGATATATGGTTGTACACCTAAACAATTTTAGTAAAACATACACAATTACAAACAACAATTTTAGTAAAACATACACAATTACAGGACTGCAGGTGATCGTCATGCATGCCTTTCTAAAAGAATTGATTTAGATGCAAGATTTAATTTGTCGTTTAAAAATGAATGGTATTGAATACGCAACATGGTTTAAATAGTTTGATTTGTTATTGACAGTTTAAAATCCGATTTACTTTGAGTTCTGTTTTAGAGGAATTACTAGTGTAATTCGATTTATGGTTGATTGTTTAAAATCTTATATACTCCCTCCGTCCCATAGGAACTTGCACACCTGGGATGGCACACAATTTAAGAAATGTGTAAGAAAAGGTGTAATGAGTGATGTTTTGAGGGGTAGTTTTGTAAAGTTTTATGAATAAAGTAAAGTAAAAAGTAGATTGAGTGTGAACAAGTAATGACATATGCGTAAATAAGTGTATATTTTGAGGGTGGGAGTTATGAAGATATTTTCGTTTATGGAGTGTGCAAATTGGTATGGGACATCCATTTATAAAAAGTGTGCAAATTCCTGTGGGACGAAGGGAATATATGTTATCGGTTTCCTGTTTCAATTTTGTTTTGGAGGGATAAAGTTAAATTTAAATTGATTGTTTTCCAGGTCTTGCAGTAATTAGATATACCTATAATCCACAAACCGATCTAGGTTATATTATTGTAGGTAGGGTAGAGGTACCTATTCTAGTACTAAAGGTAAAAACCGGTAATTGTTCTCTATATAATTGTCTCCGTATCAATCATGAGAATCATCTTAGTTAAAAATTTTGTTTCTAGAAGCTAATCTCGTGATAAACCAGAAGGCCGATACGAGGATTAGTGAGTATTTGAAGAAGGAACTAACTATTCCTAGAGCTGAATGATAGATTCCCGTATTTGCATCTGAACACTAGAAAGGCGTTTAAAGAGATTTTACAATTTGTGGTGGACATGCACGAACGTGGTTTAGTACTCGATTCCTTTTTCGTTGAAAATTTGTACATGACAGAGGACACAGTAAAATTTGCCAATGTAGGTCTTACCCACATCTCAAAAAATCAATTGCAAAAGGCTAAGACTGAGAATTTAAAAAACGTGGATTGTACACTTGCTCAAGAAACAAGTAATCTTTCTGGATTTGTTGGACTTCTTAGAAAAAATTTAGAAACCTGAAATTGATGCACTTACAGTCCAAACCCATTTATGCTATTTGGCTTTATTGCCACCGATTGCTGTAGTTAGGTTTTTTTACCAACATTGGATCGTCCATTTTGTATCCTTAGATGATGGTTGCGCTCCATCTGACGTATATACGTGCGAATTCTTGTGTCAATTGGGATAGGAAACTGGACAAAGACGGTTTTGGAGTGTTAAAATTTTTTATCCTTAGTGGAGATGGAAAAAATATATATCTTTTTAAGGCTACGAATGACATAAGTGATCTTGAAGTGAAAATGTCCTTGTTTAGGTGCATTCGAAATATGGTTGTACACCTAAACAATTTTAGTAAAACATACACAATTACAGACAACAATTTTAGTAAAACATACACAATTACAGGACTGCAGGTGATCGTCATGCATGCCTTTCTGAAAGAATTGATTTAGATGCAAGATTTAATTTGTCATTTAAAAATGAATGGTATTGAATACACAACATGGTTTAAATAGTTTGATTTGTTATTGACAACTTAAAATCCGATTTACTTTGAGTTCTGTTTTAGAAGAATTACTATTGTAATTAGATTTCTGGTTGATTGTTTAAAATCTTATATACTCCCTCCGTCCCATAGGAACTTGCACACCTGGGATGGCACACAATTTAAGAAATGTGTAAGAAAAGGTATAATGAATGATGTTTTGAGGGGTAGTTTTGTAAAGTTTTATGAATAAAGTAAAGTAAAAAGTAGATTGAGTGTGAAAAAGTAATGACATATGGGTAAATAAGTGTATATTTTGAGGGTGGGAGTTATGAAGATATTTCAGTTTAAGGAGTGTGCAAATTGGTATGGGACATCCATTTATAAAAAGTGTGCAAATTCCTGTGGGACGGAGGGAATATATGTTATCGGTTTCCTGTTTCAATTTGTTTTGGAGGGATAAAGTTAAATATAAATTGATTGTTTTTCAGGTCTTGCACTAATTAGATATACCTATAATCCACAAACCGATGACATATGGGTAAATAAGTGTATATTTTGAGGGTGGGAGTTATGAAGATATTTCAGTTTATGGAGTGTGCAAATTGGTATGGGACATCCATTTATAAAAAGTGTGCAAATTCCTGTGGGACGGAGGGAATATATGTTATCGGTTTCCTGTTTCAATTTGTTTTGGAGGGATAAAGTTGAATATAAATTGATTGTTTTTCAGGTCTTGCACTAATTAGATATACCTATAATCCACAAACCGATCTAGGTTATATTATTGTAGGTAGGGTAGAGGTACCTATTCTAGTACTAAAGGTAAAAACCGGTAATTGTTCTTTATATAATTGTCTCCGTATCAATCATGAGAATCATCTTAGTTAAAAATTTTGTAACTAGAAGCTAATCTCGTGATAAACCAGAAGGACGATACGAGGATTAGTGAGTATTTGAAGAAGGAACTAACTATTCCTAGAGCTGAATGATAGATTCCCTTATTTGCACCTGAACACTAGAAAGGCGTTTAAAGAGATTTTACAATTTGTGGTGGACATGCACGAACGTGGTTTAGTACTCGATTCCTTTTTCGTTGAAAATTTGTACATGACAGAGGACACAGTAAAATTTGCCAATGTAGGTCTTACCCACATCTCAAAAAATCAATTGCAAAAGGCTAAGACTGAGAATTTAAAAAACGTGGATTGTACACCTGCTCAAGAAACAAGTAATCTTTCTGGATTTGTTGGTCTTCTTAGAAAAAATTTAGAAACCTGAAATTGATGCACTTACAGTCCAAACCATTTATGCTATTTGGCTTTATTGCCACCGATTGCTGTAGTTAGGTTTTTTTTACCAACATTGGATCGTCCATTTTGTATCCTTAGATGATGGTTGCGCTCCATATGACGTATATACGTGCGAATTCTTGTGTCAATTGGGATAGGAAACTGGACAGAGACGGTTTGGAGTGTTAAAATTTTTTATCCTTAGTGGAGATGGAAAAAATATATATCATTTTAAGGCTACGAATGACATAAGTGATTTTGAAGTGAAAATGTCCTTGTTTAGGTGCATTCTAAATATGGTTGTACACCTAAACAATTTTAGTAAAACATACACAATTACAGACAACAATTTTAGTAAAACATACACAATTACAGGACTCCAGGTGATCGTCATGCATGCCTTTCTGAAAGAATTGATTTAGATGCAAGATTTAATTTGTCGTTTAAAAATGAATGGTATTGAATACACAACATGGTTTAAATAGTTTGATTTGTTATTGACAGTTTAAAATCCGATTTACTTTGAGTTATGTTTTAGAGGAATTACTATTGTAATTAGATTTATGGTTGATTGTTTAAAATCTTATATACTCCCTCCGTCCAATAGGAACTTGCACACCTGGGATGGCACACAATTTAAGAAATGTGTAAGAAAAGGTGTAATGAGTGATGTTTTGAGGGGTAGTTTTGTAAAGTTTTACGAATAAAGTAAAGTAAAAAGTAGATTGAGTGTGAAAAAGTAATGACATATGGGTAAATAAGTGTATATTTTGAGGGTGAGAGTTATGAAGATATTTCAGTTTATGGAGTGTGCAAATTGGTATGGGACATCCATTTATAAAAAGTGTGCAAATTCCTGTGGGACGGAGGGAATATATGTTATCGGTTTCCTGTTTCAATTTGTTTTGGAGGGATAAAATTAAATATAAATTGATTGTTTTTCAGGTCTTGCACTAATTAGATATACCTATAATCCACAAACCGATCTAGGTTATATTATTGTAGGTAGGGTAGAGGTACCTATTCTAGTAGTAAAGGTAAAAACCGGTAATTGTTCTCTATATAATTGTCTCCGTATCAATCATGAGAATCATCTTAGTTAAAAATTTTGTAACTAGAAGCTAATCTCGTGATAAACCAGAAGGCCGATACGAGGATTAGTGAGTATTTGAAGAAGGAACTAACTATTCCTAGAGCTGAATGATAGATTCCCTTATTTGCACCTGAACACTAGAAAGGCGTTTAAAGAGATTTTACAATTTGTGGTGGACATGCACGAACGTGGTTTAGTACTCGATTCCTTTTTCGTTGAAAATTTGTACATGACAGAGGACACAGTAAAATTTGCCAATGTAGGTCTTACCCACATCTCAAAAAATCAATTGCAAAAGGCTAAGACTGAGAATTTAAAAAATGTGGATTGTACACCTGCTCAAGAAACAAGTAATCTTTCTGGATTTGTTGGTCTTCTTAGAAAAAATTTAGAAACCTGAAATTGATGCACTTACAGTCCAAACCATTTATGCTATTTGGCTTTATTGCCACCGATTGCTGTAGTTAGGTTTTTTTTACCAACATTGGATCGTCCATTTTGTATCCTTAGATGATGGTTGCGCTCCATAT
Source organism: Galeopsis tetrahit (assembly GCA_963675135.1). NCBI lineage: Eukaryota > Viridiplantae > Streptophyta > Magnoliopsida > Lamiales > Lamiaceae > Galeopsis > Galeopsis tetrahit. The sequence continues at coordinate 43,017,713 of OY776120.1, forward strand.
GACGTATATACGTGCGAATTCTTGTGTCAATTGGGATAGGAAACTGGACAGAGACGGTTTGGAGTGTTAAAATTTTTTATCCTTAGTGGAGATGGAAAAAATATATATCATTTTAAGGCTACGAATGACATAAGTGATTTTGAAGTGAAAATGTCCTTGTTTAGGTGCATTCTAAATATGGTTGTACACCTAAACAATTTTAGTAAAACATACACAATTACAGACAACAATTTTAGTAAAACATACACAATTACAGGACTCCAGGTGATCGTCATGCATGCCTTTCTGAAAGAATTGATTTAGATGCAAGATTTAATTTGTCGTTTAAAAATGAATGGTATTGAATACACAACATGGTTTAAATAGTTTGATTTGTTATTGACAGTTTAAAATCCGATTTACTTTGAGTTATGTTTTAGAGGAATTACTATTGTAATTAGATTTATGGTTGATTGTTTAAAATCTTATATACTCCCTCCGTCCAATAGGAACTTGCACACCTGGGATGGCACACAATTTAAGAAATGTGTAAGAAAAGGTGTAATGAGTGATGTTTTGAGGGGTAGTTTTGTAAAGTTTTACGAATAAAGTAAAGTAAAAAGTAGATTGAGTGTGAAAAAGTAATGACATATGGGTAAATAAGTGTATATTTTGAGGGTGAGAGTTATGAAGATATTTCAGTTTATGGAGTGTGCAAATTGGTATGGGACATCCATTTATAAAAAGTGTGCAAATTCCTGTGGGACGGAGGGAATATATGTTATCGGTTTCCTGTTTCAATTTGTTTTGGAGGGATAAAATTAAATATAAATTGATTGTTTTTCAGGTCTTGCACTAATTAGATATACCTATAATCCACAAACCGATCTAGGTTATATTATTGTAGGTAGGGTAGAGGTACCTATTCTAGTAGTAAAGGTAAAAACCGGTAATTGTTCTCTATATAATTGTCTCCGTATCAATCATGAGAATCATCTTAGTTAAAAATTTTGTAACTAGAAGCTAATCTCGTGATAAACCAGAAGGCCGATACGAGGATTAGTGAGTATTTGAAGAAGGAACTAACTATTCCTAGAGCTGAATGATAGATTCCCTTATTTGCACCTGAACACTAGAAAGGCGTTTAAAGAGATTTTACAATTTGTGGTGGACATGCACGAACGTGGTTTAGTACTCGATTCCTTTTTCGTTGAAAATTTGTACATGACAGAGGACACAGTAAAATTTGCCAATGTAGGTCTTACCCACATCTCAAAAAATCAATTGCAAAAGGCTAAGACTGAGAATTTAAAAAACGTGGATTGTACACCTGCTCAAGAAACAAGTAATCTTTCCTGATTTGTTAGACTTCTTAGAAAGAATTTAGAAACCTGAAATTGATGCACTTACAGTCCAAACCCATTTATGCTATTTGGCTTTATTGCTACCGATTGCTGTAGTTAGGTTTTTTTTACCAACATTGGATCGTCCATTTTGTATCCTTAGATGATGGTTGCGCTCCATCTGACGTATATACGTGCGAATTCTTGTGTCAATTGGGATAGGAAACGGGACAGAGACGGTTTTGGAGTGTTAAAATTTGTTATCCTTAGTGGAGATGGAAAAAACATATATCATTTTAAGGCTACGAATGACATAAGTGATTTTGAAGTTATAATGTCCTTGTTTAGGTACATTCGAAATATGGTTGTACACCTAAACAATTTTAGTAAAACATACACAATTACAGACAACAATTTTAGTAAAACATACACAATTACAGGACTGCAGGTGATCGTCATGCATACCTTTCTGAAAGAATTGATTTAGATGCAAGATTTAATTTGTCGTTTAAAAATGAATGGTATTGAATAAGCAACATGGTTTAAATAATTTGATTTGTTATTGACAGTTTAAAATCCGATTTACTTTGAGTTATGTTTTAGAGGAATTACTAGTGTAATTCGATTTATGGTTGATTGTTTAAAATCTTATATACTCCCTCCGTCCCATAGGAACTTGCACACCTGGGATGGCACACAATTTAAGAAATGTGTAAGAAAAGGTGTAATGAGTGATGTTTTGAGGGGTAGTTTTGTAAAGTTTTATGAATAAAGTAAAGTAAAAAGTAGATTGAGTGTGAAAAAGTAATGACATATGGGTAAATAAGTGTATATTTTGAGGGTGGGAGTTATGAAGATATTTTCGTTTATGGAGTGTGCAAATTGGTATGGGACATCCATTTATAAAAAGTGTGTAAATTCCTGTGCGACGGAGGGAATATATGTTATCGATTTCCTGTTTCAATTTGTTTTGGAGGGATAAAGTTAAATATAAATTGATTGTTTTTCAGGTCTTGCACTAATTAGATATACCTATACTCCACAAAGCGATCTAGGTTATATTATTATAGGTAGGGTAGAGGTACCTATTCTAGTACTAAAGGTAAAAACCGGTAATTGTTCTCTATATAATTGTCTTCGTATCAATCATGAGAATCATCTTAGTTAAAAATTTTGTAACTAGAAGCTAATCTCGTGATAAACCAGAAGGCCGATACGAGGATTAGTGAGTATTTGAAGAAGGAACTAACTATTCCTAGAGCTAGACCTGTCAAGACGGGCCGGCGGGGCGGGACGGGCCAAAACCGCAAAAGCCCGCCATTTGGCGGGGCGGGGCGGGCCAGCCCGTTTGACAAGCGGGCTGCCAAAACCCCAACCCAACCCAAAAATAGGCGGGCCGCGGGTTTTGGCGGGCCAAACTTTTTTTTTTTTAAATATTTATTAAATTCATCAATATAGTTTATCTAACAAAGTAAATTAAATTAAGTAGTTATATCATCCTACAAAATATTAAACATAATCCATAAACATAAATAATTTAACTCCTAAAAAACACAAATTCAAATTTAACATCCATAAACCATATGCATAAAGTCTTCAAATTAAATACTCCAAAGTCCAAAGTCCAAACATGCAAACTTAAAATAAAGTTTCTTAAATTTAATCAATCAATACAACATCTTCATTTCCATGCTCGGTCTCGTTCTCATCCTCCAAAACATTAGACCCCACAGAATGTGATGAAGTTTGTTTAGAACTTGCACCACGGTCACAACCATCATCATCATCTATATACAAAATATGATAGTTAAAAAAACACTTATGTTAAAAGATAAAACCAAAACATAATTTAAAACTTACCATCACTATAGTCATGCAACCAATTACGAGTGCAAATTACCATTTGCAAATTATCCGAAAGCATTGAACTTCTATACTTGGTGAGCACACGACCCCCAATAGAAAATGCAGATTCGGATGCAACAGTGGTTATTGGGATAGCCAAAACATCACATGCCATTAATGCAAGTTCGGGATAACGATTCTTTTGAGCCTTCCAATGTTCCAAGACATCTAAATCCTCATAAAGTGTAAAATCATACTTTGGCTCCTCCAAATAGAGATCCAATTGAGATTTTCCCATAGATCTTGTAGTTTGACTATCAAGAGCTTTAAAATCCTACATTTGAAAATATGTTAAAAACAATATGTAAATTAAAGAATACAAATAAAAGTTAATAAAATAATAGCATGATACTTACATCAAAAAGCCTCTTGCCCAATGTTTTACTCCGTCCACTAGAACTTGATGGTGCAGTAGAAGGTGTGGAAGATGATTTTGAAGAATTTGACTTGCTCATATATTCTCCAAAAAGCTGATACAATTTATTTTTCACACATAACAACTTATCTTGACATTTTGTAAAATCGGGCTCAACTTTTGAATAGAGTTGTTCCAACAATTGAAGTTTCACTCGTGGGTCAAGGACAGCTCCAAGTGAAAGAATTGTACTATATTCACCCCAATACTTATCAAACTTTTCAACCATTTTTTTGCACATATCACTTATCGTCTTATCTTCATTCAATAAGTTGTCCTTCAACAAAACTTCAATCTTCCAAACTTGCATAAAGTACACATTTGAAGTAGGATAAGTAGAACCGGATATCAAGTTGGTAGTCTCATAAAATGGTTCAAGAAACTCACAAAGTTTTTCAGCCTTTTTCCATTGATCAGCCGTAGGACACCACTTATAAATCGTATCATGCACTTGTAATGAAGAAAAGGCCTTTTTGTACCTTAAGACACTATCCAACATCAAATATGTTGAATTCCAACGAGTGGGCACATCTAACCTCAAACCAACTCTAGTGTCAATGTTACCAACTAATCTCACACATTCTTCGAATTTTCTCATCCTACTTTCTGAACCTCTCACATACTTCACAGATTCTCTAATCTTTTTCAAAGCCTCGTCAGCCAATTTTAAACCATCTTGAACTATAAGATTCAATATATGAGCAGCACAACGAATATGAAAAAACTCACCATCACACAACAAACCATCATGCACCAACAGTTGTTCCTTCAAAATATTTTGCATCGAATCATTGCTTGATGCATTATCCAAAGTCAAAGAAAAAACCTTTTTATGAATCTCCCAATCTTGTAAACATTTGAGCACTTTTGCAGCCAAATCAACTCCACAATGTGGAGGAGGAAATTGATCAAAGTTAAGAATCTTATTATTCAATTTCCAATGTTCATCAACATAATGGGCTGTCAAACAAATATAAGCTTCACCATTGCATGCAGTCCACACATCTGAAGTTAAGCAAATTCTATTTGGAATAGTAGCCAAAACTTTCTTAAGTTTAGCTTTTTCTTTGAAATAGAGATTCTTAATATCAGAAACAATAGTATTCCTAGAAACACTATAAAATGTGGGACAAATATAGTTGTGAAAAGCCCTAAAACCTTTATATTCAACAAATTGAAACGGCGTATCATGCATAATCATGGCAGAAGCTAGTAACTCACGAGCAATCTTAGGATCCATTTTTTGATTTTTTAGCTTCCCATCCTGATCAATAAACATTTGTCCTACATCATGATACTTCAACATTGAACAACTTTCCATATGACGCCTTAAAGTAGAAGTTCCATAACTCTTACCCCCACCCTTATACAATTGGTTACATCCCTTACACTTATTGTAAGGTACATCACCAACCAATGTTTTTGTAAAAAAGTTCCAAACATCAGAATATGTCCTAGTGGTACCTTTCTTATCCGTAGTATTCTTATCTTCTGATGCAACTTCCGTTGGAGCTGTACTTTGACTATCCATTAATATTTCTGCAAAATATAGAATAATAATTAAAATAGGAATTACAGAATACAGATAATACACACTGGAATTTATAGATAATATCATAATACACTCATGTTAGGACATGGAAATTAATTGAATTAATCAATTAATTACAGATATACAGATACTGACTTACTGAGATACAATGCTATTTTAATTATTAGATTTAGTATCTATAAAATAAATGTTACAAGATGAATTAATGGTACCATCCCTAAAGTATAATATAATTACAGATTACAGTTTTTACAGATAATATCAATATATCATAAATTCATAATTATAGTAACAGATAATATGATAATACAGTTAATACTCATTAAAATGCAAAATAATTGAAAATACAATTTGACTTACTGAGATTTAGAGGAGGGGCGCAAGCGTCGCAGGAGGTGGGCAGTGGCCAGTGGGCACGTCGGGGGCGACTCGCGTCGCAGACTCGCAGGTGGGACGGCGCTGTCGGCGCAAGCGGCGCAGGTGGACGGCGTCGCGGCTCAGGTACGCGGTGGTTGGTGGAGATTGGAGAATGGAGATGGTGAGCAGTCGAGCAGATTTGGAAAAAGAGTAAAAGCGGCAGATTGAAAATGAATACAGTGCTACTGTGCTAGGGTTTACTTTTACATTCATTTAATATTTTATTTATTTTAATTATTTAATATTTTTTTAACATAAAAAAAAAAAAAAAAAAAAAGAAAAAGAAGGGCGGGCCAGCCCGCCAAAAACCGCCCCGCCCCGCCAAAAACCGCTGCCCAAACGGGCCGGACCGCCTGGGCCCGCCTCCTGGCGGGCTTAGAAAATTCTGGCCCAACCCACCATTTTTAGTGGCGGGGCGGGCTGGCCCAACGGGCCCAGCCCGTTTTGACGGCTCTACCTAGAGCTGAATGATAGATTCCCTTATTTGCACCTGAACACTAGAAAGGCGTTTAGAGAGATTTTACAATTTGTGGTGGACATGCACGAACGTGGTTTAGTACTCGATTCCTTTTTCGTTGAAAATTTGTACATGACAGAGGACATAGTAAAATTTGCCAATGTAGGTCTTACCCACATCTCAAAAAATCAATTGCAAAAGGCTAAGACTGAGAATTTAAAAAACGTGGATTGTACACCTGTTCAAGAAACAAGTAATCTTTCTGGATTTGTTGAACTTCTTAGAAAAAATTTAGAAACCTGAAATTGATGCACTTACAGTCCAAACCCATTTATGTTATTTGGCTTTATTGCCACCGATTGCTATAGTTAGGTTTTTTTTTACCAACATTGGATCGTCCATTTTGTATCCTTAGATGATGGTTGCGCTCCATCTGACGTATATACGTGCGAATTCTTGTGTCAATTGGGATAGGAAACTGGAGAGAGACGGTTTTGGAGTGTTAAATTTTTTTATCCTTAGTGGAGATGGAAAAAATATATATCATTTTAAGGCTACGAATGACATAAGTGATTTTGAAGTGAAAATGTCCTTGTTTAGGTGCATTCGAAATATGGTTGTACACCTAAACAATTTTAGTAAAACATACACAATTACAGACAACAATTTTAGTAAAACATACACAATTACAGGACTGCAGGTGATCGTCATGCATGCCTTTCTGAAAGAATTGATTTAGATGCAAGATTTAATTTGTCGTTTAAAAATGAATGGTATTGAATACACAACATGGTTTAAATAGTTTGATTTGTTATTGACAGTTTAAAATCCGATTTACTTTGAGTTCTATTTTAGAGGAATTACTAGTGTAATTCGATTTATGGTTGATTGTTTAAAATCTTATATACTCCCTCCGTCCCATAGGAACTTGCACACCTGGGATGGCACACAATTTAGGAAATGTGTAAGAAAAGGTGTAATGAGTGATGTTTTGAGGGGTAGTTTTGTAAAGTTTTATGAATAAAGTAAAGTAAAAAGTAGATTGAGTGTGAAAAAGTAATGACATATGGGTAAATAAGTGTATATTTTGAGGGTGGGAGTTATGAAGATATTTCAGTTTATGGAGTGTGCAAATTGGTATGGGACATCCATTTATAAAAAGTGTGCAAATTCTTGTGGGACGGAGGGAATATATGTTATCGGTTTCCTGTTTCAATTTGTTTTGGAGGGATAAAGTTAAATATAAATTGATTGTTTTTCATGTCTTGCACTAATTAGATATACCTATAATCCACAAACCGATCTAGGTTATATTATTGTAGGTAGGGTAGAGGTACCTATTCTAGTACAAAAGGTAAAAACCGGTAATTGTTCTCTATATAATTGTCTCCGTATCAATCATGAGAATCATCTTAGTTAAAAATTTTGTAACTAGAAGCTAATCTCGTGATAAACCAGAAGGCCGATACGAGGATTAGTGAGTATTTGAAGAAGGAACTAACTATTCCTAGAGCTGAATGATAGATTCCCTTATTTGCACCTGAAAACTAGAAAGGCGTTTAGAGAGATTTTACAATTTGTGGTGGACATGCACGAACGTGGTTTAGTACTCGATTCCTTTTTCGTTGAAAATTTGTACATGACAGAGGACATAGTAAAATTTGCCAATGTAGGTCTTACCCACATCTCAAAAAATCAATTGCAAAAGGCTAAGACTGAGAATTTAAAAAACGTGGATTGTACCCCTGTTCAAGAAACAAGTAATCTTTCTAGATTTGTTGAACTTCTTAGAAAAAATTTAGAAACCTAAAATTCATGCACTTACAGTCCAAATCCATTTATGCTATTTGCCTTTATTGCCACCGATTGCTATAGTTAGGTTTTTTTTTACCAACATTGGATCGTCCATTTTGTATCGATGATGGTTGCGCTCCATCTGACGTATATACGTGCGAATTCTTGTGTCAATTGGGATAGGAAACTGGACAGAGACGGTTTTGGAGTGTTAAAATTTTTTATCCTTAGTGGAGATGGAAAAAATATATATCATTTTAAGGCTACGAATGACATAAGTGATTTTGAAGTGAAAATGTCCTTGTTTACGTGCATTCGAAATATGGTTGTACACCTAAACAATTTTAGTAAAACATACACAATTACAGACAACAATTTTAGTAAAACATACACAATTACAAGACTGCAGGTGATCGTCATGCATGCCTTTCTGAAAGAATTGATTTAGATGCAAGATTTAATTTGTCGTTTAAAAATGAATGGTATTGAATACACAACATGGTTTAAATAGTTTGATTTGTTATTGACAGTTTAAAATCCGATTTACTTTGAGTTCTGTTTTAGAGGAATTACTAGTGTAATTCGATTTATGGTTGATTGTTTAAAATCTTATATACTCCCTCCGTCCCATAGGAACTTGCACACCTGGGATGGCACACAATTTAAGAAATGTGTAAGAAAAGGTGTAATGAGTGATGTTTTGAGGGGTAGTTTTGTAAAGTTTTATGAATAAAGTAAAGTAAAAAGTAAATTGAGTGTGAAAAAGTAATGACATATGGGTAAATAAGTGTATATTTTGAGGGTGGGAGTTATGAATATATTTCAGTTTATGGAGTACGTGTGCAAATTGGTATGGGACATCCATTTATAAAAAGTGTGCAAATTCCTGTGGGACGGAGGGAATATATGTTATCGGTTTCCTGTTTCCATTTGTTTTGGAGGGATAAAGTTAAATATAAATTGATTGTTTTTCAGGTCTTGCGCTAATTAGATATACCTATAATCCACAAACCGATCTAGGTTATATTATTGTAGGTAGGGTAGAGGTACCTATTCTAGTACAAAAGGTAAAAACCGGTAATTGTTCTCTATATAATTGTCTCCGTATCAATCATGAGAATCATCTTAGTTAAAAATTTTGTAACTAGAAGCTAATCTCGTGATAAACCAGAAGGCCGATACGAGGATTAGTGAGTATTTGAAGAAGGAACTAACTATTCCTAGAGCTGAATGATAGATTCCCTTATTTGCACCTGAACACTAGAAAGGCGTTTAGAGAGATTTTACAATTTGTGGTGGACATGCACGAACGTGGTTTAGTACTCGATTCCTTTTTCGTTGAAAATTTGTACATGACAGAGGACATAGTAAAATTTGGCAATGTAGGTCTTACCCACATCTCAAAAAATCAATTGCAAAAGGCTAAGACTGAGAATTTAAAAAACGTGGATTGTACACCTGCTCAAAAAACAAGTAATCTTTCTGGATTTTTGGACTTCTTAGAAAAAATTTAGAAACCTGAAATTGATGCACTTACAGTCCAAACCCGTTTATGCTATTTGGCTTTATTGCCACCGATTCTGTAGTTAGGTTTTTTTTACCAACATTGGATCGTCCATTTTGTATCCTTAGATGATGGTTGCGCTCAATCTGACGTATATACGTGCGAATTCTTGTGTCAATTGGGATAGAAACTGGACAAAGACAGTTTTGGAGTGTTAAAATTTGTTATCCTTAGTAGAGATGGAAAAAACATATATCATTTTAAGGCTACGAATGACATAAGTGATTTTGAAGTGATTATGTCCTTGTTTAGGTACATTCGAAATATGGTTGTACACCTAAACAATTTTAGTAAAACATACACAATTACAGACAACAATTTTAGTAAAACATACACAATTACAGGACTGCAGGTGATCGTCATGCATGCCTTTCTGAAAGAATTGATTTAGATGCAAGATTTAATTTGTCGTTTAAATATGAATGGTATTGAATACACAACATGGTTTAAATAGTTTGATTTGTTATTGACAGTTTAAAATTCGATTTACTTTGAGTTCTGTTTTAGAGGAATTACTATTGTAATTCGATTTATGGTTGATTGTTTAAAATCTTATATACTCCCTCCGTCCCATAGGAACTTGCACACCTGGGATGACACACAATTTAAGAAATGTGTAAGAAAAGGTGTAATGAGTGATGTTTTGAGGGGTAGTTTGTAAAGTTTTATGAATAAAGTAAAGTAAAAAGTAGATTGAGTGTGAAAAAGTAATGACATATGGGTAAATAAGTGTATATTTTGAGGGTGGGAGTTATGAAGATATTTCAGTTTATGGAGTGTGCAAATTGGTATGGGACATCCATTTATAAAAAGTGTGCAAATTCCTGTGGGACGGAGGGAATATATGTTATCGGTTTCCTGTTTCAATTTGTTTTGGAGGGATAAAGTTAAATATAAATTGATTGTTTTTCAGGTCTTGCACTAATTAGATATACCTATAATCCACAAACCGATCTAGGTTATATTATTGTAGGTAGGGTAGAGGTACCTATTCTAGTACTAAAGGTAAAAACCGGTAATTGTTCTCTATATAATTGTCTCCGTATCAATCATGAGAATCACCTTAGTTAAAATTTTTGTAACTAGAAGCTAATCTCGTGATAAACCAGAAGGCCGATACGAGGATTAGTGAGTATTTGAAGAAGGAACTAACTATTCCTAGAGCTGAATGATATATTCCCTTATTTGCACCTGAAAACTAGAAAGGCGTTTAGAGAGATTTTACAATTTGTGGTGGACATGCACGAACGTGGTTTAGTACTCGATTCCTTTTTCGTTGAAAATTTGTACATGACAGAGGACATAGTAAAATTTGCCAATGTAGGTCTTACCCACATCTCAAAAAATCAATTGCAAAAGGCTAAGACTGAGAATTTAAAAAACGTGGATTGTACCCCTGTTCAAGAAACAAGTAATCTTTCTAGATTTGTTGAACTTCTTAGAAAAAATTTAGAAACCTAAAATTCATGCACTTACAGTCCAAATCCATTTATGCTATTTGCCTTTATTGCCACCGATTGCTATAGTTAGGTTTTTTTTTACCAACATTGGATCGTCCATTTTGTATCGATGATGGTTGCGCTCCATCTGACGTATATACGTGCGAATTCTTGTGTCAATTGGGATAGGAAACTGGACAGAGACGGTTTTGGAGTGTTAAAATTTTTTATCCTTAGTGGAGATGGAAAAAATATATATCATTTTAAGGCTACGAATGACATAAGTGATTTTGAAGTGAAAATGTCCTTGTTTACGTGCATTCGAAATATGGTTGTACACCTAAACAATTTTAGTAAAACATACACAATTACAGACAACAATTTTAGTAAAACATACACAATTACAAGACTGCAGGTGATCGTCATGCATGCCTTTCTGAAAGAATTGATTTAGATGCAAGATTTAATTTGTCGTTTAAAAATGAATGGTATTGAATACACAACATGGTTTAAATAGTTTGATTTGTTATTGACAGTTTAAAATCCGATTTACTTTGAGTTCTGTTTTAGAGGAATTACTAGTGTAATTCGATTTATGGTTGATTGTTTAAAATCTTATATACTCCCTCCGTCCCATAGGAACTTGCACACCTGGGATGGCACACAATTTAAGAAATGTGTAAGAAAAGGTGTAATGAGTGATGTTTTGAGGGGTAGTTTTGTAAAGTTTTATGAATAAAGTAAAGTAAAAAGTAAATTGAGTGTGAAAAAGTAATGACATATGGGTAAATAAGTGTATATTTTGAGGGTGGGAGTTATGAATATATTTCAGTTTATGGAGTACGTGTGCAAATTGGTATGGGACATCCATTTATAAAAAGTGTGCAAATTCCTGTGGGACGGAGGGAATATATGTTATCGGTTTCCTGTTTCCATTTGTTTTGGAGGGATAAAGTTAAATATAAATTGATTGTTTTTCAGGTCTTGCGCTAATTAGATATACCTATAATCCACAAACCGATCTAGGTTATATTATTGTAGGTAGGGTAGAGGTACCTATTCTAGTACAAAAGGTAAAAACCGGTAATTGTTCTCTATATAATTGTCTCCGTATCAATCATGAGAATCATCTTAGTTAAAAATTTTGTAACTAGAAGCTAATCTCGTGATAAACCAGAAGGCCGATACGAGGATTAGTGAGTATTTGAAGAAGGAACTAACTATTCCTAGAGCTGAATGATAGATTCCCTTATTTGCACCTGAACACTAGAAAGGCGTTTAGAGAGATTTTACAATTTGTGGTGGACATGCACGAACGTGGTTTAGTACTCGATTCCTTTTTCGTTGAAAATTTGTACATGACAGAGGACATAGTAAAATTTGGCAATGTAGGTCTTACCCACATCTCAAAAAATCAATTGCAAAAGGCTAAGACTGAGAATTTAAAAAACGTGGATTGTACACCTGCTCAAAAAACAAGTAATCTTTCTGGATTTTTGGACTTCTTAGAAAAAATTTAGAAACCTGAAATTGATGCACTTACAGTCCAAACCCGTTTATGCTATTTGGCTTTATTGCCACCGATTCTGTAGTTAGGTTTTTTTTACCAACATTGGATCGTCCATTTTGTATCCTTAGATGATGGTTGCGCTCAATCTGACGTATATACGTGCGAATTCTTGTGTCAATTGGGATAGAAACTGGACAAAGACAGTTTTGGAGTGTTAAAATTTGTTATCCTTAGTAGAGATGGAAAAAACATATATCATTTTAAGGCTACGAATGACATAAGTGATTTTGAAGTGATTATGTCCTTGTTTAGGTACATTCGAAATATGGTTGTACACCTAAACAATTTTAGTAAAACATACACAATTACAGACAACAATTTTAGTAAAACATACACAATTACAGGACTGCAGGTGATCGTCATGCATGCCTTTCTGAAAGAATTGATTTAGATGCAAGATTTAATTTGTCGTTTAAATATGAATGGTATTGAATACACAACATGGTTTAAATAGTTTGATTTGTTATTGACAGTTTAAAATTCGATTTACTTTGAGTTCTGTTTTAGAGGAATTACTATTGTAATTCGATTTATGGTTGATTGTTTAAAATCTTATATACTCCCTCCGTCCCATAGGAACTTGCACACCTGGGATGACACACAATTTAAGAAATGTGTAAGAAAAGGTGTAATGAGTGATGTTTTGAGGGGTAGTTTGTAAAGTTTTATGAATAAAGTAAAGTAAAAAGTAGATTGAGTGTGAAAAAGTAATGACATATGGGTAAATAAGTGTATATTTTGAGGGTGGGAGTTATGAAGATATTTCAGTTTATGGAGTGTGCAAATTGGTATGGGACATCCATTTATAAAAAGTGTGCAAATTCCTGTGGGACGGAGGGAATATATGTTATCGGTTTCCTGTTTCAATTTGTTTTGGAGGGATAAAGTTAAATATAAATTGATTGTTTTTCAGGTCTTGCACTAATTAGATATACCTATAATCCACAAACCGATCTAGGTTATATTATTGTAGGTAGGGTAGAGGTACCTATTCTAGTACTAAAGGTAAAAACCGGTAATTGTTCTCTATATAATTGTCTCCGTATCAATCATGAGAATCACCTTAGTTAAAATTTTTGTAACTAGAAGCTAATCTCGTGATAAACCAGAAGGCCGATACGAGGATTAGTGAGTATTTGAAGAAGGAACTAACTATTCCTAGAGCTGAATGATATATTCCCTTATTTGCACCTGAAAACTAGAAAGGCGTTTAGAGAGATTTTACAATTTGTGGTGGACATGCACGAACGTGGTTTAGTACTCGATTCCTTTTTCGTTGAAAATTTGTACATGACAGAGGACATAGTAAAATTTGCCAATGTAGGTCTTACCCACATCTCAAAAAATCAATTGCAAAAGGCTAAGACTGAGAATTTAAAAAACGTGGATTGTACCCCTGTTCAAGAAACAAGTAATCTTTCTAGATTTGTTGAACTTCTTAGAAAAAATTTAGAAACCTAAAATTCATGCACTTACAGTCCAAATCCATTTATGCTATTTGCCTTTATTGCCACCGATTGCTATAGTTAGGTTTTTTTTTACCAACATTGGATCGTCCATTTTGTATCGATGATGGTTGCGCTCCATCTGACGTATATACGTGCGAATTCTTGTGTCAATTGGGATAGGAAACTGGACAGAGACGGTTTTGGAGTGTTAAAATTTTTTATCCTTAGTGGAGATGGAAAAAATATATATCATTTTAAGGCTACGAATGACATAAGTGATTTTGAAGTGAAAATGTCCTTGTTTACGTGCATTCGAAATATGGTTGTACACCTAAACAATTTTAGTAAAACATACACAATTACAGACAACAATTTTAGTAAAACATACACAATTACAAGACTGCAGGTGATCGTCATGCATGCCTTTCTGAAAGAATTGATTTAGATGCAAGATTTAATTTGTCGTTTAAAAATGAATGGTATTGAATACACAACATGGTTTAAATAGTTTGATTTGTTATTGACAGTTTAAAATCCGATTTACTTTGAGTTCTGTTTTAGAGGAATTACTAGTGTAATTCGATTTATGGTTGATTGTTTAAAATCTTATATACTCCCTCCGTCCCATAGGAACTTGCACACCTGGGATGGCACACAATTTAAGAAATGTGTAAGAAAAGGTGTAATGAGTGATGTTTTGAGGGGTAGTTTTGTAAAGTTTTATGAATAAAGTAAAGTAAAAAGTAAATTGAGTGTGAAAAAGTAATGACATATGGGTAAATAAGTGTATATTTTGAGGGTGGGAGTTATGAATATATTTCAGTTTATGGAGTACGTGTGCAAATTGGTATGGGACATCCATTTATAAAAAGTGTGCAAATTCCTGTGGGACGGAGGGAATATATGTTATCGGTTTCCTGTTTCCATTTGTTTTGGAGGGATAAAGTTAAATATAAATTGATTGTTTTTCAGGTCTTGCGCTAATTAGATATACCTATAATCCACAAACCGATCTAGGTTATATTATTGTAGGTAGGGTAGAGGTACCTATTCTAGTACAAAAGGTAAAAACCGGTAATTGTTCTCTATATAATTGTCTCCGTATCAATCATGAGAATCATCTTAGTTAAAAATTTTGTAACTAGAAGCTAATCTCGTGATAAACCAGAAGGCCGATACGAGGATTAGTGAGTATTTGAAGAAGGAACTAACTATTCCTAGAGCTGAATGATAGATTCCCTTATTTGCACCTGAACACTAGAAAGGCGTTTAGAGATATTTTACAATTTGTGGTGGACATGCACGAACGTGGTTTAGTACTCGATTCCTTTTTCGTTGAAAATTTGTACATGGCAGAGGATACAGTAAAATTTGCCAATGTAGGTCTTACCCATATCTCAAAAAATCAATTGCAAAAGGCTAAGACTGAGAATTTAACAAACGCGGATTGTACACCTGCTCAAAAAACAAGTAATCTTTCTGGATTTTTGGACTTCTTAGAAAAAATTTAGAAACCTGAAATTGATGCACTTACAGTCCAAACCCGTTTATGCTATTTGGCTTTATTGCCACCGATTGCTGTAGTTAGGTTTTTTTTACCAACATTGGATCGTCCATTTTGTATCCTTAGATGATGGTTGCGCTCCATCTGACGTATATACGTGCGAATTCTTGTGTCAATTGGGATAGAAACTGGACAAAGACAGTTTTGGAGTGTTAAAATTTGTTATCCTTAGTGGAGATGGAAAAAACATATATCATTTTAAGGCTACGAATGACATAAGTGATTTTGAAGTGATTATGTCCTTGTTTAGGTACATTCGAAATATGGTTGTACACCTAAACAATTTTAGTAAAACATACACAATTACAGACAACAATTTTAGTAAAACATACACAATTACAGGACTGCAGGTGATCGTCATGCATGCCTTTCTGAAAGAATTGATTTAGATGCCAGATTTAATTTGTCGTTTAAAAATGAATGGTATTGAATACACAACATGGTTTAAATAGTTTGATTTGTTATTGACAGTTTAAAATTCGATTTACTTTGAGTTCTGTTTTAGAGGAATTACTATTGTAATTCGATTTATGGTTGATTGTTTAAAATCTTATATACTCCCTCCGTCCCATAGGAACTTGCACACCTGGGATGACACACAATTTAAGAAATGTGTAAGAAAAGGTGTAATGAGTGATGTTTTGAGGGGTAGTTTGTAAAGTTTTATGAATAAAGTAAAGTAAAAAGTAGATTGAGTGTGAAAAAGTAATGACATATGGGTAAATAAGTGTATATTTTGAGGGTGGGAGTTATGAAGATATTTCAGTTTATGGAGTGTGCAAATTGGTATGGGACATCCATTTATAAAAAGTGTGCAAATTCCTGTGGGACGGAGGGAATATATGTTATCGGTTTCCTGTTTCAATTTGTTTTGGAGGGATAAAGTTAAATATAAATTGATTGTTTTTCAGGTCTTGCACTAATTAGATATACCTATAATCCACAAACCGATCTAGGTTATATTATTGTAGGTAGGGTAGAGGTACCTATTCTAGTACTAAAGGTAAAAACCGGTAATTGTTCTCTATATAATTGTCTCCGTATCAATCATGAGAATCACCTTAGTTAAAATTTTTGTAACTAGAAGCTAATCTCGTGATAAACCAGAAGGCCGATACGAGGATTAGTGAGTATTTGAAGAAGGAACTAACTATTCCTAGAGCTGAATGATAGATTCCCTTATTTGCACCTGAAAACTAGAAAGGCGTTTAGAGAGATTTTACAATTTGTGGTGGACATGCACGAACATGGTTTAGTACTCGATTCCTTTTTCGTTGAAAATTTGTACATGGCAGAGGACACAGTAAAATTTGCCAATGTAGGTCTTACCCACATCTCAAAAAATCAATTGCAAAAGGCTAAGACTGAGAACTTAAAAAACGTGGATTGTACACCTGCTCAAAAAACAAGTAATCTTTCTGGATTTTTGGACTTCTTAGAAAAAATTTAGAAACCTGAAATTGATGCACTTACAGTCCAAACCCGTTTATGCTATTTGGCTTTATTGCCACCGATTGCTGTAGTTAGGTTTTTTTTACCAACATTGGATCGTCCATTTTGTATCCTTAGATGATGGTTGCGCTCCATCTGACGTATATACGTGCGAATTCTTGTGTCAATTGGGATAGAAACTGGACAAAGACAGTTTTGGAGTGTTAAAATTTGTTATCCTTAGTGGAGATGGAAAAAACATATATCATTTTAAGGCTACGAATGACATAAGTGATTTTGAAGTGATTATGTCCTTGTTTAGGTACATTCGAAATATGGTTGTACACCTAAACAATTTTAGTAAAACATACACAATTACAGACAACAATTTTAGTAAAACATACACAATTACAGGACTGCAGGTGATCGTCATGCATGCCTTTCTGAAAGAATTGATTTAGATGCAAGATTTAATTTGTCGTTTAAAAATGAATGGTATTGAATACACAACATGGTTTAAATAGTTTGATTTGTTATTGACAGTTTAAAATTCAATTTACTTTGAGTTCTGTTTTAGAGGAATTACTATTGTAATTCGATTTATGGTTGATTGTTTAAAATCTTATATACTCCCTCCGTCCCATAGGAACTTGCACACCTGGGATGACACACAATTTAAGAAATGTGTAAGAAAAGGTGTAATGAGTGATGTTTTGAGGGGTAGTTTGTAAAGTTTTATGAATAAAGTAAAGTAAAAAGTAGATTGAGTGTGAAAAAGTAATGACATATGGGTAAATAAGTGTATATTTTGAGGGTGGGAGTTATGAAGATATTTCAGTTTATGGAGTGTGCAAATTGGTATGGGACATCCATTTATAAAAAGTGTGCAAATTCCTGTGGGACGGAGGGAATATATGTTATCGGTTTCCTGTTTCAATTTGTTTTGGAGGGATAAAGTTAAATATAAATTGATTGTTTTTCAGGTCTTGCACTAATTAGATATACCTATAATCCACAAACCGATCTAGGTTATATTATTGTAGGTAGGGTAGAGGTACCTATTCTAGTACTAAAGGTAAAAACCGGTAATTGTTCTCTATATAATTGTCTCCGTATCAATCATGAGAATCACCTTAGTTAAAATTTTTGTAACTAGAAGCTAATCTCGTGATAAACCAGAAGGCCGATACGAGGATTAGTGAGTATTTGAAGAAGGAACTAACTATTCCTAGAGCTGAATGATATATTCCCTTATTTGCACCTGAACACTAGAAAGGCGTTTAGAGATATTTTACAATTTGTGGTGGACATGCACGAACGTGGTTTAGTACTCGATTCCTTTTTCGTTGAAAATTTGTACATGGCAGAGGATACAGTAAAATTTGCCAATGTAGGTCTTACCCATATCTCAAAAAATCAATTGCAAAAGGCTAAGACTGAGAATTTAAAAAACGCGGATTGTACACCTGCTCAAGAAACAAGTAATCTATCTGGATTTGTTGGACTTCTTAGAAAGAATTTAGAAACCTGAAATTGATGCACTTACAATCCAAACTCATTTATGCTATTTGGCTTTATTGCCACCGATTGCTGTAGTTAGGTTTTTTTTACCAACATTGGATCGTCCATTTTGTATCCTTAGATGATGGTTGCGCTCCATCTGACGTATATACGTGCGAATTCTTGTGTCAATTGGGATAGGAAACTGGACAGAGACGGTTTTGGAGTGTTAAAATTTGTTATCCTTAGTGGAGATGGAAAAAACATATATCATTTTAAGGCTACGAATGACATAAGTGATTTTGAAGTGAAAATGTCCTTGTTTAGGTGCATTCTAAATATGGTTGTACACCTAAACAATTTTAGTAAAACATACACAATTACAGACAACAATTTTAGTAAAACATACACAATTACAAGAATGCAGGTGATCGTCATGCATGCCTTTCTGAAAGAATTGATTTAGATGCAAGATTTAATTTGTCGTTTAAAAATGAATGGTATTGAATACACAACATGGTTTAAATAGTTTGATTTGTTATTGACAGTTTAAAATCCGATTTACTTTGAGTTCTGTTTTAGAGGAATTACTATTGTAATTCGATTTATGGTTGATTGTTTAAAATCTTATATACTCCCTCCGTCCCATAGGAACTTGCACACCTGGGATGACACACAATTTAATAAATGTGTAAGAAAAGGTGTAATGAGTGATGTTTTGAGGGGTAGTTTTGTAAAGTTTTATGAATAAAGTAAAGTAAAAAGTAGATTGAGTGTGAAAAAGTAATGACGTATGGGTAAATAAGTGTATATTTTGAGGGTGGGAGTTATGAAGATATTTCCGTTTATGGAGTGTGCAAATTGGTATGGGACATCCATTTATAAAAAGTGTGCAAATTCCTGTGGGACGGAGGGAATATATGTTATCGATTTCCTGTTTCAGTTTTGTTTTGGAGGGATTAAGTTAAATATAAATTGATTGTTTTTCAGGTCTTGCACTAATTAGATATACCTATAATCCACAAACCGATCTAGGTTATATTATTGTAGGTAGGGTAGAGGTACCTATTCTAGTACAAAAGGTAAAAACCGGTAATTGTTCTCTATATAATTGTCTCCGTATCAATCATGAGAATCATCTTAGTTAAAAATTTTGTAACTAGAAGCTAATCTCGTGATAAACCAGAATGCCGATACGAGGATTAGTGAGTATTTGAAGAAGGAACTAACTATTCCTAGAGCTGAATGATAGATTCCCTTATTTGCACCTGAACACTAGAAAGGCGTTTAGAGAGATTTTACAATTTGTGGTGGACATGCACGAACGTGGTTTAGTACTCGATTCCTTTTTCGTTGAAAATTTGTACATGGCAGAGGACACAGTAAAATTTGCCAATGTAGGTCTTACCCACATCTCAAAAAATCAATTGCAAAAGGCTAAGACTGAGAATTTAAAAAACGTGGATTGTACACCTGCTCAAAAAATAAGTAATCTTTCTGGATTTGTTCGACTTCTTAGAAAAAATTTAGAAACCTGAAATTGATGCACTTACAGTCCAAACCCATTTATGCTATTTGGCTTTATTGCCACCGATTGTTGTAGTTAAGTTTTTTTTACCAACATTGGATCGTCCATTTTGTATCCTTAGACGATGGTTGCGCTCCATCTGACGTATATACGTGCGAATTCTTGTGTCAATTGGGATAGAAACTGGACAAAGACAGTTTTGGAGTGTTAAAATTTGTTATCCTTAGTGGAGATGGAAAAAACATATATCATTTTAAGGCTACGAATGACATAAGTGATTTTGAAGTGATAATGTCCTTGTTTAGGTACATTCGAAATATGGTTGTACACCTAAACAATTTTAGTAAAACATACACAATTACAGACAACAATTTTAGTAAAACATACACAATTACAGGACTGCAGGTGATCGTCATGCATGCCTTTCTGAAAGAATTGATTTAGATGCAAGATTTAATTTGTCGTTTAAAAATGAATGGTATTGAATACACAACATGGTTTAAATAGTTTGATTTGTTATTGACTGTTTAAAATCCGATTTACTTTGAGTTCTGTTTTAGAGGAATTACTATTGTAATTCGATTTATGGTTGATTGTTTAAAATCTTATATACTCCCTCCGTCCCATAGGAACTTGCACACCTGGGATGACACACAATTTAAGAAATGTGTAAGAAAAGGTGTAATGAGTGATGTTTTGAGGGGTAGTTTTGTAAAGTTTTATGAATAAAGTAAAGTAAAAAGTAGATTGAGTGTGAAAAAGTAATGACATATGGGTAAATAAGTGTATATTTTGAGGGTGGGAGTTATGAAGATATTTCAGTTTATGGAGTGTGCAAATTGGTATGGGACATCCATTTATAAAAAGTGTGCAAATTCCTGTGGGACGGAGGGAATATATGTTATCGGTTTCCTGTTTCAATTTGTTTTGGAGGGATAAAGTTAAATATAAATTGATTGTTTTTCAGGTCTTGCACTAATTAGATATACCTATAATCCACAAACCGATCTAGGTTATATTATTGTAGGTAGGGTAGAGGTACCTATTCTAGTAGTAAAGGTAAAAACCGGTAATTGTTCTCTATATAATTGTCTCCGTATCAATCATGAGAATCATCTTAGTTAAAAATTTTGTAACTAGAAGCTAATCTCGTGATAAACCAGAAGGCCGATACGAGGATTAGTGAGTATTTGAAGAAGGAACTAACTATTCCTAGAGCTGAATGATAGATTCCCTTATTTGCACCTGAACACTAGAAAGGCGTTTAGAGAGATTTTACAATTTGTGGTGGACATGCACGAACGTGGTTTAGTACTCGATTCCTTTTTCGTTGAAAATTTGTACATGGCAGAGGACACAGTAAAATTTGCCAATGTAGGTCTTACCCACATTTCAAAAAATCAATTGCAAAAGGCTAAGACTGAGAATTTAAAAAACGTGGATTGTACACCTGCTCAAGAAACAAGTAATCTTTCCTGATTTGTTAGACTTCTTAGAAAGAATTTAGAAACCTGAAATTGATGCACTTACAGTCCAAACCCATTTATGCTATTTGGCTTTATTGCTACCGATTGCTGTAGTTAGGTTTTTTTTACCAACATTGGATCGTCCATTTTGTATCCTTAGATGATGGTTGCGCTCCATCTGACGTATATACGTGCGAATTCTTGTGTCAATTGGGATAGGAAACTGGACAGAGACGGTTTTGGAGTGTTAAAATTTGTTATCCTTAGTGGAGATGGAAAAAACATATATCATTTTAAGGCTACGAATGACATAAGTGATTTTGAAGTTATAATGTCCTTGTTTAGGTACATTCGAAATATGGTTGTACACCTAAACAATTTTAGTAAAACATACACAATTACAAACAACAATTTTAGTAAAACATACACAATTACAGGACTGCAGGTGATCGTCATGCATACCTTTCTGAAAGAATTGATTTAGATGCAAGATTTAATTTTTCGTTTAAAAATGAATGGTATTGAATAAGCAACATGGTTTAAATAATTTGATTTGTTATTGACAGTTTAAAATCCGATTTACTTTGAGTTATGTTTTAGAGGAATTACTAGTGTAATTCGATTTATGGTTGATTGTTTAAAATCTTATATACTCCCTCCGTCCCATAGGAACTTGCACACCTGGGATGACACACAATTTAAGAAATGTGTAAGAAAATGTGTAATGAGTGATGTTTTGAGGGGTAGTTTTGTAAAGTTTTATGAATAAAGTAAAGTAAAAAGTAGATTGAGTGTGAAAAAGTAATAACATATGGGTAAATAAGTGTATATTTTGAGGGTGGGAGTTATGAAGATATTTCAGTTTATGGAGTACGTGTGCAAATTGGTATGGGACATCCATTTATAAAAAGTGTGCAAATTCTTGTGGGACGGAGGGAATATATGTTATCGGTTTCCTGTTTCAATTTGTTTTGGAGGGATAAAGTTAAATATAAATTGATTGTTTTTCAGGTCTTGCACTAATTAGATATACCTATAATCCACAAACCGATCTAGGTTATATTATTGTAGGTAGGGTAGAGGTACCTATTCTAGTACAAAAGGTAAAAACCGGTAATTGTTCTCTATATAATTGTCTCCGTATCAATCATGAGAATCATCTTAGTTAAAAATTTTGTAACTAGAAGCTAATCTCGTGATAAACCAGAAGGCCGATACGAGGATTAGTGAGTATTTGAAGAAGGAACTAACTATTCCTAGAGCTGAATGATAGATTCCCTTATTTGCACCTGAACACTAGAAAGGCGTTTAGAGAGATTTTACAATTTGTGGTGGACATGCACGAACGTGGTTTAGTACTCGATTCCTTTTTCGTTGAAAATTTGTACATGGCAGAGGACACAGTAAAATTTGCCAATGTAGGTCTTACCCACATTTCAAAAAATCAATTGCAAAAGGCTAAGACTGAGAATTTAAAAAACGTGGATTGTACACCTGCTCAAGAAACAAGTAATCTTTCCTGATTTGTTAGACTTCTTAGAAAGAATTTAGAAACCTGAAATTGATGCACTTACAGTCCAAACCCATTTATGCTATTTGGCTTTATTGCTACCGATTGCTGTAGTTAGGTTTTTTTTACCAACATTGGATCGTCCATTTTGTATCCTTAGATGATGGTTGCGCTCCATCTGACGTATATACGTGCGAATTCTTGTGTCAATTGGGATAGGAAACTGGAGAGAGACGGTTTTGGAGTGTTAAAATTTTTTATCCTTAGTGGAGATGGAAAAAATATATATCATTTTAAGGCTACGAATGACATAAGTGATTTTGAAGTGAAAATGTCCTTGTTTAGGTGCATTCGAAATATGGTTGTACACCTAAACAATTTTAGTAAAACATACACAATTACAGACAACAATTTTAGTAAAACATACACAATTACAGGACTGCAGGTGATCGTCATGCATGCCTTTCTGAAAGAATTGATTTAGATGCAAGATTTAATTTGTCGTTTAAAAATGAATGGTATTGAATACACAACATGGTTTAAATAGTTTGATTTGTTATTGACAGTTTAAAATCCGATTTACTTTGAGTTCTGTTTTAGAGGAATTACTAGTGTAATTCGATTTATGGTTGATTGTTTAAAATCTTATATACTCCCTCCGTCCCATAGGAACTTGCACACCTGGGATGTCACACAATTTAAGAAATGTGTAAGAAAAGGTGTAATGAGTGATGTTTTGAGGGGTAGTTTTGTAAAGTTTTATGAATAAAGTAAAGTAAAAAGTAGATTGAGTGTGAAAAAGTAATGACATATGGGTAAATAAGTGTATATTTTGAGGGTGGGAGTTATGAAGATATTTCAGTTTATGGAGTACGTGTGCAAATTGGTATGGGACATCCATTTATAAAAAGTGTGCAAATTCTTGTGGGACGGAGGGAATATATGTTATCGGTTTCCTGTTTCAATTTGTTTTGGAGGGATAAAGTTAAATATAAATTGATTGTTTTTCAGGTCTTGCACTAATTAGATATACCTATAATCCACAAACCGATCTAGGTTATATTATTGTAGGTAGGGTAGCGGTACCTATTCTAGTACAAAAGGTAAAAACCGGTAATTGTTCTCTATATAATTGTCTCCGTATCAATCATGAGAATCATCTTAGTTAAAAATTTTGTAACTAGAAGCTAATCTCGTGATAAACCAGAAGGCCGATACGAGGATTAGTGAGTATTTGAAGAAGGAACTAACTATTCCTAGAGCTGAATGATAGATTCCCTTATTTGCACCTGAACACTAGAAAGGCGTTTAGAGAGATTTTACAATTTGTGGTGGACATGCACGAACGTGGTTTAGTACTCGATTCCTTTTTCGTTGAAAATTTGTACATGGCAGAGGACACAGTAAAATTTGCCAATGTAGGTCTTACCCACATTTCAAAAAATCAATTGCAAAAGGCTAAGACTGAGAATTTAAAAAACGTGGATTGTACACCTGCTCAAGAAACAAGTAATCTTTCCTGATTTGTTAGACTTCTTAGAAAGAATTTAGAAACCTGAAATTGATGCACTTACAGTCCAAACCCATTTATGCTATTTGGCTTTATTGCTACCGATTGCTGTAGTTAGGTTTTTTTTACCAACATTGGATCGTCCATTTTGTATCCTTAGATGATGGTTGCGCTCCATCTGACGTATATACGTGCGAATTCTTGTGTCAATTGGGATAGGAAACTGGAGAGAGACGGTTTTGGAGTGTTAAAATTTTTTATCCTTAGTGGAGATGGAAAAAATATATATCATTTTAAGGCTACGAATGACATAAGTGATTTTGAAGTGAAAATGTCCTTGTTTAGGTGCATTCGAAATATGGTTGTACACCTAAACAATTTTAGTAAAACATACACAATTACAGACAACAATTTTAGTAAAACATACACAATTACAGGACTGCAGGTGATCGTCATGCATGCCTTTCTGAAAGAATTGATTTAGATGCAAGATTTAATTTGTCGTTTAAAAATGAATGGTATTGAATACACAACATGGTTTAAATAGTTTGATTTGTTATTGACAGTTTAAAATCCGATTTACTTTGAGTTCTGTTTTAGAGGAATTACTAGTGTAATTCGATTTATGGTTGATTGTTTAAAATCTTATATACTCCCTCCGTCCCATAGGAACTTGCACACCTGGGATGTCACACAATTTAAGAAATGTGTAAGAAAAGGTGTAATGAGTGATGTTTTGAGGGGTAGTTTTGTAAAGTTTTATGAATAAAGTAAAGTAAAAAGTAGATTGAGTGTGAAAAAGTAATGACATATGGGTAAATAAGTGTATATTTTGAGGGTGGGAGTTATGAAGATATTTCAGTTTATGGAGTACGTGTGCAAATTGGTATGGGACATCCATTTATAAAAAGTGTGCAAATTCTTGTGGGACGGAGGGAATATATGTTATCGGTTTCCTGTTTCAATTTGTTTTGGAGGGATAAAGTTAAATATAAATTGATTGTTTTTCAGGTCTTGCACTAATTAGATATACCTATAATCCACAAACCGATCTAGGTTATATTATTGTAGGTAGGGTAGAGGTACCTATTCTAGTACAAAAGGTAAAAACCGGTAATTGTTCTCTATATAATTGTCTCCGTATCAATCATGAGAATCATCTTAGTTAAAAATTTTGTAACTAGAAGCTAATCTCGTGATAAACCAGAAGGCCGATACGAGGATTAGTGAGTATTTGAAGAAGGAACTAACTATTCCTAGAGCTGAATGATAGATTCCCTTATTTGCACCTGAACACTAGAAAGGCGTTTAGAGAGATTTTACAATTTGTGGTGGACATGCACGAACGTGGTTTAGTACTCGATTCCTTTTTCGTTGAAAATTTGTACATGGCAGAGGACACAGTAAAATTTGCCAATGTAGGTCTTACCCACATTTCAAAAAATCAATTGCAAAAGGCTAAGACTGAGAATTTAAAAAACGTGGATTGTACACCTGCTCAAGAAACAAGTAATCTTTCCTGATTTGTTAGACTTCTTAGAAAGAATTTAGAACCCTGAAATTGATGCACTTACAGTCCAAACCCATTTATGCTATTTGGCTTTATTGCTACCGATTGCTGTAGTTAGGTTTTTTTTACCAACATTGGATCGTCCATTTTGTATCCTTAGATGATGGTTGCGCTCCATCTGACGTATATACGTGCGAATTCTTGTGTCAATTGGGATAGGAAACTGGACAGAGACGGTTTTGGAGTGTTAAAATTTGTTATCCTTAGTGGAGATGGAAAAAACATATATCATTTTAAGGCTACGAATGACATAAGTGATTTTGAAGTTATAATGTCCTTGTTTAGGTACATTCGAAATATGG
The DNA here is from genome assembly GCA_963675135.1 of Galeopsis tetrahit. Taxonomy (NCBI): domain Eukaryota; kingdom Viridiplantae; phylum Streptophyta; class Magnoliopsida; order Lamiales; family Lamiaceae; genus Galeopsis; species Galeopsis tetrahit. The sequence goes on from OY776120.1 coordinate 43,043,977, forward strand.
TTGTACACCTAAACAATTTTAGTAAAACATACACAATTACAGACAACAATTTTAGTAAAACATACACAATTACAGGACTGCAGGTGATCGTCATGCATACCTTTCTGAAAGAATTGATTTAGATGCAAGATTTAATTTTTCGTTTAAAAATGAATGGTATTGAATAAGCAACATGGTTTAAATAATTTGATTTGTTATTGACAGTTTAAAATCCGATTTACTTTGAGTTATGTTTTAGAGGAATTACTAGTGTAATTCGATTTATGGTTGATTGTTTAAAATCTTATATACTCCCTCCGTCCCATAGGAACTTGCACACCTGGGATGGCACACAATTTAAGAAATGTGTAAGAAAATGTGTAATGAGTGATGTTTTGAGGGGTAGTTTTGTAAAGTTTTATGAATAAAGTAAAGTAAAAAGTAGATTGAGTGTGAAAAAGTAATGACATATGGGTAAATAAGTGTATATTTTGAGGGTGGGAGTTATGAAGATATTTCCGTTTATGGAGTGTGCAAATTGGTATGGGACATCCATTTATAAAAAGTGTGTAAATTCCTGTGCGACGGAGGGAATATATGTTATCGGTTTCCTGTTTCAATTTGTTTTGGAGGGATAAAGTTAAATATAAATTGATTGTTTTTCAGGTCTTGCACTAATTAGATATACCTATACTCCACAAACCGATCTAGGTTATATTATTATAGGTAGGGTAGAGGTACCTATTCTAGTACTAAAGGTAAAAACCGGTAATTGTTCTCTATATAATTGTCTTCGTATCAATCATGAGAATCATCTTAGTTAAAAATTTTGTAACTAGAAGCTAATCTCGTGATAAACCAGAAGGCCGATACGAGGATTAGTGAGTATTTGAAGAAGGAACTAACTATTCCTAGAGCTGAATGATAGATTCCCTTATTTGCACCTGAACACTAGAAAGGCGTTTAGAGAGATTTTACAATTTGTGGTGGACATGCACGAACGTGGTTTAGTACTCGATTCCTTTTTCGTTGAAAATTTGTACATGACAGAGGACATAGTAAAATTTGCCAATGTAGGTCTTACCCACATCTCAAAAAATCAATTGCAAAAGGCTAAGACTGAGAATTTAAAAAACGTGGATTGTACACCTGTTCAAGAAACAAGTAATCTTTCTGGATTTGTTGAACTTCTTAGAAAAAATTTAGAAACCTGAAATTGATGCACTTACAGTCCAAACCCATTTATGCTATTTGGCTTTATTGCCACCGATTGCTATAGTTAGGTTTTTTTTTACCAACATTGGATCGTCCATTTTGTATCCTTATATGATGGTTGCGCTCCATCTGACGTATATACGTGCGAATTCTTGTGTCAATTGGGATAGGAAACTGGAGAGAGACGGTTTTGGAGTGTTAAAATTTTTTATCCTTAGTGGAGATGGAAAAAATATATATCATTTTAAGGCTACGAATGACATAAGTGATTTTGAAGTGAAAATGTCCTTGTTTAGGTGCATTCGAAATATGGTTGTACACCTAAACAATTTTAGTAAAACATACACAATTACAGACAACAATTTTAGTAAAACATACACAATTACAGGACTGCAGGTGATCGTCATGCATGCCTTTCTGAAAGAATTGATTTAGATGCAAGATTTAATTTGTCGTTTAAAAATGAATGGTATTGAATACACAACATGGTTTAAATAGTTTGATTTGTTATTGACAGTTTAAAATCCGATTTACTTTGAGTTCTGTTTTAGAGGAATTACTAGTGTAATTCGATTTATGGTTGATTGTTTAAAATCTTATATACTCCCTCCGTCCCATAGGAACTTGCACACCTGGGATGTCACACAATTTAAGAAATGTGTAAGAAAAGGTGTAATGAGTGATGTTTTGAGGGGTAGTTTTGTAAAGTTTTATGAATAAAGTAAAGTAAAAAGTAGATTGAGTGTGAAAAAGTAATGACATATGGGTAAATAAGTGTATATTTTGAGGGTGGGAGTTATGAAGATATTTCAGTTTATGGAGTACGTGTGCAAATTGGTATGGGACATCCATTTATAAAAAGTGTGCAAATTCTTGTGGGACGGAGGGAATATATGTTATCGGTTTCCTGTTTCAATTTGTTTTGGAGGGATAAAGTTAAATATAAATTGATTGTTTTTCAGGTCTTGCACTAATTAGATATACCTATAATCCACAAACCGATCTAGGTTATATTATTGTAGGTAGGGTAGAGGTACCTATTCTAGTACAAAAGGTAAAAACCGGTAATTGTTCTCTATATAATTGTCTCTGTATCAATCATGAGAATCATCTTAGTTAAAAATTTTGTAACTAGAAGCTAATCTCGTGATAAACCAGAAGGCCGATACGAGGATTAGTGAGTATTTGAAGAAGGAACTAACTATTCCTAGAGCTGAATGATAGATTCCCTTATTTGCACCTGAACACTAGAAAGGCGTTTAGAGAGATTTTACAATTTGTGGTGGACATGCACGAACGTGGTTTAGTACTCGATTCCTTTTTCGTTGAAAATTTGTACATGACAGAGGACATAGTAAAATTTGCCAATGTAGGTCTTACCCACATCTCAAAAAATCAATTGCAAAAGGCTAAGACTGAGAATTTAAAAAACGTGGATTGTACCCCTGTTCAAGAAACAAGTAATCTTTCTAGATTTGTTGAACTTCTTAGAAAAAATTTAGAAACCTGAAATTGATGCACTTACAGTCCAAATCCATTTATGCTATTTGCCTTTATTGCCACCGATTGCTATAGTTAGGTTTTTTTTTACCAACATTGGATCGTCCATTTTGTATCGATGATGGTTGCGCTCCATCTGACGTATATACGTGCGAATTCTTGTGTCAATTGGGATAGGAAACTGGACAGAGACGGTTTTGGAGTGTTAAAATTTTTTATCCTTAGTGGAGATGGAAAAAATATATATCATTTTAAGGCTACGAATGACATAAGTGATTTTGAAGTGAAAATGTCCTTGTTTAGGTGCATTCGAAATATGGTTGTACACCTAAACAATTTTAGTAAAACATACACAATTACAGACAACAATTTTAGTAAAACATACACAATTACAGGACTGCAGGTGATCGTCATGCATGCCTTTCTGAAAGAATTGATTTAGATGCAAGATTTAATTTGTCGTTTAAAAATGAATGGTATTGAATACACAACATGGTTTAAATAGTTTGATTTGTTATTGACAGTTTAAAATCCGATTTACTTTGAGTTCTGTTTTAGAGGAATTACTAGTGTAATTCGATTTATGGTTGATTGTTTAAAATCTTATATACTCCCTCCGTCCCATAGGAACTTGCACACCTGGGATGTCACACAATTTAAGAAATGTGTAAGAAAAGGTGTAATGAGTGATGTTTTGAGGGGTAGTTTTGTAAAGTTTTATGAATAAAGTAAAGTAAAAAGTAGATTGAGTGTGAAAAAGTAATGACATATGGGTAAATAAGTGTATATTTTGAGGGTGGGAGTTATGAAGATATTTCAGTTTATGGAGTACGTGTGCAAATTGGTATGGGACATCCATTTATAAAAAGTGTGCAAATTCTTGTGGGACGGAGGGAATATATGTTATCGGTTTCCTGTTTCAATTTGTTTTGGAGGGATAAAGTTAAATATAAATTGATTGTTTTTCAGGTCTTGCACTAATTAGATATACCTATAATCCACAAACCGATCTAGGTTATATTATTGTAGGTAGGGTAGAGGTACCTATTCTAGTACAAAAGGTAAAAACCGGTAATTGTTCTCTATATAATTGTCTCCGTATCAATCATGAGAATCATCTTAGTTAAAAATTTTGTAACTAGAAGCTAATCTCGTGATAAACCAGAAGGCCGATACGAGGATTAGTGAGTATTTGAAGAAGGAACTAACTATTCCTAGAGCTGAATGATAGATTCCCTTATTTGCACCTGAACACTAGAAAGGCGTTTAGAGAGATTTTACAATTTGTGGTGGACATGCACGAACGTGGTTTAGTACTCGATTCCTTTTTCGTTGAAAATTTGTACATGGCAGAGGACACAGTAAAATTTGCCAATGTAGGTCTTACCCACATTTCAAAAAATCAATTGCAAAAGGCTAAGACTGAGAATTTAAAAAACATGGATTGTACACCTGCTCAAGAAACAAGTAATCTTTCCTGATTTGTTAGACTTCTTAGAAAGAATTTAGAAACCTGAAATTGATGCACTTACAGTCCAAACCCATTTATGCTATTTGGCTTTATTGCTACCGATTGCTGTAGTTAGGTTTTTTTTACCAACATTGGATCGTCCATTTTGTATCCTTAGATGATGGTTGCGCTCCATCTGACGTATATACGTGCGAATTCTTGTGTCAATTGGGATAGGAAACTGGACAGAGACGGTTTTGGAGTGTTAAAATTTGTTATCCTTAGTGGAGATGGAAAAAACATATATCATTTTAAGGCTACGAATGACATAAGTGATTTTGAAGTTATAATGTCCTTGTTTAGGTACATTCGAAATATGGTTGTACACCTAAACAATTTTAGTAAAACATACACAATTACAGACAACAATTTTAGTAAAACATACACAATTACAGGACTGCAGGTGATCGTCATGCATACCTTTCTGAAAGAATTGATTTAGATGCAAGATTTAATTTTTCGTTTAAAAATGAATGGTATTGAATAAGCAACATGGTTTAAATAATTTGATTTGTTATTGACAGTTTAAAATCCGATTTACTTTGAGTTATGTTTTAGAGGAATTACTAGTGTAATTCGATTTATGGTTGATTGTTTAAAATCTTATATACTCCCTCCGTCCCATAGGAACTTGCACACCTGGGATGGCACACAATTTAAGAAATGTGTAAGAAAATGTGTAATGAGTGATGTTTTGAGGGGTAGTTTTGTAAAGTTTTATGAATAAAGTAAAGTAAAAAGTAGATTGAGTGTGAAAAAGTAATGACATATGGGTAAATAAGTGTATATTTTGAGGGTGGGAGTTATGAAGATATTTCCGTTTATGGAGTGTGCAAATTGGTATGGGACATCCATTTATAAAAAGTGTGTAAATTCCTGTGCGACGGAGGGAATATATGTTATCGGTTTCCTGTTTCAATTTGTTTTGGAGGGATAAAGTTAAATATAAATTGATTGTTTTTCAGGTCTTGCACTAATTAGATATACCTATACTCCACAAACCGATCTAGGTTATATTATTATAGGTAGGGTAGAGGTACCTATTCTAGTACTAAAGGTAAAAACCGGTAATTGTTCTCTATATAATTGTCTTCGTATCAATCATGAGAATCATCTTAGTTAAAAATTTTGTAACTAGAAGCTAATCTCGTGATAAACCAGAAGGCCGATACGAGGATTAGTGAGTATTTGAAGAAGGAACTAACTATTCCTAGAGCTGAATGATAGATTCCCTTATTTGCACCTGAACACTAGAAAGGCGTTTAGAGAGATTTTACAATTTGTGGTGGACATGCACGAACGTGGTTTAGTACTCGATTCCTTTTTCGTTGAAAATTTGTACATGACAGAGGACATAGTAAAATTTGCCAATGTAGGTCTTACCCACATCTCAAAAAATCAATTGCAAAAGGCTAAGACTGAGAATTTAAAAAACGTGGATTGTACACCTGTTCAAGAAACAAGTAATCTTTCTGGATTTGTTGAACTTCTTAGAAAAAATTTAGAAACCTGAAATTGATGCACTTACAGTCCAAACCCATTTATGCTATTTGGCTTTATTGCCACCGATTGCTATAGTTAGGTTTTTTTTTACCAACATTGGATCGTCCATTTTGTATCCTTAGATGATGGTTGCGCTCCATCTGACGTATATACGTGCGAATTCTTGTGTCAATTGGGATAGGAAACTGGACAGAGACGGTTTTGGAGTGTTAAAATTTTTTATCCTTAGTGGAGATGGAAAAAATATATATCATTTTAAGGCTACGAATGACATAAGTGATTTTGAAGTGAAAATGTCCTTGTTTAGGTGCATTCGAAATATGGTTGTACACCTAAACAATTTTAGTAAAACATACACAATTACAGACAACAATTTTAGTAAAACATACACAATTACAGGACTGCAGGTGATCGTCATGCATGCCTTTCTGAAAGAATTGATTTAGATGCAAGATTTAATTTGTCGTTTAAAAATGAATGGTATTGAATACACAACATGGTTTAAATAGTTTGATTTGTTATTGACAGTTTAAAATCCGATTTACTTTGAGTTCTGTTTTAGAGGAATTACTAGTGTAATTCGATTTATGGTTGATTGTTTAAAATCTTATATACTCCCTCCGTCCCATAGGAACTTGCACACCTAGGATGTCACACAATTTAAGAAATGTGTAAGAAAAGGTGTAATGAGTGATGTTTTGAGGGGTAGTTTTGTAAAGTTTTATGAATAAAGTAAAGTAAAAAGTAGATTGAGTGTGAAAAAGTAATGACATATGGGTAAATAAGTGTATATTTTGAGGGTGGGAGTTATGAAGATATTTCAGTTTATGGAGTACGTGTGCAAATTGGTATGGGACATCCATTTATAAAAAGTGTGCAAATTCTTGTGGGACGGAGGGAATATATGTTATCGGTTTCCTGTTTCAATTTGTTTTGGAGGGATAAAGTTAAATATAAATTGATTGTTTTTCAGGTCTTGCACTAATTAGATATACCTATAATCCACAAACCGATCTAGGTTATATTATTGTAGGTAGGGTAGAGGTACCTATTCTAGTACAAAAGGTAAAAACCGGTAATTGTTCTCTATATAATTGTCTCTGTATCAATCATGAGAATCATCTTAGTTAAAAATTTTGTAACTAGAAGCTAATCTCGTGATAAACCAGAAGGCCGATACGAGGATTAGTGAGTATTTGAAGAAGGAACTAACTATTCCTAGAGCTGAATGATAGATTCCCTTATTTGCACCTGAACACTAGAAAGGCGTTTAGAGAGATTTTACAATTTGTGGTGGACATGCACGAACGTGGTTTAGTACTCGATTCCTTTTTCGTTGAAAATTTGTACATGACAGAGGACATAGTAAAATTTGCCAATGTAGGTCTTACCCACATCTCAAAAAATCAATTGCAAAAGGCTAAGACTGAGAATTTAAAAAACGTGGATTGTACCCCTGTTCAAGAAACAAGTAATCTTTCTAGATTTGTTGAACTTCTTAGAAAAAATTTAGAAACCTGAAATTGATGCACTTACAGTCCAAATCCATTTATGCTATTTGCCTTTATTGCCACCGATTGCTATAGTTAGGTTTTTTTTTACCAACATTGGATCGTCCATTTTGTATCGATGATGGTTGCGCTCCATCTGACGTATATACGTGCGAATTCTTGTGTCAATTGGGATAGGAAACTGGACAGAGACGGTTTTGGAGTGTTAAAATTTTTTATCCTTAGTGGAGATGGAAAAAATATATATCATTTTAAGGCTACGAATGACATAAGTGATTTTGAAGTGAAAATGTCCTTGTTTAGGTGCATTCGAAATATGGTTGTACACCTAAACAATTTTAGTAAAACATACACAATTACAGACAACAATTTTAGTAAAACATACACAATTACAAGACTGCAGGTGATCGTCATGCATGCCTTTCTGAAAGAATTGATTTAGATGCAAGATTTAATTTGTCGTTTAAAAATGAATGGTATTGAATACACAACATGGTTTAAATAGTTTGATTTGTTATTGACAGTTTAAAATCCGATTTACTTTGAGTTCTGTTTTAGAGGAATTACTAGTGTAATTCGATTTATGGTTGATTGTTTAAAATCTTATATACTCCCTCCGTCCCATAGGAACTTGCACACCTGGGATGGCACACAATTTAAGAAATGTGTAAGAAAAGGTGTAATGAGTGATGTTTTGAGGGGTAGTTTTGTAAAGTTTTATGAATAAAGTAAAGTAAAAAGTAAATTGAGTGTGAAAAAGTAATGACATATGGGTAAATAAGTGTATATTTTGAGGGTGGGAGTTATGAATATATTTCAGTTTATGGAGTACGTGTGCAAATTGGTATGGGACATCCATTTATAAAAAGTGTGCAAATTCCTGTGGGACGGAGGGAATATATGTTATCGGTTTCCTGTTTCAATTTGTTTTGGAGGGATAAAGTTAAATATAAATTGATTGTTTTTCAGGTCTTGCGCTAATTAGATATACCTATAATCCACAAACCGATCTAGGTTATATTATTGTAGGTAGGGTAGAGGTACCTATTCTAGTACAAAAGGTAAAAACCGGTAATTGTTCTCTATATAATTGTCTCCGTATCAATCATGAGAATCATCTTAGTTAAAAATTTTGTAACTAGAAGCTAATCTCGTGATAAACCAGAAGGCCGATACGAGGATTAGTGAGTATTTGAAGAAGGAACTAACTATTCCTAGAGCTGAATGATAGATTCCCTTATTTGCACCTGAACACTAGAAAGGCGTTTAGAGAGATTTTACAATTTGTGGTGGACATGCACGAACGTGGTTTAGTACTCGATTCCTTTTTCATTGAAAATTTGTACATGACAGAGGACACAGTAAAATTTGCCAATGTAGGTCTTACCCACATCTCAAAAAATCAATTGCAAAAAGATAAGGCTAAGAATTTAAAAAACGTGGATGATTGTACACCTGCTTAAGAAACAAGTAATCCTTCTGGATTTGTTGGACTCCTTAGAAAGAATTTAGAAACCTGAAATTGATGCACTTAAAGTCCAAACCCATTTATGTCATTTGGCTTTAATGCCACCGGTTGCTGTAGGTAGGGTTTTTTTACCAACATTGGATCGTCCATTCTGGATCCAGAGTTGATGGCTGCGCTCCATCTGGCGTATATACGTGCGAATTCTTGTGTCAATTGGGATAGGAAGCTGGACAGAGACGATTTTGGAGTGTTAAAATATTTTATCCTTAGTGGAGATGGAAGAAACATATATCATTTTAAGGCTACGAATGACATAAGTGATTTTGAAGTGAAAATGTCCTTGTTAATGTGCATTCGAAATATGGTTGTACACTTAAACAATTTTAGTAAAACATATACAATTACAGGCAACAATTTTAGTAAAACATACACAATTACAGGACTGCAGGTGATCGTCATGCATGCCTTTCTGAAAGAATTGATTCAGACCAAGATTTAATTTGTCGTTTAAAAATGAATGGTATTGAATACACAACATTGTTTGAATATTTTGATTTGTTATTTACAGTTTAAAATCCGATTTAGTTTGAGTTCTGTTTTAGAGAGATTGATATTGTAATTCGATTTATGGTTGATTATTTAAAATCTTATATATATGTTATCGGTTTCTTGTTTCAATTTTATTTTGGAGGGATGCAGTTAAATATAAATTGGTTATTTTTCAGGTCTTGCAGTGATTAAATATACCTATAATCCACAAACCGATCTAGGTTCTATTATTGTAGGTAGGGTAGAGGTACCTATTCTAGTACTAAAGGTAAAGGCCGGTAATTGTTCTCTATATAATTGTCTCCGTATCGATCATTAGAATCATCTTAGTTAAAAAATTTGTAACTACGAAGCTAATCTCACGATAAGCCAGAAGGCCGATACGCGGATTATTGAGTATTTTAATAAGGAACTAACTATTCCAAGAGCTAATGATAGATTCCCTTATTTGCACCTGAAAACTAGAAAGGCGTTTAGGGAGATTTTACAATTTGTGGTGGACATGCACGAAGGTGGTTTAGTACTCGATTCCTTTTCCTTTGAAAATTTGTACATGGCAGATGACACAATAAAATTTACCAATGTATGTCTTACCTACATCTCAAAAAATCAATTGCAAAAGGTTAAGGCTGAGAATTTAAAAAACGTGGCTGATATGATTGAACACCTCAAAAAATAAGTAATCCCTTTGGATTTGTAGGGCTTCTTAGAAAGAATTTAGAAATCTGAAATTGATGCAATTACAGTCCGAACCCTTTTATGCCATTTTGCTTTAATGCCACCGATTGTTGTAGTTGCGCTCCATATGACGTATATACGTGTGAATTCTTGTGTCAATTGGGATAGGAAGCTGGACAGAGACGGTTTTGGAGTGTTAAAATTTTTTCCTTAGTGGAGATGGAGATAACATATATCATTTTAAGGCTACGGATGACATAAGTGATTTTGAAGTGAAAATGTCCTTTTTGGGTGCATTCGAAATATGGTTGGACACCTAAACAATTTTAGTAAAATATAGACAATTACAGGACTGCAGGTGATCGTCATGCATGCCTTTCTGAAAGAATTGATTCAGATACAAGATTTAATGTGTGGTTTAAAAATGAATGGTATTGAATACACAATATGGTTTGAATAGTTTGATTTGTTATTGACCGTTTAAAATCTGATTTAGTTTGAATTTTGTTTTAGAGTGATTGATATTGTAATTCGATTTATGGTTGATAGTTTAAAATCTTATATATATGTTATCGGTTTCCTGTTTCAATTTTGTTTTGGAGGGATGAAGTTAAATATAAATTGATTATTTTTTAGGTCTTGCACTGTTTAGATATACCTATAATCCACAAAGTGATTTAGGTTCTATTATTGTAGGTAGGGTAGAGGTACCTATTCTAGTACTAAAGGTAAAGGAGGTAATTGTTCTCTATATAATTGTCTCCGTATCGATCATGAGAATCATCTTAGTTAAAAAAATTGTAACTACGAAGCTAATCTCGTGATAAGCCAGAAGGCCGATACGAGGATTAGTGAGTATTTGAAGGACGAACTAACTATTCCTAGAGCTGAATGATAGATTCCCTTATTTGCACCTGAAAACTAGAATGGCGTTTAGGGAGCTTTTACAATTTATGGTGGACATGCACGAACGTGGATTAGTACTCGATTCCTTTTCCGTTGAAAATTTATACATGGTAGAGGACACAGTAAAATTTGCCAATGTTGGTCTTACCCACATCTAAAAAACGTGGCTGATATGATTGTACACCGGCTCAAGAAACAAGTAATCCATTTGGATTTGTTGGACTTCTTAGAAAGAATTTAGAAACCTGAAATTGATGCACTTACAGTCCAAACCTAATTATGTCATTTGACTTTAATGTCACTGATTGCTGTAGTTAGGTTTTTTTTTTACCAACATTGGATCGTCCATTCTATATCCAGAGATGATGGTTGTGCTCCATCTGACGTTTATACTTGTGAATTCTTGTGTCAATTGGGATAGGAAGCTGGACAGAGACGGTTTTGGAGTGTTAAAAAGTTTTATCGTTAGTGGAGATGCAAAGAACATATATCATTTTAGGGCTACGGATGACATAAGTGATTTTGAAGTGAAAATGTCATTGTTTAGGTGCATTCGAAATATGGTTGTGCACCTAAACAATTTTAGTAAAACATACACAATTACAGGACTGTAGGTGATCGTCATGCATGCCTTTCTAAAAGAATTGATTCAGATGCAAGATTTAATTTGTCGTTTAAAAATGAATGGTATTTAATACACAACATGGTTTGAAAAGTTTGATTTGTTATTGACAGTTTAAAATCTGATTTAGTTTGAGTTTTGTTTTAGAGTGATTGATATTGTAATTCGATTTATGGTTGATAGTTTAAAATCTTATATATATGTTATCGGTTTTGAAAGTGTGTGTGCGTGCGAAATCAAAGATGTTGTATGTCGTGTTGGCACTGTCCAGACAACACTATGCAGCGGAAATTAAAATGCACGTATTGGAAATAGAAGTATTCAAAATTTGCATAGATTATAAAATAATCTATGTTGTTCACTATATTAAAAATATGTGAAACGAGTACAACCTCTTTGAGGTGTATAATAACACTACGAAAGTATAAATGATTTACTATGTTCTATGAAACTATCTCCCTCATAGATCTATACACACAATCTAGTAAATAAGACTATGATCTAACACACTACTATTCGTGTTTACAATAGTATGAAGATCTACAAGAAGAAACAATAATTTTCCTAACTAGAAGCGTATAAAGCGTTCAATAGTGTATTAGTCGAATTCAAATTTCCTTCTTGTATATCTTGTGTTGAGGCAGTTTCTGTATTTATAGGCATCAAGAACGAACTGCTATCAACTCCCATGTTCATCACAGCCGTGAGATCATGCGGTAAGTAACTTCTCTCCATTACTCCTAGAATTTAGGGACTTGTTATACCATATCTAATAACTTCTCACTCCCACGAAATGGCATGACTTGTCGTTGCCCACGTCTTTTAACTGCTCTGGGGACATCATTAGACAACAAGCGTAAGATAAGAGTTAGTGAGAAAAGGAAGGGCAAATTCTGATGTTGTCATAAGTGTTGGGAACACTCGGCTGTTAGTGTTGGATCATTAAACATAACACTTATATCAACATCAACAATCTCCCCCAATTTGACCTTTCTACATCAACACAAATGAAGTTCACACAACATAAACATTGATTAAGAAGTTTACACAATTGATATTTCAAAAAGATGAAGTAACAAGTTGTATAAGATCAAATTAGAAATAAACAACATCTAAACCAAAAATACTTGTTTAGATTTAAATAACTTAAATAGAAGTAAATCCTAAATGATTACAAAATGTAAATAGCAGAGTTTTGAGAAATTAAAAACATAAGTACAAAGCTTTTTTCAACAAAGAAAGAACTGAATTAACATATGGGAAAGGATTGGGCTGAATGTGTATCAGCTGCATCTCCATAGTCTGCATATACTCCCCCATAGTGTAAGCTCTCCCCCTGTCTTTAACCTCATCATACATCCAGATCACAAATCACCATACAGATCCTGGATGTCCTGATCCTCTTCTTTAGTCATTGCATTGTCAGCAGCAAGTTCATGAGTTCGGCCAGAAATTGAATCTTGTTCATCTACAGTAGGTTGAGCAACAATGTTAGTAGGCTGATTGTGTGAACTTTCAGCTACTCCCCCTGTTGAATTGGAAAGAAGATCCATCCAAAATTTCTTTTGAATTAGAAGATCTTCCACAGATTGCTACAAATTAAGAATAGACCCCTGCAAAATATCAATCTGCCTCATTATATAGTCGGAAGATAAGTAAATAAAGGAGGCAGTGTGGTATTGTGGATGGGATCATTTTCTGGAACATTGGCTGCTGTGCTAGGGCGTGCATCATCTTCACTACTTCTCAAGGGAAGATCAACCACCCTTTCACCTTTCACCAAGAACTGATTTAAGATGCTGAAGCCTGGTATGTAGTTGCTAACTACCTCATCATCAAATCTGTCAAAGGCTTTGTCCAGCAGGTATTTGTACACAAGACATGGGTAAAGTAGTATGCCTCTTCCAGACATATCAGACTTAAAAGTCATCATATTAGTGAAAATAACATGTCCTAGGTTAAACCTTTTCAAATGTCCTATCTTGTACATCGAAAGAGCCTGTTCTAAGGTGAGAGTGGTGTTGTTTGTAGTAGGCAACCAATTGAAACAAACCAATTTATGCAAGACAGAATATAAGCTAGTCAACTTAGAGGCCAAAATCCTTCTCCTCCATTTGGTGATTACTCCCCCAGTTAAGATGCTTATCATAACATCATGATCAGTAACAACCGGATCCTCCATAATTTTTGTTTTAAGTAACATATTGATCCTCCTAGGGGTAATCATGTGCCTATTTCCTCCTAGAATTTGGATCAGCAGCAAATTGAGGGATATTAGCATAGAATTCATATATCCAATCCACAATGTAAGGACAAGCAAATTGTAAAGCATGCAGCAAGGACCTTTCTTTAAACCAATCAAGCAGATTCAACTCTTCAAAGTTAGGGACTTTAATCAATCTTTCCCTTAAAATCTGCCTAGTTCGTATAGTGCTATACTGTATGCTTGACTTATCATTATAGTCCACATCAGAGTCACTATTCCTATCATCAGAAGAGAAAAGTACCTCATTTTCATCTTCTTCTGAAGAACTGGATGACTGTTCAGGATCAGACGGTTCTGGTGTTGCCATCATCCTCATTTACTTCCTCCTCTTCAGTTGCAGCTTGTTCTGGCTCTGTTTCTGGTTCTGGTTCAGAGTCAGAAACAGCAATGGGGTCAGAAACATTCCCATCAGTTCGGGGTTTCTTTCCTTTTCCCGTATAATTAACAATTTTGCTCAAGTTTCTTTGGGACTTCCTTTTTCCACCCGGCCACTTCCTAGCAGTAGGAACAGTAACGACCTTCTTCTTGCCCTTTTTCTGTTGGTGATGTATTTCGAATTTGGTGGCAAGAACTTCTTCATCTGAAGATTCCCGTTGATCCTGCATGTCCACATCTCTTTTGAACATTGCATTATCCAGTGTTTCTCCTTCAAGCACTATAACAGGGTGTGTTGTTTTTAGGCTTAGGTTTTCGAAAGAATCTTTCAAGGTGTTGAAAGAGGTGCCTAGAGGGAAGTGTAAGGTTACTGGAGTGATTTCAGGTGCAGGAGCTTCGGATGAGGGCTCATTTTGAAGCTTAGGGGCCGAAATTTCAGCAGCTGCGTTCGCATTCGCAATTTATGTGCGAATGTCGAAGGGATTGTAAGGGATGATTTCGAGAGGGGATGATTGAGTGGGTGTTTGTTCATCGGAGTAAGGAACGAGAATGGTACCTGAAAGTGTGTTTGGGTGTATAAAAGTGTTTAAGTGTAAGTAGATAAATGTTGCACAGAATGTTGAGACAAATAGTGCAACACTGACTCTAACAGAATATCAGAAATTAAGATACACAGCGGAAGACTTGAAACACTAAAAACAAACGAGACACAATGGAAATACTTTTAACATAGATTTTATAAATAAAAATCTATGTCTGCCTTATGGCGTAAATCAATACTTATCTTCAAGTACAAATGTTGTGTGAAATGTTACAACAATAACTTTCACAACGAAACTATAAACGAGGCAGGTGCCAAGTCTAGAAAACGAACTAAGTGTATAAATTATACACTATCGAAGTGCCTAGTCTATCTAATGATTACACTCTCAATAGATAAGAAGACACACAGCCATACGGGTGGGATACTTCGTATGAACTAAAAGGTAAAACTACTGGCCACAACTCCTAACAGGGATGAACGCTCGGTCTAGGAGATTGATCGAGTAGAATACACTGAATTATGAAGCCTTCAATCGGTATTTATAGATGTGAGGTGCGAATTCTAGAGGCTTCCACATTGAGGTCCTATTTTTTAGGATCTCAACTTCCATGATCCTTCTAGATCTTTCCACAATGTTCCAGGTCGTTCTAAGCTGCTTCCAAGCTCTTCTAGCACTTCTAGCACGTTCTCTTAGGTTCTGGAATCTTCCAAGTTCCAGATCCTTGTAGAAGCTTCTAGATCCTGCCAGAAATGCGACAACATTTAGATCAACATTTAATGTAGCATTTCAGAAAAGACTTAGAAAAAATCTCGGAAGGTCAAATTAAGATGTTGTTGAGAATGTTGATACATTTAAGAATTAACAACATCTACAATCTCCCCCAATTTGACCTTTCGACTACAACACACCTGATGCACATATATTTCTATACATACTCAGTATTATGTACTTAGTTGAGGTTGACATCATTGCTAAGCACTAGTCAAGACAATACCTGTTGTAACCGTTGGATCAAATCGAATGAAGATCAAGGATAATCTTACAATGATCCGTGCCATAAGATCAAGATAATTTTATCCAAAACAGAACAAGTATAAACAATACACTTATTCACAACATAAGTAATTTACTAAAATCATAAGTTGGATTTGGAAGAAAACTTAAGATTTAAGTAAGACTCAAACAAACAGAAATCAGAGCAAAAACAAAAATGAAATACAAAAGAACTACAAAGACCTAAAGACAAACAAAACTAGACTTATATTATCAATAGGCAGTAAGCATATGAGAATTAAAGAGAAGTGTACTTCTAAATTATATTTTCAAAAGCAAACAAATTTAAGCCAATTGAATAATAAGGCAAGTTAGAAAGACAAATCAAACAACAACTAACAAAGACCTAAAATCAGTAAACAGTAAGCAAATAAGAATAATTCTTTAAGGCAAACAGTTTAAGCAAACTGAAAATAGAGCAAAGTTAGGGAAAAAACAAATACAATAAACAACTAACATATACAACATGCAGTAAGCAAATAATGATAAGTGAGAAAACAATTTAAGCATAGAAGCAGTAATCTGTTATCATAAATGCAAACCAATTAAGCAAGTTGAATAAAAGACAACCTATCAACTAGAAAGTAAAAACAAAGTCTGTAAATCAACTTAAACACAGTAATAACAATGCATAAGATCAAGGGAAGTATAAAAAGGCACAAATACTTAAGAAACTAAACATGTGACATATATTGCTGTAACACCAGCTGCAGCATCATGTTCCTGCACATAATCACTTATAATGTTCAGCCCTCCCCCTGTCTTGTATCAACCTGTTCAGTTGTTACCATAACCTGTTTAGATGTCATAAAGAACATCCATACGTTCATTAGCATCAGCAAATTAATCCTCATTCTCTTCAACAACATTGCACGTTGTAGCAAAGTGAACTACAACATCTGGTTCAGCAATCTCTTCATGAATAGCATCAGGTACACAATCAACTTTCGATACATCTCCATGGAGCTCTTCACTTCGAACCCCAGAAGTTGACGGTGTTTCTCCCCCTGTGGTAGTAGAAAGCGTTTATAACCACTGGACTTTAAGAAACTGAAGCCCATCAATAGAGTCCTGTAAACATTTCAGTTGAAGTAAAATAAAAGATCTGGAAACAGAAATATTTTGACCAATGTGACCGCCAATGTGTTCACATTCGGTGTAGCATTTCTCTGTTCAGGTCTTGCTGGAGCTGGTCGAACTGGAATAAGAGCATCTCTGTGATTAGAACCATCTGAATTTTATAACAAAGCAAATCAACAGTCCTTTCACCAAGTAACAGAGCATGTGAGATAGTCATCAAGGGTACCTTGCCTCTAATAACCTTAGTTTCCTTAGGTTTAAAAATTCATGCCTCTTGAGGTATGAACATATCAGCAAATGATAAGGTAAAACCCCTTTATAATAAATATCACAATAAACTGCATGTGGTGAAAATAGTTAAATCCAGATTGAAATTCTTCAACACAAAAATCTTATACAACAATATAGCTTGATCCTTAGTCACCTTAGTGGAATATGTATAGGGTATCCAATTGTAGTCAATCAATTTATGGAGTACAGAGTATGGAGATGTGTGATCTTTAGCAAGCATAAAAATATGTCACCTAGTTAATCTACCCCCAGTTATAAAAGTAGCAACCAAGTTCAAATCATGTTCATCTTCATCAATCACAAGCTCCATCTCTAAGAGATCATTAATCAATTCCGAAGTAAGTGAAACTAATCTCCCCCTAAATTGTACATTCCCATATCATTTATAGCTACGTTTACCCGTACTCTTCCTAAGTCAAGCATAAAAAAACATATACCTAATCAAACACAAAAGTATCACTCAAAGTTACAGCTTTCAACAATTCTCTTTCAATAAAAAATTGTATCAATCTTTTACTCTCAAAATCAGCGGTGTTAATTCTATTTTCCTTTAACAATTTTCATCAAGATAGCTTAGTGATTTTAGCAACTAACCTGTCAATCTAAGAATTGTTATCAGGATCAGAATTACCTCCTTTAGAATTTATTTACTCAACTGATTCAGAGTCCTTACTACTGCTCTTCTCAGAATCATCACTTCTACTGTTAGTAGGGTCTGGTGTTGCAGCACTTGCTTCAGCATTTGATGCAGCATTCTTCCTCAGAGTCTTCTTAATCTCATACACAATGGGATTATCTTCTGGATTAGAATTTCCAATTCCTTTGGGCAAGTCTCATTCAGCAGCAACCATCTTTCCCTTTGGATCATACTTCCTTTTGACTCATTTCCCAGTAACCACATTTTCTTCCTCCGATTAAGAAAAGAACTTGAATTGGTTCATCAGTAACACTACTTCCTTTCTTCTTTCTCCTCAGTGAGTCAGAGTAATCAACTCTAGTGAACACATAGCCGGATCTCCTTCGTTGAACATGGGCTAATCTTTTCTCTTTTCTTTCTCAACAATCTTCCTAAATGCAATATATTCAGATTTATCAGTATAGAAAGATAAGAGTTAGTTTAACCTGGGTTAGCATTCATGTTGGCCTCCTTCATTTGAGCGTCCTCAGAATCAGATGTCTCAGCATTTGCATACACATTCTGCTCAACAACAGGAAAATCATCAATTTCCTTTCAATCTCCCCCAAAGAGGTAGCATTCGAGACAATTGCCTCTGTTTCAGTATTAGGACTTGGAAATTGGGGCTTTTATGAGGTGAATGAATCAAGTGTAGTGGTGAGTTTTTTGGTTTTCAGTAGTGAGAAATGTTAATGGACATATTTCCAACAGTAAGAAATAGATTCTTAGAATTCACATTCGATTGAGACATATTCTCAACAGCTTGGTTCAGCTCGTTAAGGGTCGAATCGAGTTGAATGTAAGCAGTTGTAGGAATGGGTGTAACTGTAATACCCCAAAGCGTAATTCATATTTGAGCAAGTTTATATTTAATTGTTTGATCATTTTAAATTGTTTATTTCAATAAGTTTATTGTGCACTTCCAAACAATTTTATTTTACAGGGAAAAATGGACAAGCTACTCAGACTCGGATGTATCCCTAGCAATTAAGTATAAGTGTAGATAAAAGTAATTTTTTTAAATTATTTAAAAACATATATATGTGAATTAGAAACTCATAAGTAAATTAAAGGTAATCTCAAAATTTAAACAAGTGCGTATAATTAAGGATGAAGGCAGCAACTACTGGAGTTCTACGTCGCTCAAAATCAACACCACTCATTCTCCGATACTAGCTCACGGCGCCGTTACGATCATCCTTTTTGTCTTTCAAGAAGCCGTTACGATCATCCTTTTTGTCTTTCAAGAAGCCGTTACGATCGTCCTTTTTCATTATTTCTGTTTAGAGAAGCCGAAAACCCGTAAGTATTAATTCCTATAACTATTTGATTTGGTGAAATATTTATAAAATCCTATCTCTATAAAAGTTAAGAAACTAGGTAATGGAGCTTATTTTTGTATACGTAAGGCACTTAGGTGTATATATTTAGAATAGGCATTTTGGAAATAAGAAAATATGGAATTATAGTATTTACTCTTTGATATGAATATGTACACATGCATGAATAGAGAAAAGATGTCATAAAAAAATACTTGTAGGATGACTTCTTTAAAAGAATAAAAGAATAAGCATGCGCCTAACAATTAGAATTTTACGAACATATATAATAGGCAATTTAGTAAATTAATAAATAAATTCTTGAATAAAATATAGTTACGCAAAGTTAAGATATAAATTACAAAATGAATCTTTAGATAGCAAGAATAAGATATGAGAAGTAATTGATATGTTGGAGCCAAATGAAAATAAATTTTGTAAATATGCTAGGTGGATACTGAAGGCACCCTGAGGCTTGTAGCAATTATTCCCTGTCAACCAACATAATTTCAAGATAACAAGGTGGGTAACATTATATGCAGTGCAGTTGTAAATGTTTTGTCGTCAGTTGGTGTATGCGATTGTGTTTATTATATAAACCAACTGATGAATTATGATTATTTCGGATCTTCGGATCTAAAGACCGTTGGACTGACGAGTTAAGGACCGACGGGTCTATCCGGTCAAGACTTATGTAGTCAAACAGGCCCTTGGACCTACGGGTTAAGGATCGACGGATCTATCGGGCAAATAGACTTATGTAGTCAAATGAGAAATGGCCGACGGGTCCGGTTCGTAATAATACATTTTGTATACTGCCAAACGACTAACAGCCTGCAGGTTATCCACTGAGAATTTATCTCATATCCAATTTAACATTTCAGATTTCGAAGTGGAAGCTCGGGAGCTGCCGTAACACCAAGACTCCCTGTAATAAATATTTAGGGTACTTTATTTAAATAATGGCATGTATTAAGTTACTTAAGTTTTAAATTCTCGTTATGCTACAAATTAAGTTTATGGGACTAAAATCAATGATAAATTCTATCATACTATTTTCTAATACCTTTATATGATTATTTTTAATTCACGCTGCATTAACAATTGTTTTTAAATGATGAGTAAAATTTAAATGGCAAAGTTAGCAACTCGTCCTCGACACGTCTGGGTTACAGAGAATCTAACGTTTCGAGAACAGGGTGTTACAGTAACTGGAGTTGTTTGGGTAAGTGATTCAGCTTTTCTTGTAGCAGTTGGTGAGTTTTGGTGTGAAACGGCCATGAAAGCGAAACTATTAAGATTTGAGAGAGACGGAGATGACAGTTTCGTGGGAGTTTAAGTGTGGTGAGGTAGTTTCTTTGTTTTCTGTCATTAGAGCACCTAGAAATCGAAAAGATAATCACAATAACCGAGACAAACACGGCTTTAGCAAATCTTAAAAAGCAATACTCAAATCACTCGAAAAAATGCAATGCTTAATATATCATCTTATGAGAAGTATATAGGAGAGAATGCATAGTTGGAAGTAATACGTATAAAAATAAGAACTAACTAAGGAGGATTCTAGAAGAAATTCGATAATACTCCATAAACTTAGCCACAAAAATAGATCATGGTCAAGTAGTGGGTAAAATCATAATTAAATAATTAATTAAATTAAGAACATTCTAGAATATTTAGTATTTAAATGTGTATAATCTGAAATAAAACATGGACGTGGATTAGTATAATCAGAATAAATGAAATAAATTTCCACACATAATCAAATAATTACAACTTATAAAAATATAATCGAATCATCTAATGCTATGCTCAAAACTGTTACATACACCTCAACACGGTTTTTACATGAATTTACTTCATTTGTGTTGCACCATATTTTTTCTTTTTGTGTTATAGCATCTAATTTGTATTGATCCATTGTTCCTGTAGAGTACATCGTAGTAGCGAACTCCGTGCCCCATACTTACTTAATGGATTACAAATATCTTGATGTTTTTACCAAAATATCACCTTTTGAAAAGAAGGCATCGTAGTAGCGAACTCCGTGCTCCATAGTTACTCAGTGATTTGGTACATCTTTTAGTATGCTAATAACATTCTCATTTTATGCATTTGAGAGGTGTAAGACATGTTTATTTTTGCACAAAAAAATTTAGATTCAAGAATATTTTACAAAGGAATTATTCAACGAAAATATGGAATAAATTGAATCTATAACAACTATACAACCTATGATGTTGTCTCAAATGCTACGACATTTGTGACACCATCCATCTAGGATTATTCAGATACTACACATACCAAGAGATTTTCTCAAAGATAAGAATGTCTCAAGGTCAAAAGTCTTAGTAAATATATCAACATTATGATTTTCAGTAGGTACGTATTCCAACTTCACTATGTTCTTCTCCACTAAATCTCTAATAAAATAATTTCTAATGCAAATGTGTTTAGTGAGTGAGTGTTGTACTGAACTTTTTAGAAATGTTTATGCACAAGTATTATCACAGAAAATTGTAAGGATATCAATTTCAATTTCATAGGCATGAAACATCTTGCTTAACCACAAGATTGTTTCTCATGTAGAAACATCCTCTACTCTTACTCTTTTTGTCGTCCATATCTCATGCTCAATCCGCATCATTGTATCCAATTAAAGTGTTGTTGGTGTCCTTAGTGTACCATATCCCAAGTTCACTTGTACCTGCATCAAACTTGATAATTCTTTTCAAAATATTCAGGTGAGATTCCTTTGGATTAGCCTGGTCTATTAGAGGTTAGATAAAGTAAACTTTTTATCATGGATCTATACAATATTGGATCAAAATCATTTCTAGCACTGTCTTTGCAAAGTATCAAAGTAGATCTCATATAAGTTTTCATTACTTTTTAACTTTCAAAACCAAACATTTTAACTAAATTCTTAGCGTACATACCTTGAGAGAAGAATATACCATCCTTAAATTGCTTGGTTTGAAGACCTAAAAAATAATTCAAGTCTCCAACCATACTCATCTCAAATGTTGCAGTCATTGCCTCAACAAATTTGTTAACATTTTAACACAAGTTGAACCAAACACAATGTCATCAACATATATTTGAGCAATAAGTAAATCTTCTCCAGTGTGCTTAATGAACAAAGTTATATCAGTTTCTCCTTTAACAAAAAATGATCAGGGTATTGTGGATCTTCAAATCCTTTAAGTTGTTCAACATATGCTTCTTCATTCAAAATGCAATTTAGAAATGCAGCTTTTACATCCATTTGATGAAGCTTAATATCAATAAAACGTGCAATTTCTAGCAATAATCTAATAGATTCTATCCTAGCAACATGTGCAAAAATTTCATCGAAATCAATAACTTCAACTTAGGTGTAATCTTGTGAAACTAAACTAGTCTCAATCCTAAAAAAAAATGTTATCAAACTCATCAGTTTTATTCTTAAAAAAATTCACTTTGTTCCAATGACATTAGTATGACTATGTCTTAAAACAAGTGTCCATACTTCAAATCTTTTAAACTGACCAAGTTCTTCATACATAGCATTATTCCAATTTTCATCAGGCCAAATACTTGTATGCATGCGAGTGCATGGTGCATACCTCCTCAATTTCATTTTTTTTTTTAATTCAAATTATCTACACCCATTCATATAATTAGTTCACCTCCCAAATTATTTTTTACTATAATTATCTGCACTTACACATTTAATGAGTTCACCCCCAAATCATTTTTTACCACAGTTATATGTACTCGCTCATTTTATGAGTTCACCCCCAAATCATTTTTTTACCACGGTTATTTGCACCCGCTCATTTTATGAGTTCACCCCCAAATCTTTTTTTACCACGATTATATGTACTCGCTCATTTTATGAGTTCACCCCCAAATCATTTTTTTACCACGGTTATCTGCACCCACTCATTTTATGAGTTCACTCCCAAATTATTATTTTATCACGATTATCTGTACCCACTCATTTTATGAGTTCACCCCAAAATAATTTTTAAAAAATAATCACATTTAAAAAAATTATATTATCTTTTTATTAATTTACACAAAATATAATAAAATAAACTCTAATTTATATATTTACAATATACAAACGAGTTATTATCGAGTTACCGTCGATTCACCACCAAGTAACCCATACTTTTTTTTAAAAATTGTAAAAATATAATTAATAAAAAACTATCGAAATTAGCCACAAATCTCGATTTTTTTCTTTTTAATTTTTCTCCCCTCCTCTTTTCCTTTTTTCTTCCCATTCTCAATTTTTTTTTCCAAATTTTTTATTTCTTCGTTTTTTTTTCTTTTACTTTTTTTTTTCGGCCTTTCTTTTTCATTTTTTTCATGTGTATTTTTTTAATATTAATTAATACAAAATAATATTATAGGTATGATTTTATTATATTCTATCGGCGGTGCACCTGAATTTCAATTTTAATTTGATGAGTAAAGGACCTGTCGAAAATCCATGTCGGTCGGTGGGTGACCCAGCCACCACCATATCCGAACACCCCTTCGACGGCGACGACGGCGCTTCCGTCCCTGCCGCTTAAGACCCCTACTCAAATCGCAATCATGATTCTTCAATTCCATGACAATCGACATCATCTTCCATCTCGGCCACGATCCATGGCGGTCAAAAACCTCTGCTCATTTCGACCACCGACGCGACTGCTTCGATCAATCTCCTTTGTGTTCGCGATTCAGGAGCTTCTCCGGTATCAATGGCACTCGCCTGCAACACTCACTTCGCTCTCGTTGTTCGTATTTGTCCAAATCGAAGCTACATTGCTTCGTCTTCTTCACCATGCTCCTGCGCAGCCTCTTCCTCCGGTTGACAACGGTCCGACGGAGGACTGTGAGTATGTTGTCGATGGATCTCTGATCAGTCGGCACTCGGAGCCGGTGAGCTTGTCGATGAAATCTCAGGCGGCGACTGCTGGCCTAGGGTGCCCTTCTATTTGGCTAGGGTTCTCTTCAATTGGGCTTGGTAATATGCACCCCCTATTTTCTTCAGTACACCCTGGTCTGCACTCCCTCCACTTTTTTTATGGTATTATTGTTAGTGGTATTGGTATTACTAGTTATTGATTGTGGTATTACTATTAATACACTATTGAATTAATATTAATGATTATTGATTACAATATTATTGATTATTAATTGTGATATTACTGGTTATTGTTTGTGGTATTACTGATTGTGTGGAATTAATTATTATTAATTAAGGCATTACTGCTTATTATTATTGTTTATGTTATTATATATTATTGTTTATGGTATCACTGATAATTGTTTTTGGTACTACTAAATATAATTTGATTTGTGAAATTATTTGTTATTGTATAAGATATTAATGATCAATGTTTATGGTATTACTAATTACTGTTCATTCCTTCATGGTATTACTGATAATTATTTTTTGGTATTACTTTATATAATTAGATGTGTGAAATTATTTGTTATTGTATAAAATTTTACTAATTAATATTAATGGTATTACAGATTACTGTCCGTGGTATTACTAATAATTGTTCTTGGTATTATTGAATATAATTAGATGTGTGCAATTATTTGTTTTTGTATAAGATATTATTGATTATTATTAATGGTATTACTGATTATGATTTATGGTATTACTAATTATTACTTATTGTACTGGCGACTATAATAAAATTATATATATAATATTATTTTATATTAAAAAATTTAAAAATACTAAACAAAAAAAAAAGAAAAAAAAAGCAAGGAAAAAAATGAAGAAATAAAAAGTTTGAAATAAAAACTGAAAATTGAAAAAAAAAGTTAAAAGAAAAAAAAATTGAGATTAGTGACTAATTTCAATTGTTTTTTTCAATTATGTTTTTACGATTTTATTTTTAAAAATATGGGTGATTTAGTGGTGAATCGACGATAACTCAGCTGCAAATTGTAAATGTATAAATTAAGGTTGATTTTATTATATTTTGTGTAAATCAATAAAAAGATAATATAGTTTTTTAAATATAATTATTTAAAAAAATATTTAGGGGTAAACTCATAAAATGAGCGGGTGCAGATAATTTGGGGGTGAACTCATAAAGTGAGTGGGTGCAGATAATTGTAGTATAAATATAATTTGGGGTGAACTCATAAAATGAGCGGGTATAGATAATTGTGGTAAAAAAATAATTTGGGGGTGAACTCATAAAATGAGCGGGTGTAGTTGTAAAACAATGATTTGGAGGTGAATTCATAAAATGAGTGGGTGCAGATAACTGTGGTAAAAAGAATTGGGTAAAAAAAAATTGGAGTGAACTTAAAAAAATAACGGGTGCAGATAATCTCCTGGCCCATATTCTATTTTGGTGATGTATGCATGGTACATGCAAGGGCACGCAAGTGTGATCCTTTCATCAGTTAATGCTTCATTCACATTTTTAGGTTCAATTTCAGAATATATAGTAACACTCTACGTTAAAAACATTGCAAATAGAAGACATGCATATTGTTCTTACCACATCTACCTTATTAGCTCTTACTTTTCCTCTTGTTTGCACTCCAACTGTAGCATTACCTATGATCTGGTCAGAAGGGTGACTTTTGACTATTCTTGAAGAAGAATTTCTTTTGGGAACATACTGATCATTCTGTGGAATTACAATTGTCTGTTCTGTAGATGTTGACCCAGATGTGTTAACATTCGGTGCAACATTTTCAGACTTCAGTGTATTCTCAGAATTGTCAGTCACTTGTGATACATCTTCTTCATCTTTGTCATCTGTAAGACCTTAATCATCATCAAACACAACATTAACAGATTCTTGAACAATGTTAGTCCTAAGGTTATAAACTTTATAAGCTTTACTATTTCTAGAATAGCCTAAAGGAAACCTTACACACTTTTAGAATCAAACTTATGAAGTTGATCCATATCATTCAGAATATAACACATACAACCAAATACATGAAAATACTTCACACTTGGTTATGTAATGTTCAAAATCTCATAAGGTGTTTGAATAGAACCAGATCAAATATAAACTCTCTTAATGATATGGCATGCGATATTCAATGCTGCAACCCAAAATCTCTTAGCAAGACTTTTAGATGTAAGCATGACTTTTGCCATTTCCTATAAAGTTATATTCTTTCTTTCAGCAAAGACATTCCATTGTGGAGTTTTAGGAGATGAATATTCTTGCAAAATACCTTTAATTTTATCACAAAAATTTCATTAAACATGTTATTTTCAAATTCCCTACCATGCATGATCAGTTCTAATACGGCAAACTTTCAAGTTAAACACATTTTTGAACCTTTTGTAAAGAATTTTAAATGCAGCAATTTAATGTTTCAGATATATCTCGTAAAATCTCAATCCAGGTAAATCTAGAAAAATCATCTACCACAACAAGTGAATGTATATTGCCTCCAATGCTTTCAGTTTTCATAGGACTAATAAAATCCATGTGCAAAATAATTCGAAACATTGATGTGTAGAACAATGTGACAGCATTTTATGCAACACTCTTACCTGCTTACCTTTCTGGCATGGTCCACATACAGTGGTACTCTGAAACTTCAGTTTTGGTAATCCTTTTCACTGCATTAACTTTTGATTAATATCTTCACTGATATATAATATGAATGTCCCAATTTTTGATGCAATAAGACATTTTCATCATTCTTTGACAAATTACACACATTTGTTCCAATAAGATAACAATTATCTAATGCCCTAGACAATTTTCATATTCATTAAGAACATACACATGATTCTTTGTCAAATTTTACATGCAAATTATCATCACAAAGTTTACTAATTCTAATCAAATTAGCAAGCACGTCATCAAAATGTAAAACATTTTTAAGCACGGGAAAACCTTCAACATTCAAAGTTCATTTTCCTATAATCTGTCCTTTCGAACAACCACCATATGTAACATTACCATCATTCAAGGTCACATAATCAGATAAGTAGCCAAACATCCTGTCATATGTCTTGAACAACCACTATCAAAAAATACCATTGACCAAGTAAACATGCTTTCAAGGAAGTGTGAACAACATTACAAGTAACATCAGATTTCCATGCAACTTTCAGAAAATGTTTCATAGGATGTGACATCTTTTTAGGCAACATTTTCTCATATCTCAGATCATCAAACATTTACATGCAGTAAGGACAAATATGATCAATTCTCGAAAAATAGTGACATACAAACTTCTTTTCAATGTTTTTGACTTTGTGAGAATCTGTTTGTGCAGATGTTGCAACATATGTTTTAACATTTGCCTTCACAAACTACACAGTATATTCAAAATTCTTAGAAAATAGAAGCAGTTTCACTATTATAATGTATACCACAATTATCAAATTTACCAATAGCTATAACATATATCAGAAGCACTCATAGAAAATTTTATGAAACTTAAAGTAGAGGTGATCAGTTTCTCCTTCAGTTTACAAACATCAAAAATCTCTTCTGGAATGTATGACTTCTAGCTTGGTAATTGTCTCTTTAAGATTCACATTCTCTTTATTCAAAGAATTAAGAGTGAGTTTCTAAGAGTTACAATCATCCAACAACTTTTGGTACTTATAATCATCAATCCTTATGTCTGCATCATCAACAAACTCATTAAAACAATTCAAATCTGGGCGACTCTGTTTTGATGTTACCATAAATGTTATGACATTAGATGCAACATCAGAATCTGTTTCATCTAGATTATCATTTAAAAGAATATCATAATCAATCTTGGTATGAAAAGCGAATTCAACATCTTTTGATTCATCAAATTCATCATTTGATTCATCACTCAAGGTAGTATTAAAATTCAGTTTTTGCTTAAGTCTAATATTGGCACATTAATTTTCATAAATACCAAATTCAGAACATGCAATGAACTGATTTTCTATATTAAAGATCATACCTTGGTTTACCTTCACTTTTTGATAACCTTGGTTGAAATTGAATTTTCCTTCTTTCTGGTGGGATGTTGATGTGTTGATTTGGATCTTTAGTACATCATAACCTGTAAGTACAGTCCTCCAAGCACGTTCATCTATCGACTTGATATACATGCACAACTTAGGCTTTAAAATATGGATAATATGTTCGGGTGCCTAAGTGTAGTGGATATGTGATGTGTTTCTATTGCTAACATAAACTAAAAACACACTTAAACAAAGATCTAACCTAGTGTCGTCAGGTATCCGCTCTGATACCAACTGAAAGTGTGTTTGGGTGTATAAAAGTGTTTAAGTATAAGTAGATAAATGTTGCACAGAATGTTGAGACAAATAGTGCAACACTGACTCTAACAGAATATCAGAAATTAAGATACACAGCGGAAGACTTGAAACACTAAAAACAAACGAGACACAATGGAAATACTTTTAACATAGATTTTATAAATAAAAATCTATGTCTGCCTTATGGCGTAAATCAATACTTATCTTCAAGTACAAATGTTGTGTGAAATGTTACAACAATAACTTTCATAACGAAACTATAAACGAGGCAGGTGCCAAGTCTAGAAAACGAACTAAGTGTATAAATTATACACTATCGAAATGCCTAGTCTATCTAATGATTACACTCTCAATAGATAAGAAGACACACAGCCATACGGGTGGGATACTTCGTATGAACTAAAAGGTAAAACTACTGGCCACAACTCCTAACAGGGATGAACGTTCGGTCTAGGAGATTGATCGAGTAGAATACACTGAAACCTTTCGAGTTCTACAGATAAATGCAAATCAAATTTCAAAAAATGTGACGCGAAAAGTGATGTGGCATAAGTAATAGATATACTTGAGTGCTGTAAATAAATTTAAGAATTGTCATTATCGTGCTTAAACGAATTAACAAAGCCTTTAATGTATTTACCAACACTACTATGGAGATTCATCTTATATGGAGAATTGAGAAGTAGGAGTTACACGATACTGAGAGTGAGATAAGTGAAGTAGTGGAAGTAACTTCCCCACTAATAGATCGTGGTAAGTTAGGAGAAAATAAGAATTCTGAAAAACTAAAAATAATTAAATGCGGAATATATAATAACTGAATTAATAGAATAAGGCAAGACTTAGTCAAATTAAATATTTCAGAGGATAATATTTAATAATTATCAAAAGTAACTAATTCCACGGAAATTGGGATAAGAATCTGAGTTTACGAGTGTTATAACTATTGTTGGCATTCTATACACCTCAACACAGTTTTTTCATGATTTTACATCATATTTGTTGCTCTATTTTCTTTTTCTTTTTATCACACTTCACATTGATCCATCTTTTGAAAAGAGTGCATCGTAGCAGCGAACTCCGTGCCCCATAGTTACTCAATGGATTTGTGAATATTTTGATGCAATTTATATCACCTTTTGAAAAGAGATCATCGCAGTAGCGAGCTTCGTGTCCCATAGTTACTCAGTGATTTATAAAGCATCTAATACGTGATTTTTCTTTTGTAGCATTTGAGAGGTGTATAGGCTCTTTTAGTATTTTTCACAAGTCACTCAGACTTCAAATATCAATTACAAAGGAATTACATTAGTTCAATAATTACGAAAATTAAAACAAGGAAACAAATAAGAGACTTTATCTTAGTGTTGTCTCAAATGCTACCGCATTTGATACAACACCCTTGATCATATTTTCAGATATTACACAAACCAAGAGATTTTCGAAGGGATGAAAACCTCTTGTCATCAAGAGCTTTGGTGAAAATATCAACCAATTGTTTTTCAGTAGATATGTACTCCAACTTAACAACTTCCTTTTCAACAAGATCTCTAATGAAGTGATGTCTTATACTTATATGCTTTGTTAATGAATGTTGCACTGGATTTTTTGAAATATTTATAGCACTAGTATTATCACAGTACACAGTCAAAACATCACTAGGTTAGCCATAATCATGAAACATTTTTTGCAACCAAAGTAATTGAGTACAACAACTCCCTGCTGCAATGTATTCCGATTCAGTTGTTGATTGAGACACACAGTTTTGTTTTCTGCTGTGCCAAGAGATCAAGTTGTTTCCCATATAAAAGCAACCACCACTTGTGCTTTTCCTGTCATCACAATCACCTGCCCAATCTGCATCACTATACCCTATCAAGGTACAGTTTGTATCTTTGCTATACCAAATGCCTAAATCACTTATTCCTGCAACATACTTAATGATTCTTTTAACAGCATTCATATGTGATTCTTTAGGGTTAGCTTGGTATCTAGCACATAAGCATACACTGAACATAAACCAGGTCTACTGGAGCTCAAATAAAGAAGACTACCTATCATTGATCTGTACAGTGTTGGGTCAACATTCTGGCCAACATTGTCTTTACTCAGTTTCTGAGTTGATCCCATAGGTGTTTTCATGTGTTTAACACTCTCCAATCCAAACCTCTTTACAAGACTTTTAGCATACTTTGTGAAATAAAAATCCCATCTTTTTGCTGTTTGATTTGCAATCCTATGAAGTAATTTAAATCACCAACCATGGACATTTCAAAGGTAGATGTCATTTCATTTACAAAGTGCTTAAGCATATTGTCACAAGTAGAACCAAATACTATATAATCAACATAGATTTGAGCAATCATAATAACATTTTTATCATGTTTGATGAACAGTGTTCTGTCAGCTTCTCCTCTTACAAAACCAAACTCAATCAAGAAATCTGTTAACCTTTCATACCATGCTCTAGGTGCTTGTTTCAAGCCATATAAAGCCCTTTTCAGTTTAAAAACATGATCAGGATAATCAAGGTTTTCAAAGCCTTTTGGTTGTTCAACATAAGCTTCTTCCATAAGAATACTATTTAAAAAAACAGCTTTAACATCTATTTGGTGCAGTTTTATATCAATATAGCATGCAATAGCAAGTAAAAGCCCAATGGATTCAATTCTAGCTACAGGAGCAAATGTTTCATCAAAGTCTACACCTTCTACTTGTGTATACCCTTGAGCAACCAACCTAGCTTTGTTTCTAATTATGTTTCCCATCTCATCAGTCTTGTTTTTGAAAATCCATTTAGTCCCTATAACATTAACATGATCTGGTCTAGGAACTAATGTCCAAACATCATTCCTAACAAACTGATTTAGTTCTTCATGCATAACTTCAATCCAATTTTCATCATCTAATTCTTCTTTAATAGTTTTAGGTTCAATCTCAGAGTGATAATATTCATGATTTACCTTATTGCACATAGATAAAATAAATATAGATCTTACCACATCTTTTGAGTTCGTACCCATCCGTCTTCTGGTTTGAACACCTGTAGACTGTTCACCAATGATTTGATCATGTGGGTGATACTTCTGAATCCTTATGGAGGGAGTTTTCTGGAGATTATACAGATTTTCAGGATCTGTATTATCAGATGATTCCTCTGGTGTGTCATCATTCTTTTCAACATTCTGAACCTGTTCAACATTTTCAGTATTGATTGGAACATCAATCAAATCTGATATGTCTTCATCTTCAATGCTTCTACCTGTAATACTTGTATCATCATCAAAAACAACATTTACAAACTGTTGTACAGTATCTATCAGTCCTAAAGTTATAGATTTTATAGGCCTTGCTATTTCTTGAATAGCCAAGAAAGAACCCTTTATCACTCTTTGAATCAAACTTATGTAACTGATCCTTGTCATTCAAGATGTAGCATACACAACCAAAACATGGAAATATTTAAGGTTAGGCTTTCTATTGTTCAGAATTTCGTATGGAGTTCTAGTAGAATCAATTCTAATATAAAATCTGTTAGCAATATGATAAGCAGTATTAAGGGCTTCTGCCCAAAATCTTTTGGATAAATTCTTAGAACATAACATGACTCTAGCCATTTCTTGAAGTGTTCTATTCTTCATTTCTGCTATGTAATACTTGTATCATCATCAAATCTGATATGTCTTCATCTTCAATGCTTCTACGTGTAATACTTGTATCATCATCAAAAACAACATTTACAAACTGTTGTATAGTATCTATCAGTCCTAAAGTTATAGATTTTATAGGCATTGCTATTTCTTGAATAGCCAAGAAAGAACCCTTTATCACTCTTTGAATCAAACTTATGTAACTGATCCTTGTCATTCAAGATGTAGCATACACAACCAAAACATGGAAATATTTAAGGTTAGGCTTTCTATTGTTCAGAATCTCGTATGGAGTTCTAGTAGAATCAATTCTAATATAAAATCTATTAGCAATATGATAAGCAGTATTAAGGGCTTCTGCCCAAAATCTTTTGGATAAATTCTTAGAACATAACATGACTCTAGCCATTTCTTGAAGTGTTCTATTCTTCCTTTCTGCTATTTAATACTTGTATCATCATCAAATCTGATATGTCTTCATCTTCAATGCTTCTACCTGTAATACTTGTATCATCATCAAAAACAACATTTACAAACTGTTGTACAGTATCTATCAGTCCTATAGTTATAGATTTTATAGGCCTTGCTATTTCTTGAATAGCCAAGAAAGAACCCTTTATCACTCTTTGAATCAAACTTATAAAACTGATCCTTGTCATTCAAGATGTAGCATACACAACCAAAACATGGAAATATTTAAGGTTAGGCTTTCTATTGTTCAGAATTTCGTATGGAGTTCTAGTAGAATCTATTCTAATATAAAATCTATTAGCAATATGATAAGCAGTATTAAGGGCTTCTGCCCAAAATCTTTTGGATAAATTCTTAGAACATAACATGACTCTAGCCATTTCTTGAAGTGTTCTATTCTTCCTTTCTGCTATGTAATACTTGTATCATCATCAAATCTGATATGTCTTCATCTTCAATGCTTCTACCTGTAATACTTGTATCATCATCAAAAACAACATTTACAAACTGTTGTACAGTATCTATCAGTCCTAAAGTTATAGATTTTATAGGCCTTGCTATTTCTTGAATAGCCAAGAAAGAACCCTTTATCACTCTTTGAATCAAACTTATGTAACTGATCCTTGTCATTCAAGATGTAGCATACACAACCAAAACATGGAAATATTTAAGGTTAGGCTTTCTATTGTTCAGAATTTCATATGGAGTTCTAGTAGAATCTATTCTAATATAAAATATATTAGCAATATGATAAGCAGTATTAAGGGCTTCTGCCCAAAATCTTTTGGATAAATTCTTAGAACATAACATGACTCTAGCCATTTCTTGAAGTGTTCTATTCTTCCTTTCTGCTATGTAATACTTGTATCATCATCAAATCTGATATGTCTTCATCTTCAATGCTTCTACCTGTAATACTTGTATCATCATCAAAAACAACTTTTACAAACTCGTGTACAGTATCAGTCCTAAAGTTATAGATTCTATAGGTCTTGCTATTTCTTGAATAGCCAAGAAAGAACCCTTTATCACTCTTTGAATCAAACTTATGTAACTGATCCCTGTCATTCAAGATGTATCATACACAACCAAAACATGGAAATATTTAAGGTTATGCTTTCTATTGTTCAGAATTTCATATGGAGTTCTAGTAGAATTTGTTCTAATATAAACTCTATTAGCAATATGATAAGCAGTATTAAGAGCTTCTGCCCAAAATCTTTTAGATAAATTCTTAGAACATAACATAACTCTAGCCATTTCTTGAAGTGTTCTATTCTTCCTTTCTGCTATGCCATTTTGTTGAGGAGTTTTAGGTGATGAAAACTCTTGTATTATTCCTTTAGATTCACAAAATTCAGTAAAAGAACTGTTTTCAAATTCTCTACCATGATCAGACCTGATTCTGCATACTTTGGAAATAAAAACATTCTTGAATCTTTTGTACAGAATTTTGAAAATGGAAAAAGTTTCAGATTTATCTTTTAAGAATTCAATCCATGTGAATCTTGAATAGTCATCAACCACAACTAAAGAATATATTTTACCTCCAATACTTTCTGTTTCCATAGGACCCATAAGATCCATGTGAAGCAATTCGAAGCAGTGTTTGGTTGAGCAATGTCCCAACATTTTGTGAGACACTTTAACCTGTTTCCCTTTTTGACAAGGTCCACATACCTTTTTATCTGAAAATTTTAGATTTGGTAAACCTGTAACAGCTTTCAATCTAACAAGTTTATCAAGCTGTCTGTAATTAGCATGTCCAAGTTTGTGATGACATAATGTACTAACATCAACTTTAGCCTTATTACATTTAAGCTTAGATTCAATGAGATAGTAATTATCAGCATATCATTTTCCCATCATGATACATTCAGAATCTTTGTTTAACACATAACATGATTTTTTGTCAAATTTAACATGCAAATCATCATCACATAGTTGACTGATGCTTATGAGATTGGCAAGTAATCCATCAACATGCAGAACATTGGACAACTTAGGAAAACCAGGAACATTTAATGTCCCTCTACCAATGATTTTTCCTTTAGATCCACCACCATAAGTGACATTACCACCATTATAAACAGTATAATCAGAAAGATAATCAATTTGACATGTCATGTGTTTAGAACAACCACTATCAAAGTACCATAATCCAGGAATACATGCTTTTAGAGACATATGAACAACATTACAAGATGTATTTTCTTTTGGAGTCCATACAGAATGTGATCTAGAATGTTGTGTCATTTCAGGCAATACAGAAGTTTTCAGATGATTTTTCTTCTTCAAACATTGAGGACTTTTATGACCCTTTTTAAAACAGTAATGACAAATCACATCTTTTATATTGACTTGAGACTTAGAAGAACCACTAGGATTGTAATTCACTTCACCTTTAAAAAAAAACAGTAGGTTTCTTAAGATCAGACTTGTTAGAATTTTTACCTTGATAGCCAATACCTGTTTTTCTTGAGTTGTTGGTCATAAGAGAGTCTTCCAGTTTCATCTTTCCTTCAGAAAATCTTTTAAAGCTCAATGATGCTTCCTTCAACCTATCTTCAAGTTCAGATATCTCAATATCTTTTCTTGTTAGAATACCTTCCAGCTTAGTAATAGATTCCCTTAAGTCAGAATTTTCAAAATTCAGAGACTTAATGATGTGATTAAGTTTCTCAGTTTCAGGGGATATCTTGAAAACTTTTTCATTTGTTAAAGGTTTTTCATAAGAATATTTCTTAAAATCAAGAACAGACACTTCTAGTCTTTCTTTCAGTTTAGAAATTTCTTTATCCTTCTTTGTTAAAAGTCTTTCTAGTTTGAAAACAGTGTTAGACAGGTCTTGAATATCAGCATCTCTTCTGGATAAACCTGCTTTACTTGATGTACTTGTCTCTGTAACAGAACTTGTGAAAAAGTTAAATTCTAGAGAATTATTATTCAATGATTTCCCAAATGATGGCTCATTTGTCCTCACATCGTAATAATCATCCAGATCATCATCAAGAGTATCAACATACACAATTCTAGCAGGGAAAGCTTTTTCAATGTCTTTTTCAGGATCGTGTTCAACATCAGACTCATCACTTAAAGTAGCACTGAAATTAAGTTTCTTTTTTAGAATGGTGTTGGCACATTCATTAGCATAATGACCATATCCAGAACATGCATCACATTTAACATTCTTCTTATAATCCTGGTCAGATCTAAACCTGTTTCCTCTTTCTAATTGTCTAAAAGGATTAAAAGTGTTCTTCCTAACAGGCAATTGTTGAGTATTATTAATCTGGACCTTAGGTTGAATGTTATCTTTGAATTTCTTATTCTTCATGAGTGTCTTAAACTGTTTAGTAATAAATGCCATGTAATCAGGATTATTAAGATATTCCTTAATATCATCTTCATCTGAATCAATTTCAGTAACACAAGGTAACTTTCTAGAACCTGGTGATGCAGATGATGAGGCATCACCTTTGAAAACAAGCACTTACTTTTCATTATCTGTCTTTTCAGAAATGTTCATTTCATAGGTTTTCAAAATACCAATCAATTCATTTTGACTCAACACATCTGTATCCTTAGCTTCTTCTATAGCACATATCTTAGGTTCAAAACGTTTAGGAACTGATCTAAGAATTTTATGTACTAACCTTGTATTGGATATTGGATCTCTAAGAGAATGAACTTCATTTGAAATCTCAGTCAGCTTTTCATTGTAAGATGAAATGGTTTCATCTTCTTTCATCCTTAAATTCTCGAACTTGGTTCCAAGCATACGAAGTCTAGTTCTTCGTACACTATTCGATCGTTCACAATGTTCTTGCAGTCGATCCCATGCATCCTTAGAAGATATGCAGTTTGATACGATTTTGAACATTGAGGCATCAGTTGAGTTGAAAATTGCATTCAACGCCTTTGAATTGTAACTTGCAGTTGTGATTTCTTCAGCAGTCCAGTCGAGCTCTCTCTTGATCCGAGCTTCATTGTCTTCATCCGTCGTGGTTCTTGGTTGAGTCCAACCAGCAAGAACACTCATCCAGGCTCGTTCATCAATGGATTTGATGTACATTCTCATCTTTGGTTTCCAGAAGGCATAATTCGTGCCATCTAGAATCGGAGGCTTTAGTGCGGGTGAAAGTGGATACTCCATTCCAGATTTACACACTCTAAGCAGAATCTCTACGTAGCGTATCAAGTAGTTGGCTCTGATACCAACTGAAATTGTGTGTGCGTGCGCAATCAGAGATGTTGTCTGTCGTGTTGGCACTGTCCAAACAACATTATGCAGTGGAAATTAAAATGCACGCACTGAAAAATAGAAGTATTCAAAATTTGCATAGATTATAAAATAATGTATGCTGTTCACTATATTAAAAATATGTGAAACGAGTACAACCTCTTTGAGGTGTATAATAACACTACGAAAGTGTAAATGATTTACTAAGTTCTATGAAACTATCTCCCTCATAGATCTATACACACAACCTAGTAAATAAGACTATGATCTAACACACTACTATTCGGGTTTACAATAGTATGAACATCTACACGAAGAAACAATAATTTTCCTAACTAGAAGCGTATAAAGCGTTCAATACTGTAGTAGTCGAATTCAGCTTTCCTTCTTGTATATCATGTGTTGAGGCAGCTTCTGTATTTATAGGCATCAAGAACGAACTGCCATCAACTCCCATGTTCATCACAGCCGTGAGATCATGCGGTAAGTAACTACTCTCCACTACTCCTTGAATTTAGGGACTTGTTATACAATGTCTAATAACTTCTCACTCCCATGCAATGGCATGACTCGGTGTTGCCCACGTCTTATAACTGTTGTGGGGACATCATTAGACAACAAGCGTAAGATAAGAGTTAGTGACAAAAGGAAAGGCAAATTCTGATGTTGTCATAAGTGTTGGGAACATTAAACACAACACTCGGCTGTTAGTGTTGGATCATTAAATATAACACGTATATAAACATCAACAGGTGTCCTGTTTCAATTTTGTTTTGGAGGGATAAAGTTAAATATAAATTGATTGTTTTTCAGGTCTTGCACTAATTAGATATACCTATAATCCACAAACCGATCTAGGTTATATTGTAGTAGGTAGGGTAGAGGTACCTATTCTAGTACTAAAGGTAAAGGCCGATAATTGTTCTCTATATAATTGTCTCCGTATCGATCATGAGAATCAGCTTAGTTACAAATTTTGTAATTACGAAGCTAATCTCATGATATGTCAGAAGGTCGATACGAGGATTAGTGAGTATTTGAAGAAGGAACTAACTATTCCTAGAACTCAATGATAGATTCCCTTATTTGCACCCGAAAGCTAAAAAGACGTTTAGTGAGATTTTACAATTTGTGGTGGACATACACGAACGTGGTTTAGTACTCAATTCCTTTTTCGTTGAAAATTTATACATGGTAGAGGACACAGTAAAATTTGCCAACGTAGGTCTTACCCACATCTCAAAAAATCAATTGCAGAAGGCTAAGGCTTAAAATTTTAAAAACTTGGCTGATATGATTGAACACCTGCTCAAGAAACAAGTAATCCCTTAGGATTTGTTGGACTTCTTAGAAAGAATTTAGAAACCTGAAATTGATGCATTTACAGCCCTAACCCTTTTATGCCATTTGACTTTAATGCCACCGATTGTTGTAGTTAGGTTTTTTTACCAACATTGGATCGTCCATTCTGTATCCAGAGATGATGGTTGCGGTCCATATGACGTATATATGTGTGAATTTTTGTGTGAATTAGACCAGATACCCGAGACTTCAAAAAAAAATTGGGATAGGAAGCTGGACAAAGACGGTTTTGGAGTGTTAAAAAGTTTTATCCTTAGTGGAGATAGAAAGAACATATATCATTTTAAGGCTACGGATGAAATAAGTTATCTTGAAGTGAAAATGTCCTTATTTAGGTGCATTCGAAATATGGATGTGCACCTAAACAATTTTAGTAAAACATACACAATTACA
The DNA here is from genome assembly GCA_963675135.1 of Galeopsis tetrahit. Taxonomy (NCBI): domain Eukaryota; kingdom Viridiplantae; phylum Streptophyta; class Magnoliopsida; order Lamiales; family Lamiaceae; genus Galeopsis; species Galeopsis tetrahit. The sequence goes on from OY776120.1 coordinate 43,082,398, forward strand.
GGACTGCAGGTGATCATCATGCATGCCTTTCTGAAAGAATTGATATTGATTCAGATGCAAGATTAAATTTATCGTTTGAAAATGAATGGTATAGAATACACATCATGGTTTGAATAGTTTGATTTGTTATTGACGGTTTAAAATCCGATTTAGTTTGAGTTCTGTTTTGGAGGGATTGATATTGTAATTCGATTTATGGTTGATAGTTTAAAATCTTATGCATATGTTATCGGTTTCCTGTTTCAATTTTATTTTGGAGGGATGAAGTTAAATATAAATGAGGTTATATGTGTTTAATAAATTTCTAAAATATTTCTCTGTTTGTATGGAAAATGATTTAAACATGGATGTTAAGAATCTCCATTCAGATTCAGGAAAAAAGACACATGTGCTCAAATCAACACATATTTTCAAATAAGTAGTTGATACAATAGTATATCTATGTAAAATTCTGTATCTAACCTACAACTTCTCTGATCTTCTTATATGATAATCAAAAGTAGAAATTGTGACGCGCAATCAATAAATGAATTTCTCCTATGCAAGACTAGGAAAGTTAATTAATAAGTGGTGGCTCCCATGGCAGCAATCCAGTCGAAAAATCAGCCAAATTAGCTAACACCAAGTCTCTAAGTCCCGTGTCCCACACCTCACAGAACCTTTGTGGCCAATCGGGTGGATCAATAGCCTCCGTCCCCAACCCCGGTGCTATATCTCTCAAACCCTCATTTTAGTTCTGTTTCCGGTCAGCAACTTACGTAGCAAGTCTTCTATAAAACTTTGCCCTAAACACCTCCCAAACCTGGTATTTAATTATAATCATTATTGATGATCGATTTATGCCTCTCGGGACTCTACACCCTACATGTGAGACACTTTAACCTGTTTCCCTTTTTGACAAGGTCCACATACCTTTTTATCTAAAAATTTTTAATTTGGTAAACTTGTAACAACTTTCAATCTAACAAGTTTATCAAGCTTTATGTAATTAGCATGTCCAAGTTTGTGATGACATAATGTACTCTCATCAACTTTAGCCTTTTACATTTAAGCTTAGATTCAATGAGATAGCAATTATTAGCAGATCATTTTCCCATCATGATACATTCAGAATCTTTGTTTAACACATAACATGAATTTTTGTCAAATTTAACATTCAAATCATCATCACATAGTTGACTGATGCTTATGAGATTGGCAAGTAATCCATCAACATGCAGACATTCGACAACTTAGGAAAACCAGGAACATTTAATGTCCCTCTACCAATGATTTTTCCTTTAGATCCACCACCATAAGTGACATTACCACCATTATAAACAGTATAATCAGAAAGATAATCAATTTGACATGTCATGTGTTTAGAATAACCACTATCAAAGTACCATAATACAGGAATACATGCTTTTAGAGACATATGAACAACATTACAAGATGTATTTTCTTTTGGAGTCCATACAGAATGTGATCTAGAATGTAGTGTCATTTCAGGCAATACATAAGTTTTCAGATGATTTTTCTTCTTCAAACATTGAGGACTTTTATGACCCTTTTTAAAACAATAATGACAAATCACATCTTTTATATTGACTTAAGACTTAGCAGAAACACTAGGATTGTAATTCACTTCACCTTTTACAAAAACAGTAGGTTTCTTAAGATCAGACTTGTTAGAATTTTTACCTTGATAGCCAATACCTGTTTTTCTTGAGTTATTGGTCATAAGAGAGTCTTCCAGTTTCATTTATTTCTTCAGAAAATCTTTTAAAGCTCAATGATGCTTCCTTCAACCTATCTTCAAGTTTAGATATCTCAATATCTTTTCTTGTTAGAATACCTTCCAGTTTAGTAATAGATTCCCTTAAGTCAGAATTTTCAAAATTCGGAGACTTGATGATGTGATTAAGTTTCTCTGTTTCAGAGGATATCTTGAAAACTTTTTCATTTGTTAAAGGTTTTTCATAAGAATATTTCTTAAAATCAAGAACAGACACTTCTAGTCTTTCTTTCAGTTTAGAAATTTCTTTATCCTCACATCGTAATAATCATCTGGATCATCATCAAGAGTATCAACATACACAATTCTAGCAGGGAAAGCTTTTTCAATGTCTTTTTCAGGATCATGTTCAACATCAGACTCATCACTTAAAGTAGCACTGAAATTAAGTTTCTTTTTTAGAATGGTGTTGGCACATTCATTAGCATAATGACCATATCCAGAACATGCATCACATTTAACATTTTTCCTATAATCCTGGTCAGATCTAAACCAGTTTCCTCTTTCTAATTGTTCAGAAGGATTAAAAGTGTTCTTCCTAACAGGCAATTGTTGAGTATTATTAATCTGGACCTTAGGTTGAATGTTATCTTTGAATTTCTTATTCTTCATGAGTGTCTTAAACTGTTTAGTAATAAATGACATGTAATCAGGATTATTATGATATTCGGCAATATCATCTTCATTTGAATCAATTTCAGTAACACAAGGTAACTTTCTAGAACCTGATGATGCAGATGATGAGGCATCACCTTTGAAAACAAGCACTTTCTTTTCATTATCAGTCTTTTCAGAAATGTTCATTTCATAGGTTTTCAAAATACCAATCAATTCATTTTGACTTAACACATTTGTATCCTTAGCTTCTTCTATAGCACATATCTTAGGTTCAAAACGTTTAGGAACTGATCTAAGAATTTTATGTACAAACCTTGTATTGGATATTGGATCTCTAAGAGAATGAGCTTCATTTGAAATCTCAGTCAGCTTTTCATTGTAAGATGAAATGGTTTCATCTTCTTTCATCCTCAGATTCTCGAAGTTGGTTCCAAGCATACGAAGTCTGGTTCTTCGTACACTATTCGATCCTTCACAATGTTCTTGCAGTCGATCCCATGCATCCTTAGAAGATATGCAGTTTGATACGATTTTGAACATTGAGGCATCAGTTGAGGTGAAAATTGCATTCAACGCCTTTGAATTGTAACTTTCAGTTGTGATTTCTTCAGTAGTCCAGTCGAGCTCTCTCTTGATCCGAGCTTCATTGTCTTCATCCGTCGTAGTTCTTGGTTGAGTCCAACCAGCAAGAACACTCATCCAGGCTCGTTCATCAATGGATTTGATGTACATTCTCATCTTTGGTTTCTAGAAGGCATAATTCGTGCCATCTAAAATCGGAGGCTTTAGTGCGGGTGAAAGTGGATACTCCATTCCAGATTTACACACTCTAAGCAGAATCTCTACTTAGTGTATCAAGTAGTCGGCTCTGATACCAACTGAAACTGTGTGTGCGTGCGAAATCAGAGATGTTGTCTGTCGTGTTGGCACTGTCCAAACAACACTATGCAGTAGAAATTAAAATGCACGTACTGAAAAATAGAAGTATTCAAAATTTGCATAGATTATAAAATAATCTATGTTGTTCACTATATTAAAAATATGTGAAACGAGTACATCCTCTTTGAGGTGTATAATAACACTACGAAAGTGTAAATGATTTACTAAGTTCTATGAAACTATCTCCCTCATAGATCTATACACACAACCTAGTAAATAAGACTATGATCTAACACACTACTATTCGGGTTTACAATAGTATGAAGATCTACACGAAGAAATAATAATTTTCCTAACTAGAAGCGTATAAAGCGTTCAATAGTGTAGTAGTCGAATTCAGCTTTCCTTCTTGTATATCATGTGTTGAGGCAACTTATGTATTTATAGGCATCAAGAACGAATTGCCATCAACTCCCATGTTCATCACAGTCGTGAGATCATGCGGTAAGTAACTTCTCTCCACTACTCCTAGAATTTAGGGACTTGTTATACAATGTCTAATAACTTCTCACTCCCACGCAATGGCATGACTCGGTGTTGCCCACGTCTTCTAACTGCTCTGGGGACATCATTAGACAACAAGCGTAAGATAAGAGTTAGTGAGAAAAGGAAAGGCAAATTCTGATGTTGTCATAAGTGTTGGGAACATTAAACACAACACTCGGCTGTTAGTGTTGGATCATTAAATATAACACTTATTTCAACATCAACAGGTTTCCTGTTTCAATTTTGTTTTGGAGGGATGAAGTTAAATATAAATTGATTGTTTTTCAGGTCTTGCACTAATTAGATATACATAAAATCCACAAACCGATCCAGGTTCTATTATTGTAGGTAGGGTAGAGGTACATATTCTTGTACTAAAGGTAAAGGCCGATAATTGTTCTCTATATAATTGTCTCCCTATCGATCATGAGAATCAGCTTAGTTACAAATTTTGTAATTACGAAGCTAATCTCATGATATGTCAGAAGGCCGATACGAGGATTAGTGAGTATTTGAAGAAGGAACTAATTATTCCTAGAACTCAATGATAGATTCCCTTATTTACACCCGAAAGCTAGAAAGACGTTCAGTGAGATTTTACAATTTGTGGTGGACATACACGAACGTGGTTTAGTACTCAATTCCTTTTCCGTTGAAAATTTGTACATGGTAGAGGACACGGTAAAATTTGCCAACGTAGGTCTTACCCACATCTCAAAAAATCAATTGCAAAAGGCTAAGGCTTAGAATTTTAAAAACTTGGCTGATATGATTGAACACCTGCTCAAGAAACAAGTAATCCCTTAGGATTTGTTGGACTTCTTAGAAAGAATTTAGAAACCTGAAATTGATGTATTTACAGCCCTAACCCTTTTATGCCATTTGACTTTAATGCCACCGATTGTTGTATTTAGGTTTTTTACCAACATTGGATCGTCCATTCTGGATCCAGAGATGATGGTTGCGGTCCATATGACGTATATATGTGTGAATTTTTGTGTGAATTAGACCAGATACCCGAGACTTCAAAAAAAAAATTGGGATAGGAAGCTGGACAAAGACGGTTTTGGAGTGTTAAAAAGTTTTATCCTTAATGGAGATAGAAAGAACATATATCATTTTAAGGCTACGGATGAAATTAGTTATCTTGAATCGAAAATGTCCTTATTTAGGTGCATTCGAAATATGGTTGTGCACCTAAACAATTTTTGTAAAACATACATAATTACAGGACTGCAGGTGATCATCATGCATGCCTTTCTGAAAGAATTGATATTGATTCAGATGCAAGATTCAATTTATCGTTTGAAAATGAATGGTATTGAATACACATCATGGTTTGAATAGTTTGATTTGTTATTGACAGTTTAAAATCCGATTTAGTTTGAGTTCTGTTTTGGAGGGATTGATATTGTAATTCGATTTATGGTTGATAGTTTAAAATCTTATGCATATGTTATCGGTTTCCTGTTTCAATTTTATTTTGGAGGGATAAAGTTAAATATAAATGAGGTTATATGTGTTTAATAAATTTCTAAAATATTTCTCTGTTTGTATGGAAAATGATTTAAACATGGATGTCAAGAATCTCCATTTAGATTCAGGAAAAAAGACACATGTGCTCAAATCAACACATATTTTCCAATAAGTAGTTGATACAATAGTATATCTATGTAAAATTATGTATCTAACCTACAACTTCTCTGATCTTCTTATATAATAATCAAAAGTAGAAATTGTGACGCAATCAATAAATGAATTTCTCCTATGCAAGACTAGGAAAGTTAATTAATAAGTGGTGGCTCCCATGGCAGCAATCCAGTCGAAAAATCAGCCAAATTAGCTAAGACCAAGTCTTTAAGTCCCGTGTCCCACACCTCACAGAACCTTTGTGGCCAATCGGGTGGATCAATAGCCTCCGTCCCCAACCCCGGTGCTATATCTCTCAAACCCTCATTTTGGTTCTGTTTCCGGTCAGCAACATACGTAGCAAGTCTTCTATAAAACTTTGCCCTAAACACCTCCCAAACCTGGTATTTAATTATAATCATTATTGATGATCGATTTATGCCTCTCGGAACTCTATACCAATTAGTTTATATTTTCTTCCTTTAATGTCACCATGTTTTCTTTTCTACGATTCAATGTTCTTTCTATTGCTGTGATTACAGACATGATGATCATTAGCAATTTTGGTTTATGGGTACAAGGTTTTCACCAAATTAAAACTGGTTTTATGCGAGTCCATTTAACTAATTTCGCCACCGATATTTTTCTATAATTCGATTTTAGTTTATTTTGCAGGTTCTTCATCATATATAAAACCTTACGACAATTACACAATATCAAAGTGAATAAAAAATTTAGATCATTTTTTTGTTTAGTGTTTCTCAAATGGTAATGTATATATGTTTACAAATTATGAATTGTAATTTCTTGAATTCCTGATGATCAACATTTAAGCAATCTTACGAATTATGTATATTTAGTGTCCTTGAATTGACATGTATGGAAATTTTAAATTTTGTTAGAAAGGTTACGATATGCATAAGCTCACAATTATATATATATATATATATATATATTGATGTGCCAAAATTTGCACGAGAGGATTATGTATCCTCGGGATTAAACGTCCTATTCTTCGAACGCGTATAATTGCTTCGAGTGTGCTGCCTTTGCTCAAAACCTTCAAGAACCTGCAAAGAACACGCCGGAGGGGAGTCCGGCGTGGACACTCCGATGCCTAAGTCAGTATAGGGCTTATCAATCTCTTCCAAGGATCTCAAGATCCTTGATGTATAAAAATAGTTCTCAAAAGATTTTCGAAAGGTATATCGTATTCAGTATATTAAGTGTGTAGTATATGAGTGTCTAACCTGGAAATCTCCTCGATTTTACCTATTTATAGAGATACTTTCTGGAGAGGAAGTCAAGTCTTCCTCCCTTTTCGGAACTGCCCATAAGACTCGGTCCTACGGAGTGGACGAGGCCTTCTCTTTCCTCCACTTCCCGAAGACTCGGCCGTATTCCTTCTCATTTGACTTGGTTCCCAAGATAAAGGAGGATAAGGCTTATCTTTTATCCAGTCTAAGCCAAAAATGGCGGCAGTCCCCTACATTCACGGTCCACAACTGTACGTTAAGACTGCTTCTTTCTGATGCTCCTCTCCAGACGGAGTTCCCTCTGGAGAGACCTCCAGAGGGGATTTCTTATCCAAAGAGTATTAGATAATCCAATCCTTCCATCCTGATCTTATCTTTTATACACGTGTCGACTCCTTATTAAGTGACATTTTTAGGCCGCATCATCTACTCCCCCCTACTCTCGTAAAAGGGAGCCATCTTTTGTGAGAGTAGAAAAATTTTCCTAGAGCTTATTACAAAGGTCGTTCTGGAGAGACGTGTATTGTTCCTGCTTCGGAGAGGAAGTTTTAAAACATGTCCTTCTCCAAAGGCTTTTCCCGCCTCCGATTCTGGGAGACCTTTCGGTTTCCGCGTGTGGGCTCCACGCGATTACTTTTCTCTCTCCTTTGTTATCCTCCCGAGGAAAACCCTCGATTCTTCCCCTTATCTCTCCTCATTTACTTCACGCAACCACCCCCTTTTTCCTCTCTTCACTTTTCAAATTTCGTTCTTCCCAAAAATTTCTCATCGTCTTCATCCTTCTTCTCCGGTGTTCTTCATCTCGAGTTTCTGCCGTCGCCAGCCGCCTCGTCTGATTCCATAGCCCTTCCACTCAAGGTAACCCAGCTATCCTTCTGTTCTTCTTTTATTATCACTGTAAATCGATGTCCAATCCTCTCTCCCCACCGGAAGCTGCTAGCCAAAACTCCTCTGAAGTGACTCCCTCTCTGATGGGGAGTCCAGAGAATAGGATTTCCCCCGCTTCCCAAATCGACCATACTCACCTAGTTAACCTCGCTCATGCCTATGGTTTTCCGTCGGAGTACGCCTTTCGCGCTCCTCGCTCGAATGAACGCCCAGATATCTCCCAGCCTCGAACTCTTGCTTTTTTCGAAGCACATCTTAGGGCAGGACTACGATTTCCGATTCATCCCTATCTGGCTGCCATATCCACCGCATGCAGATCCCTCTTAACCAGTTTACTCCGAATGCTATCCGTACCATGATAGGTTTTTTCATCTTGGTAAAGGGGAATGGGGGTGATCCGTCTGCCGAATTATTTATGAGCCAACATTCTTGTAAGGTGAATGATGGTTTTTTCTATGTTAGTGGGTGAAGGTCCCGTGTTTGTAAATTTCTGAAAAAACTCCATGAAGAAGACTCATCTTGGCGAGATTATTATTTCTTTGCTACCAGCCCCACTGATTGGCCATTTCCTCACGGGGATTGGTTATTCCACAATCCCGGAGTAATTCCTCCTCCTCTGAAAGCTTACTCTGTTTCCAATCACACTATTATGAGCAATCTCAATACTCATATCCGTTTGCACGACTATTTCGATGTTATTGGCATTTGCAACAATCCTCGCATCCTCTCCCACTTCGGCTTTTGTCCTCAAGATTTTCCCTTAGATTCTCGGGATGGTAAAAAATATTCTATTGCTGTATTTTATTTCTTACGCGTGGTTGTTTTCTGAGTTCTGAAAAATTTCTTGATGATTTGTAGCAATGAGTTGGTTAACTCATATCTCCCGAGATGCCCCTGCTCTCAGCATAGTGAAGACCCCTGTGCTATCCGCTCCAGAAGATCCTCCAAAGGCTCCTCCGTCTCCCGCTCTCGAGAGCTCTGCGAAGACTCCGGCTCCAGAGGGTTCTTCGAAAATTCCTCCTCTCCCTAGTTCTTCTACTCAGGTCCCGGGTTCAGTTGCCAAAAGAACCCGTTCCTCTGCCAATGCTTTCTTTTCTGACTGTGGTACATCTAAGAAGAAGAAGGGGAAAGCTACCCGTGCTGATAAGGGAACTCCTCCTTCTACTGTATACGAGCCTCTCCATCGCCTCATTGACCGATGTCCTGCTCCTCCGGATGCTGAGTTATCCGATACGCCCCTTCCTGAGGATCGACTGATCCATGGCGCTCACCTTCTTTCTAAGGTATTTTCTGGCATTTTCCATTTTTATAATCTTTGCCTTCTTCATATCTTCAAGCGTTATTTCCTTTTCCTTTGTAGTTTGGTCTTACTTATGCTAAGATACTCGACCAAGGCGTTGAGATGGTAGCTGAGCTTGAACTTCTCCGGGCTGAAGCGTCCTTTTTCCAGTCAACCCTCAAAGGTATCACCACGGAGAAAGATAAAGCCCATAAGCGAGCTCAAGCTCTATCCGAGGAGTTGTCTCTCTTACAGACTCAGAGCAAGCAGGATGTAGCCAGGATTAAGCGCCTGGTGCTAGAGGTGGAGCGGATGGAGCGCGAGCTGCCAGATGTCGGAGTGTAGGCTTGTATTAAGTCCTTATTCACTTCTTCTTTGGGTCAAGAGTTCTTGGAAACTCTTCATACTCAGTGGCTGTCCAGCTTCTTAAAGAGATCGAGCTTCCTCTGTGCCATGGGGCCGCATATCCCTCACTTCATCGACCATGGCTTCAGCAATGCCGTAGCCGAGCACTCAGCCCTGGGGTTTAATGGAACTTACTCTCGTGAATTCCACTTGGATCGACTCGCTACTCCTCCAAAATTCTTGGGGGATCCTAAGGAGAGCCCTGATAGTCCTTGGTGGCTACCCGGAATGAGTCAGGCTATCACCAAGCTGCAGGCTGTCAAGATAGGTATGGTTGAGCTAAAGCCTCTGGAGCGTCTGGTTTATCCTTATGACTCCGCTCTAGCCGTGGCAACCGCAGTAAATGGAGGAACGGGCGTTGCAGACACCATGGAAGGTACTACGGGTCTAGAGGAGGGTGGAGGATCTAGCAACCATGCTGCTGAGGAGGATGGCATTGTTGGAGGAGTTGAGGTCGAGGGGACTATTGCTGAGGAGGTTGCTGTTGAGAAAGCAGTTTAAGTTTCATATTTCTATGATCACATCAAACAATTTATTTTTCTGTTGTTTTGCTACACTCTTTACTTTCTGCTCATAATACTTGCTCTCCGTACTTTGCAGGGGACCCCACACTCCTGGATATGTGGGGGCTTTTTGTAGTAACCGTGTTAGCTTGATGTTGGATGTTTTTGTTGTCTTTCTCTTTCGTGCATGAGTAACTTACAAGACCAGCAAAGAATGTGTTGGAGGTGTGGCTCTTTTCTTCCCCCCTTTTTGTTGGTCTTGTAGGCTACGTTGAAATCACTCCTTGGTTGTATAGTTTTTGTTTTTTATTTCGGGTGACTTGGTTGTGGGAGGTCATCCTCCCTCTTCTCTTGACTCCTGGATCATAAAACCTGTTTTCTTCATCATATAGTCTTTGTAATTCTCAAGCATGGTTAGGGCTTTCTGGAGCAACTTGGCCTCTAGGCCTCTGAGTGTTTCTTACTCTTATTCTTAAAAGATCTTAATTCATAAAATCTTCTCATTTCAGTAACCCACTTGGGTCTCAAGTAAAGTGAGGGCTCTCTGGAGCACCTTAGCCTCTAAACCTTAGAGTGTCTCTCACTCTTATTCTTAAAAGATCTTAATTCATAAAATCTTCTCATTTCAGTAACCCACTTGGGTCTCAAGTAAAGTGAGGGCTCTCTGGAGCACCTCGGCCTCTAAACCTTAGAGTGTCTCTCACTCTTATTCTTAAAAGATCTTAATTCATAAAATCTTCTCATTTCAGTAACCCACTTGGGTCTCAAGTAAAGTGAGGGCTCTTTGGAGCACCTCGGCCTCTAAGCCTTAGAGTGTCTCTCACTCTTATTCTTAAAAGATCTTAATTCATAAAATCTTCTCATTTCAGTAACCCACTTGGGTCTCAAGTAAAGTGAGGGCTCTTTGGAGCACCTCGGCCTCTAGGCCTTAGAGTGTCTCTCACTCTTATTCTTAAAAGATCTTAATTCATAAAATCTTCTCATTTCAGTAACCCACTTGGGTCTCAAGTAAAGTGAGGGCTCTCTGGAGAACCTCGGCCTCTAAGCCTTAGAGTGTCTCTCACTCTTATTCTTAAAAGATCTTAATTCATAAAATCTTCTCATTTCAGTAACCCACTTGGGTCTCAAGTAAAGTGAGGGCTCTCTGGAGCACCTCGGCCTCTAAACCTTAGAGTGTCTCTCACTCTTGTTATTGTTATATTCATACATAGCATGTTCAAATATGAGAAAGATAATCAAGATACAATAATTCTGAATAATTCTTTCTTCAAAAAGGGATAAGGCTTCATTGCTTTATTGTCAATTTTCAACATAGGCCATAGATAACCTACGCCGCTCTCATTAAAAACCTCTTTACGGAAAAACCCCAAAGGGGAAACCCGTAGAGAGGGAAAAAGAGCTCCGGTGAAGCCACAAAATACATCAAGCAAAATATGAATCAATGCAAAAAATCACCAAACAAAAGTTATAGATGGTCTCAAGACCTTACACTGTCTTCAAATAAAGAATCTCTTCAAATGGCAAACGTTCCAGGGTCTAGCTATGTCGACTCCTTCCATGCTCTGCAGTCTATATGCTCCTCCTTTCAGCACCTGTGTGATTTTATAAGGTCCCTCCCAGTTGGGCTCCAGCTTTCCGGTATTTTTCAGGGCGTCTGCTCTTCTTAGCACCAGGTCTCCCGCTCTGAAGGACCTCGGGATCACCCTTCGGTCATATGCAGCTTTAATTCTGCTTTTATATCTTTCAGCACGTACCCTAACCATCTCTCTTTCTTCCTCCATCAAATCTAGAGCCTCTCTCATCAATCTTTCATTCTGATGTTCTTCAAATTGGGCAACTCGGTGTGATCGTAAAACGGCCTCTGGAGGTATCACCGCCGTAGCTCCGTAGACCAGCTGAAATGGGGACTCTCCAGTTGCTGTCTTCGGACTAGTTCTATACGACCATAATACATTATCTAGCTCGTTTACCCATCCTCCTCCTATCTTTGTCAATCTGGTTCGAATCCCATCTACTATTGTTCGATTAGTAACCTCCACTTGTCCGCTAGCTTGAGGATGCGCTACAGAAGTGAATCTCTGTATTATGTTCAGTCTTGCGCACCATCCTTGCACGTTTTCGCCGTTAAACTGTGTTCCATTATCAGAGACCAATATTCTGGGTACTCCGAACCTACAACAGATTTGTTTTTTAAAGAATTTAATCACATTTTCTTCATCTATCGTAGCCAGAGGAGCAGCTTCCACCCATTTGCTAAAATAGTCCACTGCTACTATCAGAAATTTTCTCCCTCCGGAGGCTGGAGGGAAAGGTCCTACCAAGTCAATTCCCCACTTAGCAAAGGGACAGGGAGAGTGCATTGCTCCCATCTCTTCTGCAGGGGTCCTTATCAATGGACCATTTTTCTGACACTTGACACATTTTCTCACAAATTCTCTAGCGTCTTTTGTCATGGAGGGCCAATATAATCCAGCCCTTAAGACTTTCTTCACCACCGCTTTGTATCCTTCATGACTGGCTGCATCACCTTCGTGGATCTCTCTGAGTGTGTACAGAGCTTCTCTGGTTGATATACACCTCAAATATGGGTGCGTGAATGATTTCTTGTATAAGTGCTCTCCGATAATACAATATTTGATCTGAAGGGCTCGGGTCTCTCTGGTGGTAGGGGCATCTGCTCCCTTGGTGAGTTCTATCCATATTGCTCTTCTCCAATCGTCTTCCTCCTCAATGGAGCCAATGGGGTTCTCTAGAGTCTCTCTTTCTGCAACTACTAGAGTTACTATTCCTTGCCCATCAAACTCTGTGGAGCTAGCGAGTTTGGAGAGGCTGTCTGCCTGCATGTTCTTCTCTCGGGGTATTTGGACCACCTCGCACTCTTGGAATTTGCCCATCACTGCTTTGGCTCGTTCCAAATAAGCAGCCATCCTGCTGTCTTTGGCCACGTATTCACCATTCACCTGCTGAACAACTAATTGAGAGTCTGAGTACAGAGTTACCTTTGGAGCTCCCAATTCCAATGCCATCTCCATCCCTCTGATCAAAGCTTCGTATTCTGCTCCATTATTTGAGGTCATGAATTGAAACCTCACTGCGAATTGTAGGTCCTCCCCTCGAGGGCATGTTAGCACAATCCCTGCTCCACATCTGCTCAGGGTCACTGAGCCATCTACATACACCTTCCATCCCTCGACTTCTTCTGGTTTGGTCGACTCTTGGATGAAATCTGACAAAGCTTGGGCTTTTATAGCCTTCCGTGGCTCGAAATCCACGTCATATTCTTAGAGCTCGATCGCCCACTTCACCATCCTTCCAGAGAGGTCTGCTCGCCCTATAACCTGTTTCAACAAGTAATTAGTGCGGACCAGTATTTTGTAAGAAAGGAAATATGGGCGTAGCCTCCGCGCTGTAACTACCACAGCCAGAGCAGCCTTCTCAATTTCTGAATATCGATTTTCGGCCCCCTGAATGACCTTACTGACATAATAAATAGGGTGTTGTAGAGGTCCCTCTTCTTTGACTAAGGCGGTGCTTAATGAGAATTCCCCCACGGAGAGGTACAAAATGAGGGTATCTCCTGGAGAAGGCTTCGTCAGCTTCGGCAACTGAGACAAATGATGCTTCAGGTCTTCAAATGCCTTTTGGCATGTTTCACTCCATTCAAACTTGGTCCCTTTCTTAAGAATTTTAAAGAATGGATGGCTCTTTTCAGCAGACCTGGCTATGAATCTGCTCAATGATGTAATCCTCCCATTGAGTGTCTGGAGCTCCTTTATATTTCTCGGTGGCCGCATGTCCAGTACAGCCTTCACCTTGGCTGGATTCACTTCTATACCTCTTTGAGTGACCATATATCCGAGGAACTTCCCTGATTTTACTCCAAAAGAGCATTTGGCGGGGTTCAACTTGATGCCGTTTTCTCGAATTACTTGGAAAATTTCTTCCAAATCCTCTATATGTTGATCTGCTTTCACACTCTTGGCCAACATATCATCTACATATATCTCCATGTTCCTTCCTAGCTGCCTTCGAAAGACAGCATCGACCATCCTCTGGTATGTTGCTCCGGCATTGATTAATCCAAATGGCATCCGAACATATCCGAACGTTCCACAGGCTGTTATGAAGCACACTTTGGGGACATCTGCAGGGTTCAGTTGGATTTGGTGGTACCCTTGGTATGCATCCATCATGCTTAGCAGCTCAAAGCCTGAAGTTGCATCCACTAGCTGATCTATCCTTGGTAGCGGGTAGTGGTCCTTAGGGCATGCCTTGTTGAGGTCCCTGAAATCGATGCACATTCTCCACTTTCCTCCCCCTTTAGGCACTAGCACGGCATTGGAGAGCCATTCTGGGAATTGGACTTCTACTACATGCCCTACTTTCAATAGCTTCTCGACTTCTTCTTTCACAATGTTATTCTTCTCAATCCCAAAATTTCGTAGTTTCTGTTTTACAGGCCTTGCCTTTGGATCAACATTAAGGCAATGTATTGCTATCTCCGGAGGGACTCCTGTCATGTCAGCTGGAGAAAATGCAAATATATCGGAATTTCGACGTAATGTAAATATTACCTTCTCTGTGAGTTCGGGCCCCAGTTGGGTACCTATCTTAGTAACAAAGCCGGGTTTCCCCGGAAAGAGCTCCACACTCATCAGTTCCTCGTCTGTTTTAACACTCACTTGTTCAGGTGCTGCTCCCTCTACTTTCTTCCTCTTGACCTCAGGGTCATCTCCTCTTGTCCGCTCCAGGCCCCTAGTTAGGGCCCTATCTGCCATCTTCACAGACTCTGCATAGCACTTCCGTGCTTGGTACTGGTCTCCTCTCACTTCTCCCACCCCTGTGGCTGTAGGGAATTTCATTTTCATATGAAATGTGGAAATGATTGCCTGAAAGAGATTCAGGCTGGGTCGTCCCATCACAACATTTTACGACGAGGGAATGTCTACAATAAGGAACTCCACCACGTGGACCTTCTGAGCTGGAGCGTCCCCCAATCCTACCTGCAACATTACTGACCCCAAAGGTTGGATCGCACCTCCAGAGAAACCATACAGAGAGGTATCTACAGGGCGCAGCTTCACACTCAGCTCCATTCTCTTAAAACATTCAAAAAACATGATGTCAGCCGAACTCCCCGTATCTACGAAGATTCGAGCAACATCGAATCCCGCTATGTCAGTAGTGATCACCAGAGCATCGTTGTGATCTTCCTTAACTCCCTTCACATCCTCCGGGCCGAATCGAATATTGGGCGTCTCCGTCATACGCCCCACTTCTCTTAACTGACTTCCTTGCTCTGCTTTTAGAGCCCGAACATTCTGCTTTCTCTTCCGAAAGGAATCTCCATCAGCTGGTCCTCCCACAATCATGTGAATCACTCCTCTTTTCGGCGGTGGAGGGGGCATATCTTCGATTGCCTCTCTGGTTTCCTTCTCTTCCGATTTTCTTTCATGATCTTTTCGCTTTTGCCCTCGAGGGCCTTGTCTGTCTCTAAATATAAATTCTTTTAGATGACCCGCTTGGATCATCCTCTCGATCTCATCTTTCAAGTGGTAGCACTGATTTGTATCATGCCCATATTCATTGTGAAATCGGCAGAATCGATCAGACTTAGGCTTCTGAGGTCCTCGACCTCTGGAATATGGAAATTTCAAGTCTGGATGATCTCCGGCTACCTCCAGTACTTCAGCAGTCTCAATCCTCAAGGGTGTGTATTTCTCGAACCTCCCACGAGGGCCAGACCGGGGACCTCCAGAGAGACTGCTATCTCTTGTTGATCCAGAGGTCCGAGGGACCTCTGGGCTGGATCGTCTGGAGGGACCTTCCCTTCTTCTTTCTCGGTCCTGTGGCCTAACCTCCAGCCTTTTAGCCTTACGGACCTCCTCTAGAGTAAGGTACTTCTATGCTCTGTGCAGTAGCTCATCGAAATTTTTAACTGGCTTCTTAGCTAAGGAAGAAAAGAAATCTCCATCCCGTAATCCGTTGGTGAGGGCGTTGATCTTCACCTCCGGAGAGGCTGTAGGGACCTCCAGAGTTGCCTGATTGAACCTCCGGAGAAAAGCTCTTAAGCTTTCGCTCTCCCCCTGCCTCAGATTGAAGAGGGTCAAGGTGGCCCGTGGCTGTCTCCAGGCACTTGCAAACTGATGGAGAAATAACTCACTGAATTCCTCCCAGGATCGGATAGTATTAGGTTCTAGTTGAGTGAACCATTGCTGCGCTGCTTTCGCCAGGGTGGTCAGGTACACCCTGCACTTAATTCCTTCTCCGTAGCGATGTAATAGCGCAGCGTTCTCAAATCTTACTAAGTGTTCGTAAGGGTCTGCCGTACCGTCATACTCAAAATTAAGGGGCTTGAAATTGAATGGTATTTCATCCTGTAATATGTTAGGGGAGAACTGGCATCCGGATGCATGAGCGGATCTACTGGTTCGGTTGTTCATATGTCTCCTCATATCCTTCATCTCCTTCTGCAGAGCCTGTAGCTGGTCGCTAACTGGCCCTCCGTAAGTATCATCAGTGCTTTCTTCTGTCTCAAGGGGTTCCGTCCCTCGGGGTGCTAGATCTGCATTCCTTCTAGTACTCCGAAGGGGAATGCTTCTTTCTGTGCGCGAGGGCACTTTATCGTCTTCCTCCACTCGTATCCCCATCTCCTTGGACAACACTTGGGAGGTTCCAAGTGCTTCATCTTGGGGTCTATGGGTCGGTACCTCTGGATTCCCTGGTGCAGCCCTGGGAGTTTGGTCCCTTTGATCTGCAAAGGCTTTCTCTACAGCTTGCTTGATGAGGGCGTTCAATTGATCGGGAGAGATCAAGAGTGGCCCTGAGTCTGGAATATCCTCTCGCTGAGGATCTGCGGTCTGGAACTCTGGGGTTTCAAGGTTCCCTGTTATTCCCTCCCTGACCGGTAAAGGATGATTTTCGTCACCCAAACCTGGAGTGGGTGCCAATGGCTGATTTGATCCAGAAGGAGTATGGATTGGGTTTTTCCCCCGGCCTCCCATTGGTGGGGGATCAGTCGGCAAAGGGGAATTCCCCCCTGGAAGATTCTTCTTTCCAGAAGTAGATGTTTTGTCTCCGCCACCCATTTGCTCGAACAGGTAGAAATTCGTGAGAAAATCTTTCAACTCTTTCCCACAGACGGCGCCAGTTGATGTGCCAAAATTTGCACGAGAGGATTATGTATCCTCGGGATTAAACGTCCTATTCTTCGAACGCGTATAATTGCTTCGAGTGTGCTTCCTTTGCTCAAAACCTTCAAGAACCTGCAAAGAACACGCCGGAGGGGAGTCCGGCGTGGACACTCTGATGCCTAAGTCAGTATAGGGCTTATCAATCTCTTCCAAGGATCTCAAGATCCTTGATGTATAAAAATAGTTCTCAAAAGATTTTCGAAAGGTATATCGTATTCAGTATATTAAGTGTGTAGTATATGAGTGTCTAACCTGGAAATCTCCTCGATTTTACCTATTTATAGAGATACTTTCTGGAGAGGAAGTCAAGTCTTCCTCCCTTTTCGGAACTGCCCATAAGACTCGGTCCTGCGGAGTGGACGAGGCCTTCTCTTTCCTCCACTTCCCGAAGACTCGGCCGTATTCCTTCTCATTTGACTTGGTTCCCAAGATAAAGGAGGATAAGGCTTATCTTTTATCCAGTCTAAGCCGAAAATGGCGGCAGTCCCCTACATTCACGGTCCACAACTGTACGTTAAGACTGCTTCTTTCTGATGCTCCTCTCCAGACGGAGTTCCCTCTGGAGAGACCTCCAGAGGGGATTTCTTATCCAAAGAGTATTAGATAATCCAATCCTTCCATCCTGATCTTATCTTTTATACACGTGTCGACTCCTTATTAAGTGACATTTTTAGGCCGCATCATATATATATATATATATATTATTCTTTAAGTGCGTCAATTCTATGCCTCAAAATATTTTAAAAGGAGATTATATTTTTTTTAATCCATTAAATTACCACGTTTTTTAATTTAGTCCACCAAACATGGGGTGGTGATAGTGCTCTCTTCATTTGAGTTTTAAATTAAAGCAATGTTAATAGAGAAAAAAATATCAACATAGATAATACTTGTAATATTCTTGATACACATGATCTGAATATATGCATGAAATTCAGAATAGTGATATCTACGAAAGAACAAAAAAACATTTCTAATTTCTAATGACAAATAAAAATTTGAACAAAAAACATTTCTAATTTCTAATGACAAATAAAAATTTGAACAAATGAAAGATGAGATAATTGAAATGAAAGAAAGTTGAGGAGATTTATATGGGAGTAAGATTAAGAATGATGGGTGTAAATGAAACATTTGGTTAGATTAAAAGATAAAATTGTAGATGAATGAAAGTTGAGAATTTTTTAAATGGAGAGATTTTAAGAAGATATTGAGGTAGAATTGATGTGGTGGTAATATGGGGCACCACAGAGGTTTGCAAATATATATAATAAAGATTTCAACTAATCCTAAAAATTATCTTTTATTTTCTATCATGGTTCAATCATATCCGCTGTCCAGGTGTGTTTTTATTTTATAGTCTTGAAATTCTTATTGAATTGTAGTGTGCCATGCTTTTTTGTGTTAATTTTCTAGTCAGAGTGGAGGCCAAATAAATTCTTGAGAAGTTCAGTCAGAGATAAAATTGTGCAAAAATTGGATAAATTACTCATTTTATTTTTATTTATCTTGATCTAAATTATCATTTCTTTTGTGTTAGGATTTGGGCTTTGAGATGGATTGGTTAAATTGTTGGATGTAGATTGTATTGTTTATTTTTTTTATTATTTAAATTCATAAGTATGATTCCTATAAAGATTAAGCGAAAGAGAATTATTTCAGCACATGAAGAAGTAAATTGGTAATACAATAAACATATTCATGTGAATTGTTATGTTTCTTTTTTATCTCATTATTGGCTATATTTGATTTATTTAAAATAGGGTTAAAATTAAAAATATATTATAAATTTATTTCAATCCCGCATAAAAAGGGCTCTTACACTAGTTAATCATATATCAATTTTTTTTGTTAATCATATATCAATTATTTTGTTCCATTTTGTGTTTGCGTATTTTATTTTAGTAAATTTTTAACACGTGTTGCTTCATTTTTATAATCTATGTCATTGATTATTTTTTTATATGTCAAATAAAACGGTGCGAGTAATTTCATTAGTCACATACCCACATTCTTTAGTTGTTGTGACTTGTGATTAGAGCTCTACAAATAATGGGTGGCTTGCATTTTTTTTTTTTTTTTTACGGTTTTTGCTAATACAAAATTATCCTCATTTTCATAACAGCTACATCGGTAATCACCTCCCTCAAATATATATAGAGGGTGGAATTTAATACACAACCCCCAAAGCAGATGTGATTTAAATCGAATCTTAGGGTAAATGTCTATATAATTATTCGCCACTAATTTGATCTAAATCGAAATCCACAACATACAAATCATATATATATTCGTCTTTCATGGAATAAGAAAAGATGACGAGTTTTTTAGTGGTTGTTTGCAAACATTAGTAGGTGCTTGAAATCACTTTTTTTTTCAAATAGAATCACTTTTGAAGTATTTGTAAACACAATCAAGCAATTAAATTAATTTGTTAAAAGTGATTTTTGTGAAACACCCCTCCATCTACTTCTAATAGCTTCTATGTGCTTCTCATCATTATAGTAATTAATTTTACAATTTTGCCCTTACAATTTAAATAATATTTCATCTTTGCACATTATCTATCCAAATGTAATAAGGGTGTTTTTTGTAAATTTATAAAAAAAAATGATTTGTTTTGTAAACACCACAACATATACACAATTGATTTAAAGTGATTAATTTTAAAACACTATCAACTTTCAATTTTATTGCAAATTTAATCACTTTAAATCAATCACTATGTTTTACAAACACAACCTTAGAACCTCATAACCGCGAATTTTTTACGAGGTCTTCTAAAGATATTATCTGACAGGGAGGAAGAATGAAATTACGCCAACACGTGTTAAAGATTTTAAAGTGAAACACCTACAGAATAAAAAGTGAAATGAAGAAATATTCAAGAGGGTACGTAAATATAACGCTACGTTAGGCTGCAATATTTTATTTTATTTAGGGCTAGCCTACTATAAGCCCACTATTATAGACAATACATACCTTATATGACAAATACTCATTCATGAATCTAAATATGAATCTAAATAACACATAGGTGGAAATTTGAAAAAGATAAAATATTCTTGCCAAAAAAAAAACTGAATCTTTCTTCTCTAACAATATTTGTTTTGTGTTTTGGTAAGAGGTGAAGATTGGCAACGGATTTGGGACTAATTAGTTGAATAAAATGATTTTGATTTGACTGTGTAAATAATTTTCAAGTTTCCTTGTTTTTTTAGAGAGATTTTATGTACGTAGTTCAACTTGGAAATTCAAATATACCCCTAAAAAAACTTTTATTCCTTTGAGCAAGAAAAGTGTTTATTCCTATTCTTCAAGATTTATTTCCACACGTAATAGGATACATGGGCATAGAAATATGTTTATCAACTTCTTTCTATTTCTATAATATTCAAAATTTCCTTCCCATATTATAATTTTGGTTATTGAGATTCAAAGCCAGTTTAAATATAAACTTTAGCTCTAATTTTTATTTTAGGCCCAAACTCAAGCTCAATTTTAAAATATAGTATCATCTTTGTCCTAAATTTTAGGATGCCTATTTTTTACTAATGATATGTTGTGTTTTTTATTAGTTCAATCACAAAAACTTATATGCAATATTGCATAAATGCATTTCAGTTATTCACACACATGTTCTTTATAAATACACCCACAAACTTAATTCACACACATTTTTATAAATACACCCACAAGCTTAATTCACACACACATTTTTTATAAATACACCCACAAGCTTAATTCACACACACATTTTTTATAAATGCACCCACTGACAGAAATTGAACATGGTCGTCTTCTCCGAGCAGTTTTCGGTCTCCTCAGGCCGCGGTCGGACGCTGCAATTTACGATGACCTTAATCCTTAAATATTTTATATTTCTTTAAATATTCTTTAATACTAATTATTATGGGTCAATGTTATTTTGTATTACGTGCAATAATATATCTTACTACGTGCAATAATATAAGTTACTATATATTATAATGTGGGTTACTTAATCAATAAATATATATATATATATATATATATAATTGTGTTATTACTACATGTAATAATTTGTTTTACTAAATAAAAAATTATATGTTACTACATACTACAGTTTGAATTACTACATTGAATAGACGTTTGTTACTATATGTAACTTTATCAAATGATCTAATATTTTTCGCATCATCCTACAATAAAACATTTTGTATTACAACATGATTATTGTGTTTACTACATTCGATAATATATGTTGTTGGTCCTTGGTGGAGTATAACACAAGTGTATGGGGGGGGGGGAATGCACTTGTGTATGCAAATTCTTTTTCTTTTTGACAAACTGGTCTTATCAGGCAAGTTGTTTCACAACTGGCCTGAGTGTGAACTTTGATAGATACTTGTCCTACTGATTACTATTGAGTGATCAGTTGGCTAAATATCTAAAAGAGTTGCTAAGTGCGGAATGTGGTTGGCCTTTGACTTAAAGAAATACTCCAAGTTAATTTCTGAAAAGATACAGATATCAGGGACTTTGTCCAAAACAGATTTTCTTACTTACTGAGTTATGTTTCTTTAAAATATGTTTGAATGTAAGTGAAATAAAGAATGCAGTAAGTGAATGGCACACAAATTTATAGTGGTTCAGAGACTCAAGCTCCTACATCCACTTTCCCTGATTGAACAGGATAATTCCTTCTTAATGGAATTAGCTTGTTTTATAGTGCCAAGGTGCACTGATCAACAACACTCTCTTAGTGTTTTGATCCCTAGGAAACCTGAGTCCTAGTGCTCAATCTCTCTGAGTTAAGACTGTGTTTCACACTAACAGTCCTTAACTCCTCACTTCTACAACAAACTCTCTCTTCACTAAATGAGATAAGGGTTTGAGGTTTGGTTCCAACTAGTAGAGATATCCTTTACAATAAGAATAGTGTAAAGGCTTAGGATATCTCAATGCTAAGCTTTGGATGTTTACAAAGATTGGCTTAGCTAAAAGAAGTGATTCAGGAAACTTGGAATTCTAGAGAATAGCTTAGTTTCCTTTGAAAGCTTGATGATAGTTTGATAGCTTGTAGTTGGATATCGAATCCCTTAATCACTCCTGTATTTATAGGCAAATTTGAGCAGCTAACCGTTGGAGGGATAGCACTTCAAACTTGTCTATTTGCAGCACCATTGAAACGGCTATGAAGCTTGGCATCCTTTTATCCACTGTGTAAAAGGCCTCTTCAATGGTTGCTTGAATGAATGTGTTGACTTCTGAAAAATGCGGCTGAGATGACTTGTGTCAGTTTCTAAATATGCACATTTCCCAAGGTTGATTTGAGGCAGAAGATATACTCAACCAACGGTCAGATGGGACAAACTCCCTGAATATTCCTGCTGCAATTGAGAATATTCCAACATTCATTCAATGCTTCACTCTTTAAAGCTTCAAGTCTTCAATGCTTGGTTCAGGCATGATTGGCAATAAATGCTTCATTGAATGTGTCTTTTGGACTTTGACATTCAATGCTCTTGATCATTTGTACTTCAACTGTCTTGATCATTTGCATTTATGAGCATTGCTTTACTGCTCTTGGTCTCTTCAGCTAAGTTGTCCACTTGGTCAGTCTGTCTTGAAGGTTCAGCAACTTTGTCTTAAAGACTTATCAAGCTGCCTAACATTCCAGCTTTGGACAACTATCCTGAACTAAAATCTCACAAAATTCCTGAGATTTTTCTCTTAAGCAATCTACACATTCATGCAAGTGAACTGAGACACCTTGCCTGAACTAGACTTGAGCTTATCTCAACTAATCTGAACATCATCAATCAGGGGTTTTGGTATCTAGATCAAAATCATTTTATTCCCAACAATTTCCCCCTTTTTGATGATGTCAAAACCTATTACAAAGGGAACTTAACTTATACTATTCTTTACCTTCAGGGAGAGTGAACTAGTCAACTTGCCTGAAAGAAACTGTTAGCACAATAAATCAAGTAAGATATGTCATGATAGGTTAGTTGAGATAATGAGTTGTTATCTCTTGACAGAAACATAGTGATCCTTTTATATAAGTGATAGAGCATTACAGAGCTGAAAATCAAAAAGGATTCACTAGTCTAGAACTACAAAAATAGCAACAAATAACAAACATAACAGCAAATAGGGAAAAGGTGAACTTATCCATCACAGAGTTCCATCATCTTGAGGAGCAATGCCATACTGAGCCCATACTCTCTTCTTCAGTTCCCAGATTTCTTTGTTGGTTCCTTTAGGGCCAGGCTTCAGCTTCTCCATCCTCATGATGTTGATGAATTCTTCAAGTATCTTTCCCTCATCAATTAGATTCCCATTGAACTTAGGAGGCATGTACAGAATGGGACCAGGGGCCTTGAATTCAATTCTGGCCATCTCAGCTGCTGCAAACAGCTTCTGGTAGAGGTCCCTATGGTTCTCAAACATGAACTGCACAAAGACTTCATCTACACTCTCTTCAAGCCACTTTCCAATGACATAAAAGTCATATACAAAACTTCTCTTGGCCTCCTCCCATGCATCATTCAGTGAGATTGGAACCCACTTATCATGGTGAGGGTACTGAGTGTCCCATCTTTGCAGCATTTGAGGTTTAAGTTTTCTGTAAGAGGCCCTCCTTCTTGGAGCTTTGAAGTTTGCCCTCCTTCCATCTCTTGCCTTGTTGGCCTCAACCAACTGATCCATTCTTTCTTTAGCTCTTAGAAGGGCTAGCTTCTCCTGTGTTTCTGGATCTTTTCCAAATCCTTCTTCAAACAGCTTAGAAGGATCATCAGCAAGTTTGGGCACAATCACTTCAGGCTCTCTGTCAACTTCCTCTTCAACTTCAACTTGGCTGCTTGGCTGCTTTCTTCAATCTCTTTGATTGCCTCACTGGAGTTGATTCTTCAGACTGAAATTCTGATGGCAGAGTCAGGCTGGTTGAGAATTCATTGAAGGCTTGCAATTCCTTCCTCTTTCTTTCAGATGACCTTGTCACCTTCCCCCTTACTTCAGCAACCTTCTCTTTGGGTTCAAGTCCTGCTGACTCACCACCAGGCCTTTGTTGCTTCCTTGCCTGACTTTCCATTGCAGACATCATGGACTCTTTGACAGCAATTTGAATCTGTTCTTCCTCAGTCAAGTCTTCAATGTTCATTGGGCCTTTGCCTTTCCCAATGTCTTCTACTGCCTCTTCCTCAATCTCAGGGACCTTCTCCTTTCCTTTGGATTCACCAATAACCAAGGTTCCCTTTGCCCTAGCTCTCTCTCTTTCCCCCTTTTTGGCATTATCAAAACACTGGGGCTTCAAGTCACTTATAGTGACAGAGAGATGTGAGTGAGCATGAGTGAGGGACTTCAACTCCTGCAGTAGGTAAACATTCTCATCATGAATGTTCTGCATTTTGTCATCTGCCATGCTCAAGAATGTGTGGACAGGTTTCATCTTTTGAGCAACAATGGCATCTAGAGTGGCTTCCAGTGATTGATCAAGTTTGGCCTAAAGTTGATCAGTGAGGTTGGCCACAACTTGATCAGACACTTTGGCCATCAGTTCAACAGTGAACTTTTCTGCAGCTTCTTTCACCATTGCAGCTTTCAACTCTTCAGCTTTCTTTCTTTGTGCAGCAGTCCTTTGCCTTAAAGCATCTTTGATTGTCCTTCTCAAGGCTCTCACATTATGCTTGTATAGAACTTTGAGACCTTGCTGCTCCTTCTGCACAGATTTGGTGAACTTGACCATCTCTTCCTTTGCCTTTGTTACCTCTGTTGAAACTGTTTGCAGTCCAGTTTCAACACCACAAATTCTTGCATCCAGTGTTGGCAAGATTATTTCCTCTGAGCCAGTTAGCCTCATCTCCACAGAGGCTAGAGTCTTTCCTTGGCCATCTAGAGTATCAATTGTTGCTGCATGTGCCTTACCAACTTCCCTGACCAAAGTATCCAACTTCTCTGACTGTTCTTCAATGATATTTGCAGTTTGAGTAGCAATCTGAAAGCCTGCTTCAGTGGTGTTGGCTTGCTCAAAATACATTTTGTTCAATGTGGATACATTGGCTGAAACTGCTTCAAGGTCAATATCAGTATTGACTGGTATATCAGTAAGGGAAGCATCTGCAAAAATTTGTTCAATGGTAACAGCTACAGAATCTGCAAAACTAAGAGTGTTAGTAAAATCTCCCTCAACACCCTCATTCTTTTTATCTCCCATAAGGCCTGATACATCAGCACCTTCTCTCTCTTTTTCAACTAAATTCTTTTCTTCACTTTCAGTAGATAATCTCACATTCTCTGGAGAATCAGGCCTCCTTTCACCAAGGGATTCATCAAGTTCAGATTTGACTTGAAGAATAGCTTGACTCTCATATTGGGCTGCACCCAATATTTCTACTTCATCTCCCTCTATGATTGGTGCACTCAAGGAACCTGTAATCACACAATCATCCTCACCTCCTCCCTCTGATTTTTCATCACTATTTGCCTTTTCAACTCCTTCTTTTCCTAAACCTGACACCTCCATATCCTCAACAGGATCCACAGAGGGCAGTTGTTGGGAGATCACAGTGCTTGGGCATCCCAAGGCCACTAAGTCATCCTGAATGACTAAAGGCTGGTCAATGTCCAACTTTCCTGACATTGATGAGGCTTTAGCCAAACTAGCTTCTCCCATGGAAGTCTCAACATTGTCAAGCTGTGCCTCAGGTTCAAGAGAACCATCTTTGGCCAATGCATCTTGGACTGAGTCACCATCTTTGGTCAACTCCTCTGAATGATCAGAGTCCTTTTCAGAATGATAAGTCAAGTAATGTACCTGAGCAGAGTTGAGGCCTGGAGGGTTGGGATTGGTGTTATCATCATCATCATCATCATCATTATCAGATGGACTATCAGGGTGCCTGAGTCCCTGTGCAATTCTTTCTCTCTCAGCTAGCACCTTCTCATGAACAATGGTGCAGAACAAGGCCTCAGTGGTCAACACACTGGATTTCTTCACATTTGCAAAGTTCAAGAGCCTGTTCTCTTCAACCTGCCACCAGCTTGCTCCTTTGTCCTGAATAGCTTGAGCTATTTCCACCATAGTTCTATCCTTGATCTCAACAAGAGCTTTGAGATCATAGAACTGTTGTTGCAGCCTAGGATAGTCCTTCAACCCTGGATATAGTTCATCCACATTAGCCTTGGCAATCTGCCTTAGCATCCCCTCATAAGTGTATTCTCCACCACTTTCATCTTCAGAGGAGTTGGCTTGGGATTCAGGAGGGTTGGATTGGGATTCAGGTAGGCTTGACTGGATTTCAGGCAGGTTGGGTTCAGAAGGGTTAGAGCTTAAAACAAGTTGGGATTCAGGTGCTTTTGAGAGCAATGTTCCTGAAGAGGTAATTGGAATGGCTGGAATGGGTGGGAGAGAAACTTGATCCCCTTCTTGAAGGACAGTTTCAAGAAGTTTGGTATAAGAGAGAAGTCTTGGATCAAGTGGGGAAAAAGGTCTATCCTCAAGATTGACCAAGTCTGCCAGTACATCAATACCTGCTCTGTCAGGGGCACCTTCAGGAGAGTAGACTTTCTTGGCAATGATTGGGGCATCTTCAGGAGTCTTGCACTCCTCTTCTTCATGCCTTGATGGGGATATTCTTTCTGATTGAATATCAGGAGAGTTGGCTTCAGGGCTGTTGGGCTTTGATTTGGACTTGGAGTTAGACCTACTAGCTTGCCTAATCTCCTTGAAGAATTCTTTCTTCTTTTTCTCCTCTTCCATTAGTCTCTGCTTCTCAGAGGTTTTGATTATTCTTTTCCTTCTTTCAGATCTTGTTGGCTGGTCAAGATCTCTGAATTCTGTTACACTTTCAGGCTGTAAGGGGACAATCTCTCTGACTTCCTCACTTTCTTCAGGAGGATTGACTCCTTCTTCAGCAACCTTTTCAATCTCTTCAGAAGTGGCTCCTCCACTTCTTGACTGGCTTTCTGGGGAAGATTCACTCAGAATCTTCTTCATCTTCTTCAACTTTGGCTGAGCTTTTGGTGGTTGAGCTCTTCTCTTCCTTGGAGAAGTTTTGGTTGTGGGAACAACAGCACCTGCTTTCTTGGAAGCTGCATCCTGCTTCCTCTTTTCTGTCTTAGAAGACAGCTTCCTAAACATCACCTTTTGAGTTGGAAAAGGCTTTGGCTTGGCTTGGAGGTGGGTGTAATGTGCAAATCTTTCTAGGAGCAGGCTAGCTCTTGTGCAAAATTGGAGTCTCCCATCAACTACCACCTTGTGGTGCTTCACCTCTTTGAACTTAAACTTTTCATTCATCATTTTGTCTAGAATGAAATTTTTCCAGTTGAACTTGACTCTCTTCTCAGCAGAGTCAATCACAGCAGCCATCACTCTCAATTTAGGCATACTTATTTGTTCAACACTCCCAGAGTGGCTTAACAAACTTTTTACCACACAATCAAACAAGTGCCTAAACACTGGCTTCAAAGTGTTCTTGTTCTGAGCACTTACAACTTTCTTAGGCTCTATCATCCATGGATAGTAGAACTCCTGATCATCTTCTTCTTTATACATTTCTGGATTCTGGCCTTCTGAAGGTAGCCCAAAGCTAGCATCCAGATCCTCAGCAGTGAAGATGATGGTGTGCTGGCTTTCTTCTTCTTCATCTTCTTCAGCATATGTTAGTTTGGTGCATACATCACCCTTTTTGCCCTTCCATCTGAGATAGGCAAAGAATTCTGCCATGAATGGATTCAGGCAGGAATCAGGTTTGGTGCCTAAGAACTTTTCTAGCCCAGCCTCCCTTAGCCATTGGAGGACTTGATGAACCTCAGTGTCTGGGCTGTCAAAAGCAACTAGCTTTTCAAACCAAAGTGAGTTTGGATTGCTGAGATAGGAGAAATCAATGTCCAAGGAGGAATCATTGAAATCTACAAGTTCTTCTCTCTTGATTTTAGGAGCCATGGATAATTTTGAGAGATAGAATGGTTTTGGAGAAAAGTTGCAGGTTGAGAAGTTTTGAAAAACCTAAGGGTTTGGAAATATGAGTGCGTGAGGAGGAAAAGTAAAAATTGAGGAGTTTATATATGAATGGGATTTATTAACCGTTGGTTAATAGAATATAACAGTGATTAATTTTGAAGAACCGATTGGATATAGTGGGGTAGTGGGCTTTCAACGGTTTGATGGAGTTTTAATGCAAATCAATGGCCTTGATGATGGCTCAAGAATTCATGAAATCTTAATTAAGATTTTGCATTTAATGCTGATTTGCCATTTTTGGGGCAAAGATCTTCATAGTACACGCCATCCTAAAAATGGCCTACTCTTAGATCAAGAAATCTTTTAAATGTCTAATCAATGTTAAAAATAGCAAAAATTAATTAGGACAAACATCCTGAGATGTGTTTTGACTTCCTTCTTGGTCAAACTGCCTGATTAGCTTGCCTGAGTGGGTCCCAACATTGCTGACTGGGTCCCACTTGGACAAAGCTCCTGACCAACATTGCTGAACATCATAAGGACAACTTTGCTGAGTTTCCCTTTTTGGCTGACTGCTTCAGTGAGGTTGGTCAACTTTGCTGAAGTTCAATTTAATCAATTTCCCCCTTCTTATGAGCCTCCTTCCTTCATTCCTCCATCTTTCCTGGATCAAGTAAGCCCAATTCAGTTGAAAGTTCCAAGAACCTTTCTTCAGCCAATGGTTTAGTCAAGATATCAGCTTTTTGCTTATCAGTGTGGATTTTGACAAGCTTGATATCTTTCCTTTCCACATGATCCCTTATGAAGTGATGCTTTATATCCACATGTTTGCATCTGGTGTGGAGCACTGGATTCTGTGAGATAGCAATTGCACTATTGTTGTCACAGAATATTGGCACTTCATTTGAGATTACTTTGTAATCTCTCAATTGTTGCCTGAGCCAAAGTATCTGAGCACAGCAACTTCCAGCTGCTACATACTCAGCTTCAGTTGTTGAAGTTGCAACTGTATTTTGCTTCTTGGAGAACCATGAGATAAGCTTGCTGCCCAAAAATTGACAAGTTCCAGAGGTGGATTTTCTGTCAATTCTACATCCTCCATAGTCTGCATCTGAATATCCAGTGAGCTCAATGTTGTCATCAGCTGGATACCATAATCCAAGATTCTCAGATCCCTTGAGATATCTTAGAATTCTCTTGGCAGTATCAAGATGGCTCTTCTTTGGATTAGCTTGAAATCTTGCACATACTCCAACTGCAAATGTGATATCAGGCCTGCTTGCAGTGAGATATAGCAGGGATCCTATGATTCCCCTGTAGTTAGTGGAGTTTGTTGACTCTCCACTTTCAACAGGATCCATTTTCCAGTTAGTATTCATAGGAATTCTGACTGGTTTGCTTGTAGCACATCCAAATTTCTTGATCATGTCCCTTGTATACTTGGCCTGATTGATGAATATTTCTTTCTTTGATTGAGTGACTTGAAGTCCTAAGAAGAAATTCATCAATCCCATCATGGACATCTCAAATTTGCTTTGCATGAGTTTGGAGAACTTCTCACATAACTTATCATTTGGAGATCCAAATATAATGTCATCCACATAGATTTGGACTAACAAAATATCATCTCCTTCACAGATTCTGAACAAGGTTCTGTCAACAGTGTCTTTGACAAAACCATGATCTAGAAGAAACTGTGATAAGGTGTCATACCAAGCTCTTGGAGCTTGCTTTAAGCCATAGAGGGCTTTCTTCAATCTGTACACCTTGTCTCCTTCTTCAAATCCTGGGGGCTGTTCAACATATACTTCTTCTTTGAGCACCCCATTGAGAAATGCACTCTTCACATCCATTTGATACACCTTGAATCTCATGTGAGCTGCATATGCTAGGAAGAGTCTGATTGCCTCAAGTCTGGCCACTGGAGCAAAAGTTTCATCATAATCAATCCCTTCAGATTGACAATATCCTTTGGCCACCAGTCTTGCTTTGTTTCTCACAATGATGTCATTTTCATTTTTCTTATTTTTGAACACCCATTTAGTTCCAATGACATCTTGATGAGTTGGCCTGTCTACCATCTCCCAAACTTCATTTCTGGTAAACTGGTTCAGCTCCTCCTGCATGGCTATGATCCAGTTGGTATCTTGTAGTGCTTCCTCAATGTCTTTTGGTTCCTGTTCTGAAAGGAAGCAACAAAACAGAGCACTTTCTCCATGAAATCTCCTAGTTTTGATCCCTTCACTTGGATTACCAAGTATCAGGCTAGATGGGTGGTCTTGCAACCAAGTCCTTCTAGACCTGATCCTTTCAGGAGGATTGTCCTCATCTGAAGTTGGATCACTAGATTCATTAAATTCAGGGAAGTTAATTGAAGGATCAAGCTCAGGATCATATTCAGGGGTGTTGTCCTCATTGTCAGATAAGTTGACATTTTCATTGGTTCCCCCTTGAATATTGGATCCATTAACTACCTCAGCATTGCCTGCTTCTTCATTGATAGTTGTTACCTGGTTTTGAACTGGGATGGGGTCAGTCAGTTCAATTTCTCCTTCAGGTAGGTTGTCTTCTGGTTGGTTGCCATCAGGTAGGTTGTCCAGTTTTTTATTTTCATGAAGTTCAGGCTGGGCAACATCTACAAATACGGTTTCCTTGCTTTGAAGCCTTAATCTAGTTGTTCTTTGTGTTATCTCATCAATATTCAGGTTTCTATCCCTGAACTCATTAATAGATTCATCAAACACAACATGAGGTGTTTCTTCCACAATAAGAGTTTTGCAATTGTAAAATCTGTAAGCCTTGCTGATTTGTGAATATCCAACAAATATTCCTTCATTAGCTTTGCTATCAAAAGCTTTCAATTGCTCTTTCCCATTATTATGGATGAAACACTTGCAACCAAATATGTGAAAATAAGCAACAGTGGGCAATCTACCTTTCCATATTTGATATGGGGTTTTACCTTGTCCTTTGGTGATTAAGGACCTGTTTTGAGTGTGACATGCAGTGCTAATGGCTTCAGCCCAGAACCTTTTAGGCAATTTGGATTCAGCAATCAAAGTTCTTGCTGCCTCTTTCAAGGTTCTGTTTCTTCTTTCAGCAACTCCATTTTGTTGAGGTGTTCTTGCTGCTGAAGTTTCATGAGTGATGCCATTCTTGCTGCAGTACTCATTGATGTATGAGTTTATGAATTCTGTGCCTTTGTCAGATCTGATCTTGACAATGCTTAGGCCTTTTTCATTACTCAATCTCATCATCAACTCAGGTAACTTGACTTGGGTCTCCTTTTTGTTCAACAAGAATACTACCCAAGTGTACCTGGAAAAATCATCAACAACAACTAATGCATATTTTCTTCCATTTAAACTTACTGGGATAATTGGACCAAATAGATCCATATGCAGTAGTTGAAGAACTCTCTCAGTTGAGATGACAGGTTTTCCTTTGAATGAGGCTTTGATCTGCTTTCCTTCCTGACATGGCTGGCATATATGTTCTTTGGTGAACACTTGATTAGGCAGCCCTTTAACTAGAGAGTTTCTTGCAATCTTGTTGATGGTTTTGAAATTTAGATGATTCAATTTCTTGTGCCATAGCCAGGTTTGCTCATGTGTGCTTTTGGCAACAAAGCAAACTGCTTCAGGGGTTTTGCTCCAATCTGCAAAATAGACATTTCCCTTTCTCACCCCTGTTAGTAGCACCTGTTGTGTTGATTTGTTTTTGATGGTACATTCATTTGGTGCAAATTCAACACAGTATCCTTTATCACAAATTTGACTTATAGACAGCAAGTTATATTTTAGGCCTAGGACATATGAGACATCAGTAATTTTAACACTACCAATGTTTAATGTACCATAGCCTCTTGTGATCCCTTGAGAGCTGTCTCCAAAGGTTACTGAAGGACCATCTTTTTCTATGAAATCTGAGAGAAGCTCCTTGTTTCCAGTCATGTGCCTTGAACATCCACTGTCCAGGTACCATGTTGTTTTCTTGTTGATGCTTCTCTTCTTTTTGGGGTCCTTGCAGCCCTGCAAAGTCAAAATTTAGGTACCCTTTGAGTGTTGGGTCCTAGAGGGTTAGTTGTACCTTTTGGAATCCAAATCTGCCTGATTACTCTGATTGACTCAAAGTGACTAACTTGGTTTCCATTTACATCTACATACACAGTTTGACCCTTAAATGCCTTGGGTGCCTTCTGTGTATAAGTGTTGGTCTTGTAAGGTTCAGGAGGGTTGGTGAATTTCCTTGGGACATTTCTCCTGAGGTTACTAGACTTAGGTGCAGCTTGGAAAGACCTTTGTGGATAGGAGTTTGGATGGCCTATTCCTTTTGTCAAGAAAGGTTCAGGCTTCCTGAATGTTTTATACCTATCAGAGGGGATTGGCCTTAATCTATTCAGTTGAGGTTGCCTCTTTTGAGTTGGCCTTTTCTGAACAGATTTTGGACAACTTCTTTGATAAGGGTTCAGATAGGTTAGCCTTCCATTGGTTCTACCTTTCTGACCCTCATTTCTCCTGTAAACAATGTCTTTAACCTTTTCCTTAGGTATGGGTTTAGGGACATTGTTCACTTGAGTTGGTATAAAAATTCCTTTTCCCTTATCCTTGATCAGTGGTTGATTAACTTCCAGTTCATTTTGTTGTGCAACTGATCTTACAAAAGTCATCTTAGAATTGCTTGAGGAGGCAATACTAAGACCAGGTGAGGGTTCAAATGGATTATAGCCTAATCCATCCTTTTGAGCAAATGGTCTTTGAAACCCTTGAATTTCCTCTATTGCCTTAGCAGATTTGTTCAAGGCAGACATTTTCATTTTTAAGCTCCCCTCACTTAATTTCAGAGTATCAAATTCACTTGAGAGATTGTTAAATTTAGCTTGAAGAGTTCTAAGTTCAAAATCCTTTTTCTTTAGAATCAGAGTTTGTTCATTAATCAGCTTTTGTTGTTCAGAGATTCTGAGAGACATTTCTCCATGTTCTCTCACAATCTGCTGATACAACTCAGATGATTTAATGTCAACCTCAAATTCAGGAAGATTGGGCATTTTAATTTTAGATCTCAACTTTCATTTTCTCTCAGTGTCATATTGCATACTTCTTGCATTCTGGTGAAATCTTCTAACAACTTTTCAAAGTCAAGTTGGATTTCACTAGATTCATGTGTGTTAATTGAAATATTGGATGATGAACATACCTCTTCATTTTCAAATGCCATTTGGCAGTCTTCATCACTGTCACTGTTGGAGAACAGTCCATCATCAGAAGAGTAGACACTCTCTTCACTTGCTGATTCTCCAGCTACCATGGCCTTCCTGTTGTTCATCCTCTTGTCTCTTTTGTTTTGCCTTTCTTTTCTTTCTTTGGCACTTAGGTCAGGACAATCATATTGAAAGTGGCCCTTTTTCTGGCAGTTGTAACACACATCTTCATCATCATTTTTCTTGCTTGAGGACTCCTTCCTCCTTGATGATGATGGTTCACCTTTGCTATATTTCTTTTTATCAGCATATCTGTCTTCTTTCTTTTCATCAGAGACTTTGTCCTCTGATTTATTATCAGGAGAACTGAATCTCCTTCTGGTTCTGTTATCTTGGTAGAACTTCTTGTATCTACCAAATCTGGAGTTCAGCTTCTCAAATCTTCTAGCCATGAGTGCCAGCTCCTCCTTCATTTCTGATTTTGAAACAGATTGAGAAGATCTTTGAGTATTTTTCTTCTCTGTTTCAGTGGCTTTGAAGGCAGCACCTTTGCCTAAGGAAGATGGCTCATCATGCACCTTCTTTCTGTTGAGATCAAACTCATATGCTTTGAGTTCAGAAAATACTTGTTGCATAGGCATGTTGTCAAGATTGCTGGTATTTTGCATCATGACAGAATATATATCCCACTTTGATGTGAGACTTCTCAGAATCTTCAAAGCAACTTCTCTTTTGGCATAGAACTTGCCCAAAGAATTCATGTCATTCATGATGTCAGTGAATCTGCCATCAAGATGATCAATAGTTTCATTTGGCTCCATAGTGAATTGCTCATACTTTTGGATAGCCACTTGAAGCTTGTTTTCCTTTATCTTTTGAGTACCTTCACACATAAGTGCAAGGGTATCCCAGATCTCCTTTGCTATGGTGCAGTGATACACTCTTCCCATCACTACATCTGGAATGGTTTGGTACAAGGTGTTCATGGCAATGTAGTTCAGGTTGTGCCTTTTTCTCTCTTCTGCTGTCAGCTCATCCTCATCTTTTGGCAACAGCTCCCTTGGATCTGCTTTTTGAGCATCAGTGACCTTGGGATTGAGCTTGGTGAAGGTGAATGGTCCTCTAGTGATGACTTTGAGCATTTCATCATGCTGGCAGGCAAGATGTGCTCTCATCCTGATTTTCCAGAAATCATAATTCTCAATTGAGAACATTGGCAGTTTGTGATGAGAAATATGATTGACTTGGTTTGGACCCATGTTGTTGGTGGTGTTGGCAGCATCTCCTGGAACTGCATTGTTAGCCATTCTTATGCAGATAGACAAAGGAAAATACAATTATGTTTTTCAGAAATTTGGATCAGTTCAGTGACCACAGAAATAATGTGAGTTTGAAATTCAATTTGAAAGTTCAGCAGCAGTGGTCTTTGAACCCCTGCTCTGATACCACTTGTTGGTCCTTGGTGGAGTATAACACAAGTGTATGGGGGGGAATGCACTTGTGTATGCAAATTCTTTTTCTTTTTGACAAACTGGTCTTATCAGGCAAGTTGTTTCACAACTGGCCTGAGTGTGAACTTTGATAGATACTTGTCCTACTGATTACTATTGAGTGATCAGTTGGCTAAATATCTAAAAGAGTTGCTAAGTGCGGAATGTGGTTAGCCTTTGACTTAAAGAAATACTCCAAGTTAATTTCTGAAAAGATACAGATATCAGGGACTTTGTCCAAAACAGATTTTCTTACTTACTGAGTTATGTTTCTTTAAAATATGTTTGAATGTAAGTGAAATAAAGAATGCAGTAAGTGAATGGCACACAAATTTATAGTGGTTCAGAGACTCAAGCTCCTACATCCACTTTCCCTGATTGAACAGGATAATTCCTTCTTAATGGAATTAGCTTGTTTTATAGTGCCAAGGTGCACTGATCAACAACACTCTCTTAGTGTTTTGATCCCTAGGAAACCTGAGTCCTAGTGCTCAATCTCTCTGAGTTAAGACTGTGTTTCACACTAACAGTCCTTAACTCCTCACTTCTACAACAAACTCTCTCTTCACTAAATGAGATAAGGGTTTGAGGTTTGGTTCCAACTAGTAGAGATATCCTTTACAATAAGAATAGTGTAAAGGCTTAGGATATCTCAATGCTAAGCTTTTGATGTTTACAAAGATTGGCTTAGCTAAAAGAAGTGATTCAGGAAACTTGGAATTCTAGAGAATATCTTGGTTTCCTTTGAAAGCTTGATGATAGTTTGATAGCTTGTAGTTGGATATCGAATCCCTTAATCACTCCTGTATTTATAGGCAAATTTGAGCAGCTAACCGTTGGAGGGATAGCACTTCAAACTTGTCTATTTGCAGCACCATTGAAACGGCTATGAAGCTTGGCATCCTTTTATCCACTGTGTAAAAGGCCTCTTCAATGGTTGCTTGAATGAATGTGTTGACTTCTGAAAAATGCGGTTGAGATGACTTGTGTCAGTTTCTAAATATGCACATTTCCCAAGGTTGATTTGAGGCAGAAGCTATACTCAACCAACGGTCAGATGGGACAAACTCCCTGAATATTCCTGCTGCAATTGAGAATATTCCAACATTCATTCAATGCTTCACTCTTTAATGCTTCAAGTCTTCAATGCTTGGTTCAGGCATGATTGGCAATAAATGCTTCATTGAATGTGTCTTTTGGACTTTGACATTCAATGCTCTTGATCATTTGTACTTCAACTGTCTTGATCATTTGCATTTATGAGCATTGCTTTACTGCTCTTGGTCTCTTCAGCTAAGTTGTCCACTTGGTCAGTCTGTCTTGAAGGTTCAGCAACTTTGTCTTAAAGACTTATCAAGCTGCCTAACATTCCAGCTTTGGACAACTATCCTGAACTAAAATCTCACAACATTCCTGAGATTTTTCTCTTAAGCAATCTACACATTCAAGTGAACTGAGACACCTTGCCTGAACTAGACTTGAGCTTATCTCAACTAATCTGAACATCATCAATGAGGGGTTTTGGTATCTAGATCAAAATCATTTTATTCCCAACATATGTTACTACATATTATAATGTGAGTTACTACATCAATTAAAACACTAGAAAAAACGTGTTACTAAATAAAAGAATTTGTATTATTATATAAATAGTTTGTGTTATTACTACATAAAATAATGTGTATTACTACATATTACAATTTGAATTACTATATTTAATATCCCACGTTCGACAATAAAATAAAAGATAAAAAAATCACAGAAACGAGTAAAATAAACGGATTAAAATTTTTGAATTAAGCTGTCAGTGGGTGTATTTATAAAAAATGTGTGTGTGAATTAAGTTTGTTGGTATATTTATAAAAAATGTGTGTGTGAATTAAGCTTGTGGGTGTATTTATAAAGAACATATGTGTGAATAACTGAAATGCATATAAGCAATATTTCATACAAGACTAGCCCTAGTTCAATATCTTTTTGTCCTAAACTATTTTTTGTAATTAAAAAGCAAAGCTACAAAGTTGTAGAGAGAGAAGGTCTCACCTCTCTCTGAAGAAACTAGAATCAAACGAATATAATTCATATATATCGTGTGTTTTACAATGGGGGTTACTGCTATATATATACTAGCTAAAATATCATAAAAGAAACTCCTTAAAATCTGTAACAAACTAACTGATATGATATGGGCCTTATCCCAACTAATATGCGATTTTACTAATAGTCCCTAATCTGAAAACTATATTTTCTGAAAAACATATCTGCATGCTCAATACTCCTAACTTGTCTCTGAGGAAACGAAAACCGTCGGCGCCAAGGGGTTTAGTAAAAATATCTGCAACTTGACATTCGGTGGCGACGGCGCAGGGACGAATATCACCATTCACGACTAACTCACGTACAAAATAGCAATCCATTTTGACGTGCTTTGTTCGCTCATGAAAAACTGGGTTCATGGCGATATGTCTTGCTGCCTGGTTATCACAAAACAAAGGAGTGGGACTTGATAGTCGTACGTCAAAATCCCTCAATAGCCAACGAAGCCAAACGACTTCACAAACTGTTTTGGGTCCTACGAGATTTTCTGACTCGCCGCTGAGGTTGATTAGAAGCTCCATGCATTAATGAGATTTTTAGAATTTTAGATTTTTTATTTTACACATTTTAGAATTTTTTTTATTTTTAAATTATTGTATATTTTTTAATTTTATGAGATTTTTAATTTACATAATTTCAGATTTTTAGAATTGTAGAATTTTTTATTTTTTAAAATTTTATTTTACACATTTTATAATATTTAATTTTAATGAGATTTTTAGAATTTTTAATGGAAATTTAGAATTTTTTAAATATTTTTTTTCATTAATAAATTTGAAGGATATAAATTGAACTATTTGATCGGATTTCAATTTTTCGGCGAAAATTATGTAAATTGGAACAAAAAGGATGTAAAATGAAAAAGTGAAACTTAAAGGATATAAACTTGATTAGGTCTAAGTTACATGACGTAAAACGAAATTTATCTTGTTTAAAGTGTTCGCACAATGACAACATATACAGGGAAAGACTTAGAAACACTTGCAAACGAAAAACAAAATTTGTAGACTATTAATAAGTATATAGTGTCTCATGGAAAAAACTTCACTATAACGAGTAGTGATACGAATTACAATCTGAATTATGAGATTTGGAAACAACAATATTTACAAAAGATTTTTAAAAAAAAATCTTGTTGAACTATATGGAACTACCACCCATTTCGATCTATGCATATATTCTCTTTGTCAAAATGAGAAAGATAAATATGTTGATAGGGACATACAACAATCTATCAATTTATGGAAGAAAAGAATAATTCACTATTACTAGGCATTCTCTCTCTAGAAATCTTACTCTGCTTCTCTCTAGAAATTTCTACATCCTTCATTCCACCGCCCACCGCCTTCATCTCCAATCAAGCTCCTTTCGTCTCCCCTCAGTTTCATCCAACATTCACATCATCTCCATCATATAGATTTAAAAGAAATTTGATTTAGAAGGAAAAAGGGTAGCCGTACCGCTCGTTTTTGCGCTAACGTATTGTTCGCTGCGTTGCCATCGCGCCACCACACCGCCGTCCGTCGTGACGCTATTTCTCCTCTTCATCTTTTTCAGTAGATCATCAAGTGGGGTTAGGGGTTTCTTTTTAGGATATTAGTTGGGATCAATGGATGGATCCTCTCCGGCG
Organism: Galeopsis tetrahit; assembly: GCA_963675135.1. Lineage (NCBI taxonomy): Eukaryota > Viridiplantae > Streptophyta > Magnoliopsida > Lamiales > Lamiaceae > Galeopsis > Galeopsis tetrahit. Next base: position 43,120,736 of record OY776120.1, read on the forward strand.
GCGCTACGGTGGCCGATCGGGTGAGTCATCCGTTGATCCCTTTTATTTTCGTTTCTTTTTTATTTCTTGCATTTTTAGTTGTTTCAACTTTTTTTTTCTTTTGACGTATTCTATATCTCTTTTGTTTCTTAGTTAGATTTTAGGTTTTTTTGTTATGAAGCCCCTTCCCCATTTTTTGTGGTTTTTCTTCCCTTGTGGTGTTTGAAAGCGTTATTATGGTGTTGGCCTTGGTGGAATTTGGTTTTTTTTAGATGAATATGGTGCTCGGTGATTTTTTGTCCTTATTTTTCTATCTTTAGTTTTCTTGATTTGTTGATACCTTAGTGTACCCTGGGGTGTCTCGAGTCGAGAAATGGAGATCTATGCTTCTTTGGTGGACAAAGTTGTCGCTCGTTGATTTACTTCCTCACGATTAAAGGTGACAATGACGTCGTTTGAATCTGTCTGGTTTGAAGATCTAGAGCTTGTATTTGACTTTTCTTTTGTTAGATCTGATCTTTGTAACCTGTCAAAAAAAAAATACAATCTATCAATTTATGAGAAGAAATAAAAATATTTCTAAAGCTAGCAGCACAACTTCATTCAATAGTCTAGTAATGTAGTATAGCTTTTTTTCTCTTTTCAAAGTTGTGGCAACCTCTCTTTATAATACTTCGAATCCAATTGCACCAACCTTTTAATGGATCAAATTTGTGTGATTCAATAACTACTCCTCCATCAACTCCTTAAGCGTGGGGACTATGCGAGTGTACATTCTTTAACTTCTCACTCCATGCAGTCGCCTGACATGGACAATTTTCGTGTCGTCAACCTGTAGTCAAAGAACATAAATAACAACATCTAAAATAGGATTTAGTGTAAGGAGAAAGGGAAAATTATGATCTTGTCTAAAGTGTTGACACATATATTTTGTACAACACTAGCACAATGATGTCAATAGTGTTGCATCATTATCGACAACACTAGCTTGTACAACATCAACAATCTCCACCAATTTGGTATTTCTACTGCAACACACCTGATGTTGGACATACAGAAATGTGTTCAAATAAAATTATGCAATTTTATCTCAAAACATGAAACAAATTTGCAAGACCAAATGAAGTAAAACAGAGTTTTCACTAAACACCAAACCATTGTGTTTAGGCCAAAACAAAATTTAAAGACATAAAATTAATCCTAAGAATCAAGTGTTCATTGCAGAATTTAAATACTACACTAAGAGTACAATAAAACCAAACGATTACAGAAAATAAATTGTTCAAATTAAATGAAAAGCATTACAATAATAGAAAGTTATTTAAAAGAAGTAAGTTTATAAAAATTTTGTTTTGTCATTTTAAACCCTATTGCTCCGACGATAGTGGTTTCTGTTATTTATCTGTCGATCATGGAGATTTTCGCCTCCAATCTTGATCGGATTTCTTCGTTTATCACGTTATGTGACTCTCATCCCTGGCTGAGGGATCTCCTTCAGGCGAAGACACTTACCAATCAAATTGTCGAACCAGCGCGGCACCATGTTGCCACCCCAACTAGGGCACAAAAGACATTCACGCAAGCCCTATCGGCCAATGGCGATTCACCTGCTGCAGTCCAGATCCATGCGGACCCTCTCTCAGCCAGACCCATCCACATGTCGGTCAAGAAAGGAGACTTCATCTCCATCACAGTAGACGAAATAGAATACGCTGATCGAGTAGCGTTATGTCAGAACTCCTTTATAGGGCGAATCACAAACGCACGACATGATAAGCTATGGTCCCTGGATGCGTTGAAGGCTGTCTTGACGGAGATGTGGGGCTTGACAGGAAATTGGTGGCTCACGCCATTGGGCTTAGGTTATTTTAACGTGCGATTTGAACAAGATGCGTATAAAGATTTAGCATCCAAGAAAACAAACTGGTTCTTGAGTCCGTGAGTTTTCAGGCTCTCAAAATGGGTTAAAGATTTTAATCCATACAAGGTCAACACTTCTTTGGCACAGGTATGGATGCGCATTTACGAAATGTCATTTGAATATTGGACGGAATCGTTGATAATCGGCATGGCACATGCTTTGGGAACCCCAATCAAGATTGACGAGCGTTCGCTCGATGGTTCCATGGGACATTTTATTCGAGTTCTTGTGGAAATTGATTTTTCAAAAGATAAGCTGGACCAAATCTTGATTGAACGGAAGGGACATCTTTCCTTTGCCTATTTCAAATATGAAAAATGCTCTTCGTTTTGTCGACATTGCTCGGTGTTGGGACACTCTTGGGACAACTGTAACAAGCATGAGCGTGGTCCTGCTAAGGGCGAACAGAGAACACGGGAAGCTGGGAAAAACACGGCTCAGGAGGATCATGGTGATAGCAAGGAGGAGCAAGAGTTTATACTGCCCCGTAAAACATATCGTCCCAGAAAAAAAGCAGGTGGACAGGAAAGAGGATGACTTACAGTCGAACAATCATTTTGAACCTCTGACTTCTTCCCCAGTGGACACTAAGGATGTTATGTCGTCAGACAAAGAGGGGGCAGTGAGCATGGACACTTCGGTCACGTCGAATCCCCAAGGTGCTCGCCTCAAATCGACAATTTGTGTGTCACAGAACTATTCAGATGACATGGATCAATTAGAAATGGCTTTTCGTTCGGATGCAGAGTTCGGGTCATTTTCACGGCCTTTGGATGTGGGGGATAACTCTCGCTTTCCGAAATCCAACGAAGGGAATCAATATGGTAAGGAGAAGGAGATGGTTACACTTAATACACCTGAAAAGTCACCTTATCCGTTTGTAACTGTGGAAAATTCATCCTCCCCGAGATATGCACGAATGGCCAAGGCCGCTCGGGGTCGCTGGGGAGACCTAGACGTAGATGATAAGGATTATGAGGATTACACCACTGAAGATGAGCCGCCTGAGCACGACTATGGTAGAGAGGATTCATGATAATTCTGTTTTGGAATATCCAGGGCATTGGATATGGCGACACACAACTTCTCTTGCGAAGCCATTGCCAATGTCGTCATCCAGATTTTTTGGTGATTGTTGAGCCAAAAGTCTGTATTTCAAGTATTGACAAACGTTTATGGGACTCTCTGGGAATGGTTTTCTTTACGGAAAATCAACGGACAGACGTACGTCCAAATATTTGGATTTTTTGTAAACCTTGTTATCGTGAGGTTTCCGTGGTGATTGGTTTTTCCGAACAGATTATTGTCATCAACACCAAATTTAATGATTTTCAATGCCATTTGGGCTTTCGTTCATGCAACATCAGATCATATTCAAAGGCGGCGTCTATGGCAATTTGTTTCTAATTTACATGTGCAGCCCCTTTATTTGATGGGGGGTTTCAATGCAGTGGTTGGATCCCATGAACGAATTGGAATGGCGGCACCGAACCCCACATCTGGTCGCAAATTCCGAGTGTTTATTGATGATATAAATTTGTTGGATATTGATGTTTCGGGACCTAACTACACATGGGCAGTCAGGAGAAGGGACAAGAGCTTCACGGCCTCTCGACTTGATAGAATTTTAGCGACTTCGGAATTTCTAACTTATTAGACTTCAGTTTCCGCCTCGGCCCTTCCAAGAATTCAGTCGGACCATCATCCTATCTCCATGGAATGCACAGTGGGGAATAGAACATGGGGATTGCCTTTCCGATTTCAAAAAATATGGCTCTCGGATCCTACTTGTATGGCGGAAATCCGCCGTTCTTGGCAAAACTTCATACCAGCGCCAGACCCTATTACCTTGGTAAAGATAAAATTAAAGCGCTTGAAAGCAGACTTAAAAGGGTGGAATGCGGAGATTTTTCGGAACGTTCATGTTCGAGTTAATGAAGAGAAGGAGAAATTGCTATCTATCCAGAGGCAAATAGAGCTCGAGGGATACACCCCTGCCCTCGCTATCCTAGAGGCTGAAGCTAAACATATCATAAACACGACACTTGCGCAGCAGCAAGAGTTATATGCGCAGAAAAATAGAGTGACGTGGTTGACGGATGGCGATCGCAATACAAAATTCTTCCATAAATTGAAAAAATTGCGCAAAATTCGAAAGTCGTTAGAGACGCTGATAATCAATGGGGTGCAATGCTCAAACCAACCAACTATTGCAGCCTATATAACGGACTTCTACAAAACTTTATTTACGGACTCTCAGCGGAGGGAGAATAATTTCTCCTTGGGTATTTTGGAAACCATGTTGTCGATTTGTATTGATAATGAGATGAATAATAAATTGATGGCAGCCCCACTTGCGACGGAGATCCGTGAGGAAGTTTTTGGTATGTCAGCGGATAGTGTCTCGGGCCCGGATGGCTTCGGGGGATCGTTCTTTCAGAAAGCTTGGGATTTAATTGAAATATATGTGGTAAGGGCGGCTCAGTACTTCTTCATGTTTCAATTTTTGCCACATGGTCTTAATTCGAACTTGGTAACAATTATTCCGAAACATACGGGAGCGGAAAAAATTGAGGACTTTCGCCCTATTGTGCTAGGCAATTACATGTTCAAAATTCTGACCAAAATTATTACTACTCGGCTTGGACCAATTTTGAACAATGTCCTCTCTCCATTTCAATACGGATTTATACCAGGCCGAAGTATCCACAATTGTATTGATGTGGACTCTGAAAGCTTTAATTGCCTAGATAGGACTCGGGTGAATGGCAACTTAGCAATAAAGATAGATATTCTGAAAGCTTTTGATATAATTACCTGGAATTTCCTATTGGAGGTAATGAGGAAGATGGGATTCTCAGATATTTTCCGGTCTTTAATCAAGTGTGTGTTGCAATCGGCTCGACTTTCCATACTTATTAATGGACAACCCTATGGATATTTTCGCTGCTCTCAAGGGGTCAGATAAGGAGACCCACTATCGCCTTTGCTCTTTTGTTTGGCTGAGGAAGGACTGTCTCGGTTAATTGACGTTGCAGTACACGCTGGTTCGTTCACACCTGCATTCGCTCGCAGGGGCCTATTGTGCCCACCTTACCTTCTGTACACTGATGATATACTAATATTCTGTGAGGCCTCCCGAGGAAACATTTGTACGATAAAAAACATACTGCAGTTGTATGGTAACTTATCTAGCCAGAAATTTAACCCTCGAAAATCCTCGGTTTATTATGGGAAACACGTGAGCTACAATAACAAACGATACCTGCGGGAAACTCTGGAGGTCGCGCCTGGCACATTACCGATGGTATATCTTGGGGTTCCGCTATTCACAGGGGCACCAAAAGTGAGACACTTAAGACCGACAATGGATAGGGTATTGGCGAAATTCACAACATGGAAAGGAACGACACTCTCGTTGGCTGGCCGTATGTGTTTGGTTAATCATGTGGTAACTTCATCGCTGGTGCACACGATGATGGTATATAAATGGCCTCGCGCACTACTGAGTAAGTTGGAGAGGGCAATGAGGAATTTCACTTGGACAGGGAATGTAGACAAACGTGGTGGCACCACAGTTCCATGGGAAAGAGTTCTCTCCCCTAGGAAAGAGGGCGGGTTGGGCATACGTTCAATCACATGTGCCAATGCAACCTATTTACGGAAATTAGCATGGAGCGTACTAACAGATGCAGATCCGGGAATGACCTTTCTTCGGAAAAGATTCATGTCAAATAGAGTCATACGCCCAGCTGCCATATTGTCCACAATATGGAGAGGCCTGATACCTCACTTGGAGTTCGTGAGCAATAATTCAAGATGGCTACCAGGCGAAAATTCTACGGTTAATTTCTGGTTGGACAACTGGTTGGGGTATACCATTGCGGACAAGATTTCTATACCAGTAGGCGTGCGTCATCTCTTCAACTTTAAAATATCAGACTATTATTTCAATGGTGAATGGCACCTAGACGTCAATTTTGCTAACGTCTTCCCGGCTATAGTGAAGGATATATTGAACTATACTTGTAGCCTGAATGATGATATTCGAGTATGGCCAACAAACGCACACGGGAAACTTACAACAAAGTCAGCATACAACCAAATCAGGCCACAATATCCAGAAGTATCGTGGGGCTCTTGGATATGGGGTCTGCATATCCCGCCAAGACAATCCACTGTCTTTTGGTGTGCGATACACAGAAAACTACCAACTTGGGACCGTCTCCTTCAAATGGGGTTCCAAAGGCCAAATATTTGCATGTTGTGCAACGCAAACCAGAGAGCTTGGACCACTTGTTTGGGGAGTGTTCATACTTTCAACACACAATGAATAAAATTATGGAGACATTTCAAGTGAACATAAATCTGGATAGTGGATTCCTTGGCTGGTTCTTACAGGCCTTAAATGTGCAATTCAGCCCTCAATTGCAAGACATATGGAGACTTGCTTTGACAACATTGGTATGGCAGATATGGCACTCCCGAAATGCAGCTATTTTCGACGACGGGCCAATCACGCTTGAAGGCATTCGGACATCAACGTGGGCGCTTCTGTATGAGGCCAGCGGAAAAACAAAATGGTGCATGAATAACACATAATTCGACCTTAGAGTGATCAAGGAATTTCGACATGCAGTATGTCCACGACATGCACCACAGGTAGCGATGGTAAGGTGGCTACGACCTCCGACTGGAGTAATTAAAATAAACACTGACGGACCAGCAGTTGGAACACCGGGATCGATAGCAGGTGGGGGAGTGTTCCGAGACCATTTGGGAAACTACATGGAAGGCTTCTTGATCAAGCACGGTCATGGCTTTGCATACGAGGCAGAAATTTTAAAAGCGCTGCATGCCATCTAGGTAGCGCACAATAAGGGGTGGAGAAGGATTTGGTTGGAGAGCGACTCGACTTACGTGATGCACATGCTAAACAATAAGCCGCAACAGATTCCATGGAGATTTCTTCCACTGTGGCAGAGAGTACAAAGGTTGTGGGGGGGACCTAACTATTTTGATCACACATGTGTTTCGAGAAGGCAACTCCACAGCGGACAAACTTGTAGCAAACGCAATGACAGATTACAATTGGTGGGATCGGGCTCCAGATTTCATCAGAGCCTGCTTGAACAAGGATGTAAATTCTGAATTTTATAGATTCATTGACATGTAGAAGAGCTCCCTTTTCCTTTACTCGGAGTTTTATCCCTAAGGAGGGTTTTCCCCGAGAAAGGTTTTTAATAGGGCTCTGACCTCTTGAACGGAGTGTGTTCATATGGCTTCTAGGTTTTTCTTTGATATAAGATTACAATTATTATTATTTAAAAGAAGTAAATGAAAAGATTGGTTGAATCTTCAGTTGCATCTTCATAAACCCGCATATACTCTCCCTCCACTTCATAACTCCCTCTATCTTCATGCTCTTAAGAATTCAAGTCTCCATAGAGAGTATTGATACCATCTTCATCCTGTGCTTGCTCAGCAACATCTTGAGCTTCTTTAGTCTCATAATCAATCACTAGCTCAGGTTGATCAGGTCCATGTTTTTTCAACAACATCATTAGTAGCAGTACCACTAGGTCCAGCACGATCCAATGTTCTCGTATCTGCACCAACATTGTCTGGAACACTTGCATGAGCACCAACATTAGTTACTCCCCCTATTGAAGTAGAAATGAGATTTTCTCAAAACGTTTTTTGGATGATAAGATCCTCAACAGTGCTCTGCAAGTTAACAATTGTCCCATGAATATTGTCAATCTGTTTCAAAATGTAGTGAGATGATAAAAATACCGAGGAAACTGATCCCACTAGAGGAATGTCTCGAGAAATGTTGGAACATTTCAAGGAACGTCTTGTGAAATTCCTCTAGCGAGTGGCAAATCAATGAACCTTGTTTCCAGTTCTGAATTCATGTGATATGCTGAAACCAGGTACAAATCCACAGATGATATGGCCTGTCAAACTCTTTATCAACTATGAACTTATAGATCAAGCAAGGCAAAAGACCCTTTCCAGAAATATCACCACTATAAGACACCATACTATCAAAAATGGTTTGACTCAAGTTAAACCTTTTAAGATGTCCAATCTTATACAACAGAATGAAATGCTCCAATGTAAATGTGGTGTTATTTGTGGTAGGCAGCCAATTATAGTTGAATGTAGTATTATTTGTGGTAAGCAACCAATTATAGCAAACCAACTTATAAAGAACTGAGTACAAACTGGTTTATTCTTCCATTTCTTCACTTTACCCTCAATTATCTCACATAAATCACCTCATCATAATCATCCACCATATGATTTTTCATCATCCTAGAATTTTTAACATGATGTTTATCAACCTAGGATTAATTTCAATTATATTGGCCTCCACATGTGGCCTTATCAACCCATCACAATACTCCCTTTGTTGAGGATTAAATTATTCCCTCATTAGCCACCCATAAGGACGAGACTCTTAACGATTCTCATTCATCATTGGTGGGGGTGGAGGTTGCACCTCTTGATGATATGTCGAGCATGATGGGGAGGATATTGATGTGGAGGATAATAACCTTCATGAGGAGATAGGTAAGGATAAGGATAATAATCTTGATTGTATCCTCTTTCTTGAGCATTTTGAGGAGGATAATAGAAATGATGAGATGGATTATCTCTATGTGGATTAGCAACTTAAGGATTTTCTCCTTGGTTGTTCATGTTTTGGACTTCATCTTCTTTTGCTTGTGGAGGAGCATTATCATTTTTTTATTCGCTTCCATCTCTCGATTCCTCTCAAAACCCTTCTTCGATTTCTATCTCGATTCCTTCATGCAGTGACTTCAATATCACGATTGATAGGTACAAATTGTCAATTAGGTGCTCTTGTTATCATGCACCTACAAAAAGCAAGTATCAAACTTCGAAGAAATTATAAAAATAAAATAACAAGAATTAAATGACACTAGCAACAACACTCACTTAACTAGGTCCCCGACAACAATGTCATTGCCTTTTCGTATTTTTCACGCTTTTAGCACAATAATAATTATACGAAAAGCGTATAAGTTTGTTATAGTAATGCAAGTATATAACCAAGTAGTTATAGACCTAGGAAAGCATGGATCCTCAAAGTTGTACGTTATCATGTTGTTATAGAGACGGCAATGGTTATTTTCGAATTTTGGACTACTAATTAAAGACTAGAAATTAAGCACAAATTTTTATTAAAATTAATCTAAGTGAAGAAACAATTAAATGAATAATTATACTAACTTATGATTAGAAGTGCAATATGAGAAGATTGCTTCGGGTATTTTTCTTATGTGGACTTATTAATGAACGAATGAATTAAACACAATATTTAAGTCAAATGTTTTTATATATGCTAAAGGCTATCACATAATTGTGTAGATAAATCTCTTTTGATACCTAGGTGAACACGTGTACTAATTAGTCCATTTAATTACTACTGTAAGCTTCTAAGATACTGGACTCGTACACACTTTTAACACGGTTACTAATGTCTACGGTTCACCCCCTCACTAATCTCCTAGACGACCTATATTCGATTAATGTCTAATGTTGTCGATTTAGTAATTAATCCTCTCTCAATTGAGCTAATTATTATTAAACTTAAGCTAATTAATCAAGTTTTTTACACATATCTCAATCATTCAAACCAAACCCCGGTTACAATTCACAAAATCAAACTAATATAAATGATTAACTAATTTAATTCCAATTAAACCAGAACATATGTTAAACAATTAATTCATAAATTCAATAATCACCCAAAACAAATGGAACATAGCTCATAGTGGTATAAGCAATACCCATGGCTAAAACTAAAGATAAAAACAAACCCATATAAAATAAGCAATGAAATAATATACTCCTACCGTCTCAAGATAACTTTCATGGGTAGATGAGTACGCATATTAAGAAAATGTAATAATGAATTGAGTTTTGAGGGGTAGTTTTGTAAAACTTTATGTATAAAGTAAAGATATGAGTTGACTTTTGTGTATGTGTGAAGAAAAAATAATGACATTTGTGTAAAATTGATGATATTTTGAGGGTTAAATTTATAAAAGAATTTTCCATTTTAAGAGTGTGAAAGTTATTGTAGAACGTCCCGAAAAGGAAGATGTAAAAGTAATGGTGGGATGGAGGAAGTATAATAATATTGAGATACTAAAATTAATCTTACAAAATAATATAGAAGTCACATTTCTTTTGAAAGCTAGCTACAAACTTGAAATAATAATAAATCTCAATGAGTATCCTTACTTGAAATTTAAAGTAGCCATTCATCTAACCTAATTTTTTTTATTGAAAATGAAAATGAGACAAGAACACCAACCACTAAGCGAAACTGTGTTTAAAATCCTCTCCAAAATGAACTAACTTCCTAAAATCTGATTGAAAACTCTTTTTAAAATATCGACACTTGGATTAAGAAAACTAAAAGATTCAGCCTCACTATGTAACTGACCACCTAGATTAAAACGTGATTCCAGTTTTAATATAACCGAACAATATTAGTTCTTATGAGACAATCACAGGTAACTGAAACATGCCACTAGCTTTGTAAAAAATATTGAGAGAGCACCCCACAAATACAATTACAATTGCCTACTTCCACGACACCCCAATATTCCGTACATAACTAATGATATAACAAGAGAGAATGAGAACTCGTTCTGCATCTCTATTCAAATTCAAGCAAACACGAAAAATGGAAGCGATGACAAGTCAAATATATATGTACATTCACTTATCGCACACCATTCCCATTGTAATGTTTCCTAACAGATATCGATCTGCTTGAAAAGGAAGACCTCATCATAGGTGTTACTCAACGTAAATTTTCAGACCTTCATTGTGACCAAACATGGCGATTATCGTGGAGAGATTCTCAGCGTCCGTATGAATTTATGATAATGCACACATTGGTAAGTCTATTGGAACAGACCGTCCAAGATATCAATAATGCAAGCCACTTGGTATGAGCTAGTAAAACCGGCTTTCACCTCATTCGTTACCTACAAAGTCAGAAAAGTATTTATTTACAGGACGTGGCAGCCGAAAAATCTTTGAAATTTTTTGAAAGGTCGTGTATCGAATTGCAAATTAAACACATATGTTGTAATTGAAAAAAAAGGTGAAAGGTCATGATTTATTTTGCAACATACCTCAAGGGCTAGTGCCAAGCAACTCCTGGAGTACTAGTCCTGGCTCGAGCCTCAGCCAGTGAAACAGCCATGGCTAACATCATCTGCTCCTCAAAACTCTCGGGAATGATCGGGGGCCCTGTGAAAGCTTGAACATCTTCCTGGGGAGAAGAAACTACACAAGAATTCTCAAATTCATCACAACCTCCATAACTACTAGTTCCCACTTGACATCTCTCATCTACCCATTCTCCACCATCCCCTCTCTCGTCCTCCACGTTCCCATTCCCCCCAGGAAAATAAATTTCACCCTCTCGATTCAAGTACCCGCTGCTCCCTGGCACATTATAGTCCCCAGCATAGTTATTAGATGTCTCTCCACTCGTCTGTTGACGTTCAGCGAGGGCTGCTATTGCGCACGCAAGACCACCGGAAGGAGATGCTGATGAAGATGATGATGATCCAGCAACTGGGGCCGTTGGATTCATGGAGATGTGATCTTGTACCATGTATTGAGTTGCATCAGTGTAAGGTACATCTTGGTGCTTTCCACTCTCCTATCATAATCATCAAGGTAATAAGATCTAACAATTCAAGTGATTTTAAATATGAAGATGGTGATACTCAAATGTCAAGTTTAGATGATTTGAAGATCTAACACCCCAAACATTATCCATTTCGTACCCAGAAAATTGATTTATCATCTAAACTTGATTTTCTCATTGGGTGCGGCTATTCGTACCCAGAAAATTGCTCAACACGCCCACATGTACCAAGCTCAATCCACCCTTGCTGTCTATACAATCAAATAAAACTACAACGAGGGTGAATAAAGTAATTTCTTAGGTGTCATTAGCCACACACCTTTTCATTTGCACCGTTTTCATTGAGATTTATTATGGTCCCATGGTAAAGGTAAGCAAAATGAGAATAATTTTCGACTCATAATAAGTGTCATTAGCCACACATTTTTTCATTTCCACTGTTTCCATTGAAATTTATTATGGCCCCATCAGTGAATTTAAGCAAAATGAGAATAATTTTCAACTCATATTATGTGAAATACTCATCTCAACTCTACTTGTTCCCATAAAAAACTCAAACCTATAATTTCAAGTTCTCTGTATCTTCAAATCATACTAGTGGAACCTACCACTATGACCAATATGTACAGTTTTACTTAGATTATACCATTCAATAGAATCAACCACTAACAAATCACCCTAACAAATTATTAACATGGCTGTCCCAGATTTTTGAGGGCAGCTCTTCAAGTTACGTCATCTTCGCACATTCCATCACTTATTTCAAAATCTAGCATGTCGTCCTTAACCACCCTGATCCAAATTACGAGATACCATCATCAATTAGATGATGCTAGTACTCCAAACCCCTAAAGTATTATGTCGGGTACAAGTAAGCTCTTCAAGTGTTTTTAGTGCAAATAAGCCCCTCAAGTATTTTTTTCAGGTTCAGATGAGCCCTTAAAAGTTTTTTTTAGTGCAAATGAGCCCTTTATCTTTTAAAATTAAACTAAAAGACATGTCCATGAACAAAAAAATAGATATATATTTTTTCCAAGTAATGTAACTAAATGATAAATTCCTTAATTTTAAGAAATAAAATATAGCACTAAATTTTTGTTTCACAAAATCATGCCAACATAAAAAAAAAAACACAAAAATAATAAATACAAATTTCATATATTTCTATTAGAAGCATTTTTTTTTCAAGAAACACATTTATTAATTTATAAAAAACACTAATTTAAAATAATTTTGAAGGGTGATTTTAAAATTTAGTAATGCAACAATTATACAATAATAAAATTACGATGAATTAAATCATAAAAACCCAAATATATACATAGATAGTATCAATGTTATATAGGAGTATTTCATATGTATTGAACGAAATTACCAAGCCCTTTACTCCCTCCTATTCAAAATGTATGTCATTTTAAACTTATGCACACATATTAAGAAAATTAATGACTTCTTACTATACACCCCTATTAATTGTTCTAGAATTCTACACTATACATTAAAAATTATTACTATCTAAATTATTATTAATAAGTTTGAGGGTAATTTAGAAAAAAGTGTAATGAATTTGCATTGAAAAGTGCAAAACGTCAAATAAATTTCAAAGAAAACAAAAGGTCAAAACGCCATACATTTTAAAGTTTATTTGGTAGATTGTTATTAATTGATTATATGTATTGAGAATACTATTGTAAGATGAAAATGAATGATTATATATTCTTAATTTCTGACTTCATCACTCACAATAATACAATATTATATTTTTAGTTGAAGTGCATTTTTATCACTTTTAAGAAGAAAAATTATTTATTTGAAAGGCATGGATGATTGGATGTACCTTATCCCTTAAATATAATTGATATTTATAATAATATGAATATAATTATTTCAACGTTTGAGAAGTATTTTTGGTTATATGAGAACATTATATAAGCAACTTTCATCTAGATTGAATTAAGCAAACATAATTTGAATATTTTGTTCTAGTAGTAAATGTTAGGTACAGCTTTTCAGATGATAAAATGAGTCCTAAAGCTTCTAAGTTTCATCAAATCCAAGATTCAAATAATCAACTGCATACATTAAAAACAAATCGGAGCGTCAAAGTTTTTCATACTAATTATAAATGGAAATATCTGATTGTGAAAAGTGGTACCTGAATCGAGAGCCAAATGGCCTCCATAACCATTATATCCTCAAGATCAAGGTCAAACTCTTCATCCCTGCATTCAGATTTAGCATAAGAATAAAAAGTGTCACATTCTGAACCATTTAATGTGCCTCTAGGAAGAATATCACTAATTTCATCAGCCAAATGCTACAATCATTGACATGCTTTCATTTTTAAATTAAAGGGTTATTGCAATTTGCCATCCGAACCTCAGGTTTTTTCACTTTACTGTACAAACTTTACCCGAACTTACAATTTGTTTCACTTTGCCATCTCAACCAATCCCGGGCTAACACGTGTACAGAAAACTGGACATGTGTCAATTGGAGGGTCGTCTGAGATGGAAAAGTGCAACAAATTGTAAGATTTAATGGGGCAAATTGCAACAAAAAATCTACATGGTAAAGTGCACGTAACCAAAGTTTGGATGGAAAATTCCAATTATCGAATAATTAAAGATAAAGGGAAACGAAAGTTTCCTGAGTGGAATGCATGTTCATGTCACATATTAACATGATTGATGATCATGGGTATGATTTCAGTCTCGTTAAATTATGTTAAGTCCAGCTTCTGATTAATATGCCAGTAAGTTTGAGATTAGCTCCTCTAATCTCAACTCTAGCTTTTTTTTTCTTAAGTCACCTAAATTTCGAACTAAAAATAGAAACATAGAGTTGTGTTTTGGCTCTAAATGTTTGGCAAAAGCAAAATTTGAAAAAGAGAGAAGAAATGGATTCAATAACAAGCGCAGTTCATGGTTCCATTCCCACTTATTCTACACGCCCCTAGACCCACAGTGGCGTAGTCCTTTTGCACTTTCATCTCATCATCCCTCCTTCCCTCTCTCTTTCTCTCTCCCTCTCTCTCTCATACACACACACACACACTTCTCCATCAATTCTAGGATATGGTTGTTTTCATCTCTATCAATGAAGACAGACACTTGGTAGATATCAAAGTTTTCATAAATTGTAAGAAAATTATTAAACAATTCTAATCACAAGTCAGATAACAACTGATCGCCATTCATACAAATGTTACTGGTTCATTGCATTATTTATAAGACTAAGGAATTTTGTGACATTCTTAAGAAAAACTTGTGAACACACAAAATTCCTAATATTTGCTCAGATCAGGTTTTCTATGTGGAAATTTACAACATGGCCAATTTCTTGTCAGCAAACATTGTCGACCAGCAAAAGAAGGTGATTCACAGCTGTCCAATACAGCTCTACTTTGGTTAACAGATATAGAATAAGGATTTTGATACACAAAAACAAAAAGCTTCCCCTTTTTCTTTTCTCTATTTTTTTCTGAATCATAAGTGAGGCCAACATGTTTGTCCAATGTTATGACAACACCATTTTTAGTTATAATATACTTGCATCTTCCAATAAAATGCAAGAATTTGAAATGAAAGGATTTCAAGGCACAAGTTGGAGTAAATTTTAAATCATCCAATTCCCTCAAAAGATTGTTAAAATCCATGTTAATCCAAATGCAACCCAAGTTCCTTAAAAGTATGGTATTATGAAATTTAAATCAGAAGACTAATAAAGTTCTGCCAATGCCTTGTATTAATTATTAAAGAAGTGCCTAGATTTGTGTTGATGTATCAAGGGAAACTTTGCATCCATTTGTAACTTCATTCTAAAAAAATTGATCTGCTATTCCCATCAATTCTTTACCCTAGCCTAAACCTGATCCCTTCCCTTATTATAACAAACATACAAACCGAGCATTTAATCCCAAATAATTAAGGTAGGCTACATGAACCAATTATAGAATCACATTAGGTCACGTGCATGAATTAATCTTCTCCACGTGATTCTCGCTTTAAGTAGATCTTCACTAAACCTCATAGTCAAGATCTGCTTAAAGAGAGAAGCATATGGCATACACATGATTATAAACTTCCTAAAGGGAGAACCAAATAATTAATCAGGTTTGCAGCCAATTCCTAACTTTGGGTCATTATCAAATGATAACTGGCCAGTTTTATCTTTTCAGCTACCAACAGACCTCAGAAAGACAATCTTAAATGCACAAATCAACAAAAAAGAAAGGCTATAAAGGCAGTATGGTATTTACATTTCTACTCCACAAAATTTTGTTGAAATCTAATCATATTAATAATAGTTAATGACTTTCATAGTCTGCTAGCAAATTTCAATAAATTTGATGTGTCAATACTGTATAAGCATTTACCCAGATTATAAAGAGAACAAGGTCAATTTTTCTACTTAGGACTGCATGCTCATGTATCACGCTAAAGTAGCAATGCACTTGCATAGAAACCACATAATCCACAAAAGTAAGATGAGTTTATTCCCTTGCAGACAATAATGTTTTACAAACTTTTCAAGACACCGCACAATGCATCAAAAGGTCCCTAATCTATCAACTTTTGTTTCAATAGGTCCTTAAACTTTTTTTTTTAACCCTTTGAAACTTTACTTTTCAAGAGCTCCCTCAAGACAAAAATTGACAGAATTCTTTGATTTATCTTAAAAGTTCCCTTAAAAAATATGTACGTTAATTTTATTAATATCCAGTTGTGTTTTGTGCAAGTTGTTTTAACCCAAATACTATTATGCGTACTTAGAATGGCTTGCAAGAAAAAATACTTTTGCATACTCCCTCCGTCCCACAATAACTTTCACACTTTCCTTTTTTGGACGTCCCACAATAACTTTCACACCCTTAAAATGGAAAACCCTTTATAAACTTCACCCTCACAATATTCTCAATTTTACACAAATGTCATTACTTTTTCTCCACACATACACAAAAGTCAACTCATTCTTTACTTTATACATAAACTTTTACAAAATTACCCCTTAAAACTCCACTCATTATTACACTTTCTTAATTTACGTGTCCACCTACATATGAAAGTTATTCCGGGACGGAGGGAGTATAATTTAATTTAAATAAAAGCAAACATGTACATTATTTAACGGGACCAATAAGGTGAATCAAAAAAATATGTCGATTTTCGTCTTGAGGGAGCTTGTGAAATAAAATTTCGATACTTAAGGCTTTTTGAAACATAAGGTAGTTTAGGGGTTTATCGAAACATAAGTTGACAGTTTGGACCTTTTGATGCATTATGCCAATTTCAATATGAACTATCTCACACAAAATCAATGCAAAAGTGTTCTATTCAGGTTGGAACAAAACAATTCCATGTAATCAATCAGCAGTTCTTCATTCCTGTTCTTAGTGCTTCGGATGATTTATTGCACTCGAAAAATAGAAAAGGGATTTCCACCCACAACAGTGTATATGTTATGTGGCCAAATTTCTTAGCAAGTTTTGCCAAAACCTTCATATCTCCTACTAATGTTTAAAAGTCTTACCACAACAAGTCAACAAGACACGTTCTTTATCAAAATTATGATCCAACCTCATTTCTCCACAAATCGACAATTCCCAAAGTTAACAACTCATCTCATATTACGAGATAAATCTAATCGGAAAGTAAAGTTGGGATAATAGGAACCTGTTGTCCTGAATCTTGGACCCAACAGATGTTTACTAATGCAATATTATAGCCAATAGATGAATGGAGGAATTCATATACAATATAAGTTTCTTCTGGAATATAAAAACCTAGAAACCACAATGCTACCTCTGCTTCTTATTAACTGTCCCATTTTATCCAAAATGGTGTTCCTATTTATCTGCCACACTGCTAATACCAATACAAATTCACCATTTTTCTTTCAACAATAACCCTAATACATAGTACTAATCATTGTCCTATAATCAAGGAACAATAGGATAAATACTAATTGTTGTATATATGAATAAATAAGGGTATAACCGTATAAGAGTCTTTTGATACCCTAATTAATGAGAAAATTGGTTTGTGTGAACAGATAATAAGGAACAGAGGTAGTACCATTGGGTTCCAAAACAAAATAAGCTAACAGCAAGAAAATGTTATACCTTGTTTGCCTTTGTCGTAGAGATGGTCTTATTGCAGATGTGGCGTTCGACTCATGTGAGGCAACAATTTCTTCACTTTCTACAACAAAAGACGGTACTGCATACCGAGAGGGCAGTCATTTTTAGGTAGAAAGTCTGATTTTTTTGTTAATACCAATTTATTATGTGCGATTAATAAGTCAAAGTGGCCAAAAGAAGCCTGAAAATATTCATTAAAATAGCTAGAAAGGCAAGAGCTGTGAATTAAGGTTTGAATCAGTTACCTCTGGTTGAGTAATAATCAACCTCAGTTGGTGCTCTCATACTGCTAGAAGAGCTGACTTCTCGTTGTTTCAGAACCCTATCTTCTTCATCTTGAAGTTCTTGTTGCCTCATCCTTATTTTGGCTTCTATAACTCGTTGTTCTTCCTACATTTGCAAGTTCAAAAAATTGTTTTCTTAATGAGAATACCATCTGGGACATTCAAATGAAGAAAATTTACAATCCAAAACAATGACAGTAAACCACTCACAAGTTGCTCCATCCCTTTCTCCTCCTTTGTCTTAACACCTCGATACTCCACAGCATAGTTTGACGTTTTGCAGAAAGGACACCTTTTAATAGTTAAGATAAACAGAAGTAAAATGCAGATGGAGATATGTGATTGTGATTAACATCAATTCACAGAACCAAGGATACTGTGTAGGCCGGGTAGAATTGGGTGTTTTCATCTGCAAAAAGCATTCTGAAAAAAGGAGCAATTGAATAGATCACAACCAGAGTAAATAAATGGTGATTGCTTAAAGTACAGAAAAAGATTAATGACTAAAAACGAGCAAAATCTATACCAGTACAAATGCCTTTCATGCAACATCTCGATCGATTAAGACTTGGATAGTACTGAAAACAACCAAAACAAAGAAAAGAAATATTAAGTAAAGGATATATTTCATTGAAAGAGAAGACTTACTACACATCATAACTATTGACAATCAAGAGTAAACACGAGTTTTGCAAATTCCAACCAAACAAATCTTCTTGTTGCTCAAACAAGCTGGAGGGTATGCAATCTAAACAAAGACTCAGTCCACTATGTGCTCTTAGTTACAAGAAAGCTATGAAGGAAATAACTGAGTCTCAATACCCATTGAACATCTTTAGTAAACCAATACATTGTTCGCCAAAGGATTTGAAAAACCAGTGTCCAAGTCTTCCAACATATCGTATTTATTCGATTTCAAGTGCATTACTCCATGATTCAGAAACCAAAAAAATCAACAATAGAACATGCTCTTGAGTTCTTCTTGAAGTAGTCTATTCTTATAGAGAAATAGTGGGTTCAACTTCATCCTAATGTAATAGTATACCCACCAAGGGATTATCACAAGATTACAGTAAACCATATATACACACACATAAATGTGACTTGAAAATAAAAGATAAAAGTACAAACCAAGAAACAAATAGGGCATTCCTCAAGGTCAGAGGCAGAATCATCATCCCCAGGATAACAAGGTGCAAGTTTGGAGTCAAGAATCAGCTTCCTAAGCTTCTTGTGATCCACATCTTTGTGTTGGTACAACCCCTGAGGCTTAGTGTACTTCTCGTCCACCACCTGCCTCCTTCTCCCCAATTTATTCCCCATCCAATAAAAACCACCCACAACTTTCGATATTTCTCTCTCCCTCTTCCTATTTCACAATTTCAACGAGATTTCTTGAGAAGGCAAGAAATTAGTCAGTATTTCATAACAAGAGTTGAGAGAATTTGCAGCAGGGAGACAACGAAACATCCTGCAAAAAGAGACAAGAATCCATCAGTTTTGTGAGGAATAACAGAGGCCCACTAATTATAGTCGGGTAAAAAGGAATCCCATAATGGGATTTCAAGAAAAAAAAAAAAATGGAATTCGAGGGTATTTTGAACCTTGGAACAAGAAGAAATTGGAATTGTCAAGGAGAAAGAGCCACAAAAAAGCGGACTTCTCCTATGTATGTATGTATGTATGTATCTAACTACGTATTAAAGTAGATGAAAATGTATACATTAGAGACCCGGAGAGGAGGGGGGAGAGAGAAAGATGAAGGAAGGGGGGAATTGGAAAAGAGAGGAAGAACAAGATCAGAAGTTTGTGTGTTCTTTTGCGTGTGTAAATAAATCCATATATATATATACATACGTGGCTTTTGTGTGTGTATATTTATTTACTAGATTCGGTGTTTAATTAAATTAAATACAAATGCAGCAACAACAACGGCAACGACGACATTATTTAATTATTTCTATTTTCCTATTTTTCCAAAATAAAAGTAAGCTGGATTTCTATCTGATTCTCCTGAGTAACAATGCATATTTTCAAAATATGATACGGAGTATTTATTTTGGATTTTTGGTGGTTTTTAAAAATGATTTTTTAATTTTATTTTTAAAACTCTATGAATGTGTGTTTCTTTTGAATTTTTCAATAGTTGATGATTTAACTTTATATCAAATCAATATATATAATTAATTGAAATTGTATTATATTATTTTTGAGTGAGATTATAATGATTATAAAATGATGGTATAATGATTGGAATTATCTAATTATTAAATGTGAATTATTTCTACCAAAGCTCGTCTCAAGTCAAGAAAAATGAGAAGGATTATGATAAGTTTGTGTTATGTTGAAGGGGTCAAACAAATGTTCCACATTAAAAAGACACAAAAAGATTTATAGCTATAAAAAGGATGGAATAGTATCCTTATTTATATGAGACTGTTTTGAAAAAATTCAAAAGTAAAACGGAGAATATCATACTAAGAAATGCTACCTAGGATTAGGATCCAGTTCGAGTATCATGAAGTTTACCTTAATTATTTTGAATTATTAAAGGCTATGTGAAAAGGTGGACGTTGAAATTACCACTTCCATTTAGAAATATGTCTTTATAGATTCTAAGTTTTATTCATAATTATTTATCCATTTTTAACTATTTTTCCTCAATTTCTTCTCACTTTACCTAAATTTCTTTTAGTGTTTATTTTAATTAAAATTTCTTTTTATTTCTCGTTCCATAATTTTAATTCTTCAATTATTTATCATTTCTTGCATGTACCATAAATTATTATTTTTTGTTTAATTGATTTAATGTAAAAATGTTTAAAATTTAAAAAAAAAACACTAAAAAGACATTTAAATAGAGATGAAGGTAGAAAATTAAACGGTGATCTCTAAATTATTGCACTCATTTATTCATTAATATAGTATCTAATGATGTAAATTTTAAACGTAGCGCCAATTAATTGTTTTTTATTTCATCGTTTAAATATAAAGTTTGTAAATGCATTTAACGAACAATGTGTGTGTAATGTGTATACATTAACAAGTATAAATTATAATACAGTTGATCATTTTCAACAAAAGAATAACAACATAGACAAGGCTTTTTGTATATATTCTTTGGATTATATTCGTATTATTTAATATTTAATGAGAGAGAGAGGGGAAAACAATGGGAAGAAGCAAGGGGTGGAGTGGAAGGCCCGGAAAGAATCGAGGGGCTAAATATAAATAAATAAATTAAAAAAAGAAAAGAGTGTGAAAAAGCGTACGCCCAATCATCATGCGTGTAGTAGAATGCCCCAACAATATGATTGTCGTTTTCTTTTTTTTTAGGGAAAAAAATCTAGGTAATAAAAATAACTTATTAATTTACTACTACTAATACCATCGCTCTCATTAAGTTAATAATTCACTCTTATAAAAAAAAAATTAACAATTTTACCCTTATAAAAAATTTTAACTCCAATTTCAATGAATATAGTAGCATAAATCATGGAAAAATCATAAATATTGTATATATGAATACCATTTATATTATTGACCACATTCTTTACTAAACAAAAATCTAAAATCAAAATTATTTATCATTAATAAAGGGTAATATGGACCACAATATAATATCTTAATTTGTTGGAAAATGTCGAAGTGACACTTATTAAAAAATAGATAAAGTATTATTTATTGTTTGCACATTTTAATGTAAAGGGAAGTATTGAGTAAAGTGTGAGGGTTCCTTTGTTTTTCGTTTATGCTCTGTTTTTGTTTTTCTGAATGAGTTGAGAGTACAATGAAATAGTAAGTGTTTATAGCTCTCTTAATCAAATGTCCTCTAAAAATACTTTGATTTCATTCCACGATATGAAATAATAATCTCTTTATAACTCATAAATTGTGTAATATGTTTGGTGCGTTTCAAATGGATTATTTATCGTTATTTCTACGAGAAGCTCTGATTTAAGGTAATCTCTAGGTTAGTATGACAAGAAAATGTTCAAGTTATCAATAAATTGTGTGATTTAACACAACATAGTTATTTTAAATTGGTCAACTTTAAATATTAAGATATGATGTTTTATAGTCAAATGACGAATGCCACTCCCCGAGATCTGCACCAAGACTTCTAGACAATAATGGATCTGACAGGGGCAGTGAGACACAGGATTGGCCCTAGAGGGGGGGGGGGGGAACTATCATCACCCTCACTACTACTCAACTTAGCGACATCATCGTTCAAGTTGTAAGTCGTGCTCTAGCAGGCATAAGGGTTTCACTGGGAACTTCTCTCGTCCACCCGATTCTAGAAGTACGAAAAAACCACTAATATTAGAAAACAAAAAATTCATGTCCCCTATGTCTCAAAGAAGGGAAAGACACCAAAAAATACGTGGAAAAACTACTCCTATGGAGATGGTCAGTTCTTGTGAGGAGGAGTCGAGTGCCACCACTAAAATACCTTAAGAAAATATATAGAGAAAAAAATGAGAGAATGTTTTGATAACCTATCGGATCCCCTTTCATACAAGAGATCCTCTATGGTCCTCTACCACACAATTTCAAAGCTCAAACTTACGAATACGACGGAAGGTCTAACCCTCGAGTGCACCTCTTGAGGTTTGAAAATAGAGCTCTCCTCCATAAATATTACTAAGACGGAGTGAAGTGCCGAGTTTTTCTTACGACTCTGACCTAATATGCTCAATAATGGTTCAACTAGTTCTCTCTGAAGTCCATTCATTCAAAGAATCCAACTCTCTATTTTTACATGAGTTCGCTAGCAATAAAAGACTAGTAAAAATACCCCTGATGTTGTTTGGCATCACACAAAAATTTGAGAAAAGCTTAAGGAAATATCTTGTGAGATTCAGTACTTCAGTTTTGAAAGGACCGACTAATACAAACGACGTAAAGATTAATGTCAATAGCAAGAGATCTCATGGAGTTCAAGTACCAAACTTTCACCAAAGATGGGCCCAAACATCCCAAGTCAAATGTGTATTTAAGATTCCATAACGACTATGAACATGACATAAATGAATGTCGTCACCTGAAGAATGCTATTGAAAAATTGATCAAAGATGGTCATACAAAGGAATTTGCCAAAAGAGACCGAGAGCGAGGTTATAAGAGGGTAAATGACAATGAACGTGGGGAAAATTCTTATTTTCACCAATGATTGTCGATAACCAAACATCACAACATCTTAGAAATTTAACATAAAATATTGTAGATTATTATAACATACTGTTATGCATAAATAAAATTATATATTTAAAACAAACATTATAAATTATACTCTCTCCGTCCAATTTTATTATTCTCATTTTTCTTCTTTGGTTGTCCAATTTTATTATGTCCATACCCTTTTTTGGAAACAATACTATTCATACTACTTTATCTTCACCCTCGTACCATCACTTATTTACCCACTTTGTCATTCACTTTATTCATAAACAATCATTTATTTATAAATGAACCCCACAATACCATATCATACTCTCAATTTACCTACTTTATGAATAAACTAATCAATATTCATTAAAACCCGTGCCCGAAGAAGTGGACATATTAAAATTGGACGGAGAGAGTATAAAAATAGGTTGATAGAGAACAATTGACAACATAATACAATAAAAAAATATGCATAATAAAATACAATTAATATCAAAATAAGGACATATGAGGTTCAAATACAAAAGGTGAAATGTCATATATGTTTGTCCAAACAATATTGATATCAACTCATCACATTAGAGTAATTTTGGATATAGTTATGCACATGTTATTCATATGCTTTAAAAAATCATTGAGTGAATTGAGAATATATTTCCTTACACTATAAAA
This sequence comes from Galeopsis tetrahit, assembly GCA_963675135.1. Classification (NCBI taxonomy): domain Eukaryota; kingdom Viridiplantae; phylum Streptophyta; class Magnoliopsida; order Lamiales; family Lamiaceae; genus Galeopsis; species Galeopsis tetrahit. Next base: position 43,144,615 of record OY776120.1, read on the forward strand.
AAATCAGAAAAAAAACATATAAAAAACTACTCGAAAAAAAAATACATTACACTCCAATATTCAAATTTACGATATATTCATAATATTTACGATGTTTTCGTCCTTGCGTGTATTATCGTATCGTGTCGAATATTATAATGTAAACTCAATTTTATATTTATTTGTTTTTATTATAGTGTCGTGGCGACACAAAAAATTTCGTGATCGTGTTGTTTTAACACAAATTCTCACCTTTTCATATTTTACCTCATCGATCATGTCGTATCGTTATCGTGTCGATATGAAACACGAACAAAAACAATATTCGTGCAACTAATCCGAAATGAAATGTGTTGGTAAGTTTTGTCCACCAATTCGGTTGGAGAGGGTAGTTGATGTGGTACGCGTCCAATCCGAAATGAAATGTGTTGATAATCTGCTGCCTACTAAAAACTAATCATATACAATAACCACCAAATAATTTAATCAATATTTCCTATTCTAAATAGATGACGTGTTTTGACTTTTTAATTTTTTTTGCAAATTAAATGAGGTAATATAAATTTATTGTATATTTTTAAACTAATTAAATACTCAAATATAAATAAGTATTTATTAAAAGTATAATAAACATTTTTAATATATGGTCAATTAATGTAGAATGACACTTATTTTATATAGAAAGAATTAATAGAGAGAAGGATGCATGTCGTTCTCAATCCGTCCTCAACTGTTGGAACAAACTATACATTTATAATTTTTTCAACTAAAAGTTCTCTCCATTAGCTGCACTTGAGAGATGTTCATTTAAGAAAATTTGTCCTAACAAAAACAAATTATATTTCTTCCATTCAATTTTATTATTCTCACTACTTTTTTTATCGTTCAATTTTATTAATTTCATTTTTTTTTTAAAAATAATAATATTCACACTAGCTACTTTATTTTTACCATCTAATCATCACTTATTTATTCACTTTACGTACATAAATTAATTAATATTCATTAAAATTCGTGTAAAAAATATACTAAGTAATATGTCATAGAAAGTATTAAATGCACGAGTTGATCGAAACAAGTACTAAATAAAGATCCATTTGTACTTAATCTGTTTGAAACAAAATCACTCTTAACAACAGTATGGACCTTAATTAAGTACAATGTTACATAACTAATAGTATAAATGAATTAATTGGACACTTCTCTATAAATTCAAACTTTTTGATGTGGGGCCTTCAAATTCTGAAATATTAAATATTAATTAATTCTAGGAATTTAATTAAAAATAATCAAGGTACGTACGGATGTACACAACTGCATGTGTATTCAAAATTATTAGGTGCACCTAATTCATGTGTGACAAATTAACTATATACCTCCTACATCTCCAACTATGAAGGATTTGATTAATTAATTTTAACTAAGTATTGATGAAAACGCAGTGTACGTTGTCATTGTTTTTGGAGTTTCTGATTTTGTTAAAGTTGATGAGGGTGCGTCAACCACTCTGGTTGTGGTCAATTACTTTCACAAGATTAATAAAAAAAATATATATATATATATGGATTGGTATATTCATGATTAATAAAAATATAGATAAAATATATCCATATAAATGAATAATGTTTTTAAAAATAATTAGGGTTATCGAATAAAAAATATCTCGGTGCAATATTGTACATGTAATCATTTTCAACCCTATTGGATCAGTAAAATTTTCTTATGTACACTTTAATTTAATTTGTGCTAATATTACATGTGTGAAAATAGAAAAAAATACTGTGATATAATATAGTGCTGCAAGTCGAGTTATACAACATATCTAAACTAAACATAATCACAAAAACTTATATGCAATATTGCATACATGCATTTCAGTCATTCACACACATGTTCTTTATAAATACACCCACAAGCTTAATTCACACACATTTTTTATAAATACACCCACAAGCTTAATTCACACACACATTTTTTATAAATACACCCACAAGCTTAATTCACACAAACATTTTTTATAAATGCATCCACTGACATAAATTGAACATGGTCGTCTTCTCCGAGCAGTTTTCGATCACCTCAAGCCGCGGTCGGACGCTGCAATTTACGATGACCTTAATCCTTAAATATTTTATATTTCTTTAAATATTCTTTAATACTAATTATTATGGGTCAATGTTATTTTGTATTACGTGCAATAATATATCTTACTACATGCAATAATATATGTTACTATATATTATAATGTGGGTTACTTAATCAATACAAAAAATATAAAAATATAAAAGAATCAATATTACTATATAAAATTGTGTTATTACTACATGTAATAATTTGTCTTACTACATAAAAAATTATATGTTACTACATACTACAGTTTGAATTACTACATTGAATAGACGTTTGTTACTATATGTAACTTTATCAGATGATCTAATATTTTTTGCATCATCGTACAATAAAACATTTTGTATTACAACATGATTATTATGTTTACTACATTCGATAATATATGTTACTACGTATTATAATGTGAGTTACTACATCAATAAAAACACTAGAAAAAACGTGTTACTAAATAAAAGAATTTGTATTATTATATAAATAGTTTGTGTTATTACTACATAAAATAATGTGCATTACTACATATTACAATTTGAATTACTACATTTAATATCCCGCGTTCGACAATAAAATAAAAGATAAAAAAATCACAGAAACGAGTAAAATAAACGGATTAAAATTTTCGAATTAAGCTGTCAGTGGGTGTATTTATAAAAAATGTGTGTGTGAATTAAGTTTGTTGGTGTATTTATAAAAAATGTGTGTGAATTAAGTTTGTGGGTGTATTTATAAATAACATGTGTGTGAATAACTGAAATGCATATATACAATATTTCATACAAGACTAGCCCAAACATAATACTTTTAAAATTATGGTCTCATTTCATTTTTCATACAAAATAATACTCCGTAAAATTTTAAAATTTTGTTATAAATTTCTAAATATACCTGTATTTAAATAAATTTAAAATTGAAAAACTCTATTCACTACAAGAAATTGTTGATTTACCTACAAAATTTTTCAACGGAAATAATTTCGTCTTTAAATATTGAGAATTGCCTACAGATTGCCTACAAATCTTTATAAATTATTTTACACATTTTCACCCACGAAATTACCAAGGAAAAATTTGATGGTGATTTACCTACAAAATAATCCGTAGGTAAAATCGCATTTCCCTACCGAAACGGTTGTAGGTGATTTTTTTTTTTATTTACGAACGAAAACTTTCCTAGCTATTTATATGTATAAATTATCTAATTGTATTACCTACAAAATTAGCTAGGAACTTAAAAAAATATTGATTTACCTACAAAATAATCCGTAGGCAAAATAGTATTTCCCTACCAAAATGATGGTAGGTGATTTGATTATTTATTTACCTACGAAATTTTTTCTAGTTATTTATAATTTTATATGTATAAATTATCTAATTGTATTACCTACAAAATTAGCTAGGAACTTAAAAAATATTGATTTACCTACAAAATAATCCGTAGGCAAAATAGCATTTCCCTACCAAAATGATTGTAGGTGATTTGTTTATTTATTTACCTACAAAAATTTTCCTAGCTATTTATATGTATAAATTATCTAATTGTATTACCTACAAAATTAGCTAGGAACTTAGAAAATATTGATTTACCTACAAAATAATCCGTAGGCAAAATAGCATTTCCCTACCAAAATAATTGTAGGTGATTTGTTTATTTATTTACCTACGAAAATTTTCCTAGCTATTTATATGTATAAATTATTTAATTGTATTACCTACAAAATTAGCTAGGAACTTAGAAAAGCAATAATGTTTTAACAAATAAACATATGAACTTTAGTATGTCCCACATCGAAAGAGTAAAAAAAATATAAGAGAAAAAACAATATAAAAGTAGTAGTATTAATAAGTTAGTAACCAACAAACATAAATTTTTTGTCCCACATCGAATAAGGAGTGCAAGAAACATGAGAGAAAAACTTTATAAAAGGGGCCTAATGTGCACCTAAGTTTGTATTTTAAAAATGTTTATATATTTCAACACTTTTTGAATCAGTTTTATGATCGATTCATGGTTGGACCGGTTGAACCGACTGGTCCAATTTTGAATGAATTTATTTTGTAGGCTAAGGCTAAAAATATAATTTATTAATAAAAAAATTTAAAATATATATATTAAAAAATTTCCCACTTAAATGTCTGTTGCCAAATTCGCCTACGTAATTACCAACAAAATGTTTCCTAGTTGATATTTACTACGAAATTTCATTTGTTATGGTAATCATATTACCTACCGAAATGTTATGGATTTGCTACGAAAATGTCGTTAGGTAAATTGCCTACGGATTAAATTTTCGTGGGCAACCGAATTACCTACGAGCGAATTCCATACTAATGGTTTTCGTTGGTATTCCGTAGGTAAATATAAATGCCTACAAAATTGAAATTATTGCCTACAAAATATTCTCTAGCCAATTAATTATTTTCTTGTAGTGATTTTCTTCCACACATACAATAGTTCAAATTAATATTCATTAAATATAAGTAGTTTTGATAATGTACTCACGGAATGAAACTATATTTTAGAACAAATAAAAAAGAGAGGTGAGACCATAATTTTGAAATGGGGGAGTATGTCTCTTTATTTGTTAATTAATTCATTTAATTATCCAACTTTGCCTTTTACTATTTGATGAAATCTGACCCAAGGGATGCCTCCCTCTGCTTACAAGGGATGCATCTGGCTGACGATGTATAAAGCACACACCTTGCAAAACGAATAAGGACATGATTTGTTTTAAATAAAATAAACGAGAAAAATTAAGGGATTCCAAATTCAAATATTCAAAACGATTTAATTTAATCTTATACTCATTTCGTTCCTCATTTTGCCTATTTTTTTATATATCGGTATTCAGTCCAAGAATCAATTAATTCGGTCCACTTGTGGAACCCCGTTTAAAGTCAGAGTTTTATGTTCGATATAAACTGACCCGGTACATTTTGCCATTTTGGGTCCCTTTTAAAACTTTACATTTTTTGGCAAGTTGTGACCCTACATTTATTAACAATTATCTTTATTTTTACACAAAATTTCATAAATTGTCACTCACTTTTCATTCTCTCCCCTATCTACCTTTTTACTTTTTTTCAACTTTCTCTCTCAATTTTTTTATTTTTCTTACACTTTTCACCAACATTTTTACATAAAATATTATATTGTTTAAAACTCGTGTCAAAATCTTCCAAATTTAAAACGTAAAGGGAGCCAAAAGGGAGTATTAAAATGAAATTCACAAAAACTTATATGCAATATTGTATACATGCATTTCAGTCATTCACACACATATTCTTTATAAGTACACCCACAAGCTTAATTCACACACATTTTTTATAAATACACCCACAAGCTTAATTCACACCCACATTTTTTATAAATACATTCACTGACAGCTCAATTCACACCCACATTTTTTATAACTGCACCCACTGACAGAAATTGAACATGGTCGTCTTCTCCGAGCAGTTTTCGATCACCTCAGACCGCGGTCGGACGCTGCAATTTACGATGACCTTAATCCTTAAATATTTTATATTTCTTTAAATATTTTTTAATACTAATCATTATGGGTCAATGTTATTTTGTATTACGTGCAATAATATATCTTACTACATGCAATAATATATGTTACTATATATTATAATGTGGATTACTTAATCAATAAAAAAAATATAAAAGAATCAATATTACTATATAAAATTGTGTTATTACTACATGTAATAATTTATTTTACTACATAAAAAATTATATGTTACTACATACTACAGTTTGAATTACTACATTGAATAGATGTTTGTTACTATATGTAACTTTATCAAATGATCTAATATTTTTCGCATCATCCTACAATAAAACATTTTGTATTACAACATGATTATTGTGTTTACTATATTCGATAATATATGTTACTACATATTATAATGTGAGTTACTACATCAATAAAAACACTAGAAAAAACGTGTTACTAAATAAAAGAATTTGTATTATTATATAAATAGTTTGTGTTACTACTACATAAAATAATGTGTATTACTACATATTACAATTTGAATTACTACATTTAATATCCCGCGTTTAAAAATAAAATAAAAGATAAAAAAATCACAGAAACGAGTAAAATAAACGGATTAAAAATTTCGAATTAAGCTGTCAGTGGGTGTATTATAAAAAATCTGTGTGTGAATTAAGTTTGTTGGTGTATTTATAAAAAATGTGTGTGTGAATTAAGCTTGTGGGTGTATTTATAAAGAACATGTGTGTGAATGACTGAAATGCATATATGCAATATTTCATACAAAACTAGCCCAATGAAATTTCTTCAATTTAGAGTTTTCAGAGAGGCGTGGGTTATATACTTATATACCCCTCCATGAATGTGTCATACACTCCCCCATTCATACACCCCCAAAAAAAAAAGTGATCAATAGATGCATTCCTCCCAAATTATCTAAACTATCCCTCTTTTAAATTCTCCTTAATAAATACACTCCCCCTGCAGCTCCGTCCCCCACCCCTGCCCCCGCGCCAGCTGTCCCCATGCCGTCCTCCTCCCTTCACCCTCCTTTCTTCTGCGCAACACACATTTTATTTTTTTCTTCTCTGTAGCAACTACGCCGCCCGCCGCCTCAGCGCCTCCTCCCAGCGTCACTGTCACCGTCACCCCACCCTCCTTCATTTGTTGTATTCCCTCTAAAAAAACACAGGTTTTTATCTTTTTTTTTTTAAAGTTTTGATACACAAGTGTCGAAAATATACACTATTGTTGACAACATTTTTGTTGACAATAGTGTATATTTTCGACACACTATTGTCGAAATTTTTTATTTTTTTCGATAAATTAGTGTCGAAAATATACACTATTATCGACAATGAAAATATACACTATTGTTGATAATTAGTGTATATTTTCGACACTAGTTTATTTTATTTTTTTTGAATTTCTGAATTTTTAAGATTTTTTTTTTTGTGATTTTATGAGACTTTTGTTATTGTTTGGATGAAGGAGACGACGACGACTACAATTAAGATTAGAGTTTAAGTATTAGAGAGGAGTGTATGACAAAAACTTATATGCAATATTCACAAATTAAGGTAAATTAAGTTAAAATTCGTGGGTCAAATGCGGGTCAACGCAGGTCAAAGCGGGTCAACCTTAATTAGAATATTTATTTTCGCTCTAAAATATTATTTTACTACACGATCAAAACTATGATACTACAAGACCTAAATTTTGTCACTACAAGACCAAAAGTGTATTACTGCAAGTCCAAAAATATTCTGGACACTTTTTTTTTTTTTTAGCAAAATTACTAAAATAATTAATTCTGACCTATTCAGCAACTACATGACTAAAACAATGTTACTACAACACCAAAATTTTATCACTATAAGGTCAAAAGTGTATTATTACATGTCCAAAAATATTCTGGACAGTTAATTTTTTGGGTGAATTTGTCAGAATGTTTTGACATGTAGTATTAAATTTTTGGCCTTGTAGTGGTAATTTTTTGACCTTATATTAACAATATTTTGGTCATGTAGTAAATCATCTGTTTGCGACCCGTAAATTTTCTGGGCAACCCGGATCCGGGCTTATAACCCGCGAAATTTTTAAAATTATTTTAATTTGACTTTTGAACTAAATGGACTTAGGGTTTTGATTAGTTTAATTGAGATGAAATGTATGTATGAAATATTGCACATAATACTAGTCAAGAGTATAATACTAGCCCGGAGTGTATTTGCTAGACCCATTTTATTAAAGGGTTAGTCTTATGTGAAATATTGCATATATGCATTTCATCCCAATTAGGCAAGTCAAAACCCTAAGTCCAAAAGTCAAATTAAGTCAATTTTAAAAAATTCGCGGGTCATAGGTCTGGATCCGGGTTACCCAGAAAATTCGCGGGTTGCAAACAGGTGGTTTACTACATGACCAAAATATTGTTACTACAAGGCCAAAATATTACCACTACAAGGCCAAAAATTTAATACTACATGTCAAAACATTTTGAAAAATTCACCAAAAAATAAAGTCTCCAGAATATTTTTGAACATGTAGTAATACACTTTTGATCTTGTAGTGATAAAATTTTGGTCTTGTAGTAACATTGTTTTAGTCATGTAGTAGCCGAATAAGTCAAAATTATTTTAGTAATTTTGCCCCAAAAAAATAAGTGTCCAGAATATTTTTGGACTTGTAGTAATACACTTTTGACCTTGTAGTGACAAAATTTAGTTCTTGTAGTAACATAATTTTGGTCATGTAGTAAAATAATAATATATTAGAGTGAAAATAAATATTTTAATTAAGGTTGACCCGCTTTGACCCGTGTTGACCCGCGTTGACCCACGAATTTTGACCTAATTACCTTAATTAGTCATATTGCATGTATGCAATATTGCATATAAGTTTTTGCGTTTATTAAAAGAGCAGTATGAATATTTTACATTCTTATTAAATTAATAAATGAGAGTGGAGTGGACGTGGTTATATAAAAGAAAATTTCAATGAATACGGGACTCGGTTCTGTTGGGCCTAAAACAAATACTAATAAAAGAAGCCCAATTAGAAAAAAAAAAAAAGATGTTTGAAAGCCCCTGAAAATGGAGCAACAATTAAGTTGTTTTGCTTCAAATTTCATAAATCATCTCTAAGGATGTACAAAGATAAATTGATGTATTACTTCTCATTGATATAGTGAAATATTTTTACCTCTTGTGAATATTATTGATTTTCATGTGCCTACATTTAGCTCTAACAATATGGAAAAACAAGATGGAAGAAGCTTGATAGAATCAAGCAATTTGTGGCTATTTGACACTTATTTTGAGTATGCATTGGAGGACATTTGGTAGGCAATTTGAGTATTTTGCCTCCTGATTGGAGATGCTCTTACCAATTTCAAACAAAAGAAACCTATCACAAGTGAAGAACATGCTACTTTACAAATGATATTGTAGTTCCGGCTTCTATCCAACATACTCCATGGTAAAGAATTGAAATTAATCTTGATTCACTTGAACCACAAGATCCATTTAAACTTATCCCAAATTTTGTGAACATCCTGTTAATTATAGAGATGAAATAAGGCGAACAACTTATATAAAATATGTGCATTTCAATCCGCTTTGGACGAATATAAACTAACATTTGACAAAAATCAGAACAGTCGGTTTCAAAGGTCGTGGTTTAGTCAATTTTCTTGGTTAGAATACTCAGTTGGTTGAAATCAATAGTAGCTTTAAAGATGAGATGATGAAACTTCTAAAGCTTAGTGTTGTCTTTGATCCAAAGACAACTTTATCAGGATGCACTAATTGAGACTTCAATTGCAGCATTACAAATTTGATATCTTCTTAGGAAAGTTTTTAGAATTTGTCAACTATTTATGAACTATCTCAAAAGTTAGCCGAGATAAAAGCGCAAAAATATGCTCTAGCTACTTACGAGATTAATTAATTCACCTTGTTTTAAAACTTTTTGTTACCACCGTGACGATCGAACAAACATTTTCAGCTATGAAGCATGTTGAGAGTGTTCTTCGAAATAAAATGAAGGACAATTATATGATTATCTATATTGAAAAAGAATTGTATAAATACATTCATCTTGATTATATTATCAATTAATTCTACCGATTAAAGAATTGTAGGGCACAACTTATGCAAATGATTTTTACTTTTATTTTTGTACTATATTTATTTCAGGTTTTCCATATGTCTTATATTTTGAATTTGATTCTACCCTTAAATACATTTTTTCTTCTGTATTTTTGTATGTATTGGAAATTTAAATGTGCTTATCATTACCATACCGAAAAGATATGGCACGTTATGATGCAAATTCCCGTATTTTTATATTTTTTGATTCAATAAGTACTTATAACGAGTCTAAACGAGCCGAAATAAGATTAAATGCGTGCACAAGTGTCGTAAAATATCATCGTGCGTCGAAAAACAGCTTCGGCAGACTGGAAAAAACTCCCACGCGCCACTATAACTTACCAGGAATGAAATGCACGCACCTTCGGAACCTCCCATACGTTTGCGCGTGGAATGCACGCATTGCCAATCGTCGGCACCGCCGAGACTCTCGCGCGTGTATAACACACGTCGTTGTCTCTAGGAGCGCGTGTATGATACACGTCGTTCATGTGTCGTCGTGTCTCAGCCGAGTTATGACCCTGTTGTGCCTAGTCAACTCGTTTTCGAGTGAGTCGAGTCAACTCGGTACCTAGTGGGTTGACTCACCGTGTTTAACCAGGTCTGACTTGTCAATTTTAATTAATTACAAAATGGTCCCTAAATAATATCTAATTCTCATTTAGTGACCCACAAAGTTTCTAAAATATTTCAAAATTGCCCCAGAAATGTGATTTAAAAAAAAAAAACACATTTCACTGTTTCTTTACCAAAAAATCATCAAACTATATTAATGGAATCCTCATTCAATGTACTACCCAATAACAAGAATTAATCACGATTCCTTATATAACGTTCGTAATTTCCAGTAAATTTTTTTATAAGTTTCAAAGATCAATTTTTTTCTCCCAAACGTTAAGGCAAAAAATTATGTTATTTTCCAGATATCATCTACACTATACTACACATGTACATTAAAAAATTCAGCCCCTAATTCCACCATTTGTAAAAATAAAAAATTATGAAAAATGACAGATTCTCGTAATAATAGTGCTAGTGCGTAATTAACAAATAAATTATAGGCATACTTTCAGACGAGAAATCAATGCAGTATATGTACGAGAATCCAACATATATGCTCTGATACCAATGTTTGAATTAATTATTGAGAGATCAGAAGTAACAACCTCATAATTCATAATGGAGCCGAAGATATCTCGAACCTAGTTGAATTTCACGTACGAAACTATGATCCTCCAAGTTAGAAAGTAAATCATGTGAATCTATGAATTGATTCCAATGTTCACAATCTAAGTGCCATTTGAGTAGTATGAATGTGAAGCGTATGATTAGGGGTGGTTTGGTATGGTATACCAAACCATACCGATACCATACAAAAAATTTCGATATTGAAAAAATCGACACCGACATCGTACTGAAAAATTTGGAATATCAAAAATTCGATATGAAAAATCTCATACCGTATCGAAAATTCGGTATGTCGTAGTATCATTTCGAATTCTCTTTATATACCGACTCATACCGAGAATTTATAAATGATATTCACCCCTCAACTCAGCGACAAACATTAAAATAAAAACAATTCACACCCCAATGTCGATAGAAGAAATATCCAAGATATAAAAATATGACTATGTGCGGAGGAGTGGAGGGAAGGGTGTGTGCCGCGTGTGACAGGGAGGGTCAATTGCGTTCGAGGGGAGAGAGGTGAAGATCACGAGAGTGTGCGACACCGACAACTATGTTGGTCCCAAAACGAGTATCTATGAGGAGAAAGTCTAGGGGAAGTGAATAAACTTTCTAACTTTTCAAACTTTTTATGTGTAGATCAGATGAGACGATCAGAAGAATGATATACTCTATCGCCTGATGCAAATAAGATGATCTGATATTAGAGTGCGAGTGTATATAGTAGCAAGATAACAAACCTACTAATTACTTAAATCAGCTGGTCAGTTGGAAAGCTATCTTAACAGCTAAGGTGCAGAAATGTGTAGGCCCTAAATGTATAGACTCGTGGGTTGATATGAAAACCTTTTAAAGAATGACTTTAAAAACAATGTATGGGATCAACTGATATATATGATATCTGCTGATTTGTAAAACTATACTTAGTGAGTTTTTTACTCTTTTATAAAGCTTATGATTTTAACAAATATGAACAATATAAACAATATGAATAATATACATAATAGTAAATAAAGTTATAAATGAACACAAGTATTTATAGTGGTTCGAACAACTTGTTCTATGTCCACTCTCACTAATCAGATAGTGAAATTATATTCCTTGTTAACTTTAGAGTCCCAAGAGAAGACTTTTTTATCGAGATACACAACTACTTTCTGTGTATACGGATCTACTTATTGGTTAGAGAACAAGTATCCTTTACAAACTAGTTCTAAACTTGTAATGTAAAATAATGTTAATAACCAACTCAATGTGTTAAAAAACACACTGCTAATTTAAGCACTAAAGATAGGAATCTGTTTGCAGGCTTAGGATCGGAAACTTAGAGCTAAGGATATAAAAACTTTGCAGGCTCTAAAGAACTCGATATGATATTTTTAGACAGATGAGTGTTTTTCGATACTTCTGATTTCTAGGAGTTCTTGCGTGGAGTTTCTGTAAATTGTTCCAAAGAACAAGTGTTGTATTTATAGATGATTTGAGCTCCAAAACTAGCTGTTGGTGAGAAACTAGCACTTGCATCAAATCTTCTATTTAAGGATAAAGATCTTCATGAGTTGATGTTCATTCTTAAAAGTGGTACGATATTACTTGAAATGGTAATGTGCATTAAATGCTCGTACGACTCTGCATAAAGGTCTCTACATTCTTAGTCCAAGTCAACTCAATAGTTGTGTTGTCATCTTCTTATTGGTCCACATCAGTCGAGTTGTTAGACTATCTGTCCTGTCTTCTGTTAGAGCAATTCAGAACAGGTCTGACATTCTCTTTATCTTTGCCTCTTCTTCTAATGTGTAGCATCATAAATGAACCTCCACTTCTTCAAGTTCTTATCATCTTAAATGCTAACTGTCATCTGAATTTCAGCTTGACTTAATGCTCTAAAGGTTTTTTCTTGACAAGATCAGGCGAGCTCATATCTGCTGAACAGTCTTCTGATTTGTTGCAGATTATCATATAATTACTTTCAGTTGATATGTATACAACATAGGGGTGGGTAATTATACCGAAATTTCGGTATACCGAGCTTTTCATACCGAAAAATATCGAAAATTTCGGTACGGTATGATATCGTACTGAAATTTTCGGTACGGTAACGATATGGAAAATGATCATACCGCGGTATTTCGGTATACCGAATTTTTTTCGGTATTCGGTATGAAACGGTATATCGATATACCGAAACCTTAATAAAATAATAATTTTATATTATTTTTAAATTAAAATAACTTTAATTATTAAAACATAAATAAAATAAACCTTAAATAATTAATTTGGGTATAAAACAATGCTTCAATATTTTCGGTATTTCTATATGAAATGATGGTTCAATATTTTCAATATGAATCAATATACCGATATGGTACGGTATACAAAAATTCGGTATACCAAAATTACGGTACGGTATCGGTATGAATTTTGACATACCGAAAATTTCGGTACGATAACGGTATGGATTTTTTCAATATCGAAAATTTTGGTATGATAACGGTATGGTTCGACATGGTCCGTATACCGTACCGAACCACCCCTACCTTTCAATCTGATTTTACCAATGAGCTTCGATGTCTTCTAATCTTCAGTCTTCTACTCTTTAAGTCTTGAGTAAAGCGTGCGTTTGATCAGATGAGGTATCAACTGATATGCATACAACTGATCCATCAGACTTAGACACTTCAATAATTCTAAGCTTTATAAGAACAACTTAGGTAACCTACTTCTAGATTACTAATTATTATTCTAAACCTTACTCTACTGATCTGGTTTTGGCCATCAAAACTAAACTTAGAAATTATAATCAGATTAGGGGCTGGATGAATATCCCAACAAACTGCGTCTTGAAGGTCGTCAAGCCACGAATTCACTAATACATATTTGGCCTTGGAGAGCTCTATTAAAAGCTCTCCAAGGCCAAATATGTATTAGTGATTTGTGTGAGGGACGAAGGGGGTAGGATTTTGTTTGGAGAGAAAGAACTAATTCTGAAATTTGAAGGTCAGGTTTTTGGGGAAGAAATAACCAATTATGAAATTTGAAGGTGATTTTCTTAAAATTTTGTAATTTTTTTAAAAGTTAATTTAATTAATAATATAAAATTATATTATAAATTTATTATTTTTTAAAGTTTCGGTATATCGGTATACTGTTTCATTGCGAAATTTTTCGGTATTTTGGTATACCAAGGTATAACCATTTACCATATCGTTATCATACCGAAAATATCGATCGAAAATTTTGGTATACCAAAAATTTCAATAATTTCGATATTTTTTCGATATGATAAGCTTGGTATACCGAAATTTTGGTATTTTTTCCCACCGTCTCAAGACAGAATCTCTCATCATCAATCGTATAGAAAATTTCGTTGTATTTTCTTATATTAGAAGTTATCCAACTTCTCTCCATCTTATTTTTATCCGCTTCCATAGTGAAAAATAAACCCTAAGTTCAAATGCAACATAAGAATAAGAAAATATCGTCCAAAAATAAAAAAAATAGACCAAAACAACTATATAAAACCACTATCATACGAAAACTGCAAATACAAAAAAAAAAAAAAAGAGCGCAAGATAGAGAAATAAAATTACTATATATACTCGATTTGGTACATAAAAATAGAGCAAGTAAATGAGTATTTTATACGAATTTACTTTGGTGCAAATTTGCACCTAACAAGGTTTGATTTATTCTATTGCTTCCCTTAATTAATATACAACTTATTTTATCGACAATTTAACCGCACAAATGATTTGTCGTGAGATTGCTCGAATTTGTGGATGAATTGTGCTCTAAATATCTAGTTATTCTTGCAAGAATCGTGTCATTGTTGGTTAATTCTTGAAATTTTGATACACGAACATTCTTGTTTGATTTCTAGGTAATACGAGAAGTTTCAAAGCAAACCACGAAGAATCCAGCCGTTGGATCATTCCAAAGATGCAACCACATGAAAGGAATCGAAGAGAGGATCGTAACAAGACAAGAATCGAGCCGACCAGGCATCGGGATTGAGAGTTATGCATGAAACGAGAAGAGAAGGGGACAACTCGGCCGAGTGAGCCAACTCAGCCGAATCTGAGAGTTTGCACTTTACTGCGCACTCGGCCGAGTCAAGTCCAAGCCGTAGCCACTGGAATTTCAAGACCACTCGGCTAGACAAAAGCGTGGCACGCTTTTTGAAGTGCTCCACTCGGCCGAGTCATAGAAGAAATTTCGCCCACTCACCCTTTTGACCTAGGGACACGTGCCAAGCTCAAGGGGAGGGTATAAAAGGCCACAAATTCGTTTTTGAAGAGGAGGCAGCCATTAGAAGAGGAGAGAAGCTCCCTAACATCCAAACTTCACCATCTTAGCTCATTTTCCTTCATTTAGCCATAGAATTGAGTTGATTTTCATAGTTTAGTTGTCAATTTGAATTGTAATTTCATTTTCAAGCAAGGATTGAAGACTCTATTGAAGCATTTTAAGGTTTTGTCTACATTTTCAATCAAAGAGGTGATATCTTACTTTAATTTGAGTATTTTGTGATTATTAAGCATGGGTTTGTTGATTAGCTCTCTTTTCTCTCTTAATTTCATTAAATTAGCCATGGGCTAAGCATATTGGTGTTTGGGTGTTGTAGAATTGTGATGAAATTAATATTTTAGCTTGATTTCAATTGTGGAATTCATTGGTAGGTTTATTGGTTAGGTTTATGGGTTTTGAGAGATCATTTTACAAGAACTCAATTATTAGGTTGTATTAGAAGTTCGATAAATGCAACGAGAGTTGGTTAATCGAGGTAGATAGTATAATCGAGGGTTGGGAATCGAGTGAATGAGTTAATATTGGTTTATCGCAACGAGATTTGGGTAAATTTCATTAGAACCCCATTTATCTACATTAATTGCTTTAATTAACATTTAAGTGATTAGTGAGAAGGCCATAGGAGCTTGGTTGTTAGTATTCAAGTGGAAAAGCATAACTAGGGATTAATTTAGTTTAATTAGGTAGAGTCGAACCCCCTAGCCGTGTGATTACCCGGGTAAGAACACTTCTATTCATCCTCTCGATCCTAGGTGCTTTGCTCGATATATGCCTTAGCGATTGCTTCTACCAAATTCCATCCAATGAATTACACATAGACTTCGAATTTTAACATCGATTCCACACAAGGACGAACACCCGAACACTACCACTCTCACTTGATTTCTATCATTATCTTTTTAGTTATTTGCTTATCATTAGTTGTTATTTGTAAGCTTTCTTTACATTTGCACAAACCATGAATTCTCATTATATTCAAAGAACAACATACACACTAAGGCTACTTTCACATACTAGTCCCACGGATCGATAATTTAACCGGGCCTTGCTTTTATTACACACGAACCTCTTATACTTGAGGGGAACGTGTTGGTAAAAACACGTATCAAGTTTTTGGCGCCGCTGCCGGGTACCAGTTTTGTTTTTAAGTAACTTAGTTTTTGTTGTTCTTGAGTACTAGTGATTTTATTTTTCTTTTTAGTAAACTTTTTGATTGTCTTGTCTTTGGAAATTGATACTTGGTTGATTCTACATGTGCATGAACACAAGAAGAAGTGGGATCGACCCAATTCCTATTGATTTGGAAATCGAAGCAACGGCACGAAGAAGAAACTGAGATCGAAATCAAAGGCTTGAACAAGAGAGAGCAATGGCCGATAATCAAGGAAACAACAACATCATTCACCCTCCTATCGACAATCGAGCAATTGGAGCATTGAATGAGGGTGGAGTCGGTAATGAGGAAGAGAGAACAATTCGGGATTACTTTGAACCCCTGGTTCAAAGGTACTATGATGGGATCGAGCGCCCTCCGATTGCGCCCAACAACTTCGAGATTAGCCCGAGCCTAATTCGAATGCTCGAGAAAAGACAATTTGGAGGGGAGCCACTTGAAGATCCCAATCAACACTTGTCCCGATTCTTGGAGTACGCGGATACTGTGAAGATTAATGGGGTACATGAGAATACTTTGAAGATGAGGCTCTTTTCTTTCACTTTGAAAGATAAAGCCAAGGAATGGCTTACCTCAATGATCAACAACCGTGTGACCACATGGGACGAGCTTAGCAAGAGATTCCTATTGAAGTTCTTTCCTCCCTCCAAGACTCTTCAATGCAAGACCGAGATCACCCAATTTCTTCAAAGGGAGAATGAAAGCATCTATAGTGCATGGGAGAGATTCCAAAGTCTTTTGATGAGGTGTCCTCAACATGGGTTTGCGGAGGAGCAAACGATTAGCTTTTTCTATAATGGATTGGGGCTTTCTTCGAGGCAATACATTGATGCATCCGCGGGTGGGCAATTATTTGCAAAGAGTGCAAGAGTAGCAAAGGAAATTATTGAAGCAATTGCTACAAACACCTACGATTGGCCTATTGATGGAAATAGACCCAATAGAGTTTCTCAAATTGGGAATAACTCCACATCATTGGGTGATACAATCAAGATGCTCTTGGACAAGGTTGAGTTGATGGAGAACAATCAAAGGAGAGAAAATTTTGGTGGGGGAATGGAGATGCCTAACATGTTGAACCAAGTTGAGGATGCTAACTACATGGGAAGGCCCCAATATCCTCAAGGGAGTTTTCAAGGAAATTTTCACCAACCACCTTTCCCAAACCAAGCTCCTAACCAAAACCGTTTCCAACAACATGCCCAAGCCCAATTTCAAGGAAATCCTCCTTACAACCCAAATGCTCGGAAGCATGAAAACTTCTCTTATGGAAATCCTAAAGCCGCTCTCACACTCCCTCCGGGATTTGATCCGGGTGCTCGTGCACCAAACAATGAGGGGAGACCACATTTGGAAGACTTGTTGACCACTTTCATAGCTCAAAATAATCAAACGACGGCTCAACAAAATCAAAAGATAGAAAGGTTGGATGAACAAATGCTCTCAATGGCCAAGCAAATGAAGAACATAGAGTTTCACATGAGCCAAATTGCTTCTTCAAGCGGTGGAAACCAAAATGGTAAGTTTCCTTCCACTACGTAAACTAATCCTAAAGAGCATTGTAAGAAAGTTGAGCTAAGGAGTGGGAAGAGTTATGAGGGCCCAAGCATGCCAATGGAGGAAGGGGAGAAGGTTGATGAAGAGGAGGGAAATGGAGAAGACTTTGTGATTGTGGAAGAGGAAGTTGGGATTGAAGAAACAAAGGAAAATGAAGAGTTGAAGAAAGAAGAGAGGATTCCTAAGTGGAAGAAAGCCAAAGAAGCAAGGTTGCAAGAAGAGAAGATAGAGTGTGATGCTTGGGGAATCCGAAAGACACTTGATCCACCACCTTTCCCTCAACGTTTCATGAAGAAGAAACTTGATGAGAAGTTCTCAAAATTCTTAGAGGTCTTCAAGAAGGTGACTATTAATGTACCCTTGATGGAAGCTCTTGAAGAAATGCCTACTTATGCAAAGTTTCTAAAGGACTTGATCACAAAAAGAAGAAGGCGGGGGATAGTGAAGTGGTGAATCTCACTTTGGGATGTAGTGCAATACTACCAAAGAATCTCCCTCCAAAGATCAAGGGCCCGGGAAGCATAACTCTTTTGTGTGAGTTGGGTAACAATGAGAAAAGTAGAGCATTGTGTGATGTGGGGGCAAGTATCAACCTCATGCCTCTATCCATCTTCAACCGATTGAAGGATGGAGAGATGAAACCCACTTCCATGACCCTCCAACTTGCGGATCGATCTATCACATATCCGGAGGGGATTGTTGAGGATGTATTGATTAAGATTGGGGACTTTGTTTTTCCCGCGTATTTCGTGGTGATGGATATAGAAGAGGATGAGAGTGTGCCCTTGATTCTAGGGAGGCCCTTTCTAGCCACGGCTAGAGCGGTGGTAAACACCTACACGGGAGAAGTGACTTTGGAGCTTGGCAAGGAAAAGCTCGTTGTGAAATCGTATGAAGCCATGAAACATCCATCCGAGGAGTTTGAATGCAAATCAATCGATGTTGTGGAACTTTGTGTCCAAGAGACACTTGAAAAATCTCTTGACCCTTTCTCTCCTAATATTTTTGATACTCCTATTCTTGATATTATGAATGATGAATTTTCACTTGATTGTGTTGATGATAGGAAATCTTATGAGAAGAAGGATGTCAATGAAGTTTGGGGAAGAAAGAAGTTCCCAACACCACCTCTAAGGGAACCTGTGGAAGGAGTGGAGAAATCGGAAGGAAAGAAAGAAGGCTTGAAACCTCTACCGGATCATCTCAAATATGCCTTTCTTGAAGATGATGGAAAGTGTCCGGTAATCGTTTCTTCCCTCTTAAATGATAGTGAATTGCATGATCTTCTTGTTGTCATTAAGAAGCATAAGTCGGCTTTAGGGTGGTCTATTGAAGATTTAAAAGGCATAAACCCTCGATTTGCATGCATAAAATTCGTTTAGAAAAAGATAAGAAGCCCATTGTGCAAAATCAAAGGAGAGTGAATCCTATAATACAAGAGGTAATTAGGAAAGAGGTGATTAAATTTCTTGATTCGGGAATGATTTTCCCCATTTCGGATAGTCCATGGGTCTCACCATTACATGTAGTGTCTAAGAAGGGTGGAATGACGGTCATACATGGGGATAATAATGAATTGATTGCTACTAGGGTTGCCACGGGATGGCGTGTGTGTGTTGATTACCGTGAACTTAACAAGGCAACATGCAAGGACCATTTTCCATTGCCTTTTCTTGATCAAATGCTAGATAGATTGAGTGGATTTGCATTTTATTGTTTCTTGGACGGATACTCCGGGTATAATCAAATCATGATTGCCCCGGAGGATCAAGAAAAGACAACATTTACTTGTTCATATGGTACTTTTGAATGGAGAAGGATGTCGTTTGGGCTTTGTAATGCCCCAGCTACCTTCCAAAGATGTATGATGACGATTTTTCATGGGCTTATTGAGAATATTATGGAAGTGTTTATGGACGACTTTTTCGTTTTCGGAGAGTCGTTCACTTCTTGCTTACATAATCTTGAGCTTGTTTTACAGAGGTGTGAAGATACTAATCTTGTTTTAAATTGGGAGAAGTGCCATTTCATGGTAAGAGATGGGATAGTTCTTGGACACCACGTGCCATCAAAGGGGTTGCAAGTGGATCGTGCTAAGGTGGTAGCCATCGAGAAATTACCACAACCATCTAGTGAGAAAGGGATAAGATCATTCCTTGGTCATGCCGGATCGTCGGTTTATCAAGGATTTCTCTAAGCTTTCTAAACCCTTATCTCACTTACTTGAGAAAAATGTACCTTTTGAGTTCACTAATGATTGTTTGATTTCTTTCAAGGCTCTTAAGGAGGCATTAATCACCGCACCTATCCTAGTGAGTCCGGATTGGAGTGAACCCTTTGTGCTCATGTGTGATGCAAGTGACTTTGCTATGGGAGTGGTTCTTGGACAAGTCCGAGAAAAGAAGTTCCAAGCAATCTATTATGCTTCCAAGACCTTTAATCCGGCCCAAGCAAATTACACCACCACGGAGAAAGAGCTATTGGCGGTCGTGTATGCTTTTGATAAATTTCGCCCCTATTTGGTTGGGGGGGGGGGAAACAATTGTGTATACGGACCATTCGGCCATTAGATATCTTATGAGCAAGAAAGATGCTAAGCCTCGATTGATCCGTTGGGTGTTGCTTCTCCAAGAGTTTGACATAGAGATCCGTTACAAGAAAGAGAGTGAGAATGTGATAGCGGATCACTTGTCACGTCTTGAGAGAGAAGAGGATTTTGAAGAGAAAGGTGGTGAGGTAAAGGAGAAGTTTCCGGATGAAAAGCTCTTTGGGATAGAGGAGTTAGATTATGTTGAGATGAATCCGATGATGGAAGTTGATGTGAGCACCCCCTGGTATGCGGATTTTGCCAACTTCTTGGCTTGTGGGAAGCTACCCCAAGGTATGCTAAGAAGAAATTTCTTAGAGATGTTAAAGGGTACATTTGGGATGATCCTATTTTATTGAAGAGAGGAGTGGATTCTATTCTTAGAAGGTGTGTTCCACAAGAGGAAGTTGAAAATATTTTGACACATTGTCATTCAATGCCTTGTGGAGGGCATTTTGGGGTTTCCAAGACGGTGATGAAGGTCCTACAATCGGGTTTTTATTGGCCTACTATCTTCAAAGATAGTAGAGAGTTTGTACAAAGGTGTGACCGATGTCAAAGAATGGGGACGATCACTAAGAGAGATGAGATGCCACTAACAATCTTCATTGAAGTGGAAGTATTTGATGTATGGGGAATCGATTTCATGGGTCCATTTCCCCCATCATTTGGGTGTAGCTACATACTTGTGGGTGTGGACTATGTTTCAAAGTGGGTGGAAGCTATTGCCACCAAGACTAGTGACTCAAAAGTCGTGATCCAATTTCTCAAGAACAACGTGTTCTCACGTTTTGGAGTCCCAAGATGCTTGATAAGTGATGGAGGCTTCCACTTTGCAAACAAATTGTTGGGAAAGTTGCTTGAAAGGTATGGGGTGAAACACAAAGTTGCTACGGCATATCATCCCCAAACAAATGGATTGGCGGAAGTTTCTAATCGTCAAATCAAGCAGATCTTAGAGAAGATGGTGTAGGAGCCTAGGTAAAGATGTCCAGTGAAGACGATGCTCATTGGGTTGCAAATAAGGTAAACACAAGGAAACGAAAAGTCACCCCATTCTCTTTAGGGATCGACTTTTCTCAAGTAGAGCTCGATCGTCTAGAACCGCTGTTTTTTAGGATAGTGGACGAAGTGGCACGCACAAGGTTCCCCGATGATAGGTACATGAATGAGATGGGGATAGCAGGGGATGTCTATGGGATGTTCGAGAAGGTCGGAATGGGGGACTTCATCATCAAAGAGCCAAAGACCTTCGCAAAGCTCACGGCCGAGGTTTTATGCACTATAAAGGTAGAAAAAGAGGCAAGAACTCATATCCCAACCCACATCACCTTCCGCATGTGGAATGAGCCTAGAAACCTCTCCCTCGACGTCATCAATGAAATATTGGGTTCACCAAGGGATGTAGAGAGGAGGTTGATAGCCCAAAAGAAGGCATTCAAGGAGAAGGAATTTTGGAGGTTGATAACATCCTCCAATGAAGCCTATAACTCCACCCAATCCAAGGCCACTCAAATCCGAAACCCTGCTCTTAGATATATAGAGAAGATCCTCTCCAACACAATTTTGGCTAGGGCAGAAAGTGGGTCGGTTAATAAGGATCAACTCTATGTCTTATGGTGCTTAGTGTACGGGCAAAAGTTCAATGCCGCGTACTACTTTGTACACCAACTAGAGAGGATTAGGAACAGTTGGGCTACAAAGTCGAAGGTCATGATTGGGGGGATGATCACTCTATTTGCCGACCACTTTGGCATCAATACCTCGGGTTTAAGGGAAGTTAGGAGGGACGACTTGGAGATACATGTGATGAAGAAGATGCTCATTCTGAAAGAGGATGGTGGGAGATTGTTCTTGAGATGTGCAAATGGCCAAGACTTCCCTCTCCCTAACACAAGCCTAACCACTCTCATTAAGGGAAAGAAGAAGATGCTTGAGAACCTTGGCCTCAACACCAATGCACACCTTCGAGTAATTCAAGAAGGATCAATTAATAATCAAGAAGAAGAAGATGAGGTGCTTGGAATTGAAGTTGGGGGTGCTCAAGAGCATGAAGAGAATGAGGGTAACGAGGACGATGGAGCCGGTCCCTCCCATGCACAACGGGAGAACTACATGAAGGCTCAAGCGGACTTTGCACGGGAGCAAGAGCAAAGATGGTTGGGTCAAGAGACCTTCATTAGTGACCAAAGGGCTAGGTGGATTGTGGAGGATGGTTATAGGAGAGATGATGAAGTACGGTGGGCAGCTGAGGCATCCTTTCGAAGGAGCCAAGAAGATCGTTGGACACAAGTGAACGATGCAATCCAACGCATGGAGGCGTGGCATATCGGGCAAAGCCACTACCAATACCCACCACCGACCGATCAATGAAAGATAGTCCTCTTCTCCATTTCCCTATCTCTTACTTTGAAGTTGAACACGTAAACTATCATTTCGATTTGGTTGTACCACCCGTATTGACACTATTTCTTTCTTTTTGTTTGTTTGATGATACTCTTGGTACCTTGTTTTGTACTTGATGGATTTGTGCTTTTAATTTCTCATATTGTGTGATGATTTTTATCTTATCTTGATGGATGGATGGTTTGATTGTGAATTGATTTGGATTATTGGTGAATGTTGATTGAATGATTGGTGTGGTGAAATTCTATGTGATGAAAGTTGACTCATGGATGAACTTACCTTTTTAATGTGTGTTGTGAGAAGAACTAGGCTTATGATGATGCTTGTATTCACATCTTTGAAAACCCGGTGAGAATTGATCCTTGAACCAATCATGATCCGGTTGTTTATTTGAGAGTGGATTGATCATTGTCAATAATTCTAGAACTTGCCACACGTCTTGCTTGAAACCACAAGTGTGTGAAACAATGGGATATGATTTATGCCATCTTTGTTATTAATAGTCACTTAGCCAAATATTCCCATACCAAAAAGAAATTTCCGTAGTTAGCCAATTTGAGCCTTAAAACTTCATCTTTTGGCAACCTACAACGTTTAACCTCTTGAACTTTATAAGCCTTTGCCCTTTACGAGTGGAGGACAAGTGAAAAGTGGAAAAACATGAGTTTTGATTGATATGTGTGTGGAGTGTTTGAGCAAAGAGAAAAAAAAAGAAAGAAAAGATGAGAAACAAAAGAAATGGATAAAAAAATGGGAGCCCCTACAAAAGAAAGTGAAAAGAATGAAAAATAAAGAAGAAAAGAGGGGATCTCCCAAAAACATGTGCTTAAGAGCAAAAAGTGGACTTTTGAAAGAAACAAAGGAAGAAAATTCTTGAGAATGAAAAGAAAAGTGAGGATGATGGATGGTTTGTTTTGAATGAAACGAGAAAAATGAAAAGAAAAAAAAAATGGTTCGTTGTCCTCCACTAGTCGAGTCACATTTTCCAAATTCTTCCCACCGTTTCCAAAGAGCCAACGTTACGTCCAAATCAAAGTCCTTTTGATCCTATTGTGAAGCATAACAAAGTGGTAGATAGATGAGATTTGTGGCAAGCTTATGGTGATTATGTGATGTGATTCAATTGATGAGTGAAAGCATGGCCTCAATTTACATGTGTGAATGAGAGAAACACTTCTTGTGAGGATTGTGAATTAAGTGCTTAATTTTGCTTTGTTTTAATCACAACGTACATGAAGTTGGTAGGGGAGTTCATGGTTGATAATGGTTCATTGGAAGCTCACTTGATCATACCATTTCTTTAATTGGATCCATAGTTCAAATTCGTCACAATCACTCTCCTTTGTTCTTTTCTTTCTTTGCTTGGGGACAAGCAAGTCTTTAAGTTTGGGGGGGGGGGGGGGGCTGATTTGTCGTGAGATTGCTCGAATTTGTGGATGAATTGTGCTCTAAATATCTAGTTATTCTTGCAAGAATCGTGTCATTGTTGGTTAATTCTTGAAATTTTGATACACGAACATTCTTGTTTGATTTCTAGGTAATACGAGAAGTTTCGAAGCAAACCACGAAGAATCCAGCCGTTGGATCATTCCAAAGATGCAACCACATGAAAGGAATAGAAGAGAGGATCGTAAAAAGACAAGAATCGAGCCGATCAGGCATCGGGATTGAGAGTTATGCATGAAACGAGAAGAGAAGGGGACAACTCGGCCGAATCTGAGACTTTGGGGATTACTGCGCACTCGGCTGAGTGAGCCAACACGACCGAATCTGAGAGTTTGCACTTTACTCCGCACTCGGCCGAGTGACCTAACTCGGCCGAGTCAAGTCCAAGCCGTAGCCACTGGAATTTCAAGACCACTCGATCGAGTGACCCTAACTCGGCCGAGTCTCGGCTAGACAAAAGCGTGGCACGCTTTTTAAAGTGCTCCACTCGACCGAGTGACCCTAACTCGGCCGATTCACAAAAGAAATTTCGCCCACTCACCCTTTTGACCTAGGGGCACGTGCCAAGCTCAAGGGGAGGGTATAAAAGGCCACAAATTCGTTTTTCAAGAGGAGGCAGCCATTAGAAGAGGAGAGAAGCTCCCTAACATCCAAACTTCACCATCTTAGCTCATTTTCCTTCATTTAGCCATAGAATTGAGTTGATTTTCATAGTTTAGTTGTCAATTTGAATTTGAATTTCATTTTCAAGCAAGGATTGAAGACTCCATTGAAGCATTTTAAGGTTTTGTCTACATTTTCAATCAAAGAGGTGATATCTTACTTTAATTTGAGTATTTTGTGATTATTAAGCATGGGTTTGTTGATTAGCTCTCTTTTCTCTCTTAATTTCATTAAATTAGCCATGGGCTAAGCACATTGGTGTTTGGGTGTTGTAGAATTGTGATGGAATTAATATTTTAGCTTGATTTCAATTGTGGAATTCATTGGTAGGTTTATTGGTTAGGTTTATGGGTTTTGAGAGATCATTTTACAAGAACTCAATTATTAGGTTGTATTAGAAGTTCGATAAATGCAACGAGAGTTGGTTAATCGGGGTAGATAGTATAATCGAGGGTTGGGAATCGAGTGAATGAGTTAATATTGGTTTATCGCAACGAGAGTTGGGTAAATTTCATTAAAACCCCATTTATCTACATTAATTGCTTTAATTAACATTTAAGTGATTAGTGAGAAGGCCATAGGAGCTTGGTTGTTAGTATTCAAATGGAAAAGCATAACTAGGGATTAGTTTAGTTTAATTAGGTAGAGTCGAACCCCCTAGCCGTGTGATTACCCGGGTAAGAACACTTCTATTCATCCTCTCGATCCTAGGTGCTTTGCTCGATATATGCCTTAGCGATTGCTTCTACCAAATTCCATCCGATGAATTACACATAGACTTCTAATTTTAACATCGATTCCACACAAGGAAGAACACCCGAACACTACCACTCTCACTTGATTTCTATCATTATCTTTTTAGTTCTTTGCTTATCATTAGTTGTTATTTGTAAGCTTTCTTTACATTTGCACAAACCATGAATTCTCATTATATTCAAAGAACAACATACACACTAAGGCTACTTTCACATACTAGTCTCACGGACCGATAATTTAACCGGGCCTTGCTTTTATTACACACGAACCTCTTATACTTGAGGGGAACGTGTTGGTAAAAACACGTATCACCATCAAATACCAATATTCTACATTACCTAATTTACAAAAAGTAGGGCGGGCAGGGTGCTAAAAAAAGAGAGAAGCGAATAAAATCTCTAAGAGCATCTCCAATGAGAGGAAGCAATTTCATGTGGATTCATACCACTTCCCAAAATATGAGGAAGGTGGGATTGTTGGATGGATGATGTGGCAAAGGAAGGGGAAATGGGAAAGTAACCGTGCTTGCTGAAAAGGAAACTTTTTTGAGAAGAGAAATGAGAGTGGAAATGTGGGGTGTGACTTTCACGGGGGAAGAGACAAAATATAATTGGTGCGTGAGAAACACACTGGCGTAAAGTTTGATTTTTTTTTATAGGGATAAAAGGGTTGTTATGGTTGGGAAATTATTTCCAGTAACCCCTTTCACTTGAAATTTTGTTTAAATAACCTTTGACTAATATTAATGAGAAGCCCCCTAAATTCCCCTCACAAGACAACGGAAAAAACCGTCAGTTATTTGAAAAGAAGGCCATTTAAATAAAAAATTAAGAAGGAAAGCCTTTTAAATGAGGTTTTATGTTGACTAGGCCCTTTAAATAAAGATCACTATGTGAAATATGACTGTAGTCAACTTGCCATTTTTATCTTTTTTTATTGCTTTTTAAAATTTTAGCCATTTTAATTTACTTTTTATTAGTAAGGGTGTAGTAAATAAAATTTGTAACAAAAAAAAATGTCAGATTGTTGTATTAAAAAAAAAAAATGTAAAAGTAAAAAAAAAAGTTCATTTTTTAACTCCTATAAATAGAAGTGGTAATTTTAATTATTTCTATCTTCATCTATATTTCTCAATTCATCTCTTAAAATGGATCACAATGCTTGAATATTTTTTTATAATTCTAACAGTTTTGGAGAAAATGCATCTTTTCAAAACTCCAATATTCATACACAAAATTTTGACAATCGTCCTCAATGTTGTAATATTCGTCCTGAAAATTTCATCTTCTCAAATCTTCCAAATTATTCAAATTTTCCAAATTCTCCAAATTTCCCAAATAACTTAAATTTTCCTATGAATTCTTCTGAGCTCCATTTTATCTCTATCATTCCATGCCTCCCCCTCCTCCATACGTAATATCTCCTTCAAACTCATCGAACCAACACTAACTGAACGAGCACCGACGGAGAAGGTGGAACACCATCTTCTGGGAGATCATTTCAATTCCAAGCACAGTTTTCTCCTTCGGAAGTGGGTGGCATTAATATTGATGGTGTGCTGAAATCTGATGAGAAGTTACCGACAACATACACTAATGAAGAGAATGAATTGCTTACACAGTGTTGGATCAATATTAGCACATATTTAGTGATTGTAAATGATCAAAAGCTGGAGCAAATGTGGCAGAGGGTTGCTATTGAGTATAACAAAAGTCGTCCCGCAAATAAACCTGAGAGGTCGGCAACAGTGTTAAAAATAAAATTTTATGTCATCCAGATTTCAGAAGCAAGTAAAATGGTTTTCTGCAATCTACAATCAACTGTTGGACGTGTGGCCGAGCGGGAGCAGTGATGCAAATATCTGTCAAAAGGCACAAAAAGTTTTTAAGAAGGAGCACCTTAAACATAGTTTTAAACTTCGTGGTTGTTGGCTACAGTTGAAGAGTTGTCCCAAGTTCAAAAAGTGTGATAAAGATATTCGTTCATCAAAGAAGATGAAGATCAATGTGTTCGGCGGATACTCCTCTTCCAATGTAGATACGAGTGAAAATGAGGATGTTAGTGCTCAACATACTAGCCCAATTGGGCAGAAGGAAGCAAAGAAAAAAGTTAGGGGAAAAGTTAAGGAAAAAGTTAACCCAGAAACATCCGAAGAACGGAACAAGAGGATGTGTGAAGTAGAAGACACAACAATGAATAAAGTTACTAAAAACACAGAGGCATTGGAACGAATAGCGCAAAAGGATGAGTGGAAAGTCCTCATGACAAATATCACAAACGTGACACAAGAGCAACTTCAATTACACAACTTATATTGTGACAAAATTAAGAAGAAATAGACCACTGAGTAATTGTCTATGTTTATTTTTAGGGTAAAATGCAGATTTGGTCCCAGGAGAATATGTATTCACAAAAATGGTCCCATTTTGAACAAAAATGATCTCATGTAATTTTACCATCTA
Organism: Galeopsis tetrahit; assembly: GCA_963675135.1. Lineage (NCBI taxonomy): Eukaryota > Viridiplantae > Streptophyta > Magnoliopsida > Lamiales > Lamiaceae > Galeopsis > Galeopsis tetrahit. Next base: position 43,172,927 of record OY776120.1, read on the forward strand.
AATTTAACAGAACTGTGGGCGTGAGCCACACGCTTCCGTCAACTCCTCAATCAAATTCACCATTCTATCCACAAAAAAAACCTAAAAATTTGCACAACACCACCCCAAATAATAATAGTTCCCAAATAGCACCTCAAATCATCCCCTAAATCGCACGGAAACCGTTCCCAACTCAAATCCCACAAATTGCACAACACTCACTCAGATTCTTCAAATCGAAGCAAATAATTGAAGTTATGGAGTGTTGGTGTTGAAGAAGATGCTGCGAAAGGAAATAGAAATACAACAAATCTCAAATCTTACTACTACCATTGCCGCACCCCGTCACCAGCACCATCCAATATGTCACCCCATGCCACCAGCCCACTCCCAAACTCCAGCACGAATACGAAAATCAAAAAAATAAAGTACGAATACGAAAATCAAAAAAATAAAGTTAAGAAAACTGTAAAAAAATTGGCAAAATATCAACCTGAAAATTCGCAAATTGGAGATGAAGGATAGATCGAAATTTGAAATTGACAAGGGGCTTTGATTCCTAGCAATGAGACGAGGCTAGAGTGGGTAGCCTCTAAAAATTTCGTTACCGGATTCGAATTTCATAGCCGGATTTTTTGTGAGGTTGTGAAAAAATATGGCGGTTAAAACTGGCGGCGGTGGTGACGTAGTGGGTGGTGTCAAGGTGGTGACGAGAATAGGACCAGAGTGGCGGCGATCGATGTGGGGAAGGGGGCGTTCACCGGCGAGAAGAAAAACATGGGAGGGGAGATGTATGTGCGCACACATTTTTTTTATTTCTTTTATACTTATTTAATATCTTTAGTTTTTAAATTTTTTCTTCAGAATTTATTGTAATTATTATTTTGAATTCTATTTAATAATAATTGAATATTCAGATTTTATATGAATTTTATTTTATATCTTCAAATTATATTCAACCACAGATTTTATATAAATATATTTTTTTTAATTTTAGTTTAAATTTTTTATTCCCAAATTGTTTAGAGTAATTTCTTTAAATTTCAGAATTTGTATATATATATTTTTTGGTATTTTTAAATTATAGTCAGATTTTTGGGTTAATTTTTTTAAAAAAATTATCACTTAACGGTTCCGTTAAGTATTTAACGGGTTGGGACCTTTTTCGCAAAATATGGGACTAAAAAAGAACGTGGGACTAAAATTGCTTTTAAAAAATTCTCATGGGACCAAAATTGCATTTTACCCTTTATTTTTACTTATGTATTGTTTGTATTGGTTATCTTATAGTTTATTTGATACTGTTTTTTTACTTATATTATTTGTTTAACTATATGTTATGTAATTTTATGATGTTATGTAATGTAAAGTGTAATTTTAGAATTTATTTGTTTAAGTAGCCGTTGCAAAACTAGCCGTTGTAAAACTAGTCGTTGCAAAACTAGCCGTTGAAAATATCATTATATATTTTAGAAGTTGATTTCTCATTTTCTTCACTACATAAGTTTCATAATTCTCATAAATATTTTCAATCATACTAATCACGGCTTCATCTTATAATTACTCAAATACAAGAAAAAGTGACGATGATGAGTTGAATGAGCTGATTAATCAAAATTCGGTGGAACAATTGGTGCGCGAGGTACAAGAGCGAAGACGGGTTCTTAATGAGATGATGAATACTTGTCCCAACACTCCTAAGAGGAGAAAGTACATCAATCGTGATCGTGAGGGTGCACACACTCGTCTTGTGAATGATTACTTCACCGAAAATCCAACATATGGAAGTAATATCTTTCGAAGACGTTTTCGAATGGGTAAAGATCTATTTATTCGTATTATTGGAGCTTTGGAATCTCATGATCCTTATTTTAAGTGGAGAGTCAATGCAGTGGGAAAAAAAGGTTTCTCACTTCTTGACGTGTTTGGCCCACACTACTTGAGGACGCCTACTGCCGCTGACGTCCAACACTTGTATCAAATGCATGAGCAGAGGCACGGTTTTCCCGGTATGTTTGGGATCATGAAGTCCTAACTATTATGCTTGAAGCGGCTGCGTCACAAGACTTGTGGATTTGGCACGCTTACTTTGGTGTCGCAGGGTCAAATAATGATATAAATGTGCTTAACCAATCTCCTTTGTTCAACGAGGTTGTACTAGGACGTGCGCTGAATATGAATTTTATCGTAAACAGATAGTAATATACACAACGATATTACCTAACTGATGGGATCTATCCGAAATGACCAACTTTTGTCAAGAGCTTTCAATGTATTCATGATCCTAAGAAAAAAAAGTTCATGGAAAAGAAACTGCTCGGAAGGATGTTGAACGGGCATTTGGGGTGCTACAAGCTCGTTGGGCAATGATCAGGGGTCCGGGCCGTTTTTGGTACAAGAGTAATTTGAAAGAAATCATGATTGCTTGTATTATTTTACATAACATGATAGTCAAGCATGAAGGAGATACAACAATAGATTAATCGGATGAAACCAACACAAACAACATCAACAACATCAACAATTCATCTATAATCCAAGGATCTACCGAAGCATTCTGTTGGGATATGAATCCTAAGAACAAAGTCCTAGTTTATGAGATTAAGTTTTGATGGCCAAAAGCAACTTAAAGTTAATAATATATGTGGATAAAAGTCATCTTAGCTAAGTCATCTTGATGAGTCATATAATCTGAGTTACTGATCTTATATGTGATTATGAAGTGAAATATATTTGAACTGTTAGGAACTTAGCTGATGTTCATATTGTATAGACAACTTATAGTATAGGACTTAGAAATACTCTTTTGTATGTAGTTCTGATGAAGTATAGATAGGTTTTATATTTGTAAGTTTGTATTGAGTTGTAAATCAGCATAGTTAGTTCAGAACAGAAGATTGAAGCAAAGATCAGAAGACTAGAAGTCAGAACAGAAGACTCAGAAGACTACAAGACTGAGAAGACTACTCGGAATAAGAAGATTAATCTCAAGCAGAGTAGAATGAAGCTCGGAGAAGTATTAATGAAGTATTCTGATAAAGCACAGAACAGAAGAAAAGAAGTGTGCTTATTGGACTAAGAACAGTAAAAACTGAGAAGAAGATGTTTTACTGTGCTAAGGAAGAATAAGTTAGGAAAACTTATTTGTAGGAGTAACTGAATATATTTGAAGATATGCTGACTTAAAGACTCGGAGTTAGTTATTGGAAGTTACAAAGTCGGTTATAAATGATAAGTTATAAGAAACGGTTAAGAGTTAGTTTTGAAGTTAGTTTTGCAAACTACTAACTGTCATACTAAAGTTTATAAATACCGTATGATCTTCTACTTGAACAGACTAATGTTGCTATTACCGATCTACTGATATTCAAGAGAATTAAAGCATTCAAGAAGCATTCAAGAAAACTCGCAGAGTTTGAAGATCAAAGCAAAGAAGAAGCTACTGTTTTGAAGAGAAGAATTAAAGACTACTAAAGAGAAGTTTTACTTACATTCTTAGTTTGTATTTTGTTGTAAAACAAGTGTGCTAGTAAACTTGTGAAACTTACTAGTAGATCGAAGATATACCTGGTGGTATAATCGATAAGATCAAAGTCTTATTCTTGGGACTCTAAGCCACAAGATAACTCGAGGAGTTAATAAAACATCACGACTGGAGTTGTGAGAGTGGATGTAGACATTTGTCGAACCACTATAAATCTTGTGTTCATTTACTTACTGTTTGATATTTGTTTAATTGTTGACTAAGTAAAATTCATATAATCAAAGTTGAGTATAAACTGTAAAAGGTTCACTTACTATTTCTGAAAGTACTAAGCTGATCTGTATTAGCACAGTACTACCTAAGAACACTAAATTCCGCATATAACTCTGATATTTTAGAAAAAGTTTTAAAAGTCTATTCACCCCTCCCGTCTAGATTTTTCTAGCTAATTCTAATCTTAGACTCAACTTGGGACCAACAAGTGGTATCAGAGTAGTAGTTCTTTTGGACTGCTGTTTCTAGATTACCAAGAAGACTCTAAGGGATAGTCTTACTTGTCCTATTTGAACTGATCCGTGAATTTTACTTCTATTTCAGTATCAGAACACTACTTCTTGATTTCTTTACTTTACTGATCTTATCTTCTAATCATGGAAACTAATGCTACAAAGTTACCCAAGTTTTCTGTTTCAGATTATGATTACTGGAAGCTTCGAATGGAGGCAATCTTTAGCTCCACTCATGATCTTATGGTGTCTGTTGTCAAGCAAGGTCCAATTGTCACAATAACCACAAACACAACAACTTTGGAACCAGACAAAGCAATAGGTGTCCTTGTCCCTAAACCCAGGACAGAGCTTAATTTAGAAGAAATGAAACAAAACAATCTGGATAACATAGCCAAGAATTATATTTTACATACCTTACTAAACGAGTATCTTGGTAAAGTATTAAAATGTAAAACTGCTAAGGAAATGTGGGATAGATTGGCTGTCCTTTGTGAAAGCACAAACCTGATCAAGGAAAGCAAGCTATCCACTGCGGTCCAGAAGTTTGAGTCATTCAAAATGAAATCTGGTGAAACTATTGACCAGCTTGATACTCACTTTACTAGAATTATGAATGATCTTGAGGTTTTGGGTAAGAAGTATACACCTAGGGAGATTAACTTGAGAATCCTTAAGTCCTTAGATGAGAGGTGGAAGATGGTCAAAATGATCATCAAAACCACTCAATATATTGACACTTGGTCTGCTGAAACTACTTTTCAAACACTTAAGGCACATGAATTCGAGTTAGATGAAGAAGATCCATTAGTTAGCACTGATAGAGAGAAAGGTGCCTCTAAGAATATTGCTTTTAAGGCCTCAACCTCTAGAAGCTCTAGAACATCTAAGAGTAAGTCCTCTAGTATTAAGGATGAACTTGATAAATCTGATCTTAGTTTGAAGGAGCAGATTAGTTTGATGATTAAGAGGTTAGATAAGTTGAATAAGAGGTATGGTAGATATAAACATTTCTATAAGGATTACACAGCCTCTAGGAGTAAGGAATCTTCTGCTAACAGAAGGGACAAAAACTCTTCTAAAAGAAGGGATGAAGTCTCCACCGAGAACAGAAGAAGCCGAAACTCGTCAGATAGGAAGGATAGGAACTCAGCTGATAGAAGGGATATGAAGCATAACCAATCTCTTATCAAGAAATCTACTAATGACCCTATGTGTTACAATTGTGAAAAGCCAGGTCATTACATCTATGAATGTCCAGATCTGAGTTCAGAAGATAGAGAAGAAAGAAAAGCTCGAAGAGATCGCAGATATGCTAGAGGAAAGAAGGCATTGTTGGTACACAATGATTCTGATTCGGATTCAGATGAGTTACCATCGTCTTCATCTGAAAACCTCTCTGGCAATGAAGAAGAAGCAGCTTTCGTTGATGATTTAGCCATGATGACAAAGATAGAACATGAGGTATCTTCGCTACTTCTTTTCGTTCTTGTGATAGTTTTGATTCTGATCTAAGTGATACTGCTGATAGTGGAGTAGGAAGTAGTCTTCATCATTCCAATGGAGTGACTGAAGAAGACCTTCTACTTGCTAACAAAGCATTCATGGAAGTCAGTGATGAGAACCTTATTTTAAGACAAGAATCATTAATCTACGTGAAGAACAGTCTAAAGTTGATCCTAGTATAACTACCTTGAATGGGCACTTATCAGAAGACTTGTCTCAACTCAAAGAAAAGTACTCAGTCACTAATAAGTTATATCAGGATCTGCTCAAGACTCAATCCATTGAGACTAATGAGTTCAATGCCTTAAAGATTAAGTGTGAAAAACTTGAAGAGCGCAATAGATTCTTAGAATTTGAAGTACTGAGCTTGGATATAAAGCTAGCTGATATGATTAAATCTTCTCAGATTAACCAACAATTATCAGACAGATATAGAGCTCCTAATGATAAAAGTGGAATAGGTGCTGATATGCCTAGTTCACTTACTTCAGAATTTAAGGACGCTAATGGTGCTAGCTCAAGTTCTTTACCTTTAGATAAAGGAAAGAAACCTAGGGAATATGATGAGGGTACTAAACCTAAAGTACAGTCTAAATACAATCCTCCTACTACCAAGAATGGTAAAAAGAAAAATGTATTAAGACTAGTACAGTCTAGACCATCTCAGCAGAGATATACCTAGATGCCTAGATCAGAACAGTCCTGGCATCAGTAGAGGTATACTCAGTACAGTTGGCCAAGACAAGCACAGTATGGTTGGAATCAGCCTAGACCTCCTTTTATAAGGCAGTCTCAACTGTACTCAACCAAACCAAGGAAATTTGTACCTCCTCATCATAATCAATCTATTCTTTATCCTCCACCTTTATCTTATGATATCATTAGTGAGGATAGACCTAAACGCATCTATAAGCCGTATGGTCCACATGATTTTAGGCCATATTCGAACTATTACCGACATACCGATCTTATTCAAAAAGAGGTTGAACCAAGGAAAGGTTACCTCAGAGTAGATCCAAAAACTGTTGATAGTTCAGATAAGGCTAACAAAGTACTTTTCTGTGATAAAAAGGGTAAGAAATTGAAGAGGTCTCAATTATTTAGAACTTCTATGTATATTTGGGTGCCTCTTACTACTAACCCCCAAGGACCCCAATGAACAAAATGGTACCTAAATTATTGAATTCACCAATTGCAGGGTCGACTTGATTTGTACAAGAAAAGTGGTTCTGTAGGTGAGATTTGGTATATAGACAGTGGTTGTTCACACCACATGACTGGTACCAAGGCCTTACTCTCAAACTACCATGAGCAAGAAGGACCCAAAATGATTTTTGGTGACAGTTCAATGGCACTCACTAAAGGATTTGGATATATAAGGAATGGAGATGTAGAGATTCAGGATGTCTCTTATGTTGAAGGTTTGAAATATAACTTGCTTTCAGTTTCTCAATTCTGTGACAGGGGATACAAAGTGTCTACATTGTGAATTGGAATAGTTGTCCTAGGGATGCTTGCCTTCTTACTAAAAGTCCTAAAGAAGTCAGTTGGTTATGGCACAGACGCCTATGCCTAAGGGTGTAAGTGAGTCGAGCCTACTCGCGAGCTACTCGTGCTCGACTCGGAAAAAGATCGAAATCGATTCGAAGTTAATCGAGTCGAGTTTCGAGCTAATCGAGTAGCTACCGAGTTCGAGCTCATAAATACTCAGCTCGAAAGGCTCGCGAGCCTAATCGAGCTTGAACAATATTTACTATTTTGCCATTAATATATAAATTATATTTATATACGAGTAATCGAGTCGAGCCGAGCCGAGTCGAGCTCGAGTTTATTTTAGAAAAATATATATTTTAAAATTAATTTTGAAAATTATATAGGTAATCTAGTCGAGTCAAGCCGAGCTCGAGTTTATCGAGTTTCTTATTGAGTCGAGCTCGATCTTTAAAATTTTAGGCTCGACCGAGTCGAGTCGAGTTTCGAGCTTCGAGTATAACAATCGAGTTGAGTTTCGAGCTCAGCACTACTCGGCTCGACTCGGCTCGTTTACACCCCTACCTATGCCACATGAACTTTAAGATTATTAATAAGATAGCAAGAGAACACCTTGTAGAAGGCATTCCCAATGAAATCTATTACAAATCACAAGTGTGTGATGCATGTAAAAAAGGTAAACATTTAAAAGTTTCCTTTAAGTCAATTCCCACTCTCCCAACTGGCAGAGTCTTAGAGCTTTTACACATGGATCTTCATGGTGCTATAAAGCCTCAAACACTGAACGGTAGAAGATACACTCTAGTTGTGGTAGATGATTATTCAAAGTACACTTGGGTAATCTTCTTACACAAAAAGAGTGATACCCAAACTCTTCTACCAGATTTATTAAAGAAGTTGCAAGTTGAGAAAGGCTAGCCTATTGTCAAGATAAGAAGTGACAAAGGGACAAAATTTATAAACTTTTACATTAAAGAATATTTTTCTAAAGCTGGTATCCAACACTTGACTAGTGTAGCTAGAACCCCACAGCAGAATGGTGTAGCTGAAAGAAGGAACAGAACACTGAAAGAAGCTTGCAGAGCCATGTTAGTAGAGTTCAACACTCCACATAAATTTTGGGCTGAGGCAATCAACACTGCTTGCCATACCCAGAATAGAAGTGCTCTCCATAAGGTTCATGGTAAGACACCTTATGAGGTATGGAAAGGAAGAAAACCTAGAATTTCATTTTTTCATATCTTTGGTTGTAAGTATTTTATTCATAACAATGGGAAGAGTAAATTAAATGCTTTTGATGCTAAAGCAGATGAGGGGATATTTTTAGGATACTCCTCAACTAGGAAGACATTTAGAGTATTTAACTATTCTACTATTTTTGTGGAAGAAACACCACATGTTGTCTTTGATGAATCTGTACAGAACTATGTTGACCATCAGCTCAGTAAGAAATTAGATCAAATAAAACTTCAAACCAATGATGAATATGAGGTATATGAATCCGTACAAGCATACAACCCCTTCCTGAAAATCCTAGATGATGATGATGAAAAGGTAAAAGACAAAGGTTTGAGATGTCCATGATGGGTGAAATGACCTACTTTCTTGGTCTTCAAGTAAAACAATCACCTGATGGTATCTTTATAAATCAAGCAAAGTACACTAGAAATCTGTTAGATAAATTTGGTATTAAAATCTATAAAACTGTTGGAGTTCCAATGCAACCAACATACAAAATGGATCCAGATGAACGAGGTAAGTCTGCTGATCAATCCTATTACCGTGCTTTAGTTGGCTCTTTACTCTATCTTACTACTAGTAGGCCGGATATTGCATTTTCTATTGGTGTATGTGCTAGATTTCAGGCCAATCCCAAGGAAAGTCATTTGGAAACTACTAAAAGAATATTGAAATATCTAAAGGGAACTATTAATCGAGGATTATGGTATCCTTCAGATGATGATATATCCTTAAGTGGTTATTCAGATTCTGACTTTGGTGGTTGCAGGATAGATAGAAAATCAACTTCAGGATCTTGTCAATTCTTAGGTAATAAGCTCATTTCATGGTTTTCAAAGAAACAAACGAGTGTAGCAACATCTACTACTGAAGCAGAATATATGGCTGCAGGTAGTTGTTGTAGTCAACTACTTTGGCTAATGCAACAACTTAGAGACTACAACATTGTGGAATCTAATGTACCTATATTCTGTGACAACAATAGTGCCATTGCTATTACTCAAAATCCCGTTTTACATACTAGGTGCAAGCATGTAGATGTTATGCATCATTTTATTAGGGATCATGTTGAAAAGAAGAACATTAGAATGGAAAAGATTCATACTGATTTTCAAAGAGCTGACATTTTTACAAAACCTTTGGGTGAAACAAGATTCTGAGAGCTATGCATAAGTTTAGGACTGATAGACTTAGATCCTACTTGCATATAGAACTGTACTGACATTTCAGGTACTGTGCTGATACTAAGAGCAGATCAGTAAAAATATCAGAACAATTATCAAAAGGATAAATCAGAAGGATAAGACTATATCGGATCAGTTACATTTCATCACATTCAGGTAAAAAGGTTACTAAGGTGACTAATCCCGATGAGGAAGCTGGTAAAGTTGAGGGAAAATGGGAATATACACTTAAGGGGGAATCTATGATTTCTTAAATATCCTTTCGATTGACTCAGAACACTAGTCATCTTAGAATAAACCTTGTTGTAATCTTGAATTTAATTATTCTTTACTATTTTGTACTGTATTTCACCTATTCTACATGAACTAACACTTCTACCAAGGTGAAACAGGCACAGAAGAAGAGTTCTCTACTGAAGGGGCAACTACAATGAAGACACAGTACTAATCTGACATTACTGTGCTGATACTAAAAAGTGATCTAACCATCAAGAAAGTAATACTCAACAAAAGTTCCAGAACTGATCTGAGGTTACTGTGCTGATCCCAAGAAGTGATCTGATCTTCAAAGATTTGATACTAAGCTGATCACAGTACTCAGCTGAACCCATATAAGTAATTTCCATTATGGTAAAAGTGATAAAATAATGTAAAAGTGTGTTGGAAACAACTGTGCTGATATACATCAGAACAATATTTTGCCTTAGAAAATTTTCTAAGTCAAAATTCGTTCAAATTAGATTACTAATAGAGAAGATTAATACACTCCTCTATCTTTAACCTAATTGGTGGTGTATTTATCAAAAGCACATTGGCTCCAAATTGGAAAGGAAATTTTGAATGTGAACCGTTTTTCTTAAAACCCACGATTCAAAATCTAATCCACACCACACAACGTGCATATTCAATACAATCTAAGCCCTAGATTTTAATTAATTTCAATACCAACGATCATAATGCTTCATCTTCTTCACTTTTACACATTCTGAAAACTTACGAACACTGAAACTCTTAGAAACCCTCTATCTTTATCTTCTACATTTCTTACACTTTACTTCTAAAATGGCGATTATCGAGTTACTTAACGACAATGACGAAGTTGTAGGTACATTTAATCCTACAAGATGGGTCAGAGAAAAGGGCGTATTTGTTGAGAATGTCGTCTACTTCGCTGGAAAGCAGAAAATGGAGAATCAAGTTATTCTCACCATGTGCGAAGAAGCTGGACTGCGAAAATACTTGGAATCCTATCCCAAGAAGGTTTTTAAACCTGAGGTGATGGAATTCTTCTTCCAGTTAGATGGTGACAATGATACCTTGAAGACATTTCTTTCGGGAAACAGAGTGACCTTGGCGAGAGACCATTTGGCCATTGCATTTGACCTACTTGAAGGCCCAGTTCATATCTCGTCATATATGGAAGGAAATGAGAAGTTATGCGTTGAAAGATGGGTTGGTGGTGAAGATGTGAACTTGACCAACATGAAGAAATCGATTCTTCTAGAACCATTGCGATTTTTAATGGATATTGCCGGTAAAATTCTGTTAGGGAAACATCACAGTCAAGATGCCCTTACAAATTTAAACATAAGAGTTATGGCAGCAATCATTGATAGGGTTGATGGAGACTGGCAAGGATTTTTCCTTGAAAGGTTGATGTTAGAGAAGGAGAAGATCATATTCAATTAATCTTCAAAGGAGTTCACAGTGAAAGCAATGATTGGCTTCAGAAATAAGTTGAGCATCCTCTTGCCAACAATTGCAAGTGAAAAGGTTGATTGGAGTAGGCCCAAGAAATTCCATCAAGGGAAATTCTTATTCAAGAAGGAGGCACTGGATAATGAGGAAGAATCTGGTGGTTCAATGTACAGATCGGATGATGAACCGGAGGTGAGATCGAAAGAAAGGCATGATCCACACCATGCTAGGTCCAAGAAGATTATTACTGGAAATCTGACTCTAGAGCAGTCAGTAGAACAGGAGGAGAGGAAGGAAGAGTCTCCTAAGAAATCTGTAAGTTCACCTAGTATTATTATTGTTCATAAACGCATTAAGGGTAGGAGTCTGAGTAGACCAAGGAAAACACCCAAGAACACTTCTTTTACCCCAATCCAATTCTGATCCTATCCCTGCTGAACCCCTTGATCAATTACCCTTACCATCTTCTGATGAATCAGTACATAACTCTCCTATTCATCAGAACAATCCCTTTTCATCACCCAAGATCACTACAATAGAATCAAGCCCACAACCAAATCAGCCCACTCCCAAATTATCTCCTGAACCTATTCATGAAACTGTTCCTAAACCTACTTCTAAACCATTTTCTGAACCTATTCAAACCCAACTATCTCCTGAACCAGAACACATTGAAACCCAGCCTGAACCTTTCTTGATTCAGTATCCTATTTGTTTCAAAGAAAATGAGATTATGATGAATTTGAGAAATGTCATTCTAAAAGAATTTAGTGGAATTGATGTGCATTCGATTTCTTTTGAGAAAATTCTTAGAATTGGCACTTGGGTATATCTACAAAGAGTAGATGTGAATGACTTCTTGGAAGTTATGGAAGGCATGAGTGGTCCTGCAGTTTTTAAGGATTGGGAAAGAGAACAAGCTGTAGCTGCTGGTGTTATTTCTTTCACATAATTATTGACTCCAGAATCAGTTGTTCAAATGGTGGAGAGAGTATCTGGATTTTCATTCTTTGTTGCTGACAATCTTGAGACAGAGGCCAACAATGATGAAAATGAAGAAGTTTTTATGGATGTTGAAGATGATCCTACTGAAGTTATTGAGAAAACTGAAGTGTTAGAGGATCATGAGGCTATTGCTGATAAGGTGTAGAGCACACCTGTTTTTGTTGCTGATAATATTGTTGAAGAGAGCATCAAAGAAAAGTTGGACGATTCTGAACCAGCTCCTGTTCCTATTCAAGAGGAAACCAGACCTGAGACTATTGAGTTATCTAGTGAAAGCTCAAGCTATGAGAAGTTGAAGCAGCATAATGAGTTGTTGCAAGCTCAGTTGGAATCTACCTTGAAATAGTTACAGGAGGTAACTGACAGATTGACAAAGCTCACTACAGAGTCTACTTATGAACACATTTATGGAGCACACTATGTCCAAGATTTATGATCTTCACAAGCTGCAAACTCAAAACCTTACTCAGGTTTTACATGGAAAGCTGGAACAACATATGACACCCTTGAAAGAGTGGCATGATGAAGTCAAAAAGGGGGAAGATAAGGTTATAAATGTTATAGAACAAACTCAGACCCAACAAGCCCAGTTAGTTGTTAGTCAAAATGAGTCAACTCAAGAGATTGCAGAATTGAACAAGAGGATTAAACTCAGGAAGCAACAAGGTGTAGAAAAGTTTGCTGTAGTTGAGAAACCTGCTACTGTTGCAGAGACTGAAAAGAATGTTGCTGAATCCTCTAGAAAAAGGAAGAGGAAAGTCATCTTAAGTGATGAAGAGCAAGAACATGAAGTTGAAGAGACTGGTAGGATGACCAGATCTAGAACTAGATATGATGTTCAAAGTAAACAACCTACTGAAGTAGAGAAGGTTGAAGCTACTAGAATTAAAATGGAGTTATTGGCTAAGAAGAAAGCTGATGCAGAGCTGAAAAAGAAAGAGATGAAAGATGCTGAGGCAACAAGGAAGAAATTTGAAAGAAGGGTTGTTGCATTGAAGAAAAAGAAAAAGAATGAACTTATGATTGAGAACACATATATGGATTTCATAGTGCATCCGAAAAATGAAGCCTATTGGAAGGACATTAAAAAGAAATGGCAAATTGCAAACTTCATTGTTAGGAAGTTTGGTGTGCATGAGAACAGAGATGAAGAATCTGTTGATTTTCAACAGTTTATGGGAAATAATGCTAGAGATCTTTGGGAAGATGCATTATTGACTGCAAGTGCAGTTGGTTATAATATTGTGTATCCTGAAGAACCTGTATGGGAACCTCCTAGGTTGGAATCTGGAGAACCAGATTATGATGAGATAGCCAGAATCATTGAGGAGATCATCAAAGATGAAGGAATTACTGGTCTTCAACACATGAAGGATATCAAAACCAGGATGTTTTTTACTTACAAACTTTGAAGGAGTTGAAGACTAAAAAATGAAGATGAAGGACAAGATTAAAAGATAACATTTCTTTACTCTATCTTTATTTCATATTTTCATATTTTGTAATTATGTGCAATATTTGATCTGATTATGAATATGGAATTGATATTTTGACTTGATGAACTGTTATTGACTAATTACTTAACTACTGATTTATTAACATTTAAGTAGTTTTGACTTCATCAAAAAGGGGGAAATTGTTGGGATATGAATCCTAAGAACAAAGTCCTAGTTGATGAGATTAAGTTTTGATGGCCAAAAGCAACTTAAAGTTAATAATATATGTGGATAAAAGTCATCTTAGCTAAGTCATCCTGATGAGTCATATAATTTGAGTCACTGATCTTATATGTGATTATGAAGTGAAATATATTTGAACTGTTAGGAACTAAGCTGATGTTCATATTGTATAGACAACTTATAGTATAGGACTTAGAAATACTCTTATGTATGTAGTTCAGATGAAGTATAGATAGGTTTTATATTTGTAAATTTGTATTGAGTTGTAAATCAGCATAGTTAGTTCAAAACAGAAGATTGAAGCAAAGATCAGAAGACTAGAAGTCAGAATAGAAGACTCAGAAGACTACAAGACTGAGAAGACTACTCGGAATAAGAAGACTAATCTCAAGCAGAGTAAAATGAAGCTCAAAGAAGTATTCTGATAAAGCACAAAACATAAGAAAAGAAGTGTGCTTATTGGACTAAGAACAGTAAAAACTGAGAAAAAGATGTTTTACTGTGCTAAGGAAGAATAAGTTAGGAAAACTTATTTGAAGGAGTAACTGAATATATTTGAAGATATGCTGACTTAAAGACTCAGAGTTATTTATTGGAAGTTACAAAGTCAGTTATAAAGGATAAGTTACAAGAAACGGTTAAGAGTTAGTTTTGAAGTTAGTTTTGCAAACTACTAACTGTCATACTAAAGTCTATAAACACCGTATGATCTTCTACTTGAACAGACTAATGTTGCTATTACTGATCAACTGATTTTCAAGAGAATTAAAGCATTCAAGAAGCATTCAAGAAAACTCGTAGAGTTTCAAGATCAAAGCAAAGAAGAAGCTATTGTTTTGAAGAGAAGAATCAAAGGCTACTAAAGAGAAGTTTTACTTACATTCTTAGTGTTGGGATATGAATCCTAAAGACAAGTCTTAAATGATGAAAAGATAAGTTTTGATAAGCCAAAAGTAGACTTGAATATTTTCTAAGTGTTGACTGATCTAGTCTAGTTATGAAGTCATCTTGAGCAGATCAGTAGAGTTCACAAGATAAGTACTAGTTCACAAGACAAGTACTAGTTCTTAAGTAAAGTTTCAAAAGATAAGTATGAAAGAAAAGCATAAATACTTGTTATTATAATATGTTGATACTTTGTATAATTGTTAGGTTTTATACTGAGCTATTTAAAGATGTATAGAAGCTCATGTTTTACGATTTATATTTGATGTATAGATTCTTAAATTGACTAAGCTATGTTATAAAGCTTAATGTAATGTAATAGTCTTGTTAGGATTAGATAATAGGACTAGATTAGTTCTTGATGAAATCTGAAGAAGAAGTCTACTGCACAAGACAAGTAGAAGACGAAGTCTACTACTGGAGAAGAAGACAGGTGCGCGAGACTACAAGACAAGACGAGAAGAACTAATGAGTTAGTTATAGAAACGCGTATTGAAGATAAGGATTAAAGAGTTAGTTAAGGAATAACTAATTAATTGAAGAAACGCGTGGATGGATAAGAAGAATCGGGTATAAGTTAGTTTTCAAGAAAAGATGGTTACACAACTGAAAGTTCTTGAATTAGAAGCTTATAAATACCGCAAGGTATTCATTCATTAGAGACTACTGAAAAACTACTAAAGCATTGATATTCTACATTCAAGTAAAGCAAATACTCTCAGAGGTTGAAGTTCGGAAAGAAGCCAGAAGACAAGTGAAGAACAAGAAGGCTACTACTGAAGACAGAGAAGTTTACTTTTATGTTTTTGTTTTCAAGCTGCTAGTTACTTGTAAAATAGCTAGTTAGATCGAAGAGGCACTTGGTAGTGTTTTCGAGAAGATCTAAGTCTTATATCTTGGGACTTAAAGCCACAAGAACACATTACTCCATTGGACGAGTTAATAAGAATATCACAACTGGGTTTGTGAGAGTGGATGTAGACAAGTTGTCGAACCACTATAAAATCGTTGTGTGTTGATTTACTTTCTTGTTTGTTTAATTGCTTAATTGGTTAATTGCATATCTGAACAGGACAAGTAGAGTGTTCATACAGAAGTTCGAATTACGAATATAAGTTGAGTATAAATTTGATTGGGCTCATTGTTACTTTGATTAATTCCGCATTACGTATTCTGATATATTGAAAGATTTTTAAAAGTCTATTCACACCTCCCCTCTAGACTTTTACTAGCTTACTCAATATTATTAACTCAACTTGGGACCAACACTTAGTTTGTATTTTGTTGTAAAACAAGTGTGCTAGTAAACTTGTGAAACTTACTAGTAGATCGAAGATATACCTGGCGGTATAATCGATAAGATCAAAGTCTTATTCTTGGGACTCTAAGCCACAAGATAACTCGAGGAGTTAATAAAACATCACGACTGGAGCTGTGAGAGTGGATGTAGACATTTGTCGAACCACTATAAATCTTGTGTTCATTTACTTACTGTTTGATATTTGTTTAATTGTTGACTAAGTAAAATTCATATAATCAAAGTTGAGTATAAACTGTAAAAGACTCATTTATTATTTCTGAAAGTACTAAGATGATCTGTATTAGCACAGTACTACCTAAGAACACTAAATTCCGCATATAACTCTGATATTTTAGGAAAAGTTTTAAAAGTCTATTCACCCCTCCCCTCTAGACTTTTCTTGCTAATTCTAATTTTAGACTCAACTTGGGACCAACACATTCAACCACTATCTCAATGCAAGATCTGAACTTCGTGATAAACGTAAACTTCAACAACTCCAAAAGGACCTGATTGAGCACATATGGGCACGATATGAAGAAAATTTTAAAAAGTTGTTATTATGTTCCTAGTTCTTGCATTATTTTATATTGTACTCCTTATTATATTTTCAATAAAATTTCAATAAAAGTTTGTCAAAATGTTTTAACAATATTTATTTTTGTATAATTTAAATATTATATTTAATATTTAAATGTAATATTTAATTAAAGAAGTAAAATTATAAATCAAATAAATAATGAATAAAGATGATGAAAATAAATATAATTTGATAGTGAGACCATGAATAGTTATTTTTTGGGAAGGAAGCATTGAGGAGGGAGGGGTATTTTAAAAGAAGGGGTATGAAACTTTTGAGGTGGCACATATGTGGCATATATGTGGCAAATTCATTTCTCTCATTGAAGATGCTAAGAGGGTCACTTATGAGAAATATTTCATGTGAAATATATATATTTAAGGAAGGACAAAAAATTTGCAAATCTTTTGCGGGTCTGACCAGGTCAAACTTGTCTTTCCAAAAAAGTCGCGCAAAAGACAAAAAAGAAAACTTATTCTTGACCAGTGTTACTATAAATACAAGAGGAAGTTACACTATAGGACAATCCACCCTTAATCTTTAAGATTCAAGACAATTTTTATTAGAGTTTCAATTAAAGACAAAATACCACTTAGATGTACCATTATACCCTTTAGTTACAATTAATTTCGAATTTTAAAAATATTTAATTTCATTAATCTTAAATATGCAAAGTCAACCAAATAAATTTGAAAAGGCTGAAATATTTTATTCCTCGATTATCGCGCTAATTTCAATTCTAACAACTTTCCTAAATTTGCAGACCATTCATTCGGTCCACATTCATATCTTTATATATTCAATAATTTTCTTATTAATCGGTCGATTATCGCGCTAATTTCAATTCAAACAACATTCCTAAATTTACAGACCATTCATTCGGTCCACATTCATATCTTTATATATTCAATAATTTTCTTATTAATCGGAAATATACATTAATTTAATATTCATATTGTTATTATTTTGCATACCATATCTTTATTAAAATATAAATTATATTATGAAATACTTAATAAAATTAATACATTCAAAAAAATTATTTTACTCGATACACCTCTAAAAGTGTTTAAATAATTTGCTGAACAACTTGTATTAAAAAAATACTTGTTGAATAAGTCTATAATATTTTTGCAAGATGCATATATGCATATTTTATTATATGCAACCGATAATTGCATATACTTTCAAATATGCATGTATTATTATTTTTATGGTACATACATACACACAAGTCAACTCAGTTATTTATTTTTTTATAAAATTATATCTCAAAATTCTATTTATTATAATATTTTTTAAAAAGGGGGTGAATAGTAAGTGTGAAAGTTAAGCTGGGACGGAGGGAGTATATGCAATCGATAATTGCATGGGAAATTCTCAAATGTACCATGTGCACAGGTTTGGTGCACATGCTTTTGTCCTTATCCTCCTATTCTAACTTATTATCTTTTTTTCTCTACTTATGGTTATAATTCTATTTTTTCTATTAATTAATTAATTAATTTATAATCTATTACTTTATTAATTAATTAATAAATTACCGTCCTTCCAAACTTTTTTTTTTCGTTTTTTTTTTAGTTTTTTTTTTTCATTTTTTTTTTTTTCGTTACTCACCCCCACTTTTCAATAATAATAGTTGCTACTTTTCATTAATAAAATTTCCACTTTTCAATAATAACAGTTGCCACTTTTCATTAATAAAATTTCCACTTTTCACTAATAACAATTACCACTATTCAGTAACAAAATTTTCACTTTTCACTAATAATAATTACCACTTTTCAGTAACAAAATTTCCACTTTTCAATAATAATAGTTACCACTTTTCAGTAACAAAATTCCCACTTTTCAATAATAAGAATTACACTTTTCAGTTAAAATATTTACCACTTTTCAGTAACAAAATCTCCACTTTTCAATAATAAGAATTACACTTTTCAGTTAAAGTGTAATTCTTATTATTGAAAAATGTAATCTTATTATTGAAAAGTGGTAGATATTTGAACTGAAAAGTGTAATTCTTATTATTGAAAATGGTAGATATTTTAACTTAAAAATGTAATTTTTATTATTGAAAAGTGATAAATATTTTAACTGAAAAGTGTAATTCTTATTATTGAAAAGTGGAAATTTTGTTACTGAAAAGTGGTAGATATTTTAACTGAAAAATGTAATTTTTATTATTGAAAAGTGGTAGATATTTTAACTGAAAAGTGTAATTCTTATTATTGAAAAGTGGTAACTATTATTATTGAAAAGTGGAAATTTTGTTACTGAAAAGTGGTAGCTATTATTAATGAAAAGTGGTAATTTTGTTATGAAAAGTGATAATTTTTTTTTTTTGACGGTTATGAAAAGTGATAATTATTATTAGTGAAAAGTGGAAATATTAATTAATTAAAACGGGTATATTTAATTATAAATTGTACAGTTAAAATTATTATTAAAATTGAAAAAATGTTATTCTTATTATTGAAAAGTGGTAGATATTTGAACTGAAAAGTGTAATTCTTATTATTGAAAAGTGGTAGATATTTTAACTGAAAAATGTAGTTTTTATTATTGAAAGTGGTAGATATTTGAACTGAAAAGTGTAATTCTTATTATTGAAAAGTGGTAGATATTTTAACTTAAAAATGTAATTTTTATTATTGAAAAGTGATAAATATTTTAAATGAAAAGTGTAATTCTTATTATTGAAAAGTGGAAATTTTGTTACTGAAAAGTGGTAGATATTTTAACTGAAAAATGTAATTTTTATTATTGAAAAGTGGTAGATATTTTAACTGAAAAGTGTAATTCTTATTATTGAAAAGTGGTAACTATTATTATTGAAAAGTGGAAATCTTATTATTGAAAAGTGGTAAGTGGAAATTTTGTTATGAAAAGTGATAATTATTATTAGTGAAAAGTGGAAATTTTATTAATGAAAAGTAGAGACTATTATTATTAAAAAGTGGAAATGAGTAACGAAAAAAAAAACTAAAAAAAAAACGAAAAAAAATGAAAAAAAAACAGAAAAATAAACAAATTTGAAAAAAAAAAAGAAAAAAAATCGAAAAAAAAAACAGAAAAAAAAAAAGAAAAAAAATCGAAAAAAAAAACAGAAAAAAAAAACGAAAAAAAACACAAAAAAAAAAAAGGAAAAAAAAACAGAAAAAAAAAAAAACAAGTTTGAAAGGATTTGAACCTGTGACCTCAAGCTTTCAAAAAGGTATCTATAACCACTAGAACATTCATTACTTAATTATTTATGTTTATCTTTATAAATAGATATAGGATTAGTCTGTGCATTAGTGTGCACGTGCACGCTGTGCACATGAGACCAACTCTAATTGCATATACTTAAATATGTTAAATATGTGCATAGGGCTGAAAACGAGCTCAAACAAACCAAACACTACTATGTACAAGCTCGGCTCGAATTTCAAGGTTTTGAAACTCGGCTCGGCTCGAGCTGAAGCGACCCAAAATTTTAGTGTTTGAATTCGGCTCGAATGAAGGTCAGCTTGTTCACAAGCTGCTCGGCTCGGCTCGAAAGTGACACAACAGTCAACTAAAACCTTTAGGCTGCAGTCCTATTTTCTGCAATGGCTGTCCTTTTTGCTCATATTTTCTGCAATGTTGCTATCCTTTTTTATGCAATGTTGCTGTCAAAGGTACAACCTGCAGTCTTTTTTATTATAAAAATGTTGCTGTCAAAGGAGCAGCCTGCAATCCTAAATTCCTAATCGTGGCACATGATACAATACTTATACAGTACATGATAATTAAATCTAAGCATAATTTGGTAATCAAATAAGTAAACAACTCCAATATTTGGCTTGAGAAACAATGAACAAATCTGATAATTAAACAAGTACAAAAATTCATTAATAAAATAGAAAGAGTCTCATTACAGCAAAGAAAAAACTGCATAATCTAATAAATGGCTTAATATATGATATGAGGTTTGTTAAACACATCCATAGTCAAAAGTCTTTGCTGCTTAGTAGAGGCAAGACGGACTGAACAACTCTCTAAGTGTCGATGGAATTGAGTGGTTGAACCTTGAGAATTGATAGAAATTAGTGTACCACAATATTTACACTTTGCTTTTTCCTTACCATCATTCATGGTAATAATTGTGAATTCCAACCAAACTTTTGATTTCCTTTTCCGTTCTTTCTTATTTGGATCAACAACATCAGTTTCTTTGTTCCCTTGAATTTGAACATTTGTAGTGGCTTCTTTTGTCATGTCTTCAATAACTATTGATTCTTTTTGCTTGTTGAGAGAAGAATCCATTTTTGGGATCAATTCACCACTGTAAACAAATCTTAAATAATTCATTATGGTAGAACATGTAAAAAATAAAATGAAAAGATGGAGCAAGTAAATAAAATGAATGGATAAAACAAACAGATGTAACCAAATGAAAGTTTCTTCTTATTTTATTATATATACAGTACTGCATTATTTCACAAATGGAACATGTATAATCAAACCTTGTTATGAATCAATGAATTTAACACGGTAACAGTAGTATTACAGTAGCAACTAGCAAAAGATATAATCATATAGAGTAAAATAGATGAAGAAATTATCCTAGGAATATTATCAAACACCTGGTGTGCATTACCTAAATGAAAGAAACTTGAAAAATATTGATGGACAGATTCAAACTCACTCAAAGAAATACGATGTGAAGTAGATGAGATTCAGATAGCTAGATTTTGTAAGTGCAGTGTGCAGTGTGCTCAGTAAAACAATCAACCCCAAATTTATAGCAACAATGCGTCTTTTGGTTTCCAATTTCCATTATTCCATATGAACTTTCCACTTTCCAATCTAAATATTAATTGAAGACGGTTTGATTCTCCAAATCCTTTAAATGCACCATTAAAACAAATGAAACTTAGGAAAATGAAACAACTCACGAGCTTGACGAATCGAACAACGGGTTGTCCGAGCTCGGCTCGAATTTTCTACCGAACACAAAATGGTGTTCAAGCTCGGTTCAAAATGAAGGCGAACGATCTCAAACGAGTCACCGACGAGCCGAGCCCGAGCCGAACGGCGAGCTGCTCGAATTGATTTACAGCCCTATATGTGCATGTGTTATTTTAGCTATGGAAATTGTAAAATATAGTCATAAATATATTTGGTAATATCTTTGCATATAAAAAATTGTTGCATATTCTCAGTGACATGCAAAAATATGTTGCATATTTTCAGTAACATGCAAAAATATGTTGCATATAACTTAAAATACTTCATAATATGCAATAGAATAATATATCTGTAATAAGATGGTCTAAAATATTAATCTTATTTAAAAAATATTCAGAATATGCATTATACATACAAATATATGCAAAAAATCGACTATATTAGGCTCTTTCTTGAACCTCCCGGCCTTTCTACGTTGAATTGTCTCCCGGCTTCGTTTATGTCTTCGGGCCACATCGAAGACAGAATGACATCCATCTCCTTCGATTCGTGATCTGTCAATACTTCACATCCCATTTTCTTATCTTTATAAGATTAATCCCTTATAATTTACTATCAACTATACAATTTAATTTATCTAAATACAATTAGTAACAGGAAATTTTTTATCCCATGATTTATGTACAAGATATTTACCAACAACACACTATACAGAATCGTAAATAAACTCAGACACGAAAAGGTAAAACTTATTTCGACTAACGAGCCGAACATCAATTAATTTTTTTACTAACCTCGATAGTGGAAGATAATGGATGAAACTTATTGTAATATATGCTATATATTAAAGTATATTTCATTATTACCATGCTATAAGAAAACAAATAATATGGGGATGAAGAAAATCTGAAATCATTGAACCACCACAAACCCGGCCAGATTTTGTGGAAAGATAAAAAATCTACAACTTCATTAATTGGCCCACTGATTTTCACCCTATAATTTCAAAAGTTTTAATCATTAAACATGTTAACATATAAATCAAATATCAAATTACTGAATCAAGGGATTTTAATATCAGATAATTAAGTGCGGGTGTAAAAAATAACACCAATTTCAAGATTTGAAATAATCATCTATCGAAAAATTGGGATGTAGAGAAAGTAGGAAACAATAATCATCGGCCGAAAAATGAGTTGAACGCAGGAGGAGGAAGAGACGCATGAATGCGATTTCAATTTTAAAACACAGAATTACATACCTTGAACAGATCGACGACGTCGTATTCGAGTAGATCTGGCTGAACCTTGGATATAATTACATAGCTTGTTGATGCAACAATGGCGGATCGTGACGGATCTTGCCGAACCTTGGAAATAAGAAAATTGAAAAAATACACAAAATTGTTTACTCAATTCATCAAAAAATCGATGGAACCAGAATTATTTACAACAAGGGACGCACCCCAATTAATTTTTACAGAAGCCCTAATCTGATAATTGCAATCAAACCTTTTCTTGTTTGCCCTTTTAAAACAATAAATCAAACACTCTACCAGCAATTATCGTTTATAACAAACTCGAAGTAATCAAAATACAGAAATAGATACATGAAATTAGAAGCTTAATTACCTCTTTCATCTCTTCTTCTTTAGTGCCGTCCTTCACCCAATCGATTCAACGGGGCGGCGGCGGTGGTGGTATTACTATTTTTGATTCACAAGTTTTCTACTAGCAATCGATCTTTTTTCAAACTAATTTCAATTTGTTGCTACAATCAATTAAATTGAAATTTAGAAACAGAGCGACTAGAAACATAGATTTGGCAACGAATCGCAAAAAATAAAGTAACTTGCAATTGATTCAACTGAAGAAATTACGGCGGTTGCTACACTGTAACAGGGTGGTGTCGGGACTGGTTGCGCTGTCGTGTGCTTGAGGTGTAGGGTTTTGAATCTGAAGGGAGATGAGTTTTAAAATGAGAAATGATATGATAGAGATTGAAACAGATTATAATATGAGAGTATATTATTGAATTTAATTGTTGATTTAATAAAGAAAGGGCATATTAGAAATTTTGTAACTGATTTTGGTCTTAATTGTTTTGTTAAAATTTTTTGTCTCATTTTATTTTTGGGTCTTAGATATTGTCTCATATTATAAATAAACTCTAAATACACTTATATGTTACTGTATGTGACAATATGTGTTACTATAAAGACAAGTAACACATAATTTACTTTTAAGTAACACATATTTGTCTTTAAAGTAACACATGTAACGTATTAAAAATTGTGCTACTATATAAACACAAGCGTATTATTTTATAGAGAAAGATGTGTGTTAATTACTGTATGAATAAAATGTCATTACTGCGTGAATGAAATACTCAATTCATCCCCAAAACAAAAAATATAGGTTTAGATCCACATATCTTGAATAGTTCATCCTTAAAATTACAAAATACATGACAATCATTCGTTAATTAAAACAGATATACATATGGTTTTATCTTATTCAATTCTTAGTTTTATGTTTTTGTATTTTTTAGTAAAATAAAAAACGTTAAACATATGTCAAATGCTAGTTTATGCATTAGAAAGATGGTTCTTCTGACTTATAAAATAGGGGGTGAACTCATAAAATAGGGGGTGAACTCATAAAATAGGGGGTAAATAACCATGACCATCCAAATAAAAATAAAGAGTTGGTCAGGTCTATTTTTTTTTTTTTTGAAAAAAATTAGAGTGGGGAGGAGTGAACTCATAAAATGGATGGATGGTAGGTGAGACGCAAATAGATTGGTTATGGTGAGTCAGATCCAGATAGTTATTTGAATATATTCAAAAGAATACTAATATACAATATTTTATAAATTTTTTTGTCAAATTAAGTAACTAGTTCGTCTGTGTATAAATTTTCCGTCTATAAGTTTCTCATACTTTTTTTTTTTTTTTAAATATTTTTAATTTCTACATTTCGCTTTATACCGAGGATGGAGTAATTAACAAAAACAAAGACGGATGTTTTCATTTCTCACGTCAATTCCCTCAATCCCTCACACTTTCAAAATTTCACTTTTCCACACATTCCCAATTTGCACCAATTTTTCCTCCAAGTATCCCTAAATTGGAAATCCCTCCATTAATTCCAAACAATAATTCATTGATACAAAAAAAAAAATTAATTCTTGAAACAAATTTCTTCCGTCACTTCCCTCCAAAAATCCAAACTGCATATAGATCTCCAGGCTCCAGCAATGGTGATCCCAATACTCTTGAGGCATGTTTGCTTCATGGGTTGGGATAAGATGAGTTAAGATGTGGGGAGGCTAGATAAACCTAGGGGGAGAGGCTAGATAAACTCAAGGGGAGACTAGATTGTCTAAACTCATGGAATCTAGTTTATAAAATCCGGGTCAAATTATAAACCCGAGTCAAGGTGTTTAAAGTTATGAGAAACCAAACATGGAAGAAGGTGGGTCTACCTATCAAACCCATCACTAAACCCCCCTAAACCCATTAAGAAAACATGCCCTCGGTAATATATACAGTATATCATCAATGAATGGTTTCAGTGTTAGAGAGAATGGCAACAATTAAAGAGAAACATTCCACCGACCCAGTGGCAGATCTAATTAAGCTGTACCCCCAAATGAAAAAAATATGCCTAATTAATATCTAGTATGCTAGGTTATATAACTTGTGTTAATTTGTTTTTCATTGCATTTAGTTTACTTTAGGCCCTATTTTTACTATTGGGCTTATTCTCTATCTTAGAGATGATGTTTCTTAGCATATTTACTTTAACTTTTTTTTTTTAATTTTATTTTATGTCAGAGTACTACTTATTTGTCATTTTATAAATATAAAAGAAGTTATATTTATAATTTATTCAATACTTTCAATTTTATTATTCTCACTTTTTTTTATTGATTGTCCAATTTCATTATTCACATTCTCCTTTCGAAAATAATATTATTCATACTATTTTATTTCTACTAAACACCATTTATTTATTCAGAATGTCTTCATTATCTTTATTTCTAAACAATAGATCTCAAACCCAACTTATCTATTATATTATATATATATATATATAGGCAAATACTTATATGTATCAGTTAAATACATGTAACTTGATCCAATTTTCTATTTACCCTCCTTGTTTTTAATAAATTCACACTCAATTCTTTTAAGCACTTATATGTACAAGTTACATACATGTAACTAAATCCAATTTTTTACATGTGTTATTAGTTATTTACCCTCTTTTTTATTAACTTCACCCCAATATTTTTTAAAAGAAAAATACATGTAAAAAACTATATTACCATTTTATCAATTAAATTAAAATACAACTCCTTAAAATTATAATTATACATCGACTATCGAGTCACCAATGAATCACCACGAAATCAAATATTATTCTATTTTTTTAACTTTCAAAAAATAAATATAAAAAAAAACAACGAATATAAAAAATATATATTGGAAAAAAATATGAAATAAAAATTTCAGTTTTTTATTTTTTATTTTTAAAATGACCCAAATTTAGTAAAAAAATACAAAAAAAATTGGAAAAAAAAAACTAAACTAAAAAAGTTTAATTTTTTTTTTTTCTAATTTGGGTATAAATGTATGAATATGACATGCTAACTATCTAGCTTTAATCTGATTTCTAATAACTAAGATTATTTTGTTATGTTTTCATTATTTCTACAATGATATCTGGTTTGTTATAAGTTTTTTGAAGTTGTAGTTTATTTTTTAAGACTAATTAATAACATAATCTAATTGAAAAATAAAATTTATATTTAGAAACTTAAATGAGTGGAGAATTAGGGAAGAAACCTGCATAATATTGCATTAGCTTTATTATTTTCTTTTGTGGTCATCGCATATGATATATTACTAGTTAATATATTGTATAGTATTGGAGATTAATGTGGGTATACAAATATTATTTAATATATGAACTTATACAATATGTGAATTAATACTATACTACAGTATATTTGAATTAGTACCATCGAGTATGTGAACTAATATTATACAATATGTGAACTAATATTATACTATATTTGAACTAGTACCATAAAGTATGTGCACTCGAAACTCGAAAACATTAGAACTTGTACAAATATAAACTAATATTATACTGTATATGAACTAATAATATACCATAATATTTATGAACTGTTATCATAACACTTATAAAGTACTCCCTCCGTCCCAGGATTGTTTGCACCAAAAATGGGGCACGCAAACTAAGAAAAAGGTGTAATGAGTGGAGAGTTGAAGGGTAATTTTGTAAACTTTTATGAATAAAGTAAAGTGAATGATTGGATTGAGGGTAAAAGTAATGGCATTTTGTGTAAATATGTGAATATTGTGAGGGTGGGGTTTATGAAAAAGTTTCCTTTTTGGGTAGTGCAAACAATTGTGGGACGGACGAATAAGGAAAGAGTGCAAACAATTGTGGGACAGAGGGAGTAAAAATTATATTCATAAAAAACTAAAATAAAGTGATTAAAAAATGAAAGTTCGAATAAAAATAATAATTAAAAAATGTAAAACAAAGTAAAATTTGTAAGGAGTGAAGTAATATCAGATTTCTTAGACATAGATGGATGGCATTTTGAGGCTAATTTTGTAGGAAAGTTCCCAGATATTGTGGCGGACATCGCTGACATGGTGTGCGCCTTAGGTGATGACTACAGAGTGTGGCCACTTTCAACTCAAGGGTTCTTGACGGCATAAATTGCTTATGAGCAACTTCAGCCTCATTTTCTGGAGGTCAGCTGGGGTAAATGGATATGGGCAGCATTCATTCCCCCCGTCGATCAACTGTCATATGGAGAGCAATTCACGGGCGACTCCCATCCTGGGACAGATTGCGATTAATGGGCATCACAGGGCCAAGCGTGTGTATGCTATGCCGTTCGGAGGAAGAGAACCTCGACCATCTGTTCGGCTATTGTGAGGTATTTTCATACGTTGCTAGCAAAATTCTGGAGGTGTTTCATATACAGTTGAGACTCAATGAAGGATTTCTTCCATGAGTAATTCAAGCAATGGAGATTAAGTCCAGTCCACAAGTATCGGCCCTATGGAGACTAGCGTGGGGTTACACTAATTTGGCAAATATGGATGTGCAGAAATGAAGCCTGTTGGGATATGAATCCTAGACAAGTTCTAAATGATGAAAAGATGAGATGAAGTTTTGATAAGCCAAAAATAGTTTGAATATTTTCTAAGTGTTGACTAATCTAGTCTAGTTGAGTTGAAGTCATCTTGAACAGATCAGTAGAGTTCACATGAAGAGAAATGTGTTTATATTTAAAAGATAAGTACGATGTATAAGTACTTCATATCTGTTCGTATATGTTTACATTGATTAGTTTGTTTTTGAGCTATAATTGTTGTATAGAGCTCATGATATTTCTATGTAATAGATAGATTTGTTGTATAGATTTATAAGTTGACTAAGCTTGTATTATAAAAGCTTAAATTAATGTAATAGTCTTGTTAGATTAGATGATAGGACTAGATTAGTTCTATTAGAAGTCTACTGCACAAGAAGAGAAGACCAGTCTACTACTCAAGACAGGTGGACTACAAGACAAGTGCATCTACTAGACTACACAAGACAAGTTAACATGAAGTTAGTTACAAATACGCGTGAAAGATAAGGATGGAGAAGTTAGTTATGGAATAACTAATTCGTAACAAGAAACGCGTGTATGGATAAGAAGATTCAGTTGAAATCAGTTATCAAGAAAGGTTGGTTACAACTACCTGAGTTCTTGAAGTTCGAAGTCTATAAATACTTAAAGGAGTTTATCATTTGAAGACTACTAATTACTGAGATACTGATACAACTACTGAAATATTGATACTGCAAGCATTATTGAAGATTCAAGTGAAGAAATTTCTCTCAGAGATTGAAGTTCAGAAAGTGAAGCTACACAAGTCAAGTGAAGATCAAAGAAGGCTACTACTGAACGAAGAGAAGTTTTATTTTCTTTTGTTGTTTCAAGTTGCTAGATACTTGTAAATCGCTAGTAAGATCGAAGAGGCACTTGGTAGTGTTATCGAGAAGATCTAAGTCTTATTTCTTGGGACTTAAAGCCACAAGAACATATTACTCCATTGGACGAGTTAATAAGAATTTCACAACTGGGTTTGTGAGAGTGGATGTAGACAAGTTGTCGAACCACTATAAATCTCGTGTTTGATTTACTTTACTGTTTTGATTGTTTAAATTGCTTAATTGTTTTAACTACTTAACTGAACTTGACTAGTTGAGTATAGAACAGAGTTCTCGAATATAAGTTGAGTATAATCTTGAATTGGGCTCATTGTTAATTTCGTATTCCGCATATTGTACTTTGATATTTCGAAAGATTTTTGAAAAGTCTATTCACCCCCCTCTAGACATTTTCACTAGCTTACTCGTTATTAACTCAACTTGGGACCAACAAGTGGTATCAGAGCAGTAGTTTACGAACTGCTGTTTCCTGATAACCAACACAAGACTTGGGTGAAATTCTTGGTCCAAGATCATATTTGCCTTCGTATCCTTGATCAATATACTTGATATATTTGTTTCTTGTTCCCTGTTCTTGACATATCTGTTATTCTTGATCATAACTCTACTTAGCACTTATTTCTCGAAATCATGTCTCTTGAGATCAGCGCTAACAAGTTACCTAAGTTCCAGGTTCAAGACTATGACTATTGGAAGCTAAGGATGGAAGCCATCTTCAGTTCCACTCACGACTTAATGATCTCCGTCGTCACTGAAGGTCCAATTGTGACCATGATCCCCAATACTGCTGCCCTGGACACAAATCAACCCGTGGGTACACTCGTCAAGAAACCAAGGTCAGAACTAACCTCAGAAGAAATGAGACAGAATAATTTGGATAGCTTGGCCAAGAATTACATCTTACACACTCTTCCTAATGAGTATCTGGGAAAAGTGTTAAAATGTAAAACTGCCAAAGAAATGTGGGATCGCTTAGCTATCATTTGTGAAGGGACATCCCTAATCAAAGAAAGCAAGCTTTCCACTGCAGTCCAAAGATTCGAATCATTTCATATGAAAGCTGGTGAAACAATAGACCAGTTGGATACTCGTTTTACTAAAATCATGAATGACTTGGAAGTCCTTGGTAAATCTTATACTCCACGTGAAATCAATCTTAGGATTCTCAAAAGCCTTGATAGTCGATGGAAAATGGTAAAAATGCTTGTTAAGAATACCCAAGATATAGACGTATGGACAGCAGAAACCATGTTTCAAACTCTAAAGGCCCATGAGTTTGATCTAGACGAAGATGAACCCATAGTAGGTAGTGACAGAGAACATGCTGTATCTAAGAACGTTGCTTTTAAGGCTAGTTCGTCTAAGATAGACAGGTCTAAGACTAAGACTAGGTCTGCCTCTGTGAAAGACGAGTTAGATACTGATCTTAGTCTGAAGGATCAGGTAAGCCTCATGGTTAGAAAGTTTGATAGGCTGAATAAACGTTTCAGAAGATATAAGAAGTTCTATAGAGAGCATAGAGGGTCTGCTTCTAAGAACTCGTCTGAGACCAGACGAGACCGAAACTCGTCCGAAAGGAGAGACGAAGTCTCGAAAGGTAACAAACAAGATAGAGAGTCTGATGGTAGGAAGATTACTTGTTCTGATAGACGTGATAAATGAAGGAACAACTCTCCTATTAAAAAGGCTACTAATGATATCTTGTGCTATAACTGTGAGAAGCCAGGTCACTACATATATGAATGTCCAGACCTGAGTACCGATGATCGAGAAGAACGCAAAGCACGAAGGGAAAGAAGATACAACCGTGGTAAGAAGGCAATGATGGCCAATGATGACTCTGACTCTGACTCAGACGAGTTGCCATCATCCTCATCTAGCTACCCGTCTGAACCAGATCACGATGAAGCTTTCATAGTAGATGATGGTCTATGCTTCATGGCTAAAATCGACCAAGAGGTATCATCTGCTACATCCTTTCAATCTTGTGATGAATCAGAAACTGATGAAAGTGATACTGCCAGTAGCCAAGTAGGGAGCAGTCTTCAGCACTCCACTAGTGCAGTTGAAGACGACCTCCTACTTGCCAACAAGGCATTCATTGAAGTCAGTGACGAAAACATCATCTTAAGACAAGAAATCATTGATCTTAAGGAAGCCCAGTCTAAAGTAGATCCTAATATAACAGTCCTAAATGAACGCTTGCAAGAAGAGTTGAGTCAACTCAAAGACAAGTGTGCATTAACAGACAAGTTGTATCAAGACCTACTTAAGACACATGCTACTGAGAAACATGAATTCAATGTTTTACAAAGCAAGTTCAAAAAACTTGAAGAACGTAATAAGTTCTTAGAAACCGAGGTTGTCACTTTAGACCTTAAACTTACTGACCTGGTTAACTCATCTAAGGTTAACCTTGAATTGTCAGATAGGTATAGGGCTCCTGCTGACAAGACAGGCATAGGTGCTGAGACACCCAGCTCGTCTACTCAAGTTCCTAAGAACCCTACTATTTTCATCTCAAGTTCTTTGACTAATGATAAAGGAAAAGAACCAATGATATACGATATTGACACTCCATCTAAAGGTACTGTACCAAAACAAGCTCGAGTTAACATTCCAATTACCAAAGGAGGTAAAAAGAAAGTTAACAACAAGCCTGTTTCGTTTAAAACAAGTCAACAAAGGACTAGGAATCGTGGACGACCAAACCAGGTCAGATACGAGGATTGGTATCCCGAGGAGACTAGTACTAGACAAGTACAGACTAGACGACAAGAGTCTAGACCTCCTTTCATAAGGCAGTCTCAACTCTACTCGTCTAGACCTAGACAGGAAGGTCCAAAATATCGTACACAAGCTGTTCTATATCCTCCACCTTTGTCATATGATATCAAAGGAGAAGAAAGACCTAAACATGTCTATAAACCGTATGGACCTAATGCATACAAACCTTACTCTGACTATCATAGACAAGTGCCTGCTCAAGTAGAGATTAAGTCAAAAGGCTATCTCCAAAGAGTAGACCCGAACTCAACTGATAGGCCAGATAAGGACAACAAGGTCTTATTTTGCAACAAATATGGTCGAAAGCTTAAAAGATCAAACTTGTTCAGGACTCCAATGTACATTTGGATTCCATTGAACTCGACTAACCCCCAAGGACCCCAATAAACAAGGAGGGTACCTAAATTATGTAATATCATCTATTGCAGGGTCGACTCGATCTATACAAGAAGGGTGGCTCAACAGGAGAAACTTGGTACATAGACAGTGGCTGTTCGCACCACATGACTGGTACCAAGACTCTCTTATCAAGCTACCATGAGCAAGAAGGACCAAAAGTGATATTTGGTGATAGCTCCACTGCTGCTACCAAAGGATTTGGTTACATTCGGAATGGAGACATAGAGATTCAAGATGTTTCTTATGTTGAAGGCCTGAAATACAATTTACTCTCTGTTTCACAATTTTGTGATCGTGGATACAAGGTGCAGTTCAAGAGTCAGAAATGTGAAATCATTGACAAGAAAACACACACAGTCTTACTGGTCGGCATTAGACAAGGAAGTGTGTACATAGTAAACTGGAACAGTTGTCCGAGGGATACCTGTCTACTTACTAAGAATCCTAAAGAACTTGGCTGGCTCTGGCATAGACGCCTTTTTCATCTAAACTTTAAGGTTCTTAATAAGATAGCCAGAGACTACCTTGTGGAAGGTATTCCCAATGAAGTCTACTATAAGTCACATGTATGCACGTCCTGTCAAAAAGGTAAACAGGTAAAGGGTTCTTTTAAATCTATTCCATCCCTCTCAACCAGTAGAGTTCTTGAACTTCTACATATGGACTTACATGGCCCAATAACTCCTCCAACTTTGAACGGTAGAAGGTACACACTTGTTGTGGTAGATGACTATTATAAGTTCACTTGGGTAGTCTTCTTACACAAGAAGAGTGATACACAAACACTTTTGCCTGATCTGTTGAAGAAGTTACAGGTTGAGAAGAATCAGTCAATTGTCAAGATCCGTAGTGACAAGGGTACTGAATTCATTAACTGCTATATTAAAGAATTTTGTTCTAAGCGTGGCATCCAGCACCTTACTAGTGCAGCAAGGACACCACAACAAAATGGAGTAGCAGAGCGAAGGAACAGAACTCTTAAGGAGGCCTGCAGGACCATGCTGACAGAGTATAATACGCCTCAGAAGTTTTGGGCAGAAGCCATCAATACTGCATGCCACTCACAAAATAGAAGTGCTATCAATAAAGCACTAGGTAAGACGCCCTATGAGGTATGGAAAGGTAGAAAACCCAGAGTTTCATATTTTCATATATTTGGATGTAAGTGTTTCATCCATAACAATGGGAAAAGCAAGTTGAATGCATTTGATGCTAAAGCAGACGAGGGGATATTCTTAGGATACTCCTCGACTAGCAAAGCATTTAGAGTATTCAACTACTCAACCCTTTGTGTGGAAGAAACACCACATGTGGTTTTCGAAGAATCTCAACAGGACTCGTCTACCAACAAGATCAGTGAGAAAGTTACTGAGCTGACTATCGAATCTGACAAAGACTCAGAGGTATATGAATCCGTTCAAGCATACAATCCATTCATGAAAGCCCTCGAAACCGATGACAAGGAAAGGGTAAGTGCTCAAGATAAGTCTACTAGACCAGTTGACATGCCTAAACTAGTCGACTCGTCTACTCCTATTAAATCTTCTGATGATAATGATGTTGACATGCATGATGCTGTACATGATATAGATGATGGTACTATTGTTAAGAATAGAAATACATGGAAATCAGCACACAATACTGAAAATATTATTGGTGACTCTACTGTTGGTGTGAAGACTAGACGACAACTCTTTGAGTCACAAGAACAATCTAGTCCATCTCTGTTTTGCTGGTGTTGTTTCCTCTCATCTATCGAGCCTAAAACCATTAAAGAGGCTTTAGCTGATAGTAATTGGATCATCGCTATGCAAGACGAGTTGAATCAGTTTGTTCGAAATGACGTCTGGGAACTTGTCGATAGACCGAAACATCATAATGTAGTTGGCACTCGATGGATTTTCAAGAATAAGAAAGATGAGAATGATGTAGTTGTTCGTAATAAGGCTAGACTAGTTGCCCAAGGCTATTCACAAGCTGAAGGCATAGATTATGATGAAACATATGCTCCTGTTGCTTGACTAGAAGCCATTAGATTGTTTCTTGCATATGCTGCTTACATGAAATTTACTGTATATCAAATGGATGTTAAAAGTGCATTTCTTAACGGTATTCTTGCGGAAGAAGTGTATGTTGAACAACCCCCAGGTTTCGAAGTCAAAGGTAACCAGGTATACAAATTAAAGAAGGCCTTATATGGATTAAAGCAAGCTCCAAGAGCCTGGTATGATACTCTTTCTCAATTTCTATTAGAAAATGGTTTTACTAAGGGCAAGGTAGACAGAACCTTGTTTAGAAGACAAGAAGGGAAAGACATTTTACTCGTCCAAATTTACGTAGATGACATCATTTTTGGTTCACCTAACAAAGAGCTGAGTGAAAGTTTCTCAACACTCATGCAAAGTAAATTTGAGATGTCTATGATGGGTGAAATGAATTACTTTCTTGGACTTCAAGTAAAACAGACCCCTGAAGGGATTTTCATAAATCAAGCAAAGTATACTAGAAATCTTCTAGACAAGTATGGTATTAAGACATGCAAGTCTGCTGGCATACCTATGCTACCTACATACAGAATGGACCCAGACGAACAAGGTAAGTGTACTGATCAAACATATTATCGTGGTCTAATTGGCTCATTACTGTACTTGACTGCTAGTAGACCTGATATTGCATTCTTTGTTGGTGTATGTGCTCGTTTTCAAGCTAATCCAAAAGAGAGTCACATGGAAACCACTAAAAGGATATTGAAATATTTGAAAGGAACCATCAATCGTGGTATATGGTATCCTTCAAATGATGATTTATCTCTAAGTGGCTACTCTGATTCTGATTTTGGTGGCTGTAGAATAGATAGGAAATCTACATCTGGCTCTTGTCAATTCTTAGGCACAAAACTCATTTCATGGTTTTCGAAAAAGCAGACAAGTGTTGCTACCTCTACTACTGAAGCCGAGTACATGGCTGCTGGTAGTTGTTGTAGTCAATTATTATGGCTTATTCAACAGATTAGAGATTATAATATTTGTGAATCAAATGTTCCTATTTTCTGTGATAGTAATAGTGCAATTGCCATTACACAAAATCCTGTATTACACACACGTTGTAAGCATGTTGATGTGAAACATCATTTCATACGAGATCATGTAGAAAAGAAGGATATTCGCATGGAAAAGATTCACACTGATTTTCAAAGAGCTGATATTTTCACAAAACCATTAGCTGAGGCACGATTTCGTGAGTTATGCATTAGTTTAGGGCTAATTGATTTAGACCCTACTTGCCTATAGCTGTGTACTAACCAGACAGGTACATCAAACGAAATATGGAGACAAGATCACTAGACTAGAGCACTCGACTACTCACGCAACAGACAGGTATACAAGGCTAGAATAGATGACCAGACAACCCGATGAGGAAGCTGGTAAAGCTGAGGGTAATACTAAGGGAATAAACATTTAAGGGGGAATCTATGATTTCAAATATCCTTATGTTGACTCTTATGTTAGTCAATAGTCATCTTGTTCGAAACCTTGATCATTGCTTTAGATTGATATTCATCTTAATTATTGTTACTCTACTTGTACCATCGATTACACGTTGAATATGATAAGATAGGTACATGAAGTCGTTCGATGTTCAGAATAGACATGCACAGACGAAGGGGGAACTCGTCTTGTGTACTTAAGCCAACTCGTCTGGTGAAGCTTGAGTCTACTCGTCTGTTCTGGATGGACTCGAACAGACAAGCTAAGTGTTCTTTTGATTCTACAATGCTAAGTGTTTAATCAAAACGGATTAAGGATATTATAGTAATTAGGTATTGATAGAATTTGAAAACCCTTGAATTAGATTTATACACTCTTATTTGATGTGGTGTATACATCCAGTTCTCACTCATCTACACTAGGACAGATGAGTTCACTCCTCTATTCTAACTAAGAAGGGGCGGATTTCAAAGTTTACAATATCAAAATACATAATACTCTCGGTTCCGTAACCGAATGCCAAAGGTCTTAACCGTCTTGATCAAAACCCAAATTCTCACACGACTTGGTCACAACTTTTCTAACTCCCTTTCTCGCAAGAAGATTTTCCTCTCCCTATTCTCAAGCAATCTATTTACTGATCTTTTTGAGATGTCTATTCGATCTATCTTCGATCTAAGAACCAACATGCAGGTCACATTCGACCTAGGCCGGTACATCTCCGATAACAAAGTGAATGTTGAACCATCTGTGTTCTTCAAAGGCAATCACTCAGATGACAATGCCGAGATTCTGACTAAATGCACTCGATGTGGGCTCAAACCTTATCTAGAATCATTTCCTCAAGTGGTCTTGGAGGAGGAGGTGCTAGAGTTCTATGCCAACGTCATCAGACAAGGCGATATTCTTGAGTCTTTCATTGGTGAAGATCGTGTGCAAATCACTCGAGAAGCGATGTTCAACCATCTGAAGCTGCCCACCGGAACAATTGACGTTGATAATTATGCTCTTGGGCAAGAAATTCGATACTTGAGCATTTTCTGTGGCAAGAAGCTGAAGCAGAAACCAGATGGCAAGTATGCTCCAGTCAAGAAGGCGGACCTTCTTAAAAAATATCGCACATTATTGGATATTGCCAGCAAAATTCTGTTAAGTTCGACGGGTTCTCATGACTTTGTGACCTTTATGAAGGCAAGGGTTATGGCTGTAATTTTTGATGGTATCACTGAATGTAATTGGTTCAAGCTAATTGCAGATCGAATCATGTATTTTGAGCGCAGTGTTCTAGTAGATGACAATACTCGGAATTGGGTGGTGTCTACTGCCGTTGGATATGGTAATAAGTTAAGTATCCTACTCCCTCTCCTAATGCCAAACAAGACGGAATGGAGTAAAGGAAAGCCATTCCATCCTTTGAAATTTTACTTGAAAAAGGGGGCAGTGAGGAAACAAGTTGCTGCTAGGCCAGCTGCACCTAGGCAAGCCAGAATTGACCCCATGGAAGCTTTGCCTTATGCTGGTGCGTCTGGTTCTTCAGAAGATGAGTCCGCTGAAGACAAGTCAATGGAAGCTGCTCAAGACTCATCTAGTGCAGAAGACTCTGAGAAGACTTAGTCGGAAGAGGAGAAAGAGCCAAGTTCTCAAATTCCCGAGTTATATACGCTAGTGAGAGTTGGAACTCATCCTTCTCCAGAAGAGTCAAGTTCGAAGGTTAGTACTTCCTCTCCAGATGTTTCTATTCCCGTCATTCCCTCTTCTGTTCGAACCAAGGCAAGATCACACCGATCTAGGCCTAGACCTATTCCCTCAACCTCACAAGTGCTGCCAGCATATCCGCTGAGGGTCAGCCTACCCGAAAACACTCCCAAATTAGATACAACTGATACTCCGACAGTTGTCACACCGAACCAAGACACGTCAAAGCCCCAAGAAACCACAG
This sequence comes from Galeopsis tetrahit, assembly GCA_963675135.1. NCBI lineage: Eukaryota > Viridiplantae > Streptophyta > Magnoliopsida > Lamiales > Lamiaceae > Galeopsis > Galeopsis tetrahit. The sequence continues at coordinate 43,210,123 of OY776120.1, forward strand.
ACCAAAGTTTATCATTACCCTCAACAGAATATGTTGAACCCTTTATCTCATCTACTTCAGATCAGACGATAGTTGCCACTGCAACAACTGAGTTAGAGACCCCATCTACTCAGACCCCGACTGAAGCTAGATTCGAATCCTTGGTCTACTATCCCATGTGTCTAAGAGAGAAGCGAATCCGTTCGAAGATGAGCAAAAATTTGAAGAAGCAGCTCTCATCTGTCGAAGTCGACTACTCTTCGGAACAGTTTGAGAAACTGGTTAGAATATGCACTTGGGTGGCCTTGAAGAAGTCTGGTACAGACGATCTCTTCGAAGTCATCTTAGGGAAAGGTGGCATTTCTAATTTCATGGATTGGGAAATGGAGCAGAAGGAGAATAGTGGTGTTGGTGACCACTCAGAGCTTTTCCCAAATCATGCTATCACTGCTCTTGCCAAAAGATTACTTGGTATTTCTGACGACTTGATGAGTTCAGAATTCCAGTTTGATGTGGGTGTTCAGGTTCCAGACCTTGATATTGTGCAAGATATTGTGATGTTTGAAGCTGATCAAGCTGAGTTGATCCAGTCTACTGATCCAGTCATAGATTTAGACAATGTCTCAGATCAGTTGCGAGGCATTGTGTTCAAATTTCAGATGGACCATGCTGATAGTCTAAGGTCAGATTTCAAGTTTATTAATCGATATTCTGATTTTTTACTTCCCATTGAGTTATGTGGATACATGGAGAAGTTGCATGCCCTATTGAAGAAGGACGTGGCTACTGCTGAAAGGAAGGCTCGTGAAGCAAGGTTAGCTATTATTCCTTACTCTCCCCAACTTAATTTAAGAGCTATTGCTGGAAGTGTGCTTCCAAAAGTTGAACTAGTCGAAGACGAGGTCTTGCCTACTGCTTCAGAAGATCAGTTGGTGAAAGTTTTGACAACTCCAGTAGATGAAGTCATACTTGATGTTACTCATGTTGAGGTTGGACAGTCGTCTCAAGCTATCCCAGCCGCCTCAATAGATGAGTTGAAGGAAGAATTGAAGGCTGTCATCAAATCGTCAATTGATGATTTTCTTAAATCTGATGTCCAGAAGACTCTTATTGAACAAAACAGTGTCCTTGTGACGAGTTCAAAAGATATGATCGTGAATGCAGTCAATCAGATTGATGATGAATACAGACAACATATGTTTGAACAGCTTGAAGGATTTCTCCAAGATCAGGTTGAGTACTCAGAGAAGAGTTCAGTCGATTTTGCTCGCGTTCTAGCTACTGAATCCAGGAAGTTGGAAAGAGTCTATAGAGCGAGAATCGAAGTAGCTGATGTTCAGAGGAAAGAAGCCTATGATCAGTTAGCACAAGCAAGAGATATTATTCGTGCTATGACTGATGAAAATAAGAAGTTACGTCTGACTGCAACCCATTTTAAGAATGAGTTGAATTTATCTACTCAGAAGCTGGAGTTGGTGGCGACCAGACTTGATAAGATGAGTCAGGAAGGTTCTCATCAAAGGCAGATTGAAAAAGCTACAAACCTTATGAAGCAAGCTATGATGGAAGAAATGACTCGTTTCACTTCTCTTTTCTCTCTCAAGGCATCTGATTAAGCCAAAAAGGGGGAAGAGGCAAGTCGAGTTGAATTTGTTGCTGAAAGTGAGAAAGATAAGAAAGATACATCTAGTGCTGAACCAGAGGCTAAAGATGCTGCTGAAGCCATGCAAGATCTTAAGAGGCCTAAGAGAGGCAAAGGCAGGTTGGTTAAGACTGCTGAACTTGACCAAGCCAAGGCTGAAGCAGATGAGTTGAAGAAGAAGGAGAAGGGCAAGGCTATTGCATCTCCAGAAGCTGAAGTACAGACAAGAATAGTATCGAAAAGGAAGTCTATTCATATTGAAGAACCTACTCCTGAGTCAACTATTTTGAAGAAGCAAAAGATTGATGAGCCAAGTGATGAAGCTCATTATGCTAAGAAGAAGAAAATTGAGAAGCACATTGAAAGTTTGTTGAAGCAGAAGTCTGATGAAGATCAAATAGAAGACAAGCTCATTGACCACTTCATTGACAAAGAACATCGTCAAGAATGGATGAAAGTGAAAAGGCAGTGGGAACTAGATCACTGGATTATCAGGAAGTTTGGAGATTCTGATAACTCTGACGATCTCTATGCTATGTTTGATAAATTCATGGAAGGACAGCATAAGATGCTCTGGAATTTGATCATAAGGATCTCTGCTAGTGCGAATTTTAATATTCTTGTTCCTGGTTTTCCGAAATGGAAGTGTCCCATGACCAGTTCTGGAAAAAGGGCTGATGTTAACTAGATCAAGAAGTATGAAGATGAGCTACTGGACAACGAGAAGATTGAAGACGAAGAACATATCAAGGATATTCATACTAGACTACTAAATGCTTTCTGTGTTCCAGATTCAGAAAGAGGTAATTTTTCTGTATAAGTTTTGTTCTGTTTTTGTTATTTTTGAAAAATGTGTAATATCTACTGATTCATATTTGAATGAATGAAAAATTAAGTACTATTTGGTGTTAAAGACAAGATAACTACTTAACTAGTCTACTAATGAGAAAAGATTCAAGTAGTTTTGGCTTCATCAAAAAGGGGGAAATTGTTGGGATATGAATCCTAGACAAGTTCTAAATGATGAAAAGATGAGATGAAGTTTTGATAAGCCAAAAATAGTTTGAATATTTTCTAAGTGTTGACTAATCTAGTCTAGTTGAGTTGAAGTCATCTTGAACAGATCAGTAGAGTTCACATGAAGAGAAATGTGTTTATATTTAAAAGATAAGTACGATGTATAAGTACTTCATATCTGTTCGTATATGTTTACATTGATTAGTTTGTTTTTGAGCTATAATTGTTGTATAGAGCTCATGATATTTCTATGTAATAGATAGATTTGTTGTATAGATTTATAAGTTGACTAAGCTTGTATTATAAAAGCTTAAAGTAATGTAATAGTCTTGTTAGATTAGATAATAGGACTAGATTAGTTCTATTAGAAGTCTACTGCACAAGAAGAGAAGACCAGTCTACTACTCAAGACAGGTGGACTACAAGACAAGTGCATCTACTAGACTACACAAGACAAGTTAACATGAAGTTAGTTACAAATACGCGTGAAAGATAAGGATGGAGAAGTTAGTTATGGAATAACTAATTCGTAACAAGAAACGCGTGTATGGATAAGAAGATTCAGTTGAAATCAGTTATCAAGAAAGGTTGGTTACAACTACCTGAGTTCTTGAAGTTCGAAGTCTATAAATACTTAAAGGAGTTTATCATTTGAAGACTACTAATTACTGAGATACTGATACAACTACTGAAATATTGATACTGCAAGCATTATTGAAGATTCAAGTGAAGAAATTTCTCTCAGAGATTGAAGTTCAGAAAGTGAAGCTACACAAGTCAAGTGAAGATCAAAGAAGGCTACTACTGAACGAAGAGAAGTTTTATTTTCTTTTGTTGTTTCAAGTTGCTAGATACTTGTAAATCGCTAGTAAGATCGAAGAGGCACTTGATAGTGTTATCGAGAAGATCTAAGTCTTATTTCTTGGGACTTAAAGCCACAAGAACATATTACTCCATTGGACGAGTTAATAAGAATTTCACAACTGGGTTTGTGAGAGTGGATGTAGACAAGTTGTCGAACCACTATAAATCTCGTGTTTGATTTACTTTACTGTTTTGATTGTTTAAATTGCATAATTGTTTTAACTACTTAACTGAACTTGACTAGTTGAGTATAGAACAGAGTTCTCGAATATAAGTTGAGTATAATCTTGAATTGGGCTCATTGTTAATTTCGTATTCCGCATATTGTACTTTGATATTTCGAAAGATTTTTGAAAAGTCTATTCACCCCCCTCTAGACATTTTCACTAGCTTACTCGTTATTAACTCAACTTGGGACCAACAAAGCCACCTTTGACAATAAAGAAATCTCGGCAAGAGGGGTGTACACTTCGATCTGGGCGTTACTGCGCGAGTCAAACAATGAGAAAATGGGCAGCATGTTCAACTCGCCGGTAGACTTGGTGTGCTGTCGCCGGCACCCAAAAATAAATACCTTAAATACCCACTATGTAGTAGGGAAGTAAGGGTCGATCCCACAGGGAGTAGCAAATCTTATTAGCATTTCGTGTTAATAAAATAATATAAGGGGGGTTTGGATTGGTGGTTTCTAATTCTACTAGAAAGCATGAAAAATAAAAGCAATGGAAATAAATAGAAATCAAATATTAAAACGATCTAGCCCTCGGATTGCTTCCCCTTGATTAATTTAACCAATTTAATTAGTGAACCCGGTAATTTCAATCTAATCTCAAATCTCATCCCTAAGTCAGTGGTACGACCAAACTAACTCGAATTGTTTCTTATGTTTAATTAATTAGAAAGTACGACCCCCAATTAATCTATTCCTACGAATAACCCCAAAACATGTATTTAAGGTTCAACTCGAGAAACGCATTCAATATCTAAAACAATAGAATAAACTAGACCATGAATACGGGACGCTCGTTTCATGCAACCTAGACGTTATTATCCCCTAAGGTGTTCTGCCTTAGTTGCAACGATATCCACAATAATATAACAATTACGGATTATATATCGTGAATTAACTGGAATTGATAACAAACAAATTCGGATGGCCACTCCTGATAAATCCATTAATCAAAACATGCTTCGCATAAAATCAAATTACAACGAAATCGAGATAGGGATCGAAATAAAACGTGAATCACATAATTAAAAAGGCACAACTAAATTCAGGTTTCACATCCTCGGGCTAGAGCAACAATCTAAGTACTAAATATAATTAAGAGAACAATAGATAAAAACAAAATCAAACTCATCGCTCCGTGCCTGCTTCTTCCAACCTCAGGACGCCTCCTGCTTGCTTCAATCTCAAGTAGACATGGGCGGTTTATAAACCGGCAACCGGCCGAACCACCGGTTTGACGGTTTAAACGAACCGTAACCGGATTTTCACGGTTCGGTTTCGGTTAGGCAAAATAAAAACCGCCGGTTTCGGTTAAACCGGCGGTTTGACCGGTTAACCGCCGGTTTGGCCGGTTAACCGGCCAAACCGCCGGTTTTTATACTTTTTTTTTTAATATTTTTCGTCTTCTTCAATGTTACCTGAAAAAATGCAGTCTTGCTGCAGCAAAAGTGATGTGACCGGTGAGTGGTGACCCCTTGGCTATTTCCCATTCCCCAACATGTGACCCACCAAGACTTTCCATTTCCCAATATTTTCTTTTTCTTCGTTTTTATCTTTCCAATGTGACCAACCAAGATTTTCCCTTTTTCATTCACACCTTTCTTTTTTCTTCCATTTTGCCTTCATCTCAACACAACTCTTCCACAAGGCAAAAGCTTCATTTTCTTTATCCTTCAGCGAAGAAATCGCCCCAACAACTCCAAAAGGTAAAAGTTTCATTTTCTTGTTATTCTTCAGCAAAGAAATCGCCACAAAGCATACGAAAAAACAAAAAAAAAGAAAATCTAAATTTCAAAGTGGGAAATTGAATCCGTACCACTACCACCATGGCTCAATTTCTTCTCCCTCCTCATTCTTCACTCGAAAGTTTCTGTAATGGCTAACAGATTTTCAACATTTTATATAAAAAAAAAAAAAAAGGAAAACCGTCGAACCGTCGGTTAAAAACCGAACCGACGGTTCGAAAACCGTAACCGTAACCGGCGGTTTGCCGGTTCGGTTTCGGTTACCAATTTTGACAAACCGTAACCGCCGGTTTTTCGCGGTTGCGCATGTCTAATCTCAAGGCTGCTTTTTTCCCCTCTTCCAAAAGTGACGGCTGCGTCCTTTTATTCTCAAAACACCCAAAAGCCCAAATGCATTCATAGCCCAATGGCATATTCTTCCAAGGGGAGTTAATCTTCTCCTTTCCTACGCTAGCCCAAAACACAATCAAACCCATTATTAAATTCTTATGTAGCCCATTTGACATCTTGAATCCAAATTTTGCATGAATTTGTTGTCTCTAAATGTCAGGTTAATATCTTCTCTCGTGGGCTTGACTATGTACTTTTAAAACACTTCAATTTTACCTGAATCAGATAAGAAAATAAAAATATCAAGATAATTGAAGACACAAAATAATGAGTAGGAAAGATGCACTAAAATACCAATTTAATTCACATAGAATATCTAATTAAAACACAAAAATATACAATAATCTTGACTCATCAAGACTTAAGAGTGATCAAAGAATTCGGACAAACCTGTAACCCACAGAAAGCCCCTAAGATGATTCACGTTCATTGGAGGTGCCCTCCCCCAGGCACGATGAAAGTAAATACTGATGGCTCAGCTGTAGGGGCCCCCGGGCGCTCAGTGGGAGCAGGGGTTTTCAGGGACAGCAGTGGCACATTTAAGGGAGCATTTGCAATCAAATATGGCAGAGGCTATGCATTCGAAGCTGAGCTTCTTACGACGCTTCATGCAATCAGGCTGGCGGACAACAGAAATTGGAAAACACTTTGGTTGGAATCGGACTCGGAGTATGTGGTACAAGCTCTTCAAGGGATACCGATGAGCATCCCATGGAAATGTGCAGCCCTATGGCAGCATGCTACGGCTCGGATAGGTGGAATGAATTTGATAGTGTCGCACATATATAGAGAGGGCAATGCGTCGGCTGATAAGCTTGCAACTATGGCGGAGGAGAAATTCACATGGTGGAACGAACCCCCTGACCAATTAAAGACTTTTCTATTCAAAGACGTGTATTCTAATTTTTATAGGTTTACTTGATGTCTAGAGGAGTTTCATTTTCCTTCACTGCGGCTGTGTCCCTAAGGAGGGTTTTCCGCAGGAAGATTTTTAACGGGGCTTCGGTCCCTTGAGTTGTTTGTGCTAATATGACTTTAGGATTTTCAACAATAAAAAGATCAGAAATTATATATTGTAAGGAGTGAAGTAAAATTTTGAAAGGATAAGGTGAAAATTATACAACAATTAATTAAAGTAAAATAGTACCGATAAAATTGAACACTTGCAGCTAAGAGAGATAAGAGTTTTATTTTTTAAAATAAATTATTATTATACTATTTAATACTTAAAAAAACAATTAATATTATTTTTAAAATTTTCTTATTAGACTTTAAAATTTTAGAATAATTATTTGCAGCATAAAATGAAGTTACGTGAAAAAAAATTATCATTTGAATCACCAATGATAGATATGAAGAAAAATAAATTTAAAAAATAATAATAAAAAGAGAAATATAAATATCAATTGGAGTAAAATTAAAAAAAAATAATGGAGTATTATTTTTTAATGAAAAAATTAAAAAAAAAATAATTGAAGTAAAATAAAGGCCCATGAAAAAATCTATGTGCTAAATTGATATAGTAAATGAGTCATGTGTCATTTGTAATGAGTTATTGGATTGAATATAGTAAATGGGTCATGTGTTATTTGTAATGGGTTATTGGATTGAATATAGTAAATAAGTCATGTGTTATTTGTAATGGGTTATTGGATCAAGTTACATACATGTAACTGGTACACAAGAGTGCAACCCATATATATATATATATAAATTAATATTTATTAAAACTTGTTTTCGAAAAAATGGGTATAATGAATTTGGATGGAGGGAGTATATTATTTTATAAAAAAATCTTTTCATGAGCCAAACATAATTTAAGTATATTTTTACTCATTTGTCCATTTATCTGCCGAGTTTTACTCATTTTCTCTTTTTAATTATTAGCTCGATGAATTTTAATCTTCTTAATTTTTATTTAAAAAAAATATCGTACCTTCAAATTTAAATTCCTGGATCCGCCACTGCACCGTCCGACAAAAAAGCCGGGCCCGGATAATCACAAACTGAATAAGCCCTTTTTACAGCTATCTAGCCCTCGATCAATTTGTGAATTTCATGATAGTTTAGAGCGCAGGTCTTAAAGCTAGCTACATGATTTTGACAAGAGATTAATTCAGATACATATCTTTTATGTTTGGATATAGCTACGAAAATTAAATTACGTTACATAAAACTATATATATATATATATATATACAATATTGATGCTAGCTAGAACATGAACAAATGATTAATCAATTAGCTAGGACAAATTAAGAAAATACTAGCAATAAAATAATAATAAAAAATTAAATAAAGGCTATTCTGCAAAAAGCAGGGTGCATAATTCATCAAGTGGAGGCAACTCCATAAACATCCCATCAAAATCCTTCAACGACATTACTCGCCGCTCCAAAACCGGTTTCCCGACGGCGGCGATGTGGTTGTTGGCCACGGTGGAGGAGTGTTTTCCGGTGAGATTTTGGACCACCGATTTGAAACTCAGTGCATCAGTTTCCACGTATTGTGTGTTGATGATAACCACCCTCACTGCAGCCTCACCACCACCCATTTTACTTGTATAGTAATATGAATATCCTTCTAACTTCTTTTATTTAAAAAATATGTATGACTTTTGTATATTTATGGAGTATAATATTATTGGGTTTGTGTGTTGTGTTGGATAATTTATAGGGTGGGATTATTGGTTGTACGGATTGACATTAATCAAGAGATGCAATAAGTTGACCGTTGTTTCAGTCAACCCACGCGATTACTAAATTTTATGTCCACGAAATTATACGCCTTTTTCTTATGTCTATTTTATCCGGAGATGTTGAATTGATGAGTAAATAATTCAAGGCAAGTTACTATTATCTGTAATTTGGAAACATAATTTGCATTCTTATACTCCCTACCCAAAACTATTCATACACTTACTTCGTCTGTTTCACAATTATTTGCACATCCTTAAAAATGAAACTTATTCATAATCTCCACATTCACACTATTCACATATTTACACAAAATATCATTACTTCTACACTCATTTTTTTTTTTTGGAAGAATCTACACTCATTCTTATAACCACTATCTTTACTTTATTAATATAACTTTACAAAATTGTCCCTCAACACTCTTCTCATTACATTTTTTTCTTAAAAAGTGTGTCCATTTTTTTAATGCAAACACTAATGGAACGAAGGGAGTATTAAAAAAAAAAATCAACTTAATCTCAAGTACAATTGATGCACACAATACGAACTGTAAATGCACTCTAACAACTATAAATGTTCGGAACCGGATCCCCTCATGTATCACACCTAATAGTAGTATGTCACGAAATTTTAAATAATTTCATACTCCCTCCGTCCCATAGGAACTTGCATACAATTTAAAAAATGTGTAAGAAAATGTATAATGAGTGATGCTTTGAAGGGTAATTTTGTAAAGTTTTATGAATAAAGTAAAGTAAAAAGTAGATTGAGTGTGGAAAAGTAATGACATATGGATAAATAAGAGTATATTTTGAGGGGGTGAGTTATGAAGATATTTCTTTTTATGGAGTGTGCAAATTGGTATGGGACATCCATTTATAGAAAGTGTGCAAATTCCTGTGGGACGGAGGGAGTAATAATTACTGCCTCCATCCCACCCTATGCTTTTCATATTTCTACTTTAGACCCCAAAAGAACTAAATTCTGTAAACAACATAGAGGACTAATGAAGGACATATCTTATCGAGGTAATCATATTTGTTTCGACAAATATGCTCCTCATGCGCTTGAGCCTGCTTGGATCACATCTAGACAAATCGAAGCGGATCGACGAACAATGACACAAAATGCACACCGTGGTGGAAATGTTTGGATCCGTATATTTTTAGACAAACCGGTTACAATAAGACCTGCCCTCTAAAAAAAAAAAAAAAAAAAAAAAAAGCTAATGCTACATCCATCAAATAATTATTTCTACATGCACTTCATTTTATTCTCTTTTTAATCACATTAATTAATTGCACTATCCTTTATTTTATATTAATGTTCATTAATCTCTGTGTATTTTTTTTGTGTAAAATTTACTTGGGATGGATGGGGTATATGATTTTATTTTATAAATAAAGATTATAATAAATACAAAATGAATTATCCAGGATGAGTGGATTACAAGAATTGAAGCCCACGTACGAAAACCATGGGATGACCCAATTGGTATGCTGACATTGTTTAAGAATGAAATCATTATTAATGGATATATTTCTAATCTTATGATTAGTATTTCCTTTTACCCCTTAATAATTTTTTTGCGTAGAAGGACACACATAAAAAAGTGTGTAATAATAAATAAGATTTTGAAAGTAATTTTGTAGACTTTTTTTATGAAAAAAAAAAACGTTAACTTGTGTGTATTGTGTAAAATTGAGGATATTATTAGGATGAAGTTTATAAAAAAGTTATCCAATTTAAATGTGTAAAAACTATTATGAGATGTATTGGAAAAAAAAGTGTGAAAGTTATTGTGGAGTGAATGGAATATAATTTAATAAATGAAATTATGATTTTATAAGGAACGGGTGATTCAAAAAAATAAAGGTTTGTTATCCCTTTCAATTTTCTGAGGAATCAATTTTTTAATAATTAAAAAAAATCAATAATAATATTATTATTATTAATAATAAAAATTAAGTATTTGTATTTAATATAAATATAAAAAATAATATAAATATGATAATCTCCATAAAATAAATAATAATATAATAAATTTCAACAATATAAATAATACTACCCCGTCCAAATTTAATAAATCTAATTTCATTTTTAGTCCGTCTAAATTTAATATGTACATTTTCATAAATGAAAATATTTATTCTCCGAATACATTAATACATCTTACACATTTATTTTATTTACATAAACATTCAATATTCCTTAAAATATGTGTCAAAGAAATCATACTTATTAACTTTGGACTGAGGGAGTAATATTTTTTTTTAAAATAATATTATTTCTCAAAAATATTAAAATAGTAATACAATAATTATTTAAAATAATATTATTCTTAGCAATATAAATAATATTGTTGGGATATTCATCCTACCCTTAAGCTGATTGTATAAATGTTTAAGTTTTGATGGCCAAAACAGATAATGTATTTAAAGTGCTAAGTATAATTTGTAATAGGACTTGGTCTATCTTATGGTTAGTTTACTTGTGAAATCAGTTGTATGCATATCAGCTGATACCACACCAGACCGACTCAAGATCAGAAGACACGATGACCAGAAGATATGAAGACTAAGAAGACCTACGAAGTCCATAAATGAAATAAGATGACAAGGTGCTTGTATACCTTAAGCCATCTAATACTAGCTTCAAGAAGATCAGCTCACTGATATGGACTTAAGCCTTAGAAGAATCTTGTCAAGTCAAACACCTCAAGGACTACTCATCTAATTGATCATATGACAATAACAAAAGACAAAAAGAATGTCAAATCTCTTTTGTCAGACTCAATAGTTAACAAGACTCAAGCCTAACGAACTCAGCTATTACTGACCACTGAAAAGATGTCAAGTCACCAATAGAGTTAATCATTACAAGGCTACGAAGATTTGCCACGCGCATTAAATGCACACTACTTTTCATAAGAATGTTCCTCCAACATTCGACTGGAAGAACGCACGCATGCAGATCTTCAAACACGCTCAAGATGATTTGTTACAACGACTAGTTTATCTAACGGCTAGTTCGAAACTCAAATCGTATATAAATACAAGACCTTATCCAAGTGATAACACACGGAAACTATACGCAAGCAAGAACTCATCAAACGTGTTGAATGTTTTATAAAGACCTGAATCCTTAAGAGTTATTTTAGAGCCCGTGTTTGATTATTATTCAATAGCTTTAAATTTCCTATCTAAGCCTGTATTCCTTATACATATCCTAAGCTTAGAAATTGTGTTGATTGAAGTTTGTCTCATCACACACGTTGATATATTTCATAAACCCCAAACCCTTCTATTATCAACCCTAGAAGTTAAGTTTGTAGTTTAAAACTACCATTGTAAAAGTACTTTTTCTTACAATAACAAGTAGAACCAACTACACTTAGAGAGTGTATCGTGTTCAAAGTCTTCTCTTGAGACTTTAAAGTAGCAAAGACCTTTGTGAAAGGAATTAAAACTTCACAGCTGGGTTGTGAAAGAGGACGTAGGACCAGGATCCGAACCTCTATAAATACTTGTGTTATTTACTTGCTTTATATTGTTATCTATTTATCAATTTCTCATACATTGTTTCATTTGATAAACGTACACTTTATAAGAGTCAAAATCACAAGTTTCCATAATCAGCCGACATCAAGTCTTCTGATAAGCTCATTGTTTGCATTGCATATTAGAAATATTTTTATAAAAAGACGAGTCTAAACTTTAGGCCTTACACATTTCCCCACTATCAGTTGACAGAGTTTTGTCTACTCAACTGATTGACACTCGCACTCTATCATATCACATATTTGCTCAAACAGCTTAATCGATCATTATGTTTGTTTACTCATCTGATCACTCAAAGAGTTTTTGAAAAAGGAAGAAAGTCTATTCACCCCCCTCTAGACTTTCTCTCACATATTACTCGTTTAGGGACCAACAAATATATTACTAATAATATAAATAATTTTATTATTTAATAATATTTTTTTAATATTATTTAATAAAAAAATAATTTTAATATTATTTAATACTCCCCCCATCCACAAATTTCAGTCCTATACATTTGGTTAGTGCTGTTATTCGAATCGAGCCTTAACGAGACTTGACTCGTTAAGGATTGATTCATTTAGCTAAACGAGCCAAGCTCGAGCTCGTTAGATACTTGATTTACTAACGAGTCGATTCGAGCTTGACTTGTTAGGCTCGAAGCGAAGTCAAGCAAGAGAGCATGCATCTACTAAGCATCTTCTAAAGAAGTTTAAAGACTTTGAAAAGATAGCTGCTGCTCAAAGAGGAGAACTGCTCAAACAGCTAGATCGGTCGAAGGACATTAACCTCGAAATGGAGAAGGAGAATGAGACGTTGAAGATGACTCAGAATCAACTCTCTATTCTCGTCCAAAGTCTTACACCCAAATTGGACAACTTGCATGCTATTCCGCATGTTGCAAAATAGCATTAGAAGTTGCTGCCTTAGCTGTTGAACGCTTGGAGAAGAAAGCAGCTACAGTGCTAGACAATGCTAATTTTGCTAACAAGGACCAGTTCGAAATGCTTACTCAAGCACTCACTTCCCGAATTGCTGAAGCCAAAAAAGGGGAAGAAGAGGCCAGAGCTAAGTTATCAGGTAAAACTTTTCATTAAGCTCATTAGGCTCGAATCGATAGGCTCGTTAAGCTCGTTAACGAGTCAAGCTGAGTTTGGCTCGATAAGAGCTCGAGTCGAGTTCGAACTTTAAATACTCTGCTCGACTCGACTCGAATAACAACTCTACATTTGGGCACAAAGTTTAAGAAAACATAGATAAAGTAAATGTATTATAGAGTATTGTATGGTTTATTATGAATAAAGTGATTGTTTGTGAGTAAGGTTGAATAACATTTTGAGTAATTAGGTGATGTGTTGGGAAATAATAAAGATTTTGATTAAGATACCAAAACCCCTGATGAAGTGCCTTAGAAAATGTCATCTTATAGTCTAGTATGTTTCAGGAATGTTGGAATATATAGACCAGGTTAGTTGAATGACTGGAATGTTAGGCCACCTAAATAGACTAAGTAGTTGAGGGGGAACTCAAATCTTGAGTTATTTATGCTAAGTTCCCTGATGAAGATCAACGGAGATAGAACAAGACTACAAAGGGCCAACTTTGTTAAAGATGTCTAAGAGTGAAATCAAGATCAAGAAATGCATAAATGCAAGTGCCAACTATGCTGATCAAGATAAGTACACTAATGGAATGTCTCCAACTAAATTGAAAGCTTCCAAGGCAAGTTCAGAAAAGATGGAAGTTCAAGTCTACTGGAGTAAGCATCTAACCTTACTGAAGTCAAATTAGTTGACACAAGTAATCAGCAAAAGAGGAATGAGGACCAGAGCAGTTAGTACAAGGAATGTTCCTAAAAGAGAAGAAACAACTTTCAGAAGGATTGTCCCTATTATATATGTTAGATACATAGGAGTGGTATCTTTGGATAAGTGCAAGATTACAACTTGAAGACAAAACAAATCTGACATTCGTTTTTCCTCAACTAAAGACATGTCACTATCATGTACAAGGAAGATCAATGTCTCATTCCAGAAGTGATGAAAATAGAATGATTTGAATCTTGTCTCTCCAACGGACAAATGCTCAAATTAGTCTATAAATACCGAAGACATTCAAACTGTAGAGTTTACGAAAACTTCAAGCATTCAAGTTATCAATCTTACACAAGCAAATCATCAAAGTTTCCCACCACTTCAGTTCTTAAGCCTAAACCTAAGTTGTATATCTATCAAAGCTTAGAAATATATCTTATCCTTTAACATTTTACTTCATTGTAAAGGATATCTCATTATTTGGAACCAAACCTCAACCTTAAACCTTTCAAGAGTGAAAGAACAGTTTAACTCAGTAAAGTTGAATACTAGGACTCAGAATTCCTAGGGATCAAAGCACTAAGAAGTAATATTGTTGATCAGTGCACCTTGGCACTATAAAACAAGTCAATTCTAATAGATAAAGAATTATCATGTTCAATCGGGGAAAGTGGATGTATGAGCTTGAGTCTCTGAACTACTATAAATTTGTGTGTTATTTACTTACAATATTTTATCATTCAAACACACACATACGTTACACACAAACTTGTTCTTAAAAGATAACTTCTTAAGTTTGTTCAAAATTATTTTGGGACAAGTCCCCTGAAAAGAAACACCCGTGATAACATGGATTTCAGAAATTAAAATGAGTTTAAACTAAAGAGCCAACCACTATTCCTCACATATAACTTACTTGGATAGTTATCAAACTGATTACTTAATAGTTCTTAGGAGGTTAGTTATCTGAAATTAAGTTATACATCAGTAAATTGAGGAGTTTGGAAAGACAACTCTCTTGATCCCTAAGTTGTTTTTAAAGAGAAAAGAATTTTTATACACAAGTGCATTCCCCCCTCCCCCATACACTTGTGTCATACTCATTTTAGGACCAACAAGTGGTATCAGAGCAGGGGTTCAAAGACCACTGCTTCAGAAAGTCCATTTTGATTTTCAAAACCTTATTTAGTGTGGTCACTGAACCGGTCTATTTCTGAAAACTCATACATTCATACTTTGTGCATTAACTAACCATATATTGCAAGCATGTCTGGCTCTTATAATTTAATTGATGGAATTGCTGCCAATACAGTGAACAACAAGGGTCCAAATGATATCAATCACATCTCTCATCATAAACTGCCAACGTTCTCAATTGAGAACTATGATTTTTGGAAGATCAGAATGAGAGCCTATCTAGCTTGCCAACACGATGAGATGTTGAGAGTCATCACCAAAGGACCATTCACCTTCACAAAAGCTAATCCAAAGCTCACTGTTGAGCAAAAGGCTGATCTAGGGGAGCAGCTACCAAAGGATGAAGATGAATTCACTTTTGAAGAAAGAGAGGCACAATCTCAACTTTGTGGCCATGAATTCTGTATATCAAACAATCCCAGATGCAGGTATGGGAAGAGTATACCACTACACTACAACAAAAGAAATTTTGGATACTCTTGCACTAATGTGTGACGGTACATATAAAATCAATGAGAATATGCTCCAAGTTGTTGTACAAAAATATGAGCAATTCACAATGGAACCAAATAAGTCCATTGATCATCTTGATGGCATATTCACTGACATCATGAATGAGATAAACTCTTTTGAAAAGGTGAATTCCAAAAGAGAGGTTGCACTAAAGATTCTAAGAAGTCTCACTTCCAAGTGGGATGTATATTCAGTCGTGATGCAAAATACAAAAGATCTTACCATCATGCCAATGCAACAAGTCAAAGGTAATCAAAGTCAGTCTCAAAGGCTGAAATGAAAGAAGAGTTGGCCCTCATGGCAAGGAGATTTGAGAAGCTGAACTCCAGGTTTAATAGATATGAGAAATTCTACCAAGACAATAGAAACAGGAGAAAGTACAACTCTCTTGATGCCAAGGCCAAGGACAAAAGGCTTGAAGAAAGAAGATCAGAGGATAATTACTCTGATAGGAGAAAGTCCAGTAGAGCTGAGCCATCATCATCCAACAGAAGAAGGGATGGAGAAACCAAGAAAGATGATGATGAAGATACTTGCTACAATTGTCAGAAGAAAGGGCACTTCCAGTATGATTGCCCTGATCTTAGCTCTAAGGAAAGGAAGGAGAGATAAGCTAAAAGAGACAAAAGACTCATCAACAAAAAAACCATGGTTACAGGAGATGAGTCTGAAAGTGAAGAAAGCTACAACTCCTCTAATGATGGACTATTCTCCAAAAGCGATGAAGATGACATTATAGAGAAGATTGAATTGGAAAGATATTTATTGATATGTGTAATTACAAAGATATACAAGTTTTGCCTATGCATTGTTTTAAAGCTAATCGATGTGGGATAAATATATACAAAGTGAAGACTCCCTAATATACCCTCTCAAGATGGAGTGCATATAACTCCAATCTTGGACATAAGTGAAGAGAGTCGTAGGCGCGAGAGCGGTTTGGTGAGGGCGTCCGCAAGTTGGTCAGCAGAGGAAACATGAGCAACACGGAGACATGACTTTTGAACTAGATCCCAAACAAAGTGATAATCAATCGAAATATGCTTCATACGGGAGTGGAAGACGGGGTTGGAGCATTGGTATGTGGCACCAATGTTGTGATAATAGATGACCGGTGTGGCAGCGGTTGAGACGTGAAGCTCGGAGAGAATTGACATTGTTCACTAAACTTCAGCGGCGGCAGAGGCAATGGCTCGGTATTCGGCCTCAGTGGAAGAGCAAGCAACGGAGCGTTGCTTCTTTGAGGACCAAGAGATAGGATTGGCCCCCAAGAAAACAATAGGATTTGCCCCCAAGAAAATAACATATGCACCAGTGGATGTACGATCATCACAATTTCCAGCCCAGTCAACATCAGTGAAGCAATGAAGATGGAGTGGAGAGTCGCGTCGGAGAGTGATGCCGAGTGAGCGGGTGCCGTTCAAATAGCGTAGGAGTCGTTTGACCGCACCCCAATGATTAGCAGTTGGGGCATGTATGAATTGCGAGAGTTTGTTGACCGCAAAGGCTATATCAGGGCGAGTGAATAGGAGGTACTGAAGACCACTCATGGCCTGACGATATATAGTGGGGTCGGCTGGAGCAGAGCCATCAGTCAAAGATAGAGAGACATCGGAGGCAAGTGGAATCTGAACTGGCTTGGCATCGAGCATGTTGAATTTATCAAGAAGATCAATTGTATACTTTCACTAAACCAATGTGCAAGCAGAGTCTATGCGGAGGACCTCAACACCAAGGAAATAAGACAAAGAGCCAAGATCTTTGACGGAGAAGGTCGATGCCAAGGACGAAACCACAGTGGACAAAAAGGTATTATCGTTTCCCGTGAGTATCAGGTCATCAACATAGACCAGAAAATAATCAGTGATGTCAGCTTGATGATAGACGAACAAGGACTCATCAGACTTGGTGTGGATGAACCCTAGAGAAGCCAAAAAATCCCGAAGTGCATTGTACCAGGTACAAGGGGCCTGTCTTAGGCCGTAGATGGACTTATGAAGTTTGCACACATATGAGGGATAGTTTTTGTCAGAGAAACTCGGGGGCTGGGACATGAAGACCTCTTCAGTGAGCGTACCATGGAGGAAGGCGTTGTTGACATCGAACTGACGGAGAGGCCAATTCTGGGAGACAACAAGAGAGAGAATAATATGGACTGTGGAATGTTTTACAACAGGGCTAAATGTTTTAGAGTAGTCAACACCCGGACGTTAGTGAAAGCCCTTGGCAACAAGGCGAGCTTTGAACTTATCAACAGAGCCATCGGGTTTTCACTTGATTCGAAAGACCCATTTACAGCCAACAACATTTTGAGAAGAAGTGGGAAGAACCAGGTCCCAAGTGCCATTTTTATGGAGGGCAGAGAACTCAGCAGACATGGCATCCCTCCAGCGACAGTCCTATAGAGCGTGAGAGACAGTTCTAGGTTCAATGTCAGGGATAACTGAAGATGTAAGACCATACCTCGGGTTAGGTTTGAAGATGTTTTTTCGTGCCTGGGTGACCATAGAGTGCTCAGATTGTGGCGGATTTGGCAAAGGAGCGCGTACGGGGGAGGGGACAGCCGCAGGGGGTGGGACAGGAACGGGAGGTGGAGGCATGATGTCGTTTGAGGTGGATAATGGGTCCGGAGTGGGCGCTGGAAGAGTTTGAAGAGGGAAGGGAAATGTGTGTTCTACAAACTCAACATGTCGAGATACATAGAGGCGACGAGAGGATAAATCAAGACACAAGTAAGCGCTTTGGGTTTGGGAGTAACCTAAGAATATACAGGGAGTAGAGCGAGGGGATAATTTATGAGGTGTATATGGGCGAAGCCAGGGGTAGCAGAGGCAGCCAAATACCCGAAGCTTGGAGAGGTTTGGAGGATGATGAAATAGTGTGGCAAATGATGATTTCTAGGAGAATGATACTTTATGGAGGCGGTTGATGATGTACGTGGCAGTAACCATGGCGTAAGGCCAGAAGGTGAGGGGTAGGGAGGAGTGATGAAGAAGAGCGAGACCAGTGTCAACAATGTGACGGTGACGTCTTTCAGAAGCACCATTGTGTTCAGGGGTGTGGGGTGGGGTAGTTAGGTGAGTAATGCCATGAGAGGTGAGGAATGGACGTAAAGCAATGAATTCACCCCCATTATCTGTGTAGAGTGAGGTAATAGTGGTTTTGAGATAGTTTTCAACTAGAGCTTTATAGGTAGTGAAAGTAGACCACACATCAGATTTACGTTTGAGAGCATATAGCCATACATATTTAGAGAAATGATCAACAAATATAACATAATACTTGTAACCATCATCAGATAAAACAGGAGATGTCCATACATCAGAAAAAAGTAACTCAAGTGGTCTAGTAGAGGATAAAGTAGTGTCATGAAAAGGCAGTTTATGACTTTTAATACATTTACAGGACACACAAGAAAAATTTGGTATTTTTTGTATAGGTATCTTGTGACCTGAAACAATAGCATCAAAAATCTTGGCTGAAGGGTGGCCTAGACGGGCATGCCAGACGGGTAGGGGTTGACGGGCGGATATATGAGCAGCAGGAAGAGGAGTAGGTGACGGCCAGCAGTAGAGGCCATTAATACGAGGTCCCGTCAACCGAGTGTCCCCCATACGACGATCCTTCACCTGAAAGTCACAATCAGAGAAAACCACAATCACATTATTATCGGCACATAATTTAGAGACAGAAATCAAGTGTCTGGAAATATCCGGGACAACTAAAGCATTTGAGAGAATCAATGGTGAAAAGTGAGGTAAAGAGATGGTGCCAATGGGAGAAATGCGAAGGGAATTTCAATCCCCAAAAATAACACCATCTGTACCGTCATACGGAGCATGGAGAGAGAGGTTGGCTAAATCAGAGGCGATATGGTACGATGCTCCTGAGTCAAGTATCCAGTCCTAAGCAGTGGGAACGGATGCAGCCGTGTGGGCTGAGGGGTGAGCATAGGCTGACGGTGAGTACGAAGCAGCGGCTTGAGGAAGCTGATCACACCGGCGAGCAGAATGGCCCTTGATGCCGCACAACTGGCATTTGCCCAGATACGGGCGACCATCGGGCTGGTCGGAAGGGTGAGCATGGGCTGGATGTGGGGGCTGCCGAGGCTGGTCGGAGGGGCGAGTACCAGACTGTGGTGGGCGAGCAGGCGAGGGGGGAGGCTACTGGGATCGATGCCGGAATGAGTGGCGAGCAGCCTGTCTAGGCGACCCACGAGAGAAGAAGACAGTGGCTGGCGGTGCAGTGGGAGTGGTCGAGCGAGCGCTTATCTGGGCCTCGGTGCTGAGTAATTTTTCATGCAGTTCGTCGAATGAGATGGACGACTCACGTGCTTGAATGACGTTGTCCAATTCTGCATACCCTTCTCCCAGGCCATCGAGCACTTTGAGGACCAGATCTTCAGAGTCATTTTTAACGCCGAGGAGGGCCAGTTCATCCATGACAGTTTTGATTTCGTGCATGCATTCAGTGACAGAATGAGATCCCTTTGACGGATGGAGGAGACAATTTTTCAGGGCCATAATGCATCCACGGGAGGATTTACCGTAGGTGTTGGAGAGAATTTCCCACGTCTGGTGAGATGACTCAACGACAGCAATGAAATAATGTGAAAAAACCACAAAGAATGCAATAATGTGAAAAACCATTTTTTTCGGATAATAAGGAAATCAAATATACATCTGTTGATGTTGATATAAGTGTTTTGTTTAATGATCTAACACTAACAGCCGAGTGTTGTGTTTAATGTTCCCAACACTTATGACAACATCAGAATTTGCCCTTCCTTTTCTCACTAACTCTTATCTTACGCTTGTTGTCTAATTATGTCCCCAGAGCAGTTAGAAGACGTGGGAAACACCAAGTCATGCCACTGCGTGGGAGTGAGAAGTTATTAAACATGGTATAACAAGTTCCTAAATTCTAGGAGTGGTGGAGAGAAGTTTATAATCGCATGATCTCACGGCTGTGATGATCATGGGAGTTGATGGCGGTTCGTGCATAATGCCTATAAATACAGAAGCTGCCCTCAACACAAGATACACAAGAAGGAAAGCTAAAAACGACTACTACACTATTGAACGCTATATATGCTTCTAGTTAGGAATATCTTTGTTTCTTCTTATAGATCTTCATACTATTGTAAACCCGAATAGTAGTGTGTTAGATCGTAGTCTTATTTACTAGGTTGTGTGTTTAGATCTATGAGGGAGATAGTTTCATAGAACTTAGTAAATCATTATACACTTTCGTAGTGTTATTATACGCCTCGAAGAGGTTGTACTCGTTTCACATATTTTTATATAGTGAACGCAAATTTTGAATACTTCTATTTTCGGTACGTGCTTTTTAATTTTCGCTGCATAGTGTTGTCTGGACAGCGCCAACACGACAGACAACATCTCTGATTTCGCACTCACACACACTTTCAACATCCATAAAAGTCCACTAAAAGTTTGCTTTATTGTATACACCAACAATCTCCCACTTATACTAAAGCTACTCTTTTAGTATACACATAAAGACATTAACATATCTACCACTTATACTCAAAATCTAGCTTGTAATACATCGTAAACCAAGACCCTCTATATGATTCTCAAAGACTTTTATTGCCAGAGTCTTTGTGAAAGGATCAACTAAGTTATCCAACGACGCAATCTTAGCCACAGCCATATCTCCTCGATTTACGATGTCTCGTATAATGTGGTACTTGCGCTCTATGTGTTTACTTGCTCTGTGGGCTCTAGGTTCTTTCGAGTTTGCCACTGCACCCGCTTTATCACAATAAATAGTGATACACATCGGCATACTCTGAGACACCCCTAATTCCATAATACTTCTATTTTCGGTACGTGCTTTTTAATTTCCGCTGCATAGTGTTGTCTGGACAGCGCCAACACGACAGACAACATCTCTGATTTCATACTGACACACACTTTCAGTTGGTATCAGAGCCAACTACTTGATACACTAAGTAGATATTCTACTTAGAGTGTGTAAATCTGAAATGGAGTATCCACTTTCACCCGCACTAAAACCTCCGATTCTAGATGACACAAACTATGCCTTCTGGAAACCAAAGATGAGAATGTACATCAAATCCATTGATGAACGAGCTTGGAGGAGTGTTCTTGCTGGTTGGACTCAACCAAGAACCGCTGCGGATGAAGACAATGAAGCTCAGATCAAGAGAGAGCTCGACTGGACGGCTGAAGAAATCACAACCGCAAGTTACAATTCAAAGGCATTGAATGCAATCTTCACCTCAACTGATGCCTCAATGTTCAAAATCATATCAAACTGCATTTCATCGAAAGATGCATGGGATCGATTGCAAGAACATTGTGAAGGATCGGATAGTGTACGAAGGACCAGACTACGTATGCTTGGAACCAAGTTCGAGAATCTGAGGATGAAAGAAGATGAAACCATTTCATCTTACAACGAAAAGCTGACTGAGATTTCAAATGAAGCTCATTCTCTTGGAGATCCAATTTCAAACCAAAGGTTAGTACATAAAATTCTTAGATCAGTTCCTAAACGTTTTGAACCTAAGATAGTGCTATAGAAGAAGCTAAGGATACTGATGTGTTAAGTCAAAATGAATTGATTGGTATTTTGAAAACTTATGAGATGAACATTTCTGAAAAGACTGATAATGAAAATAAAGTGCTTATTTTCAAAGGTGATGCCTCATCATCTGCATCATCAGGTTCTGGAAAGTCTCCTTATGTTACTGAAATTGATTCTGATGAAGATGATATTGAGGAATACTTGAATAATCCTGATTACATGGCATTTATTACAAAACAGTTTAAGACTCTCATGAAGAATAAGAGATTCAAAGACAACATTCAACCTAAGGTTCAGATTAATAATACTCAACAATTGCCCATTAGGAAGAATACTTTTAATCCTGCTAGTCAATTAGAAAGAGGAAACAGGTTTAGATTTGACCAGGATTATAGGAAGAATGTTAAATGTGATGCATGTTCTGGATATGGTCATTATGCTAATGAATGTGTCAACACCATTCTAAAAAAGAAACTTAATTTCAGTGCTACCTTAAGTGATGAGTCTGATGTTGAACATGATCCTGAAAAAGACATTGAAAAAGCTTTCTCTGCCAGAATTCTGTATGATGATACTCTTGATGATGATCTGGATGATTATTATGATGTGAGAACAAATGAGCCATCATTTGGGAAATCACTGAATAATAATATTCCAGAATTTAACTTTTTTACAAGTGTTGTTTCTGAGACAGGTACATCAAGTAAAACAGGTTTATCCAGAAGAGATGCTGACATTCAAGATTTGTCTAATACTGTTTTCAAACTAGAAACTCTTTTGACAAAGAAGGATAAGGAAATTTTGAAACTTAAAGAAAGACTAGAAGTGTCAATTCTTGATTTTAAGAAATATTCTTATGAAAAACCTTTAACAAATGAAAAAGTTTTCAAGATATCTTCTGAAACTGAGAAACTTAATCATGTAATTAAGTCTCAGAATTTTGAAAATTCTGATTTAAGAGAATCAATTACCAAGCTTGAAGGTATTCTAACAAGAAAAGATATTGAGATATCTAAACTTGAAGAGAGATTGAAGGAAGCCTCATTAAGCTTCAAAAGATTTTCTGAAGGAAAGAACAAACTGGAAGACTCTCTTATGACTAACAACTCATGAAGAACAGGTATTGGCTACCAAGGTAAAAACTCTAAAAATTCTGAAACTAAGAAACCTACTGTGTTTGTAAAAGCTGAAGTTAATTACAATTCTAATGTTTATGCTAAAACTCAGATCAATATAAAAAGATGTGATATGCCATTACTGTTTCAAAAAGGGTCATAAAAGTCCTCAATGCTTGAAGAAGAAAAACCATCTGAAAAATTTTGTATTGCCTGGAATGACTCAACATTCAAGATCACACAGTAGTAAATCTACATGGGTTTCAAAAGAAAATACATCTTGCAATGTTGTTCATATGTCTCTAAAAGCATGTATTCCTGGATTATGGTACTTTGATAGTGGTTGTTCTAAACACATGACAAGTCAAATTGATTATCTTACTGATTATACTGTTTATAATGGTGGTAATGTCACATATGGTGGTGGATCTAAAGGAAAAATCATTGGTAAAAGGGACATTGAATGTTCCTGGTTTTCCTAAGTTATCCAATGTTCTGCATGTTGATGGATTACTGGCTAATCTTATAAGTATTAGTCAATTATGTGATGATGATTTGCATGTAAAATTTGACAAGAATTCATGTTATGTGTTAGACAAAGATTCTGAATGTATCATGATGGGAAACAGGTCTACTGATAATTGCTATCTTATTGAATCTAAACTTATTTGTAACAAGGCTAAAGTTGATGATAGTACATTGTGGCACCACAAACTTGGACATGCTAACTACAGACAACTTGATAAACTTGTTAGATTAAAAGCTGTTACAGGTTTACCAGATCTGAAATTTTCAGATAAAAAAGTTAGTGGACCTTGTCAAAAAGGCAAACAGGTCAAGGTGTCTCACAAAATGTTGGGACATTTCTCAACCAAACATTGCTTCGAATTATTGCACATGGATCTTATGGGTCCTATGGAAACAGAGAGTATTGGAGGTAAAAGGTATTCTCTAGTTGTGGTTGATGATTATTCTAGATTCACATGGATTGAGTTCTTAAAAGATAAATCTGAAACTTTTTCAATTTTCAAAATTCTGTATAAAAGATTTAAGAATGTTTTCAATTCCAAAGTTTGCAGAATTAGGTCTGATCATGGAAGGGAATTTGAAAATAGTTCATTTACTGAGTTTTGTGAATCAAAAGGTATAATACAAGAGTTTTCATCACCTAAAACTCCTCAACAAAATGGCATTGCAGAAAGGAAGAATAGAACACTTCAAGAGATGGCTAGAGTCATGCTATGTTCTAAGAACTTATCCAAAAGATTTTGGGCAGAAGCTCTTAATACTGCTTGTCATATTGCCAATAGAGTTTACATTAGAACAGACTCTACTAGAACTCCTTATGAAATTCTGAACAATAAAAAGCCTAACCTTAAATATTTCCATGTTTTTGGTTGTGTATGCTACATCTTGAATGACAGGGATCAGTTACATAAGTTCGATTCAAAAAGTGATAAAGGGTTCTTCCTTGGCTATTCAAGAAATAGCAAGGCCTATAGAATTTATAACTTTAGGACTGATACTGTACAAGAATCTGTAAATGTTGTTTTTGATGATGATACAAGTATTACAGGCAAAAGCATTGAAGATGAAGATATATTAGATTTAATTGATGTTCCAATCAATACTAAAAATGTCGAACAGGTTCAGAATGTTGAGAAGAATGATGACACACCAGAGGAAACATCTGATAATACAGATCCTGAAAATCTGTATAATCTCCAGAAAACTCCTTCCATAAGGATTCAGAAGTATCACCCACAAGATCAAACCATTGGTGAACAGTCTACAGGTGTTCAAACCAGAAGAAGAATGGGTATGAACTCAAAGGATGTGGTAAGGTCTATATGTATGTCATGCATGTGTAGTAAAGTTAATCATGAATGCTATCACTCTGAAATTGAGCCTAAAACTGTTAAAGAAGCATTAGATGATGAGAATTGGATTGAAGCTATGCATGAAGAACTTAATCAGTTTGTTAGGAATGATGTTTGGACATTAGTTCCTAGACCAGACCATGTTAATGTCATAGGGACTAAATGGATTTTCAAAAACAAGACTGATGAGATGGGAAACATAATTAGAAACAAAGCTAGGTTGGTTGCTCAAGGGTATACACAGGTAGAAGGTGTAGACTTTGATGAAACATTTGCTCCTGTTGCTAGAATTGAATCCATTAGGCTATTACTTGTTATTGCATGCTATATTGATATAAAATTGCATCAAATGGATGTGAAAGCTGTTTTTTTAAATGGTATTCTGAATGAAGAAGCTTATGTTAAACAACCTCAAGGTTTTGAAAACCCTGATTATCCTGATCATGTCTTTAAACTAAAAAAGGCTCTATATGGCTTGAAACAAGCACCTAGAACATGGTATGAAAGGTTGAAAGATTTCTTAATTGAGTTTGGCTTTGTAAAAGGAGAAGCTGACAGAACACTGTTCATCAAACATGATAAAACTACTATTATGATTGCTCAAATTTATGTTGATGACATTGTATTTGGTTCTACTTGTGACAATATGCTTAAACATTTTGTGAATGAAATGACATCCACATTTGAAATGTCCATGGTTGGTGATTTGAATTACTTCCTAGGATTGCAAATAAAACAGCATAAAGATGGGATTTTTATTTCACAAAGTAAGTATGATAAAAGTCTTGTAAAAAGATTTGGATTAGAGAGTGCTAAACACATGAAAACTCCTATGGGATCAACTCAGAAACTGAGTAAAGACAATGTTGGCCAGAATGTTGATCCAACACTGTACAGATCAATGATAGGTAGTCTTCTATATTTAAGCTCCAGTAGACCTGCTATTATGTTCAGTGTTTGTATATGTGCTAGATACCAGGCTAACCCCAAAGAATCACATATGAATGTTGTTAAAAGAATCATTAAGTATGTTGCATGAACAAGTGATTTAGGCATCTGGTATAGCAAAGACACAAATTGTACCCTAATAGGGTATAGTGATGCAGATTGGGCAGGTGATTGTGATGATAGGAAAAGCACAAGTGGTGGTTGCTTTTATATGGGAAACAATCTGATCTCTTGGCACAACAGAAAACAAAATTGTGTCTCTCAATCAACAGCAGAATCAGAATACATTGCAACAGGGAGTTGTTGTACTCAATTACTTTGGTTGCAAAAAATGTTTCATGATTATGGATTACCTAGTGATGTTTTGACTGTGTACTGTGATAATACTAGTGCTATAAATATTTCAAAAAATCCAGTGCAACATTCATTAACAAAACATATAAGTATTAAACATCACTTTATAAGAGATCTTGTTGAAAAGGAAGTTGTCAAGTTGGAGTACATATCTACTGAAAAACAATTGTCTGATATATTTACTAAAGCTCTTGATGACAAGAGGTTTTCATCTCTTCGAAAATCTCTTGGTTTGTATAATATCTGAAAATATGATCAAGGGTGTTGTATCAAATGCGGCAGCATTTGAGACAACACTAAGATAAGTCTATTAGTTGTTTCCTTGCTTTAATTTTCGTAATTATTGAATTAATGAAATTCTTTGTGATTGATATTTGAATTCTGAGTGACTTGTGAAAAATACTAAAAGAGCCTATACACCTCTCAAATGCTACAAAAGAATCACATATTAGATGCTTTATAAATCATTGAGTAACTATGGGACACGGAGTTCGCTACTACGATGATCTCTTTTCAAAAGGTGATATAAATTGCATCAATATATTCACAAATCCATTGAGTAACTATGGGGCACGGAGTTCGCTGCTAAGATGCACTCTTTTCAAAAGATGGATCAATGTGAAGTGTGATAAAAAGAAAAAAAATATTAGAGCAACACATATGATGTAAAATCATGAAAAAACTGTGTTGAGGTGTATAGAATGCCAACAATAGTTATAACACTCGTTAATTCAGATTCTTATCCCAATTTTCGTGGAATTTGTTATTTTTGATAATTATTAAATATTATTCTCTGAAATACTTTATTTGACTTAGTCATGCCTTGATTTATTCATTCAGTTATTATATATTCCGCACTTTTATTATTTTTATTTTTCAGAATTCTTATTCTCCTTGTTAACCACGATCAATTAGTGGGAAGTTACTTCCACTACTTCACTTCCCTCACTCTCCAAATCGTGTAACTCCTTCCTCTCAATTCTCCATATAAGATGAGTCTCCATAACACTGTTGGAAAATACTTGAAAAGCTTTGTTAATTCATTTAAGCCTGGTAATTACTATTCTTAATTTATTTTAAGCACTCAAGTATATCTAGTACCTGTGTCACATCATTTTTTACTCACACTTTTTGAAACCTTCCTTACATTTATCTGCAGAATTTTGAAAGGTCTCTAGAATTAACTTTTGTTGTCTTGTTTTGTGTGTACAGCCCCTATTATGTCTAACACTTCTTAGAACTCTGCTGCACATTCGAACTCAAGCTCAAGCAACAAAATTTCTCCTAATCCCCTCAACCTTCTCGCAGAAATGGCTTCATCCAACTCACCAAACTCTCCATCATTCACTGTAGGAACCATAGTTGTTCCTTATGCTGAAGCCCAAACTCCCACTCAATCATCCCCTCTCGAGATCGTTCCTTACAATCCGTTCGACATTCGCACATAAATTGCAAATGCGAACGCAGCTGCTGAAATTTCGGCCTCCAAACCACTAAATGAGCCCTCATTCGAAGCTCCCGCACCTGAAATCACTCTGGTTACTCTACACTTTCCTCTGGGCACCCCTTTCAACACATTGAAAGATGCCTTTGAACCCCTAAGCCTAAAAACAGCACACCCTGTTTTAGAGCTTGAAGGAGAAACACTGTACAATGCCATGTTCAAAGGCGATGTGGACATGCATACTCAGTAGGAATCTTCAGATGATGAAGTTCTAGCTGCTAAGTTCGAAAGGTTACATCGGCAGAAAAAGGGCAAGAAGAAGGTCGTTGCTGCTCCTACTGCAAGAAAGTGGCCGGGTGGAAAGAGAAAGTCCCAAAGGAACCTGGGCAAGATTGTTGACTACACTGGGAAGAAGAAGCCCAGAACTGATGGAAATGCATCCGAACCCATTGCGGTGTTTGACTGTGAATCAGAACCAGAAACAGAGCCCGAACAAACTGTAGCTCGAGTGGAAGAAAAAGTTGATGTTAATGAGGATGATGTGGCTGAAGTAATTGAGGAAATTGAAGAAGAAAAAGAACCCACCCCACCAGTCCGACGATCAAAAAGGCTTCGAGAGCCCGAAACTATTGCCTCTCCGATGGCAACACCAGAACCATCAGAGTCTGAACAGTCTTCCAGCTCTTCAGAAGAGGATGAAAACGAGGTACTTTTTTCTTCTAATGATAGGAATAGTGACTCTGATGAGGATTATAATGATAAGTCAAGCATACAGTATAAAACCATAAGAACTAGGCAGATTTTAAGTGAAAGATTGATTAAAGTTCCAGATTTTGAAGAGATGAATCTGCTAGACTGGTTTAAAGAAAGATCTTTGCTGCATGCCTTACAATTTTCTTGTCCTTATATTGTTGACTGGATATATGAGTTCTATGCTAATATCCCTCAATTTGTTGGTGATCCAAACTCTACAAGATATGGACAGTTTTGGTTTAGAGGAAATAGGCATATGATTACCCCTAGAAGGATCAATATTTTGCTTAAAACAAAAATCATGGAGGATCCTGTTGTTACTGATCATGATGTCATGATAAGCATCTTGACAGGGGGAGTAATCAACAAATGGAGGAGAGGAATTTTGGCCTCTAAACTGACTAGTTTATATTCTGTCTTGCATAAGTTGGTTTGTTTTAATTGGCTGCCTACTACAAACAACACCACCCTCACCTTAGAACAGGCTGTTTTGATGTACAAGATTGGACACTTAAAAAGGTTTAACCTAGGACAGGTTATTTTCGCTAATATGATGACATTTAAGTCTGATATGTCTGGAAGAGGCATACTACCTTACCCATGTCTTGTGTACAAATACCTGTTGGACAAAGCCTTTGAGAGATATGAAGATGAGGTTGTAAGCTCTTATATCCTAGGGTTCAGCATCTCAAATCAGTTCTTAGTGAGAGGTGACAGGGTGGTTGATCTTCCTTTAAGAAGGAATGATGATGAAGCAGGCCCCAGCACAAGAACCAGTGTTCCAGCAAATGATCCCTTCCACAGTTCCACACTGCCTCCAGAAGGAGCTGCCTCCTCTATTTACCTATCTTCCCACTATATTATGAGGCAGATTGATATCTTGCAGGGATCTATTATTAATTTGCAACACTCTGTGGAGGATCTTCTAGTCCAAAAGATATTTTGGATGGATCTTTAATGTGCCAAAAATTGCACGGATGGATTAGATATCCTTATGGTTAGATATCCAAATTCCCGAACGCCTATGAATTCTTCGGGTACACTGCTTCCGCTGGAATGATCCTCCAAGAACCTACAAAAGACACACCGGAGGGGACTCCGGCGCGGACACTCCGACGCTCAAGTCAGTCTCGGTAATTCAGTGTATGGCAAGGACTTCAAAGTCCTCGATTTATCAAATCAGGTTCTCAAAGGATATCAAAGTATATAATAAGAGGTTTAATAAGTCTTGTAAAGAAGTAGAGATTCTAACCTGACAATATATTCAGATTTACCTATTTATAGAGAGCTTCCTCCTAAGAGGAAGTTAAGGTTTCCTCTTATTTCGGAGCTGCCCTTTGGACTCGGCCCTGCTGCATTGACAAGGTCCTCAACTCTCCCACTTCCCTGAAGAATCGGACCACTCCCCCTTGTGGACTCCATCCACTGAAATAAAGGAGGAATGAGTCTTCCTTTGCTCGATCTCAGGCCGTTTCTTACGGGATTCTCCTAGATCCTTGGTCTTAATAATTCTTATCAAGATTAGGTCTTCCTGATATTTCTCCCCAGGTGGAGCTCCCTCCGGAGGGTCCTCCAGAAGGGATTCTTTATACGGAGAGTATTCCTTAATCACAGATCTCCTCTTTTATCTTATCCCCTACACACATGTCGACTTCTTATCGGATGACATTTTTAGGCCGCATCATCTACTCCCCCCTACTCTCATAAAAGGAGTATATCTTTTGTGAGAGTAAGAAATTCAAGTGAGTTCAGTACAGTGCCATCTCTGGAGAGACGTGTTTTATTCTCGCTTCGGAGGGAAATTTCAAAAGTATTTTCCTTCGGAGATTTTTCCCGCCCCCAGTTCCGAAAAAACGCGTCGACTTCTGCGCCTGGGTCCCACACAGTCGCAATTTTCTCTCTCCTGCTATTTTCTCCTGGTTACATAACCTTCAAGGAATCTTCTCAAAAGATTCAAGGAATCTCTCACCTTTTCGAGGAATCACCTCTAGTGTCAAGTAGCTCGAGAGGGTTTCCTTCAGCTTATAGGCTTCTGTCTAGCTTTTCTTTCATTGTTTAGAAATTTTTGTAAGTAACCCTCTTAGGTCTTGATGATGGGGAGATGCTCTCCAACTCTCTTAGGCCTCTAGGCCTCTGAGTGTTTCTCACTCTTATTCATAGAAGATTTTAATTTGTAAAAATCTTTCTTTCATTTGTAAGTGACCCCTTTGGGTCTTAAGTATGGTGAAGAGCTCTCCAACTTTCCTTTTGGCTCATTGAATAGACCTTTTGGGTCTCAAGTATGGTGAGGGGCTCTCCGGAGATCCTCGGCCTCTAAGCCTCTGAGTGTTTCTCACTCTCATTCTTAAAAGATTTTGGTTCATAAAATCTTTCTTTTCATTGAATAACCCTTTTGGGACTCAAGTATGGTGAGGGGCTCTCTGTAGCTCCTCGGCCTCTAGGCCTCTGAGTGTCTCTCACTCTCATTCTTAAAAGATTTTGATTCATAAAATCTTTCTTTTCATTGAATAACCCTTTTGGGTCTCAAGTATGGTGAGGGGCCATCCGGAGCTCCTCGGCCTCTAAGCCTCTGAGTGTTTCTCACTCTCATTCTTAAAAGATTTTGGTTCATAAAATCTTTCTTTTCATTGAATAACCATTTTGGGTCTCAAGTATGGTGAGGGGCTCTCTGTAGCTCCTCGGCCTCTAGGCCTCTGAGTGTCTCTCACTCTCATTCTTAAAAGATTTTGATTCATAAAATCTTTCTTTTCATTGAATAACCCTTTTGGATCTTGGTTATGGGGAGATGCTCCCCAGCTCTCTTTGGCCTCTGGGCCTCAAGTGTCTCTCACTTTCGTTTAGAAGATTTTGATTCATAAAATCTTTCTTTTCATTGAATAACCCTTTTGGGTCTCAAGTATGGTGAGGGGCTCTCTGTAGCTCCTCGGCCTCTAGGACTCTGAGTGTCTCTCACTCTCATTCTTAAAAGATTTTGATTCATAAAATCTTTCTTTTCATTGAATAACCCTTTTGGGTCTCAAGTATGGTGAGGGGCTCTCCGGAGCTCCTCGGCCTCTAAGCCTCTGAGTGTTTCTCACTCTCATTCTTAAAAGATTTTGGTTCATAAAATCTTTCTTTTCATTAAGTAACCCTTTTGGGTCTCAAGTATGGTGAGGGGCTCTCTGTAGCTCCTCGGCCTCTAGGCCTTTGAGTGTCTCTCACTCTCATTTCAAGGTATTAATCTCATTAAACCTTTGTAAATTAAGTAATCCATTTGGATCTCAATCATTTCATCAAAGATAAACATTCTCTCGATTCAATCACTTTTCACTTACTTGGCTTCATAGCTGTATCTCGGAGGTGGCAAGCCTAGACCCTTCATCACCCCCCTCAGGCATCGAAGTGTAAGGCATTTGAAAGTTCATTAATCCTTTTTGAGGTTCATGTCTGGTGACCTTCAATCTTTAATTTTTGGACATCCAACACCCGTCAGGGACGTGGAGAGGTCCTCGTGCAAAATTTATGGCTTCTAGGTCGTCGAGCTTTTCTTGTGAAATTTTATCCTGTATTCTCAATTCAATCATGGTTATAACAACATAAAACATTTTATCTAAATACTCAAAATACTTAGCTCTGTTGTTGGATGTCCGGAACTTCGATTCCTCAGTAAATTGGTTCTCCAACCCCTGAGGGCAATCAACACAATACCAACTCCACATCCAGTCATGGGCATGGAGCCATCCACGAATATCTTTTGTTATTAGATCTCGTTAAGCCTGGTGATTTCTTGGATGAAATCCGACTAGGCTTGAGCTTTGATAGCCCTTTGGGGCTCAAAATAGACATTGTACTCTTATAATTCTATGGTCCATTTGACCATTTGTCCAGATAAATCTGCCCTACCAATTACCTGCTTCAAAGGGTAATTAGTGTGAACAATAATTTTATATGACAAAAATAAAGGCATAACCTTCGAGGTGTAATCAGCACAGCCAAGGCAGTCTTTTCAACTTTTGAATATCGGATCTCAACACCTTAGGGAGGGCTTGGTGGAGTTTCAGCAGCTGGGAGCTTCAGCAGCTGGGCTTGTTGGAGCTTCATTAGCTGGGCTCGGTGGAGCTTCAACAACTGAGTTCGGTTGAGCTTCAGCTCCTCAAATGCTTTTTGACATTATTCATCCCACTCGAATCTGGATCATGCTCCGTTCCTGGGGCTGAGGCGGTTGGCTCTCAATATCAGCTCAAGTCTTTCGCCTTCTGACATCTTTGCAGGCCCTTTCCCGGACCTCAGATTTCTCGGGTAGCATTCAGTACCTGGATAAATTCAGCCTTCGAGCCATCCGGAGGTCCGAGCTCATTCGGAGAAGGATGGCTCAATCAATGCAATCTGCACTTATTCAGGTGTTTCAACCTTTGACAATTGATCTCCAGGCTTACCCAAAAGTCTCACAGGATGTGGACAAGTTCAATCTGAAAACTAAAATCATGTATAGAACCTCGAGGCGTGTTAATCGTACATAATTAAACATAAGTATGTTAGCCTCATGTTTTAGGAGCATGGATCATCATCAATCCTTAATCATGAATTATAAAGCATATAATAACCACATAAAAATTCACGGGGGTTGTACTTAATCCAATAAGCATGGTTCTCATATATTAGTCACACCAAATCAACCAAAATCATAACCCATACATGTCATATTCATTATGACCTCAAGTCATTGTAAAAAGATCTAACCTCTCTAACTTTATCAAATACATGTACTAACCGGTGGTCCCAAATGTGCTCGTCATTTGGGGATCAGCCCAATAACAGGTTAGGTTTTATGGTCCAGCGACTCGGCTGGTTTTCCATGGCTCCATTCTTTCTTCGGTAATCTTGCTCTCTCAAGCTCCTCTAGTACTTCTAGGTTCTCCAGCCCCTCCTCATGAACTCATTATTCGTCATAGACCAGGTAACTTAACTCAAGCCTGGGGAGCTCCTAAGAGGAAGCTCCCTCGTTATGTTCTAGTTTAGGTTCTGGACTGACTTGTAGATCTTTAGGTTTACTCGTATATCAATCCCGAATTGATCCTGTAAAGATACACCAAAAAAGGCCTCCAACACAGGCTCTCAAGTGCTCAGATAAGCTTAATAATCCTCAATTATATAATTTAAATATGAAATAATTAAAAAATGCAAATTAAGTCTCTTTTGATCTCAAACCTGAAACCTGTACCCTCTCCAGGACCTCCAGTCTCGACAAGATGATTAGTCTCTCTAATCTCAAATCTCAGAAGAGGATCATTTTCTTTGATCCTCGAACCTTTTACGTCCTCGTGAGCTCTGAAATTCTTCCCAGGTCTCAACTCAGGAATATCAACTGAGGGGGTCGGCTTTTATCCCGATTCTGGGAGGCCTCCTCCTTCTTGGTCTTCCTGTCCTCAAGTTCCCTCCTCTTCTGCCCTCGAGGGTCTCGGTCAACTACGTAAACAAAATCTCTCAGATGTCCAACTTGAATCATTCTCTCAATTCCATCCTCCAAATGGTAATATTGATTGATGTCGTGCCCATATTCATTGTGGAGTCTCCAAAATCGGCCCGACTTGGGCTTTTGAGGACCTCGGTTCCTCGAATAAGGGAATTTCAAATCTGGATGATCTCCAGCAACCTCCAAGACCTCTGTAGGTTCCAATCTCAGTTGGGTATATTTCTAAAACCTCCCTCGAGGCCTAGATCGGGATCCTCCCGTAGCATTGCGGTTTCCTGTTCCTCCGGAGTTTCGGGGAGCTTCTGGGCTGGAGCTCCTTGCTGTAGATTCTCTCTTCCTCTCTCCACTAGCTGGTTTCACCTCTAGCCTCTTGACTTGCCTCACCTCTTTGAGGGTGAGATACTTTTCGGCTCTGAAGATTCTCAAGTTCTCTACCCGCTTCAGGTAATTAATCATCCTCTTCACCCGCTCTAGTTTTCGGACTTATCGTTTTGTCTGTTTAGGGATATTGGCCTTGATCTTAGGGACCTAAATAGGCTCAATCTCTACTTTCCATTTCCGAGCTTATCCCGAAATCCTCCAGAACTTGGATAGAATCAACCTATAATCTGAAATCTTCTGAACCTACCCAGAGATCCTCCAGAACCTGGATAGACTTAATCTATAATCTGAAATCTTCTGAACCTACCCAGAGATCCTCCAGAAACTGGATAGACTTAATCTATAATCTGAAATCTTCTAAACCTACCTAGAGATCCTCCAGAAACTGGATAGACTTAATCTATAATCTGAAATCTTCTGAACCTACCCAGAGATCCTCCAGAACCTGGATAGGCTCGGTCTATAATATGAAATTATATCTAAAATATCGTGTGCAATAAAAACAATAATTATGTTAATCTTTGCTTCCAAAATCATAATCATCATCAACGTCTAATCATTAATTCTACCACATGAACTAATCACAAGACTCAACATGTGAATTGCATACCCATGCTTCTATGATTTCAAGTAATTCTCAATCCTAAGATCGTTTCTAGAGTATCAATCATGTAAGCTTAAGAGAATCATGCTTAATTCAATGTAAAAAATAAGTTTGTGTCATATATGTCAATATCATTAAAATATGCTCATAGCAATATCAAATTACTATAAAAGATCTAATACTTTAGGCTCTATCAAACATCTGTACTAACCTGTAGTACCGATGCACTTATCATATCTCTGCCTCGTACTCCCACGTTTAGATTTTGGACCTCGAGGCCCTAAATACTCTTCCTCATACCTCCAAGTTTTGATTCTGGACCTCGGGGCCCTGAATACTCTGCCTCGTACCTCCAGATACGATCCTGAGATCCTGGACCTCGGGGCCCTGAATACTCCACCTCGTACCTCCAAATCCGATCCTGGGATCCTAGACCTCGGGGAGCTCCATCTCTCGGGACGCCAAGTCTACGTTCCTTCCTTTGTTCCGAGGGGGAACACTTCTTTTTGCTCGGGAGGGCACTTTCTCGTCCTCCTCTGCCCGCACTCCTGCACCTTTAGAAAACACTTGGGAGGCCCCTGGTGCCTCTTCCTAGACTCTCGGAGGAGGCATCTCCGCATTCACTGGTATAATTTTCGGGACTTGACCTCCCTGAGCCGCTAAAGCTCTCTCCACAACCTAATTGATAAGGGCATTCAACTGATCTGGAGAGATCAGGAATGGTTCTGAATGTGGAGTTTCTCCACGTTGGGGACCTGAGGTCTGGACCGCTGGGGCCTCTGCGTTATCCGCTATTTAATCTCTGACTGGTAGGGGGCGATTTTCATCGCCCAGGCCCGAGGTTGGTGTGTCGGTTTGTATCAGTGGCGGATTTGATCCCGAAGGGACATGAGCAGGGTCCGTTCCTCGGCCTCCCTTCGATGTGGGATCAGATGGCAAAGGGGGAATTTTACCTGGAAGAGTTTTCTTCCCTAAAGTAGGCGTGATCGTGTTATTTCCTCCGCCCATCGCTCAAACAAATAGAAATTTGTGAGAAGATCTCTAAGACGTTTCCCACAGACGGCGCCAGTTGATGTGCCAAAAATTGCACGGATGGATTAGATATCCTTATGGTTAGATATCCAAATTCCCGAACGCCTATGAATGCTTCGGGTACACTGCTTCCGCTGGAATGATCCTCCAAGAACCTGCAAAAGACACACCGGAGGGGACTCCGGCGCGGACACTCCGACGCTCAAGTCAGTCTCGGTAATTCAGTGTATGGCAAGGACTTCAAAGTCCTCGATTTATCAAATCAGGTTCTCAAAGGATATCAAAGTATATAATAAGAGGTTTAATAAGTCTTGTAAAGAAGTAGAGATTCTAACCTGACAATATATTCAGATTTACCTATTTATAGAGAGCTTCCTCCTAAGAGGAAGTTAGGGTTTCCTCTTATTTCGGAGCTCCCCTTTGGACTCGGCCCTGCTGCATTGACAAGGTCCTCAACTCTCCCACTTCCCTGAAGAATCGGACCACTCCCTCTAGTGGACTCCATCCACTAAAATAAAGGAGGAATGAGTCTTCCTTTGCTCGATCTCAGGCCGTTTCTTACGGGATTCTCCTAGATCCTTGGTCTTAATAATTCTTATCAAGATTAGGTCTTCCTGATATTTCTCCCCAGGTGGAGCTCCCTCCGGAGGGTCCTCCAGAAGGGATTCTTTATACGGAGAGTATTCCTTAATCCCAGGTCTCCTCTTTTATCTTATCCTCTATACACGTGCCGACTTCTTATCAGATGACATTTTTAGGCCGCATCAATCTCCTTTCCACTTCAACAGGGGGAGTAGCTGACAGTTCACACAATCAGCCTACTAACATT
This sequence comes from Galeopsis tetrahit, assembly GCA_963675135.1. NCBI lineage: Eukaryota > Viridiplantae > Streptophyta > Magnoliopsida > Lamiales > Lamiaceae > Galeopsis > Galeopsis tetrahit. The sequence continues at coordinate 43,247,122 of OY776120.1, forward strand.
GTTGCTCCTGCTGTAGATGAACCGGATTCAGTTCCTGGCCGAACTAATTAACCCGCTGCTGACACTACAATGACTGAGGGAGATTATCAAGACATCCAGGACCTGTATGGCGATTTGTGATCTGGATGCATGATAAACATGGAGACAGGGGGAGAGCTTACACTATGGAGGAGTATATGCAGACTATGGAGATGCAGCTGATACACATTCAGCCCAATCCTTTCCCATGTGTTAATACAGTTCTTTCTTTGTTGTAAAAGCTTCGTACTTATGTTTTTAATTTCTCAAACTCTGCTTTTTACATTCTGTAATTATTTAGGATTTATTTTTGCTTAAGTTATTTAAATCTAAACAAGGTTTTTGGTTTAGATGTTGTTTATTTTAATTTGATCGTATACTAATTGTTACTTCATTAATTTGAAATATCAATTGTGTAAATTTCTTAGTCAATATATCTGTTGTGTGAACTTCAGTAGTGTTGATGTAGAAAGGTCAAATTGGGAGAGATTGTTGATGTTGATATAAGTGTTTTGTTTAATGATCCAACACTAACAAACGAGTGTTGTGTTTAATGTTCCCAACACTTATGACAACATCATAATTTGCCCTTCCTTTTCTCACTAACTCTTATCTGACGTTTTGTTGTCTAATGATGTCCCCAGAGCAGTTAGAAGACGTGGGCAACACCAAGTCATGCCACTGCGTGTGAGTGAGAAGTTATTAGACACGGTATAACAAGTTCCTATATTCTAGGAGTGGTGGAGAGAAGTTTATAACCGCATGATCTCACGACTGTGATGATCATGGGAGTTGATGGCGGTTCGTGCATAATGCCTATAAATACAGAAGCTGCCCTCAACACAAGATACACAAGAAGGAAAGCTACTACTACACTATTGAACGCTATATACGCTTCTAGTTAGGAATATCTTTGTTTCTTCTTGTAGATCTTCATACTATTGTAAACCCGAATAGTAGTGTGTTAGATCATAGTCTTATTTACTAGGTTGTGTGATTAGATCTATGAGGGAGATAGTTTCACAGAAATTAGTAAATCATTATACACTTTCGTAGTGTTATTATACACCTCGAAGAGGTTGTACTCGTTTCACATATTCTTATATAGTGAACAGCGTAGATTATTTTATAATCTACGCAAATTTTGAATACTTCTATTTTCGGTACGTGCTTTTTAATTTCCGCTGCATAGTGTTGTCCGGACAGTGCCAACACGACAGACAACATCTTTGATTTCGCACTCACACACACTTTCAACATCCATAAAAGCCCACTAAAAGTTTGCTTTATTGTATACACCAAAAATCTCCTACTTATACTAAAGCTAGTCTTTTAGTATACACATAAAGACATTAACATATCTACCACTTATACTCAAAATCTAGCTTGTAATACATCGTAAACCAAGACCCTCTACATGATTCTCAAAGACTTTTATTGCCAGAGTCTTTGTGAAAGGATCAGCCAAGTTATCCAACGACGCAATCTTAGCCACAGCCACATCTCCTCGATTTACGATGTCTCGTATAATGTGGTACTTGCGCTCTATGTGTTTACTTGCTCTGTGGGCTCTAGGTTCTTTCGAGTTTGCCACTGCACCCGCGTTATCACAATAAATAGTGCTACACATCGGCATACTCTGAGACACCCCTAATTCTAGAAAGAAATTATGTAGCCATACAGCCTCTTTGGCAGCCTCTGAGGCAGCTACGTACTCGACTTCCATAGTGGAGTCCGCGATGCACTTCTGCTTCACACTTCTCCAAGATATGGCTGCGCCTCCCACCATAAACACATAACCCGATGTTGACTTTCGTTCATCTTGATCAGCTTGGAAATCTGAATCGGTATAACCCAAAGGAATCAAACTATTTGACTGGTATACTAGCATATAATCTCGAGTCCTTTTCAAGTACTTGAGAATATGCTTTACAGCAGTCCAATGTCCTTGACCAGGGTTAGACTGATATCTTGCTACCATGCCGACTGCATACACAACATCGCATACATAAGGCTTCCTACAACCGAAGCATAAGGAACCTTAACCATATCCTCCATCTCTCTCTGTGTCTTAGGACACATATCCTTAAACAGAGGAACTCCATGTCTAAAAGGTAGTACACCTTTCTTGGAATTCTGCATGCCAAAACGAGCAATCACAGTATCAATGTAAGATGCTTGAGATAAACACAACATTCTCTTTTTTCGATCACGAGTGACCTTAATACCAAGAATGTACGATGCTTCTCTCATATCCTTCATTTGAAACTGTTCTGAAAGCCACACCTTTACGTCTGATAATACTTTCACTTTGTTGCCAATAAGAAGAATACCAACTACGTATAGTACTAAGAATACCACTACGTCTCCGTCACTCTTCTTGTACACACAACTTTCATTTTGACGAATGTTCCAAGGGACTTTTTCAGCATCCAGACTAGATGCTCTTGGCCTTTCTTCACATAACCCTCGGGTTGCTGCATATAGATGTCCTTATCCAAATTTCCATTAAGGAAAGCTGTCTTGACATCCATTTTCCAAATCTCATAGTTCATGTGATTAGCTATGGATAAGAGAATCCGGATCGATTTTAGCATGGCTACCGGTGAGAAGGTCTTGTCATAGTCGATTGCTTCTTTCTGGGTAAAACCCTTTGCCACCAATCGTGCCTTAAAAGCAGTAATCTGCCCATCAAACCCTCTCTTACGTCTGTAGACCCACTTACACCCAACGACTTTCTTGTCGTGGGGAATTTCACTTAGGTCATACACTTCCATAACATCTATAGATTCAATTTCTGAATCCATGGACTTGTGCCAAGACTCAACATCTTTGTCTTTGATTGCCTCTTTGTATGTCCAGGGGTTGTTATCATCATGTTCATCGCTTGGAATCAAGTCCATAGACTCTCCCACAAACATGAAACAATCAGGTTGGTGAACAACCCTCCCACTACGACAAGGTAATGTATACAAAGGTTCATCAGAGTCGCCACGTTGTGCAGTCTCTTGTGGTATTTCCTCTTGCACACTCGGTGTGCCATTGTCTCCTCTCAACTCATTTAGAATGATCTCAGTATTTGACTTATGCTCATTCATATAGTCTTCTTCTAAAAATCAGGCATTGGTACTCACCACCACCCTCTGATCATTAGGACTATAAAAATAACCACCTCTCGTTCCCTTAGGGTATCCTACAAACAACCGTACTTCAGTTCTAGGTGCCAACTTATCAGCTTCCTTGTTCAGCACATGTGCTCGACAACCCCAAATCTGAATGTGGTTCAGACTAGGCTTTCGACCAGACTACAATTCAATCGGGGTTTTTGGAACCACTTTTGAAGGTACATAATTTAGAAGGTACGATGTTGTTTCCAAGGCATAACCCCAAAAAGAGGTAGGTAATGAAGCATAACTCATCATCAATCTCACCATATCTAATAGAGTCTTATTCCTTCTCTCAGCCACGCCATTCTGTTGCGGAGTACCAGGCGCGGAGAGCTGGGATCTAATCTCGTTCTCTAATAAGTATTGCCTAAATTCATTGCTAAGGTACTCGCCACCACGATCAGAATGCAGTGACTTAATACTCTTACCATGACGGTTCTCCACTTCTGCCTTAAATTCTTTGAACTTGCTAAAGCATTCAGACTTGTGGCGCATCAGGTAGATGTATCCATACCTTGAGTAATCGTCAATGAAAGTGACGAAGTACTCAAAACCTCCTCTAGCTTGAACAGTCATAGGCCCACACAAATCAGAGTGAATCAATTACAGCACATCATTAGCCCTATTACCCTTGGCCTTAAAAGGACTCGAGTTCATCTTGCCTTCCAAACAGGATTCGTAGACTGAGGATGGTTCCACTTGGAGAGACTCCAAAAACCCACTACTTACCAGTCTTTGAATCCTTCTTAGGTTGACATGACCCAATCTTAGATGCCAAAGGTATGTTTCATTCAACTTAGAAGGTTCCTTTCTCTTATTTAATGATGATGAAGAATGAGCTTCAATCATAGTATGATATGCACAAGTAATAGTATAAAGATTGTTTTCTAACGTGCCAAAACAGATTAAAGAGTCGTTTCTCATAATAACAACATTGTCATTAAAAACAACTGAGCATCCATCCAAAAACAACTTCGAAACTGAAATTAAATTCCTTAGAAAATTCGGCACGTATAAAACGTTCTTTAATACTAAAACAGAATTAGAAAAACATAAGTGCACGTCTCCCACTGCAACCACTGATACTATCGCAACATTGCCCAAACTAATAGTAATCTGCCCTCACTCAGTTCCCTTGTCTGCAGAAACCCTTGCAAGGTATAACAAACATGGTCAGTGGCTCCTGTATCTACTACCCAAGAAAAGGAAGAACAAGCCGCAAAACATGTTTCAACAACTAAAGCGAGAGACATACCAGAGTTGTCCTTTTTCAGGAGGGGACAATTAGACTTCCAATGTCCTGTCTTGTTGCACTTGAAACATTTGCCCTTCGGCTTTTTAACGCCACCAAAAGGCGCCAGTTTCTTGCTCCCACTGCTTTCACCACCACCATTTTTCTGTAAAGGCTTTTTCTTCTTCTTGCCATTAGACAAAGAAGGTCCAGCCTGAACAGTAACATTGGCTTGTGGTCGTTTACCCAAGAGACCCTCCACCGCGACCAATTTCGTAAGAAGCTCGGTTAAAGTATAATCCTTCTTACTCATGATCGAATTTACACGGAAGTTCTCAAAGGACGTTGGGAGCAAGTGTAGGATCATATCGATCTTGGTGTCATTATCGATTAACCCTCCGAGGACCTCAATCTCATTCAGATATTCCATCATCTTGAGACCGTGGTCCCTTACGGACGCTCCCTCTGGCATAGAGGTTGACATAATCTTCCTCATAGCCTCAAAGTGGACAACCCTATCTTTCTCACCAAAAAGCTCTTTGAGGCTCAACATCATAACTGCGGCACTAGGCATAGTTTGATGCTGCTGTTGTAAAACATTTGACATCGTGGCCAAAATGTAACAACGAGCCATCTCATCCGCCTTGTGCCACTTCTTATGAGCCTCCTTTTGCTCTTCAGTAGATTCGGGTCCCAAAGGGGCGGGAGCATGTGTGTCGAGCACAAACTTGTACTCATCTGCAACTAGGACAATGTCCAGATTTCTTTTCCAATCCAAATAATTTTGACAAATAAGCTTATTTTGATTTAAGATAACCATGAGTGGGTTGAATGTCACCATAATGTATCTGAAATAAATAAAAGGCAAGCAATAAATCACATAAATTTGAAGCATAAAAACATTGGAAACCTTCAAAACCAACATTCAACACAACCCCCAACAGCCCAACAAACACACATGCAAGCCACGTTAGGGTGGTCGTTTACACATGTATTCATCGACCAGACGTTCAGTATTTAATTTCAATATCACGTCAACTTATCCTTATGACGAATGAAATTAACAGTCGGACTTTAACTGGCCATGTGAATTAGAACAGTGACCCCGTTGGGGGGTTATATTAAAATTCACATCTAAGTGATGACCACAATTTAACGACAATTATCTTGAATTATTCTTGACAAAGTGGGATAGCTCAAGTGGTTAGAGCACCACTACCTAGGCCTTAGGTCCTGGGTTCGAGTCATGGGGAGGGGAAAAAAAAAAGGGATGGGTATTTAACTTCCATCATGTATCTTGAATTATTCTTTACTGATGAACTCATAGATGACACATTCTTTAGGGAAGATCACACACTTCATCTAAAGATTAAAATATTTTTATTAGAAGTCTTAACTTGTAAGCTCGTGGATGTTGCACCCGTTAGGGGGAGACTCCCAAGGTCCCACGAGCAACATACACCTTACTTAAAGACTAATTGTGGAGGCCTATAAATTAATTAAAATTCAATTATCTCACTTAGTCATTTTAACATGAAGATTATTCACATGCATAGCAAATTATAAAAAAAAAACAAGCATGCTAATCATAACAAGATGCGATAAATTAAGGTAAAATTAAATAAATGCACATCTATTGTAACCCCTTGAAAACCTATCAAAAACAGACTATTATAAGCTATTACAATGATAAAAACAGTGGCGCGGACGGATGCCTCGCATCGGCCTCTCACGCAATGCAAAAACCTCGAATTCTCGTCCACCGACAAAAACTGCCAGAAAACTTCATCAAGGATTTTGAATTAGGCCTCGCCACTCGTTCTCGTGGCGTATCTGGGACTCCTTTAGATCTCGTCGAGACGTTTCCGAAAAGGTATTACGGGCCGAAAACGGACACCCGAGTTAAAAGTTATGGCCAAACCAGTTTACACCGTAAAAAAAAACAGCTTTCACCGTCCAAGGCCATAACCCGAAAACTCAAATCACCGTTTCCAAATACTCTATCGACACCACCCGTTCTCGCAATCAAAATTACAACGAAAATAAGAAAAGAAACCCTACTACTGTGATCTATGAAAAGTCCTATACTACCCACACTTATTATCTGGTGGGAAAAATGATTACATCACACTAGGGTTGCGATAGAAGAAAAACCATAAACCAAGAAACCAACAGAAACGCATTCATACATGGAACAAAAATTGAATCATTGAATCATACATTTCAGGCAGAGCCAACAATCCACGAATCCAGGCTCTGATACCAATTTGCTGGAACACGCCGGCGAAGGCGATCCATCACCGGGATCGTTGTCGGATGCCAAACGTATAAATAACGAATTAAAACCTAAACATGCGTCTAAAGCAGAATTTAGATTCGTTACCCTTGAAGATCGAGACATTGATTCCAATCTACGGATCTTCTAGCCTGTCTCCCAACCTCGCACGAACATCGGGTGGACGGCGCGCTATCAAACGTGGAGAAGGTGCTTCAATTTCATCTCCTTGAAACCCTAGCCGTTTTTCTCAATTTCGTGTGTGCTAGGGTTTTCTAGACTAACTTAAGGCTCCTTTATATAACCTCCAGAGGCTTCATGGGCCAGACTAGGGATCCATTAGAAGGTATAGGGTTTGGGCTTCTTTCAGGCCCAAATACTCTTATGTTCAGCCCAAAACATATAATTTGGCCCGAGAACATTAATTCATCCCACTAGAGAATTAATATGTTGCACTCCCGTCCTATCCTGAACCGAATTAGGGCTTCTATTAGACTTTATAATTCCCCGTGTTTAAGATATCGCACGTCCATTAATTATTAAAGCTTCTGACTTCTTTAAATAATTAATTTCTATAATTCCTTGAGTAGTACCACTCAACCTTGTTATCGTACGAATTAAATCAACCTGCAAGGTTTAATACGATAATCCTTTATGAGTTTCCTCAAGGGGACATCAGCAGCCTGGATGTACAGGACACGGTACCCTAATGCCAATAAGTAGACATCATGCGAGCGATGCCACTACCCAAAATACGGAGCGTGAAGAATCTACCAAGATTCTCACCTATGGTACATCAAAGTAGTGAACAAGCACCCCATACATCAAAATATCACACTTAGGGTTAAAAATCATAAAATTCACCAAGACCTCTAGTTCTTCATAACAGTCAGAACAGAAGAACATGTCTTATTTATGATCCATTCAGTACGCCACAGCGCACTAGTACAAACTAATGACCAAGACAAGCCACTGACAAGTTTATACTACAACTTAAACCAATAGTTGTGTCCAGAACTATCTCAGTTGTGAATGTTGTTTATATCTTACAAGGAACTGACAATGTGATCTTCTGTGTGACTACAAACTCACCACATCGTCCACAATGTAAGATAAGCAGACATACAGGTAATCACAAAGAATGCAATAATGTGAAAAACCATTTATTTCGGATAATAAGGAAATCAAATATACATCCATAAAATCCCACTAAAAGTTTACTTTATTGTATACACCAACACTCCCAATCCAGAATTTCGTGTTTCCCTCGTTTTCTATTTGGAGCTCTAGATTCTACCAAAACCACTGCCCACTCAAGCTCGAAACATTACTCATTATATCTCTCCACCAGCTTGACCCTATCCTCGCCCTTCGCCCTACAAAGTTACCCTCCTCCCCAACTTCTAGCCTACCATGTAAAGTGTTGATTACACGTACCTATAAACTGCCCTCGTTCGTCAAGTAATGTCATATCCATTTCCCTATCAACGTCACATTAAACCATTTGAGATTTCTCACTTCTAGCCCCCCTCCTCTCTCGACTTACAAATTTGTTCCCATTTTACCCAGGATATTTTCCTATTTCTCTCGCCTCCCTCCATAAGAACCTGCAACATAAAGAGGTTAATGATTGGATCACACTCGAGGGTAAAATATTAAAGGATATGGTACCTTAATCATTGGTACTGTAAAGGTAAAAAATGTATCATATGTAGCTGGTCTCAAATATAACCTCCTCTCTATAAGCCAATTTTGTGATAAATAAATTTAAACTAAAGGGCTAACCACTATTCCTCACATATAACTTACTTAGATAGTTATCCAATTGATTACTTAATATTTCTCAGTAGGTTAGTTATCTAAAATTGAGTTATACATATTTCAGTAAATCAGGGAGCTAGTTTGGCAAGACAACTCTCTTGATCCCTAAGTTATTTTTAAAAAGAAAAGAATTTGCATACACAAGTGCATTCCCCCCCCCCCCCCTCCCTCCCATACACTTGTGTCATACTCCTTTCAGAAGCAACATGATGGTTGGAGGATAACAGTTTCCATAAAATGTACTCCCTCCTTCCCACAAATATTTGCACCACTTTATGAGTGGAGTGTTGTGGGGTAATCTTATAAACTTTTATGAATAAAGTAAAGTAATAATTGAATTGAGGGTAAAAGTAATTGCATTTTGTGTAAATATGTGAATATTGTGAGGATGGGTTTTATTAAAAAGTTTCATTTGTAAGATTTCCAAAAATTGTGCGATGGACGAATAAAGAAAGAGTGAAAACAATTGTGGGACGGAGGGAGTATGATATAGTGGACAAATTAATAAGGTAAGTGGGAATAGAATTGATGGACGGAGAAAAAAAAATAGAAACTTAAAAAATATAGATAAAAAGCTAAAAAAACTAAAACAAATAAAATGGATCAATAGAAAACTTAGCCGATCGGCCACCGTTGCGCCGTAAGAGAGGATCTACCGGTTGATCCCAACTAATATCCTAAAAAACCTCCTAACCTCAATGAAGGAGTTGAAAAAATACTCGACGAGGACGACGAGCGGCTGCGCTGCAACGGTAGAGAGACCTTTTTTTTTATCAAATCACTTGTAAATCTATAGATCTACCTATTTTTTGTTTGCAAATCTGACTATAAAGAGAAGATAAACCACTTGTATATCTATAGATTTACCTGTTTTATTTTTATATCTGACTATAAAGAGAAGGTAAATTACTTGTAGATTTACAAATCTGATTATAGAGAGAAGATTGAGGGCAAAACTATTGAAATTGTGGGTGAAAATAGAGTTATTCGATTCTAAAATCATTTAAATAAATACATATTCGCTTCTACCCTGACTTCCACAGTTGGGGATATATTCTATGAGGATTGCTGGCACTTCCCGAGGTGTTTTATCACGAGGTTTACAGAGATTGTTAGGGATATCCTGCAGATCACGGTGCTTAGGGGACCTGACATATGTATTTGCGAGGGCTCACTTTCAGGGGAGCTCTCTTCCAGAATGACATATGATTTGCTCAAATCACCCCTGCCTAGGCTTGGTTGGGCGTCATGGATTTGGGGCACCTTCATACTCATGTGTCGTTCCACTGCGATTTAGAGAGCGATTTGGGGCAAGCTGCCCACATCGAATTGACTATCGTCTTTTCGGATTCAGGGTCCGTCGATTTATGTTTTGTGTCGCGGGGATTCTGAGTCACTTGACCACACCTGCTTGTCCATTGCCCGTTCAAATTAGAGATTCTACGCAGCTTGACTCATATGTTTGGGGTCATGATTCACACTGGGGTCAACTTCCTAGACATCTTTCTTTAGGCCAGTAGAGTTCGGTTGGGTCCAAAGTCTTTGGAGTTGTGGAGGGCAGGATTCGTCACAGCTATTTAGGTCGTTTGGGCTCGGCGGAATAGGGTGATATTCGATGGGGTTTCTCCCTTGGTTAGGAGATGTATGGCTCAGATCATTTCAGGCATCAGGGAGGCCAACAACATAGTTATAGGATATTCGGAAAACACGGTTCGACATCTTCTGATTTCTAGGGCTCTTGGTGTTTCGAGTAAACACGGACCAACAAGTCAGGGTTCATTTATGATTTGGTTCCCGCCTGATCCGGGTTGGTACAAGGTTAACACGGACGACAATGCTTCTTCTTCCCTGGGTAGTTTGCATGTGCGGGGGGAGGGGGGTCTTTAGGACCTTCGAGGGTTTCTTCATAGCTGTGGTTGCCACTAGGGTTGGTTGGGGTCTCCCTCTTGAGGCTGAGTTGGTTGTTGTACTTATGGCCATCAAGTATGCACATGATCAGGGTTGACACTTCCTTTGGATTGAGTCGGATTCGGTTCTCACGATTGACACTTTTACGAGCTCCAATCCTTTCGTTCCTTGGTGTCTGCAAGGTCTTTGGAGTCAGATCCAACCTCTTACGCAGGACATGCACATCCGATACTCGCACGTCTTCAGAGAGGCCAATCAGGTGGCTGATGTTGTGGTCAAGACTAGCCTTGACTGTGTCTGGAGGGGTTACCCCCAGATTTTTTACTCTCAATTTTGCACAATGATTTATATTCTATTTTCTATAGACATTGATCTTTAGAGGACTGTACCTTTTTCCCTTAACCTGAGTTTTGTCTTTAAGGAGAATTTTCCCAAGCAAGGTTTTAATGGCGCTCCGATCTCTGACTCGGCATGTAAGCTTATGGTCCTAGATTTTCTTTTATATCCTCTCAAAAAAAAAAAACTATTACACATCAATTGTTTTCATCAAAATTAATTATAAAATAAATTATCACAATTCACATGCCCTAAGAGGACTTCCATTGGCATAATTAATTAATTAATTACTGTAATCGGTAGATGAGAACCTTTTTCAAACAGGGATACGAAGGCAAGTCAATGATTGATATCCATAATTAAATTATCTTTAATGTCATGCTTTTGGAAATTTTCAATTTTTATAAATTAAATGGGAGGGGAGAAGGCCTTTTTTTTTTTAAATGGGAGGGGAGAAGGCCTTTTTTTTTTTAAATGGGAGGGGAGAAGGCTTAATAAAGAAGTTTGTATGAGATTGACGCATTGGTATCCGCCAGAATTTATTTGTTTCAAGATTTTTCATGTTTTGCTAATTTTTAAGAAACATTGGAAAAAATGCGTTGTAATTTTGATGATATTATAAAAATATGTTTGAATTTTTTAATCATATGAAGAGTTTGTAACGTTACATTTTTAGATAAACTCGTCTGGAATCGGTTGTTTCCGGGACAATTTAAGAATAAATCAGCTGACAAAAACGTTCAAAAACTTAACACAACAGGTCTATGCACATTTTTATCAATTTGATCAAAGTTACAAAACATTTTTGTATATCCAAAATGCATCTTAATCTCCCTTATATACTAATTCTGAATCTTTTCTAAATGACGTGCTTGTTTTTTTTTTTTTTTTTTTTTGAGAGATTACATAGGAGTAAACATTGAAAAAACAATCCGAAAAAATCCTATGAATCTAAAAGAAACTACTCCATCTCAATCGCGAGGGATGGTAGAGTTAACCGCTGCTTGAGCCAGTCTATGTGCTCGTCTGTTCCTGCTCCTAGGAATATAAGTGAATCTGCACACTACAAATTCTTTTGACAGTCGTTGTATCCTATTCGCACAGCTTCTTTCTGGGCCTGCTCCCGAGCACAACTTTGAGCAAAGGCCAATTGCTTGTTGGGAGTCCGAGCGAATTACACATTTTCTCCAATTTAATCTTTTTGCCTCAACTAAGGCCCTTTCAATGGCATGTAATTCCACTCCCAATGGTCCTCTTTGTGGAGTGATTTTGTTAGAGAAAGAGAAAGACTCCTCTCCTGCTTCATTAAACCCAATTCCCCCAATCCCATACTTACGTAAATCTCCATTAAAGGCGCCGTCAACCTCGATAATTGCCATATCATTTGTGATCTCAAAATTATCCTCCTTTTCCGCTGGGCTCCCAATGGAATTTGAAGAAGTATGATGAAAGTTATTCAAGTACACAAGGACACTCTCTCCTACAGAATTTTTGCATCTACGCATGTTCTTGTCAACATCATGTATAATCCTACATCTTTCTCGCCATACCCCCCAAGCAATCATAATCAATTCTTCTAGACCATTAGTCTTTCTTTCTTCATAAACTCGTCCCATAAACTGGATAGTTGTTAGAAACTTACCTTTATCAATCAGTTTCCACCATCCCAGCCCTTTCCAGATATGTCTAACCCCCACACATGTAAAAATAGCATGCAAAGTATTCGGCATATATGCTCCACATAGATCACAATTTGGTTTTGTTCCCTCAAATCTTCTCGCTAAATTACCTTCTGATGCAATGTAATCCCAACACATCTTCCAACCAAATATTCGAATTTTAGGGGGGAGTTTTAGTTTCCAACAAATTTTCCACCATCTTGTCCATTGCTCCTCATCCGAACCGGAGGCCCCATCATTCTTCCCGCCCCGGTCCTCTTTAATAGCCCAATATCCGGACTTGACTGTATATTGTCCTTTTGCATCATAAACCCAGAAACGTGTATCTTCATCATCTTTTCTTCCAATCGTCGTACGCATAATTCCATCAGCCTCAAATGGTAGAAAGGCATTTCTTACCAGATCTTCCTTCCATTCTCTCTTTTCATCTAACAAATCAGTCACTTTATAGCCAGAAATGATGCGTGAACGAACTATTCCTTCCTGAAGTCCAAGGAACCAAGCATGTTTATGCATTGTAACCTTGTCACCCTTTCCAATAATCCATCTTGTACCATTTCTGACAATGTCCCGACTAGAACAAATAGATCTCCAGATAAAAGAAGGGTTTGATCCAATTTCTGCATCCATAATATCCTGATGTTTGAAATATCTAGCTTTCAATACCCTAGCCACAAGGGAGTCTGGACTATCAATTATTCTCCATACCTGCTTGGCTAGGAGGGCTTCATTAAATTGAGTCATTTTCCTAAAACCCATTCCTCCTTCTGCCTTATCTTTACATAGATTATCCCACTTCATCCAATGGATACGATTATGTCCTTCAGCCTGTCCCCACCAAAAATTAGCTATCAGAGATTCCATTTCTTTGCACGTCTGAACTGGCAATTTGAAACATGTCATTGCATAAGTTGGAATAGCCTGCAAAATGGATTTTATCAATGTTTCTTTTCCCCCTTCCGAGAAATCTCTGTTCTTCCAGTCGTCGATTCTTTTCCTCATACGGTCAACCAAGTACGAGAATTGCATTCTTTTTCCCCTGACGGAAAAGGTAGGTAAGCCCAGATAGATTTGATGCCCTTGAGATGACTTGATATTCAATATCTCCTGAATGTCCCTCTTATTCTGCTCCATAGTACATGGACTAAACAGGATCGAGGACTTATCAAAGTTGATCTGTTGTCCCGATGCTGTCTCATATTCTTTTAGGGCATCATGCAAAGATTGTCCACACTCCTTTTTTGCTTTGAAGAAAACCACACTATCGTCAGCGAAGAAAAGATGTGTGATCATTGGGGCCTCTCTAGCAACTCGTATCCCTTCCAACCCCCCTTGCTGAGCTCTCTTTGTTAAACAAGATGAGAAACCTTGCGCACATAGAACAAAGAGGAAGGGAGAAAGAGGATCCCCTTGTCTAAGTCCCCTCGAGGGAGTAACATTCCCAAGAATTTTTCCATTAACATAGAAGGCAAACTTTACAGTCGTCACACATCTCATAATAAGGTTTATCATCTTAACCGGGAAATTCATCCTCTCCATTTGTGCTTGAATGAAACTCCATTCAATCCGATCATAAGCTTTACTCATATCCAGCTTTGCAACCGCGTAACCACCCTTGCTTTTATTGTGACGAAGCCAATGCATACACTCATAGCTAAGTACAATATTATCCGTAATCAACCTATCCTTGACAAAAGCACTTTGGTTCTCATCAATTAATTGTGGAAAAACACCTTTAAGTCTTCCAGCTATAACCTTTGCCACAATACGATAACACACATTACTAAGACTAATGGGTCGATAATCACTCACTGTTGCAGGTTTCTTCTTCTTTGGGATCAATGTAATAATGGTCTCATTCCACTCTCCAATGTCCTTTTCCTCATTTAAAACTCCCAGAACTTGACGAGTAACCTCTCGACCCACCACATCCCACATGTCCTGAAAAAATTTAGCATTGAAGCCATCCGGACCAGGGGCCTTATTCGGGCTCATTCCAAAAACAACCTCTTTAACTTCTATCTCCGAAAAAGCACCACTCAGAACTCTTTTCAAGTCACTATTTACCATTGGTTGTGTGTACCTAGTGATACTCTCAATCTGATCCCGAGAAGGTTTTGTAGACTGAAATAGTGACCCAAATGTCGAAGTAAGCACCCTCGTGATTCCATCACAACTCGTGTGCCGAGCTCCATTCTCATCATATAGTTCCAACACTGCATTTCGACTCCGTCTCTCAATTGCTCGTTTGTGAAAATATGATGTGTTTCGATCCCCAAGTCTTTATTTCACAATCTCTTCATTTTTGTAATTTTGAGTTTTAATTTTTTTTTAGTTGATTTATAACCGTTTTATTCCTCTATCTTCTCCACCCATTTACATTTACAGTTTTAAATTTTTTATTTCTTTTCTAAATTGATTTATAACTATCTTTATTCTCTCTCTTCACCCATTTTCATTTACATTTTCTTAATTTAATACTATATTAGTTTACCTTCTTTTTTTTAAAAATTATTTTCTTTTCACTTTTAATCTTTTTTTTTATATTTCTTATATGAATAAATAAAAATTTACATAATTTTTTTTTTTACAATCCCGCGTATTACGCGGTTTTGCACTAGTCTACGTGGCATCTCACTTTTCTCCGATTCTAATTTTCTCACAATTTACAATTATTTTATTTTACAGTTTTGTTCAATTCTTCTCTCTCTTCCTTTTTATTTTATAGGTCTTCTCAATATTTTATTTTACTTTTTTTTTCAATACAGTTTTTTTTCAATTTTTCTCTCTCCCCCCTCTTTCTATTATCTCAATCTCCTAAATTTTCTTATACGAATTTCTCTCTCCCTCTTTTTTTTTCTCAATTCTTTTTACCATTTTCTTTTATATTTTTTTTACAATCCCCACGAAATGGGTTTTGCACTAGTTCTATATATTTGCAAATCTTTTTTATGTCACATGTCACAACCACACCACCTCTACCTCAACTTCTCTCCTCTAAATCCTTTCTTTTAAAAAATCCTCCACCCTCATTCATTCCCATTTTTATTTTAATCTTCACCGTCCATCTAAATGTTTAATCTTAACCGTTAAATCTCCTATATAATAGTAGCTTCTCTCTTTCATTTTTATCAATTCACTCAATCACTCCTCAAACATTCCTCAATCCCATTAAAAAAAATTTAACTGGTAGAAGATGAATGTATAGTTTTCTGAATTCTTTTGTAATTTAACAAAAGAACTTCTTTCAACAAAGATTTGAGAAGGATTTTCGGGATTTTGATTGGATGTGAGCGAATGGAAAAATGCTAAAGCATCCCATATTCAATATGAATTTTTATTTCTTCCCATAATTTTTGTTACTTTATACGACATATGCGAAATCAAACATTCAAATTTGTAATATTCATGTGAAATCAAACATTTAGATTTTTTGTTTAAGTTCTACTAATCAAACATGTAAAATCTCATCTTTTTTTTAAAGTACGTAATATTCTCCAATCTATTTTTTTTGTATGTATTTTCTTTTTATGTTGCATATCTGTAATGGAACATATTTCTGCTTATTTATAAGTTTTACAACGAAACATTCAGAAATTTATCACAATATACACATAATTCAATATTACATTTTTTTAGTGTTCTATTGATTTGACTATCTCCCACCTAAATTGGCATCGTCCTATAATCTCATGATGGCGTGCTTCTAAGCTCCTACAAAAAAAGAAATGTAACAATTAAAGCACTTGATAAATTATAAACAATTTACACATATGTCAAAATTTAAGTATACTAATTCACAAATTTAGCAGTATTTTTAAAGCTATTTCTAAAGGATTGCATATTTTATCTATTAAATATGCATGATTATATACATATTCAATGATAATGGTAATAGTATGGGTATGACATGGTTGTATTATTAATTGTTTGACTACAATTAAAGGGATCCATCCTAATTCTTTAAAGTTTCTATCGGTTATGGTAAATCGAAGTTAAAGGATCCACATTAACTTTCATATGCATAATTTAAATTTTATATTTACATATTATTTTTACACAATTTAATTATCCAATTTTCTGAAATTAAGGAAACCAATTTTTTTTTTTAATTTTTATACTTGAATTTTTTTAAATAATTAAAATCGAATTTGTGAATTAAAGTCAAATTTATGTTATATTATGAAACAATCAATAAATTTATAGGTTTTTTTTTTTTAATTTTGTAACGTATTCTTAAAATTAGTAAATCCCTAATCCATGCTAACTAATTTTATAACTATTAATTGTTTGGCTACAATTAAAGGGATTCACCTAATTCTTTAAAGTTTCTATCGGTTATATAAAAAATTGAAATTAAATGATCCACATTAACTTCATATGCTAGAATATGTTATCCATATTTTTTTCTAACTAATTATACAATTATATGTGATTGAAGTCAGTTTTTAAATTTTCCCATTTTTTATTTAACTTTTTAATTGATTTTTTGAAAGTAACGACTTTAGGGAATATAAACTAAACATAGACATTTATTTCATAACTATATACTTAAATTCTATCATTATTTTCCATAATTCAATAAATTACATACCCATAATTTTAGATTATTAGTATTTGAAATTACACCATTAATACCCAATTAAAAAAAAATAGTAGTTCCGTCAAAAAAAAAAATTGTTAAAAACATATTTATTGCTACTTATTAGTCAAAGTTTCATTAAATCCAAAAATTAAACACTATGAAAATAATACATAAATTCCATAAAAAATCATTTATTATGTAGAATTAAATTGAAGTCAAATATACCTAAACTTCACATTTAATTTAATTTAATTTATTTAAGATTTTATTTTTAATTAAATTAAAATATAAGTATTATTTAATTAAGATCTTAAAATATTTGTTAAGTTTTCCAATTTTAATTTAATTTACATTCAACAATTATGTTAAGGTTCCTATAATTTAATTGTGAAATTTAATGAATTACAAAATTTTAATTAAAAATAATTAATATAGCCAATATTATGCCACGTAATTTTATATTAATTAAATGAGTAATAAATATTTATCACAATTTATGTTATCTACACTACATGAAATATAAGATTTTTTTTGCCACAATTCATTATTGTGGTTGAGAATAGAAGTTTTTTATCATTGAGAAATATGTCATGAGTCATGACACTACTTTTTTACATCAATGTCAATAATAAATTAATTTAGTTTCAATTTACTTTAAATAATAATGAGTATGATACTTGAGAACTCATATACAATTAAAATTGGACTTCAATAAAATTGATTAAGTGTTGATTCAAATATTAAATTGAATATTAAAATCCAAACACACACTCATAATTAAATGAATTTGGGGTTGAATGGAATGAATTTAAAAATGTAATGAAAGTTTGAATGGAATGACATAAACATAAACATGATCATTTTTATGATGGGTATATAGTGGGAATGAATGTCATGAGAATGAAAAGTAGTATTGTATAAATTAATTTTAAATTATTATTATTGAGTGTTGTTACAAATATATTATTATTTTAAATTAATAATAATATTATTATTGATTATTGTTAAAAATATAATATTTTTATTATTAATAATTTAATAATTATTGTTGGTGGAAGAGTTATTATTATTATTATATATTTGTCTTATTATTTATTTTATTAATTATAATAAATGTATATTTTAAAAGAAAATAATATTTTTATTTTTCAATAAGAATATTATAATTATTTTTAATATTAGTCATATATCTTTAAAAAATTATCAAGACCGTTAATTTTTTTCTAGGGTAATATTAATATTTTAAGTAAAGTTGTTTTCTTATATTAACCATTTTTCTTTTTGTAATACTTCATAATTGTGGAAGACGTTAAATGATTATTTGGATTTATTTATTTTTCGACAACTATAAGATGACATGGAGATATAATTCGTAATGGGACAGTGGCATAACTTTCCTCCTATTGTGTGAAGGACATATTGCACATTTGAAATTTTATATTTCGACGCCGAGTCCTCGACCTGCAACACATACTCCATCCGTCCCAAGAGAATTTTCACCATTGGGATTGCACGCATTTTAAGAAATGTGTAAGAAAAAATGTAATGAGTGATGTTTTAGTTTTATAAATTTTCATGAATAAAGTAAAGAAAAATGTAGATTGAATGTGAAAAAGTAATGACATGTGAGTAACTAGGGACCTTCTACATGTAGTCAGTCAGGGTGTCGTAAGGTGTCGTAATGACTACCGTAGTCAGTTAATCTAACCCATTAAAAATCTAATCTAAAGGCTTAAATTTGATGACCTGTTACCTTTTGTAAATTTTACGGTATGTATTATCGTAATGTGTCATAAATTTGTATTTTCTATTAAAGAGAACGTGTCAAACATGGAAGTTTTTGTTTTGTAAATAAGGATATGATTTATCAATTTATAATTATCAATAATTTACCATAAATAATTTATATTTATAATTATTTGTAAGAATTATAATTATTTCCAAAATTAGAGTGTGCACGGTCTAGAATTCGTGCATTACCCATAACTTACCATAAATAATTGATATTTATAATTATTTGTAAGAATTACAATTATTTCCAAAATTTAGTTGTGCACGGTCTAGAAGTCGATATGGGTCGTTCTCTCGTTTATCGGAGTATTCAACACATGTTATACGTTGATATCCATGTTCTACACAATACTCGTATAAAATATCACATGGATCTAGGAGAATGGTCGGTAAGGTGTCGTTAGTGACGGTAACGACCTTCGTTCCGTTATAATGTCACACGGGTCGTTATCTCGTTTTCGTGTGTCAAATATGAAACTTAAGTTTCCCGATATCATCATTTTACAACCTAAACATGTTTTGAAGAATAGAACGACATGGTTAACCCCAAATTTAACGTGTTCAAAAATTTTACAACCTAACATGTTTTTATCTAAATTTTAAAACATGTATTTTATGTTGTTTTTAGGCCGCAATATTTGAACGGGGTATTATTATTCTTTTTTTCTAAATTTCAAGAGATGTATTTCACGTTGTTTTTAGGCTGTAATATTTTAAAAAGGTATCCTTATTAGTAATCTGTTAGGAAATAAACACACGCACACGATGACGAAAAGAAAATAACACGAGATTTGATTACCCAGTTCGTCTTACGACTACGTCTGGGGGCGATGCCAAGCCAGGTATTGCACTATGTTTTTCGGATCCTGATTACAATGAGAGAACATCTATTTATAATAGAAAACTTACCATAATTAACCCTAAGCTTATTAGGAAAAGACTTGTTCCTTACTCCAAGCCATTAGGAACAAACTTACCATAATTAAACCTAAGCCTATTAGGAAAAGACTTACTCCCCACTCCAGGCCCGTTAGGATCAAACTTGTCCTACACTCCAAGCCCGTTAGGATGAATTCAGGCTCCACACTCCAACAATCTCCCACTTGGAGACTGAATTCTCCATGTAATCATATCTTCTTGATTCTCCTCCCGTATCTGTCTGGCATCGCCAAGCCTTATCTTCAAGTTCCAAGGCCAATTGAAGCTATACATAGCTTCAACTTCTCTAAGGTCACTACCTTAGTAAACATGTCTGCTGGATTCTCACTTCCAAGAATCTTCACAAGCTGCAAGATTTTCTTCTCTAAAAGGTGACGAATGTAGTGGTACTTCAACCCAACATGCTTTGTCCTTGAGTGGAACGCCGGATTCTTTGCAAGAAATATAGCACTTTGACTATCACTGAAAAGAGTGCTATTCTCATGCTCCTTCCCAAGTTCTCCCAAGAAATTCTGCAACCACACCATCTCCTTACTTGCCTCTGTCACAGCTACATATTCTGCCTCAGTAGTGGACAATGCAACAACCTTCTGTAACTTAGAAGTCCAAGATATAGCAGTACCACCATAAGTAAAGACATACCCGGTTGTACTTCTTCTCCCATCAAGGTCGTTTGATGCCAAGTCTGCATCCACATAACCCACCAGCTCCATACTCTTGCCTTTGAAACACAAGGCCTTGTCTGTGGTACCTCTCAAGTATCGCAAGACCCACTTGACTGCTTCCCAATGTTGCTTGCCCGGATCACTCATAAACCGGCTTACTACTCCCACTGCATGAGCAATGTCTGGCCTCGTACACACCATGGCATACATGATGCTACCAATCGCTGAGGCATACGGAACATTCAACATCTGGGCACGCTTCTCCTTGCTCTTGGGGGACTCCCTTCTTGAAAGCTTGAACTGACTGCCCAATGGAACACTCACGGGCTTCGACTCTGACATGTTGAATCTTTCCAGGACCTTCTGAATGTAACTCGCCTGCGAAAGATACACACTTCATGTCGCCTTATCACGTTCAATTCTCATACCCAAAATTTGTTTGGCCTCTCCGAGATCCTTCATTGAGAACCGTTCGGACAATTGCCTCTTCAACTTATTCACTTCTCTTGCATCAGCTCCTATGATCAACATGTCATCAACATATAGCAAGAGAATAAGAAAGCTTTTGCCAAACCTCTTGTAGTAGCAACAATGATCTGCGTGGCATTTCTGGTAGTCGATCTCCATCATGAAGTTGTCAAACTTCATGTACCACTGCTTTGGAGCTTGTTTCAGGCCATACAAGCTCTTCTTTAACTTGCATACAAGTTCCTCCTTTCCTTTCTCTACGAACCCCTCAGGCTGTGTCATGTACAACTCCTCCACCAAGTCACCGTGGAGGAATGCTGTTTTCACATCCATCTGATGCAACAACAAGTTTTCTGTAGCTACCATACTCAACGCCATTCTAATAGTGGTCAGTTTCACAACAGGAGTAAAGACATCAGTATAATCAATACCATGTCGCTGCTCAAACCCCTTGACAACCAGCCGGGCCTTGTAACGTTTGCTACCATCAGCTTCATTCTTGATTCGGTAGACCCACTTGCAGTGCAAGACTTTCTTGCTCTTTGGGAGCTCAACAAGTTCCCAAGTGCCGTTCAACAGAAGAGATGCTAACTCATCATCCATAGCAACTCTCCACTTCCGTCTATCTACACCTTGCTCTGCCTCTGCATAGCATTCAGGTTCACCACTATCAGTAAGTAACTGGTAGTAGTTAGAGGGCGAATACCTATTAGGTGCACGTCGCTCTCTAACGGGTCTTTGCAGCGGATTCTCCGGTGGTGGTGGGGTCCTTGGTTCTTCAATAAGAACCTCTTCTTCATTCTGACTCTCCTTACTCCCACTCGAGTTTGAGATGTCTAACTCGACCTCTTGGGTATTGGTTTTGTCAGAATCTGATGCCTCCAATCTGTTCTTGTACATAACCTGTTCATTGAAAACTACATCTCTACTGCGAATAATCTTTCGGTTATTCTCATCCCAGAGTCTATAACCGAACTCATCACCACCATAACCAATGAACGTACACTTAACAGATTTAGCATCTAATTTACTTCTATCAACAGAGCTAACATGAGCATAAGCAACACAACCAAAGATACGCAAGTAAGACAGATTTACCTCTTTTCCCGTCCATGCTTCCTCGGGTACTCTGTTCTCCAACGGAACTGATGGACCTCTGTTAATCAGGTATGCTGCTGTATTTACTGCATCTGCCCAAAACGTCTTAGGCAACCCACTCTTCAACCTCATGCATCTTGCTCGCTCATTCAACGTTCTGTTCATTCGTTCTGCCACTCCATTCTGCTGGGGAGTTCCTCTCACAGTCTTCTCCATGCGAATCCCATTCTCAGCACAATATTCCTTGAACTCACGGAGTTCATATTCACCTCCATTGTCAGAACGAAGACACTTTACTTTCAGCCCTGTTTCATTCTCTACAAGAGCTTTCCACTTCCTGAAGGTATCAAAAGCATCCGTTTTATTTTTCAAAAAATAAACCCATACCTTTCGAGTGGAGTCATCGATGAAGGTCATGTAATACTCCGAACCACCAAGGGACTTCACGGGCGCTGGTCCCCATAGATCGCTATGCACCAACTCCAGTTTTTCTGCCTTCAACGCTCTACTACCTCTCGAGAAACTCACCCTTCTTTGTTTCCCGAAAACACAGTCCTCGCATAGGCCAACTTCAACAGATTTCAGCCCTGGAAGTCTCCCTTTCGAACACATTACCTTCATCCCTTTCTCGCTCATGTGACCCAACCGACAGTGCCACAAATCAACGTTGGTCGTAGCTCCCACAAGGTCAATACAATCCTTGGGGTTAGATGTAGTATACAACGTACCTTCCTTCTTCCCCCGAGCTACTATCATGGCTCCTTTACTTATCTTCCAACTGTTGCTGCCGAAAGTCACTGAGTATCCTTCTACATCAAGCTGCCCGATTGAAAGCAAGTTTCTTTTCAATCCTGGAATGTGCCTCACACCATTCAGCTTCAACATCGATCCGTTTCGTGACTGCTCCCTCCGAACCCGAAGCTCTAGATACCAGTTGTTAGGAAATAAACACACGCACACGATGACGAAAAGAAAATAACACGAGATTTGATTACCCAGTTCGTCTTACGACTACGTCTGGGGGCGATGCCAAGCCAGGTATTGCACTATGTTTTTCGGATCCTGATTACAATGAGAGAACATCTATTTATAATAGAAAACTTACCATAATTAACCCTAAGCTTATTAGGAAAAGACTTGTTCCCTACTCCAAGCCATTAGGAACAAACTTACCATAATTAAACCTAAGCCTATTAGGAAAAGACTTGCTCCCCACTCCATGCCCGTTAGGATCAAACTTGTCCTACACTCCAAGCCCGTTAGGATGAATTCAGGCTCCACACTCCAACATAATCTTGATGCAAAAATAATAATTTGAAATGACTGCATTCTAAAAGCCCCTTGTTGCTTCTTGGAGTGAGCAAGTCGAGATTGTAGATTGGAGAAGCAGAATCAGTGAGAAAAACTCATTCTTGCTTCAAACCTGATAATAGATTGAATCAAGGATCAGACGGATTTAATTGAGCGACCCTCGAAGAAAAACCCCTTCTTGTTCTTGGAGTGAGCGAGTTCGATTGTAGAGTGGAGAAGTATAATCAATGAGAAAGATTCATTCTTGCTTCCAACCTAATGCTTCAAACCTGCTTGTTAATGGCGAATCAAGGGACAAGGATCACGAATTTGTGAAAACTCTTAAGAATGTGCGGACAATTGAGGAAGACAAAAGACCTAATTACTAATTTAACAAATCTATTTTTTTAATTATTATTTAGATTGATTTTATTAATTTTTAAAATAAGAATAATTGTATTACAAAAGGTTAGAACATTATTTTTACCTAATATATATATGTATATATTTTAAAAATAATTTAAATAAAAGAAGGGTAATATAGTAAATACTAACAAAATACAATTTAAAAAATGATATAAATAACTTAAACCTGTATAACAGGTAGCAGGTCGTTACGACGTTTACGACACCACGTGGCGCGATTCGACAAAGTGACTATGTAGTCACTTTGTAAAATGTGACTATGGTAAGAATTGCCCGAGTAACTATGTATATATTTTGAGGGTGGAGGTTATGACAACGCTTTCTTTTTTTTGTTGGAGTGTACAAATTGGTATGAGACATCAAAATATGGCAATTTTGCAAAATTTTGTGGGACGGAGGGAGCCTAATAGTACTCATTTATCAAAACATATACTAAAGACAAAACTGATAATGGGGACGAGGTGCTGATGTATAATATATTTTGATCAAAGTCTAAAAGATCGACATAGTTAAAAGTCTTGATGGGTGGTCGTTTTGTGGAGGAAAGACAGTAGATCTTGGTGGAGATATTCGACACATTCTACATGTTATACCGAAGGGTTCTAGATAAGTTACAATTCACTTTACCATTACATCTTTATGTTTATGAAAACATTGCAAGGTACTAAGACTAACGAGGAACATTATGTTGCAGACTAGAAATTCTGATGATAACAACACTTCCGACGAGGTAGTTGATTTTTAAAAGTTGGAGATGGTGATTTTGGAGATAGCCCTGAGAATTTTGCTGCGATTGATATTCTTAAGAAGAATTTAAATTTTGAATGTACGTAATCCAGTAATTGGTATAGTTAACAATATTTACCCTTATGTATTTAATAACTGTGGTACAAATAAATATTTTGAGGATAGTTCAATGTTTTCTGTTCTATTATTGTTTTTTTATACATGTAATTTTGCTACACCATTTCATTTTTTATTTTTTAATAGAATAATAAATTTACAAACTATACCTGTTTCAAAAATTATTTTTTAATTAATAAATTAAAATTAAAATATATTTTAAATTTACTTTAACCCCGCATTATTTTATGTTCTTACACTAGTTTTTATAATATAATCGAAATTACTAGACATCTAAGAAGGGTCTGAGTTAATAGAGATGAACAACCTTTTTTTTTTCTTTTTTTTTTAATCACCACTTCAGCTTTAAGTCAATTATTGACAAATTAATATGGCCTTTATGTTGACTTTGGATTTTTTTCAATTTCAATATGCATTTAAATGGAAGGGGAATATGTGAAGGTGAGGGTGATTCTAGAAAAGAAGTTTCTATACATGAGATTGACAAATTATTGCCTATACACACTTATGATGGATCTGATCTGTCAAAGATGTGAAATTTTAATTAACAATATTTTTTTTAAAGTGTCATATTTCTAAATTACGTTTCACGATCTCACGCAAAAACTCATTTAAAAATAGGAGTACTATTGCGTCTTTTTCGTTAGCTGGAGGAAATGTACATCAATTGAATTGGCCAACTAATAATGAGACCAGAAATTCACACTAACTCAAAACTGGGAATTTGTCAATAAAACGACCAATTATGTTCAAGAAGCAGTCGTCATCACAATTCCTCACATTGAGTTTATAAGGTTCCAATCCAATCAGGTTTTAAAAAAACATGACCGAAATGCCAAAATGGAGTTGTACGACCGTCGTCACATACAAATTAACCTGTGTGTAAAATTTATGGGGGATATTCAAGACAAAATTTCAAATTCAGTTTCCAAAAGTGTTCTGTGGGTGTTATCTGGATCGATCAATCTACGTGACTCTTCCCACAACTTGTTCTCGATCCCCAACTTCCGGAGCTCAAGCAGACCACGTTGGACTGTGACAAATTAATGTTACTTGGCAAATTTTGGAAGTTGATCTTATGCAAAACTGGTTCGTAATTTTATAGTAAAAATACACACAAAATATAAATAAGTTGCACGATAAAACTGGTTTATATAAGATATTGTCCAAGTTTCGTTGAGAGAGATTACCATCGACTGCCTCGTGTGAAGTGGGGGTATGATCCCCTTGGCTGATCCAAAAGTTCACTCTTTCCTCTGCAATGTCGGGTTCCAACCCTTGATTTTTGGCTCTTCTCCAATAGTACATCAACCATGCCTGACAATTTGTTGTTATATATGCATGGCTCAAGCTAAACATATATAAATTTAAATGAGAGTATAGAGATCCGACTTACTTGCTTAAGAAGCACATCTTCACTCTCCTCTGGACTCAGTACTGAAAACAAACATCATTCAGACATCATAGTTGACAAGATATATATTTACAGTAGAAACATTTACCAAATGCTTCTGAAAGATTGTTGCTCTCGGTTGGCAGCTTCAGTTCATCTGCACTCATTACCATCTCATCAAAATATCAATTTGAACTTTTGCTTTTATCAATTACGATCTCATCTACTTTAGTAACTTGATCATCAATGCTTTAGAATTGATTGTAACATTCTTGAATGCCAATAATGTATACATGCTTTAGTTCATTTGATCATTCAAGTATCAGATACTATGATTGTCCCATAGTCTTTCTTTGTAGCACCTTGTTTTACATGCTAATATTATATTTTTTTGGTTTAACTAGACAAAATCCTGCTCAGCCATATTCAGATATTGAGTCACTTAAATTGAATACGTCGCACACAAGAAATTATCTAAGGTAGCAACTAAATCATACTCAGATATTTCTCAGGGTCAATCTACGGAGAAGAAATGCATGAAGAAACAAAGCAAGGCAGTGTTCACTTTGAATGAAAGTATCACCTTTTGCTCAAGGAAGGACTTGCATGGGATATTATTCTATATTAATAGCATCTACAAGTTCGAATTATTCACGAGTTAAAAAAAATAGAACATATACCGTTAGATTTTAGGATATTTGGGCGACGTTTTTGGGCCATTGATATGGCTAGTGCCTCCTCTACCTGTTATAATAAGAACAAATATTGATTGAGGACAGTTCCTCCTATAATAACCCGTCTGACATCACACCATTCATACAAGAACTTGTCAAACATAATTGAGAGCTAAACCTTCAGCGAGGACAGTTCCGTAAGACCTTTTTCAACCAAAAGCATGCTTTCGAGATTGACCTTATTCAAAATTTCATCCTTCACCTGCAAAACACTCTCTCTTTCTTCCAAATCGTTGTTAACTGCAAAATTGATGACAAAAGACAAAAAAAAAAAAAAAAAAAAAAAGTAAAAACATAGTGTAGCACCAAGCAAATAAATTGTTGAGGTTCCCTTAAAATGAAGGGACAATATTATATGAAAAAGATTTTTGAGCTAATAAAAAGTATTGACATGATATTTGAACCTTGATGACATTATTCATATTCAACATGAATTCATGCAAATATTTAAGTGAATCTCCAAGAAGATCATGTAGATCTAGGCTATAGGTTTCGAAATTGCTCAACTATAACTAAGCATTCTCAATTGAATACGTATTTACCATGTGATGTGCAATTCATGTACCCCGAGTAACACTCCCGGTTTAGTGCCCAAAACTGGAGTTTGACCCCCAAAAAGTTCACATTTTCGATTTAGTCCCAATATTAAAATTTGTCCAATTTTTGCCCAAAATTGTCGAAAAATTGAAAATGATGTCGTTTTATGTCACGTGAATGCCCAATTTCGGCCCCATAACTTGTCTATTGTCCAATTTTGGCTCCAAATTAAATCCTCGCGGGACATAATATGTCACCTTTTTCAATTTTCTAACGATTTTGAGTCTAAAATTAGACATTTTTTTTTAATATTGGGACTAAATTGTAAGAACTATCTTTTATGGGGATCAAAATTGGACAGTAGAAAAGTTATGGGACGAAAAAACTTTTCAGCTCGCTAAAACTACCATGAATTACCCAGGAAAATAGTGGGAAAATTGTGCAATAAGCTTTATCTTCATAATTAAATGTGTTAATTGCTGAATTTTCAGAAAAACACATTCACTTTGATCTAAAGTACTATCCAGCAAAGATGGAGCAGAGGATTCTTACTCGGTGAATTATGGTCTTTTGCTTTGCGTCCTGCTGCCAATATAACCTCAACAGGACGGGAAGCAAAATTTGTCCAATATTCATGTCTTACTCCAGCTATCTCAGCATGAATACCTGCATAATCATTATTCATTTAAAAATCCAAATTAGAAGATGAAGAAAATTGAAAAACCGTTTATTCCAATGAATGCTAAATTTAGCAAAAAGTATATCATAGTTTTGATATTAAGAAACCGACCCATTGGAGCATTGATGTCCTACATGTAAAGGTTACTGAAGTAAATTTACCGTAACGCAAGCATAAACTCCAGCATCGAGCAAGCCAACACCTCTTGAGAACAACCTCTTCCTAAAGTATTAGACTGTCAATCACATAAGTATGGACAAAACAAAGGAAAACAGGAAACAAGTCATGGATGCTTTAACCAGTAGGTACCAGTTCGTCACGAGTCAATATCATTCTTTGTGTAACTGTCCTAAGTGATTTAACTTCTTTCTCGACTTCATGGAGCTTGTCTAAAGCTGAGGTAGCTTCATCCCTTGCATTCTTAGAGGAAATTATAAGTCACATTAAAAGCAAAATAGTGAAAAAGTAATTTTGAAATATATTACTAGTAAGAAAAGAGACAAGCTAGAACTGGATATATATTCTAAGTACCTCGATCTCCATTCTGAGGGTTGCAGTCTCCTCATTACTTCCACCATAAGTTTCTGCTGCAACTTTAAGAGCAACCTGCAAAGAGAGAATGTATACAAACATCAAGTGCGTTCCACAAAATGTTACTCCGTATTTAGCACCTCAGTATAAGGGTGAGTATAACTCGTATAAACCGATCGTTGCACACCCTACACCTCAGCAAATGAATATGGACACAGAACCTGAGTAACCAGTAAATTATAGCATTCGTACCTCTCGTTTCTGAAGATCGGCTTCCTTCCTGCAGAGTTAGCACACAGAAGAAAAAAATTGGGTAAAGAATTCACATTATTTAGCAAAAGAATTCCAAAACTCATAGCTTACCTGCTCAAAAGCCGAGCTTCTAAAGATACACCTTCCCCTAGAGATGCAATCTAACAGATGGCAGAGTACATCACAAAATAAAGAAACAGTTTTTAAAGTGTGGAACACATATAAGTTGGAAGTTAACACTCTTTACATCAAATAATAATATGCTTGCAGGATCACCTGTTTTTCCAACTGTCTAGTTCTTGTTTCTGCTTCCTCAAACCGTTCTTCTGCTATCCTGAGCTGAAACAGAAGGTCCCATTACGATGCTAACTAATAGGCAATGCAAGATAGTCAATCTTTAAATTAGACTTTTCAATTCAAGTTAAAAAGTTTTATGTATAAAATAAGAACCTCGAAGGATCACCTTTTCCAATAAACTGTCGTTTTCTTCTTGAAGCATGTCAAGCTACAATTCAAGGAATCCTTATTAGTAATATTATTATGAAATGAAATGAGAAATCAACTTAATGTTCTTCATCGTACCTCGTCTTGTAAAGCAGAAGACTGCTGTCCACCAGCATCTTTATATTTGAAAGTACCAAAATCTAGTGATAACCTGGAGATTAACAGATAAGTAAAACTTTAATCCACGTCACATTGGGGAAAAAAGAAAAAAGAAAACATTTTTAACCTTTTATCCTTGTGCCTGTTAGACTGAGGATCAGGTGGGATTCCAGAAGATGATGACTTAAGTGGTGGAGGTACGTTCAAGGGTGCCATGGAAACAGTCTTTACCCTTAAGTTTGGCCTTCCAACTGCTGCAAAGCGGGCCGATGCAGGTTGTTCTGTAGGGCTCGGATAAGAAGGTGACCTTCCACTAGCATTAGATTGAGCGGTTGGTGGTTGTAATTCATCAGGTTGATATAAACGGCCACCTATCAAAGAATTAGGAGATGGATATGCAGGTTCTACTGCAAGATTGGGTTTAAGTGGTCGAAGAATGGAGCGTGAACGAGCTGATGAAGGTTGGTCTACTGAGTTAACCGTTGTAGATACTCGGCCTCCTATTGGACGTATAGATTGTGGCAGTTCTACTGAGTTACGAACTGGCTAGAATGTAAAGAAACAAGTTTAGGTAATATTCTACACGATAAAGCACAGACACAGAGTAATTCATAGTTTTATACTCCTTTTCATTCCTCCATAATGGTTCACTCTATTAAATGTACATTATGTTTGAAGAAAGATTGGATTAAAAAAACAAGAAAAATATATACAGATATTAACATAGATGCCTAGACATGGATAAAGAAATAGAAAAAAATACATTCAACTATATCATAAGGGATGGATGTTGAGTTTGTATGTGTTCATTATTGCAGATTTTTTCATGAACTTGAGAAGAATGAGTAAATAAAGTTTGAATGTGCAATGAATGTTCTTACCAGAGGAGAACGAGTTCTAGTTTGCCTTCCACCAGCAAGTCCTATGCCTGCTGAGTTTAAATCACACAAAAGGTCTTCCTCCTCCTCCTCTTCATCTGCTGATTGAGTAGCCATAACACGAGCAAGCCTCTGAGCAGCTGCTTTAGTATTATGTGGTCTCCGCACAGACATGGCGCTCGAAGACCGATCATGGTGATGCAGAGGGGATGTCATCAGTAAAGAAGAAGATGAAGAACAACAATGGTTCTCTTGCTTATATGCTGCTCTAACCCGATTTACTGAAAATAAAATAAAAAGGTAGTAGTGTTCAACAATGAAACAACATGCACATACGTAATAAAAATCTTAACTCAAGACATTTTATCCTGGTATAAATAAGGTAGTGTTCGATGTACCACATTCCAATAATGAAGCACATGCAGGAATTTGACAGTTTTTCCCTTGCTATATATATTCACACCAAAACAAAAGGAGACATGGAAATTGTGGAGTCGTTGGCATTCGGAATTAAAAGAAACACTTAAACAATATGAAATCAGCTTCTAAATGCTACCGTTTGGATGAGCAATCCGTCAATTAATGCTTCAAGTGTACGAATGTACCTTTTTTTACTCTTATGCACATTGCCCGAAAGTTATTTTCAAGTGAATCGAAAGTACATGTTCCGCAGATTGTTGAAAGAACATAGTTAGAGCTTTGCAAAGTTTAAGCAGGACTACAACTACTACTCATAAAAAAAAAAATCAAGATTGTTTAAACCCCTTTTAATTACACATTAATTTAGTAAATTTCATAATATATCCAAAAGGCCATCAGAAGAAAAATTCATACAAAATGCAGAGAATTGTAGGAAATCAAACACAAATGCAGGGCACATGAATTGAAGAACAATCTGATTCAGCCGCAAATAACAAAACAAAAGATGACGTTTTAACAAACGATCTAACCAGAAATTTGTAGAAACCTAGAAGGGCTTGAAATAACAACCTCTGAATTGATTTTTTTTGCATTTCTAAGTATATGCAAAATGGATCAGACATTTCAGCAAACAGAATGTATGCATAAAATCTGGTGGTACCTTAACAGAAATTCCTAGTGAACTCTTCTCTCTCTCCCTCTCTCTCTCTCCTTTTGTCTTGGGAATTACAGTGTGGCGATCTGTTTTGTATGGGGAATGGAGTTGGATTCGGAGTTTTTAAGGAAGAGAGAAAAACACTGCCACACGTGTGTTGTGCATTTGTAAAAATTGTCCATGCAATGCAAATTATGCAATCCCCCATCACATGTATGTGAAACATCTTATACCAGACTTTGTCATGCATAAAATATAATCCAAATTAAACTAATAATAAATGAAATGAAATAAATATAATAAAAAACAATTCTCATGATTTGCATAATTAAGTAATGGGGAAATCATTACTAAATTGATTCCAATTTCATAGTTAGTACGTTAAAATGAAATACTCCCCTCCCTCGTGAACTTTTCTTATTAGTATGTTTATTTATTTTTTAATGCAAACAATCACTTTATTTTTATTCCACAACAATTTCACAACACTTCTACTCTATCTTTTTTTTTTTTTTTTTAATTTGTATCCGGTCAAAGAGTCATAATTTTTGTAGACAGATGGAGTATAAATAATGTAAGAATTTATCTATCAACACATTTCAGTGAAACAATATATTAAATTAGTTAATATATTATTGTTTTAATTATTATTTTTTACAAAAATTACAAAATTTTGTCGTACGCATTCATATATTTAATTTTGTGAACATTTAATCAAACAAATACACAAAAATTCATAACGTACACCGACTACCGCAACTAAAAATTATTTGTTTTAACAATAATCACCCTCAACATTTTATCATGTAAATAGCTTTAATTCTTTTTTTTTTTTTTTAAAGAAATCATAGTTATCAATAAAAAAAACATAGGCAATTTGTGGGATATAGTTTTTTAACACCCCGCAACTTTTCAACTTTTTAAAATAGTTAAAAAAAAGTTAGTTCAGCAATTATGTTTCAAATTTTAGTTAACTCTTCTATTTATATTCTAAAGTTGCCGGAAACATCAAAATGACGTCGTATTACACATCATGGTTACGATGTCGTTTCGATGTTTTCGACGACATTGAAATGTAAATGAAAAAATTAGCTAAAATTTAGAACGTAATTGAATAACCTAATTTTTCTAGGGTGTTTTTAATTTTTTTTTTAAGTTATAGGGTGTAAAAACTATTTTCAACGAGACGGTCACACCATTGGAAAAGATTGTGGACGGCATCAAATTCTCGTAATGAAAATGATTGATTACTACTATCTTCGTTTATTCTCTATATGATTGTGAATGTTGTCCTACTGAGCGTGTTCCCACATTTTTATGATTTGTATCTTCGTTGACTTGAGTAACTTAGTACTCTAGATTAATACCACATTTTTATCTTCTAAAAAAAGATCACCAATAGCAGTGACGGAGTCAGGAAATCTCGGTAGGGGGGCCCGATTACCATTACTTTAAAGATAAAATAATATGTACTTATTATATTTATCGAAATTTTACATGATAAAATTGTCAATACATTTCATTGAATTAAATTGAACAAGCTGACTTTCATTTTATTTTGAAGTTTTGATAGTTCGATTCAAAATGAAGCGAAACAATTTAAAAATTGCTAAAATATTAAATTTAAAAAACATTTTATTTTTTCGCTTGTAAATGTCTTTTAATTAATATATTAATATGTTTCAATATTCTATTATTTGCACGGTTTGACCGACACAATTTTATTTTAAGAAGAGTGGGTTTAATGGTTTAGCGAATTAATTTATATATATTAAATTGGTGGGGACTGGCCCCATTGTGACACCGTCACTTAGTGACCACTGATCACCCTTAACATTGTTCATATATACCATGTTTTTCATTCATCTTAATTAATCATGTTTTTGTGTTTCAAATATTACTATTCATAAAAAAGAGACTTGGTTAATTTTATAGGTCTTTACAATTGCGCTTGAAATTAATTTTATGTGTTGTGTAACTATCAAAATAAAACCCCACAATAAAAAGGTTGCACTCTCGAAGTCAGCTTGTACTGGTAAAATGCCTTCAACGTACGTACCTGCACATCCTGTCAATACACAAGTTGTATATTATTATCATGCATTTATCTTCAATCACGCGCGCACACCGGCACACATATGTGATATGTAGTCAAAATTGTTTACTTCCTCCTTGGTACCACTAGAAAATTAATACAAATGACAAATTCAAACTTTTAGATGAGACATATAAAGTAAATAAATGAGTTGATCGACTTGTATGCATGTGTGACCCAAGAGTAATATATTTTGTGTAAAATTGTGGACATGGTAGAATTTATAAAGAGATTTCAATTTTAATTAATGAGTTGACTTGTGTGATGTGTGCATAAGTCCAATAGTATGTAATGTCATTTTGAGTAAAATTATAAATAGGGTAGAAATTATAAATGGTTTTCAATTTTATGAGTGTAAAAGTTATTGACATGAAAAAAAAAAAGTGTGAAACCTTTTATGGAGGGAAGTAAGATTTCAAATGTTTTTAGTGATGATCAACTCACAATCATATGTAGAGTGTAGTACTCCCTCCATTTTTGAATAAGTGTCACTTTAACATTTTTCAACAAATTAAGATATTAAATTGTGGTCAATATTATCCTTCATTAATGATAAATAATTTTGATATTAAATTTTTGTTTAAGAAAGAATGTGGTCAAGAATGTATGTGGTATTCATATGTACAATATTTATGATTTTTCCATGATTTATGCTACTACATTAATTGAAATTGAAGGCAAATTATTTTATAAGGTTAAAATTGTCAAAATTGAAGAAAAAAACATAGAATGACACTTATTATAAAAATAATTAAAATGGCAAAGTGACACTTGTTTAAAAGTGGAGGGAGTATTAATGATCATAATATATGATGAGAATAGGTGATGTACTATAATATACCCAATTTAAACACATTATAAAAATGTCTTAGAACAAAGATGTACATGTGTGTGTATATAGCTAGCGTGGGGTCACATTCGAACAAATTAACAAGGTAGATCATTTTTTAGATCATTTTTTGTTGCAGTAAAGTAGTGTAAGGTTGTGTTTGGATGGAGGGATTTGATTTGAAGAGATATTTCGATTTAAAAATAGATGGTTTTAGTGAGGATTTAAAATACTTTCAATTTTAACTAAAAAAATATACTAAGTATTTAAAATCCATTCATTTACTTTTTAATTCAAACAAGTGGAGGGGATTTGGATGATGAATTTGAAATCCATTGATCAAATCCCTCCATCCAAAAACAACCTTAATGAAATACATTTCTTGATCGAGCATCCCCTCATCCCATCACTACAAAAAAAATGTGAAATTCCGACGGATTAACAAAGTCAACCGATTTATCGATGTAATTTTTTTTCCGGAATTTTTTTTCCGTTGGCAATCACAAAAAATAAAGCGTGATTACCGACGAAAATTTTCGTCTCTAACCACAAAATTAATAAAAATTAAAAAAATTTGTGATTACTCACAAAATTATAAAAAAAATTAAAAATTTGTGCAAAAATTAAACTATTAATTTAAAAAGAAAATTTGTTAGCTAGGAAATTATAATTGATTAAAATAGAAATTTTTTTGATTAAATTAGAAACATGTCGATTAAATTAGAAAATTGTTGATTAAGTTAGCTAGGAAATTATTGATTAAATTAGAAAAAAATTATATTAAATTAGAAAATTATTGATTAAATTAGAAATTTTTATGTTATATTGTTTGGACATAATTTCTTTAGTTTATATTAGTTTATATGATAATTAAGTCTTTGTTGTGTGAATTAACAAATAAAAAAATTATTAATAAACAAAAGTATTAAAAATAAAACTACATTTACAATTTATAAATTTAAAAAAATTACAACAATTATAAGCCACAAATTTAGTGATTAATATAAGTGAAATAATGTTTAATTAAAATTAAAAAAAAATTTATACATGTGAATTTTAGAATTTTAATTAAAACAAAAAAAAATTACATTTATAATTTATAAATTAAAAAGTTTTAATTTTACAATAATTATAGTGATTAATATAAGTGAAAGAATGTCAATTATTAAATGAATTTGTTTTTCTAAATTTTTTTGAATAAAAATATGATGCATGCATACATTAAGAGTCAGTCCAATTATGCACAGGCTTGGAGCGGGCCTTGCCTGTTCCGGGCCAGGCTAACAAAAATAAAATTTTCGTCGATAATTTTATCGGTAAAAATTATCGACGAGGTTTCCACCGATCAAATTTTTCCGTTGGTATTTTCGTCGAAAAGCACTGTTTCCGACCGAATTTCTATCTCTATTTCCATCGGTAAAACGCGTCTTTTTTGTAGTGCTTAAAGCTAAGTGTTGCTTTTTTCATTTCCACTACACACCAAACCAGGGTTGCAATCTTAGTAACAACTTTTTATTATTAAGCTCCGATCCTAAGATGTTAAAACCTAGACACCATATATTTCCATAAACAAGATCAGAATAAAATTACAAGATGGCTAACTCTCATATGGGGTCGAGTCTAAATAAGAACTCGACTTCACGTCACTTTACTAGTTTTTTTTTTTTTTGGGAAAATTGGTGAAAACTGCAATTGGGAATTAAAGTTAGGAAAAACTACTAGACCCATTTTTTATTATTTAGAATAACAAAATGACACATGAATTGACAATTTTATCCTTATTTTCTTACTTTATCACTAAAGTCAAACTTCCACTTTTCTATATTTACTTTTTCTCACATCATTAATTAATATTATTATTTTGAGGGATTCACTATAACACACAAAGTAGGAGGGATTGATGCAATGAGACACGTAACAATTTTTTTATAGCAAGTAGGCACAAAATTGGTGTTGAATGGTCCAATATACCCCCATTCTTTCCAAATTTAATTTACACCGATTCATCAATGAGTATAGTACCATTCCTGAAAAAGCATTATGCCTACAAGTGTCACATCAAAGACTTTTACTAGGAGTACTTTTTTTTTTTTTTAATTCATTATTAATTTGTTACTATTCAATTACTCAACTACCTTCCTTCTACTCAATTTAATTTCATAGAAAAAAAAAATGGAAGTTATGTTTGAATGAAGAGATTTAATTTGAGAAGATATTTTAAATGAAAATATTTAAAAATACACTTTTAAATAAGAGTCCCGAAATCTAATAATCGAATCATGCTTGTTTTTTTTTTAAAGAAAAAAGTTTGTATTGAGAATTGTGGAGTACCATGGATACTCTAAAAAGAGAGTTTAGTTACAAAAAGATGTTAAAAACACCAGACCAGACTAAGAAATGAAAGAACACCAAACCAGACTGAAAATACTCCAGGCCTTTGCTCTAATTTTGTCAAACAGTTTTTCGGGTTTCGGCTCCTAGAGCACTAAACCCTAAATAGAAATTTTGAATATTACTAAAGATATTAAATTGAATTTGAATCATTCATTAATAAGATAGTAGACCCTCTAAATTGAATTTTAATATTATGTAATACTCAAACTCAATTTAGGTTTAAGGTTCATGTTTAATACCGTATATATAATTTAAGTTTAGTAACTTATGTAATATTCTAATTCATTTTATATATTTAAATTTAATAAATAAATAGTTTCATTTCATTTTAGAATCTTATGTAATATAATAATTTTCGATTTTGGATTTAGAGTTAAGTTTTTAGTAATTTATGTAATATTCAAACTCAATTTAGGTTTAAGGTTTATGTTTAATAATTTATATACCATTTAAGTTTAGTAACTTATGTAATATTGTTGGGAATAAAATGATTTTGAATTAGATACCAAAACCCCTGATTGATGATGATCAGATTAGTTGAGATATGCTCAAGTCAAGTTCAGGCAAGCTGTCTCAGTGCACTTTAGTATGAAGAATGCTTAAGTAAAAATCTCAAAAATGTTATGAGATTTTAGTGATCAGGATAGTTGTCCAAAGCTGGAATGTTAGGCAGCTTGATAGGTCTATAGGACAAAGTTGCTGATCCATTCAAGACAAGCTAATCTAATGGACAACTGAGCTGAAGAGATCAAGAACAATAAAACTGTGTTCATAAATGCAAAAGATCAAGACAGTTGAAGTACAAATGATCAAAAGCATTGAATGCAAAAGACACATTCAATGAAGCATTTATTGTCAATCATGCCTGAAACAAGCATTGAAGACTTAGAGCATTAAAGAGTGAAGCATTGAATGAATGTTGGAACATTCTAAACTGCAGCAGGAATGTTCAGGGAGCTTGTCCCATCTGACCGTTGGCTGTGTATAGAGTTTGCCATAAATCAACCTAGGACAATGTGCAAAATTGGAAACTGACACAAGTCTTCTCAGCCGCATTTTTCAGAAGTCAACACATTCATTCAAGCAACCATTGAAGAGCCCTTTTACACAGTGGATAAAAGGATGTCAAGCTTCATAGCCGTTTCAATGGTGCTGCAAATAGACATATTTGAATTGCTAATCCCTCCAACGGTTAGTTGTTCAATTTGCCTATAAATACAGAAGTGATCAAAGGGATTCATTATCCAACTACAAGCTATCAAACTATCATCAAGCTTTCAAAAGGAAACCAAGCTGTTCTCTAAGAATCCCAAGTTTCCTGAATCACTTCCTTTTTAGCTAAGCCAATCTTTGTAAACATTCAAAGCTTAGCATTGAGATATCCTAAGCCTTTACACTGTTCTTATTGTAAAGGATATCTCTACTAGTTGAAACCAAACCTCAAACCCTTATCTCATTAAGTGAAGAGAGAGTTTGTTGTAGAAGTGAGGAGTTAAGGACTGTTAGTGTGAAACACAGTCTTAACTCAGAGAGATTGAGCACTAGGACTCAAGTTATCCTAGGGATCAAAACACTAAGAGAGTGTTGTTGATCAGTGCACCTTGGCACTATAAAACAAGCTAATTCCATTGAAAAGGAATTATCCTGTTCAATCAGGGAAAGTGGATGTAGGAGCTTGAGTTTCTGAACCACTATAAACTTGTGTGCCATTTACTTACTGCATTTTTAATTTCACTTACATTTAAACATATTTTAAAGGAACTCAGTAAGTAAGAAAATTTGTTTTGGACAAAGTCCCTGATAACCTGTATTTTTCAGAAATTAACTTGGAGTATTTCTTTAGTCAAAGGCCAACCACATTCCGCACTTAGCAACTCTTTTAGATATTTAGCCAACTGATCACTCAATAGTAATCAGTAGGACAAGTATCTATCAAAGTTCACACTCAGGCCAGTTGTGAGACAACTTACCTGATAAGACCAATTTGTCAAAGAGAAAAGAATTTGCATACACAAGTGCATGGTGTATGCATTCCCCCCCCCCCCCCCAATACACTTGTGTTATACTCCACCAAGGACCAACAAATATTCAAACTCAATTTAGGTTTAAGGTTTGTGTTTAGTAGTTTATGTGAGACTGTTCAAATGTTTATGTGATCTAATTTTTAATTCTCGAATGTAAATGAACAATAATAAGTTTCTAACAATAATTCTCGAAAGTAAAATGAGCAATAATAAAATGTTAGAATAATCGACTTGCAATGATGTCAAAAAGAAATACATATGATGGACAATAAGGAAAATGTTTAAACAAAGAGACAAACTAAAATCCATCATACAAAGAACTAAAATTTCCAGTAAATTGCAAATAAGCTGAAAATATGTACCAATAAGGTTCATGGGCACACTAAACTTACATATGATGGACAATAATAAAAAAACTCATGTAGGTATTAATTTGTTTTAAGAATATTAATACGAAATTATTTTACTCCCAGTGTTCAACATTTTTTGTTTTTATGTTCAAAAGTTTATGGGCGTGTTCAACATTTTTGTTTTTTAATTTGTAGTTATGGTATTCAACTTTTTATTTCGCTAAATTATAAAACCTTTTTTAAATATATTAACTTTGTATGTAGTTTTTTATCTATATATATATATATAATATATATATAAATACAATAGTCACTAGAAATAGTAATTTGTCATTTTCTCGCCAAAACCATCTACTACTTTTAAAAATATGGAGTAATTATTAATGCACATAAATGACATAATCGAGACTACTTTTTCTTTCAAATTAAAATCTATAGGTAATCCTCACCATTTTTCTTCTCAGGTATGTCACTGAAGCTTCTCATGTTCACTTTACACGCAGTGCTTGCATTAACTAGGTTAACAAAATTTAATTATTGGTGTCATTATCAGAAGTTTGATTCCATTGGTGCCAAGAGAGATGACAGAAAGAAAATCAACAATAAAGAAGAAATTCAATCAAGCATTTCATTATAATCCAAAATATGTTATATATCTTGATGTTTTAAAATGAGTATTGTTCATTTACATGCAAGAATAAAAAAATAGACCACATAAATATTTGAACAGTCTCACATAAACTTTGAACGAAAACTCATAATTTTGAATTATATATGACAATATTGAACAGTAGTTTTCTAAATAGTATTAGTAACCTCTATTTTTTTAATTTCACCATTTATTTATGTAAACAATGAATTATTGATAGAGCATCATTATTATCCTTTTATAACTCCCCATCATTTTAAATATACATGTTGATTTCACTTCAATTGTTTACTACTTCATAACATTTGTATCATTCATTAATAAGATAGTAGACCCTCTAAATTGAATTTTAATATTATATAATACTCAAACTCAATTTAGGTTTAAAGTTCATGTTTAATGTATTAAATCTTATAAATCCTATATTAAATTTGAATGTTATATGAGTTACTAAATTTAAATTGAAATTGAGATTATTAAATATATATACCCTATAAATCATATAGTATTAAATTTGAATATTACATGAGTTATTAAATTTAAATTAAGATTCTTAAATATATAAATTATATATCATATATATAAGGTACTAAACCCTAAATCTAGAACACTAAACCATAAATAATAAACAAAAAATCGGAATATTACGAAAGATACTAAATTAAAATTGAATTATTCATTAAATTTCTATATATAAATTGAATATCACATAAGTACTAATCCAAATTTCTATTCATTAAATTAATTGAATTATTCATTAATTTAGAGTATAGTATTCATTAAATTAATTGAATTATTCATTACATTTTGTAAGGTATTAAACCTTAAATTAAATTTGAATATTAGAAAAGGTACTAAAGTTAAATTGAAATTGAGATTGATTGATTTATTCATTAAATTTACATATATAAATTGAATGTCAAGTAGTGGACCCTATCCTAAGGTAGTAAACCTTAAACCCTAAATCGAAAATTTAAATATTACATAAGGTACTAAATTTAAATTAAATATATAAATTGAATTTGAATATTTCATAAGTTACTAAACTTAAATTGTATATAATACTAAACTTTAAACCTAAATTGAGTTTGAATATTATATAAGTTACTAAAACTTAAATTAAAATTGAATATTACATAAGTTACTAAAACTTAAATTGAAATTGAGTTTGAATATTACACAAGTTACTAAAACTAAAAAAATTGAACACTAAGTGTTGCAAGGTTGAACACTAAGTATTGCAAGATTGAACACTAAGAATATTACTGTAACGGAAAGAGAGAGTTTATTTTGTAATTAATTATGACAGCGGATTGATTGACCCCTTCCTTCCTAATATTCAAATTCAATTTAGGGTTTAGAGTTTAGTAACTTATGTAAACTCTAAATTGAATTGAGTTTAAATATTTCATTTTCTAAAGTACTAAATTATCCTATAAATTTTATATTAAATTTGAATATTTCATGAGTTACTAAATTTAAATTGAATTTGGGATTCTTAAATATATAAATTCTACAAATCCTATATTAAATTTAAATATTACATGAGTTACTAAATTTAAATTGAAATTCTTAAATATATAAATTAAATATCACATATAAGGTACGTACTAAATCATAAATAATAAACATAAATTTTGAATATTACGAAAGATACTAAATTGAAATTGAATTATTCATTAAATTTCTAAATTGAATACTCTGTAAAACATAAGTACTAATCCAAATTTCTATTCATTAAATTAATTGAATTATTCATTAATTTTAATATATTAATATTATAAGTGAAATATCCTATATAGTGTAATATATTACTAATATATTACTCCCTCCGTCCCGGAATAAACTTTCCATTTCTTTTGGTTGTTTTAATTAAGGAATATGATATAATAATAGATGTAGTACAATTGATGTGATGGTGAGAGAGAAAATAATAGATTAGTATGAGATGAAGTATAATAAAATAATAGATAAAGTATAATTGATGTGATTGGGAGAGAGAAAACATTTTACCAAAAATGGAATGAGAAACTTATTGTGGGACATCCAAAAAAGGAAAGTGGGAAACTTATAGTGGGACGGAGGGAGTATTAATTTATATATATATATATATATATATATATATATGTAATCATTCTTTTTTTAATATATTAATATTATAAGTGAAATATCCTATATTCTGTAATATATTAAGAAAAAAAATTGACTACACGTGTAATTTTAATAGTTAATAAAATATAGCACTATGACGTGAAATAGGGGAGGCTGACATGCTTTGCAGCTTTGCAGCATTTCTGTTTTTTTTGTTCCCTTTGAATGTGAAGGACAGAAATGACATTTCTCTTTACTTTTTGTGTGTAATTGTAATACAAAAAATGTCATGTGTGTAATTGCTATAGTTTATAAAACCTGTGACTCATAGTAAATTATCTCTATTATTTTATATGTACTCAAATTTTATTAAAAAATTATTTAT
Organism: Galeopsis tetrahit; assembly: GCA_963675135.1. NCBI lineage: Eukaryota > Viridiplantae > Streptophyta > Magnoliopsida > Lamiales > Lamiaceae > Galeopsis > Galeopsis tetrahit. The sequence continues at coordinate 43,289,182 of OY776120.1, forward strand.
ATTTAAATTTTAAATTATGAGTAGAATAATTTTTCTGTTCAGATTTTTTTTTATTTCGGTTTTTTATTAATGGAATTGAGATATACACTATTTCAAAAAAAAAAAATTAATGGAATTGAGATTTTTTTTTTACTTTTCTTTCACTTTTTTTTTTATATTATATGAAATTGAGAAATTAATTTTTTTTATTTTATATTTTCGATCAAATAAAATTCTTTTTATTATATTTGCAATTAGGTTTTATTTCGAAATTATTTACATTCAAATTTTAAATTATAAAATCATTTTTTATTTAGATTTTTTACACACAGTACTACACATTTCATATCAACAATAATGTATACTACACATTACATACTAGCAATAAATAATGCATATACATACTACACATTGCATACTAGCAATAAATAATGCATATATCGAATGAATGATGCATATTTACTACACACATTGCATACTAACAACAAACAATGCATATACCAAATGAATGATGCATATTTATAACACATTGCATACTAGCAACAAACAATGCATAAATTGTGTACAATCACAACAAACAACACACATTTACAATAATACATATATCGAGTAAACTGTGCAAATATAGGCTCTTTAAAATGAGGAAAATTTGAATGCTACCATTGATTCTAATTAAATGAAAATTGACATTCTCACATCATTAGTTACAATTTAAAGTCTTATTAAAGAGGCTCAATCTTCAAGGATACGAGAATGAAACTCAAATAGACAGCAACATGTTCTTCGCATTTGTGTACAAAACTTAATGATTTTGTAACCTCCTTCATCTCTCGTAAATTTGGTGCTGAAAGAGAATCAAGACATTAGACAAATACATATTGTATTTAATCGAATACTTACGAATATCGAATCGAATAAAAAAATATTTGTATTCGAAATATAAAATTTCGAATACGAATACCGAATCGACCAAAATTATTCGATTCATTTACAACCCTAGCCATAACAATCCAAAGTTCTCGAGAACCCCATCACACAATATTCTAAGTTAACATCTACTCATATTGCTTTATTTCCCTCACTTTCACACAATATTCTAAGTTGACAAATGCAGAACATTAACAAAGCTGAAAAGAATATGAGAGCAACTATATTTCGGATTACAGAAAGAAAAAGACATTAAACAACAAATAAGAAATCAGTTTAAAATAGAAATAAAATACAAATTTTAAACATTATTAAGATGCTTAACAATAAAGATATAACCTTATGTTGTTCCCATGAGTATGAAAGGAACCAGGCTTGGATCCAATTCATCTTCTCCAACTCAAATATCTCTCTCCTGCAAATAATAGATCATCATAATTTTCCCCCCACACTGACACACATATACATGTTATACCTGCAAGAGATGATGGAACTAATTAACCTCCTCTTGAAAATCATACACTGATAAAATTACAATGTTACCACATGAGAGAAACTTTCATGACAATATTCCTATATGCCTACTTATATTTGCAGCTTTCCAAAATACTCAAGGATCAATAACAGACTATGATTCACTTCGTAAAATTATTCGTGAATAGAGACGGATCCGAGTCAAACTTTTTGTTGTTTCAACTCAACATAAAAATGGCACAAGCTACTGCGAACAACAAGATACTTACACATTTTGTAAAGGGCTAACTAGGGATTTTCACAATAAAATATGCTCCTAACACATTTCGTAACTTCCTCTTCGTATTTCTAACTCAAGGAGTATAAATAATTCACAGTAAAACACCACATCTTTGGGAATTTCATGCTGCTCAGGATAAAGAAGCATTCAGCTTACTAAGAATCCACTGACTAAAACACTATTATTCCCTTCTCCAAAAACAAGAAACACTCTCTTCAAACAAGTGAACATTACATTATTAATATAACTGCAAAAATTAGATTCGAAATCATAAACTTGAAACATGAAATTGAAAGGAAAAGGAAAATATTACCTGAGTAACCTCAGCAGAGGTAACCCAAATAATGACCACCATAGCAAAAAAAACAGACCTGCCTTGTATCTCCAAACCATCACAATTCCAAAATCCAAGATGCCCAAAAACTTGAGAAAAGATCAGATATTCCCCAAATTTCTACAATTGTACAATCATGTAATCGACACGATGAAGAAGCTAACACAAATTTCAAACGAAAAAATAAAAAAGGGATGTATGATTCCGTTAGGGTGAGGACAATATAATGTTTAGATTAATGGTGAAAATCAGTATTTGTAGTGATCGAATGATGCGTGCTTTTGGAAAATATAAGAGAGAGAAGCCAGAAATGTTGGAGTACAGAAGTAGTGCCTAGGGTTCCGCCTCCGCACCGTCGATGTCTCACATAGGATTTAGGGCGGAACCCTAGATCCGCCACTTGCCCACCGACCGTCATCGTCGCACAGCTCCTCGTTTTCTCTCTCCATTACAGATTTAGGCACTGTTCCTCCTTTTTCGTCATCGGCACCACCTCTATTACACTACTTCACCTACGTCGGTCGTTGTCGTAGCACCGTTTTTCATTTTCTCTCTCCATTACAGAACCTTCTTCGTCGAAATACTAGGGTTCTGGCAAATCGGTGCCGCCGCCTTCGACCTCCCTTCGTTCATAGTGCTCTGCACTGTTCTGGACTCTGGGAGAACGGAGAACATCTTGAGATGAGAGAGAAAGAAGATTTGAGAGAGTTTGAAAAATGAAATCGAGAGAGGGAGAGAGAATATGACAGAATGTGAGCTGATTTGAAAAGGAGAGAGAAAAGGAAATTTGAAATTGAACATAACTGTAAGATGAAGTTTAGGGGTAAAATGGGGTTTTTAACCTGTTTTTGTTGTTTTAAATAATGTCATATTATTCTTGATGTTTTAAGTACTAACGAGGTGTAAATGGTAGATTCTAGTAAATAATCACTTTTTTTTTTAATTTTAATCGATTCAAATAATATTAAAAAAGTTTTTCTATTCCTTTTTTTTTATTGACGCGTTCAAATTTTTCTTTTTTTTTTTTTTTTTTTTACTTTAAGTAATTAAAAAAAAAGTGTAACACAATATTACTGAAAAGTGCAAGTTGATATAACTGAAAAATGCAACACAATATTAATAAAAAGTGTAAGTCATATATAACTAAAAAATGCAACCCAGTATTACTAAAAAATGTAAGTCACTATACCCGAAAAGTGTAAGTGTCTATAACTGAAAAGTTCAACATAATTTTTATTAAAAAGTGCAGTGAGTATAACTGAAAAAGTGCAACATAAGTCATTATAACGGAAAAGTGCAACATAATATTATTAAAAAGTGCAAGTCAGTATATATAACAGAAAAGTGCAACACAATATTTAACGAAAAGTGTAAGTTATTATAACTGAAAAGTGCAACACAATATTACTAAAAAGTGTAACTCAAATTTTAATAAAAAATGTAAATCACTGTAATTGAAAAGTGCAACACAATTTTAATTAAAAGTGTAAGACACTACAACTAAAAAGTGCAACACCGAATCTACACAAAACCTAGTCAACTCAAGTTTTAAAAAGTCAACACTGAAAATATTATTAAAAAGTACTCCCTCCGTTCCAAAGGAATTTGCACCTCTGGGATGGCACACATTTTAATAAATGTGTAAGAAAAAGTGTAATGAGTGGTGTTTTGAGGGGTAGTTTTGTAAACTTTTATGAATAAAGTAATGTAAAAGGTAGGTTGAGTGTGAAAAAGTAATGGCATATGGGTAAATATGTGTATATTTTGAGGGGGGAGTTATGACAATATTTCCTTTTATGCAGTGTGCAAATTGGTATGGGACATTCATATATGGAAAGTGTGCAAATTTCTATGGGGCTGAGGGAGTATAAGTTACTATAATTGAAAAGTGCAACACCATAATAATAATAATAAAAAAAATGACTTGATCAACTCAAGTTCTTATATAGTCTACACGAGACCTACACATCCCGTTTCTTCAACTTGCCACTTTGGACCAGCTTGAAATTAAAGTTCAATTTGGTAATGAATCAATCCTAATTGTCATTCCTTTCCAAGAACTCACTCAAATTTACTTCATCCATTAAAAGTGTGCTTACTTTTTTTATACATGTTTTTATAAAAAATATAATTTTATATTTGATATTGGTGGTATATATGCACGTTTTTTATGATGGACAATACCATATATCTTTTCACAGCAACTTTCTTCTTTGTTCATTAACGGCATATATCAATACACTCCATTTTAAAATAACATTCATCCAGTTGTTGCAGCCTCATCTAAGACAATAGTCTTCTTGATAAATCGATTTTCTTTTTTCAACCCCCAGATTTATTCATGTTTTGCAATATTCCGATTGTATCAATGAGGAATTTGCCACAAAAGATTTAGGTCGTTTGACTTACTTCCTCGGTCTCGAAATCACACACACAAATTCGAACCTATTTTTGGGCCAAGCCCTACGATATTCTTATGAGGGCCTTCATGCTCGAATCGAAACTAGTTTCCACTCCATTACCTGAGGGAACAACAGTTGTAAGCCACGGTGAGCCTTTTAGAGAACCAACTCTTTACATGTCCTTGGTACGTAGGTGCTTTTTAATATCTAAAAATCACTCGTCCAAATTTGTCGTATGTCGTGAGCCATGTCAACCAGTTCCTCTAGTCCCCTACTAATATAATTGAATGCAAAAGTATTTCATTCATAAGTGTTTGAGTAATATATCCGATGTGGGACAAAGGTAATACAAAGCATATACATAAAATATATATACAAGAGACTCATAATACACCCCCTCAAGATGGCGGACGGTTGACAACGCCAATCTTGGACACAAGATAAGAAAGATGTCTTCGTGAGAGAGGCTTGATGAGAGCGTCAACAAGTTGATCAACCGAAGAAACATGAGCAACACGAAGTTAAGAGGGTTTGACCAAGTTACGAACGAAGTGGAAGTCAATGACAATGTGCTTCATACGAGAGTGGAAAATCGGATTGGAGCAAAGATACGTCGCACCAATGTTGTCACTGTAGAGAGACATAAATGGTGACTGGTGAGGTTAATGGAACACACAATTCTGAAAGGATGGATTTCGTCCATTGTAACTCAGCTGCAGTAGAGGCAATGGTACGATACTCTACCTTAGTAGAAGAGCGGGCAACCGAACGTTGCTTACGAGAACTCTAGGAAATGGGGTTAGCACCAAGAAATATAATGAAGGCATTGGTGGAAGTTCGGTCATCACAGTCACCAGCCTAGTTAACATCAGAGAAACCGTGCAAATAGAGAGAAGCAGAGCGTCGTATATAGATGAAGAGCATGATGTCGAGTGTCACTCAGGAACCGAAGGAGGCATTTCATCACACCCCAGTGAGTGGATGTCGGGGCATGCATGAACTGAGAAAGCTTGTTAACGTCAAAAGTAATATCATGTCTAGTGAGAAGAAGATAATGTAGACTTCCCAGAACCTGACGACAGACAGAGGCATCAACAAGGGTTCCCATCTTGGAGAACTAGTTTAGCATCGGTGGCCGGAGGGGACTGAACTGGTTTGGCTTCCAATATGCCATGACGAGATAGAAGATTAGTAAAATACTTGCGTTGAGAAAAGTAGCAAGAAGAGTTTGAGCGAAGGACCTCAACCCTAAGAAAATAAGACAAAGAGCCCAGATCTTTGACATAAAACTTGGTGGCAAGACCCGAGACCACCCGAGATAGGAGTTGGTCATTATTACATGTGAGGATAAGATCATCCACATACACCAAAAAGTAGGTAATAATATCACCACTAGTGTAAACGAAGAGCGAATCATCTGACTTGGTGCAAACAAAGCTGAAGAAGATAAGAGAGGCACGAAAAGCATTGTACTAGGTGCGAGGGGCCTACTTCAAACCATAAATGGACTTACGAAGTTTGCACACAAAGGATGGATGATTCTGATCTGAGAAGCTAGGAGGCTAAGACATATATACCTCATCAGGTAGAGTTCCATGGAGAAAGACATTGTTCGCATCAAATTGACGAAGAGGCCAGTTACGAGAAACTACAATACCGAGAACAATCCGAACAGTGGCAGGTTTGACAACCGGGCTGAAAGTCTCAAAATAATCAATACTAGGACGCTGGTGAAACCCCTTAGCCACAAGGTGAGCCTTGTATTTATCAATGGAACCATCAGGGTTTCGTTTGATACAAAAAAACCCATTTGCAACCAACAACATTCTGAGACAGCTCCGAGGGACCAAAATCCCAAGTGCCATTATTGAGAAGGGCAGTGAACTCCAAAGACATGTCATCCACCAACGAGAGTTCGAGAGAGCATGAGACACAGAAGTAGGTTCATTATCATCATAAATAGATGAAACAAGATAGTACATTGTATTAGGTTTGGTGATGTTGTTACATGTTTTAGTCATCATAGGTCCTGGGTTCGAGTCATGGGGAGGGGGAAAAGGGATGGGTATTTAACTTGTAATCATAGGATGACGAGAGGGTGGAGCAGGTGGTGGTAAAGGTGATTGTCGGGGAGGCGTAGGCATATGCAGTGGTGTTGAAGTGTGAGATATGGGTAGGGAAGATAGATTGGGTAGGACGAGAGGAGGTAAAGGGATTGGCATGGAGTGAGGAACCGGGGAGGAAAAGGATAAGAGAGGTGGAAGAGGACTAGAAAATGGGAAGATATGCTCATCAAACTCGACATGGTGAGATGTGTAAAGTCGGTTAGACGAGCGATTGAGGTAGAGAAATACACTTTGAGTGAGAGAATAACCCATAAAGACACATAGAAGAGACCGGGAAACTTGTTTGTGAGAGGCATAAGGAAGGAGCCATGGAAAGCATTGTCAACTGAACACATGAAGTTTAAAGAGATTAGGTTGTTGACGAAAGAGGATTTCATAGAAGGATGACATGGCGAGGTCGACCTTAGGCATGCGGTTGATAAGATATGTAGTTGTGGAGATTACGTAAGGTTAGAAGGTAAGAGGAATGGAGGTCTGATGGAGAAGGGCAAGACCAGTGGCAACGATATGACGATGATGAAGTTTAGAGGGTATGAAAGTTGAGTAATTCCATGAGAGGTGAGGAAAGGACGAAGGGCAAGAAATTCACCCCATTGTCCGAACAGAAGGATATAATTTGGAGTGGAGGTAGTTCTCAACAAAAGCCTTAAAGGCAACAAAAGTAGGTAAGACATCAGATTTATATTTAAGAGGATATAATTAGACATACTTCGAAAAATGATCAACAGATCTAGCATAATATTTGTAACCATCGCAAAATAAAATAGGAGATGTCCAAACATAAAAAAAATATTGATTGAAGTGGCATAGTAGTTTTCAAGAAAGAATCAGCAAAAGGCAGTTTGTGACTCTTAATACACTTATAAGATTCACAACTAAAGTTCTCATGCTTATTATTTAAGTGTAAACGAAGTTGAGCATGCCAGAGAGACGAGGGTTGTTTAACTGAGGTAAGGACAGATGGAGATGAGGAGCACATAACAGCAGGCCACACGTATAGCCCATTAACGCGAGGACCCCGAAGGAGAACGCCCTCGTACGACAGTCCTTCACCTGAAAATCAAAGGCAGAAAACACAACCACAACGTTATTCTGGGAGCACAATTCAGAAACAGAAAGGAGATTCTTGGACATAGAAGGAACACGTAGAGTGTCCGATAAACATAAGTAATCTAAAGTAGAAAAGGATAAAGAACCAATGTAAGTTATGAGTAACTTGGTACCATCATCAACAACTATGTCATCATAACCCTAATAAGGAGCATGCAAGAAGGTTGGCCAAATCAGTGGTAATGTGATGAGAGGCCTTCGAGTCAGGGATCCAACCCGAGGGGGCGTGAGTCGACACAATAACGTGCGTAGAAGGGGTCGTGTAGGTAAGCTGCATGTGGGGGTGACGTTGAGCATATTATTGAATTTTTGGGCAACGACAAGCCGAATGACTGGGAGTGCCACAAAGTTGGCATTCGCCAAGATATTGCCGAGGAGAAAAACCATTAGGCTGATGAGATCCGCCCGATTGAGGAGATCGAGTCACACGACTTGACTATTGCTGGACTAGGGCAGGGGCGCGCTGCTGGCAGAATTGGCCAAAAGCTGAGCTAGAGGAGGCAGAAGCCGGAAAGGCTGTGGCTGACGCTGCAGCAGCGGGAGAAGTGTGGGCTACAATTTGAGGCTATGTACTAAGAAGCTTCTCATAAAGTTCATCAAATGAAATCGAGGAATCACAAACCTGAATAGCATTCCCCAATTCCTTATAAGAGTCATCGAGGCTATGAAGAACTTTGAGGACAATATCTTCTGGATCGGTAATGACACCAAGAAGGGATAATTCATCAACAACACCCTTAATCTCGAGCATAAAATCAGTGATGGAGCTGGAGCCATTGAGAGGGTTATGAATACGATTTCTTCAAGGCAAAAATGCGCCCCTTGGAGGATTTTCCATAAATGGAGGCAAGAGCCGTCCAGGCGGCATGTGAAGTCTCAACAGAAGCAATAAATAGAATTAGGGTGGGAATGATTAAGTCAATAATAACACTCAATATGAGTTGGTCCTAGCGTACCCAAAGCGTGAAATTTTTATTAACAACGCCATCAACCTTTACCGAAGGATAAGGAAATGTACGATCAACGTAGCGAAATAAATCGTACCCAGTGAGAAGAGTGCGGAGTTAAAAACTGTTGGGATATGAATATCCCTAGTTTAGTTTTGATAAACCAAATCAAACATGTAATAGGATAAGTTGTATTGTATAGACAACTTTATTATACATCTTGTAATAGATAGGACTCTGGTTAGAAGAGAAGACATGCCAATGCTCAAGAAGAGAAGAGAAGACCAAGACCAGAAGTCATCTTACAGCAGCGGAGTAAAGACAGCAGCTGAGAAGAGACAGCAGCTGAGTAAAGACAGCTGAGTAAAGACAGCAGAGTAAAGACAGCAGATAAGTAAAAGGCAGCTGAGTATAGACAGCAGCGGGGTAAAGACAGCAGCTGAGTAAAAGACAGCAGAAGCCTAAAAGAAAGATCAGATGAGTACCCAATTAAAGGAAGACCAATCAGAGTTGAAGTCAAGGATTGACAAGATACTCACAAGAAAGGAAAGTCAAATATATGATTGAAATTACATGACAATGGTAATATTCAATCATATCATATCAAGAGATTGTCAATTCCTTAATTAGTGGAGTTTTGAATGCCATCATCCAACGGTAACATTCAAACATCAACACTATATAAATTAGTCCATACATCATTGGGAACGTGAAGAGGTGTGAGATGCAAAGGTCGAGCAAAGGTCATAAAGTCTAGAAATAAGAAGAGCTCAAGAAGATCGTACATGAAGATTCAACACGCATCACCTCATCCCCAGTGAGTGAACTCATACCATCTAAGCCAGTTTAACCACTCATATATATCCATAGCTTAGAGAGAATTTCCCAATCCTAGCATGAGGCTAAAACAGATTGTAAGGGAAATTCTCACCTAGTTCATATACACAAAACCCACCTTCTACCATAAAACCCTAGAAGTCAAGTTGAGTGTTCGTTACTGTAAAGAGTCCAAGTGCTCTATAATCACTTGTGGAGTGCAAGTGCAAGTGCTTCCAATCACTTGTGGAGACCGTAGCAGTTAAGGAACTGGCTCAGATCTCAAAGTCCTACCCTTGGGACTATAAATGACAAGCCCTTGTAATTTTTGGTATATTAAAGGGATTAAACATCACGTTAGGACGTGAGAGTGGACGTAGGAACGTATATCCGAACCACTATAAATTACTGTGTTATTTACATTCTGCACTTTATTTTTCAAGTCTTTTCATACATATTTGTGCATAAAATATTTTACACACTGTATTTAATAAATAGACGAGTATAATCTTTATGGGCACACTACAATTCTACACTTAACTCCGATAGGTAATTAATCAGCCGACTAACTAGTCCTAGGCCCCTAGTGAAATCAGTGGACTAGTTACTTTGAAGAGTTAGTATATTTTCCACACCATCAACAGACATCAAGTCAGCTGATCTTACACTCGTCTTAGGGACCAACAAAAACTCCACGCCATATAGTTAACGGACGTGAGTTTTAGCGGAACTTGTGACTCGGTGTTGAACATTTTTAGTGTTCTTAGGTTCCATACCATCATCACTGTGCATTGGTTCTTTTCCTTTATCTAAATGTGAATAACTTGGAGTAGCTTCATTAGTGTTCTTAATGCCTGAAGTGGAGGAACTAGGCAGATCAGTACCTATCCCACGCTTATCATTAGGAGCTCTATATCTGTCTGATAATGTTTGATTAATCTTGGCAGAATTAACCATTTCAGATAGCTTCAGATCCAAGCTCAGTACTTCAGATTCTAAGAATCTATTGCGCTCTTCTAGTTTATTACATTTAATCTTTAAGTCATTGAACTCATTGGTCTTTTGGGCATTATCTTTAAGTATCTCCTGATGTAGTTTATTCAGGGATGAGTGCTTCTCTTTGATTTGAGACAACTCTTCTGATAGGCGATCATTTAGAGAAACTACATTGGGATCTACTTTCAACTGTGCTTCTTTCAGACTAATGATTTCTTGCTTTAAAGAAATATTCTCATCACTGATTTCAATGAATGCTTTGTTATCCTGTAGAAGGTCTTCTTCAGTCACTCCATGGGAATGATGAAGACTACTTCCTACACTACTATCAGTAGTGTCACTTTCATCAGTATCAGAATTATTGCAAGACTGAAAAGAATTAACAGATGATACCTCATCATTTATTTTGGCCATCATTGCCAGTCCATCATCTGCTATGAAAGCTTCATTCTCATTGCTAGAGGGGTATTCAGATGAAGGTGAGGGCAACTCTTCTGAATCCGAATCAGATTCATTGTATGCCATCATTGCCTTCTTACCCTTGGCATATTTTCGATCTCTTCTGGCTTTCCTTTCTTCTCGATCTTCAGAACTCAGATCAGGACATTCATGAGCATAATGACCTGGATTATCACAGTTATAGCACACAGGATTGTTAGAAGATTTCTTAGATGGTGAACGATTTCGATTCCTGTCATGCTTATCAATAGAGTTCCTATCTCTCTTATCAGAAGACTTCCTATCCCTCTTATCAGATGAGTTCCTATCTCTCCTGTTCTCATTAGAGATCTCATCCCTTCTGTTCCCAGAAGAGTCCATGTTACTAGAACCCTTGGTTTCCTTATAGAATCTCTTGTATCTACCATACCTCCTATTTAGTCTATCAAATCTTTTGATCATAAGGCTCATCTGATCTTTCAGACTGAGATCAGAACTATCTAGTTCATCTTTTATGCTTGAGGCCTTAGACTTAGATGATCTAGACCCCTTAGAGGTAGAGGCTTTAAAAACTATGTCCTTAGAGGCATCCTTATCCTTCTGACTATCAGTAATAGAATCTTCTTCATCTAACTTAAACTCATGTGCCTTAAGAGTCTGAAACATGGTTTCTGTAGGTCAAGAATCAATGTCTTGTGTGGTTTTAATGACCATCTTGACCATTTTCCACCTTTCATCCAAAGCTTTCAAGATTCTCAAGTTAATCTCTCTTTCAGTATAAGTTTTTCCTAACACTTCAAGGCCATTTATGATTCGAGTAAATCGAGTATCCAATTCATCAATTGATTCACCTGGCTTCATTTTAAATGTTTCAAACCTTTGGACAGCTGTGGACAGTTTGCTTTCTTTGATCAGCGTAGTGCCTTCACAAAGAACAGCCAGTTTGTCCCACATTTGCTTGGCAGTCTTACATTTTAACACTTTGCCAAGATACTCATTTGGCAAGGTGTGTAAAATATAATTCTTAGCAAGACTATCCAAATTGTTTTCACGCATTTCTTCAGAAGTCAATTCTGACCTTGGCTTAGGGACTAGTGCTCCAACAGCTTTAGATGGATCCAGTGTTGCCGTGTTTGGCACCATGGTAGTGATTGGTCCTTCTTTGACCATAGAAACCATCAGATCATGGGTTGAGCTAAAGATGGCCTCCATCCTCAGCTTCCAGTAGTCATAATCTGCAATCTTGAACTTAGGAAGTTTGTTCACATTAGTTTCATCCATGTTTGATCAGACAGATAAGATCAGTAGTATAGCAAGTATTTTCAAGTATTCAGATAGTGACAAATATCAAGAAATAGTAGCAAGATCAGTAAGACTTCCCTCAAACTCTACAAGGTTATCAAGAAACATCAGTCCAAAGAACTACTGCTCTGATACCACTTGTTGGTACCAAGTTGAGTGTTAAGATTGATTAAGCTAAGAAAAGTCTAGAGGGGAGGGGTGAATAGACTTTTCAAAATCTGTCAAAATATCAGAGTTTTTATGCGGAAATGTGTTCTGAATAATACTGTTCTTACTGAGTTAGATCAGTACTTTTCAGTTTAGTTTTATAGTCAACTTTTACTTAGATCTTTACTTAAACAACTTTACTGTTCTTGATTAAACAAATATCAAACAGAAAGTAAAGAACACAAGATTTATAGTGGTTCGACAAATGTCTACATCCACTCTCACAACTCCAGTTGTGAAGTTTTATTAACTCTTCCTTGAATTTCTTGTGGCTTAGAGTCCCAAGATTAAGACTTTGATCTTATCGATTATACCTCCAAGTATATCTTCGATCGACTAGTAATTCTACAAGTAACTAGCACACTTGTTTACAACAAATCACAAACTAAAATAGTAAAGTAAAACTTCTCTTGAGTAGTAGCCTTTGATTCTTCTCTTCAATTCAGTGGCTCTTCTCTTCTTTGATCTCCTTCAACTCTGTGAGTTTTTGAATGCTTCGTAGACTCTTAATTCTCTTTGATTTCTCTTGGATCAGTAAATTTTCAGTAGTCTTTTCAAGTAGAAGATCACACAGTATTTATAGACATTAGTATGACAGTTAGGAGTTTGTGAAACTAACTCTCAACTAACTCTAAAACTGTTCCTTGTTGTAACTTCCTTTTTGTAACTGACTTTGTAACTTCCTTCAACTTATCCAAGTCAGCATATCTTCAATTAAATTCAGTTACATTCCAACTTAATAAGTTTTCCAAACTTATTCTGCCTCAGCACAGTAAACTTACTCTTCTTAGTTTTACTGTTCTTGGTCAGTTAGCACAGTTCTCAACAACTGTTCTGCGCTTCTTCAGAATACTTCTAAGCTTCTCTTCAACTCTTCAAAGTCTTCTTATTCTGAAGTAGTCTTCTGAGTCTTCTTTGAACTTCTGATCTTCTTCTAATCTAGTGTTCTAAACTACTGTTCTGAATTTTTACAATGCTGAATACAATAGAATACAACTTTACAATTATAAAACCTATCTATACAACATCTGAACTATATACAGATGAGTATATCTAAGTCCTATACTATAAGCTGTCTATACAATACAAAACATCAGCTTAGTTCCTTACAGTTCTTATATCAGATCAGTAAACACACTAAGATCAGTAAACATATATAACATCAGTAACTCAGTTTTCAATATCTCATATGATGACTTAGTTAAGATGACTTAGAACCACATATATTACTAACTTTAAGTTGCTTTTGGCCATCAAAATATACAATCATCAACTAGAACATTGTTTCATGGATTTATATCCCAACATGTCACTTCTCAACTTCTCGTTTATAAAGGTCAGAAGACCTGCTTCTCAACTTCTCGTTTATAAAGGTTAGATGACCTACTTCTCAACTTCTCATTTATAAAGGTCATATGACCTGTATTTCTCAACTTCTCATACATAATTCACATGAGTAATAATAAAATTACAGATTACATTTAATAATGACAAACAATTAAGATAGAAATTCCCACCTTAATAGATGAACGTATACCTGTTATGTGGAAGCAAAGTATGAATTATTTCTTGTAGTTATATCGTCGCCTTGCCGTGTTACATAGAATAACAATTTTTCTATTATAACTAAACCTAGAATAACTAATTACATATGGTTTGACAATACCTACTGCAATGTATATATATAACGTGAAAGAGGAGATGAGAGAAGTTGTTATTAATTTTTAATTGGTCGTTTTTTTCCTAATAATGAAGTTACTAAAGTGACATATAATAATGCAGTAAATAGGGTTTCATTTTTTATTAATTAGAATTTATTTAAAATAATTATTACTCTTAAAAGAATGGATTGATTTTTCTCATTACCGTTCACTACACGAATCACACACACATATATATAAAACATTTGGGGGGAAGGTGGAACATAGAGAAATAAGTTTAAGTTACAAACATTAATTATGTATTATCCTTTAATTCCCATAATGTAAAAAAACACATAGAGATAAATGGCATATGAAACGATTAAAGAGGGTTATGAAAATTATTTAATACAATTATATTAACTAATACACATACACATACGCGTATATCTATATATATATTATAGTATTGTTTTAGCCACTACCGCTCAAGAAATGATTTGGCTCACTCATTTGCATAAGGAACTTCATGCTTTACCAAGTGCTCGCCCACTATTACTCTACAACAATATTATCGCATTGTTCTTATCATAATTCGGTTGCACACAAACATGCTAAACACATAGACATTGCCGATCATTTTGTTCGAAAACTTGTCTTCTCCGTCCAACTAGAAACATAAGACGTTTTATCCCATCTTCAGATTGCAGATGTGTTTACAATGTCATGCATTCAAGTTGATCCATTCCAAACTTTGCATTGGTAATACACCCCACGACCAGTTTGAGGGGGATAATAGAGATAACAACATTGAAGACATGTCATTACATATATGAATACATCTTTTTGAATTTTGAATATTTCTTGTATCTCTTTTTAATTTTTTATTGACAATTTAAATAAATAAGTGATAATTAAAGGGTGAAGATGAGAGTAGTATTATTTCCAATAGAAGTGAATGAGAATACGAAAATTGGACGGAAGAAGTACTTTATGAAAATTAAATTTGCTTACGAGCACCACCGTAAAAGATAACATACTTGATTTTAATTATTATGATACCATATGTTGAATTAGATTATTGAAATCTTAGCGTGTGTTCGATTTGGGATTGGTCATCCCCCATCCCATCTCTCTCCATCCATCTCCATCCAAATACACATCCACCCATATATACATCTACATACATATTTTTATACAATCACATTATCATTTCTCTTTTCAATCATGCATTCTCTCTCATACTTTTATTTCACAAATTTATTCTCTTTCATACTTTTATTATAATGTTCGTAAATATATTTAATATTAAATAGATAGACATATAATACTAATAATTACATTAAATTAATATAAATATAAATAAATATATTAATATTAAATATTAAATACATATATTTACACTATAAACAAAATAATAATTAAACATCATTCAATCATTACTTAACTAACAATAATAAATAAATAAAACATCACTCTTGATTTGACATAAACTACATCCACCCTTACTTCTCAATTTCAATCCAAATACAACTTAAGCACAATTATTATTCATGGATTACTTCTATCCCATTTTTTCCATCCCCGTCCCAATTTCATCCACCACAATCTCTAACCAAACATGCCCTTAATTCTTTGGATTTGGCACTATAATGGATAGTCAAAATTGTAGAGTAACAATTCTGGTATTGGTGAATACATCATAAGGTAAAATAAAATCATCTTGAGTTCAAGTCTAGCAATTACACTCATATTAAATTGTTCATTCAATGAGTCTCCTCCCCAAATGATAGAGTCAATAATCTGACTCGTGAGTGGGTGTTAAAGAATTATATATATATATATATATATGAACAAGGGCCGAGCAAAAAATTTATTTTAGGATGAGCTGGATTGAATGCAATACAAAACGTAAACTTTTTTTTTTTGTTTTTACATAAGTTGCGGAATACCACTACTACACATTTAAGTTTGGAGAGCTGCACTTGGAGAGCGGTTTTATTAAAAAAAAAAAACACATAGACAACAGTTATGAACCGCTATGCAATGTGCCTTAGACAGCGGTTTAGAACCGCTCTCCAAGTAAACACTTGGAAAGCGGTTCATAACCGCTGTCCAAGAGAAGTTATTAATTAGGTCAAATATATTAGTTATTCCAGATCGAGCTTTCTCCCAAATTCAAAAACGCGTTCTAGTCCCCCAAATCTGTCGTCGCCTCCCTCCCTCTTGATTCTGTTTGTGCCGACAATGCTGATGGAATTTCGTCGCTGTCTCCTTCTCCCGACTCAATACAAAGCATCGACATAAACTCGACGAAAAATGGCAAGAAGAAGAAACTCTCCAGCGGCGCAATTGCCGGAATTGTGATTGGATCTATTCTTGGGTTTATTCTACTGCTATTGTTACTCTTTTTCTTGTACAGAAAAAGGAGCGGACGTTGTCGCAATCAAGAATCAAGAAAACGAAACCGGCGATAAGGCCATTGCCGAATTTGAGAACGGCAGAGTCAGCAATGGGTTTTCCGTCGCGACCGCGGCGGCTGCCGAGATGAGCACGCCCGGAAACGCGAAGAACGAGAACGGCGCCGCCGCCAAGAAACTGGTGTTTTTCGGAAACGGTTCGAGGGTTTTTGATTTGGAGGATTTGCTAAGGGCATCGACGGAGGTTTTAGGGAAGGGGACATATGTAAAATTTCTAACCTCATTCTCTTCGTTCGCAGAGGTATGAAAAAATGGGTATAGTATAGTACAGTACAAGTTGTAAATTGTTATTGATTTATTTTAACTGTATAAATTTGTATCTGCATGTTGATTTTGTGAATCAATAAAAGTAGCTAGACTATTAATTGAGAGGCAAATTAAAATTTTAGTTTAGAAAATTATTGGGCTTATTTTTGTGTAGACTCTTAGTTAGATCAAGAACCACCATATTTGTTTGATATATCTGTAAATGTTAAGAAGTAAAATGGTGTTAATTGATTGCATTTGCAGGGGAAGCAAGAGTGGGACATATATACAAAGATGAACGGGTGGAAAGGGATTTGAAGATGAGAGATATACTCAAAATTGGGGCCGGATCTGCTTTTTATTTGGTGAATACAGCTCAAGGACAAAGGATTTTTAAAATATAAAATAATTATTAAAAAAAATACTTAAACAGCTGTTCAAGTGAAAGGATAAAAGAATATATATTAGACAACGATTTTGTACCGCTGTCCAAGTAAATCACTTGGAATGCGGTTCATAACCGCTCTCTAAGTGAATCACTTGCAAAGTTCTTCAAAACCGTTGTCCAAGTGCTTGTTAAGCTTGGACAACTGTTACTTGGAGAGTTGTTTTAACAACTCAAAACAGCTCTTCAATGCCCTTTTTAAGGGCTGTGCAAAGCCAAATCTGTATTAGTGTACGATTTTTTTTTCGATAGAATTCATCGATAATAGAATTAGAATATATGTTTTCAAACGATTCTTTTTCAATATTAACAACCATATAATATGATAAATTAATCGTTTTTCATTTTGTTTCGAAAAACACTTTTGACTAGGGTTGGCAACGGGGCGGGTATGGCCTTTCCCAGGACCCTCCCCGCCAAATTTTTTAAGACCCGTTACCCGCCCCGCATCAAAACCCGCCTAAACCCGTCCCACTTTGTCCCGCAAACCTGCCCCGCCCCGCCATCATTAAAAAAAAAAATTCCTTCTTCAAACACCATCCATTTAAGAAAGAAAATTAGTATAAATGTGTTATAATATTCAAAATTAAATTAGTTAATTAGATGGTAAGCATCGGTTTCCAAGGCTCCAACAATAAAAAATTTATTTAACAATTATAGTACATATTAAAAAAATTAGGGAGTCTATTTAATTACAATATTTGTAATTAAACAATTTGGGGAGTGTATTTAACAATTTGTGCAACATCTCCAAATAAGGCAAAAAAAATTACAACAACATATTTCAATCCATTGAAAATTTAGGGAGTATATCAACAATCTACAAAAGCAGCGGCGTGAAATTAGAAGGAAAGAGTATATACAGTAATAATTTACTGATAATAAATATATATATATATTTTAATACATATCTATACGGGAGGTCGGGTCGGGTATATATAAAACCATTACCCGTCCCAGACCCGCCGGGTATTTACCCGACCCGGGACCCGTTTGACCGGGTATTTACCCGCCCTGTGCGGGCCAGTTTCATGCGGGTCCGGGTTTATACCCGTCCCATTGCCAACCCTACTTTTGACAATGGATATGCTTCATTGTTGAAAACGTTTGTTCGATCGTGATAGTGGTAACAAGAGGTGTCAATCAAAACTAGGTGAATGTGTCTCGTAATCAGAGAATACACTTATGCCTTGTTTATCTCGACTAACTTTTGGAATAGTTTGAAATGATAAATTCTAAAAACTTTTAAAGGTTATTTATTTGAAACTGGAAATTATGTAAATAGTTAAATATATATATTTTATAACTAATTTAAAAAAAAAAAAAATACTCCCCAGTCCATGAAATATAGTTCCATTTGCCTCATATTCTTTGTCCACCAAATATAGTTCCATACACTTTACGGAAACCATCACCCCTCAACTATCACTTAATTACTCAATTTGACATCAACTTTATTCACAAACAATCACTTTATTCACAATGAACCTCACAATACCCTATAATACCCTTACTTTATCTACCTTTTTCTTAAAATTTGGGCCCACCCCTCATGAGACTACATTTGGTGGATGAAGGGAGTATGAATTAATTGTAAAAACTCTATTTTATTTATGTGAAGATCAGTTCATGTAGTAAAATAATAATTGAAAGTAAAAAAATATATTTTAATTAAATTTAATCCGTGTTGACTCGCGTTGATCCGAGTTTAAACTACGAATTTCTATTCTAAATTTAGCTTGATTATCTATATTTCATGTATGAAATATTTCATATATTTTTTTGTGTATATAGATTAATTTCACACATCAATTTCAAACTTTTAAATTTGATGAATTTCTTTCCTAACATCACGTCGCAACACGACAATTTTTCAAATACATCCCAAAACATTTTGTGCATGGTTTTCTTTTTTTAGTATTATGCACACTTTGTGTATAGTACACAACTAATATTATAATATTATAATTATAGTATTAAGATAAAAAAATTGAATGTGACGAATTTATGCATAAAATGGATTCTCATCATTTATGAATCATACAGTATATTCATATTATTTATAAACTTATGACCCTACTGAACTGTCTTTTGAAGTAAAGTATGATGTAAATAGTAAAATGGAGTTTTATCTCATACATAGATCGTCTCACATCACTAAGCTATTTTTTCAGATCAAAATTTTCCCAATTTTTAACCTATGCATGCGTGTGCACATTATTTTTAAAGTGGCAATCCATCAAATATTGTGTATTAAGCATAAACTCTATCTCCCCTACCTCCTCAACAACTCATTCACGAGACCAAACCTTAAAATTAAGATTATTTTTGTGTTTCTTAAACTCAAACTCTAAAACTTAGATTGTATAGTTCGAAACAAAAAATAGTTTTTTGTTTTGAGTGCAATTTTGATGATAGGTTGGTGCAATAAGAGTGAACCAGAATTACAAGGAATAAGACTGTATGTATACGTGAATTTGCAGGCAGGAAATTAAACACAGGACGTTTGAATGAATTAACATTACTGAAGATAAAATTAGATTGTAAATCATAAAACATTAACATCTATAAAGTTACCATTCTCAGTTAACAAGGGAAAAAACATAATTAAGGTGAATTGAATTTCACCCAACTTCCCATTCGATTACTCGACTCCAAGGCGAGGAACTCGTGGCCTTACAGGAGTCTTTGAAGGACTAACCCTGAAATGTTGTCAAAACTAACTTGTTAAAACCAGAGTTTCCAACTTCTTGGAAAGAAAAAACTTGCGAAAAATTTGTACCTCATACGTTGTGAACCCAGAATTTCACCACAACAATCAAGGGCCAATATTGCACTCTCAGCCTGCAAATATTAAATTCACTTTCAAATTCAACCACGTTGCCCTTTTGCTTTGTTTCTCATAATGTTTTTCAAATGTTCATATGCAAAAAAAAAAAAAAAAAAAAAGAAAGATATATAGCATTTCAAATGTATCCAATTATCCACTTAAGATTTAAGACACTGCATTTTTTTGTCATTTTATGATCCTTTGGAAGTAAAGTGATAACAAGTGCATTACGAAATGTATATGAGTAATTTCTCCAGGGATAACCCTGTCATCATAAGCAGTCTACAAACCTGCTTCGTCAGGTTCATATAGGCGGTGAATTTCAATTATTTATATTCTTTTTTTCTTATCCTAACAGGAACAAAACACAAGAAAAGAGAAGTTGCACTCTATTACTATTCTGAAACTTCTTTACCATAAGTTGGCATGTGGGATGATCTTCAATTTCAAGTAATATTTTTTCTCATAAAATCCTCGCCACAAACTAGATTCATAGCCCTAAAAAATTGGTGTTTTTTTCCTACTTTTTTATTTTATTGGATATATCACATATACCTTTACACACGATGAGTCTAAGGCAGCATTCCTAACACAAAATAAAAAATCGATATTAAATCATGTTTTGCATGATTTACTCTTTACATAAACACAAATAACAGTAAATACAACAGATTTAAAATACCAAACGCCACTATGCTAATAAAGCTCTATAACCTATGAAGATTTGTGTAGCATATCATCAATGAAAAAATATAGCAACACTTCAAAATAATCAAGAGAAAATTCTCAAAAACATTTAACGGAGAACTGCACCAAAAACTCACCATCTGAAATGTGTTTGTTCACTTATAATTTTATTTAGTTGTTTCTTAATTAAAAACTGGTACAAAAGATATTTTGATATCATTAAGTGTACCTTTAAATCAAATTTATACCAAAGGTAGGACTTCCCTTCATTTTTTTTTTTAAATGGCAGTGAGTTATTCTTTTGCTACAATAGAGAAAGACATTTGCCCATGGTTTAATGGTTCAAGTATGTAGCAAATCTAAAAGACATTGCACTTGCGCACATACTCATTAAACATTCGTAGTTGGAAGATAGATACAGTAGAAACTAAATAACGCATGCATGGTCTTTCCTTCTAATAATGCAAATTGCTAGTTTGCCTATTACAGATAAATATTTATTGGTTCAAATCCCAGATATGCATGTTGATAGAGATATTTTGAAGAAACTAAATGCAGGAGAACGTGTTACGATGAAGAGAAGTGGTGAAGAAGACGGAAGAGACGGTGTCGTTTTGGGGTGCGAATAATTGTAATAGACTAGGGCTTTCTAGGAGTGTATTCATCCCATAGTCAATTTCTTTTAAAAAGCGTGATATTGTAATAAAGTCGCGTGCGCGACTTTGATTCAGGCATGGGTCGGGTATATATACCTGTGATTTGCCCATGAACCGCCCCATCATGTATTTTCGAATTGTTTCAATGAAATAACCATTTCTCTCTCCCTCAAATTCTATCCAATTCTCCCTCCGATTTCTACGATTCTCTCGCGTATTTTACAACGATTGCTCCAGTCGTTTCAGTGGATCATTGTCTCTGATAGGGATAAAGTGTTCACCAGTCAGTTTTGGCAACAACTGATGAAGCTTCTAGACATCCAACAGCTGTTGAGCACAGCTTACCACCCTCAGACTGATGGGCAGACTGAGAGGGTCAATCAATGCCTAAAATCTTACTTGAGATGCATGTGTGGGAGGAGCCCCAAGCAATGGGCTCAATGGCTACCTTTGGCTGAGTTCTGGTATAACACCAGTTTTCACTCATCAATCAAAAGATCACCTTTTGAGGCCCTCTATGGCTACTGTCCTAAATTCTTATCTTTTGGCCCACTGATTCAGAGTTCAGTGCAAGGAGTGGATGACCTATTGTATACTAATCAACACATATTGCAACAGTTAAAACAGGTACTATACCAAGCCCAAGATCACATGCGTTTCTATGCTAATCAAAACAGAACAGAAAGGGTGTTTCAGGTGGGTGATTGGGTTTACTTGAAATTCAAGCCCTATAGGCAACTTACACTGCGGAGAAGCCACATGTGGAAGCTGAGTCCCAAGTTTGCAGGCCCCTTTCAGGTCGTGCAAAGGGTGGGATTGGTTGCCTATACGTTGGCACTGCCAACAACAGCTAAAATTCATCCTACATTTCATGTCTCTATGCTTAAGAAGAAGGTGGGTGTTGGAGATATAGTTTCGCAGGAGTTACCTGAGTTTGATGAGGACGGGAAAGTTTTTCTCTTGCCGTTGAAGGTGCTTGCTCGCTGCCTGGTGCGAAGGGGCAATTCGCCGGCTACTGAAGTATTGATCCGATGGGCTCACCTCCCTGATTCAGAGGCGACTTGGGAGGACTACACTACTTTTGCTGGTTTGTACCCACAACTCTTAGCTTGAGGACAAGCAATGGATGAGAGGGGGGTAATGTTACGATGAAGAGAAGTGGTGAAGAAGACGGAAGAGACGGTGTCGTTTTGGGGTGCGAATAATTGTAATAGACTAGGGCTTTCTGGGAGCGTATTCATCCCATAGTCAATTTCTTTTAAAAAGCGTGATATTGTAATAAAGTCGCGTGCGCGACTTTGATTCAGGCATGGGTTGGGTATATACACCCGTGATTTGCCCATGAACCGCCCCATCATGTATTTTCGAATTGTTTCAATGAAATAACCGTTTCTCTCTCCCTCAATTCTATCCAATTCTCCCTCCAATTTCTACGATTCTCTCGCGTATTTTACAACGATTGCTCCAATCGTTTCAGAACGTTTATCCTCCAACAAATGATGATGAGTATGTTTGGACTAGTGGGTTAGTTGGGTGTTGCCAATATCTCCCAGATATGTATAAGGTACATGCTGTTTAACATCACCCCAGAAAAAGTACTCTAGTAAATCAGGTTGTGACGTGGAACAGGTTAAAAATGTCGTGAGAAGAATTAGGTCTAATTTTCAAGGTCGTTGTCGGAGCGCCCATTTAAGCCCATTTTCTGGACCGAAACGATGAGATCTATAAAACTCATTGCCTTCACCCATGACATAAGGGTTCTGGAGCCCAAATTCTTGTCGTTTAGACCTGTTTTTGTCAATTTTTAAGTTTTCCGAGTTCATTTTGATTTTTGTTTCCTTGGGGTTTATTTGCTTATAAATATTGTCTCTTATTGTTATTTTGGAACATTCAATCAATAATATTCATCTTGAAATAAGTTCTTATTTTCTCAAGTTCTTTGAATTTGTTCCTTGTGAAGAATGTGTCTTCCAAGATAACTTGACCCGTGTCAAGTTGGGAATTTGGGCCCAGTTTCCCTGTGAAGATAATTTTTTGTCTAATTGGACTTCGACCACTATTTATCATAGAGACAAATAATAGTTACATGGGACCTTTAAAATAAGTTTTGTGTTGACCGGGCTTTTTAAATAACAATTGAAGTTATGTATGAAAGTGTCAACGAATGAACCACAATTATATGTTTTCTGAGAAAGGAAGAAGAATTTAGGTATGAAGCATTGATCTTAGGAAAAAAAGAAGGTAGATCATACTGTTGAAGTTAAGGAGCAAGTAATATACCAGGTAGAATTCAACAAAGGCAATCCGTGTTGAGTGCACGTGATCTCCCAAGAGCCTCAGGCGGGAAACCTACAAATTAATAAGTGATTAATCGGTCATCAGATAATATCAAGCCAAGAATTTGAAAAAAAAAAACTTATTCTGGAACTTCTAAGCATACCTCGCCGCATCTTGCTTCAAAAAAATTCTTAACATCGGCTTGAGTAACCTGCTAAGGACAACAAATGTCACACAAATATATATAATATTAGTTTACTTCTAAGACATTTATGACCATAATACAAAGCAAAATTGTATGGTATATGGACCTTCTTATCAATGTTAGTGCAGTAGACTGTGCGGGCACACATCTCACGTTCATCTTCAGACTGTAAAAAAGCCATGAAACACTAGTTAGATTTAGTAATGATATTAACAAATTCTTTAACATCATTAAAAGTGCTGCAAGTTCTTCTTACCCGGGGTAGGAATGTAGGGTTCACTGGAAGAATAGCAGTTTTAGAAGGCAAGACCTTCACCGGAGAGAAACCTAACACTGTACCATTGACACACAGGGCAGCTCTAGCAGAATCTGTTGGCATTAACCACACGAGTTATAAATATATATAAAAGAAAAAAGAGAGAATATAAAAGGAAAGAGATCAACTTACACTCATCAGAAAATTCTACAAATGCAAAGCGAAGACGGGAGTGCGGATCACCACAAACTCGGCAATCAACAACCTGCAAAGTAAACAGAGGAAAGATAAAGGTGGAAGATATTAGCAATACATTCTGATGTCAATCATGAATCATCCAGCCTGAATATGCAAATTATATCACCCAAATTAAGATACTGAAAAATCCATGCTGGCAGATAAAGGTTCATAGATTACAGATCAAACTTAATCGAATATCATCTCAATTAATTGAAGACATGATTTCCCATTAAAATATCTACTGAAGGTAGTTAATGATGCAGCACTGATGATCCCGCAGAGTCTGGAAGATCGTTGCTGCCCACATTGTAAATCATTTTGGTGTTTCTATGTAGCTGTTCATTTACTTTTAACAAAAAAATGGACCACAGCATGGGTTTATCAAATATTCAATCTAAAAATTTCAAACTAAAAGGAGTAAGTGATAAATAGTGCCAAAACAAAATCATCAGCTAGGCATTGTGAAGAAAAGATCCTAATATAGCATCAAGAAATTTACTTTTAGACCACTGCAATGAAGAAGCGTAAGACAAGAGTTGAATATGGTTGCAGTGATCATGTATACAGTTCAAAATCGGTTAATTAGCTGACGAAAATATAGATAAAGAAAGCAAAAGCAGAAGATATATTAGAGATATATTTCAAGTATCAAAAGTATACAAAATAACAAATACACATACTCAAAGGTGTTATCCATTCATCACACATCAGTCCTTGGGTAATGCTGTATTTCACAGGAGATCAAAGTCACAAAGAAGATACAAAGTGCTAGATTTCGCCAGAATGGAGTTTAAAAAATGCAGGCAAACCTCATTGCATAGTTAGCAGATGGCATCAGTGCTACGACTAAGTTATAAATCCCAGCTTCACTGGATGATACTGCCTGGAGGATGGTGGACAGGCATAGCTATTCTTAGAAATGAATATCCCAGGGACATGGTTTCCCCCATTGCTTAGTGTGCCACGTGAAGTAAAATGCAGAATTTAATATAAGAAGCTTTATCCTGATAAGGAATCTTGATAAAATACAGGAAAGCGAACCCTTTTAATGTGTAGTTGAAACATTTCACCACCTCCAAAAACTCAAAAAGTGCATTACCAGTCTCATAAGGTTCTGAATATAATTGTTATGACTTCTACAAGAAAATGACCTGACAAGGCTTATGGATCACGAAGAATCTTATACTAAGGGCAAATACTTCTATGCAAGCAAACTTATGGATCACGAAGAACATGTAACAAAATAGGCACAAGTATTTGAGCATGATTTTACCAAGATGAGTAGCATACCTGTCCATAGCTGCTGAATAATGAAGCAAGCTGCTCCTCAGTGATCTACAAGTAAGGAAATCGCAGCACTTTAAATTCTGAAATGCTAGGATATAGGGTGTATTTGCAAACTCCATTAACAGCTTTTAGAATCACTTATTTTCTAAGCTGTGAGTAGTAGCTTTTGAAAATAAGTGATTCTCTCCTAGTTTTTTTAGTTTGCAAACACCCCCATAATTAGGGCTGTTGATCTTTACTTACATTGAGATCAAGGTCCGAGACATAGACAGTTCGTCTAATGCTATCTTCTCTTTGAGCTCTGAAAGCTCTGCCATTCATTCTCTTCTTACTCTGATTGTAGTTATTTCTTCTCTGGCAAAACAAAGTTAAAACACCATTAAGAAAAGTAACAAGCACAAGAACGTAGCAATTCAAAACTCTATTAACAAACTTACGAAGCATACCTAGTTGAATAGTCCAACCTAAAAGTAATGTTACACTAAATTTGAAGGTAGACTGCATTACTAAGCAGTGATGTTCTGACAGTTAACCATTGAATTGGAAAAATAATTAAAACATAAAAGAGGTAATTATATGATTGCAAATTGTTATATATTTATATCTATGATGAAATCATGCATGTTATGCCACAACAAAGTAAATAATCATCACTATAATAACTAAGTAAATTTAACAACATATTTAGAAAATATTATGTCAAACGATGTAATTGTCAGATGCATTAAAATTCTTTCTTTTACAACTGAAATGTAAATAAAAAATAAAAGGTGTTAGTTTCACTTTCAACTTCAATCAAATATGTTCCTTGACTGATGCTTACAATAAAAAGAATCTTAAAAAGCAGTTATTCCAATCAAAGATGCCTTTATATACAAAAAAAGAGATTCTTTACAAAAAGAGTTCATGGCCAATTGATGAAACAATATACATGATCATCAGAATTTCATATGCAAAATGCAGATAATCAGAACATAAAAGCTCTATTTGAAATTTGGAAATTCCATCACACAAAATAAGAACTGATCCCTCAATCTCAGTCTATAACTAAAGGTAAAGAATCTAATTGGAATTTGGAAATTCCATCACACGCATTACACAATCCGAACATGGAATTCGTCATTCTTTTGTTAGAGTGTCAAACATCAATCTAACTGAATGCCAGATACCAAAACATTCCAATTCAAAATTATACAACCAAGCCAAAAAAAAATAAAAAATTCCAATATAAGAATCAATTCCACAGTGCACATCAAACTGCAAGGATTGAGCTAATTAATTCAATAAACAAAGTAGCTAAAAATCAATCAATAGAAGAATTAAATTATACCCTTCGATTATTAGGAAACCCATCATTTCCCATGTCTTTATCAAAAGGCACAAAACCGTAAGCCCCATTTTGGGTGGGATAATAGGATGAAGGAAAGAACTCCTCGGCCTGGGGATTCAACTCCAATTTCTTCAACATATCGACAAATTCCTTCATCTGCAGCTCCGATTTCGAATCCGCAATTGAATTCTTAACACCGTCGATTTCCCCCGATTCCTCAGAATCGGAATCAACTAATTTGTCAGAGCCCTTCTCACTGATTTTGGGTGATGAAGGTTCAACAACAGCTGCAGAGGACTCCATTCCCAAAACAGCTCCTCCACCTGATACCTCTGCACCAGCACCCATGGGTTTAATCTCAATTACTAAATTAAAAGGTTCAATTAATTATTCCCTCAAATAAATACAGAGATCAGTTGCAGACAAAAACGGTTTGGGTGAGGGGAGACCAAAATTTGTAGAAATGTGATTGATAATGGGAGAGAAAGAGGAGAGAGAGAGAGATTGTGTAACAAATCTTTGATCACGAGTGGCAGTGGTTTTGGGAGTAACCAACAGGTGGCCTTTTCTCATCATTAATGGAAATTTAATCATCATTTATTTCAACAATAATCATTTATCAAATTTTGAAAAAATAATTATAGAAAGTGAGGTGGTTAATTAAAATTAAGATAATGATTAATTTATTTTCCTCTCAATAAATAATACTTCATCCATCCAAAATTAATACTCAGCTTATCGTATACTCCTTTCATAAAGTTTGTCGCATTTGGTCTTTATTTTTGTTTCAAAAAGTTTGTCGCATTTGGTCTTTATTTTTTTTTCAAAAAGTTTGTCGTTTTTACTATTTTTACCACGAATTTTCCTAAAATGCCCTTTTGTAACTCCTACAATATCACTTTTAATTGGAAATACATTAATGATTCATTTACTCTCACTTTCTTTTAAAAGGCAAGAGTGTGTGATAGAAAGGAAAGGTCAATGGGAAGAGGGACAAATTAATAAGGGATAAATGTGTCAAAAAAATATGTTCCTTAATCTTATACAAAATGACAAATGCGACAAACTTTTTGAATAGGAGGGAGTAATAGATATAGTAGATACATGAGATAGAGAAAAAGTAACATATAAAGTGAAGGTAAGAATAAAAAATTAAAATTTATTTATAAAAAATGATAGTATAAAAAGCTTATAGGTGGACGGACTAAAATGATAAAATAAAAAACTTATAATATAAATTTATTTGTCAAAAATGATATAAGGAGCTTATAGGTGGACGGACTAAAATGAAAAAATGAAAAACTTATAAGATAAAATACTTTTTTTTAATTGTCTACATTTAATATGCACATTTTTATAAATAGAAAATATAAATTCCTCTAATACATTAATACATTATTCACTTTTTATTTTACACATTAATTTTTTATATAAACTATCAATATTTTTTAAAACTAAAGCATAAAGAAAAAGGGCATATTAAGGGAATCGTTATTTATTCATTAATTCATCCTCATCACTATTTTCATTGAATAATTTTAATGAAACGCTCATATACAGTAGTTTTGACTAAATAATTCTTTTTTGTTATTTTGGATAAGTTTTTCATTTTATTATTTTAGTTGGTTGGTTTATATATATATTACTTTTTCTCTTTTATCTCATAAAAAAATGGTAAAGTCTAGTATGCACTCGAGTGCATGCTGTGCACCCTAGTCTATGTGCACTTTTCAATTTACTGACTTACACTTTTTAGTAATGGTGTTGCACTTTTCAATTATTACTCATTTATCAAAAAGTGTAAGTTAGTAAATTGAAAAGTGCACATGGACTAGGGTGCACAGCATACACTCGAGTCCATAGCAGACCAACCCTAAAAAAATTATGTATAGACGAACGGAGGAGGGAGTATTATTTTACTGAGGGGTGCTTTTGATTGGAAGATTTTGAGGGTGAGGAATGAGAATGAAAATCAAAGTCAAAGTCAAAGTCATATGTTATACTAGTATTTGTTTGAAATACAGTAATTGCGAAATGTACAACAAAAACTCATATATATACACCTAAAGTTCGTGAATTTGCAACAGTGGGCCCGGTTTAAGCCAACTCACTCAAATATGCTCTTCTCCCTCATTGTTTTATCCCATTTCTTTCAAGTTTCAACAATCTTCTTTCACTACGATTTTATGTGATTTCTCTTGTTTATTATTGATGATGAATGAGTTTATTACATAACTTTTTGTATTTTAATAATATTTTATTGTATTGTTTGCATTTATTATTTTGTAGATTACAGTAATATTTTATTCAAATATAAATAAAATATATATTTTTTTAACGGGTAAAATAAATAGTATTTTAAAGATGGGCGCTGCTAAAGGCACCCAAGGATCCTATGAGGACACCCACATAATCTTTTTTTTATCACAAGGGATATGCGAAATGTTGTTTTTACCCTTCTTACAATTTTTTTTTAAAAATGGACGGATGAGTACACCCATCCATTCTTTTGCACACCCAAATCATCATTCCACACCCGATTCATCATTTCATACCCGATTCACCACCAAAACAACCACAAATAAAATCCTAAAAACCCCAAAATTTCAAGAACAAAAATAAAATCTTAATATGTTAGAAAATTTTACCCAAACAAAGTTGAGATGTCCGAAATTTTTTAATGAACAAACTCAATATGTTCGAAAAAAAATTCAAAACAACTTAAATTTATCCGAAAACAAATATCGAACATCTTGTTCAAAAATTTATCCAAAACAAACACAGATTGTTCGAAAAAAATTCAAAACAAAGTCAACATGTTCAAAAATTTTACATGAACAAGGTTAAGATGTTCGAGAAAAAAATTCGAACAAATACCAAAAATCCAAAAAAAATTAAGAAAAAATAAAAACCCTAATTTTTTTTTTGAATCTGTAACAAAAAAATACCAAACCAAACTCACCTTTTGTATGACGGCGACGACGAGAAGAGGGGGAGGGGTGCGGCCGCGAAGGGCATCGGGGTCGCGAACCTCCGGGGGAGAGTGGAGAGGGTGCAGTCGGCGTCGCGCCGGTGAGGAGAGTGGAGAGGGGAAGGGGTGCAGTCCGCGTCGCGAACTGCCGGCGAGGAGAGTGGAGAGGTGAGGGGGTGTAGTCGGCGTTCGCTGTTGCGCGGCTGGGGAGGGAGGCGGCCGACGCGATCGCGACGTGGGCGGCACTATGGGGGAGGTGCGACGTGGGTGGCGGCGACACTGTGGGGGAGGTGCGATGTGGGCGGCGGCGACGGGGGAAGAGGAGACGGGAGAGTGTGGGAGAGGAAGGGAGGTGTGTGTACTGAGAATGAAAATTGGAATGATTTTAGGGTTTTAATTGAGAGTTGGGTAATTTTGGTATTTTCACGTGGGTGTCCTCATCCATTTTGTGTGTGTCCTCATCGAGTGGGTGGCCTCATAGGATCCCTGTGTGCCTTTAGCCGCGCCCTTTAGGTTGTGTTTGGATGGAGGGATTTGATTTGAGGAGGTATTTTGTAAGAACTCAAAAATATCATGAATTGAGCCCTTATATTGGTTTATAATGAAATTATGTGATTTATCATAATTATGTGAAATTTGCATAATATTAAATGTTATTCACCTATTAAATTATTTATTTTCTAATAATAGTAAGATTAATGTTGGTGGATGGTATAAGACTAATTAATTTATCCATTAAGGATTGATTTAATATAAGAAGTGGTCTTAAAATAATATAAGAAAGGGCCCAAACATTAATTTTATGACAAGGCCCATTCTTATGGCCCACTAAGGAAACCCTAAGGCATTTTGCACCTTATAAATAGTCACCTTCAGAATTTTTGCACATTTTTGGCACTTCACATTAGGGTAAGAATCTTACTTCACACTCACACTCACACTCAAGACACACTTTACCCACACACACTTCAGCTTTCTTCTAAGTTCCGGCGAACTTTCCGACGTCTGATCATTGATAGGCCAGTAACGTTGGAAAGATCTCATCAAGTGCTTTCTGGAACCCTTTTCTGATTTTCGATCGGGGTTCTAGATCTCCAGTTATGGCCGGTCAAAGATGGGTTAAAACCCTTATAGTCGGAACATGTTCCTCAGGCCATAACTTTTTACACAAAAGTCCAATTTTTATGTTTTTGGTCTTGTTTGAAAGCTGTTTTCATAAGCTTTCCAGAACATATTTTATTTTTTAAATAAAAGTTATAAAACTCCAGTTATGTCCAGTCAAAGTGTTTGAAAACTTTTAGATCTATTTTATTTTCCTTCTCACTTTCATACTCTATCTCTCTCCCGTTTTCCGGCGACTCTCCGTCGGTGCGCCGCTTGTTTCGTTGGTGGACCACCTTGCCGGAGATTTTTTTCCCGTAGGTGGTGGAGGTATGAGTGTGGGGTTGAATATATTGAGGTATAAAGTTATGAGTTGTGTTTTGTAGATAAATTTGTATCTTGGGATCAAAACCTTATTTTTCAGATTTTCATTTTTTGCCCAAGTCAAATATATTTCCAGCTGGTAAATGCACTTTTATTATTTACGAAAAAGTCACAAATATTTCAAAAATTGCAAAGATGCCCCTAGAACTTCAAATGCACGTAAAATGTTCGTTTTTCATTCGTTTTGAATGAAATCAGTGGCATTTAATCCCAAATTTTGAAACCTACTGTTTTTCATTAAAATGTTGAACTTCCAGATTATTTAAATCTGTCATTCAGTTCTTAAACTTTTACGAGAATGCATTTTTTTCCCTAAATCCTTTAGTTGCTATGTTTGGCCAACATTTCTACTTCTTTTAAGTACACTATCACAACCACATACGCTTAAACTATAATTATTGTTCATCTTAATTAAGGACTAAGTGGTAGAACTATTATTGTACGATTTAAGGAACGAGAAGTGGGAAAGGACTTGGAACTAAGAGGGGAGGATACCGTTTTAACTTTCCAAGCTAATAGGTGGGGTAACTCTCGTTGACTTTTACAATGCCTATCTTAAATATCATGTGATTTATTGTATTAAATGTCCTATGTAAATTTGTGTATAAATATGTTCATGTTCACTTGTCGAATATATGCTTTATGGATATGTGATATTAGGCATGTTCACTTGTGTTAAATATGTTATATGGATACATAAATGATTATGATTATGCATGCCCATATGTGAAGAAGTATGCAACATGAATGTTTTCATACATGCACGTTTCAAACGTGAAGATATATTATATACGGTCAAGACCGTGCAAGATGTATGCTATACGGATAATAACCGTACTAGCTATGATAAGATCACGGGTAACACCGTACAAGATTTGATCGAAAGATCACATTCGGGTAGCTCTCGAACAAGATGCTCGAGCGGGGTAAAGCGTGCCCCAACAAGATTGATGTGCTCTTACGTGTATTATATTATAACTTTCACTATTTATTAATATAAAACATTATATTGAACGTGTTGCATGGTTGTCATATGATTGATGATACTTGAAGGATGTAATTTGAGTTGTCGCTATGTGACTTAATGCTATGATTGAGAGGAATGAATCTCAAAATTATGTTTATTATATACATTGATCCCCATGATTGACCTTTATTACGGTAGATTGCATGATATTCGAGTGGGTGTTTGAGTGAACCCACTGAGTATTTTTCAAATGCTCACCCCTTTCACTTTCAGGTGGGAACGTTCGGGAGGATTGAAGGTGGATGTGAGCGCTCGATCTCGAAAGTGCAACCTTTTAATCCATGTCTTTTCAAACTTGAAATTCTATTTTGGCTAACTATTTGAAACTGCAGTATTTTATTGTAAGACAAATTCTTAAGGACCTTATTTACTAGTTTACTTCCGCTGTTGTCACTTCAAAATTATTTTGAGGGTTTGGTGGTGATCACCTTGATTTGGATGGTTACATCATTTAAATTATTATGTTATTTTCAAGCGTAGTAATGCCCCCTTACTCCCTATTTAAAAAAAAAAAATCTCTGTTTATCCCTGTAGGTCCCTAAGTTGAGTTAATATCGAGGGAAGCTAAAGAAAATGTCTAGAGGGGGGTGAATAGACTTTTCTAAAATCTTTCGATATATCAGAATTACAATGTGCGGAATACGAAATTAACAATGACCCCAATTAAAGATTATACTCAACTTAATTCGAGAACTCTGTTTCAGTAGTTTACTCAACTAGTCTTGTTCAGTTATGTATGTTTAACAAGTAAACAATTAATCAATTCAAACAAACAAAACAGTAAAGTAAATCAACCACGAGATTTATAGTGGTTCGACAACTTGTCTACATCCACTCTCACAAACCCAGTTGTGAAATTCTTATTAACTCTTCCAATCGAGCAATATGTTCTTGTAGCTTTAAGTCCCAAGAAATAAGACTTAGATCTTCTCGATTATATCTCCAGATATATCTTCGATCTTACTAGCTATTTTACAAGTAACTAGCAACTTGAAACAGTAAACAAAAATAAAACTTCTCTTCGTTCAGTAGTAGCCTTCTGATTTCTTCACTTTGACTTGTGTAGCTTCACTTTCTGAACTTCAATCTCTGAGAGTAACTTTGAACAATTCTTCAGTATGTAGCTTTTGTATCTGTATTTTCAGTTGTTTTTGAATGCTAAATACCTTGAGGTATTTATAGACTTCTAATTTCAAGAACTTAGTCAGTTGTAACCAACTTTTCTTGAAAACTAACTTCTAACTGAAACTTCTTATCATTTCACGCGTTTCTTCAGTTAATTAGTTATTCCTTAACTAACTCCTTCAATTTTATCTTCAACACGCGTTTCTTCAATCTTCTTGTCTTGTCTTGTTGAGTCGTACCTGTCTTGTGTAGTAGTAGTAGACTTCTCCAGATTACAACATAGAACTAATCTAGTCCTATTAACTAATCCTAACAAGACTATTACATTACTTTAAGCTTCTTGTTATAAAGCTTAGTCAACTTATAAAACTATACATAGAATCTATCTATTACATTTAAAATCATGAGCTCTATACAACAATTATTCATAGCTCAATAACAATCTTAACATATACAAAATATGAAGTACTTATAAATCGTACTTATCTTTCAATAATACTTATCATTTAAAAACTAGTACTTGTCTTTTGAATTCTACTGATCTGTACAAGACGACTTCAACTTAACTAGACTAGATCAGTCAACACTTAGAAAATATTCAAGTCTTCCTTTGGCTTATCAAAACTTCATCTTTTATCTTTTATCATCATTTAGGACTTGTTCTAGGATTCATATCCCAACAATTTCCCCCTTTTTGATGAAGCCAAAACTACTTGAATCTTTTCCACAATAATAGACTAGTTAAGTAGTTATCTTGTCTTAAACATCAAATAGTACTTATCTTTTCATTCATTCAGAAATATGATCAGTAGATATTACAAATACTTAATCAAAATAAAACTAAGTAATCAGAGCAAAAAAAAATATAGTCTTGAAAAGTACCTTCGTTTGGATCTGAAACACAGAATGCATCTAGGAGTCTCTTATGAATTACTCTGATATGGTCTTCAGTCTCGATCTTCTCCTTGTCTAGTAGCTCTTCTTCAAATTTCTTGATCTGGTTAAGATCAACTCTTTTACCTGAGCTGGTCATGGGAGTCTTCCATCTTGGAAAGATCGGTACTAAAATGTTGAAATTCGCAGCAGCAGATATTCTTAATATCAGATTCCAAAGCATTTGATTCTGACCTTCCATAAACTTATCAAACATAGAATACAGTTCATCTGAACTTTCAGAATCACCATACTTTCTGATTATCCAGTGATCAAGTTCCCATTGTCTCTTCACTTTGAGCCAATCTTGACGATGCTCTTTGTCAATGAAGTAGTCAATGAACTGATCTTCCATTTTCTCTTCATCAGCCTTCAGCTTCTGCAAATTCTCAATATGTTTTTCAATCTTCTTTTTGCTTGCATAGTGAGATTCATCACTTGGATCAACAACCTTCTGCTTTTTCACTTTTGTTGTTGTCTCCACTTCTTTCGGCTCTTCTATCTGAATAGATTTCCTTTTAGATATCAGTCTAGTTTGAACTTCAACTTCAGCTTCAGGAGATGCAACTGCTTTGCCCTTCTCCTTCTTCTTCAACTCTTCTGCTTCAGCCTTAGCTTGCTCAATATCTGCAGTTTTAACCAATCTGCCTCTGCCTCTCTTAGGCCTTCTGAGATCTTGCATAGCTTCAGCAGCTTCCTTCGCTTCTGGCTCAGCACTGGATTTAGCTTTTTCTCCTTCAGTACTAATATCCACTGGACTTGTCTTTATCTCTTCCCCCTTTTTGGCTTCATCAGTAGCTTGGAGAGAGAAAAGAGAAGTGAAACGAGTCATCTCTTCATACATGGCTTGCTTCATTAGGCTTGTAGCTCTTTCAATCTGCTTTTCATGCGAACTATTTTGACTCAACTTGTCCAGCTTGGTTGCCACCAACTCCAGCTTTTGAGTAGACAAGTTCAACTCATTCTTAAAATGTGTTGCGGTCAAACGTAACTTCTTATTCTCATTAGTCATAGTAGAAATAAGTTGTTTAGCTTGGGCTAATTGATCATAAGCTTCCTTCCTCTGAACATCAGCAACCTCGATTCTTGCTCTATAGACTCTTTCCAACTTCCTGGATTCAGTAGCTAGAACACGAGCAAAATCGACTGAACTTTTCTCTGAGTATTCAACCTGATCTTGGAGAAATCCTTCAAGCTGCTCAAACATATGTTGTCTGAATTCATCATCTATCTGATTGACTGCATTCACGATCATCTCTTTTGAACTTGTCACAAGGACATTGTTTTGTTCAACAAGAGTCTTCTTTAAATCAGATTTGAGAAAATCATCAATGGACGACTTTATAACACCTTTCAAGTCTGCTTTCAACTCATCTATGGAAGCAGTTGAGAATGCTTGAGATGACTGACCAACTTCAACATGAGTTGCTTCTTCCATGATCACATCATCAACAATAGATATTACTTCAAGTAACTGGCCTTCTGTGGCAGTAGTTAAGACCTCGTCTTCCACTACTTCTGATTCTAGAAGCACACTTCCAGCTATAGCTTTCAGACTTGGAAACGGATAATAAGGCACTATAGCTAACTTAGCTTCCTTAGCCTTCCTTATAGCATCAGCCAAGTCCTTCCTTAACAAGGCGTGCAACTTCTCCATATATCCACAAAGTTCAATGGGAAGTAGAACATCAGAATATCGATTAATGAAAGCAAAATCTGACCTTGGACTGTTAGCATGATCTACTTGAAATCTGAACACAATGCCTCTCAGCTGATTTGAGACATTGTCTAACTCCACTATGGGATCAGTAGACTGGAGTTCTTCAGCGTGTGTGACTTCAGACATAACCACATCTTCTTCAAAATCTGAATCCGAAACTTGAACACCCACATCAAATTTCGATTCTGAGCACATCAAATCATCAGGAATGTTTAGCAATCTCTTTGCAAGGGCAGTGATGGCATGAGCTGGGAATAACTCTAAGTGGTCTTGAACACCACTGTTCTCCTTCTGTTCCATTTCCCAGTCCATAAAGTTTGAGATGCCTCCTTTTCCTAAGATGACTTCGAAAAGATCATCCGTGCCAGACTTCTTCAATGCCACCCAAGTGCATATTCTTAAAAGTTTTTCAAACTGTTCTGATGCATAGTCGACTTCAATAGCCGAGAGCTTCTTCTTCAGGTTTCTGCTCATCTTCGAACGGATTCTCTTCTCTCTTAAGCTCATAGGATAATATACCAAGGATTCGAATCTAACTTCAGATGGGGTCTGAGTAGGTGGGGTCCCTATCTCAGTTGTTGCAGTGGCAACTGGCGTCTTATCTGAAGTAGATGAGTTAAGGGGTTCAACATATTCTGTTGAGGATAGGGAGAGAGTTTGGACTGTGGTTTCTGGGGGCTCCAATGTATCTTGGTTTGGTGTAACAACTGTCGGAGTATCAGTTGTATCAATTATGGGAGTGTTTAAGGGATGACTGGCTCTCAGCGGTCGTGCTGCCAGTACTTGTGAGGTTGGGGGTACAGGGCGAGGCCTAGATCGATGTGACCTAGCCTTGGTTCGAATAGAAGTAGACGGGAGAGAGAGAGGAATTGAAACAGATTGAGTAGAAGTACTAACCTGTATACTCGACTCGACTGGACGAGTAGGCGATTCAACTCTTACGAGAGTATACATTTCAGGAATTTGTTCACTCAACTCCTTCTCTTGATTTGACTCTTCATCTGACTGAGTCTTCTCTGAGTCGTCTGCACTGGACTCTGCCTCTTCAGACTTATCTTGTGAAGAACTGGATGAATTTGCATACGGCAACACCTCTGAATCATCAACTTGAACTTGCCTTGGGGCAGCTGGCCTTGCAGCAACTTGCTTCCTCATTGCTTCTATTTTTAAGTAGAACTTAAGAGGATGAAAGGGCTTTCCTTTACTCCAATCACTCTTGTTGGGCATCAATAGTGGGAGTAATATACTCAGCTTGTTACCATATCCAACAGCCTGTGATACTACCCAATTTCGAGTATCAACATCCACTCTAACACTTCTTTCAAAATACATCAACCTGTCAGCTATCAGCTTAAACCAATTACCCTCAGTGATTCCATCATATATAGCTGCCATTACCCTTGTTTTGGATTGGGTAACTGAGTCATGAGACCCAGTGGCACATAGAAGCATCTTGCTTGCTATGTCCAGCAGAGTGCGATACTTTTCCAAGAGTTCGCCCTTCTTGGCTGTAGGAGCTTTACCATCTGGTTTCAGCTTCATTTTCTTACCACAGAAGATGCTTAAGTACCTAATCTCCTGACCTTCAGCATATTTCTCCACATCAATCGTTCCGATGGGTAGCTTCAATCTTTCGAACATAACTTCCCGAGTGATTTCCACTATATTTCCATCAATGAAAGATTCAATAACATCTCCCTGTCTGTTGGCGTTGGCATAAAATTCCAGAACCTCTTCCTCCAAAACAACTTGAGGAAACGCCTCCAAGTAGGGTTTTAGACCGCATCTGATGCATTTGGTCAAGATTTCTACATTTCCCTCCTTGTGATTTCCTTTAAAGAACAGAGATGGTTCAACATGCACCTTGTTGTCATTTATGTATCTCCCTAGATCGAATGGTGCCTGAATGTTGGAGCTTACATCGAAAATAGAATGAATTAACATGATGAATGATTTGTAATGAACAATAGAATTGAATAAGTAAGAAATTAATGTGTGCACAAGTAGTAGAGTTATGAAAACGTGGGTTAGAATGTGTGCAAGTGTTGGGTTTTGTTTAAAACTGAATTTTTAATCCAACGGTCAAGATTGAAGGATTAGATCCAACGGTCATGCCTTTTGGTATTCGGTTACGGAACCGAGAATACACTGTGATTTGATTTTGTAAAAGTTGAAATCCGCCTCTTCTATTGGTAGAAATGAGGAGTGTACTCATCTGACCTAACATATTCGTATTTTGGCGCGAATTGAATGTGTACACCTCATTAAATGGGGTGTATAAATCCAATTCTAGGATATTCAAATTTTAACACTATCAAATTACTTTAATACCCTTAATTTGTTTCGAATAAACACTTAACACATTTTAATCAAAGAAAACTTAGCTTGTCTGTTCGAGTCCATCCAGATGAGTAGGCCTAATCTTCGTAAGGCGAGTAGACTTAATTGCACAAGACGAGTAGTCTTATGACCACTAGTCGAGTTCCCCCTTCGACTGTGCTTATCTATTCCGAATGTCGAACACCTTTATGTTAGTGCACAAGACGAGTTCTCCTTCGACTGTGCTTGTCTACTTTGAACATCAAACTATTATTTTTAACCTGTCTTATCTTGTGTTACAGATTAGATGCAATACAGGTAGTCGAGTAAAATAAATAAGGTGAATATCAATCTAATATAATGGTCAAGATTCAAACAAGATGACTGTTAACAAACTTAAGAGTCAACATAAGGCTTTTTAAGAAATCAAAGATTCCCCCTTAAATGTTTATTCCCTTAGTATTACCCTCAGCTTTACCAGCTTCCTCATCGGGTTGTTTGGTCAACTTGTCTGACCTTGTATACCTGTCTGTTGATTGAGTAGATGAGTGCTCTGCTCCTTTTGTGGTAACTTGTCTGTTTCTTCTTTCTTCTTAGGACTGTACCTGTCTGGTTAGTACATTTCTACATACTAGTAGGATCAAGATCAATTAGTCCTAGACTAATGCATAATTCACGAAATCGAGCCTCAGCTAATGGTTTTGTGAAAATATCAGCTCT
Organism: Galeopsis tetrahit; assembly: GCA_963675135.1. Taxonomy (NCBI): domain Eukaryota; kingdom Viridiplantae; phylum Streptophyta; class Magnoliopsida; order Lamiales; family Lamiaceae; genus Galeopsis; species Galeopsis tetrahit. Next base: position 43,328,399 of record OY776120.1, read on the forward strand.
TTGAAAATCAGTATGAATCTTTTCCATGCGAATATCCTTCTTTTCTACATGATCACGTATAAAATGATGTTTCACGTCGACATGCTTACATCGTGTGTGCAGAACAGGATTTTGTGTAATGGCAATAGCACTATTACTATCACAGAAAATAGGAACATTTGATTCATAGATATTATAATCTCTAAGCTGTTGAATAAGCCATAATAATTGACTACAACAACTACCAGCAGCCATGTACTCGGCTTCAGTAGTAGAGGTAGCAACACTTGCCTGCTTTTTCGAAAACCATGAAATGAGTTTTGTGTCTAAGAATTGACAAGAACCAGATGTAGATTTCCTATCTATTCTACAGCCACCAAAATCAGAATCAGAGTAGCCACTTAGAGATAGATCATCATTTGAGGGATACCATATACCAGGATTGATGGTTCCTTTCAAATATTTCAGAATCCTTTTAGTGGTTTCCATATGACTCTCTTTTGGATTAGCTTGAAAACGAGCACATACACCAACAGAAAATGCAATATCAGGTCTACTAGCAGTCAAGTAGAGTAATGAACCAATAAGACCACGGTAATGAGTTTGATCAGTACACTTACCATTCTCGTCTGGATCCATCCTGTAAGTAGGTTGCATAGGTACTCCAGAAGATTTACATGTCTTAATACCATACTTGTCTAGTAGATTACGAGTATACTTTGCTTGATTTATGAAAATCCCTTCTGGGGTCTGTTTTACTTGAAGTCCAAGAAAGTAATTCATTTCACCCATCATAGACATCTCAAATTTACTTTGCATGAGTGTTGAGAAACTTTCACTCAGCTTTTTGTTAGGTGATCCAAAAATGATGTCATCTACGTAAATTTGGACGAGTAAAATATCCTTCCCTTCTTGTCTTCTGAACAAGGTTCTATCTACCTTGCCCTTAGTAAAACCATTTTCTAATAAAAATTGAGAAATAGTATCGTACCAGGCTCTTGGAGCTTGCTTTAGTCCATATAAGGCCTTCTTTAATTTGTATACCTGGTTACCTTTGACTTCGAAACCTGGGGGTTGTTCAACATACACTTCTTCCGCAAGAATACCGTTAAGAAATGCACTTTTAACATCCATTTGATATACAGTAAATTTCATGTAAGCAGCATATGCAAGGAACAATCGAATGGCTTCTAGTCTAGCAACAGGTGCATATGTTTCATCATAATCTATGCCTTCAGCTTGTGAATAGCCTTGGGCGACTAGTCTAGCCTTATTACGAACAACTACATCATTCTCATCTTTCTTATTCTTGAAAATCCATCGAGTGCCAACTACATTATGATGTTTAGGTCTATCAACAAGTTCCCAGACGTCATTTCGAACAAACTGATTCAACTCGTCTTGCATAGCGATGATCCAATTGCTATCAGTTAAAGCCTCTTTAATGGTTTTAGGCTCGATAGATGAGAGGAAACAACACCAGCAAAACAAAGATGGACTAGGTTGTTCTTGTGACTCAAAGAGTTGTTGTCTAGTCTTTACACCAATAGTAGAGTCTCCAATGATGTTTTCAGTATCATGAGCAGATTTCCATGTTTTTCTAGTCTTCGTAAGTATAGTATCATCATCTAGATCAGTTATAGCATCATGCATGTCAACATCATTTATATCATCAACAGATTTACCTGGAGTAGATGAGTCAACTAGAGCAGGCATATCTACTGGTTTAGTAGACTTACCTTGAGCACTTACCCTTTCCTTGTCATCAGTTTCAAGGGCTTTCATGAATGGATTGTATGCTTGAACGGATTCATATACCTCTGAGTCTTTGTCAGATTCGATAGTTAGCTCAGTAACTTTCTCACTGATCTTGTTGGCAGACGAGTCCTGTTGATATTCATCGAAAACCACATGTGGTGTTTCTTCCACACAAAGGGTTGAGTAGTTGAATACTCTAAATGCTTTGCTGGTCGAGGAGTATCCTAAGAATATCCCCTCGTCTGCTTTAGCATCGAATGCATTCAACTTGCTTTTCCCATTGTTATGGATGAAACACTTACAACCAAATATATGAAAATATGCGACTCTGGGTTTTCTACCTTTCCATACCTCATAGGGAGTCTTACCTAGTGCTTTATTGATAGCACTTCTATTTTGTGAGTGGCATGCAGTATTGATAGCTTCTGCCCAAAACTTCTGAGGCGTATTATACTCTGTCAGCATGGTCCTGCAGGCCTCCTTAAGAGTTCTGTTCCTTCGCTCTGCTACTCCATTTTGTTGTGGTGTCCTTGCTGCACTAGTAAGGTGCTGGATGCCACGCTTAGAACAAAATTCTTTAATATAGCAGTTAATGAATTCAGTACCCTTGTCACTACGGATCTTGACAATTGACTGATTCTTCTCAACCTGTAACTTCTTCAACAGATCAGGCAAAAGTGTTTGTGTACCACTCTTCTTGTGTAAGAAGACTACCCAAGTGAACTTAGAATAGTCATCTACCACAACAAGTGTGTACCTTCTACCGTTCAAAGTTGGAGGAGTTATTGGGCCATGTAAGTCCATATGTAGAAGTTCAAGAACTCTACTTGTTGAGAGGGATGGAATAGATTTAAAGGAACCTTTTACCTGTTTACCTTTCTGACAGGACGTGCATACATGTGACTTGTAGTAGACTTCATTGGGAATACCTTCCACAAGGTAATCTCTGGCTATCTTATTAAGAACCTTAAAGTTTAGATGACAGAGGCGTCTATGCCAGAGCCAGCCAAGTTCTTTAGGATTCTTAGTAAGTAGACAGGTGTCCCTCGGACAACTGTTCCAGTTCACTGTGTACACACTTCCTTGTCTTATGCCGACCAGTAAGACTGTGTGTGTTCTTTTGTCAATGATTTCACATTTGCGACTCTTGAACTGCACCTTATATCCACGATCACAGAATTGTGAAACAGAGAGTAAATTGTATTTCAAGCCTTCAACATATGAGACATCTTGGATCTCTATGTCTCCATTCCGAATATAACCGAATCCTTTGGTAACAGCAGTGGAGCTATCACCAAATATTACTTTTGGTCCTTCTTGCTCATGGTAGCTTGATAAGAGAGTCTTGGTACCAGTCATGTGGTGCGAACAACCACTGTCTATGTACCAAGTTTCTCCTATTGAGCCACCCTTCTTGTATAGATCGAGTCGACCCTGCATTAGTTGATATTACATAATTTAGGTACCCTCCTTGTTTATTGGGGTCCTGGGGGGTTAGTCGAGTTCAATGGAATCCAAATGTACATTGGAGTCCTGAACAAGTTTGATCTTCTAAGCTTTCGACCATATTTGTTGCAAAATAAGACCTTGTTGTCCTTATCTGGCCTATCAGTCGAGTTCGGGTCTACTCTTTGGAGATAGCCTTTCGAGTTGATCTCTACTTGAGCAGGCACTTGTCTATGATAGTCAGAGTAGGGTTTGTATGCATTAGGTCCATACGGTTTATAGACATGTTTAGGTCTTTCTTCTCCTTCGATATCATATGACAAAGGTGGAGGATATAGAACAGCTTGTGTACGATATTTTGGACCTTCCTGTCTAGGTCTAGACGAGTAGAGTTGAGACTGCCTTATGAAAGGAGGTCTAGACTCTTGTCGTCTAGTCTGTACTTGTCTAGTACTCGTCTCCTCGGGATACCAATCCTCGTATCTGACCTGGTTGGATCGTCTACGATTAGTGGTTCTTAGGAGATTAGTTCTAGGTTGAACAGGCTTGTTGTTACCATTCGTTTTACCTCCTTTGGTAGTTGGAATGTTAACTCGAGCTTGTTTTGGTACAGTACCTTTAGTTGGAGTATCAATATCGTATATCATTGGTTCTTTTCCTTTATCATTAGTCAAAGAGCTTGAGATGAAAATAGTAGGGTTCTTAGGAACTAGAGTAGACGAGCTTGATGTCTCAGCACCTATGCCTGTTTTGTCAGCAGGAGCCCTATACCTATCTGACAATTCAAGGTTAACCTTTGAAGAGTTAACCAGGTCAGTAAGTTTAAGGTCTAGAGTGACAACCTCGGTTTCTAAGAACTTATTACGTTCTTCAAGCTTTTTGCACTTGCTTTTTAAAACATTGAAATCATGTTTCTCAGTAGCATGTGTCTTAAGTAGGTCTTGATACAACTTGTCTGTCAATGCACACTTGTCTTTAAGTTGACTCAACTCTTCTTGCAAGCGTTCATTTAGGACTGTTATATTAGGATCTACTTTAGACTGAGCTTCCTTTAGATCAATGATTTCTTGTCTTAAGATGATGTTTTCGTCACTGACTTCAATGATTGCCTTGTTGGCAAGTAGGAGGTCGTCTTCAACTGCACTAGTAGAGTGCTGAAGGCTACTCCCTACTTTGCTACTAGCAGTGTCACTTTCATCAGAATCTGATTCATCACAAGATTGAAAAGAAGTAGCAGATGATACCTCTTGGTCGATTTTAGCCATGCAGCATAGACCGTCATCTACTATAAAAGCTTCATCGTGATCTGGTTCAGACGGGTAGCTACATGAGGATGATGGCAACTCGTCTGAGTCAGACTCAGAGTCATCATTGGCCATCATTGCCTTCTTACTACAGTTGTATCTTCTTTCCCTTCGTGCTTTGCGTTCTTCTCGATCATCAGTACTCAGGTCTGGACATTCATATATGTAGTGACCTGGCTTTTCACAGTTATAGCACAAGAGATCATTAGTAGCCTTTTTAATAGGAGAGTTGTTCCTTCATTTATCACGTCTATCAGAATGAGTAATCTTCCTACCATCAGACTCTCTATCTTGTCTGTTACCTTTCTAGACTTCGTCTCTCCTTTCGGACGAGTTTCGGTCTCGTCTGGTCTCAGACGAGTTCTTAGAAGCAGACCCTCTATGCTCTCTATAGAACTTCTTATATCTTCCGAAACGTTTATTCAGCCTATCAAACTTTCTAACCATGAGGCTTACCTGATCCTTCAGGCTAAGATCAGTATCTAACTCGTCTTTCACAGAAGTAGACCTAGTCTTAGACTTCGACCTGTCTACCTTAGACGAACTAGCCTTAAAAGCAACGTTCTTAGATACAACATGTTCTCTGTCACTACTTACTATAGGTTCATCTTCGTCTAAATCAAACTCATGGGCCTTTAAAGTTTGAAACATGGTTTCTGCTGTCCATACATCTATATCTTGGGTATTCTTAACAAGCATTTTTACCATTTTCCATCGACTATCAAGGCTTTTGAGAATCCTAAGATTGATTTCACGTGGAGTATAAGATTTACCAAGGACTTCCAAGTCATTCATGATTTTGGTAAAACGAGTATCCAACTGGTCTATAGTTTCACCAGCTTTCATATGAAATGATTCAAATCTTTGGACTGCAGTGGAAAGCTTGCTTTCTTTGATTAGGGATGTTCCTTCACAAATGATAGCTAAGCGATCCCACATTTCTTTGACAGTTTTACATTTTAACACTTTTCCCAGATACTCGCTAGGAAGAGTGTGTAAGATGTAATTCTTGGCCAAGCTATCCAAATTATTCCGTCTCATTTCTTCTGAGGTTAGTTCTGACCTTGGTTTCTTGACGAGTGTACCCACGGGTTGATTTGTGTCAAGGGCAGCAGTGTTGGGGATCATGGTCACTATCGGACCTTCAGTGATGACGGAGATCATTAAGTCGTGAGTGGAACTGAAGATGGCTTCCATCCTTAGTTTCCAATAGTCATAATCTTGAACCTGGAACTTAGGTAACTTGTTAGCACTAATTTCGAGAGACATGTTTCAAGAAGATACGAATATCACAGTATAGTATCAAGAAACAGATGTTTTCAAGTTCAGCGATAAAGAACACGTAAGAGCACGTATAGACACGGACCAAGACTTCACCCAAGTCTTGAGTTGGTTATCAAGAAACAGCAGTTCGTAAACTACTGCTCTGATACCACTTGTAGGTCCCTAAGTTGAGTTAATATCGAAGGAAGCTAAAGAAAATGTCTAGAGGGGGGTGAATAGACTTTTCTAAAATCTTTCGATATATCAGAATTACAATGTGCGGAATACGAAATTAACAATGAGCCCAATTAAAGATTATACTCAACTTAATTCGAGAACTCTGTTTCAGTAGTTTACTCAACTAGTCTTGTTCAGTTATGTATGTTTAACAAGTAAACAATTAATCAATTCAAACAAACAAAACAGTAAAGTAAATCAACCACGAGATTTATAGTGGTTCGACAACTTGTCTACATCCACTCTCACAAACCCAGTTGTGAAATTCTTATTAACTCTTCCAATCGAGCAATATGTTCTTGTAGCTTTAAGTCCCAAGAAATAAGACTTAGATCTTCTCGATTATATCTTCAGATATATCTTCGATCTTACTAGCTATTTTACAAGTAACTAGCAACTTGAAACAGTAAACAAAAATAAAACTTCTCTTCGTTCAGTAGTAGCCTTCTGATTTCTTCACTTTGACTTGTGTAGCTTCACTTTCTGAACTTCAATCTCTGAGAGTAACTTTGAACAATTCTTCAGTATGTAGCTTTTGTATCTGTATTTTCAGTTGTTTTTGAATGCTAAATACCTTGAGGTATTTATAGACTTCTAATTTCAAGAACTTAGTCAGTTGTAACCAACTTTTCTTGAAAACTAACTTCTAACTGAAACTTCTTATCATTTCACGCGTTTCTTCAGTTAATTAGTTATTCCTTAACTAACTCCTTCAATTTTATCTTCAACACGCGTTTCTTCAATCTTCTTGTCTTGTCTTGTTGAGTCGTACCTGTCTTGTGTAGTAGTAGTAGACTTCTCCAGATTACAACATAGAACTAATCTAGTCCTATTAACTAATCCTAACAAGACTATTACATTACTTTAAGCTTCTTGTTATAAAGCTTAGTCAACTTATAAAACTATACATAGAATCTATCTATTACATTTAAAATCATGAGCTCTATACAACAATTATTCATAGCTCAATAACAATCTTAACAAAATATGAAGTACTTATAAATCGTACTTATCTTTCAATAATACTTATCATTTAAAAACTAGTACCTGTCTTTTGAATTCTACTGATCTGTACAAGACGACTTCAACTTAACTAGACTAGATCAGTCAACACTTAGAAAATATTCAAGTCTTCCTTTGGCTTATCAAAACTTCATCTTTTATCTTTTATCATCATTTAGGACTTGTTATAGGATTCATATCCCAACAACCCCTTTAAGAATTTGGGGTCGTTACAGTGTGGTATTAGAGCGGGTTTACCTTTCTGGAGACTTGCTCACTTGTATTTTTGCAAAATTTATTCTAAGGGTCATAAGTTTTTACTGTATCGCACTTCGAGACGAGACTCACAACCAGCTTCAGTCCACCGCTTCAACTTGGTACTTTTATTTGAGTTTGTATTGCTCGTTATGTTATGATTGATGTATATGACTCGTTATCCGTTATGTAAAGTCGTTATTTTTAGTTTGAAGCTTATGACATTATGAACCTTTTATTTTTACCTCTTTGTGTTGGATGGTAGTTGGGTAATGAGACAATTTTAAGTCTAGTTTTGTCTCTTACTCTTAGGATTAAACAATGGTACGTATGTTAAGGACTGCCCGAAAGTCCTTTAGTGGAGAACGACTAGTTCATATGGTTTCATTTAATTAATTTATTTATTTACCTAAGTTCGAACTACTGGACCCATCATGGCGCGTCGAGGGCACTCTCGTCGAAATGAACCACCCGTCCAGGACCCTCCGATTCCCAGACAAACTGAAGCTGCTCAAAAAGTGCTTGCTGCAGGTGCTGACGCAGTACCTTAATGCTGCTCAGGCACCTCCTGCACCTCAACCCCCAGGTGAGGACACCAACTCTATCGTTTATCAATTCCAAAGATTTCAACCACCGACGTTCGATGGAAAAGGAGACCCAACTGAGGCTGAGGAGTGGATTCGGGCGCTCGAGAGACTCTTTACCCACACGAAATGCAGAGATGCGCAAAAGGTATCGTGTGCTATTTTCCAACCGACCGAGGATGCTGATTTTTTGAGGGAATCCTATCGAAGGACACAAACTCCACCTTATAGAAGTCATGACTTGTAATGATTTCAAAGAAGAAGATAAAACTACATGCTCGCTCTTATCGTGAGAAGAAGAAGACGAAATTCATGTAGCTAAATAAAGGGACGATGACGGTGATGGAGTACGAACGAAAATTCTCCCAACTATCGCGCTACACCACTCATATGGTAGAAGCTCGTCGTTTTGAGAGAGGGCTAAGGTTGGAAATTGGATGTATACTTACGGGGCGAAGACCTCACTGTTATAGCTTATAGTTTAGAAGTTAGTATACCTTCTAATAGGGTTATCATAACGGATAAACTGTGTAAGAACATGAATGTTGACCTTGGAAATAAAGTTTTATTGGTCGATTTGCACGTCAACAATATGAAAGATTTTGATGTAATTTTGGGCATAGATTGGCTCCAAACCAACCATGCTACAATAAAGTGCGAGAAAGAAATATCATTCTTGATACTTGGAGAGGAAAGTTTACATTCTTTGGGATGAAATTCATGTCTATGCCCCAAGTTATATCCGCAATGAAGGCAGCTACGTTAATAAGAAAGGAAGGCGTCCAAGCTTTCTTGGTGCAAGTGACGAGCACCAAACCACTGGAGTTATCATTGGATGATGTGCCAATAGTGAGAGAATATAAGGATGTTTTCCCCGAAGACTTGCCAGGCTTACCTCTGAATCGACAAATGGATTTTAAGATTGACCTTCTCCCTGGAGCTGCACCCCTATCAAGGACACCTTACAGAATGGCGCCCAAGGAACTTCAAGAGTTGAAAGTCCAGCTACAAGAGCTTCTTGATAAAGGATTTTTGCGACCTAATGTATCCCCCTGGGGAGCCCCAGTGTTGTTTGTCAAGAAGAAGGATGGGACGTTCCGTTTGTGCATAGACAACCTCAAATTGAACAAGCTCACGATAAAGAATAAGTACCCGCTTCCACGGATTGAGGATTTATTCAACCAACTTTAAGGGTCAAGTGTGTTTTCCAAGATTGACTTACGATCGAGTTACCACCAAGTGAAGATCAAGAAAGAAGATATACCCAAAACTGCTTTCAGAATGCATTATGGGCACTACGAGTTTGTGGTCTTTCCTTTTGGGCTTAGCAATGCACTCGTAGTATTTATGGATCTCATGAATCGAGTCTTCCATCCGTTTCTTAATAGATTTGTAATTTTATTCATTGACAATATACTAGTCTATTCTCGGGGATAAGAGGTAACACGAGGAACACCTAAGGATCACATTGGAGACACTTCGGAAGGAGAGTCTTTTTGCCAAGTTTAAGAAGTGTGAATTTTGGTTGGACAAGGTGGTCTTTCTTGGGCATATAGTGTCAGCAAAAGGTATTGAAGTGGATCCAGCCAATGTGGATGCAATTAGTAATTGGAAGGTGCCAACCAACATAAGTGAGGTTCGCAGCTTTCTCAGTTTGGCTGGGTACTACCGAAGGTTCATTGAGAATTTATCAAAGATTGCAGTACCCCTGACTTGTCTTACCCGGAAAGGAGTGAGCTTCCAATAGAGCGAAGGGTGTGACATTAGTTTTCAAGAGCTCAAAACGAAGTTGGTTTCAGCGCCTGTTCTAGCTATACCTGATGGTACTGAAGGATTCGTCATTTATAGTGATGCATCTAAACATGGGTTTGAATGTGTTTTGATGCAACATGGAAGAGTGATAGCCTATGCCTCAAGATAATTAAAGGTCCATGAGAAAAATTACCCAACACACGATTTGGAACTTGCCGCCGTTGTTCATGCCTTAAAGATTTGGCGTCATTACCTTTACGGTGGGAAATGTGAGATCTACACTGATCATAAGAGCCTCAGATGCCTGTTTGAGCAAAAAGAGTTGAACATGAGATAAAGGAGATGGTTAGAATTAGTTAAGGATTATGATTGTTCTATCTTGTACCATCCCGGAAAAGCTAACGTGGTCACCGATGCTCTGAGTGTAGGTCCCTAGTTGAGTTTATAATATTGAGTAAGCTAGGAAAATGTCTAGAGGGGGGTGAATAGACTTTTCAAAATCTTTCAATATATCAGAATGCACAATGCGGAATTTATCAGATTAACAATGAACCCAACAAATTTATACTCAACTAATTATCGAAATACGAACACTGATCTTGTTTATTTTATACGCAGATTAATCAGTTATATAGCTAATCAATTAAACACAAATAGAACAGTAAAGTAAACAACACACAACAATTTATAGTGGTTCGACAACTTGTCTACATCCACTCTCACAACTCCAGTTGCGAAATTTATTAACTGTTCTCTTCGAGTTGTGTGTTCTTGTGGCTTTAAGTCCCAAGAAATAAGACTTTGATCTTCTCGATTACACTTCCAAGTGTATCTTCGATCTAATTAGCTATTTTACAAGTAACTAGCAACTTGAACAAAAACTGTAAAATAAAACTTCTCTTAGTCCAGTAGTAGCCTTCTTGAATTCGTCACTTGTCTTCTGGCTTGAACTTTCTGAACTTGAACTTTGTGAGCTTCTTCGCTTTGAATATCTCTGTAGAATGCTTCAAATATCTTGGTAACAGTAGTCTTCAAATGTAGAATACCATCAAGTATTTATAGACTTCACTTTATCAAGATAAGTTAGTTATCCAACAAACTTTCTTGATAATTGACTTCTAACCGCTTCTTCTTATCCTTCCACGCGTTTCTTCAGTTAATTAGTTATTCCATAACCAACTCTTCAATATATCTTCATAACTGTCTTCACGCGTTTCTGACTTAAGAATTTCTTCTTACATATCATGTACTTGTCTAGTCTTCCATACTTAGACAAATCTTTAGTCTTCTTCTTACTTATCTTGTCTTGCGCGAGTCTTCTTATCTTCAGTAGTAGACTTCGATAACGAACTAATCTATACTAGTCCTATCATATAATCCTAACAAGACTATTACATTACTTTAAGCTTTATAACTCAGCTTAGTCAACTTAAATCTATACATCAATAATAACAAACATATGAACTATGAGCTTCTATACAATGTTTAAATGCTCATTATAAAACCTAACAAACATAACATAGTACTTATAAAACGTACTTATCTTTTCTTTATGCTTAAACTTTTCTTTCATACTATGTATTTAACTTTGTACTCTACTGGTCTTCTTAAGACGACTTCCATAACTAGATCAGTCCATACTTAGAAAATATTCAAGTCTTCTTTTGGCTTATCAAAACTCATCTTTTCATCAATTAGGACTTTATATTAGGATTCATATCCCAACAATTTCCCCCTTTTTGATGAAGCCAAAACTACTTGAATTATTTCACGATAGTAGACTAGTTAAGTAGTTATCTTATAATCATCAAAATGTGTTATCTTTTCATTCATTCAGTAAGATCAGTAGATTACAATTACTTAAACAAAATGAAATAGAAACTAAGTAAAGAACTTACAATTACTCACAGATGTTATCAGCATCTGGATTAGGAATGCTGAATGCTTCAAGGATTCTTCTATGAATATCAGAGATATGATCTTCATTGTCGATCTTCTCCTTCTCGAGAAACTCTTCTTCAAACTTTTTCACCTTGTTGAAATCAATCCACTTTCCAGAGCCAAGAAGTGGAGTATCCCACTTAGGAAAAATAGGAACTAAAATGTTGTAGCCAACAGCCGTTGCGATGCGCATGATCAAGTTCCAAAGATTCTCATCTTCTGCTTCCATAAACTTGTCAAACACAGCATATAACTCTTCTTTGCTGTCTGGGTCACCATACTTTCGAATTATCCAGTGATCTAATTCCCATTTCATCTTGACAACCAACCAAGCATCTCTATGCTCATTGTCAATGAACTTGTCTATGTGGGCATCTTCGATCTGGTCTGGATTAGCTTTCATCTTCTGCAATCTGTGGATGTGTTTGCCTAACACCTTCTTGTTAGCATAACGATCATCTTCCAGTTTCTGCTTCTTATGAATCGCTTCAACATCTTCTTCTCCAATATCTGCAAGTATTTCACCTAATACTTCTTTCTTCTTTTCAAGATCAAGTTTTCTCTTGTCTTGTTCTGGGTTGAACTTCTTCAATTGCAACACTCTTGCCTTTCATCAACCTCTTCTGATCTTCAATACTTTGCTCCAAATCAGCTTTCTTCACTAGCCTGCCTCTTCTCCTAGGCCTACTAGTCTCTTGAGCAGTAAGATCAGTTGCAATATCTTCAACATTTTTCACCTCTTCAGCCTCTTTCACCTTTTTGGCTTCATCACTAGCCTTAAGAGTGAATTGAGAGGTAAAACGAGTCATCTCTTCCTTAATAGCTTTCTTCATTAGATCAACAACTCTATCAATCTGCTTCTGGTGCGACTTGTCTTGACTCAGCTTGTCTAGTTTAGTAGCAACTAGCTCCAGCTTCTGAGTAGACAAATTCAACTCAGTCTTGAAGTGAGTAGCAGTCAGTTGGAGCAGTCTGTTCTCTTCAGTCATTTCTCGTAGCAACGCTCTTGCTTCCACCAACTGATCTTGTGCTTCTCTTCTCTGTGCATCTGCTATCTCAATCTTCACACGATATAGTCTTTCCATCTTTTTCGATTCTTCAGCCAACGTTCTTGCGAAGTCAACAGAACACTTCTCAGAATAGTTGATCTGTCTTTGCAAGAAGTCTTCTAGTTGCGTATACATCTCTTGTTTGAAAGTGGCATCCATCTGATTCACTTCACCAACGATCAGAGCTTTCGAATTCTCCACGAGAGATTTATTTTGCTCTGTTGGTCCTGAAAGGAGTATATAACAAGTGTATGAGGGGGGGGGGGGGGAATACACTTGTATGCAGTAAGGTTCCAACTAATGAGATATCCTTTACAATGAAGATCAGTGTATAAGGATATGATATCTCTCTAAGCTTTGTATGGATATACAATAGGATTCAGCTTAGATGAAGTGTATGAAGACTAAGATAGTCTCTTTGAAAGCTTTGAAAGCACTTTGACTTGTAGGATAGTTGGATATTCTTGTCAAGGTTTAGGTGCTTCAAATGGTCTTCACACTTCTGTATTTATAGACAAATTTGAGGATTTGCCCGTTGGAAAGGCAGTCCCAAATTGCTATAAATGTCTTCATTGAGTTCTTCAAACTGGAAGACAGATTCTGATAGTGACATGTCCTTGTTTTGGGAAATGAACGACTGTAATAACTTTGTCTTCATTTTGAGCACTTTTCCCAATGGCTGACTTCAAGATTCACTTGGTCAAACATGGACATCTCTTCTTATCAACATTCCTGAGATAAGGACAAACTTCCTTATCACTTGGACAACTCTACTTATCAGATTCAGCAGAGTTCATTCATCAGCAGTGTTGGCTCTTTAGCTCTTTAGATGATTTGGCTCTTTCTCTTTCCACTTCTTCTTTGAGTTGTCATTTAAGCATATATGACTTGGAAAGATGGACTTGATCTTCTTTCAGCATAGTTGTCCTTGAGACAGATTTAGTTCAAGTGTGCTGAGACAACTCTTCTGAAACATTCAGATGGACAACTCTTCTGAGCTTTGTATGATGCAGTAGATTGGTACTTTGATGATGCATCTTAACTTATGTTGGTATTCACTAAGTTGTCTTTTGACTGATTCCACTTGATTAGCATACTTGTCCTTCAGCAGACTAGAGATCATCCCATAACTGAGCCTTGAGGGGACTGATATAGCTTTAAGCAATCAAAACAAGTGTTCCCCCTCAACTAGTGCATTTATTCTTCTAAGAGCTGCCTAACACATCAGCTTCTCTACTTGTCTTAGACTACATGTTCCAACATTCCTGAAACATGTTCATTACAAATGACTTATCTACTTGGCATGTCTCAAGGGGGTTTTGGTATATTCATCAAAATTCATTTTATTCCCAACAATTTCCCCTTTTTTAATGATGCCAAAACCTATACAATCTATGCAAAGGTGACTTGATTACACTTATTACATTCTACTACAGTGAAGATGGCTGAGGTCAAGTTCCCTGAAAGAAAAATGTGTTAGTGTATTTTCTGTTTTCATTTGCATATAGGTTTATAAGTCAGACAAGTTGTAGCTTGGTAATGTTTGATTCAAAATGTGTTCAACTATCATTCAAATAAGAGATCATTACAAGCATGTTGATAGTTGAACAAACATATCAAAGCATGAACATTACATCAGAGCATAAAACTTCTAAATTACAAATTCAGAGTAATAAACTATCTATTGATTTGAGCAATATTGAGTGAGATAGTCTATCAGAGCATTGATCCTTGAATATCAGAGCAAATAGTCATCAGCAAAGCACATCAGCAGACTTGATCAATTTCAGCATAGATGATCAATTTCAGTAAATTATCAGTCAAAAACATTCAGAACAGCAGATAGGGGTCAAGAGGACTTAGCTAGTTCAGAGATCATCTTCAGGAGGTGGCACCATCCCATATTGTGCCCACACCCTTTTCTTCAACTCCATGGCCTCTTGGTTAGTGCCCTTTGGTCCAAGCACCATTCTGTTCAATTTCAAGATTTCAAAGAACTCTTGAAGGATTTTGTTCTGATCAATCCATCCTTCCAGCTTTGGAGGCATGTATATGATTTGCTTTGGTGCAGTGAGTTCAAATCTTGCAATGTCAATAGCTGCAAGCAATTTCTGATATAGCTCTCTGTGATATTCTATCATGAACTCAGCAAAAGTGGAGTTGGCATCTCTTCCATTCCATCTATCAATGACATAGTAGTCATAGAAAAACTCCCTTTTAGCCTCTTACCATGAGTCATTCAGCTGGATAGGCACCCATTTATCCAAGTGAGGATATTTGGTGTCCATTGGGATCAGTAGCTGTGGCTTTAATTTGCTGTAGGTTGCTCTCCTTCTTCTTGGCTTTTGGAAACCAGCTCTTCTTTTGTCCCTTGCTCTGTTGGCTTCCTCCATCAAATCCATTCTTTCTTGGGCCCTCATCATGGCCAGCTTTTGTTGTGTTTCAGGGTCTTTGCCATACCCTTCATGAAACAACTTTGATGGATCATTCAGTATCACAACTTTCTTCTTCTTTGGTCCAGGTCCAAAGCCTTCATCATACAATTCTTCAATGTTTTCAGTAGCTTTGGCACCTTCAGTAAACTTAGTCTCAGCAGACTTGTCAGTTTCAGAAGACTTTGCCTTTTCAGCAATCTTGGTCATTTCAGCAGATTTGACCTTTTCAGCAGCCTTAGGCTTCTCAGCAGTCTTGCTCTTCTTGGAGATAGGCTCTTCTTCCTCAATTCTGGACTCAAGAGGAAGTTCTAGGCTATTTGGGAAGTCAGTGAATGTTTCAGCCTTTCTTTTGTTCCCCTTGGCCTTCTTGATTTGACCTCTAGTTTGGACACCTTCAGCACCTTTGTCCAAACCAGATCCTTCTCCTCCTGGCCTCTGCTGAAGCCTAGCTCTCTCTTCTTGTGCTGATGCCATGGAAGCCTTCATTTCTATGGCTAACTGCTCTTTTTCATCAAGATCTTCTATGTTCAAAACTGCTTGCTCTTTGCCCTTATCTTCAGCAGCCTTTTCCTTGCCCTTGTCTGAACTACCTATTATCAAGGCACCTTTGGCCCTTGCTCTTTCTCTTTCCCCCTTTTTGGTAGCATCAAAGCACTGAGGCTTGAGCTCACTCATGGTTGTTGCCATCAGGGATTGGGCTAGGTTCAGAGATTTCATCTCTTCAAGCAGATATACATTTTCATCATGTATATTCTGCATTCTATCACTGCTCAAGCTAAGGAAAGCTAGAACAGGCTTCATCTTTTGCTCAACAACCTCTTCCAAGGTTGCTTTTAGAGATGCATCCAGCTGGGCTTTAAGAAACTCAGTAAGATTGGTCACTGCACTATCAACAATGTTGGCGATCACTTCTTGGGAAAATTTGTCTGAGGCAGCTTTCACCATGGCTAGCCTTAACTCTTCTGCTCTTTTCTTTTGTAGAGCTGTCTTCTTCCCAAGGGCTTGCTTGACAGTTAGTCTGAGAGCTTTGACATTGGCATTGTGATTATCTCTGAGCAATTTTTGTTCCTTCTTGACCTCTTCTGAGATAGACTCCATGGTGGCTTTAGCTCTTTGAACTTCAGTGGAAATGGTTTGAAGACCAGATTCCACACCACTTATCCTTGCTTCCAATGTAGGTAGCACTATATCTTCAGAGCCAGTCAATCTCATCTCCACAGATGCTAGAGTTCTACCTTGCTCATCCAATGCTCCTGAAGTTTCAGC
Organism: Galeopsis tetrahit; assembly: GCA_963675135.1. Lineage (NCBI taxonomy): Eukaryota > Viridiplantae > Streptophyta > Magnoliopsida > Lamiales > Lamiaceae > Galeopsis > Galeopsis tetrahit. The sequence goes on from OY776120.1 coordinate 43,344,670, forward strand.
ATGAGCAGATTGGACTTGATGAGCCAAGGTGTCCAATTTTGCTGATTGCATCCCAAGTATGGCTTGTGTTGATCCAAAATCCACTTGGATGGGTGCATCTGTTAAGAACTCATCTGCAAATATTTCGTCAAGAGAGATACCTGCAATGTCAGACAGATCAAAAGGGTAAGTGAACAGACACTCATCACCCTCAATATTTTTTGCATAAGACTCTGACACATCAACAGTCTTCTCCTCATTTTCAACTAATTCTTTTCTCCCTTCATAGATAATGTTCTCACTCAAGGAATCAGGCCTCCTTTCATCAAGGGATTCTTGAAGTTCAGATTTGACTTCAAGAATAACCTGTCCTTCCTCACTTATTACACCCTCATATGGTGGTACACTCACTATCTTAGTGATTACAATCTCTCTTTCATCAAGGACTCCCTCTGGTTTTTCAATTCTATTCTCCTTTTCAACCCCTTCTCTTAAACCTGCAACACTTCCACCCTCAACAGGGTTCAAAAGTGGCAGTTGTTGGGAGATCACAGTGCTTTTCTCAGCAGCTACTGTGTCATCCTGAATGATTAAGGGCTGAGCAGTGTCCAACTCTTCTGACACTGAATAGGCCTTAACCAAACCAGCTTCTAGTATAGGAGCCTCCACCTCTGTAAGCTGTGCCTTGGGTTCAAAAGAACCTTCATTGGCAGATGTGTCCTTGGCTGTGTCACCAACTTTGGTCAACACCTCTGAAGAGACATAGCCTTTCCTATGATAAGTAACAAGAGGTTCTGAGAACCTGCTGGATTCAGAAGGTTTGGGTTGGGAAGGTTTGGGTTGGGAAGGTTCAGGGAGGTTGGTCTGGGAGGATTCAGGAGGGTTGTCTTGAGGAGGGTTTGAAGGGTTTGATGGATCATCTTTGCCATCATCACTTGAGCTGCTATCAGGGTGCTTGATCCCTTTAGCAAGTCTCTCTTTCTCCTCTTCAATCTTGTCAGCAACTATCTTAGCAAATACTTCCTCATCAGTGAGGAACCTTGTTTTTTTTTACTCCAGCAAAATGGAGTAATCTGCCCTCTTCAATTTGCCACCAGTTGGCACCTTTGTCATGAATGACTTGTGCAATCTCCATAATGGACTTATCTTTTACTTCTACCAGCATCCTCAGATCATGAAATGTAGCTTGAAGTCTTGGAAATTTTGCAAGCTGAGGATATAAGCTGTCCACAATAGCCTTTGCTCCTCCTCTGAGCATACTTTCATAAGTATACTCCTCCTCATTCTCATTTGATTGAGAACTTTGGGCTATAGGAGAGTTGGCTCTTGTTTCAGGAATTGCAGCTTCAGGTAGGTTTAGTTCAGGAGGGTTGGCTTTAGAAGGGTTGAGCTCAATAGAAGGTACTTCAGTTGCTTTTGGGAGGAATGATTCTGAAGGGGCTTTGCTCAGGGGGGTTGGCTCATGAAGTGCATTTTCTAAGAGTTTTGAATAGTTGAGCATAGATGAGTTAAGAGGAGATAGGAGTCTTGTCTCATCTACTGCTAAGTCTGCAAGCACATCTATGCCACTTCTTTGCACACTCCCTTCTGGAGAATATCTCTTTGTAAGATTGACAGGGGTGATGGGTTGGTTGGAGGGGGTAATATGGGTTTCAGGGGAGTTGGGGTCTGGATTCTGAGTTTTAGGAGGGTTGGCTTCTAAGGGTAGGCCTTCAGGGACTTTGGACTTTGGGATTCCAGAACCAGAAGAGTTGGTTCTAGACTTGGATTTAGTCCTGCTTTCTGTCCTGCTCTCCCTTAGAGCAACTTGGAGAGACCTTTCCTCTTGAAGTTCAAGCACTTTCTCAGTAGGCTTGGCTCTCCTCTTGCTTGCCCTACTGCTTCCACTTTCTTCCTCTTTTTCCTTCTCAGGGACAATTTCCCTGGGCCTTTTATCACCCTTTTTCTTCTGCCTTGTCTCATTGTATTTCAGCCTCAACTCTTCTGAGTGGTCAGAAGGCACATTCACTCCCTCTTCCGCCACTTCATTAACTTCAACTGATGCTCCTGAGGCTTCTCCTGATAGAACTTGAGACATCATCTTTGTTTTGACAGCCCTGGCCTTTGTTCTTTTCTTCAATTTGGGCTTCTCCTCAACCTCTTCAGCAGGTTTGGCCATCAACATCCTCCTTTGCTCAGGTTTCTTGCTTAGTTTCCTGAACAGCACTTTCTGGGCAGGGAGGGGCTTTGCAAAGGTTTGCATTTGAGAGTAATGGGAAAACTTTTCAATCAACAAGCTTGCCCTTGTGCAGTATTTCAATTTCCCTTCCAACACAACCTTGTTGTGAGCTTTCACTTTGAACTTGACTTTTTCCTTCATCATCTCAGACAAGATGAAGGTCCTCCAATCAAACTTGATGCCCTTATCACTGGCATCAATTACTGCAGCCATAACTCTGATCCTTGGAAAACTTACTTGCTCAAGACTTCCAGTGTTGCTTAAAAAGCTCTCTGTAATTACCTAAAAAAGATTTAGGAATTTTTGCTTGAGGGTTCTCTTGTGTTGTGTAGATGAGATTGGTCCTGGAACAAGGAGCCAATCTTGTGCAATCTCTTCCTCATGGCCATTGCCATAGAATTCTAGATTCCTCCTTTTAGAGGGCAATCCAAAAGCAGCCTCTACATCTTCCTCAGAGAATTTCACTCTGTGGAATCTTTCTTCCTCTTCTCCTTCAGCCCTGTAGGATAGCCTTGTGGTGACCTCACCATCTTCTGGCTTTCCTCTCCACTTCAAGAAGGCAAAGAACTCAGCCATATATGTTTCCAAGCAAGAATCTGGCTTTTCTTCCATAAACTTCTGGAGTCCTGCCCTTCTCAACCATCTCAAGGTTGGAGTGATTTCAGGATCTTCACTCTCAAAGGATAGGATGGGCTCAAAAATCAGATTGTTTTTGTGGCTAAGGTATCCAAAATCTAGGTCTAACTCCTTGTTTGTGAAGTCAACAATCATTTTTGTTCTAACTTTGGGAGCCATTGAAGAACAGTGAAGGATTTTGAGAGAGTGTTTGAGAGAGTAAGAAAACTAGGGTTTCAAAAAGTTTGAATGCGTGGGGTAGAAGTGAGTATGTGGAGTTCTTAAGACTTGTGAATATTCCAAAAGGAATGTATGTCAATGAGTAGGTGAGTCTTGAAGCAATTCAACGGTTTGCAAATGAGGAAATCCAATTTGGATGGCCAAGATCAATTTCAGGAGAGTTGGCCAGTTTTGATCCAATGGTCAATAACCAATGAAACAGTGAAAAACTGTTTTATTCAAAACGTGGGAGGAGTTTTATTGTTGTTTAAAGCTGGGGGGTTATCAAGGTAGATAATGTCTCAAAATGTTTAATGCAAACAAGAGTTAAATCTTGGCATTTAATGCATTGAAAGTGACTTTTTGGGTAGGGGACAAATTGAATCCTTGAAAAGGTGATATCTTTAAAAGGAATGAGACAGTTATTGAAATAGGCAATGATTACCCAAAATAGGTGCTTATCAAGCCTAGATTTGGTTTGATAGCCAAGACAACTTATCTGACCCTACATGAACAAGTGTCCTGAAGAGATGTGGACAACTGTCCTGAATTTCAATGGACAAGTGTCCTGAATATTTAGAGGTCATCACTTCTGAATCTCAGTAGACTTGACCAAGTCTGCTGAACTTTGAGTTTAGTTCCCCCTTGATTGATAAACTCCTTTGGACTCATTTGTCCAACTTCCCTGGATCAAGAAGACCCAACTCTGCTGATAGTTCTAGAAACCTTGCCTCTCCAAGTGGTTTTGTTAATATATCAGCTTTTTGATGATCTATGTGGATTTTCACCAATTTGATATCCTTCTTCTCCACATGGTCTCTAATGAAGTGATGCTTGATGTCCACATGCTTGCATCTAGTGTGCAATACAGGATTCTGTGATATTGCAATAGCACTGTTGTTGTCACAAAAGATTGGCACTTCAGTAGAGTTGACATTGTAGTCTCTTAATTGTTGTCTCAACCAAAGGATCTGAGCACAACAACTTCCAGCAGCTACATATTCAGCTTCAGTGGTGGAGGTTGCCACCGTGTTCTGCTTTTTAGAGAACCAAGAGATGAGCTTGTTCCCTAAGAATTGACAAGTCCCAGAAGTCGACTTTCTATCAATTCTACATCCTCCATAATCAGCATCTGAATAGCCAGTGAGTTCAATGTTGTCATCAGCAGGGTACCAAAGACCTATATTTTCAGTGCCTTTTTGGTACCTTAAGATCCTTTTAGCAGGCTCTAGATGACTTTTCTTAGGATTTGCTTGGAATCTTGCACAAACACCTACTGCAAAGGTGATGTCAGGTCTGCTGGCAGTGAGGTAGAGGAGTGAACCAATGATTCCTCTATACTCAGTAGAGTTGGTTGGAACACCACTCTCATCTGGATCCATTTTCCAATTTGTGTTCATGGGGATCCTTACTGGCTTGCTGGTTGTACACCCAAATTTCTTGATCATTTCTCTGGTGTACTTGGCTTGGTTGATGAAAATTCCTTCCTTTGATTGCTTGACTTGTAAGCCCAAGAAGAAGTTCATCATTCCCATCATTGACATCTCAAACTTGCTTTGCATGAGCTTTGAGAACTTCTCACACAGCTTCTCATTGGGGGATCCAAATATGATGTCATCTACATATATTTGGACAAGCAAGATGTCCTCTCCTTTAGTGATTCTGAAGAGAGTTCTGTCCACAGTTCCCTTGATAAATCCATGATCTAAGAGGAACTGTGTCAGTGTGTCATACCAGGCTCTTGGAGCTTGTTTGAGTCCATATAGAGCTTTCTTCAATCTATAAACTTGGTTTCCAACTTCAAAACCAGGTGGTTGCTCCACATAGACTTCTTCTTTCAAAACTCCATTCAAGAAGGCACTCTTGACATCCATTTGGTACACTTTGAACCTCTTGTGGGCTGCATAGGCTAAGAAAAGCCTTATTGCTTCTAGCCTTGCCACAGGTGCAAAAGTCTCATCATAATCAATGCCTTCTGATTGACAGTAGCCTTTTGCCACTAATCTGGCTTTGTTTCTGACAATCACATTATTCTCATTTTTCTTGTTCTTGAACACCCACTTGGTTCCAATAATATCTTGATGTGAAGGTCTATCCACCAGTTCCCATACATCATTTCTGGTGAATTGGTTCAGCTCTTCCTGCATAGCTGTGATCCAGTTTGCATCTTGAAGTGCTTCCTCTATGTCACTTGGTTCCTGTTCTGATAGGAAACAAAAAACAAAGCACTTTCACCATGAAACCTTCTGGTTTTGACTCCTATACTTGGATCACCAAGTATCAGATTAGTAGGATGGTCAGACAACCATGTCCTTCTTTTTCTGATCCCTTCAGTAGAGTTGTCCACTACTGAAGTTGAGTCACCATTTTCATAGAATTCAAGATAATTGAATGCAGGATTTAATTCAGGATCATATTCAGGGGTGTTGTCCTCAATGTCAGGGACATTGGCATTTTCAACATTTATGGTTCCCCCTGGAGTATTTGATCCATTAACTACCTCAGAAGAGCCTGCTTCTTCATTGGTAGTTGTTACCTGAGTGTGAACTGGGATTGGGTCATTCAGTTCACCAATTCCTTCAGTGGGGTTTGTTTCAGGAATATTGCCTTCAGGATTGTTGTCCAGTATTGTGTCTTCAGGAAGATTGGCTTGGACAACATCTATGAATACCGTGTCCTTGTCTTTTAGGCTCAATCTGGTTGTTCTTTGTGTGATCTCTTCAGTGTCCAGGTTTTTGTTCATGATCTCAAAAATAGATTCATTAAACATAACATGAGGTGTTTCCTCCACAATTAGGGTTTTGCAGTTATACACTCTGAAAGCTCTACTGATTTGGGATATCCAAGAAATATCCCCTCATCAGCTTTGCTGTCAAAAGCTTTCAACTGCTCTTTCCTATTGTTGTGAATGAAACACTTACAACCAAATATGTGGAAATATGACACTTTAGGCATTCTTCATTTCCAGAGTTCATAGGGGGTTTTGCCTTGACCTTTAGTGATCAAACATCTGTTCTGAGTATAGCATGCAGTGTTTATAGCTTCAGCCCAAAACCTCTTAGGTAGATTAGAGTCAGCAATTAAAGTTCTAGCAGCCTCTTTTAGAGTTCTATTCCTTCTTTCTGCAACTCCATTCTGCTGAGGAGTTCTATATGCTGAGGTTTCATGAGCTATACCATTTAGGGTGCAATACTCATTGATGTATGAATTAATGAACTCAGTGCCTTTATCAGATCTTATTTTGATAATGTTAAGGCTCTTTTCATTTGATAGTCTCTTTAGTAGTTCAGGGAGTTTGACTTGAGTTTCCTTCTTATTAAGGAGAAATACTACCCATGTGAACCTAGAGAAGTCATCTACTACAACCAATGTGTATTTTCTACCATTTATGCTTGTTGGGGTAATTGGTCCAAATAAGTCCATGTGTAAAAGTTCAAGTAACCTTTCAGTAGAGATGACTGGTTTTCCCTTGAATGAGGCTTTAATTTGTTTTCCTTCTTGGCATGGTTTACAAACATGCTCTTTAATGAAAACCTCATTAGGTAATCCTTTTACTAATGCATTTCTGGCAAGTTTGTTCATTGACTTAAAGTTCAGGTGGTTTAGCCTCTTATGCCATAACCAGCTTTGTTCATTTGAGCTCTTAGCAATGAAACATGCTGCATCAGTAGACTTGTCCCAGTCAGCAAAATACACATTTCCGTTCCTAGTACCAGTCAGTAGAGTTTGTTGAGTTTTATCTTTAATTAAACATTTTCCACTTCAGAACTCAACATTAAAACCTTTGTCACAAACCTGACTTATACTTAACAAATTGTATTTGAGACCAACCACATAAGATACATTGGATACCTTGATATTACCAATTATCAAGGTACCATAACCTTTTGTTATTGCTTGTGAGCTGTCTCAAAAGGTGACATTTGGGCCTTCTTTTTCAGTGAAGTGAGTGAGGAGTTCTTTGTTTCCAGTCATGTGCCTTGAGCATCCACTATCAAGGTACCATGCTGACTTTTTGCTCATACTCCTCATCTTCTTGTGTCCCTTAGGTACCTCATCATCCTCAATGGCCATGTTGCACACATCATCATCATCATCACTGTTTGAGAACAGTCCATCACAAGTGTTGAAGCTTTTAGCACTATCAGATTCATCACCAGCCATCATGGCTTTTCTGTTGGTGAATTTTCTATCTCTTTTGGCTTGCCTCTCTCTTCTTTCCTTAGAGCTGAGTTCAGGGCAGTCATACTGGAAATGCCCTTTCTTCTTGCAGTTGTAGCACAAATCATCATCATCATCTTTCTTTGAATCATCTCTTCTTCTAGATGAGGAGGGTTCAGCTCTGTTGGACTTTCTCCTACCAGAGTACTTATCCTCTAATCTTTTCTCTTCAGGCTTCTTGTCCTCAGCATGTGCTTCAGGAGAGTTGTACCTTCTCCTGAATTTGTTATCTTGGTAGAATTTCATGTATCTACCAAACTTTGAGTTGAGTTTGTCAAACCTCCTAGCCATGAGGGCCATCTCTTCCTTCATTTCAGCCTTAGAGACTGACTTTGATGATCTTGGAGTGGACTGCATTTCTGGTTCAGTAGTTTTGGCTTTGAATGCCACTCCTTTGATTGGTAGGGAAGATTCCTCAACTGGCTTCCTTCTGTTGAGATCAAACTCATAAGCTTTAAGTTCAGAGAAGATTTGTTGCATGGGCATGGTGAAGAGATCTTTGGTGTTCTGCATCATCACAGCATATACATCCCACTTTTGAGTGAGACTTCTCAAGATCTTTAATCCAACTTCTCTCTTGGAGTACACCTTGCCCAAGGAGTTGATTTCATTCATCACATCAGTGAATCTACCAGCAAACTTATCAATGGATTCATCTGATTCCATTGTGAATTGCTCAAATTTCTGCACAGCCACTTGGAGCTTGTTCTCCTTGATCTTTTCAGTACCCTCACACATTTCTGCAAGAGTATCCCATATTTCATTGGCAGTTGTGCAGTGGTAGACTCTTCTCATGATTGCATCTGGAATTGTTTGATAGAGGGTATTCATAGCTAGATAATTCAGATTATCTTTCCTCTTTTCTTCAGAGGTGAAGTCATCTTCATCTTTAGGGATTACATCCCTTGTGTCTGCTCTTTGTTCATCAGTCAACCTGGGGTTAGGCTGAGTGAACACATATGGTCCTCTTGTAATCACCCTTAGCATATCAGTGAGTAGAGATGCAAGATGAGCTCTCATTCTGATTTTCCAGAAATCATAATTATTAATTGAGAACATGGGTAACTTTTGATGTGATATATGGTTTACTGGATTGGTAGCCATATTGTCCAACCCTTGAACAACAGGAGGAGGAACAACATTCATGTTTTGTTCCAGATTTTGATTTTGATTCTGGTTCTGGTTTTGATTCCTGTTATGGCCTCTTGCCATACACCTTCAATATAGGGGTTGGACAATAGATATGAACGATTTCAGAGAGATCAGTTCAGTGACCACACCAAATATGTGATTTTGAAAATCAAGATGGATTTTCAGAAGCAGTGGTCTTTGAACCCCTGCTCTGATACCACTTGTTGGTCCTGAAAGGAGTATATAACAAGTGTATGGGGGGGGGGAATACACTTGTATGCAGTTTCTTTTCAAACTTTGATCAAACCAGAGTTCAGCAAGGTTGTCCTGGACAACTCTACTGATATGATTAACTCTTCTAAGATAATCAAACTACTAAGTACTATTGAGTTCTTAGTTGAATAACTATCTAGGGGAGTTATATGTGCGGAATTAGTGGTTGGCCCTTTAGTTTAAACTCCTTTTATATTCTGAAATCACTTAAGCAGTTATCATAGTCTATCAGGGAACTTGTCCAAATCAGGTTTTGCACACTTGTGAGATGTATCTTTGAAAGGTTCAGTTTTGTGTGCAGTGTTGAATGTATGTAAAGTGCTTTGAATGTAAATCAATACAGTGGTTTATAGTGGTTCAGAGACTCAAGCTCCTACATCCACTTTCCCTGATTTAACAGGATAATTCCTTCACTCTTGGAATTAACTTGTTTTATAGTGCCAAGGTGCACTTGATCAAGAACACCACTCCTTGTTGCTATAAATGTCTTCCTTGAGTTCTTCAAACTAAAAGATAGATTCTGATAGTGACATGTCCTTGTTTTGGGAAATGAACGGCTGTAATAACTTTGTCTTCATTTTGAGCACTTTTCCCAATGTCTGACTTCAATCTATGGACTTGATCTTCTTTCAGCATAGTTGTCCTTGAGACAGATTTAGTTCAAGTGTGCTGAGACAACTCTTCTGAAACATTCAGATGGACAACTCTTCTGAGCTTTGTATGATGCAGTAGATTGGTACTTTGATGATGCATCTTAACTTATGTTGGTATTCACTAAGTTGTCTTTTGACTGATTCCACTTGATTAGCATACTTGTCCTTCAGCAGACTTGAGATCATCCCATAACTGAGCCTTGAGGGGACTGATATAACTTTAAGCAATCAAAGCAAGTGTTCCCCCTCAACTAGTGCATCTATTCTTCTAAGAGCTGCCTAACACATCAGCTTCTGTACTTGTCTTAGACTACATGTTCCAACATTCCTGAAACATGTTCATTACAAATGACTTATCTACTTGGCATGTCTCAAGGGGGTTTTGGTATATTCATCAAAACTCATTCTATTCCCAACATGCTCTTCCAGAACTTGCTTCATATCCGATTTCAGAAATTCATCGATAGATGACTGGACAACCTGCCTTAGATCCATTTTCAATTCATCTAGGAATTCAGTTGAAATCACTTGAGTTGTCTGAACAGCTTCAACATGAACATTATCTTCAGGAACAACTTCACTCATGAGCTCATCTTCATCAAATACTTGAGCTTCTACCAACTGGTCTTTCAGATTAGTAGTCAAGACTAAGTCTTCTACTGACTCAACTTCTGGAATGACGCTTCCAGCAATGGCTTTCAGATTGATCGGAGGACAATATGGAATAATAGCCAACCTTGCTTCCATCTTCCTCTTTTCAGCAGCTTTTGAGTCTCTAATCACTAACTCAGCTAGCTTAGCAGTGTAAGCACACGTCTCTGATGGAAAATATTTTTCTATCTGTCTTGTGATCTGTCCAACATTGCACCTTGGACCATGATCATGTTCAACTTGTTATTCGAACACAAGACCTCTCATCTGATCTGAAACGTTCTCAAGATCAATAATCGGATTAGTAGACATCGACTCTTCTACAGGTTCAGCATCTTGCATCAACTCATCTTCTGAAAGATCAGATTCCGAGACCTGTACTCCAACACTTGACTTTGCTTCTGATGGAAGAATATCATCAGATATATTCACCATCCTTTTGACGAGAGCAGTCAAGGCATGCGCTGGGAGTAGTTCAGAGTGATCCTTCACTACACTATTCTCTTTTTGTTCCATCTCCCAATCTTGAAAATTTTCAATTCCACCTTTTCCAAGAATAACTCCGAACATGTCTTCTGTTGGACCTTTCTTTAATGCAACCCATGTGCATATCCGAATTAACTTCTCATAGGCTTCAGAAGACGTGTCGATCTCCACAGATGGTAGCATCTTCTTCAGATTTTTGGTCATTTGTGCACGCAACCTCTTCTCGCGTAAACACAAAGGATAATCGACCAGGGCTTCGAATCTATTTTTGGGAGGGGTCTGAGTAAGTAGGGTCCTTAACTCAGTTGTTGAAGTGTCAACCAGACGAGTTCCCGAAACAGATGGGTTAATGGGTTCAACATATTCTGTTGTGGTAGGAGGAATTTGGATTGTGGTTTCTTGGGGCTGTGATGTGGCTAGGTTTGGTATGACAATTGTAGGAGTATCAGTTGTAGTAAATATGTTAGTGTCTTGGGTAATGTTAGACCTTAATGGTTGAACGACCAACGAAGAGGTTTTGGGAATATGTCTGGCACGAGATCAGAGTGATCTTGCCTTGGTTTTCATAGGGATATCAAGAGGAATAGAAATAGCACGAGCAGAAGTACTAACCATTTCAGTCGACCTGTCTGGTGATGGACTCGACTCGACTCTCACCAGTCGATAGGTTTCCATCTCCTCAACTTCTTTCTCCAAACCATCATCCGACTCCGTTTCCTCAGAATCATCTACGGGATCGATCATGGCCTCATCCGACACATATTGCACAAGTGCACCACTTGTTCCAGCCTTAGCCTCAACCTCATCTTCCGCAGCACTAGACGAGTGAGCTTCAATCATCGCATCTCGTGGATTAATCTGAATTTGTCCACGTTCAAGCGTCCTCAGCTCTACTTGTCTTTCAAGAGCATCCTTCTTCAGATAATGTTTCAACACATGAAACGGCTTGCCCTTGCTCCAATTTGTCTTATTCAGAAGTAAGACGGGTAGCAATATACTTAGCTTATTGCCAAAGCTAGCAGCAGCAAACACCACCCATTCAGCAACATCGGTGTCTACTCTGACATTCTTCTCAAAGTACATCAGGCGATCCAAGAATAGCCTGTACCAATTTCCATCTGTGATGCCGTCATAAATTGCGGCCATCACTCTTGCCTTTTGGAGTGTTACAGAATCGAAACTTCTTGTTACTCCTAGTAACATTTTACTGGCGATATCAAGAAGAGTTCTATACTTGGGTAGCAACTCCTTCTTCTTGACAGACAAAATCTTGCCATCTCGATTCAGCTTCAACTTCTTTCCGCAGAAGATGCTGAGATACCTCAACTCTTGCCCTAAGCCATATGTCTCCACATTAATCGTACCCGAAGGTAATTTTAATGTTTCGAACAATACTTCTCTAGAGATTTCCACTCGACTTCCACCAACAAATACTTCGATGGAGTTGCCTTGTCGAGTAGCAGTGGCGTAGAACTCTAAAACCTCTTCTTCATAGACGATTTCTGGGAAGGCTTCCAAATATGGTCTCAATCCGCATCTGAAGCACTTGATGAGGATTTCTTTGTTTTCTTCACTGTGCCTTCCATTGAAGAACACAGAACTCTCAACATGCACCTTTCCTTCAGTAGTGTACTTCCCTAAATCGAATCTCGCTTGCATGTTAGTACGAACATCGAACATAGAAACGATCGACATAATAATACTAATGTGTGGGATTTAAAATGCACTTAGGAGATTTTCAAAAAATTCGATTGTTAGGGAGTAGGAGAGTAAAGTGATCGTGAGGAGTGATTTTAGGAGAGTGTGGAGGTTTTGTTACAACTGAAATTTTGAATGAACGGCCAAGATTAAGTGGTTTGATCCAACGGTAGAAACCTTTGGTATTCAGTTGCGTAATCGAGACGATTATGTGATTTGATATTGGAAATTTTGGAATTCGTCTTTCCTATTGGTTAGGACAGAGGAGTGTACAAATCTGACCTAGTCCAGTAGGTTTTAGGCGGGAACTGGGTGTGTACACCTCATTTAAATGGAGTGTTTATATCCAATTCTAGGTTTTCCAATTTTTCTCATTAGCAAATTACAATAATACCCTTAATCAATGTCTTAAACACTTATAGAATTTTAAATCACGAGAGAGCTTATCTGGTATGTTCGAGTCTATTCAGAACAAACTAGTAGACTTGTTAGCACCAGACGAGTTCCCCCTTCGACTATGCTTGTCTGTCTGAACGTCGAACAGTAACATGTACCTGTCTCATCTTATGCGACGTGTGAGTATAGGTACGAGTAGTAGAGTAGAATAAATAAATTGAATATCGATGAATTACAGAACTTCAAGGTTTCGAACAAGATGACTTTTAACAAACTTAAGAGTCAACATAAGGATATTTAAGAAATCATAGACTCCCCCTTAAATGTTTATTCCCTTAGTATTACCCTCAGCTTTACCAGCTTCCTCATCGGGTTGTTTGGTCATCTTGTCTGACCTTGTATACCTGACTTGTTGACGAGTAGACGAGTGCTCTATTTTTGTAGTGGCTTGTCTGTTCTCCTTATATCTTATGATGTACCTGTCTTGTTAGTACACAGCTATATGCAAGTAGGGTCTAGATCAATTAGTCCTAGAGTAATGCATAATTCACGAAAGCGAGCCTCAGGTAATGGTTTTGTGAAAATGTCAGCTCTTTGAAAATCAGTGTGAATCTTTTCCATGCGAATATCCTTCTTTTCTACATGATCACGTATGAAATGATGCTTCACATCAACATGCTTACAACGTGTGTGCAAAACAGGATTTTGTGTAATGGCAATAACACTGTTACTATCACAAAATATGGGAACATTTGATTCACAGATATTATAATCTCTAAGCTGTTGAATGAGCCAAAGTAATTGACTACAACAGCTACCAGCAGCCATGTACTCGGCTTCAGTAGTAGAGGTAGCCACACTAGTCTGCTTTTTCGAAAACCATGAAATGAGTTTTGTGCCTAGAAATTGACAAGAACCAGAAGTGGATTTCCTATCTATTCTACAGCCACCAAAATCAGAATCAGAGTAGCCACTTAGGGATATATCATCATTTGAAGGATACCATATACCACGATTGATGGTTCCTTTCAAATATTTCAGTATCTGTTTAGTGGTTTCCATATGACTCTCTTTTGGATTAGCTTGAAATCGAGCACATACGCCAATAGAAAATGCAATATCAGGTCTACTAGCAGTCAAGTACAGTAATGAACCAATAAGACCACGATAATATCTTTGATCAGCACACTTACCGTTCTCGTCTGGATCCATCCTGTAGGTAGGTAGCATTGGTACTCCAGAAGATTTGCACGTTTTAATACCATACTTGTCTAGTAGATTTCTAGTATACTTGGCTTGATTTATGAAAATCCCATCGGGAGTTTTTTTTACTTGAAGTCCAAGAAAATAAGTCGTTTCTCCCATCATTGACATTTCAAACTTACTTTGCATGAGTGTTGAAAAACTTTCACTCAGCTTTTTGTTAGGTGATCCGAAAATGATATCATCCACGTAAATTTGAACAAGTAGGATATCCTTACCTTCTTGTCTTCTGAACAAGGTTCTATCGACCTTGCCCTTGGTAAAACCATTTTCTAATAGAAATTGAGAAAGAGTATCGTACCATGCTCTTGGAGCTTGTTTCAATCCGTATAAGGCTTTCTTCAACTTGTACACTTGGTTGCCTTTCACCTCGAAACCTGGAGGTTGTTCAACATACACTTCTTCCACAAGAATACCGTTAAGAAATGCACTTTTAACATCCATTTGATATACAGTAAACTTCATATAAGCAGCATATGCAAGAAACAATCTAATGGCTTCTAGTCTAGCAACAGGTGCATAAGTTTCATCATAATCTATGCCTTCAGCTTGAGAATAGCCTTGGGCTACTAGTCTAGCCTTATTTCTGACGACTACATCACTCTCATCTTTCTTATTTTTGAAAATCCATCGGGTGCCAATGCCTCATTAACGGTTTTAGGCTCGATAGATGAGAGGAAACAACACCAGCAAAACATAGATGGACTAGGCTGTTCTTGCGACTCAAAAAGTTGACGTCTAGTCTTTACACCAACAGTAGAGTCACCAATGATATTTTCAGTATCATGCGCAGATTTCCATGTCTTTCTAGTCTTAACATGCATACTATCATTATCTAAATCAACTACAACATCATGCATTTCAACATCATTTTTATCTGTAGATTTAATAGGAGTAGACGAGTCGACTAGAGCAGGCATGTCAACTGGTCTAGTGGACTTACCTTGAGCACTTATCTTCTCCTTACCATCTGACTCAAGGACTTTCATAAATGGATTATAGGCTTGAACAGATTCGTATACATCTGATTCTTTATCAGTTTCGATTGATAGATCAGTTACCTTCTTACTGATCTGGTCGGTAGACGAGTCCTGTCGAGATTCATCGAAAATAACATGTGGTGTTTCTTCCACACATAGAGTAGAGTAGTTGAATACTCTAAATGCTTTGCTAGTTGAGGAGTATCCTAAGAATATCCCCTCGTTTGCTTTAACATCGAACGCATTCAACTTACTTTTCCAATTGTTATGGATGAAACACTTACAACCAAATATATGGAAATATGAAATCCTTGGTTTTCGACCTTTCCATACCTCGTAGGGCGTCTTACCTAGTGCCTTATTGATAGAACTTATGTTCTGGGAGTGGCATGCAGTATTGATCGCCTCTGCCCAAAATTTTTGAGGAGTATTATACTCAGTCAACATGGTCCTGCAGGCCTCCTTAAGAGTTCTATTCCTTCGTTCTGCTACTCCATTTTGTTGAGGTGACCTTGCTGCACTAGTAAGGTGCTGGATACCACGTTTAGAGCAAAAATCTTTGATATAGTAGTTAATGAATTCAGTACCCTTGTCACTACGGATCTTGACAATGGACTAATTCTTCTCAACTTGAATCTTCTTCAACAGATCAGGTAGGAGTGTTTGTGTATCACTCTTCTTGTGTAAGAAGACTACCCAAGTGAACTTAGAATAGTCGTCTACCACAACAAGTGTGTACCTTCTACCATTCAAGGTTGGAGGAGTAATTGGGCCATGTAGGTCCATATGTAGAAGTTCAAGAACTCTACTTGTTGAGAGAGTTGGAATAGATTTACAGGAACCTTTTACCTGTTTACCTTTCTGACAGGCATCGCATACATGTGACTTGTAATAGATTTCGTTGGGTATACCTTCAACAAAGTAGTCTCTTGCAATCTTATTAATCACCTTAAAGTTCATGTGACAAAGGCGTCTATGCCAAAGCCAAGTGATCTCTTTAGGATTTTTGATAAGAAGGCAAGTGTCCCGCGGACAACTATTCCAATTCACAATATACACGCTGCCTTGTCTTATGCCGACGAGCAGTACGGTATGAGTTCTCTTGTCTATGATCTCGCACTTTCGGCTTTTAAACTGTACTTTGTAACCTCGATCAAAGAATTGAGAAACAGATAATAGATTGTATTTCAAACCTTCTACGTAGGATACGTCTTGTATCTGTACATCTCCATTTCGGATATAGCCAAAGCCTTTTGTAATAGCCATAGAACTATCACCGAATATAACCCTGGGTCCTTCTTGTTCGCAGTAACTCGATAGAAGAGCCTTAGTACCAGTCATGTGGTGCGAACAACCACTGTCTATGTACCAAGTTTCTCCTACTAAGCCACCCTTCTTATACAAGTCGAGTCGACCCTGAAAATGATGATATTTAATAACTTAGGTACCCTCCTTGTCTATTGGGGTCCTGGGGGGTTAGTAGAGTTCAAAGGAATCCAAATGTACATAGGAGTCCTGAACAAGTTTGATCTCTTAAGCTTTCTACCATGCTTGTTACAGAATAAGACCCTGTTGTCCTTGTTTGGCCTATCATCAGTCCTTGGGTCTACTCATCTAAGGTAGCCTTTCGACTTAACCTCTACTTGAGTAGGCATGGGCCTTTGATAGTCAGAATAGGGTTTGTATGCATTGGGGCCATACGGTTTATAGACATGTTTAGGTCTTTCCTCTCCTTTGATATCGTATGATATAGGCGGAGGATATAAGACTGGTTGAGTACGATATTTGGGAGCAACCTTCCTAGGCCTAGATGAGTAGAGCTGAGACTGCCTTATGAAAGGAGGTCTAGGCTCTTTCTGACCTGGTTTGGTTGTCCACGACTAATGGTCCTTTTTTGACTTGTTCTAAACGGAACAGGTCTGTTGTTAACATTCCTTTTACCACCTTTGGCAATTGGAGTGTTAACTCTAGTCTGTTTATGTACAGTGCCTTTGGATGTCGTTCTAGAATCGTATTCCATTGGTCTTTTCCCTTTGTATCATGTGTCAAAGAACTTGAACCAACATGTGTATATGCCTTAAGTAGAACCAACATCAATAGGGTTCTCAATGACTTGAGTAGGCGAGTCAGGTGTATATGCACCCAACCCTGTCTTGTCATCTGGAGCCCTATACCTATCTGACAGTTTTTGATTAATCATTGAAGATTTAACCAAGTCAGTAAGTTTAAGGTCTAGATTTACGACCTCAGTCTCTAAGAACTTATTGCGTTCTTCAAGCTTTTTGCACTTACTCTTTAAAACATTGAATTCATTTGTCTCAGTAGCATGTGTCTTAAGTAGGTCTTGTTATAACTTGTCTATCGACGCACACTTGTCTTTGAGTTGTCTCAACTCTTCTGTCAAACTTCCTTAAGATCAATGATTTCTTGTTTTAAGATGATGTTCTCGTCGCTGACTACTATGAATGCCTTGTTAGCAAGTAGGAGGTCTTATTCAGTCACACCAGTAGAGTGATGAAAACTACCCCCTACTCCACTATCGGCAGTATCACTTTCATCAGAATCTGATTCATCACATGATTGAAAAGAAGCTGCAGATGTTACCTCTAGTTCAGTTTTTTCCATGCAGCATAGGCCATCATCTACTATGAATGCTTCTACTTCATCATGATCAGAAGGGTAACTAGACGAAGACGAAGGCAACTCGTCTGAATCCGTCTCAGAGTCATTATTAGCCATCATTGCCTTCTTACCCCGGTTGTATCTTCGTTCATGCCTTATTTTACGTTCTTCACGATCATCAGTGCTCAGGTCCAGACATTCGTAGATGTAGTGACCTGGTTTCTCACAGTTATAACAAAGTGGATCGTTAGTAGACTTTTTCTCATGATAGTTATTCCTTCTCTTATCTCGTCTATCAGAACGTCTAATCTTTCTATCCTTAGAGTTCCTTTCTCGTTTATTTCCTTTCGAGACCTCAGCTCTCCTTTCGAATGAGTTTTGATCTCGTCTGGTCTCAAACGAGTCCTTGTTACCAGAACCTCTAAAGTCTTTATAAAATTTCTTATATCTACCATATCGTTTGTTCAGCCTATCGAACTTCCTAACCATAAGGTTTATCTGATCTTTCAGACTGAGATCAGACTTATCTAACTCGTCTTTTATGCTGGCAGACTTAGTCTTAGACCTGTCTACTCTAGAGCTCTTAGACGAAGTAAACTTAAAGGCAACATTTTTCGACACAGCATTCTCCCTATCACTACTGGCTATAGGATCATCCTCATCTAGATCGAACTCATGCACCTTAAGAGTTTGAAACATTGTTTCAGCAGACCATTCATCAATGACCTGAGTGTTCTTGATGATCATCTTGACCATCTTCCATCTAACATCAAGACTCTTAAGAATTCTCAAGTTAATTTCACGATTTGTATATGATTTACCAAGCACTTCCAAATCATTCATGACACATGTGAAACGAGTATCTAATTGGTCAATATTTTCACCAGCCTTCATCTTAAATGATTCGAACCTCTGAACAACAGTGGACAACTTGCTTTCCTTGATCAGGGTAGTCCCTTCACAAATCACAGCAAGTCGATCCCACATTTCTTTAGTAGTCTTACATTTTAATACTTTTCCCAGATACTCGTTGGGAAGGGTATGTAAAATGTAGTTCTTTGCTAAACTGTCCAAGTTGTTCTGCCTCATTTCTTCAGAAGTGAATTCAGACCTGGGTTTAGGGACGAGCACGCCGACAACTTTAGACGGGTCCAGGGCAGCAGTGTTTTGAACCATCGTGACGACTTGTCCTTCTTTAATCACAGACACCATCAAATCATGAGTTGAGCTGAAAATGGCTTCCATCCTCAACTTCCAGTAGTCGTAGTCCTGAACAGAGAACTTGGGTAGTTTATTAGCACTAATTTCCATTGCCATAGTTTCAAGAAGATTAGTATCAAAATGTAGCAAGAAAATCAAAGATACAAGAATTTCAAGAACGATGATAATAGCAAGTACAATCAAGAACCAAGACTTCACCCAAGTCTTTTAGGTGTTATCAAGAAACAGCAGTTCGAAAACTACTGCTCTGATACCACTTGTAGGTCCCTAGTTGAGTTTATAATATTGAGTAAGCTAGGAAAATGTCTAAAGGGGGGTGAATAGACTTTTCAAAATCTTTCAATATATCAGAATAAACAATGCGGAATTTATCAGATTAACAATGAGCCCAACAAATTTATACTCAACTAATTATCAAAATACGAACACTGATCTTGTCTATTCTATACGCAGATTAATCAGTTAAACAGTTAATCAATTAAACACAAATAGAACAGTAAAGTAAACAACACACAACGATTTATAGTGGTTCGACAACTTTTCTACATCCACTCTCACAACTCCAGTTGCGAAATTTATTAACTTTTCTCATCGAGTTGTGTGTTCTTGTGGTTTTAAGTCCCAAGAAATAAGACTTTGATCTTCTCGATTACACTTCCAAGTGTATCTTCGATCTAACTAGTTATTTTACAAGTAACTAGCAACTTGAACAAAAACTATAAAATTAAACTTCTCTTAGTCCAGTAGTAGCCTTCTTGAATTCGTCACTTGTCTTCTGGCTTGAGCTTTCTGAACTTGAACTCTGTGAGCTTCTTCGCTTTGAATATCTCTGTAGAATGCTTCAAATATCTTGGTAACAGTAGTCTTCAAATGTAGAATACCATCAAGTATTTATAGACTTCACTTTATCAAGATAAGTTAGTTATCCAATAAACTTTCTTGATAGTTGACTTCTAACCGCTTCTTCTTATCCTTCCACGCGTTTCTTCAGTTAATTAGTTATTCCATAACCAACTCTTCAATATATCTTCATAACTGTCTTCACGCGTTTCTGACTTAAGAATTTCTTCTTACTTATCGCGTACTTGTCTAGTCTTCCATACTTAGACAAATCTTCAGTCTTCTTCTTACTTGTCTTGTCTTGTGCGAGTCTTCTTATCTTTAGTAGTACACTTCTCCAGTAGTAGACTTCGATAACGAACTAATCTATACTAGTCCTATCATCTAATCCTAACAAGACTATTACATTACTTTAAGCTTTATAACTCAACTTAGTCAACTTAAATCTATACATCAATAATAACAAACATATGAACTACGAGCTTCTATACAATTTTTAAATGCTCATTATAAAACCTAACAAACATAACATAGTACTTATAAAACGTACTTGTCTTTTCTTTATGCTTAAACTTTTTTTTCATACTTTGTATTTAACTTTGTACTCTACTAGTCTTCTTAAGACGACTTCCATAACTAGATCAGTCCATACTTAGAAAATATTCAAGTCTTCTTTTGGCTTATCAAAACTCATCTTTTCATCAATTAGGACTTTATATTAGGATTCATATCCCAACACTGAGTCGTAAGGGAAATGGATGCGTAACTTGCATGTTGACTACTCAGGAGAAGTTGGTGGAAGAGTTTTGCAAGATGAAGTTAGAAATCACGATGCCGCCTACAAACACCAACCACATTATAGCGACCTTAGTAATGAAGCCAACATTACGAGAAAGGATCATCGAGGCCCAAAGAAGAGATGCATTTCTAGAGAAATTACGAGATAAGGTCGAGAGTGGTGCCACAAATGTTTTTGCCTTAGACATCAACGGAGCACTATCATACAGAAGAAGAATACTGTGTTCCGAATGATGAGGTCATTCGTAGAGAGATCCTCGAAGAAGCACACAACACCCCGTACACCGCCCATCTGGGAACTACAAAGATGTATCGGGACTTAAAAATGATGTTTTGGTGGAGGAACATGAAGAGGAGCATATCATTATTTGTTCAAAAATGTTTAACTTGTCCGCAGGTTAAGGCGGAACATCAACAGCCAAGTGGCCTTCTACAACCATTTGAAATTCTAGAATGGAAGTGGGAACACATCACAATGGATTTCGTTGTTGGTTTACCAAGGTCGGCACGCGGAAACCACGTAATTTGGGTTATCGTTGATCGTCTAACCAAATCAGCGCACTTTTTACCAATCAAGATGACATATAATATGGATAAACTAGCTCACATATATCCTGAAGAAGTGTTGACACTTCATGGAGTGCTAGTATCGATAGTTTCCGACCGGGACCCGAGGTTCACATCTTAATTTTGGCAAAGGTTACTGAAGGCTATGGGAACTAAACTAAACTTTAGCACCGCCTTCCACCCGCAAACAGATGGTCAGTCAGAAAGGACTATACAAACATTAGAAGATATGTTAAGGGCTTGTGTTTTAGATTTTGGAGGGAAATGGGAAGATTACTTGCCCTTAGTGGAATTTGCTTACAACAATAGCTTCCACGCAACCATAGGGATGGCTCCCTATGAAGCACTCTGTGAGAGAAAGTGTAGATCGCCATTGTACAGGGATGAGGTTGGAGAAAGAAGGCTCTTAGTACCGGAGATTGTTGAAAGAACAGTTGAGGCCATAGACAAGATTAGGGCAAGAATTAAGATGGCCCAAGATAGACAAAAATCCTACGCTGATCAAAGGCGAAATGATTTAGAATTCACAATCGATGAAAAAGTTTTTCTCAAAGTATCACCGGTAAGAGGTGTTATCCGATTTGGCAAGAAAGGAAAGCTACAACCAAGATTCATTGGTCCATACGAGATTTTAGAACGCATCGGAGAAGTTGCTTACCGTCTTGCACTACCACCGAATATATCTGGAGTGCACAATGTTTTTCATGTTTCCATGCTGAGGAAGTATGTGTTTGATCCAAGCCATGTAATCCACCACGAAGGAGTCGAAGTCGAGAATGATTTGTCCTATGAGGTATCACTAGTCGCAATACTAGAACACAAGATCAAAAAGCTTCGGAACCGCGAAATTCGTCTAGTCAAGATCCAATGGAGTCATCATGACAAGGAAGAGTCCACTTGGGAGCTTGAGAGCGAAGTTCAAGCAAAGTACCCAGATCTGTTACAACTTGGTACGTTTTCAATTTCGAGGACAAATTTTTTTTTAGAGGGGTAGGGTGTAAGAACCCAAAAATATCATGAATTGAGCCCTTATATTGGTTTATATGAAATTATGTGATTTATCATAATTATGTGAAATTTGCATAATATTAAATGTTATTCACTTATTAAATTATTTATTTTCTAATGATAGTAAGATTAATGTTGGTGGATGGTATAAGACTAATTAATTTATTCATTAAGGATTGATTTAATATAAGAAGTGGTCTTAAAATAATATAAGAAAGGGCCCAAACATTAATTTTATGACAAGGCCCATTCTTATGGCCCACTAAGGAAACCCTAAGGCATTTTACACCTTATAAATAGTCACCTTCAGAATTTCTGCACATTTTTAGCACTTCACATTAGGGTAAGAATCTTACTTCACACTCACACTCAAGACACACACTTTACCCACACACACTTCAACTTCCTTCTAAGTTCCAGCCAACTTTACGACATCTGATCATTGATAGGCCAGTACCGTTGGAAAGATCTCTTCGAGTGCTTTCTGGAAAACTTTTCTGATTTTCGATCGGGGTTCTAGATCTCCAGTTATGGCCGGTTAAAGATGGGTTAAAACCCTTATAGTCGGAACATGTTCCTCAGGCAATAACTTTTCACACAGAAGTCCGATTTTTATGTTTTTGGTCTCGTTTGAAAGCTGTTTTCATAAGCTTTCCAGAACATATTTTATTTTTTAATTAGAAGTTATAAAACTCCAGTTATGTCCAGTCAAAGTGTTTGAAAACTTTTAGATCTATTTAATTTTCCTTCTCACTATCATACTCTATCTCTCTCCCGTTTTCCGGCGACTCTCCGTCGGTGCGCCGCTTGTTTTGTTGGTGGACCACCTTGCCGGAGATTGTTTTCCTGTAGGTGGTGGAGGTATGAGTGTGGGGTTGAATATATTGAGGTATAAAGTTATGAGTTGTGTTTTGTAGATAAATTTGTATCTTGTGGTCAAAACCTTATTTTTCAGATTTTCATTTTTCGCCCAAGTCAAATATATTTCCAGCTGGTAAATGCACCTTTATTATTTACGAAAAAGTCACAAATATTTCAAAAATTGCAAAGATGCCCCTAGAACTTCAAATGCACGTAAAATGTTCGTTTTTCATTCGTTTTGAATGAAATCAGTGGCATTTAATCCCAAATTTTGAAACCTACTGTTTTTCATTAAAATATTGAACTTCCAGATTATTTAAATTTGTCATTTAGTCCTTAAAATTTTACGAGAATGCATTTTTTTCCCTAAATCCTTTAGTTGCTATGTTTGGCCAACATTTCTACTTCTTTTAAGTACACTATCACAACCACATACACTTAAACTATAATTATTGTTCATCTTAATTAAGGACTAAGTGGTAGAACTATTATTGTAGGATTTAAGGAACGAGAAGTGGGAAAGGACTTGGAACTAAGAGGGGAGGATACGTTTTAACTTTCCAAGCTAATAGGTGGGGTAACTCTCATTGACTTTTACAATGCCTATCTTAAATATCATATGATTTATTGTATTAAATGTCCTATGTAAATTTTTGTATAAATATGTTCATGTTCACTTGTCAAATATATGCTTTATTGATATGTGATATTAGGCATGTTCACTTGTGTTAAATATGTTATATGGATACATAAATGCTTATGATTATGCATGCCCATATGTGAAGACGTATGCAACATGAATGTTTTCATACATGCACGTTTCAAACGTGAAGATATATGATATACGGTCAAGACTGTGCAAGATGTATGATATACGGATAATAACCGTACTAGTTATGATAAGATCACGGGTAACACCGTACAAGATTTGATCGAAAGATCACATTCGGGTAGCTTCCGAACAAGATGCTCGAGTGGGGTAAAGCGTGCCCCAACAAGATTGATGTGCTCTTACGTGTATTATATTATAACTATCACTATTTATTAATATAAAACATGATATTGAATGTGTTGCATGGTTGTCATATGATTGATGATACTTGAAGGATGTAATTTGAGCTCTCGCTATATGACTTAATGCTATGATTGAGAGGAATGAATCTCAAAATTATGTTTATTATATACATTGATCCCCATGGTTGACCTTTATTACGGTAGATTGCATGATATTCGAGTGGGTGTTTGAGTGAATCCACTTAGTATTTTTCAAATGCTCACCCCTTTCACTTTCAGGTGGGAACGTTCGGGAGAATTGAAGGTGGATGTGAGCGCTCGATCTCGAAAGTGCAACCTTTTAATCCATGTCTTTTCAAACTTGAAATTCTATTTTGGCTAACTATTTGAAACTGTAGTATTTTACTGTAAGACAAATTCTTAAGGACCTTATTTACTAGTTTACTTCTGCGGTTGTCACTTCAAAATTATTCTGAGGGTTTGGTGGTGATCACCTTGATTTGGATGGTTGCATCATTTAAATTATTATGTTATTTTCAAGCGTAGTAATGCCCCCCTTACTCCCTATTTAAAAAAAAAAAAATTCGTTTATCCCTTTAAGAATTTGGGGTCATTACATATTTCAAATGAAAGGTTTTGAAAATAGATGGATTTCAAATGACATGGTTTTAGAGAGGATTTAAAATCCTCTCAATTTTAACTAAAAAAATATGTTTAAGATTTTAAATCCATTCATTTCATTTTTAATCCAAACAAGGGGAGTGGATTTAAATGATGGATTTGAAATCCATAGATCAAATCCCTCCATCCAAAAGGAGTCTTAAAGATAATTGTAAAAAGCAACAGGCCCACAAATTCAGCCCATAATTAAAGTCCATGACATTATTTTATTAAACTTTGGCCCAGTCCCAATTTGTGGCCCATGAGATGGTGTTCTTTTGACCTTGGGGCTTGGGCATGAGCATGAGCAGAAAAGATTTTATTTTATTTTATAGTATATATTACCATTACTATTATTATTATTATTATTATTATTAACTTTTCACAACGGTGGCACAGTTTTCATTTCAAAAGATAGTCCAAAGTTTTCAAGTAACAAAAAGATGGATGGTTTCTTATTAGATTATGCATATTACCTTTAGTAGAACTGTTTGAAAAACTCTTGTACTTATTGTTTCAATCCATATACCATATAGATTTCACTATAATAGCTTATGATATACGTTTTGAAGAAATATTTTGATCTTGTAAATAATATCTTTAGAAAAATATTAATAAAGATAAATATATACAGTAAAACCTCTCTATAGTCATATCCCTGGGACCATAAAAAAATATTCATAAATGGGGGTTATTCCTAAATAGAGTTATAAGGTTTTTTTTTTTAAATGCATGTATATTATATAATGGTATAATTAGTAGATACATGTACATGATGTAATGTGTTGAACTTAATTGAACTAATTTACTCACGTAATATGAAAAGACAATACTCAAGAGTCACCCACCATAGATGCATGTACTTGCTTTTGATTGCTTTAATTTTTTCATCTATAAATACTATGCTTTAACGGATAAAGAAAAATTATTGAAGGAATTATGCAAGAAAATGAGGAAAATAATCTAGAGGATGATAGCATAGAAGTACAAAAAGTTTCATGTGAAGAAGCTTTAAGCTTACTCGGCTGAAGTGGAGGATGAAGGCCCGGCTCAGAAGTTGAAGTGAAAAACTGTGGGAAGTAGTAGCAAGGGACGTGTGAAGAAAATCAAGAAGGCGGTAGCTGGGAACACTCAGCTCCGCCGTCCGGAATGAACGTCTTAGTTTGGAATGCATGGGGTCTCAATAATGCCCGTGCATTTGGGCACCTTCGTAGTTTGATCTTTTTGCATAGTCCTTCTCTTTGTTTTGTTGTTGAATCTCGTTGTACTAGTAACTATGCTACTGTTCTTCGTTTGAACTTGAGTTTCTCGACCTGCTTTTGTGTTCCCTCAAATGGCTGTAGTGGTGGACTATTGTTATTTTGGAATGAAGTGAATGTTTCGTTGTTGTCGTATTCGGTAGGCCATATTGATTGTACGGTTGGTTCTGAAGTTGGATTGTGGAGGTTTACGAGATTTTATGGGAATTATATATGTTACCTCCTTGCGTAAACATTCGTGGGAATTGCTTCGTAAACTTAAAACGAGTGGTCCAACGGATGTCATGCCTTGGATCATTGGAGGGATTTTAATGAAATTCTGCATTTTCATGAGAAAAAAGGGGGAAGGATTGGGCCTTTTAATCAGATTGCTGCCTTTTTAGAGATGCTATTGATGATCTAGATTTACACCATCTTAGGGCTAAAGGCCCAAAGTTTACTTGGACAAATAAGCAAAACGGATGCAATGCAATTTTTGAATTTTTAGACTGTTTCTTGTTGAATGTTGATGCACGATCTTTTTTCCCGTCAATTGAAGCTGGTAATTTGGATTTTGTGAGTTCGTATCATCGACCTATCCTCCTTGTGCTTAATTCCCCAGGTCCAATTTTGAAGAAGAGTCAATCTATTTCCTTCCGTTTTGAGAATGGTTGGACAAAAAATTCAGATTTTATTGATACTATGAATGATTTTTGGGAATCTCGACCTACTGGTGAAAAATTACACATGTCTCTCAACTCTTGTAGTATGTTTTTGGGCAATTGGGCAAATGATAAGAGAGTTTCTTTTAAGAACCGTATTAAGGATATTAAGGCTAGGAAAGCAGCCTTGCTTAATGACGAGAATGATATCCCTGATTGGAATGAGGTTAAATGAGTAGATGCGGCACTCGAAAAGTTGTATTCTCAAGAAGAGTTGTACTGGAAACAAAGATCTAGGGTTTTGTGGTTGAAGGAAGGGGATAGAAATACAAAACAATTTCACAAGAGAGCTAGTGTCTGGCGACATATTAATGGGATCAAGGGTTTGTTGTCCAGCAATGGGATTTGGTCTAGTTCTCAAGAGGATATTAAGAACACTGTTTCAGACTATTTTTCTGAGCTTTTTACTTCTTCTAACCCTAATATGACAACCGTTTTTAGGGCTACTAAGGCGTTAGAAGTTGTTGTTTCCGCAGACATGAATAATATTTTGAATGCCCCTTTTACAAAGGAGGAGATTGTGCGTGCTTTGAAAGATGTTAGCCCGCTTAAGGCTCCGGGCCCTGATGGGTATTCAACTGCTTTTTTCCAAGCTGCTTGGAGTGTTATTGGTGAGACAGTTATGGAACAAATGTTGAACGTACTTAATAATGGCACACTTCAGGCCTATTAGTTTATGTAATGTCACGTATCGTATTCTGGCCAGGACTATCACTAATAGAATGAAGTTGGTACTTAATGGTGTCATTGACCAAAGTCAGAGTGCTTTCATCCCGGGAAGGTTGATAACAAATAACATCCTCATTGACCAAAGTCAGAGTGTTTGCACTAGATTCGAACTAAGAAAAGTAGACAAGGGGTGGCGGCACTCAAGTTAGACATGAGTAAGGCTTATGATAGAGTGGAATGAGATTTTTTAAGAGTTGTGATGGAGAAAATGGGTTTTTTATGGGTTATGGATTAATCTTATCATGAGGTGTGTTACGTTGGTACACTACTCGTTTAAGGTGAATGGATAGGTCTCAGGTAAAGTTATCCCTTCTAGGGGTCTTCGGCAGGGTGATCCTTTGTCTCCTTACTTGTTCGTGATTTGTGCTCAGGCTCTCTCCTCTTTGATTTACAAGGGAATAATGGAGATGAAATTTTCAGGTGTTACAGTTGTGCGAGGGGCTCTAGTTATTTCCCATCTTTTCTTCGCGGACGGTAGCTTACTCTTCTTCAAAACCACGAGAAGGGAATGTGAGAATATAAAAGCCGACCTGGGCTTATATGAGGCAACTTCAGGGCAATTGATCAATTACGATAAATCGGCAATTACTTTTAGGAAGGGAACCCCCACTTCTGAGAAGGAAGCTATTAAAGAGATTCTTGGTGTCAGGCTATCCTAAGGACATGAACTTTATCTTGGTTTGCCTACCTTCTCTGCGCGAAATAAGAAGCTTCAATTCCAATATTTGGTAGATCGAGTTGTGTCTCGGCTGGACTCGTGGAAATGTAAAGCCTTTTCTAATGGAGGTAAGGAAATTCTTATCAAAGATATTCTTCAAGCCATTCCATCCTATGCTATGTCGTGTTTTAGAATCCCAGTTTCTACATGTAATACCATTGAGAGGGTGATTGCCAATTTTTGGTGGGGTAGAAATGAGTTTACGAACATGTTGCATTGAAAGAAATGGAACACTTTGTGTGCCCCTAAAGTTGAGGGAGGCTTGGTCTTTAGGCGAATGGTGGCCTTTAACCGAGCTTTGTTGGCGAAACAATCGTGGAGGATGATTGCCCAGCCTAACTCTCTAGTGGCCCATTAATTTAAAGCCAGGTATTTTAAATTTGTTGATATTCTTAAGGTTGAAACTGGGTCCAGCCCTTCGTATTTATGGAGATCAATCTATTGGAGTATGCCCCTGATTAAAGAGAATATTAGGTGGAAAGTGGGAGATGGTAGGTCTATTCATGTATACAAAGATGCTTGGGTTGGTGGATTGAAATCTGGGAGAATTGAGTCCCGTATTGCGAGCGGGTCCATGGTTAGCCGATTTATTCGGGAAGATCGCACTTGGAATGAGGGGTCAATTCGCCAAACATTTCTTCCTTTTGAGTGTGAAGCTATTCTTCTTACGCCAATCTAGAGGGATAGGCAGGGGGACGTAAGGAGGTGGCCATCTGGGCAGAATGGTGTGTATTCGGTGGCATCAGGTGGCCACTAGAGGAAATTGGTCCATCTAACAATAGAGCTTTTAAGTCTTTCTGGAATAGAATTTGGTACCTTAAAATTCCTCATAAGGTTCGTATTTTTTTTTTAGAAAATGGCTAATGAGATTGTCGCAACGGAAGGAAATCTTTTGGTACACCATGTCCCGACTCTAGCTAAGTGTGGGGCTTGTGGATGTTCTTTTGCATCTACTACTCATACTTTGTTCTTCTGTCCTTCGGTGAAGAAGGTTTGGAAAGGAATTGGCTTTTAGCCTTTCCTGAAATTTAAGGAGCGCCTATGCATTATTGATCTATTGGATAATCAGGAGATTGGTAATTTTAACATTGGCCTTGATAAAATCTTTATGGTTGCATGGGCGATTTGGAAGGAAAGATGCAATTCGCTCCATAATAGGGATCAAAGGACTGGGCTTAGATTTGATCTAAAATTATCATCTTTGGATTGGGCTGTTCGTTTCTTTGAGGATTTCCAATCTAAGAATATATCGGTTATTGAGAGGGATGACCCTCGGTTTTTTGCTCATGGGGATGCTCGGTGGCTGGTCTTCGTGGATGCGTCGTATAATCCTTCGCGGGATTTCTATGTCATTGGGTATGTGATTGGCTCTGTGAGTGGTGAAGTGTTTGCTGCTGGGATGCAAAAAATAGATAGGGTTAATTCGGTATTGGAAGTGGAATTGGTTGCGATTAAGACTGGTATAGACAAATATATTGCACTGCAACTTTCAAAGGTTCGGCTCTTTATGGATTCATGGGATGCCGAAAGAGTAATTTACGACCCTAAGGTTTGCACAGGTATGGTAGGGTCGCTTATTCCGGATATCCACAATCGCTTGAGATATTTCCTTGTGTGGGAATTCTGTAAAATCTCGAGAAGCTTTAATGGTATTGCTCATAATCTGGCACAATCGACTGTTGACTCTCCTTTTCCTCAAGATTGGATCGGAGTAGAAATTCCAACACGGATTCAGGACCAGTTTTCTCGTTATTTGTAATTTTATTCTCGATCCAGAGACTGTGTTCTAAAAAAAAGAAGCTCAAATTGATATTTCAATCATATAGTACCAAACCAAGTTAACAATTGAGTTTCGTCTATAAACCTGCTTTGACAACTACACCTGAACATACCAAAAAAATTAGTCAATATTTATTATGAAAGAGATGTAATTTACCGCAACATCAATTCAAATCTAACCACATCATCAATAACCATTCTGCACAAAATCATTAAAAAAAAAATCACCTCTACATTCCATAACTTAATCCCAACACAACTTTCAGATTTCTATGAATTTTTTTGTTCCCAGACCAATATATCAAGGAGGGTGCATATTTTAATCAAAGATTTTGTGAAAATGTAGGAATGTGAAGTCAATAACTGAGGTAAGGTAGTGTTTGTTTAGAAATTGTGGTGGATTATTGGATTAAATTAAGATTTAAATTGAAAAAAATGGATTGAGGTAATCTATGAATAGTAATTATATTTAAATTGTATTTGGATAGAGATTGAGAAGGAGAGGTGAAGTGAGTGTAATTTTATGTCAAATCAAAAGTGATGTTGTAATATTTTATTAATGGATAGAAAAATAATAGAAGAGAGAATGAGTATGTGAAAGAAAAGTACATAATAAGATTTAAAAAAATGGTGATGTGATTGTATAAATATAAGTGTGTAGATGTATTATAGAGGTGAATTGATATTTGAGTTGAGAGTTTTTTTTTTTTTTTTTTAAAGTAGATATTTGAGTTGAGAGAGATTGAGAGTGATAAAGATTAAATGACTTAAACAAACCTTCACCTTGATCACAGGGAGGGAGACATAAATCAAGGAAATAAAATCTTATGGGAATTACATCAAACAATTATATTTCATCATTTGTCCTGATTCCCTTCTTGCAAATTCTCAATTAAGAAACCAAATTCCCCTCAACATTATGTCAAATACCTGATGGGCGTTACTCACCCCTATCTTTGCACACATTCCCTCCTGCTTCAAGCAAAAAAAACAGGGATGTCTCAAATACTATATCAAACATTACCAATGATCATCCTATGAATAAATTCAATTTATATTATATTACCACTATTTCATGAAAGAAAACAGCGAAAAAAATGGATAACTTCAAATTGCTCAAGAATGTAGGATTAATCTCCTCTTAATATCAATGAGATTGAACACGACATACATTTTTTCGAATTGATGATCATGAATAATGAATTATCAAACCTTTTTTTTAGATACACATAAAAAAGACTTTCAGAGAGAAAACTTAATTGGAGCTCTGGGAGAGCTAGGGCACAGGTAGAGAGGCGCTGGTCAATTGCGGTGGCGCCAAGCAGGGGCTTATTCTAATGACTTGTATGCTTTTGTTTTGGAATTTGAATAGGATAGAATTTAACATTATAGTATAGTTGTTTATATAGGTTTGTATTAATTTATAAAGTTGGCTTTTGTAGAATTGATACGTATTTTATAGTGTGAGAATTTGAAATCCTAATTCTAAATTTCAAAGTAGAACACGAGTTAGATTTTAAAATCCTAAATTCGAATTTTACATCTCAAAACAAACATCCCCTTAGAAATGTTTGAATTTGTAGTTTAATTATTTATGTAGAATTTCGTATTTTTTACTATACTATGTTTCAAAATTATTTATATTATCTGATTTATTTAATTATATGCCTAAATATTTAATTTAGATTTATAGCCTAAATTATTTTATTTTTGCATGTTTACTAGTTCAGATTTTGTAATCTATAATTGTTATGAATTTATAGCAATTGATAGCAATATAAATCGAGTTCTTTCGAATCGAAGTATTCAATAAATTGTTTGTCCTTTGACTTAATGTTTAATGTATTTACTGATTTAAATTTAGAACGCATGTAGATTGTTCAATTAAAAAGATTCATTAAAGAGTTATTTGAATTGAATATAATTAAGGGTAACCACGATAAACAAAGCTTGTTGTTTAATGAGGGACATTAGTTTTAGATCTAGGCAGCCCACCCGGGATCGAGTCCTGCCAAGGCCGAAAAATCGGCCATTTAAATAGCCAGTTCGCGTGCCGGGTCGGGTTGGGTCCGGTCCAGTCGGACCCAGGTCGGATCCCGATCATGCCTGTATTTGTTTTTTAAAATAATGCAATTTACCGACGGAAAAACCGACGGAACATTTTGTGTTTTTTTAAAAAAACAAAAAAAATACTGCGTCCATCATACCGACGGATATGGCGACGCATATACCGACGGAAATATACTGACATATATACCGACGCATATATACCAACGGCATTGTACTGACGGAAATACCGACGAATTTACCGACGGATATACCGATTGAATCTTAATACGGTCAGTAAACGGGTTGGTGCGTTTGGCGACATAATTGAATCCGTCGGTACTGGCGACTGACAAGAACCGTCGGTACATACCGACAGAACCATATTTTCGGTCAGTAAACTATACCGACCAATCCGGTAGCGACGGACGAAATCCGTCGGTATGACCCAATACTAGAGATGTCTATCGGGCTGGCCCTAACCCTATAGGGTCAGCCCTACAGGGCTACGGGCTAAACGGGTTAGGGCCTTAACCGGTTCATATTTAACGGGCCTACAATTGTTGGGACCTAACCCTAACCCTAGCGGGCCACGGGCTAAACGGGCCACTAACGGGCTACAATAAATTTTTTTTCTTTTAAAATTAAAGGTCTCAATTTGCACGTCCAACAAACAAATAAAATAGAAAAATACATAATTAGTTAATGACCCGTAAATGAGAAAACAAAAGTATAATTTAAACACAATTCTAGAACTCGTTGGTCCTCAATATGACCAAATAAACCTAAACAAATATCATAATCTAATAAAAAATAGTAATAATGACTAATAGATGGTAATGAACTTCTTAATGCTTATAATTATGGTTATGGGTCTAATGATCCAAAATTTGTTTTAGGTTATTTATTAAAAAAGAAATTAAAAAAGGTAACAACTCGGGCTAGCGGGTTGGCCCTGTAGCCCTGCGGGCTGGCCCGGTTTAGCCCACGGGCTAACTGGTCCGGTTCAAAAAAGCCCGGTTTTAAACGGGCCTATAATTCATGAACCCTAACCCTGTATTTTTCAGGGTTAAACGGGCCAGCCCGGTTAGCCCGGCCCGGATAAACATATCTACCCAATACCGACCAAAATTCTGTCGGCATGTCCGTCGGTAAACAAGCCTTTTTTTGTAGTGTCTGCACTTGAGATCTTCTCATATAACTACTCTTTCTATCTTCAAGATACCTTATTCGCCCCATGACATTGCTCGTCATTATTCAATATGCCGATCAT
The DNA here is from genome assembly GCA_963675135.1 of Galeopsis tetrahit. NCBI lineage: Eukaryota > Viridiplantae > Streptophyta > Magnoliopsida > Lamiales > Lamiaceae > Galeopsis > Galeopsis tetrahit. The sequence goes on from OY776120.1 coordinate 43,377,549, forward strand.
CTTTACTTGTGATCTCATATACATCATTTTGCCACCGTTTCTAATTACTCTTGCTCGCCGAACATGAAGATTTTTGCTCGCTGCCACGTGGACCCCTTTGACCTGTTTGACCATTAAACATATGCTTACCTAACCTTGCTCGCTTATTATTGGTTGCTCGCTTTTGACCTGACTGACTAGGCTTGATGACTTTGACTTTTCTTTGTTGAATTGTTGACCGGTCAATAAAATAAATGCTGACTTGTTGACCGGACATAATGTATATAACATTCAACAAATATTATCATCATTGGATCGAAATATTTATTTACTCCCATCACGTAAAAGAATGAAGTATTGTCGAGATAATTACGTTAAACAATAGTGCTCCACCGGAGGCAACCGTACTTTTATTTTTTTAATTTTCTTTTATTTTAATTTACTATTTTGGTTGTTTTTTTTTTGTGGTAAAGTAAGACTTTTATTAATTACTAAAGAATAAAAAATGTCAATTGTCCATGTCTCCCCAGAAGAAAGTCGAGAATATATGGCATGGTGTTTTTATTTGATATTTTTTTTTACAATAGTTAGATTATAGTGAAAGTAGGTTTTGATATCATCAAAATGGAAAAGTTGTTGGGATGTGGTTTGAAATAAAAAAATAAAAAGAATAAGATTTTGATTACATACTGATTAGTGTGAAAATTGCTTAAAATTCATGTATTTGATTAATTTTATAGAATTTAATGCATTATTTACACTAAATTGCACTTGATTTGAAAAAATTGATGTGGTTTGCTATTTTTTTAGAAAAATGAGCATTATTTTGAAGTAAAGCACGTCTCAATTAATTATTGAAGTGCATCCAAGGAATAAATGGAGAATGAAATTAAAAGATTGGGCTAAAAAAGAATTTAGAGAAAGTCTAAGCCATTTCTAGCCCATTAGAAGCTGGAATTCACGGCCCACTATGAATTAATTTGCAGCCCAAAGAAAAGCAAGCAGCTGCCATCTATCTCTATGTTAATTTTGGGTACGGCTATATTCACCTCCGTCATTATTATGGGTACACTCCCAATAGATGCACTTTCTACGGATGAGTCGAGATTATTGTATATTTTTTGTGCTTAAATTGGATGTTATAGGAGAATTAAATTGATAATCATGTGTAATTTTTCGACTTACTATTTTAGGACTGTTAAATGCTTTTGATATTGATTTTTGTATAACTTCAGGTTGCCATGGAGTGCAATCTATTTGAAAGTTGAGAACAAACACACACTTACGGGACTTGATGTCAATTGGGCTCATGCCTTAAAATTCTAATTGGACCAATCATAATTAGAGTTTCCTTAATCCAAATTTCAGGGCCCATGAAATCTTGGGAGACCTAATATTAAAATTGGGAAGTATTGAATATGGCAGGAGTCAGCCGTTTTTGGGAGGAAATTGGGAGAGCAGCATGCCGTGAGCTCTTTGGGAGCTGGAGAAGACAATTGTTTTGTGGTTTTGATTCTCTCAAATTATGAATTTCTTGTGATGTGGAACCTTATTTGTTATGCCTTCTTAATTAAATGATTAACAATTTATTTTAATCCCTGTTTCGATTTCATTATTTTATGCAAAGCGTGTTTTGATTAATAAATTAATTAGGACTAGCCACCCGAGTTTATTTGGTTGTATGAAACGAGCGTCTTGTATTCATAGTCTAGTTTATCCTATTGTTTTTGTCCATTAATGTGTTCGTCAAGTTGAACCTTGAATACATGTTTTGTTTTTGGGTTATTCGTATGAATAGATTAATTAGGTTCGTACCTTCTAGTTAATTAAACATAAAAAACAATTCGAACTAGTTTGGTTGTACCACTGATTTAGGGCTAAGATTCGAGATTAGATTGAGATTATAGGGTATGTTAATTAAATTGGTTAAATTAATCAAGGGGAAGCAATCTGAGAATTAGATGTTTTTAATATTTTATTCCTATTTATATTTTTATTGCTTTCTGTTATTTTTCTTGTTTTATAGTAGTTTAATATTCATCAACCAAATTTCCCCATTTTATTTCTTTCGTACACGAATTTTTCAGTTGAGTTTCACTATTCCCTGTGGGATCGACCCTTTCTTACCTTACTGTAAAGTGGGTATTTAAAGTATTTATTTTTGGGTATCGGCGACAGCACACCACCTACTAAATTAGATTATGCTAGATGCACTCCCTCAAATAATCATAAATACTTTTTTCCCTATAAAATACATTTACTTACCACATACCCCTAAAACCCTAATCTTTATATATAAAAAGAAGGTGATGTTTCTCCCGAGTTTGACACGTATGAATTTTAATGCCTTCTTCTCTTGCCATGTGGCAGCCTCAGGGTTTCGGTTCTCATTCTGAAAGTGATGGTCGATTGATCTTCTTCTTCCCGCCCCTTTCTTTTCTTTGGGTTCCGACTGTGACGGCTGCTCTGCCCTCCTTTAATTAGCTAAACAGAGGGTCTTGCAGATAAGTTTTTTCTTCTTCTGCCATTAAAGCAGGAAAAAGAGAAAGTGTGGGTGCGTCTGAATCTTCTGGTAGTCATCAACTAATGAATCTCCCATTTCTTTGCAGAGTTTCCTTCTTCAATCCACTTGTCAAGTTTGGGCACAATCGACTTATTCGGTTCTCCTAGATGTAAGATTCTACGCAATAGAGGCTCCGAGACCGAATCGTCTGGTGAGGTAGGGAAGATTATATATGATTACATTTGATTATAAGTGTAATTGAATTTTTTAAAATTGTTTGTTAAATTCTAAAATTTGCGATTCTTGATTTTTCTAATTTTTGCAAATTTTGTATACTGTGTGCACAAAGAGCAGCAAAAGCGAAGATAAAAAAATGAAGAGGAAAGGTTTCTGCAAAATGGATTCCCATTTGTTTCTTCTTCCTTGGCATGATTCTGACCAACAAGTATGCCTACTTCAAGAATTTCGTTTTTCTTTACATTTAAGCTTGTCGGGTTTTTTAATTAATACGAGATTTGAATTAGATTCTGGGTTCCTATGGAATCCAACAACCAGCTCTTAACTCAGAAAAGAAGGGACCAAGAATTACATATCGTTTCTGAGGAATGCAAGGGGGAGATCAAGAAAAGGATGTAACGAAAGAGGTGTATAAAACCCATGAAGCAATTAAGTGAGTTCACCATTCTTTAGATTTTTGTTTGCTAAGTGTTTGATGAATTGAGTTTATTGGGAGATTAATTATGTTAGGTCATTGGACAAGTCAATTTCAATGCTCTAGATGAGGTCATCATCATCTAGGAGAGCTGAGGAGAGAGGGAAAAAATTGACGTGGTTTCTTTGAATGAGGGGCCTCCAAGTAAGAAAGCATTTATGGTGATTGGTATAAATACGATCTTTTTAAAATCTTTTGTTAAATTCTAAAATTTGTGATTTATTATTCCAATGGATTTGCTTCTAATTCATATGCTTGACTGCAAGTAAAAAAGAGTATTCTTCTTCTTATTGTTGTTATTATCATTAGAATGTAATTTAAGCCCAATCAAGTGTTATTTTGAAGTGGCTCCACCGAGAAATCATTTGTTGCTGCTGTTATCAGGTGTGGGAACAAATGCCATTAGATATGATCCGTCTCCTGGGGTTAGTTTACTCATTTTCTACACATGAAGTTTCAACATCATTGTAAATTGGAATTGTAGATTGTGCAAACATTTAAATATAGCTTTTGTGAAATCTACTCATGAAGATTTAGTTGTTAAATTTATAAATAAATACAAGTACATGTGTTGGTTTCATATGAATGGAGGGTTTTTTCTTCCCTTTCTTTCTACAAGTGATCATGCAGCTTCATAGGAGAAGTTGAGCACCGCAAAATTCGAGAGCTCAACAAAACCATTGAATCCAAAGACCAGCCGGGTCTCCTCCAATTCGGCTCCATCACCTCCAAGGTATACATACTGTCATCGTCTATTATATTCCTAGGATTATTTCAATTGTAATTGGTCCACTACTATGGGTGTATTGATGTGTAGTTCTCTCCAGGTGTTGTCATGTGTCAATTTGAGGCCTCCTCCTTTCACCACGTGTCATTTTTTAAGGAGTAAAGTATGCCCAAACGTTGCCAAGTGAAATGTCTAAACGTTACCTCTTAAGGCAGTCTAAGTGAAACATATACTTCTTAATTGGTATTAATCGCAGAAACCCGCACCTGGTTTCTCTAATTTCGTTGTTTTCACTAATGTTAGGGTTCATGATCCAACAAAAGTTTCTGAAAATCCTGCTTCTCCTCCTCCTCCTCTTGCTGACAATAAAACTGTAAATTTCGTTTTCTTATTCTTTCTTTTTTATAAGTTTAATGTATTAATATTGGTTCTGATGTGCGTGTGCCCTTATTGATTTGTATCTATAATATTTGTTACTCCTGTTTGAGTATTTACTATTGGGGATTTTAATGTTTGGTGTTTGTAGGATTTTGTGGTTAGGTCTTTATCAAGATTAGATGTTCAATGAGGGCTTAGAAGTGGGGGTTTCTTAGGGTTAACATATGGGGATCAATTGGGATGGCTATCATAACTGAGACAAGGTGCAATATTTTGGAATTAGCTCGAAGATAGAGTATTTTAGACCGTAATGATGTGGTAATAGTGTTGTATAAATATCAAAATAAGAAACTTTTATATTTAGGAGCTTACATTATATGGAAGGTGTAGTCAATCAACATTTTATAAGGGAATTGAATTTCTAAGTAATAGTTAAAGGTAAGAATTTGATATAGTTTTTTAGTTCTTTGTTACTATATTAGTATGTATCAGCAAAGGAAATTTGTTCCTTCCGCGTTGATGTGTTCTATTTGACCAAGCCTTTTTTTTTGTTCATAATATTTTTATATATGTAATTATTTTATGGTTAATTAAAAGGAGACGAGTTGTTTGTTTAAAATGTATTTTTGTCTTGAATTTTCTGAGCATTCGATGAACAACATATTCTTCAGTTTCCTTCAGTTTCGGCTAAATTCTTTTTGGTATATCCATAATATGGCAATGTAAATTTTGATTAAATGCAATAAATATGTTAAGCGAAAGGCAAAATCTATTTTTGAACACCAAAATCATATCTCAGTCATTGTAAACTGGGGACATATTATGATGAACATTGTATCAGCTTATTTTTTAGATGCATACTGAGGAAGTTTTCTCTAGCTTATTGTTTCTTGACCCACTGTAACTTCTCCCTGCCTTGAAACATGATATATTACTGTGCACATCTTTAGCATGATTTTTATTCTTGCTTTATACATTTATGTAAGGAGATCAACTGAAAAACCACACTATTATATTTTGCTTTAAGGTTCAAAGTGAATTCTAGAAGGCATATGAGAAGATTTACTGAGGCTGTTCTTAAAAAGGTACTTACTTCCTGGAGAAAATTCTGATAAAGTGTGTTCCAAAAAGCATCCATAAACCAAATAGAAAGATATGGTTCAAACTATCACAGTATATAGTTTCTAGGAGCAAACAAACCCCTTTATGAGATATCCGAGCAACTTTTTTTTGAATATGCTGCTTCATCCCTTTTTCTTTTTTCCTTTTCATGTAAGAAGACCATCTATAGTGTGCAATTCCATCTGATCCCCAACTAGCATATAACAAAAAAAAGGGGTCACAGTGGCTACAATAATAATAAATAAATATTTGAGGTTGAGTTTTTATGTAGGGCTAGTCTTGGGTGAGACCGTCTCACAGAAAGAGATCCGTGAGACGGCCTTTATATATAAAAAGTGACAATGTTTGAACAAAAAGTGACAGTGTTAATGTAAAAAGTGACAGTCACTTTTGTTAAAAATATTATCACTTTTCACTTAAACATTATCACTTTTTTTACAAACCAAAATCTGGAAAATGAATATGGGTTATCCTACCCAAATTTTTGAAATATGAGTTAAAAAGGATCCGTCTCACAGAAAAAGATCCGTGAGACGGTCTCACACAAGTTTTTGCCTTTTATGTATACTAATTACCTTAGAGCTAAAATTGCCCTAGGAATCCCCAACATTTTTTTAAAACTTTTTAATAAGCTGAACTGCGATTAAATATGTTCTATTGAAATATTGTTTCTTTCTTCTATTGAGATTCTTGTGGGTGGTCCTCTACATGTATTGGGAACCAACATATAAGGATTCCCTTAGTTTGATTGCTCAAGTTCCAATTGTAGCTTCATATATATATCCTAGGTTAGTCGATAGAATGTAATGTTGTATCATGTTGTACTCAAGCAATACATTTATATCAATTATACCAGTAAAAGACTGATGGCCATGTAATCAATGCTTATTGGTAATCTTTAGTAATTTTAATTTGAACTTGTAAAAGATATATACAGGAATGGGACAGTCATATGTATCAATGGATGACTCTCTAGATTATGGAGGGAATTTTGCACATATGCTACGTTTTGAGGATCCTGCAATGTAAGAGCTTATGGGGCTTTATGTGACTATCAATAGGTGTTGTTATTAGAATATCTGAATATACATATAAATAACAAGTATAATTTTTATGGATACTTGGGCTTTATATTCTCATACAATATGATTTTCTTATACTTCTCTAATATAGGGTAGATTGGTGGTTGTGATTGTTTCCAAGGAGTTGTTATATATTCTAATTAATCTTTGATGGGCTTTGCATATTTTTTCAAGAATGCCATTTCTAAACTGAAGTATACAAAATTTTTTTTCTAACCATATGTTAGATGAATTTCTGATGTATTTTAAATCATATCCATGAGAAGGAATTGCAATTATAGTCTGAGTGAGAATCTGTTGGTCCTGAAAGGAGTATATAACAAGTGTAGGGGGGGGGGGATACACTTGTATGCAAATCTTTTTCAAACTTTAACCAAACTGGCTTCAGCAAGGTTGTCCTGGACAACTCTTCTGATATGAATAACTCTTAAAAGATAATCAAACTACTAAGTACTATTGAGTACTTAGTTGAATAACTATCTAAGTGAGTTATATGTGCGGAATAGTGGTTGACCCTTTAGTTTAAACTCCTTTTAATTACCGAAATCTTCTTAACACTTAATCTAGTTTCAGGGTACTTGTCCCAATACAGTTTTGCACAGTCTTGAGTATATGTCTTTGAAAGGTCAATTTGTGTGCAGTGTATGTATGTGTTGTTTGAATGAAAATACTTGTAATTAAATCAACACAAGAGTTATAATGGTTCAGAGACTCAAGCCCCTACATCCATTTTCCATGATTGAACAAGATAATTCCTTATCTCTTGGAATTACTTGTTTTATAGTGCCAAGGTGCACTTGATCAACCACACCACTCCTTGGTGCCTTGATCCCTAGGATATCAGAGTCCTAGTACTCTCTCTCAACTCAGAATTGAACTGTTCGTCTCTCAACAGTCAATTCCTACCACTTCTACTACAACAACCTTCTATCTCTCTTTTGGAAAGGTATAAGGGTTGATGTTGGTTCCAACTAGGTTGAGATATCCTTTACAATGAGCTCAGTGTAAAATGATATAATATCTCTCTAAGCTTTGTATAGATATACAATGAAGTTTAGCTTAGAAGAAGTGTTCTGGAAACTTAGATGTTCTATGAAAGCTTGAAGGCTTTGTATCTCAGAATTGTTGGTTCTGCTGAATACTAGTTGGTGCCTTCAATGGTTTCCACACTTCATGTATTTATAGAAAAATTTGAGGATTTGCCCGTTGGAGAGACAACCTCAAAATGTCTATATTTATCTTCCTTGAACTCTGCAGTAGAAAGACAGTTTCTTGACAGTGACATGTCCTTAATTTGGGAAGTAAACGACTGTGAGCACTTTGTCTTGACTTTGAAGCACTCTTCCCAATGTCTGACTTGAAGATTCACTTGATCAAACATGGACATCACTTCTGATCATTGGTCCTATGATAAGGACAACTTCCCTTATCATCTGGACAGTTCTGCTTATCAACATCAGCAGACTTTACTTATCAGCAATGTTGGCTAGGCTCTTTCAGATGACTTGGCTCATTCTCTTTCAGTTCATGTCTCTTGATGGTTCTTGAGCATTCATGACTTCATATAAGTAGCTTTGACCTTATCAGCACAGTTGGCCTTTCATTGAGCTGTTCTGGTTTAAATATGCTGAGACATCTCTGTTGATTAACTCTTCTGAGCTTGTCATATACATCAGTAGACTTGATCTTGATGATGTATTCTATTCAAATTATCTCCAGAGAGGTTGTCTTTCTACTGAGCTGACTTGATTAGCACAGTTGTCCACTTAGGTACTTCAACAGACTTAAGGTCAAATTGATTCTGAGCCTTGAGGGAACTTGATTCTTGTAATCTTCTAGGCATATGTTCCCTCTCAACTTGTGCATCTAATGTACTAAGAGCTGCCTAACATTCCAGCTTCTCAACTAGCCTGTACGACATGTTCCAACATTCCTGAAACATGTTCATATCATTTTGACTTATGTATTTGGCATGTCTTAAGGGGTTTTGGTATCTTAATCAAAATTCTCATTTTATTCCCAACAATTTCCCCCTTTTTGATGATGCCAAAACCTATACAATCTATGCAACGGTGACTTGACTACACTTATTACATATATCTTCAGTAGATGTGACTAAGGTCAAATTTCCTGAAAGAAACATGTTAGTATGATCACAGTTTAAGGGCATATAGGTTTAAGTCAGGCAAGTTGAGACAATGAGATGTTATCTCTTGATTCACAAAATATTCAACTATCATTCATATAATCATTGAGCATTACAAGCATGATGATAGTCAAATAAACTTATCAGAGCATGAATCAGATCAATTACACATAAACATCATTTGATTTAGAGCAGCAAATTACATAAGGAAACATGTGATCAGAACAAAACATGGATCAACAGATTTGGGCAGATTTCAGCAGACATAATCATTTCAGCAATATCAGCAGCCATGTGCAAATATCTATCCAATTCAGCACTTAAGGCAAGTAAGGGACAGGAGGACTTAGCAGGTTCAGAGACTATCTTCAGGAGGTGGCACCATCCCATATTGTGCCCAAACCCTCTTCTTCAACTCCATTGCCTCTTGATTGGTTCCCTTAGGCCCTAGCTTTAATTTCTCCATTTTCAGAATCTGGAAGAACTCTTGAAAAATCTGAGACTGATCAATGAAGCCATCTTTCTTTGGGGGCATGTAAATGATTTGACCAGGAGCCTTGAACTCAATTCTTGCCATATCTGCAGCAGCCAGCAGTTTCTGATATAGCTCCCTGTGATTGTCAAACATAAACTGAGTGAATATGGAGTTGGGATCTTCTTCCATCCATCTGCATATGACATAGAAGTCATAGACAAACTCCATCTTTGCCTCTTCCCACTCATCATTCAACTGAATGGGGACCTATTTATCCATGTGAGGATATCTGGTATCCATCTGGATCAGCAGCTGAGGCTTCAGTTTGTTGTAGGTAGCCCTCTTCCTTCTTGGCTTCTGGAAGTTCTCCCTCCTTTTGTCTCTAACCCTGTTTGCTTCCATCCACTGCTCCATTTTCTCTTGGGATTTCATCATGCTCAACTTATGCTGAGTTTCAGCATCTTTTCCAAAACCCTCAACAAAGAGTTTGGATGGATCATCAGCTAACACTGGAACTTTCTTCTTTGGTTCAGCTCCAAAGCCTTCTTCAAATAACTTCTCCACAATTTCTTGAGTATAAGCAACTTTAGGTCTCTCAGCAGTTTTAGTTTTAGCAGATTTGACAATCTCAACAGATTTGTCTTTCTCAGCAGTTTTATCTTCTTCAGCAGCTTTAGCCTTCTTTGGAGTGGGCTCTTCAATCACTCTGAATTCAGCAGGAAGCTCTAGGCTGTTGGGGAAGTCTGTGAAGGTTTCAACTTTTCTCTTGTTTCCCTTAGCCTTCTTGATTTGTCCTTTGGTTTGGACACCTTCAGTAGTCTTGTCCACACCAGCTGATTCACCTCCAGGCCTTTGCTGAAGTCTTGCTACTTCTTCCTGAGCTGATGCCATGGATTTTTTCAGAGCAATAGCCAATTGCTCATCCTCATTCAAATCTTCTAAGTTTTGGACTGCTTTTCCTTTCCCTTTGGCTTTAGGCACTTTGTCTTTTCCCTTGCTTCCCTCTCCAATTGTCAAGGCAACTTTTGCCCTTGCTCTTTCTCTTTCCCCCTTTTTGGCAGCATCAAAGCATTGGGGCTTGAGATCACTCATAGTGGAGGCCATCAGGGACTGTGCCAGATTTAGGGACTTTATCTCCTCAAGCAGATATACATTCTCATTATGTATATTCTGCATTCTGTCACTGCTCATGCTTAGAAAAGCAAGAACATGCTTCATTTTCTGCTCCACAACTTGCTCCATAGTTGTCTTGAGGGATGCATCAAGGTTTGCCTTTAAGAGATCAATGAGGTTGGCCACTGCAGATTCAGCAATCTTGGCCATCACCTCCTGAGTAAACTTTTCTGAGGCTGCTTTGACCATAGCTAGCCTCATCTCCTCTACTCTCTTCTTATGAAGGGCACTCTTCTTGCCCGAAGCTTTCTTAACAACCAACTTCAAGGCCTTTACATTCTTATTGTGGTTGTCTAACAGCAGCTTCTGATCTTTTCTGACTTCCTTGGTCAAGGATTCCATGCTTGTCTTGGCATTCTGAACTTCAGTGGAGATTGTTTGCAATCCTGATTCTACTCCACTGATTCTTGCCTTAATAGTTGGCAAGACCACTTCTTCAGAGCCTATAAGCCTCATCTCTACTAATGCAAGAGTTCGGCCTTGCTCATCCAAGGCTTCTGAGGTCTCAGCATGTGCAGATTCTACTTGATGGACCAAGATGTCCAACTTTGCTGATTGCTCTCCAAGAATGGCTTGAGCTGAACTTGAGTCAATTTGTACAGGAGCATCTGTAAGAAGTTCATCAGCAAAAATTTGATCAAATGTAACACCTGCAATGTCAGAAAGATCAAACTTGTTAGCAAAAAAACTCTCATCACCCTCAATTTCTTTTGCATAAGACTCTGATACATCAACAGTCTTCTTCTCATTTTCAACTAATTCTTTTCTCCCTTCATCAATAATAATCTCACAATTAGGGTCAGGCCTCCTCTCCTCAAAGGTTTCTTGAAGTTCAGATTTGACTTCAAGAATAACCTGCCCCTCCTCACTTACACCACCCTCATTTTGTGGTACACTCACTATCCTAGTGATGATCACATCTCTCTCATCCTCTACTCCCTCTGATTTTTTGACTAAATCATCCTTTTCAACTCCACCACCAAATCCTGCAGCTACTTCACCCTCAACAGGGTTCAAAGAAGGCAGTTGTTGGGAGATCACATTGCTTGGTTCTAAAGCCACTGGGTCATCCTGAATGGTTAAGAGCTGGTCAATGTCCAACTCTGTTGACACTGATGAGGTCTTAACTAAACCAGCTTCTAAGTGGGAAGACTCAACATCATTAAGCTGTGCATTGGGTTGAGAAGAACCCTCATTGGCTGAGTTACCATCTTTGGTCAACACCTCTGAAGATACAGAGCCCTTCCTATGATAGGTCAAATAATGGATTGTTGGCTGTTTTGGACCAGGGTGGTTGGGATCTGTGGGATCATCATGGTTATCATGATCATTAGAACTGCTATCAGGGTGTTTGGTCCCTTTAGCAATCCTATCTTTCTCTTCAGCAACCTTTTCTGCCACCAGCTTTGCAAAGACTTCCTCATTAGTAAGGAATCTTGTCTTTGTAACTCCAGTAAAGTGTAGCAGCCTACATTCCTTAATCTGCCACAAATTTGCTCCCTTATCTTGAATAACTTGGGCAATCTCCATGATGGTTTTATCCTTAACTTCAACTAGAGCCCTCAAATCATGGAAATCCCTTTGCAATCTAGGGAATTCAGTAAGAAAGGGATACAAGCTATCCACAGTAGCTCTGGCTCCACCTCTAAACATACCTTCATAGGTATACTCCTCCTCATCTCCACTAGACTGGGGACTTTGGGTTATAGGGGAGTTGGCTCTGGGTTCAGAAAGGGTTGGTTTTAGGAAGTGGGTTTGCTCAGGGAAGTTGGCTCTAACAAAGCAGCTTCTAAGAATTTGGAGTAATTGAGCATGGATGAGTCAAGGGGTGATAGAAGTCTTGACTCATCAATTGCAAGGTCAGCAAGCACATCTATTGAACCTCTTTGTGCAGCTCCTTCAGGGGAGTATCTCTTTGTTAGGTTCAAGGGGGTGATGGGTTGGTTTTCAGGGGTTTTGTGGGTATCAGGAGAGTTGGGCTCTGAGTGTTGTTTTTCTTGAAATCTGGATTAAGGAGTCCCAGCTTCAGGAGAGTTAGACTTGGACTTAGTCTTTGACTTAGATCTGCTCTCAGCCCTACTTTCCCTTAGAGCCAATTGCAAAGTTTGCTCCTCCTGCAATTCTTGCATTTTCTCAGAAGGCTTTCTCTTGCTAGCTCTTGAGCTGCCACTTTCTTCTTCTGCTTGGACAGCTTCCCTGACTCTTTTCTCATCCTTCTTCTTCTTTACCACCATGGGAAACTTCTCCCTTATCTCTCTAGAGTCTGAAGGCACACTTACACCTTCTTCAGCAACTTTGTCCACTTCTGCTGAAGTTGCCGAATCATCTTCTGCAAGGATTTTGGACATCTTCTTTGTTTTTACCACCCTTGCATTTGTCCTTGTCTTCAACTTTGGCTTCTTCTCAACCTCCACTTCAGCAGGTTTGGCTATCTGCTGTCTCCTTTGTTCAGACTTTTTAGATAGCTTTCTGAACATGATTTTCTGGGCTGGAAGGGGCTTTGCAAAAGTCTGCATCTCTGAGTAATGAGAGAACCTTTCTATCAGCAAACTTGCCCTTGTGCAATACTTCAACTTGCCCTCCAACACCACTTTCATCTGAGTTTTCACCTTGAACTTGGCTTTCTCCTTCATCATCTTTCCTATGATGAAGTCCCTCCAGTTGAACTTGATGCCTTTATCACTGGCATCAATGACAACAACCATGATCCTTATCCTAGGTGCACTCACTTGTTTTAAGCTTCCAGTATTGCTTAGAATACTCTTTGTCACCACTTCAAACAAGGTTAGAAACTCAGGCTTGAGTGAGTTCTTGTGTTGGGTTAAGGAGATAGGACCTGGAACAATGAGTCAGTCTTGAGCAACTTCTTGCTCATGCCCTGTGCCATAAAATTCTGGATTCCTTCCTCCTGAGGGCAATCCATAGGCACCTTCAAGGTCTTCTTCAGTAAATTTAACTCTGTGAGACTTCTCCTCTTCATCACCTTCAGCAACATATGTCAACCTTGTTGACACATCACCTCCAGTTGCCTTGCCTTTTCACTTGAGAAAGACAAAGAACTCTGCCATGTATTGTTTTAAACAAGAACTGAGCTTGCTTTCCTTGAACTTTTGAAGTCCAGCCCTTCTTAGCCATCTTAGGGTGGGGGTGATTTATGGGGCTTCACTCTCAAAGGAAATTATGGGTTCAAAAATAAATTTGTTCTTATGGCTAAGGTAGGAAAAATCAAGTTCTAGTTCCTTGTTGGTGAAATCTACCATCATCTCTGGTCTTACTTTGGGTGCCATTGATAGAATAGTGAAAAGCTTGAGAGTTTTTGGAAAATTAGGGTTTCAAGGGTGATAGGATGCGTGGGGAAGAAATGAAACTTGGGGGCTTCTTAAGACTTGGAGTATATTCCAAAAGGAATGTTTGTCATTGAGTAGGTAAGTCTTAAGACAATTCAAAGGTTGGCAAAAGAGGAAATCAGTTTTGAATGGCCAGGATTAATTCAGGGGAGTTGGCCAAAAACTCATCCAACGGTTGAAATTAATGAAACAATTTTGAAAACTGTTTTTATTTAAAACGTGGGATGGAGTTAAGGTTTGTTAAAAGTTGGGGGGTTATCAAGGTAGATAGTGGCTCGAAATGTTTAATGCAAACAAGAGTTAAATCTTGACATTTAATGCAATTAAAGTGACTTTTTTGGGTAGGGGACAAATTAAATCTTTGAAAAGGTGATGGCTTTAAGAGGAATAAGACAGCCATCAAAATAGGCAATGATTACCCAAAATAGGTGCTTATCAGACCAAAATTTGGTTTGATAGCCAAGACAACTTCTCTAACCCTACATGGACAAATGTCTTGAACTTTCATGGACAAGTGTCCTGAAGTGAGCTCTACTAAACTTCTCTGATGAGATTTGGGTCATCTCTTCTGAATTTTAGTAGACTTTGCCCAAGTCTGCTGAATATCACTTTAAGTTCCCCCTTGAATGTTAAACTCCATTGGGCTTACTTGTCCAACTTCCCTGGATCAAGAAGTCCCAACTCTGCTGAAGAACCTTGCTTCAGCAAGAGGTTTGGTCAATATGTCAGCCTTTTGGTGATCTGTGTGAATTTTCACCAATTTGATATCCTTCTTCTCCACATGGTCTCTAATGAAGTGATGCTTGTTGTCCACATACTTGCATCTTGTGTGTAACACTGGATTTTGTGATATTGCAATTGCACTGTTGTTATCACAGAAGATAGGCACTTCAGTAGAGTTGACATTATAGTCTTTAAGTTGTTGTCTCAACCAAATGATTTGAGCACAGCAACTTCCAGCTGCAACATATTCAGCTTCAGTAGTGGAAGTGGCCACAGTGTTTTGCTTCTTTGAGAACCAAGAAATGAGCTTGTTTCCCATAAATTGGCATGTTCCTGAAGTGGACTTCCTATCAATTCTGCATCCTCCATAATCATCATCTGAGTAGCCAGTTAGCTCAATGTTGTCATCAGTAGGGTACCAAAGGCCTAAGTTCTCAATGCCTTTGAGATACCTCAAGATGGATCTTCTTAGGATTTGCTTGAAACCTTGCACATACACCTACTGCAAAGGTGATGTCAGGTCTGCTGGCAGTGAGATAGAGGAGAGATCCAATGATTCCTCTATACTCAGTAGAGTTGGTTGGAACACCACTCTCATCAGGATCCATCTTCCAATTAGTATTCATTGGGATCCTCACTGGCTTGCTAGTAGCACACCCAAACTTTTTGATCATTTCTCTGGTGTACTTAGCTTGATTGGTGAAGATTCCTACTTTTGATTGCTTGACTTGAAGACCCAAGAAGAAATTCATCAATGGTGTGCTGTCGCCGGCACCCAAAAATAATTACCTTAAATACCCACTATGTAGTAGGGAAGTAAGAGTCGATCCACAGGGAACAGTGTAATTTAATCGAATTAATTTGTGTACGAAAGCAATAAAAAGGGGGGATTATGGATTGGTTAACTAATAACTACTGAGAAGCAAGAAAATAATAATAAAGTGCAAATAAAATAATGAGTATTCAAATAGTAAAAACGATCTAGCCCTCGGATAGTGTCCCTAAACCAGTGGTACGACCAAACTAGTTCGAATTGTTTCTTACGTTTAATTAATCAGCAGGTACGACCCCCAATTAATCTATCCATACGAATAACCCTAAAACATGTATCTAAGGTTCAACTCGAGGAACACATTAAAGAATTAAAAAACAATAGGATAAATTAGAACATGAATACGAGACGCTTGTTTAATGCAACCTAAATGTTACTACTCCCTAACGTGTTCTGCCTTAGTTGCTACAATTCCCAAAATATTATAACAATTACGGATTACAATTTATGGGATAGCTAGAATCGAATTAAGAATAAAATTGGGTGATCAAGCCTATTAAACTCCTAATTCAAACATGCATAGCATCTACTCAAGTAATAACAAAATCGAGATATAAATTAAAATCAACAAGGAATTATTTAATTAAACAGGCATAATGAATGTAAGGTTTCACGTCCTCGGGCTAGAATAAGAAAATTAGCTACACATACTAAACAGAATAACACATATAATCAAGAAATTCATGTTCTTCCAAAATACGAAAGACAATAAAAACCCAAAATAGTTGTTCAGTTCTTCTCCTCTCCAAAAGAATCTAGCGTTGACTTCTTCCCGAATAGCGGCGGCTCCAGTATATCTCCTCCAGGCGAGTGTCTTTTCTTTTTATTGTAACTTGGTCCCCAATTCAATTCATGAGGCCCAGCCGTCAGCAGCCAACTAATGAGCCCAACCCCTACTTGTGGAATTAATTCTTGGCCCATTCTTCTTTTTTTATCCATTGGGCTTCTTTTCTTTCAAAGCCCATATTGCTTCACAATTGTCCCAGGAGTCTTCATTCCTAAATTAAATCACACAAGGTTCTTGGATGCATTACCAAAATACTTCATTTCACCTAAATTGAATAAAAATAAAATATCAAGGTGATTGAAGGCCACAAAACAATGAGTCGGAAAATTACACTAAATACCAGTCTAATTCACATAGAGTATCCAATTAAAGCACAAAAATAATGCAATAATCTCGACTCATCAAATCCCCCCACACTTGAACCATTGCTTGTCCTCAAGCAATAATTACAATAAAAGGGAAAACAGTACCATATCACACAACCAACACCAACTGCTCAAATGTTCGAACAAGATTAACAAAAATACTTCCACACAACTCGAGCATTTGAATTTACTTTTTGAGCCATAATCAAAAGTAACTCTTCCCTCTTATACAATTTAGACTTTATTCTTGGAATTTGAATTTTTTTTCAACTTTCAAACGAGGTCCGCAGCTCCTCTCTACTTTTTTTTTGGTTTTAGCTCTTTTTTTTGTTATTAATTTTTCATTCAAAGCACATGAGCCCCCTCAAATAGGTAGATGTTTCAGCCCCTCGTTATTTTTTTCATTTCAATTGCTTTTCAACTCAACTCCTTTTTTCTTTTCCTCCATCCTCAATTATTTCAATATTTTTTGACTTCGTCCACCAACTCAGATTTTCCTTCTTAAGAGAACCAAAACAAATTTACCCAAAATACAAGAAATTTAGAACTACTTCAACACCAAAATAACCAAAAATCAACTCGATTCCACCACTCAAGCATGAATATCAAATCCAATCATCAATCGGGACAAACTACCAAAGATCACAACATATTTAACAAAAAGAAAAATTCACCCTATAGACTCATATGCAAATATTCAAATCATCACGTTTCAAACACTCAAGAATGCCCAATAGCAACATATACAAGATATAAGAATAAGAAAAACACCATACATGGTATAATACACTCCCCCACACTTAAATTGGTGCTAGTCCCTTAGCACTAAAGCAAGAGATAAACAAATTATAACACCGTATAAAAATGAAAACAGAGTGGAACGGGGGTACCGGATTCTAAGGTGTGGTGGGTGCTGCTATTATTCCGGCGGTGGAGTGTGTCGCGTCGGCTCTGCTACTGGTGAGGTCGCCGGTGGAGTGGTGTCGAGCTTCTGCGATTCCGGCGAGAAGAAGACGCGGAGATGAAAGGGGGCCGCGCGGTCGTGCGGTGCTGCTGCAAACGCACCGGTGTTGGCTGTGCGCAGGCGGTGTTTGCGGCGGTGATGAAAGAGTGGACGGCGAAGAGAGATTGGGGAAGGCGGGAGTGGGACAGGTGGGGTGGGGTAGGGTTTTTGTGCACAATTAAAAAAAGTGTAGTGGGCTTGATGACAATGGGCCTGCAAGAAGAAAAAAAATAATAATAATAAAATAAATAAAAAAACTAAGTGAATAAGTAAAAATTAATCACGTAAAAAAAAAGCAAACAAAGTTCCAGGAGAGGTGTTTTTTTAAGGCGTGCCCACGCCTTATCTTTCCACTCCAATGAAAGAAAAATTCCAGGAGAAGTCTTTCCTTAAGACGTGCCCACGCCTTATCTAGCCATTTCAACACAAACTCCTCTTCAAATAAGGCGTGCCCACGCCTTATCTGAAATCCTCTCCTGACACACAAACACACAAAAACAAAATTAAAAGCAAAAATAATAAAATAAAACTAAGTAAATATTGGGTTGCCTCCCAACAAGCGCCTTTGTTTATTGTCGGTGGCTCGACTTGAAAAATATATGTCATCCAACTTTGCCCAAATACGTGTACTTCAAGTGCTCAGGAGGTAGCTTCAATTCAAGATCCAAGGCCTGCAAGGAAGAAGGAAGAGTTTTTGGGTAAGTGTTTGGCAATTTATCAAAGACAACCTCATACATATCTGACATCTCCAAATTTATGGATTTCTCGTCCTCTTTTTTCATTTCTTGCAAACTTTCTTGAAAGTGTGCTGGGGTGTATAAAAGTGTTTAAGTATAAGTAGATAAATGTTGCACAGAATGTTGAGACAAATAGTGCAACACTAACTCTAACAGAATATCAGAAATTAAGATACACAGCGGAAGACTTGAAACACTAAAAACAAACGAGACACAATGGAAATACTTTTAACATAGATTTTATAAATAAAAATCTATGTCTGCCTTATGGCGTAAATCAATACTTATCTTCAAGTACAAATGTTGTGTGAAATGTTACAACAATAACCTTCACAACTGAAACTATAAACGAGGCAGGTGCCAAGTTTAGAAAATGAACTAAGTGTATAAATTATACACTATCGAAATGCCTAGTCTATCTAATGATTACACTCTCAATAGATAAGAAGACACACAGCCATACGGGTGGTATACAACGTATGATCTAAAATGTAGAACTATTGGCCACAATTCCTAACAGGGATGAACGCTCGGTCTAGGATATTGCTCGAATAGAACACACTGAATTATGAAGCCTTCAATCGGTATTTATAGAGGTGGTATGCGAATTCTAGAGGCTTCCACATTGAGGTCCTATTTTTTAGGAGCTCAACTTCCATGATCTTTCTAGATCCTTCTTGTATGCTCCAGGTCGTTCTAAATGCATCTAGGCTGTTCTAGCATGTTCTCCAATGTTCTAGAATCTTCCAGGCTCCAGATCCTTGTAGAAGCTTCTAGATCCTGCCAAAAATGCGACAACATTTAGGTCAACATTTAATGTAGCATTTCAGAAAAGACTTAGAAAAAATCTCGGAAGGTCAAATTAAGATGTTGTTGATAATGTTAATGCATTTAAGAATTAACAACATCTACAATCTCCCCCAATTTGACCTTTCGACTACAACACACCTGATGCACATATATTTCTATACATACTCAGTTTTATGTACTTAGTTGAGGTTGACATCATTGCTAAGCACTAGTCAAGACAATACCTGTTGTAATCGTTGGATCAAATCGAATGAAGATCAAGGGTAACCTTATAATGATCCGTGCCAAAGGATCAAAACAATTTTATCCAAAATAGAATAAGTATAAACAATACACTTATTCACAACATAAGTAACTTTACTAAAATCACAAGTTGAACTGAAAGAATTAACTTAAGATCTAAGTAAGACACTAACAAAACAAAATTACAAAAATCAGAACAAAAACAACAAACAAAACAAAGACTCAGCAACCTGCAGTAAACACATGATAATCTGTAAACATATTAAGCAAAGGCAGTAAACAAATATCATCAAATGTAACAATAATTTAAGCAAGTTGCAACAAATAAACAACCTAACATCTAAGAAATAAATAACAAGTGTATCAGAATTTCAGAATACTTAAACATTAGTTACAGAGATTGAACTGAATAAATGGCATAAATAGCAGCCATTATGAAATCAGATCTCCCCCTGTCTTGTAGCTTGTCCCTGTTCATCAATGGAGATCACCATACAAGGTCTCCATCTCAGCAGCATCATCATCAGCTTCATCCACAAAGTAAGTAGATGCAAAATGTGCAACTACATCAGTTACTCCAGCATCAGCAGCATCAGGTTCACCACCAGCAGCAGCAGCAGGAACTCCATCATCATTCAACTGTTCAATCACCACATTGGAGTTTGATGGTGGTGGTACTCCCCCTGTTGTAGGTGAAAGCAGATTGGTCCACCTGTCCTTCAGGAACTGGAGCTCATCAATTGTTTCCTGCAAGTATTGGAGCTGTAGTTTGATGAATTCCTGTGAAAGATACACATTACCAGAAATGTTGACACGAATGTTCTCAACATTTGGGGGTGCATTTCTCTGATGTGTTCTGGAAGGGCCTAGTTGAGCAGAAGTAGAGGGTCTGGAAGATCTCTGTGGACTTCCAGTACCAGGAGCAACTATGGGCAGATCAATTATTCTGTCCCCAATCAATAAGGCAGGAGCAATAGCAAGCAGTGGTACTCTCCCCCTCAAAACATCAATCTTCTTAGCAGTGAAGCCATGGTGCTTCAGATAGTTTGAAATCAAGACTGGATAGGGCATATTTCCTTTCCCAGTAGTTTTCCCAGTAAACTTCCTCATATGGTGAAAGATAGTGTGTCCCAGATTGAACTTCTTAAGTATAGAAATCCTATACATAAGAATAGCTTGGTCTCTTGTAATCTTAGTGGTGTTGGTAGTGGGAATCCAATTGTATATTATCAACTTATACAGCACAGAATGTAAGGAGGTTAAGTGTCTAGCTAGCATCTTCCTAGTCCACTTAGTCTTTCTACCCCCTGTGATTGCAGTAATCACAACATCCATATCTGGATCATCATCCTCATCAACATTAGGAGTGTGCAAGAACTCATTAATAAGTTCTGGAGTGAATGGCACATCCCTCCCCCTAAAATTAACAGTACCATAGGACCTAAAACTTCTTTTACCAGAACTTTTCTTCATACATGCATAGAACTCATAAGACCAGTTTGTTAGAAAAGCTTCACCAAATGTAACAGCATTCAACAGATTTCTATCCTCTAAAAACTTAATCATCCCCTTACTATCAAAATCAGGCACATTAATCCCATTCTCAATTAACAGCTTCCTCTTAGAGTAAATTTCTAACCTTTTCTCAACATAATTAGAGTGATCAGAGATACCTTCGCTTTCTTCCTCAGAAGGTAGTTCCTCATCAGGATCAGTGTCTCCATCATGTGCAGAGGAGCTTTTGGATGAGCTCTTTGCTTCAGCAGATGAGCTCTTTGCCTCAGAAGATGAGCTGTCTCCACTTCCACCATCATCAGGTTCTGGTGTGGACTCTTTTGCAGCAGCAAATGATTGAGCATTCTTCTTAAGAGACTCTTGTATGTCTCTTAGGCAAACATTGAAATCAGAATCAGAGTCTGATTCAGCAGGTTCTTCTTCAGGGATCATCTTGGCCTTCCCTTTGCCTTTGGGATTAGCAGCAGCTTTCTTCACTATTGGTTTCTCAACAACAACTTTCTTTCGCTTCTTTGCAGCAATAGTGGCAACTTCAGTTTCTTCATCAGAATCAGTGAACACTTGAATGGGTTCACCAGCATCAGTTCCAGCTTTCTTCTTCTTCCTCATGGATTCAGAGTAATCCACACGAGTGAACACTCGATATGATCTTCTTCTTTGAACAGGGCTTCTCTGTCTTTTCCCTTTCTGCACATTCTTCTTGAAAGGAATGGGTGCAGACTCATCAGAAGGTGAGAGAGAGGAGTTTGTACCACTGTCAGAAGCTTGGGCGTCCTCTATTTCTCCATCCTCAGAATCAGATACAGCAGTAGCTTCTCCTTCAGCAACAGTTTCGACATGTTCCTCCGTTGAAACAGGAATAGTAAGATTAGGGCTTTTTGTTTCGGCAGCCATTTGAGCGGTTTGATCGGCCAAATAACTCGAGATATCCACAGTGATATCTCCGAATGTCATCACAGGCAGATGACCAGTAGCTCGAAGAGTCTCAGACACCTCTTCGACAGCCCTAGTAAACTGTTCAACGGTCGAATCTTGTGGGATGTTGGTTGCTGGTGGAACGGTTTGAGGAGTAGTTTGACGAGTGGGAGCTGTTGTTGATGGGTTTGCAGAGACATTGGAGTCGGCATTTGAGGAGTTGGATTGTTGTGAGGCCATTGAAGCAAGAATTTCTAGAGAATTTTGGGCAGTTCGTTCGGAAGTTTCAGAAGCAGAGTGTGAGTGAGAGTGAAATTGTGAGTGGGATTGAGGTTGGTTTCCAGCCATTTAAGGAACGGTTGGATTTTCAAGGTAGGTTTGAGGAGTGTATAAACAATCTTTGAGAGATACACAGCCAAAAGAGCAAATCTGCAAGAGGTGTACTTAACAACGCTTGACAAACAGCAATTAGCAATATAAATCACAATTAATTGAGTTTTATAGGGAGAATATGTGTAGTTGGAGATTAACACGATTAATTCCAGAAAAAAAAGGTAGTGCTCCACATTTTTAGCCACAACCTTGATCATGGTTTAATTAGTGGGTAAAATCAATTTTATTAATTAATTAAATAATTAAGAAATTTCTAGAATAATTTACTAAGTCCAAGCATAATCTGAAAAAAATAAGCGTGGGTTAGTATTTAAATTAAATAAATAAAATAAATCTCAATAAATCTCAATAAATAATTAAATAATTACAACTTATAAAAATAAATTCGAATCAGGCAATGTTGTGCTCAAAACTGTTACAAACACCTCAACACGGTTTTTACATGAATTTGCTTCATTTGTGTTGCACCATATTTTTTCTTTTTGTGTTATAGCATCTAATTTGTATTGATCCATTGTTCCTGTAGAGTACATCGTAGTAGCGAACTCCGTGCCCCATACTTACTTAATGGATTACAAATATATTGATGTTTTTACCAAAGAATTACCTTTTGAAAAGAAGGCATCGTAGTAGTGAACTCCGTGCTCCATAGTTACTCAGTGATTTGATACATCTTTTAGTATGCTAATAACATTCTCATTTTTATGCATTTGAGAGGTGTAAGACATGTTTATTTTTGCACTCCAAGGTTCTTAGATTCGTAGATATTTTACAAAGGAATTATTTAACTAAGTAAGAAAAAAATTCAACTTATAAATTTTTTACAACCCATGATGTTGTCCCAAATGCTGACGCATTTGTGACAACATCCATCCGAATTTTTTAGATAGTACTCATGCCAAGAGATTTCCTCAAGATTGAGAATCTCTCATGGTCTAATGCCTTAGTGAAAATGTCAGCATTTTTTTTTTCAGTATGTATATACTCCAACTTCACAATGTTCTTCTCTACTAAATCTCTCATAAAGTGATGTCTTATGCTAATGTGCTTTGTGAGTGAGTGTTGTACAGGATTCTTAGAAATGTTAATGACACTAGTATTATCACAAAAGATTGTAAGTATACCATTCTCAATACCATAGTCATGGAACATCTTGCTCAGCCACAAGAGTTGTGTACATCAGCTTCCAACAGCTATATACTCAGATTCTGCAGTAGATTGTGAAACACAATTCTGCTTCTTGCTGTGCCATGATACAAGATTGTTTCCCATGTAGAAACATCCTCCACTCGTAGTCTTTCTATCATCTATATCTCCAGCCCAATCAGCATCACTGTATCCAATCAAAATGTTGTTGGTGTCCTTAGTATACCAGATTCCAAGGTCACTTGTACCTGAAACATACTTGATAATCCTTTTCACAGCATTCAGGTGAGATTCCTTTGGATTAGCTTGGTACCTAGCACAAACACACACACTGTACATAATATCTGGTCTACTAGAGGTTAAATACAGTAAACTACCTATCATGGATCTGTAAAGTGTTGGATCAACATCTGTTCCAGCACTGTCTTTGCAAAGTTTCAAAGAAGATCCCATAGGAGTTTTCATTGGTTTTGAATTCTCAAGACCAAATCTTTTAACCAAGTTCTTAGCATACTTACTCTGGGAGAAGAAAATACCATCACTGCATTGTTTGATTTGAAGACCTAGAAAATAGTTCAAGTCTCCAACCATACTCATTTCAAATGTTGCAGTCATTGCCTCAACAAATTTACTCAACATTTTATCATAAGTAGAACCAAACACAATGTCATCAACATATATTTGAGCAATAAGTAAATCTCCTTCAGTGTGCTTAATGAACAAAGTTATATCTGCCTCTCCTCTAATAAATCCATATTCCAAAAGAAAGTCAGTAAGCCTACCATACCATGCTCTAGGAGCTTGTTTAAGACCATACAAAGCTTTCTTAAGTTTATATACATGATCAGGATACTGTGGATCTTCAAATCCCTTAGGTTGTTCAACATATGCTTCTTCATTTAATATGCCATTTAGAAATGCAGCCTTTACATCCATTTGATGAAGTTTAATATCAATAAAACATGCAATAGCTAGCAGTAATCTAATAGATTCTATCCTAGCAACAGGTGCAAAAGTTTCATCAAAATCAACTCCTTCAACTTGGGTGTAACCTTGTGCTACTAACCTAGCCTTGTTCCTAACAATATTACCAGATTCATCAGTTTTATTCTTGAATATCCACTTTGTTCCAATGACATTAGTATGACTAGGTCTAGGAACAAGTGTCCACACTTCATTTCTTTCAAACTGACCAAGTTCTTCATGCATAGCATTAATCCAGTTTTCATCATTTAAGGCTTCTTTAGCACTCTTAGGTTCAATTTCAGATAAATAGCATTCAGCATTTACAACATTACACATAGAAGACATGCATATTGTTCTTACCACATCTACCTTGTTTGATCTTACTCTTCCTCTTGTTTGCACTCCAACTGTAGCATCGCCTATGATCTGGTCAGAAGGATGACTTTTGCCTATTCTTGAAGAAGGATTCATTTTGGGAATGTACTGATCATTCTGTGAATTTACAACTGACTGTTCTGTAGATGTTGACCTAGATGTGTTAACATTTGGTGCAACATTTTCAGACTTCAGTGTATTCTCAGAAGTGTCAGTAACCTGTGATACATCTTCTTCATCTTTGTCATCTGTAAGACCTTTATCATCATCAAACACAACATTAACAGATTCTTGAACAATGTTAGTTCTAAGGTTATAAACTCTATAAGCTTTACTATTTCTAGAATAGCCTAAAAAGAAACCTTTATCACTTTTAGAATCAAACTTATGAAGTTGATCCCTATCATTTAAAATATAACACACACAACCAAATACATGAAAATATTTCACATTAGGTTTTCTGTTGTTCAAAATCTCATAAGGTGTTTGACTAGTTCCAGAACGAATAAAAACCCTATTTATAATATGGCATGCAGTATTCATTGCTTCTCCCCAAAATTTCTTAGCAAGACATTTGGATGTAAGCATAACTCTTGCCATTTCTTGTAAAGTTCTATTCTTTCTTTCAACAATTCCATTTTGTTGTGGAGTTTTAGGAGATTAATATTCTTGCAAGATACCCTTTTTATCACAAAGATCATTAAACATGTTGTTTTCAAATTCCCTACCATGATCAGTTCTAATACGGCCAACTTTCAAGTTAAACACATTTTTGAACCTCTTATAAAGAATTTTAAATGCAGCAAATGCTTCAGATTTTTCTCTCAAAGACTCTACCCAGGTATATCTAGAAAAATCATCTACCACAACTAAGGAATACCTCTTTCCTCCAATGCTTTCAGTTTCCATAGGACCCATCAAATCCATGTGCAATAATTCAAAGCATCGATGTGCAATGTGACAGCATTTTGTGTGACATTCTTACCTGCATACCTTTTTGGCATGGTCCACATACAGTGGTGTTGTGAAACCTCAGTTCTGGAATTCCTTTTACTGCATCTGCTTTGATTAGCTTTTTCATTGCTCTGTAATTTGCATAACCCAATCTTTGATGCCATAGAACATTTTCATCATGTTTTGACAAGTTACACATATTTGTTCCAATAAAATAGCAATTATCAGCTGACCTAGTACCAGTCATGACACAAACTTCATCTTTATTAAGAACATAACATGAATCTTTATCAAATTTCACATGCAAATTATCATCACAAAGTTGACTAATGTTAATCAGATTGGCAAGTAAGCCATCAACATGTAATACATTTTTAAGCTTAGGAAAACCTTCAACATTCAAAGTTCCTTTACCAACAATCTTTCCTTTAGAACCTCCACCATATGTAACACTACCACTATTCAAGGTCACATAATCAGATAAGAAATCAATACGACCTGTCATATGTCTAGAACAACCACTATCAAAGTACCATAAGTCAGGTAGACATGCTTTTAAGGAGGTATGAACAACATTACAGGTAGCTTTTGGTTTCCATGCAGATTTAAAAAACTGTTTACCAGGATGTGACAGTTTCTTATGCAGCATTTTCAAGTTTTTCTGTTCTTCAAACAACTTTATACAGTAAGGACGAATGTGACCAAGTTTGAAACAGTAATGACAGATATACTTCCTTTTAACCTTGTGAGACTCTGTTTCTGCAGATGTTGCACCAGATGTGTCAACATTTGCCTTAACAAATTTCACAGGTTTTCTAAATTTATCAGAAATAGAAGCAGTAGTACCATCATAGCCTAAACCATGATTGTTAGACTTACCAGTAGCTATAACATTATTTACCTCAGAAGCAGTCTTGGAATATTTCTTGAAACATAAAGTAGAATTTATCAGTTTCTCCTTTAAGTTACAGATTTCCAGATCTCTTTTGGTAAGAATAACTTCTAGCTTGGTGATTGTGTCTATTAGATCCTCATTCCTTTTATTCAGAGAATCAAGGGTGAGTTTCTGATTCTTCCAATCATCTAAAAACTTTTGGTATTCATTGTCATCAGTCCTTTTTCCTGCATCATCAACTAAACCATTAAAACAGTTCAAATCTAGGCGACTCTGTTCTGATGTTGCTGTAGATGTTGAAGCATCAGGTACATCATCAGAATCTGTTTCATCCAGATCATCATCTAAGGAATCATTATAATAAATTCTGGTAAAATTAGAATATTCATTCTGATTTAATTCATCAAGATCATCATCAGAATCATCACTCAAGGTAGCACTAAAATTCAGTTTTTGCTTAAGTATAGTATTGGCACATTCATTTGCATAATGGCCATAACCAGAACAAGCATTGCATTGAACTGATTTTAAAAATTCAGGATCATACCTTGGTTTACCTTCACTCTTTGATGGTCTTGGTGTGAATTGACCTTTCCTCCTTTCTGGTTGAGGTGTTGATGTGTTGATTTGAATCTTAGGCTGAATGTTGCTAGATTTGTTCACAGATTTCTTAAGAAACTTATTAAAGTGCTTAGTAAGTAAGACAATGTTGTTAGGATCCTTGAGACATTTATCAAGCAATTCTTCATCAGAATCAACTTCAGTAATGATAGGTTGAATCTCATAAATGTTTGATGTTTCCCCTTTAAAAACCACAACTTTCTTATCGGCATCATTTTCATCAACTTGATTAGTGTTTATTTCATATGTTCTAAGAATACTCACTAACTCATTTTGACTTAATGTATCTGTATTTTTTTCCTCTTCAATAGCACAAATTTTAGCATCAAATCTTTTAGGAACATATCTTAATATCTTATGAACTACTCTAACATTAGAAATTGGGTCACCAAGAGAATGTGATTCATTGATTATCTCACTTAACCTTTCATTGTAGGATGAAATGGTTTCATCTTCCTTCATTCGGAGATTCTCAAACTTTGTCCCCAACAGTCGAAGCTTAGTCCTTCGAACACTGTCTGAACCCTCACAATGCTCTTGCAACCTGTCCCATGCATCTTTAGAAGTAGAATAGTTAGATATAATTTTAAACATTGAAACATCAACAGAAGTAAAAATAGCATTTAAAGCTTTAGAGTTGTAGCCTGTTGTTCTTATTTCATCAGTCGTCCAATCAACTTCTCTTTTGAGTTGAACTTCACCATCTGCATCTGCTGGTCTTTTCAGAGCTTCTCAGCCTGTAAGTACAGTCCTCCAAGCACGTTCATCAATTGACTTGATGTACATACGCATCTTAGGCTTCCAATAAGCATAATTCGAACCATCTAAAACGTGTGGCCTAAGGGCAGTGGATATGTGATGTGTTTCCATTGCTAACCTAAACTAAAAACACACTTGACCAAAGATCTAACCTAGTGTCGTCAGGTATCAGTTCTGATACCAACTGAAAGTGTGCTGGGGTGTATAAAAGTGTTTAAGTATAAGTAGATAAATGTTGCACAGAATGTTGAGACAAATAGTGCAACACTGACTCTAATAGAATATCAGAAATTAAGATACACAGCGGAAGACTTGAAACACTAAAAACAAACGAGACACAATGGAAATACTTTTAACATAGATTTTATAAATAAAAATCTATGTCTGCCTTATGGCGTAAATCAATACTTATCTTCAAGTACAAATGTTGTGTGAAATATTACAACAATAACCTTCACAACTGAAACTATAAACGAGGCAGGTGCCAAGTTTAGAAAACGAACTAAGTGTATAAATTATACACTGTCGAAATGCCTAGTCTATCTAATGATTACACTCTCAATAGATAAGAAGACACACAGCCATACGGGTGGTATACAACGTATGATCTAAAATGTAGAACTATTGGCCACAATTCCTAATAGGGATGAACGCTCGGTCTAGGATATTGCTCGAATAGAACACATTGAATTATGAAGCCTTCAATCGCTATTTATAGAGGTGGTATGCGAATTCTAGAGGCTTCCACATTGAGGTCCTATTTTTTAGGAGGTCAACTTCCATGATCTTTCTAGATCCTTCTTGTATGCTTCAGGTTGTTCTAAATGCATCTAGGCTGTTCTAGCATGTTCTCCAATGTTCTGGAATCTTCCAGGTTCCAGATCCTTGTAGAAGCTTCTAGATCCTGCCAGAAATGCGACAACATTTAGGTCAACATTTAATGTAGCATTTCAGAAAAGACTTAGAAAAAATCTCGGAAGGTCAAATTAAGATGTTGTTGATAATGTTAAGGCATTTAAGAATTAACAACATCTACATTTCTAATTCATCCTTGCAATCAAGCTCAAAAACTTCCTGCACATTTGGGTCTATGACACTCACATAAAAAAGAGAGTCAGAAGCATTAGGAAATTTCATAGCATCGAATATATTAAAATAAATGATTTGTCCGTCAAATTCCATTGTAAGGGTACCCCCATGAACATCTATTTTTGTTTGGGAAGTGTCCATAAATGGTCTTCCTAACAAAATAGGTATGGAATGTCCCGGATTATCATTCATATTACACATAAAAATCTACAGGAAAAATTAACTTATCTACCTGTACGAGAACATCCTCAACTACACCAACTGGATGTGTGACATTTCTATCAGCCAGTTGGATAGTCACTCTCGTTTCCTTCAATGGTCCAATGCCTAACTTCTCATACATAGACCGATGCATGGCATTAATAGAGGCTCCAAGATCAAGCATAACTTGCTCAATCTTGTGATTCCCTATCGTGCAAGGAATAACGAACATACCTGGATCCTTCCTTTTTGGAGGCAACTACTTTTGGAAGACGACTGAGACGTGCTCTCCCATGAAGATCTTTTCGTTCCCAACCAACTTACGCTTATTAGTGCACAATTCTTTCAAGAACTTGGCATACCTTGGAATTTGCTTAACGACATCTATCAACGGAATGTTGATCTCAACCTTTCGGAACACGTCAAGTATTTGCTGGTCCTTGACACATTTTTCTGCCTTTTTAAATCTGGACAGGAAAGGTAAAGGGTTAGTAATAATAAGAATTGAATTATGAGCATTTACCTCATTTTCCATTTCTGGGACACTGACACTGAGGGGGTCAGTGTTACTGAAATCTGCATCCTAATTTTTCCGGACAGCTTTCTCGGGTCCAACCAGCTTGTCCCGAGCATCAATCTGATCATTTGGACCTGAGAATGCCCCTCATCACCTGCTCCAACCTGCCCTCCATCCTCCTCACTTCGTTCGGGTGCCGAAATTTCATCTAACTTCTTACCACTTCGTAAAGTGATGGCACTTACATTTCGAGGGTTGATTTTGGGCTAAGATGGTAGCTTACCACTGTTTTGGGCTTGCATTTGGTTGAGGGCTGTAGCTATTTGACTCATTTGGGCCTCCAAATTCTTTTGTCTGGCCTGCAAGTCCCTCACGGCTACTTGACTCTCTTGGTGAGCTTTCATCGTCATGGCAGCCAATGACTTCAACATATCCTCAAAAGACATATCTGAACTTCCACCACCACTATTCTGTTCCATAGGTTCAACATTACGATCATTCCCTCTAAACAACTGGAAGTTAAGATCATGGTGCTGAGGCCTTTGATTTTCCCCATGCTAATAGTTTTGTTGGTTCCCATATCATAGATTAGGATGGTCCCTCAATCCCGGATTGTAAGTGTTGGAGCGTGGATCATATCTCCGACCTTGAGAATTTCCAAAACCAATTGCATTAGCATGCTGCTCTATTTTCTTATTCAAAATGTGACAATCATCAGTGGCGTGATTTGTGGTGGAACAAATTCGGCATGGTCGGATTTCTGGAGTCTTTCCCTTCATCATCATTTGCATCAAACTAGCAATTTTCTCCAATGCATCATCCTTTGACTCATGATCCGGCCTAAGCATGGAATCTCGTGCACCAAACTGTTGAGTATTTGCTGCCATATTAGATATCAGCTCACGTGCAGTTGTTGGTGTTTTATCCATCAAAGCTCCTCCACTAGCTGCATCAATCATGTTACGATCTGTGAGGGCAAGTCCCTCATAAAAATATTGTATGAGCAGCTGATCACCAATCTGGTGTTGTGGGCATGAAGCTATAAGGCGCTTAAAACTCTCCCAATACTTATATAATGTCTCCCCTGACCCTTGCCTAGCACCTGCAATCTCCTTTCGTAAAGTTGTCACTCGGGTGGCTGGAAAATAGTGCTGGAGAAAGACTCTCTCCATGTCATTCCATGTGTTCACTGTATTAGGTGGCAAGAAATACAACCAGTCTTTTGCAGTGTTCTTTAGTGCAAACGGGAATGCACTCACCTTGACATGATCAACTGTGACTCCGGTTGGGTTCATGCTTGAGCACACTACATGGAACTCCTTGAGGAAAGTGTGTGGGTTTTCTCCTGCAAGACCATGGAAAGAAGGCAACAAATGAATTAGTCCCGATTTTAATTCAAAATTTACATTAGCAGCAAGAGTAGGAATTGTAATGCAAAGGGGTTGACGAGTGATGGTTGGGTTTGCCAACTCATTCATCGTTCTCTCTTGAGCTTCTCCAGCCATATTCTCAAAATTTTGCTCGAAAATTGGCTCTTCACGAGTATCACTTTCTTCACCACTACTCGTCTCTCTTGTCGGTGCAAAATTAATTTATCGACGTGTACGAGTCTCCTTCCTAAGCCTCCTTGTTGTTCTCTCTACTTCTGGATTGAATTCAAGTCGTTCACTCCGATTTGATCGAGTGATCATTCACTGAAAACAAAACAAAGAAAAACAGAACTAACACTGAGGGTTCAGTGTTAGTTCAAATCAGCAACTCACAGCAACATCAGAAAGCCACAGAATAGAAATTATTTTTCTGTTCGGAAATTATAATTTTTCTGTTCAGAATTTTTTGAAATTTTGACAAAAATTAAAAACACAAAGTATTCAATCGAATTAACAACCGATTCCCGGCAGCGGCGCTAAAATTTGGTGTGCTGTAATTTAATCGAATTAATTTGTGTACGAAATCAATAAAAATGGGGGATTATGGATTGGTTCACTAATAACTACTGAGAAGCAAGAAAATAATAATAAAGTGCAAATAAAATAATGAGTATTCAAATAGTAAAAACGATCTAGCCCTCGGATAGTGTCCCCTCAATTATTATACCAATTTAATCAACAAACTCGGTTATCTCAAATTATTCTCGAATCTTATCCCTAAACCAGTGGTACGACCAAACTAGTTCGAATTGTTTCTTACGTTTAATTAATCAGCAGGTACGACCCCCAATTAATCTATCCCTACGCATAACCCTAAAACATATATCTAAGGTTCAACTCGAGGAACACATTAAAGAATTAAAACAATAGGATAAATTATAACATGAATACGAGACGCTCGTTTCATGCAACCTAAATGTTACTACTCCCTAAGGTGTTCAGCCTTAGTTGCTACAATTCCCAAAATATTATAACAATTACGAATTACAATTTATGGGATAGCTAGAATCGAATTAGGAATAAAATTGGGTGATCAAGCCTATTAAACTCCTAATTCAAACATGCATAGCATCTACTCAAGTAATAACAAAACTGAGATATAAATTAAAATCAACAAAGAATTATTTAATTAAACAGACATAATCAATATAAGGTTTCACGTCCTCGGGCTAGAATAAGAAAATTAGCTACACATACTAAACGGAATAACACATATAATCAAGAAATTCATGTTCTTCCAAAACACGAAAGACAATAAAAACCCAAAATAGTTGTTCAGTTCTTCTCCTCTCCAAAAGAATCTAGCGTTGACTTCTTCCCGAATAGTGGCGGCTCCAGTATATCTCCTCCAGGCAAGTGTCTTTTCTTTTTATTGTAACTTGGTCCCCAATTCAATTCATGAGGCCCAGCAGGCAGCAGCCAACTAATGAGCCCAGCCCCTACATGTGGAATTAATTCTTGGCCCATTCTTCTTTTTTTATCCATTGGGCTTCTTTTCTTTCAAAGCCCATATTGCTTCACAATTGTCCCAGGAGTCTTCATTCCTAAATTAAATCACACAAGGCTCTTAGATGCATTACCAAAATACTTCATTTCACCTAATTAAATTGAATAAAAATAAAATATCAAGGTGATTGAAGGCCACAAAACAATGAGTCGAAAAATTACACTAAATACCAGTCTAATTCACATAGAGTATCCAATTAAAGCAAAAAAATAATGCAATAATCTTGACTCATCAATCAACCCCATCCTTGACATCTCAAACTTACTTTGCATGAGTTTTGAGAACATTTCACACATCTTCTCATTGGGGGGATCCAAATATGATATCATAAACATATATTTGGACAAGCAGGATGTCATCTCCTTCACAGATTCTGAACTAGGTTCTGTCTGCTGTCCCTTTGACAAAACCGTGATCTAATATAAACTGTGACATGGTATCATACCAAGCTCTTGGAGCTTGCTTAAGTCCATAAAGAGCTTTCTTCAAACTGTAGACTTGGTTTCCTACTTCAAAACCAGGGGGTTGCTCAACATAGACTTCTTCCTTCAGCACTCCATTCAAGAAAGCACTCTTGACATCCATTTGATAGACTTTGAACCTCTTGTGGGCAGCATAGGCTAGGAACAACCTTATTGCTTCAAGCCCTGCTACTGGTGCAAAAGTCTCATCATAGTCAATGCCTTCTGATTGACAATAACCCTTGGCCACCAATCTGGCCTTGTTTCTGACTATCACATCATTCTCATTCTTTTTGTTCTTGAACACCCACTTGGTTCCAATAACATCTTGATGTGAGGGTCTGTCAACTAGTTCCCATACATCATTTCTGGTGAACTGGTTCAACTCTTCTTGCATGGCTGTAATCCAGTTTGCATCTTGAAGTGCTTCATCAATGTCTTGGGGTTCCTGTTCTGATAGGAAACAACAAAACAAAGCACTTTCACCATGAAACCTTCTAGTTTTGACTCCTACACTTGGATCACCAAGTATCAGTTTTGACCTCTACTAAGGTTGAGTCACTAGGATTATAAAATTAAGGGAAATTCAATGCAGGATCTAATTCAGGATCATATTCAGGGGTGTTGTCCTCAATGTCAGGGACATTGGCATTTTCAACATTGTTGTTTCCCCCTTGAATACTGGATCCATTAACTACCTCAGTAGAGCCTGCTTCTTCATTGGTAGTTGTTACCTGATTATGAACTGAGATTGGATCATTCAGTTCATCATTTCCTTCAGGGATGTTGTCCAGTGTGATGTTTTCAGGAGGATTGGCCTGGACAACTTCTATGTATCTTGTATCTTTGTCTCTTAGGCTCATTCTGGTCGTTCTTTGTGTGATGTCATCAATTTCCAGGGATTTATTCCTGTTCTCAAAGATAGCTTCATAACACAACATGAGGTGTTTCTTCCACAATAAGGGTTTTACAATTGTAGACTCTGAAAGCTCTACTGATTTGAGAGTATCTAAGAAATATCCCCTCATCAGCTTTGCTATCAAAAGCTTTCAATTGTTCTTTCCCATTGTTGTGAATGAAACACTTACAACCAAATATATGGAAATATGATACTTTAGGCAATTTTCCTTTCCAGAGTTCATAAGGGGTTTTACCTTGACCCTTAGTAATCAAATATCTATTCTGAGTATAGCCTGCAGTGTTTATAGCTTCAGCCCAAAACCTCTTAGGTAGGTTTGAATCAGAAATTAAAGATCTAGAAGCTTCCTTAAGAGTTCTATTTCTTCTTTCTGCTACCCCATTCTGCTGAGGGGTTCTAGCTGCTGAAGTTTCATGGGCTATTCCATTTTCAGTGCAATACTCATTGATGTATGAATTAATGAACTCAGTGCCTTTGTCAAATCTTATCTTGATAATGTTCAGGCTTTTCTCATTTGGCAGTCTCTTTAATAGTTCAAGGAGCTTGACTTGTATTTCCTTCTTATTAAGGAGAAATACTACCCATGTGAACCTAGAGAAGTCATCTACTACAACCAATGTGTATTTTCTTCCATTTATTCTTGCAGGGGTAATTGGTCCAAATAAGTCCATTTGTAACCGTTCAAGTACCCTTTCAGTAGAATGACTGGTTTGCCTTTAAATGAAGTTTTAATCTGTTTTCCTTCTTGACATGGTTTGCAGACATGTTCTTTAATGAAAACTTCATTAGGCAGTCCTTTAACTAATGCATTTCTAGCAAGTTTGTTCATGGATTTAAAGTTTAGGTGGTTTAGCCTTTTATGCCATAGCCAACTTTGTTCATTTGAGCTCTTGGCAATAAAGTATGCAGCATCAGTAGACTTGTCCTAGTCAGCAAAATACACATTACGTTTCCTAGTTCCAGTCAGTAAGGTTTGTTGAGTGTTATCTTTAATTAAGCATTTATTACTTGTGAACTCAACATTATATCCTTTATCACATAACTGACTTATGCTTAGGAGATTATATTTGAGACCAGCCACATAAGATACATTGGATACCCTTATATTACCAATTATCAAGGTACCATAACCTTTTGTAGTTGCTTGTGAGCTGTCTCCAAATGTAACATTAGGGCCTTCTTGTTCAGTAAATTCAATGAGGAGGTTTTTGTTTCCAGTCATGTGCCTTGAACATCCACTGTCCAAGTACCAAGCTGTCTTTTTGCTCATGCTCCTCAGCTTCTTGTGGCCCTTAGGTACCTGTAGTTATCAAGCTTTAGGTACCCTTTGAATTTTGGGTCCTGAGAGGTTAGTTGTACCTTTAGGAACCCAAAATTGCCTAATTACCCTGATTGATTCAAGGTGGCTAAGTTGTTTTCCTCTAGCATCAACATACACAGTTTTTCCCTTAAATGCCTTTGGGAAAGAGTGTGTGAAAGTGTTGACTCTGTAAGTTTCAGGAGAGTTGTCATTTCTCCTGAACTTATGAGTTCTTTGTGCTACTTGAGGGAATATTTGAGGATGGACATATAGATGACCATTACCCCTTGGTATGAAGGGTTTTGGTTGTCTCATTTTATTGTACCCTTAAGGAGAGTTGACTATATGTCTGTTCAGCTGAGGTTTCCTCAGGAGAGTTGGCCTAGGCTGGACATACCTTGGATAACTCCTCTGAATATTGTTCAGATGAGTTGCCCTTCCATTGGGTCTACTCTGTTGAACAACATTCCTCCTGTATTCAGGGACTTTGGCCATTTCCTTAGGTATGGGCGTAGTTCCCTGAACTACTTGAGTGGGTACCTCATGCAATTTTCCCTTTCCTTTGTTCAGTGGCTGAATTATTTCATTTTCAGCTTGTTGTGCCACTAATCTCACAAAGACTCTCTTAGTGTTACTTGTTGAAGCAACACTAAGACAAGGTGAAGATTCGAATGGATCATATCCCAATCCACTCTTTTAAGCCATATGAAGCTTTGAATTTCCTCTATTGCTCTAGAGGATTTATTCATTGAAGACATCTTAATTTTCAGGCTCTCTTCACTTGATTTAAGAATATCATATTCATGTGAGAGGTTATCAAATTTAGCTTGAAGAATTTTTAGCTCAAAGTCCTTTCTCTTCTGAATGAGCAGTTGTTCACCAATCTACTTTTATTGGTCAACTATCCTGAGAGTAGCTTCATCAAGTTCTCTCAAGAGTTGTTGATACAACTCAGTAGACTTGACATCAACCACATATTTAGAGGGTTTTGCAAGTTCAATGGATATCCTTTCATTTTCTCTCACACAATTATCATGAAATTCTTGCAATCTAGTGAAATCTTCCATCAACTTTCCAAATGAAAGTTTCAGGTTGATCTCACTAGTGTTTTGTGATAGGAATGATGGTGAGCTAGAAGTGGAGGATACCTCATCATCTTCTATGGCCATGTTGCACACATCATCATCATCACTGTTTGAGAATAGTCCATCATCAGAAGAGTTGAAGCTTTCAGCACTTTCAGACTCATCACCAACCATCATGGCTTTTCTGTTGGTGAACTTCTTGTCTCTTTTAGCTTGCCTCTCCTTTCTTTCTTTAGAGCTAAGGCCAGGGCAATCATACTGAAAGTGTCCTTTCTTTTGGCAATTGTAGCACAGGTTCTCATCATCATCTTTCTTTGGATCATCTCCTCTTCTAGATGATGAGGGTTCAACTCTGTTGGACTTTCTCATGTCAGAGTACTTGTCCTCTGACTTTCTATCTTCAGGCATTTTGTCCTCAGCCTTGGCTTCAGGAGAGTTGTACCTTCTCCTGACCTTGTTGTATTGGTAGAATTTCTTGTATCTACCAAACCTTGAATTGAGCTTGTCAAACCTCCTTGCCATGAGGGCCATCTCTTCCTTCATCTCAGCCTTGGAGACTGACTTTGATGATCTTGGAGTGGGTTGCACTTCTGGTTCAGCAGCTTTGGCTTTGAATGCCACTCCTTTAGTAAGTAAGGAAGATTCCCCAGCAGGCTTTTTTCTGTTGAGGTCAAACTCATAGGCTTTGAGTTCTGAGAAGATTTATTGCATGGGCATGGTGGAGAGATCTTTGTTATTCTGCATCATTACAAAATATACATCCCACTTTTGAGTGAGGCTTCTCAGGATTTTTAGTGCAACTTCTCTCTTGAAGTACACCTTGCCCAGTGAGTTGATTTCATTCATGATGTCAGTGAATCTACCAGCAAATTTATCAATGGACTCATCAGGCTCCATTGTGAATTGTTCAAACTTCTGCACAGCAACTTGGAGCTTATTCTCCTTGATCTTTTTCAGTACCCTCACACATTTCAGCAAGGGTATCCCAAATTTCTTTGGCTGTTGTGCAGTGGTAGACTCTCCCCATTATTGCATCTGGAATTGTTTGGTAGAGAGTTTTCATAGCTAGATAGTTGAGATTATCTCTCCTTTTCTCTTCTGTGGTGAGATCATCTTCATCCTTGGGGATCTCCTCCCTTACATCATCTCTTTGAGCTTGAGTGATTTTGGGATTAACTTGGGTAAATATGAATGGACCCCTTGTGATGACTCTCAGCATCTCATTATGAAGGCAGGCAAGATGAGCTCTCATCCTGATTTTCCAAAAATCATAGTTCTCAATTGAGAACATTGGCAATTTATGATGTGAAATGTGATTGACTGGATCTGGAGCCATATTGTTAATGTTTTGAACAACATCATGAGGAACAACATCATGGTTGTTGTTATCAGCCATATCTCATACAAGAGAGGGTTAGACAACAAGTTAAGATTTCAGAAAGATCAGTTAAGTGACCACACTAGAATGTGTCTTTTTGAAAATCAAGATGGATTTTTCAGAAACAGTGGTCTTTGAACCCCTGCTCTGATACCACTTGTTGGTCCTGAAAGGAGTATATAACAAGTGTATGGGGGGGGGGGAATACACTTGTATGCAAATATTTTTCAAACTTTAACCAAACTGGCTTCAGCAAGGTTATCCTGGACAACTCTTCTGATATGAATAACTCTTAAAAGATAATCAAACTACTAAGTACTATTGAGTACTTGGTTGAATACCTATCTAAGTGAGTTATATGTGCAGAATAGTGGTTGGACCTGATTGAACATGATAATTCCTTATCTCTTGGAATTACTTGTTTTATAGTGCCAAGGTGCACTTGATCAACCACACCAATCCTTGGTGCCTTGATCCTTAGGATATCAGAGTCCTAGTACTCTCTCTCAACTCAGAATTGAAATGTTCTTCTCTCAACAGTCAATTCCTACCACTTCTACTACAATAACCTTCTATCTCTCTTTTGGAAAGGTATAACGGTTGATGTTGGTTCCAACTAGGTTGAGATATCCTTTACAATGAGCTCAGTGTAAAAGGTTAGGATATCTCTCTAAGATTTGTATGGATATACAATGAAGTTTAGCTTAGAAGAAGTGTTCTGGAAACTTAGATGTTCTATGAAAGCTTGAAGGCTTTGTATCTCAGAATTATTGGTTCTGCTGAATACTAGTTAGTGCCTTCAATGGTTTCAACACTTCATGTATTTATAGAACAATTTGAGGATTTGTCCGTTGGAGAGACAACCTCAAAATGTCTATATTTGTCTTCCTTGAACTCTGTAGCTGGAAGACAGTTTCTTGATAGTGACATGTCCTTCATTTGGGAAGTAAACGGCTGTGAGCACTTTGTCTTGACTTTGAAGCACTCTTCCCAATGTCTGACTTTAAGATTCACTTGATCAAACATGGACATCACTTCTGATCATTGGTCCTATGATAAGGACAACTTCCCTTATCATCTACACAATTCTGCATATCAACATCAGCAGACTTTACTTATCAGCAATGTTGGCTAGGGTCTTTCAGATGACTTGGCTCATTCTCTTTCAGTTCATTTCTCTTGATGGTTCTTGAGCATTCATGACTTCATATCAGTAGCTTTGACCTTATCAGCTCAGTTGGCCTTTCATTGAGCTGTTCTGGTTCAAATATGCTGAGACATCTCTGCTGATTAACTCTTCTGAGCTTGTCATATACATCAGTAGACTTGATCTTGATGATGTATTCTATTCAAATGATCTTCAGAGCGGTTGTCTTTCTACTGAGCTGACTTGATCAGCACAGTTGTCCATTTAGGTACTTCAGCAGACTTAAGGTCAAATTGATTCTGAGCCTTGAGGGGACTTGATTCTTGTAATATTCTAGGCATATGTTCCCCCTCAACTTGTGCATCTAATGTACTAAGAGCTGCCTAATATTCTGCAAGATGAGCTCTCATTCTGATTTTCCAGAAATCATAGTTCTCAATAGAGAACATGGGCAGCTTGTGATGAGATATGTGATTGACTGGATCTGGGGCCATGTTGTTAATGGTCTGCACAGCATCATGTGGAACAGTATTAAGGTTCTGGTTCTGTTGTTGGTTCTGGTTGTGGTGGTTGCCCTTTGCCATATCTCAGAAATAGGGGTTAGATAATACAATGTAAAGAGTTTTTAGAAAGATCAGTTCAGTGACCACACTAAAATATGTTTTTGAAAATCAAGATGGATTTTCAGAAGCAGTGGTCTTTGAACCCCTGCTCTAATACCACTTGTTGGTCCTGAAAGGAGTATATAACAAGTGTATGGGGGGGGGGGGGAATACACTTGTATGCAAATCTTTTCAAACTTGAGTAAAACTGGCTTCAGCAAGGTTGTCCTGGACAACTCTTATGATATGATTAACTCTTAAACAATAATCAAACTACTAAGTACTATTGAGTACTTAGTTAAATAACTATCTAAATGAGTTGTATGTGCGGAATAGTTGTTGGCCCTTTAGTTTAAACTCCTTTTTAGTTCTGAAATTCTCTTATCACTTAGTCTGTTTTTAGGGGACTTGTCCCAATACAGTTTTGCACAATCTTGAGTATATATCTTTGAAAGGTCAATTTGTGTGCTTGTGTATGAATGTTTGTTTGAATGAAAGTACTTTGAAAGTAAATCAACACAAGAGTTATAGTGGTTCAGAGACTCAAGCTCCTACATCCACTTTCCTTGATTTAACAGGATAATTCATTATCTCTTGGAATTACTTATTTTATAGTGCCAAGGTGCACTTGATCAACCACACCACTCCTTGGTGCCTTGATCCCTAGGATTCAGAGTCCTAGTACTCTCTTTCTTCAACTCCGAACTTACTGTTCTTCTCTCAACAGTAGGTTCCTTACACTTCTACTACAACAACCTTCTATCTCTCTTTTAGAAAGGTATAAGGGTTGATGTTTGGTTCCAACTAGTTTGAGATATCCTTTACAATGAGTACAGTGTAAAATGATATGATATCTCTCTAAGATTTGTATGGATATACAATGAGGTAACGCTTAGGTTGAAGTGTTTCTGGAAACTAAGAATGTTTTATGAAAACTTGAAGGCTTATGAGCTTATAGTTTCCTCCTGATTGCAGGATAGTTGGATGCCTTCAATGATTTCCACACTTCATGTATTTATAGAACAATTTGAGGATATGTCCGTTCGAGAGACAGCCTCAAAATGCCTATATTTGTCTTCCTTGAACTCTGCAACTGGAAGACAGTTTCTTGAAAGTGACATGTCCTTAATTTGGGAAGTAAATGGCTGTAAGCACTTTGTCTTTCTGATTCGGGTGGAATTTACACGTTTTAGAGGCACATGTGAAGTGTATTTTGAGGTGGATTTCATTGATTTATGCATTGAATATGATTGTTTAAGCCGAAATGAGAGAAGTGTTATGTTTTGTCAATTTTATAGGAAATACGATGAAATTTGGAGCAAAACACATACCACAAGTGATTGAATCTGAAAGAGGAGTGGAATAGCAAAAAGAATCGAGTCAATCGGAGGTCGGAAGCTCAAGATACGGAGGAACCACTATACCCGCCCGGGCGGGCGGCCCAAAATTTTCGGCCAACATACCCGCCCGGGCGTGCCACATTACCCGCCCGGCCGGGCGATAAAATGTCGAATTTTTGGCCAATACGAAGGTTTGGCCCGGCCGGGCCACTTACCATACCCGCCCGGGCGTGCCACATTCCCACCCGGCCGGGCCAACCCATTTTCGGTGCTAAACTCATATTTTCTCCATTTTCGAGGGACCAATTTGCAATTCTTACACCCAAAACCTACCCCAACACTATAAATACCTCACTTCTTAAATTCACAAGGATCTGACCTCTCCTTCAAGCATTCTCACACACAATCACACACACTTGGAGGTTTTCATCATCTACTTCTTCAATTCTCCATCAAATCAAACAAGGAAGGATGCAATAGCTTGGAAATTCAATTCTCTACCACATTCTAGACTAAGCTTTCTCTTTCTATTTTTTTTACTTAGTTATTTCATTTGATTTTTGTAATTTCATTATGTTAGCTCTTGGCTAAACATTTGTGGTTCTAAGACATTGTAAATACTTGGATTGAAGTTTATGATTAATTTCTTGCTTTAATTGGTGTTTTACTCTTATTTGTATGCTTAATTATCCATTATAAAGCATGTTGTTATTGGCCATGATGATTTGCTTAATTCATTGTTAATTGGGGTAATATCGAGAGATTTATTCCATTAATCGTATGCAAGCATGCAACCCGGTATTATTATGATCTCGAGAGAGGATTAATTATCGGAGAGGGAATTGAATGATCTTAGGAGCTATTTTAGGCGGTGTAACGTTTGTAATGTAGAGATACAAGCTTATGTTGCATGCGCTTTTGGATTAGTTGTATCGAGAGATCGATTAATTCTTCTTGTGTGATCACCCTATATGAGATAACCTTAATGACCATTTAAACGAGTTAACATTCATAAACGGATATCTAGGTATTACAATTGCCTTGGAACCCACCCTCTCTCTTTGAGTTTTCATTCGTTTTACTTTCGTTTTCTTGGTTTGCATGTTATTCGATCGATTTATTTATAATTACTCTTTTAATTATTTACTAGTGACAATTTGGTAGATAATTTAGGGTAATTCATCACTTTCAATCTTTCGATCGCGTCTAAATAGAACTACGTTAACAAACTACATTTTTACGCTATACCTCCCTGTGGGATTGACCTCGTGCTTATCACGCTACGATAGACGCCGTACACTTGCGGTTGTTTATTTTAGTGTTGTATAACACGTGAATCACTTTACTTTGAAACACTCTACCCAATGTCTGACTTGAAGATTCACTTGATCAAACATGGACATCACTTCTGATCATTGGTCCTATGATAAGGACAACATTCCTTATCATCTGGACAGTTCTGCTTATCAACATCAGCAGACTTTGCTTATCAGTAGTGTTGGCTAGGCTTTTCAGATGACTTGGCTCTTTCTCTTTCAATTCATGTTTCTTGATGGTTCTTGAGCATTCATGACTTCACATCAATAGTTTTGACCTTATCAGCACAGTTGGCCTTTCATTCAACTGTTCTGGTTCAAGTGTGCTGAGACATCTCTGCTGGTTCTTCTGAGCTTGACATATACATCAGTAGACTTGATCTTGATGATGTATTCCATTCAAATGATCTTCAGAGAGGTTGTCTTTCTACTAGGCTGGCTTGATCAGCACAGTTGTCCATTTAGGTACTTCAGCGAACTTAGGTTCAAATTGATTCTGAGCCTTGAGGGGACTTGTTTCTAGTAATCTTCTAGGCATGTGTTCCACCTCAATATGTGCATCTAAATACACTAAGAGTTGCCTAACATTCTAGCTTCTCAACTAGCCTATACTACATGTTCCAACATTCCTGAAACATGTTCATATCATTTTGACTTATGTATTTGGCATGTCTTAGGGGGTTTTGGTATCTTAATCAAAATTCTCATTTTATTCCCAACATGATATATGAACTGTTAGGAACTAAGTTGATGTTTGTATTGTATAGACAACTCATAGTGTAGGACTTAGATATACTTTTCTGTATGTAGTTCAGTTGATGTATAGATAGGTTTTATATTTGTAAAATTGTATTTTATTGTAATTAGCATTGTAAAGTTCAGAACAGTAGATTAGAACTAGATCAGAAGATTAAAGAAGACTTAGAAGACTACTCTGAAGTAAGAAGACTATCAAGAGTAAATATGAAGCTTAGAAATACAAGTGAAGTATTCTGAAGAAACGCAGAACAAAAGATGAGAACTGTGCTGACTGGCTCAGAACAGTAAAAGTCAGAACAGTAGTTTACTGTGCTGAGTTGGTGTGATTGAAGAATATGTTTGGAAAACTTATTTAAGGCGTAACTAAAGATATTAGAAGATATGATGACTTGGAATAAGTTGAAGAAAGTTACAAAGTCGGTTACAAAAGGATAAGTTACAAAAAACAGTTTTAGAGTTAGTTGAGAGTTAGTTTCACAAACTGCTAACTGTCATACTAATGTCTATATATACGGTGTGATCTTCTACTACAAAGACTACTGATCTAAGATCAATTAAGAGTCTACGAAGCATTCAACAACTCACAGAGTTGAAGGAGATCAAAACTTAGAAGAGCCCAGAATTGAAGAGAAGAACAAAAGTTTTACTTTACTATTTTAGTTTGTGATTTGTTGTAAACAAGTGTGCTAGTTACTTATGAAATTACTAGTGGATCGAAGATATACCTGGTGGTATAATCGAGAAGATCAAAGTCTTAATCTTGGGACTTTAAGCCACAAGAAACTCAAGAAGGAAGAGTTAATAAAACTTCACAACTGGAGTTGTGAGAGTGGATGTAGTCATTTGTCGAACCACTATAAATCTTTGTGTGTTGATTTACTTTCTGTTTTAATATTTGTTTAATATTCTTGAAAGTAAGAACAATAAAGTTTACACAGTAAAATATCTAAATCTAAGTTGAGTATAAAACTGAAACTAGAAGTACT
This sequence comes from Galeopsis tetrahit, assembly GCA_963675135.1. NCBI lineage: Eukaryota > Viridiplantae > Streptophyta > Magnoliopsida > Lamiales > Lamiaceae > Galeopsis > Galeopsis tetrahit. The sequence goes on from OY776120.1 coordinate 43,421,269, forward strand.
GAGCTGACCCAGTAAGAGCAATACTATTCAGAACACTATTCCGCATATAACTCTGATATTTTGAAAGATTTTTGAAAGTCTATTCACCCCTCCCCTCTAGACTTTTACTAGCTTAATCAATCTTAACTCAACTTTGGGACCAACACCAAAGCTCAAACGAACCTTGCTGAGCAGTAGTGTGCAAAGCGGCGACCAGAGCTGGACGACCATGCTCCAGAATGTAAATACTGCGACTATGCCTGCCGCGAGCCGGAGGTTCCTTGGTTACTCGGTTCTGAACCATAAATGAACGATCAGAGAAAACAACGTCGATAGGATAATCGGAAGTCAGTTTGCTTACGGATAATAAATTTTTAGTGGGATGGGGAACAACCAGAACATCCAATAAGCGAAATTTATCATGAGCACGATAAGAAACAGTGTGAGTAATGGGGATAGAGGTACCGTTCGCGAGAATGACATGATCATTACCATTATAAGGAGTGAGATCATCCATAGCAATGAAATCCGGAGTCATGTGGGTAGAAGGACTAGTGTCGAGAAACCAATCTGAACTGGAAGAAGGAGCAACCGAGCATTGTGACTCGAAGGCCTGAGCGAGGTTGACAGACGGCTGAGGCGAGCGAGCATACCTCTCGGGACAACGACTAGAATAGTGGCCCGATTGCCGACAAATCTGGCATGTAGGAGTAAAAGACCGTTTGCCCCAATTGCTTTGCTGGGAAGGGGAAGGGCGACCACCGGAGTTAGCAGGTGGGCAACCACCGTGACCAGTGGAGCGAGCATGAGAGAAAGATCGGGGCTGCGAGGAGCCAGAGCGCCGATTAGAGGCAAAGGCAGGAAAATGAGCGGTTGGAGCATCCATGGAACGCTGCATAAGGTCTAGGGCCAGCAATTTGAGCCCGACTCGATGGGTCGGCCCGGCCAACCCGAAGCCCAGTATAGACTGGGCTCCAAAATTACAGGCCCATATAGAACTGGGCCTACTTGGCCCGACCCGATGGGCCCGTTGGGCCAAATGGGCTAGGCTGAATTTGGCCCATCGGCCCATGGGCGGCCCGTTTGGCCCGATCAATTTTTTTTCTTTAAGCAAATAAATAATTAAAATAAGTAAAATACCTTATATTTAAATATTATTATGTTTTTTATATTATTTTGAATTTGAAATTTGAACTTATGAATTATTTATAATTATATTTAAGCTTGTTATATAGTGTACTGTTATATCGTTAATTAATTATGTATAGTTAATACATTAGTAATGTATATTATTAATTATAATTATTTATATAAATAAAAATTATATATGACCAATACATAACAAAGTTTATATATATAATTTTTGCTAGAAATATTAAAATTTAAAGAAAAATCTCATGGGCTGGGCTGGCCCGTTAGCCCGCTAGGCCCAGATGGGCTAGGCTGGGCTCCATTTTAATAGGCCCGACTAATTCATGGGCCGGCCCGACCCAGCCCACGAACATCGCTTGGCCCGATGGGTTGGGCTGGGCCGGGCGACCCGATTTGTCATCTCTAATAAGGTCAAAACTGACAGCCTCATAAACCAGATCGCGAAAGGGAGGCATCGGGGTCATGGACATGCGGGTGTCAGAAAACCCAAGAAACTGAGGACCCCCGTTCAATTAACCAATGACTTTTATCAACGACATCAACAGGGCGACCAATAGAAACCAGTTGGTCACAGAGAAGCCGAAACTTCTTGATGTATTCATCAACCGAGGAGGTGCCACGACGGAGGTTGAATAATTCACCACGTAACTGGTTGAGGCGGGAGGCAGAGAAATGGCTGAAGGCCTCCTCAATGGTTGTCCAGATGGATCGAGATGAGGTGTGGCCGATGACTTCGGCCATGGTGTTCTCATAGAGAGAAGAGAGAAAAAGACTCAAAATATCCTGATCCAATACAAACTAGGCAGTATAATCTGGGTTTGGGATATCTTTTCCATCGGACTTGACGGTTTTGGGCGGTGCCGGGCAAGAACCTTCAACATGAGAGAACATATTGTGGCTGGTGAGAACATGAACAATCTGATTACACCAAACAAGATAGTTTGACGCGAATAGCTTCACGGTAAGCATGTGCACGAGAGTGTTAAGGGGAAGAGAGAAGGAGGTAGAGTCCGACATGGCGCCGGGTAGGGAGAAACGGGCGACGACGGTGAGAATAGAGGAAGAGGAAGAATTTGGCGTGAGGCTATGAGTGACGGCTAGGGCTTAGGTGAGTTTGACTGATACCATGTGAGAATAGGTATAAGATCACCGTTAATGAGGTGATTGGGAAAATCCAATATATATAGTCAAGGTACAAGAGATTTACAAGGAAATAATAACAAACAAATAAAAGAAAATATTTACAAGATATGGTAAACAATAATTTAAATATTTATTTCCTATTACCTATCTTATACATCAGAACAACATGTTCAGTGTTAAGGTGGTGTTGTTTGTGGTTGGCAACCAATTGAAACACACCAACTTATGTAGGACAAAATATAAACTGGTCAGTTTGGATGCAAGCAACCTTTGTCTCCACTTAGTAATTACTCCCCGAGTCAATATTCTAATCATCACATCATTATCAGTTACAACAAGATCCTCCATGATCTTGGTTTTGAGCATAATATTGATCAGCGTGGGAGTTATCATAATCCTATTACCTCTAAACCAAATCTGTCCATAACGAGTAGAATTTGGATCCCCAGTATGTTTAGTAACATTATCATAAAATTTATACACCCATTCAACAATATAAGGGCAAGAAAATTTAAGAGCATGCAACAATGATCCCTCCCTAAGCCAATCTAGCAGATTCATTTCTTCAAAGTCAGTGACTTTAATCAGCCTTTCACTTAAAATCTGCCTAGTCCTTATTGTTTTATATTGTTCACTGGTGTTATCGTGATAATCCTCATCTGTATCATTATTTCTATTATTAGAGGGGAATTGTACCTCATCCTCATTTTTAGAGGAACTGGATGATGATTCAGGGTCTGACGGTTCGGGTGTTGCCATCGGAGAGGCAACACTAGCGGACTTGAAGAGCCTTTTTTATCTTCTAGTGCGGACCCTTAGAGTGTAGTCACTCTCCTCATTTTGTTCATCAATTTCCTTGGCCACCTCATCAACATCGTCTTCGTTTACTTCTTTCTGGGCTTGATTCGTTTCAGGTTCGGCTTTAGGCTCAAAATCAGAGACCGTAATGGGCTCAGATGCATATCCATCCATTCTGGGCTTCTTGCCTTTTCCAGAGTAATCGACTTTCTTCCCAAGATTTCTCTGTGACTTCCTCTTTTCGCCCGACCACTTTCTTATTGTAGGAACAAGAGATTTCTTCGTTCCTCTTTGTTGTCTATGAAGTCTCTCGAACTTGGCAGAAAATAGCTCTTCGTCCGAGGTATCCACACGATCCTGAATTTCAACATACTGTGTTGCTGGTGGTGGTGCATCATCTTTGAACATAGCATTGTCCAAGACTTCTCCCTCGAGCACGATAACAGGGTATATGTTTTGCGACCTAGGGTTTCATAGGCATCCTTCAAATTTCCTAAAGGAGTGCCTAAACAGAAGTTGAGAGTTATGGGTTTGGTTTCAAGGATAGGTGCTTCAGATATTTAATCATATTAAGGATCAACAGTGGGTTTAGAAGCAGAGGCTTCAACAACAACGTTTGCATTCACGATTTCAGAGCGAATGTCCAGTGGGTTGAATGGAACGATTTGAAGGGGTTCCATTTGAGTGGGTGCATTAGAATCTTCATTAGGAACTTCAATTGTTCCTACGGTGAAGGTTGGAGAGTTTGGTGATTGGGATTTGCTGGAGGTGTTTGATGATGCCATTTCAGCAAGAAAGTTCAAGGGATTTTGCGATTGAGAGGATTGTGAAGGGCTTGAGTTCAAAAGTGGGGAAGGAGCTTGTGTGTTGTTGGTCATTATATACATGTACACACAAATCAATGCAAAGAATTAGCTAACACGAAACCCTTTCACATTCTGGTTCAAAATTTAGATAAATTTAAATTGTGCTGTGGAGTGATGTGACATTATCTGCAAAAAATACTGAGTACTTTTAAGACCTTAACTTACCGTGCTTCAAATATTAACTCAGCTTGTAATGTATTAAACTTCACTCATGAGAGATCAATTTATAGAGGAAGAGAATGAAAGTTGTTTTACACGATTCTATGTGAGGAATTGACTAGTAGGAAATAACTTCTCCCACTAAAAGATCGTGTATAATGGAGAGAATAATAAAAAAATTACTAAAAAGAATTTAAATAATAACTGAATGAAATAAATAAGAATAAATCAATTAATTTGTTTCATAGAATAAAAATAATAATTATCAAAAGTAACTAATTTCTAAATAATCGAAATTCAAATATGAGTATACAAGTGTTGTGACTATTGTTGGCATTCTATACATCTCAACATAGTTTTTTCATGAATTTACTTCATATGAGTTGCACAAATTTTTTTTCTTTTTATCACACTTCACATTGATACATCTTTTAAAAAGAGTACATTGTAGCAGCGAATTCCGTGTCCCATAGTTACTCGATGGATTTGTGAATATATTGATGCAATTTATATCACCTTTTTAAAAGAGATCATCGTAGTAGTGAGCTCCGTGTCCCATAGTTACTCAGTGATAAAACATCTAATTTATGATATCTCTTTTAAGCATTTGAGATATGTATAAGCACTTTTAGTATTTTTCACAAGTCACTCAGAATTCAAATACAACCACATGGAATTAAATTAAATTCAACAATTACGAAAGGGTTAATTGCAAATAAAATCACAACCTTTCATTCATTTGCAATCTAATCTAAACCTTTCAATAATTGTAAATAAATCACCAACTTTACCAATTGTTGCAAATTAGACTTTTTGACAAACTTATTTGTGCCCGAATCTAATGTAATTTAAACTTATTGTTGACATGACACATTCATAATGAAACAACATTATTGTTTAAATCTAATCTAATTTCAAAACGTCTTATTCGAGCACAAATGAATTTGCCAAGAAGTCTAATTTGCAAAAATATGTAAAGTTGATGATTTATTTGCAATTATTGAAAGGTTTAGATTAGATTGCAAATGAATGAAAGGTTGTGATTTTATTTGCAATTAACCCATTACGAAAATTATAACAAGGAAACAAATAAGAGACATATCCTAGTGTTTTCTCAAATGCTACCACATTTGATACAACACTTTTGATCATATATTTAGATATTACATAAACCAGGAGATTTTCGAAAGAATGAAAATCTCTTATCATCAAGAGCTTTAGTAAAGATGTCAGCCAATTGCTTTTCTATAGAAATGTACTCCAATTTTACTACTCCCTTTTCAACAAGATGTTTGATGAAGTGATGTCTAATACTTATATGCTTAGTTAAGGAATGTTGCACTGGATTTTTAGAGATATTAATAACACTTGTATTATCACAGTATACAGTTAACACATCACTAGTTAAGCCATAATCATGAAACATTTTTTGCAACCATAATAATTGAGTACAAAAACTCCCTGCTGCAATGTATTCTGATTTAGATGTGGATTGAGAAACACAGTTTAGCTTTCTACTGTGCCATGAGATCAAGTTGTTCCCCATATAAAAGCAACCTCCACTTGTGCTTTTTCTATCATCACCATCACCTGCCCAATCTGCATCACTATGCCCAATCAAGGTACAATTTGTATCTTTACTATACCAAATACCTAGATCACGTGTTCCTGCAACATATTTTATAATTCTCTTGACATCATTCATATGTGATTATTTAGGATTAGATTGATATCTAGCACATAGACATACACTAAACATAATATTAGGCCTGCTGGAACTTAAATAAAGGAGACTCCCTATCATTGACTTGTACAATGTTGGGTCAACATTCTGGCCAACATTATCTTTACTTAGTTTCTGAGTAGATCCCATATGTGTTTTCATGTGTTTAGAGTTTTCTAAACCTAACTTTTTCACTAAGTTTCTTGCATACTTGCTTTGTGAAATGAAAATGCCATCATTTTGTTGTTTAATCTGCAGTCCAAAGAAGTAATTTAAATCACCAACCATGGAAATTTCAAAAGTATATGTCATTTCATTCACAAACAGTTTGAGCATATTGTCACATGTAGATCCGAATACTATATCATCAACATAGATTTGAGCAATCATAATATCATTATTCTCATGTTTAATAAACAGTGTTATATCAGCCTCACCTCTAACAAATCCAAATTCAATTAAGAAATACGTGAGTCTTTCATACCATGCTCTAGGTGGTTGTTTCAGCTTAAAAACATGGACTGGGTAATCAGGGTTCTCAAATCATTTTGGTTGTTCAACATAAGCTTCTTCCATGAGAATACCATTTAAGAAAGCAACTTTAACATCCATTTGATGTAACTTTATATCAATATAACAAGCAAAGACAAGTAAAAGTTTGGTGGATTCTATTCTAGAAACTGGAGCAAATGTTTCATCAAAGTCTACACCTTCTACTTGAGTATAACCTTGAGCAACCAACCTAGCTTTATTTCTAATAATGTTCCCTATCTAATCAGTTTTGTCCTTAAAGATCCATTTGGTTCCTATAACATTTACATGTTCTGGTCTAGGAATTAAAGTCCAAACATAATTCCTAACAAACTAATTTAGTTCTTCATGCATAGCTTCAACCCAATTTTCATCATTTAAGGCTTCTTTAACAGTTTTGGGTTCAATCAAGGAGTGATAACATTCATGATTTAGTTTGAACACCAGTGGATTGTTCACTAATGATTTGATCATGTGGGCGATACTTGTGAATTCTTATGGAATGTGTCTTCAGGAGATTATACAAATTTTCTGGATGTGTGTTCTCAGATGATTCTTTTGATGTGCCATCATTCTTTTCAACATTCTGAACTTGTTCAACCTTTTTAGTGTTGATTGGAACATCAATCAAGTCTGAAATGTCTTCTTCTTCAATGCTCTTTCCTGTAATGCTTTTATCATCATCAAATACAACATTTACTGATTCTTGCACATTATTAGTCCTAAAGTTGTAGATTCTATAAGCTTTGTTATTCCTAGAGTAACCAAGGAAAAATCCTTTGTTACTCTTTGAATCAAACTTGTGTAACCGATCCCTGTCATTTAAGATGTAACAAACACAGCCAAAGACATGAAAATATTTAAGATTAGGCTTCCTATTGTTCAAAATTTTTCATAGGGAGTTCTAGTAGAATCTGTCCTAATATAAACTCTGTTTGAAATGTGACAAACAGTATTTAAGGCTTCATCCCAAAATCTTTTAGATAGATTCTTAGAACACAACATAACTCTAGCCAGTTCTTGAATAGTTCTATTTTTCCTTTCAGTTATGCCATTTTGTTGTGGGGTTTTAAGAGATGAAAACTCTTGTACAATCCCTTTTGACTCACAAAACTCAGTAAAAACACTATTCTAAAATTCTATTTCACGATCAGACTTAATTTTGCATACTTTGGAATTGAAAACATTTTTGAATCTTTTATACAGAATTTTGAAAATAGAGGAGGTTTCAGATTTATCTTTTAAAAATTCAATCCAAGTGAATCTAGAGTAGTTATCAACTACAACCAAAGAGTATATTTTACCTCCAATACTTTATGTTTCCATAGGGCCCATAAGATCCATGTCCCAACATGGAGTAGCAATTCAAAACAGTGTTTAGTTGAGCAATGTTCCAACATTTTGTGAGACATTTTTACCTGTTTGTCTTTTTGACAAGGTCCACAAACCTTTTTGTCTGTTAATCTCCATTTTGGTAGACTTGTAACAGCTTTCAACCTAATCAATTTATCAATTTGTCTATAGTTAGCATGTCCAAGATTATGATGCCACAAAATGCTCTCATCATTTTTTACATTATTGCAGTTTATCTTTGATTCAATGAGATAACAATTATCAGCAAATCCGTTTCCCATCATGATACATTCAGAATCTCTATCTAACACATATCATGATTTTTTGTCAAATTTAACATGCAAATCATCGTCACATAATTGACTAATGCTTATAAGGTTGGCAAGTAATCCATCAACATGCAGAACATTTGATAATTTAAGAAACCTATGAACATTTAATGTCCCTTTACCAATTATTTTGCCTTAAGATCCACCACCATAAGTGACATTACCACCATCATAAGCTTTATAATCAGATAAATAATCAATTTGACATGTCATGTGTTTAGAGCAACCACTGTCAAAGTACCATAATCCAGGAATACATGCTTTAAAAGACATATAGACAACATTGCAAGTAGTATTTTCTTTTGAAATTCAAACTGATTTATGACTATGTTGTCTTCAATGTTGAGTCATTTTAGGCAATATAGAGGTTTTCATATGGGTTTTCTTTTTAAAGTAGTGAGGACTTATATGACCTTTCTTGAAACAGTAATGACAAATCATGTCTTTTACACTGATCTGAGTTTTAGCAGAAACACTGTGGGTTGTAATTAACTTTAGCTTTAACAAACACAGTAGATTTCTTATTTTCAGAAAATCTAGAATTTTTATCTTGATAGGCAATACCTGTTTTCCATGAGTTGTTAGTCATTATAGACTCTTCCAACTTCATCTTTAACTTCAGAAAACTTTTTGAAGCTCAGAGAGGCTTATTTCAATCTGTCTTCAAGTTTAGAGATTTCAACATCCTTCCTTGTTATAATGCCTTCAAGCTTGGTAATAGATTCTCTTAAGTCAGAATTTTCAAAGTTCAGAGACTTAATTATGTGATTAAGTTTCTCAGTTTCATAAGATATCTTAAAAACCTTTTCATTTGTTAAGGGTGTTTTCATAAGAATATTTCTTAAAATTAAGAACAGACACTTCTAGTCTTTCTTTGAGTTTAGAAATTTATTTATCCCTTTTTGTTAAAAGACTTTCTAGTTTAGAAACAGCTTGGGATAAGTCTAGAATGTCAGCATCACTTCTGGACAGTCCTGCTTTACTTGAGGTACATGTTTCTGAGACAGAACATGTGTAGCAATTAAATTCTGGAGCATTATTAGTCTGTGATTTTTCAAATGATGGCTCATTTTATCTCACATCGTAATAATCATCCAAACCATCTTCAAAAGTATCATCATATTCAATCCTTGCGGAGAAAGCTTTTTCAATATCTTTTTCAGGATCATTCTCAACATCAGACTCGTCACTTAAGGTAGCACTGAAATTAAGCTTCTTTTTTTAGTAAGGTGTTGGCACATTCATTAGCATAATGACCATATCCAGAACATGCATCACATTTAACATTCTTCCTATATTCTTGATCAGATCTAAACTTGTTACCTCTCTCCCATTGTCTAGATTGAGTGAAGGTATTCTTCCTAACAGGAAATTGTTGAGTGTTATTAATCTGAACCTTAGGTTGAACATTATCCTTAAACTTGTTGTTCTTGTTCTTTAAGAAAGTTTTAAACTGTTTAGTAATGAAAGCCATGTACTTAGGATTGTTGAAACATTCCTCAATTTCATCTTCATCATATTCGATTTCAGTAACATAAGGAGACTTCCCAGAATTTGATGACGAGGATGATGAGGCATCACCTTTGAAAACAAGAACTTTCTTATCATTATTAGTCTTTTCAGAAATGTTCATTTCATAAGTTTTCAAAATACCAATCAACTCATTTTGACTTAAGACATCAGTATGTTTAGCTTCTTCTATAACACATATCATAGGATCAAAACGTTTAGGAACATATCTAAGAATTTTATGTACTAACCTTGTATTAGATATTGAATCTCCAAGTGAGTGAGCTTCATTAGCTATTTCAGTCAATCTTTCATTGTCGGTTGAGATGGTTTCATCTTCTTTCATCATCAAATTCTCAAATTTGGTTCCAAGCATATGAAGTTTGGTCCTTCGTACACTATCCGATCCTTCACAATGTTCTTGCAGCTGATCCCATGCTTCCTTCGCGGATATGCAGTTTGAGATGATCTTGAACATTGAAGCATCAGTTGAGGTGAAGATAGCATTCAACGCCATTGAATTGTAGCTTGCAGATGTGATTTCATCATTTGTCCAGTCGTGTTCTCTCTTAACTAGAGCTTCATTGTCTTCATCCGCTGTGGTTTATGGTTGAGTCCAACCAGCAAGAATACTCCTCCAGGCTCGTTCATCAATGGATTTGATGTACATTCTCATCTTTGGTTTCCAGAAGGCATAATTTGTGCCATGTAGAATAGGAGCCTTAAGTGCAGGTGAAAGTTGATATTCCATTTTAAATCACACACTCAAAGCAGAATCTCTACTTAGTGTATCAAGTATAGTTGGCTCTGATACCAACTGAAAGTGTGTGTGCGTGCGAAAACAGAGGTGTTGTCAGTTGTTTTGGCACTATCCTGACAACATTAAGCAACGTAAAATAAAATGCACTTTGCAAATGGAGATATTCAAAATTTGCGTAGATTATAAAATAATCTACACGGATCAATATATTTAAAATAAGTGACAAATGTTTACGACTTCTTAGAGGTTTGAAAAACTACAACTCGATAGAGTTTGGAAAATTTACTAGAACCAATGAAACTATCTCCCTCATAGATCTATACATAAAACTCTAGTAAATAAGATCACGACGAACATACAATTTTTTGGGTTTACAATGGTATGCTAATCAACAAGAAGAAACAAAAGTGTTCCTAACTAGAAGCGTAAGAGCGTTCGATAGACTAGTAGTTGAGTTTAGCTTTTCTTCTTGTGTATCTTGTATTGAGACAGTCTTCACTATTTATAGACTTCATTGGACGAACTGCCTTCAACTCCTATGATCGTTTCAGCCATTAGATCAAGCGGTTTACAACTTCTCTTCTAATCTCCTTGAATGTAGGAACTTGTTATATTATGTTTAATAACTTCTCACTCCTGTGCAACTGTATGACCTGGATGTTGTCCACGTCTTCTATCTACATTAGGGACATCATTAAGCAACAAGTGTAAGATCGGAGTTAGTGAGAAAAGAAAGGGCAAATTCTGATGTTGTCGTAAGTATTGGAAACATTAGTTACAACACTAGACTGTAAGTGTTGAATCATTATATAAAACACTTATTCCAACATCAACATTTGCTAATCTGTCTTAGATAAATACAGTAGCCTATCTCATTTTGTAAACCTTTTTATTTAAGGAAATAATACTACAAAATTCTTCATGATGTGTTCTTCTCTTGCCATGATTAAATAATTAAAAATACATATTATGTCGCAATTTGTGATGGATAAAAAAATTGTTGTAAATATTTGTGACCAGCATTTTAGTCACACTCAAATTATCGCAAATTACGTTTGCAATTATTTCACTACGTCCACAAAGTTGGTGACAAATTTTTGGCATAATTGATCCTTATAAAAGAATCATTTAAATTATAAAATATTATTATTAATCAACTATAATTACTTTCAAGTTTGATTCATAAGAATTAAACAAACTATAATCGCAATATGTTGGCATTGAGTAGATAGCAGTGTTGTAAAAGGCGGAAATCACTAAGCGGACGTTTTCCGCCGCCTAGCGTTTAGGCGCCGCCTAGAATTTCCGATTTTTTTTTGTACATATCAAATGAAAATATTAAACAATATAAAATTTGAAAAACAGAGCATACGAGTCTCAAACTCTATAAAACTGAGCATACGAGTCTCAAACTAATAGAAAATCTGTAAAACAGAGCATACGAGCAAACGTCTCAAACAAATTAAACAATACTAGTCTAAATGTCTAACCTAACTTAGGGGACGCGAGCGACGCCGACGCGAGGCGGTGGGCTGCGCGACGGAGGCGGTGGCCTGTGCGAGCAGCTACTGTCTTTCACTTTCTGTTTTTCAGAATTGAATCAATTTATTCAAAATGAATGAACCCTAACTTAATTACATAATTTAATTTTGATTTTTTTATTATTTTAACAAAAACGACGTCGTTTTGTATATTTTAAAAGAAAAAGTTAAAAATGCACCATCCTAATCGGTGCTCCGCCTAGGCCCCGCCTACCCGCCTAGGACCGCCTAATCAGCCTGGCGCCTAATGTGGTCAGATTAGTAAAAAACTAATCTTTTTTGCTGCCTAGGCGGGCCTAGGCGCCGATTTTTGCATCACTGGTAGATAGTACTCCATCTGATCTCACAATTGTGGGTACATTTGTTTTTATTTGTCCGTCCCTCAATTGTTTACACTTCTTAAAAAAGGAAACATCTTCATAAATTATCCCCTCACAATATTCACATATTTACACAACAAAAAAATGATATTACTTTTATACTCAATTCAATCATTTATTTTACTTTATTCATAAAATTTAAAAAATTACTTCACAACATTTTACTCATTACACTTTTTTTCTTAATTGGTGTGTACACTTATTCGTACAAATATTTTTGAGATGGAGGGCAGTTTCTATTGATGGAACCATCAACCACCTTCCACAGGAAGCAATAACTTTTTTTTTGGCTAAGGAAACAATGACTAATTAAATTGAACTTATTGAGACTGTGCTTAAGCTAATTCGGTAGTCCACCTTATCAAACTTTTGCTCCTCTAAATATATATTCAAACAATTAAATAAAATTAAACATAATGGAGATATGACCCCACCAAATCCATGTTCAAATTAAGAGAAGACGTGGCCATCTAATTAAGAATGTCTTATTTTAAATTTTGAGGGTTAGATGTGGTGCATGTTGCAATATGATCATATTATCTCTATCAAATAATTAATAATTAATTGTTGCTACCCCACCAAACACATATTATTATTATATGAACCCTTTTTAGTCGGTTAGAGTCATCACTTTTCTATTAATTAATACTATTTAGAGCCCCACCAATTACAAAATTATTATAACAACACTTTTTCAGTTGGTTAGAGTCATCCATGACACTTAGATGTAAATATTAAATGGCTCATTGGAGGATACATATAATAATATGGGTCAAGATATGGTAGTTAATTTATGATCTTCGTGTTTAATTACAATTAAGGTAGCGTGTATCAAGGAATCCATACCTAAATTCTTTTGAAAAATGGAACGCGCATTATTAACGTGTACACTTAGTTAACTCTTTTAACCGCAATTATTGGGATAGAATTAAGCTTCAATTATGCATCCGGTGCACAAATTTAAAACTCATGCACTCAGTTACGTTTAGTGTTATGTTACTAAAACAAATTCATTTCATTTAAAAGTTTGAAGTTGTGAAGAGGTGAAAGTATTACGTTTCATCTAAAAGTTTAAACTTGTAAAGTGGTGTAAAATCAATTTATTTATATTAATTTTTTAATATTCTTACTCACTCGTGCATCAGATTATCGTAGCTACCCTTTAGGGAAGAAGCTCATCGAGTGAACAATTTAATATGAATGAATATTTATATATTTCAGTTAATGTTAATATAATGTTTTTGTCATCAATGGTGTCATGTTTCACTTTGTGCTTAGTTGCACGGTGCAATTTATACACATAAGTCAGACTCTCCCCACTATGATTAGATATTCTCACACTGATATGAATATAAATATCTGGATCATCGAATCAAGTATTATCAAATTGGAACTCGACTATAAATTTAAAGTTTGAATTTTAGTTTAATTACATATATATAGTTTAATTGAGCTTGTGAACATATCGAGTTAAGTATGATACTAAAATTATGAAACGAATTTTCATTACAGGTATGATCTGTAATTTTATGATCATACCGATCGATTATCCCGATCATGTTTCATATTGAAATGAAATGTATATGTTAAAAGTGAAATTTCGTTGAAGATTTATATATTATATTTGTAATTATATATTATATCAGTTGTTGTTTGGAATACGGTGGTAGTGAGGGGGTGAAAGGATATTTAGAAATCACCAAATGAATTGTGGTGATTACTCTTCTGGTATTAATAAGTGTTGATTACATGTTTACAAAGAGAGGCCTATAGTTATGGGAGTAATACAAGGGAAATTACAACAAGAATATATACCAAAATATATGGTCAACTATGTTACTTATTAATCCTATTACCCCCACTCAAGCGCTGCGTGGGGTGAGGACACACGTAGAGTTTGGAACGAAGAAACTCAAAAGCGGGTCGAGGGAGACTCTTCGTGAAGATGTCGGCCAGCTGAAGATGAGAAGGCACAAAACCGGTGACCAATTTCCCCGAAGAGACGAGCTCACGAATGAAGTGATAATCCAGATCAATGTGCTTAACTCGTTTGTGAGCCACGGGATTTTGGCTCAAGAATATAGCACTCTTATTATCACATAAAAGAGTAGGTCGGGTGGAAGAGACGGAGCGAAGCTCACGAAGGAGATTCGACACCCAAACTAATTCGGAAGCCGCATTTGCCATAGCTCGGTACTCAGATTCGCAGCTAGAACGAGCAACTGTGGGTTGCTTCTTGGCACTCCAAGAAACAAGATTGCCACCGATAAAAATAGAGTAACCGTAAGTCGATCGGCGCGTCTCAGTGCAACGAGCCCAATCAGCATCAGAGTAACCCAGAATTGAGGAGTCCGAGCGCTTAGTAAAAGAGAGACCAAAATGCAGGGTACCCTTAACGTACCGAAGAATACGCTTTACTGCTAAAAAATGATCATTAGTGGGAGACTGAAGGAACTGACTAACTAAGCTAACTGCATAAGAGAGATCAGGACGAGTAATAGTTAGATACTGGAGAGCCCCAACAAGTGACCGATACAATGTAGGATCACGAAAGGGAACACCGTCATTAACAAAGGACTCCCCTGCTGCCAAAGGGGTGGAAACAGGCTTAGACTCCAACAGCTCAGCACGTTGAAGAATGTCATGGGCATACTTGGCTTGGCCAATAAACAAACCATCAGAAGTGTTAGAGACCTCAAGACCAAGAAAATAATTTAAATGACCAAGATCCTTGATAGCGAACTCCCGATGCGTACGAGAGATGAAAGTACGCAACAACGATGCATCATTACCTGTAATGATGATGTCATCCACATAAAGCAACAAATAAATGACAGATGTACCTCGATGAAGAAAAAATAAGGAGGAATCACAACGACTTTGAAGGAAGCCAAGACTTGTGAGGTAAGAGCTGAATCTCTGAAACCAAGCAAGAGGTGCCTGACGAAGGCCGTATAGAGCTTTCTTCAAACGACAAACATGATTGGGAAATATGGAGTCAACGAATCCCGGCGGTTGAGCCATGTAAACTGGTTTATCAAGAACACCATTGAGGAAAGCATTTTTTACATCGAGCTGATGGAGTGGCCAACTGTGCTGAACAGAAAGAGCCAGAATTATGCAAACAATTGCAGCCTTAACAACCGGACTGAAAGTGTGATGAAAGTCGGTGCCAGGAATCTGGGTGAAACCCTGGGCAACAAGACGAGCTTTATGTCGTTCAATCGAACCATCAGCATGAAACTTCGTACAAAACACCCATTTCGAACCAACAATGTTAGTGCCTGGGGGTCGTTTGACTAGATCCCAAGTGTTATTTGATTGGAGAGCATCAATCTCCTCCTGCATAGCAGCAAGCCATTCAGGATGCTTAGCAGCACTTTTAAAACCACGAGGTTCGGACGAGGCAACGAGGGCTGATAGTAATGATGTAGATGCCAAATCAAGTGGGTAACGAGGCTTGAAGATACCCACCCTGGAACGAGTAATCATATGGTGTGGCGGGGGATTGGCAGGTGGAATGGCAGGCGCATCTAGCGCCGGAGGCGGCTCCATAGGCATACGAGCAGCTGACGTAGGTGTGTGAGCAACAAGTGGAGCAAGATCAGCAGGAGTAGGGATAGTAACCGGGGAAGATGATTCGGTCGGGTCGTCCAAAACACGGGACGAGAGAGGCACAGATATAGGATCAAGTGCACGATCGGATGTCCGAGAAGTGGGTAGAGTGCTCGGTACTTCTGAAGCATCTAAGAAGGTCGTAATATCCAAATCTGAGACCGAAGTGGAGGACGACTCTTGAGAGAAGGTAAAACAATGCTCATCAAAACGGGCATGGCGTGTAGTAAAAAACCGAGATGCAGCAGGGTCAAAGCAACGAAATCCCTTGTAAATGCTACTGTAACCAACAAAGATGCAAGGCCGACTACGAGGCTCCAATTTGTTAGCGGCATAATCCCGAAGATAAGGGAACACCCGATACCCAAATGGTTTGAAGTTTGCATAAGTCGGAGCATGGCCAAAAAACAATTGAAAGGGAGACAAGTCATTCAAAACAGAAGAAGGAAACATGTTGATTACATGAACAGCTGTTGCAAAAGCATCAAACCAAAGGGTAGTAGGAGCATGAGCATGGAATAACATAGATAAACTAGTTTCAACAATATGACGATGCTTACGCTCAGACCTACCATTTTGTTGTGGAGTGTAAGGACAAGATAAACGATGAAGGATGTCATTCAAGTGCATAAAATTACGAACATTAGCATTTACAAACTCCGAGCCCCCATCACTTTGAAAAACCTTGACTTTCCGAACAAACTGAGTGCAAACAAAGTTGTGAAACCGAACCAAGATACCATAGAATTCAGATTTAACACGTAACAGATAAATCCAACAAAATCGAGAGAAATCATCAATGAAAGCAACACAATAACGGAAACCATCAGCAGTAAAAATGGGTGCAGGACCCTATAAATCACAATGAATCAGATCTAAAACATTATCAACATGTTTCTCATTTAACTTAAAAGAAAGTCTCTTGCTCTTTGCTAATTGACAAGAGGAGCAAACATCCGGACCAGGCAAAACCGAAGTGACTGATAAATGGCCATGTTTATGTAAATAAGAGATAACAGAAAATGGGATATGCCCCAGGCGTAAGTGCCATAAATTAAAACTTACTTTCAACTCCTTTTCACGAATTGCAGCTACTAAAGCTGGAACACCCCTATCAAGCAAATAAAGACCTTTGTCACACCTTCCCTGAGCCAGAATTTGCTTCGTTACCCAGTTCTGAATGGCAAAAAACTTGTCAGAAAAGATCACATCAACTGGAAGATCGGAAGTCAATTTACTGATAGACAAGAGATTTTTAGTAAGATGGTGGACCACTAAAACATCTAATAACTGAACATCTGCAGATAATTTACTAGAGCCAATATGAGAAATGTTTAATTCATTACCATTACCAACTATGACGGAACCATTACCAGAATAAGACTCATAGGAGTCCAATGCAGTAGTCTGGTTGGTCATATGGGCGGAGGCGCCGGAGTCAAGATACTAATCTGGGGAGGAATCTGAGACAGTGCAAGAAGAGTGGAAAGCTTGTGCCAAATTTGCAGAGGGGATATTCTGTTTGACACTGAGAAACTGAGGACATTTGTCAGCATAATGTTCCCCACGAAAAATCTGACATCTGGGAACATAAGGACGTCGCCCCCCGTTGTTCGAACCCCCACGAGAACCTGAAAACTGCCCACGGCCAGAAGAGGATCCCCGAACAAACTGATGACCGCGAGCACCATGATTTCCCGAGTGCTGCGAACGACTACCACCGTGCACAAGTTCACGGTTGGATGTCATGCGACGATCAGCAGTGAAAACAGCTGGAGACGGAGAGTTTTCCATGACCCGAAGCATTGAATCATATTGTTTGGCCTGACTTAAAAATCACGAAACTTGGGAATGGAGGAGAGAGCCATACGAGTATCCACAAAGCTAGCAAATTGAATGCCCAATCCACGTAGAAACCAATGACTCTTATCCAACTCACTCACAGGACAGCGAATAGCACTCAATTGATCACACAAAAGTTTGAATTTCTTACCATAATCTTCAACCGAGGAGTCACCCCGACGGAGAGACAGAAGTTCCTCCCGGAGTTGATGCTGACGAGACGGGGAAGAGAAGATGCTCTCAAGAGTGAGCCACGTATATCTTGATGTCAAAGAATCCAGAACTTTGTGTGCGGCATCTTCGGATAAAGAGGTGTACATAACACTGAGTAATTTACTGTCTTGTACTTTCCATGCCATGTACGCTGGATTTGGGGATTTAACGCCGGCAGCCGAGGTAAGAGTTGGAGAGGGCGCAACCAGGGAGCCATCGAGATGGCCCATTAATTCAAAACAATCAGCCATGTGACTGATCTGACGACGCCAAGGTAGGTAATTGGTGGCGTTTAATTTTATGGCAGAAACCATGTTGATCATGGCAGTGATGGGAAGAGAATTAGAAGTAGCGGCCATCAGCAATCACACCAGAGGGGACCAGTCTGTTGTGACAAAGGACGGAGGGGACGAGTCCGTCGATCTGAAAGGCAGAAGACGGCGATTGGTGAACTAGGGTTAGGATCAAGAGGCTGATACCATGAAAGGATATTTAGAAATCACCGAATGAATTGTGGTGATTACTCTTCTGGTATTAATAAGTGTTGATTACATGTTTACAAGGAGAGGCCTATAATTATGGGAGTAATACAAGGGAAATTACAACAAGAATATATACCAAAAATATATGGTCAACTAAGTTACTTATTAATCCTATTAGGGGGAACAAGCGTGTTTGATGTGACCTACATTTAAATTAGGAACCTTAACTTCACCGCCACGTGTTCAGGAATTAATAAAAACGTACTAGCACTATAGCCTTGTTGAAAACAGGTTTACGATTGGTTAATTGTGAGAAGGCCTAACTCTACACTTAAAACCCAGGTGTTAAGTTAGAGGATTGCCCATGCTTATAAGCCCACCCAAGACCATCTCTCTATCCGATGTGGGATACCTTAATACCCTCCCTCACGTGAGACGGGGACCAGGTCGACACGTGGTTCCAAAGGTGGATCCACACATCGAAGTAGAGAGTTGGCTCTGATACCATGTGAGAAGGCCTAATTCTACACTTAAAACCCAGGTGTTAAGTGAGAGGATTGCCCAGGCTTATAAGCCCACCCAAGACCATCTCTCTATCCGATGTGGGATATCTTAATATTAAGACAGTGGAGCTCACCGTCCTTCAAACTCTGCCCAAGAAGTTCGTCCACTAATTTGGTTTATTTTTTATTTTTTTTAAGAGTAGAATTATAGATAGGAATATTTGAATACATTTCTTGCTCACCTATCTATACATAGAAATTCTACAAGAAGAGTCATTCTCCAAACTCAATCGTGAGAGACTGGAAAGAAACATAAGCATACCAACATCCATCAAGACTCCTCGATCTAAGAAAATGGCACACCTACTTTAAAAAAAGAATAAATTTGTCGCACACTCCGACACGTGCTACAACCTCTAGAACCATAAAAGCAAGCCCCGAGGACGACCAGTTTCATCAAGCACAACAACGACCCACCATCGGGAAAAAACCCCGTAAACGGGGAGAAAAACTCATATTACCATGGGGATGAAAAGCAACAGATCCCACCAGAAAGGGAGTAAACAAAAGTAACATGCAACAATAAAAACAGAAAATAAAGACAGAAACTAGAAGCACTAAAAGCATAAACTAAAAATAAACGGGATCGACGAATACGCCCCCAAACGGTCACCGTGGCTCCGTCAGGGAGGTATACCCGTAGATCCCAACTAAATTCCTGAAAAAACTCCTACATCCACATGAGAATCTGAGGAGAGGGGCAGCGATGTGCAGTTCCGGCGGCGGCGACGCGGTGGTCCGGCGACTGTTGGGCAGTGGATCTACTTTATTTCTAGAGGGATTCAACCGATCTACTAGTTTTTCAACCTAACTATAAGGTTTGAGGGGACAAAAGGATGGGGGGGGGAGGGGAGGAAAAGTGATGGGCCGGCGGTGCTAGGCGGAGGTGTTGGGTGCCGGTGGCCTCAAGGGCCCCGATCTCGACGGTTTGAGGGTGATCTACATTAGGTAGGAAAGGGTATAGCAATTGTTAGGGTTATACTGGCAAGTATGCTTTTAGTGCCACTTATGTATACAAACTGATTTTTGCACTAATTAATGAGAATAAATTTTTGTCACCGATTGCTTTAAATATAATGAATGGTAATTATTTATTGAATAAACGTTCAAATGTACTTTACATTGTAGACAATGTGGTGTGTAGAAGATCACAGAAGATTGCATTGTCAGTCCCTTGTATATAAGTACAATTGATTCACAACTTAGATGGAATTGAACAATCAAGTGGTAGAAGTTGAGGTGTAAGGCTCGGATGGGTTTGTCTTGACCAAGAGATTACACTAGTGCATTATGATGTGCTGAATAGGACCTACAGAGAGGTAATTCTTCTAGACTAACTTAAGGAATGAAGAATTAGACCTCAGTGGTTGTTGATTTCTTAATCTTTGTCACTTAAATGGAATTGTCTGTAGTTGAGAAGTATTGCTTTGATTTATCATGGGTAAAGAATCAATGTGATTCAATACTTTGTATTTTGGGCAATATTATTAATTATAGGACAGATTGCCAAAATTAATACAGAGAATCGTGTCTTGGAGTGTCAAGTTGATTATGTCCGCTTGGTAGACTCAGAAGGTTTATTATATCAAATCTGATCAGTGGAATTTATTTCCGGTATGATAATAATGTTGAGTTGTCCTTACTCCAAGGAATACAAGATATTAATTAATTAAATCATTTAGTAGCTTAAATTAATTGATGTACATTGAATCTTAAACACGGGAAATAATAACCGGGAGCCATATTTCGTAATATGGGTTAGAATGGATAGTGCAATATTAATTCTATAGTGGAATGAATTAATGTTAATGGGCTGAAAAAATATTGTTGCTCAATATTGATTTCTGGGCCCATTGGGAGGTCCAATCCTAATTCTCCTAAAGGCCCAAGAATTAATCTTGTTGCAAGAACGAGAGAAAAATAGCTTTTATTTTGGGGAGAGAATATTATGGAGAAAGATATGTAGATAATATAATATATCTTGGAGAATAAAATATTTCTAGATCTCCAATATTTTCTAATAAATAAATTAGCTATTCTCTCTCCTATAAATATAGGAAAACCGCCCCTCTTAAGAAAAGAGTTATAAAAATCGGTCCCCTCTATAAAAGAAAAAAGAGAGATATGTAATTTTTGAATTTACAGTGTGTGCAACAAAAGAAAATTAATTCTTCCTTGAGAGTTAATAGTTCGTGAGATTCCCCACTAGATCAACGTGCTAGGACATAGGGAATACTTTATACTTGAGAAGGCAATTGGGTTGAAGTTGTTACTCTTCTCAACTGGTATCTCTCCGATTTAAAGATAAACACGTAATCCCTTAGTTCCGCATGTTTAGGGATTTAATTATTTATCATACATTCATTACATGAATTAGTTGATTTAATTTATATAAATTATGAAGTTAGATTTGTGATAATTCATATTTAAATTACGCCCCAAATAGATCTATGGTAATTTTAAAGGATTTCAAAAGATCTCGAGTGATGAGTCTCATCCCTAGGGAGTCTCAAGAGTGATCCCCAGGGTCTCAAGTGTGCCAAAAGCATGGTGGTCCCAATAATTCTCCACAAAGGTGTTTAGGGAATGTGGTCTCATAATAATTCCCTACAAAGGAGTTGGGGACCACAAGAGTTGGGGGACCACATTGTTGGGGGACCACAAGAGTTAGGGAGGTCCTTATTATTGGATATTGGGATAATTCCCAATAGATGGTATCAGAGCCAAGGTTTTGGGCTCTGTAATTTAAATTAGAATTTAAATCTATTTACATTAAATTGATATTTGGATGGTAGAATTGTTAGATCTTTTTTGCATTGTTGTTTGAATGTGGTGTTTAATCTGATTCGGTCAGATTTGTTTTTCCCGTGAGAAAATCCACGGGTAGATTAGATTATTTAATTTTTAATAGACTAGTCTAGATGTTAGATTTATTTTTTGTAAATAAATTGTAACAGGTCAAAGACGAAAACCGTTAGACTGATTAAAGAATCGGAGGCGCACCCGGACGACCAAGCCACACGGGCCGGTTGTAAGCGTGACGTGATTTTTTTTGTTGCGGGCGTGGGAGTGCGAATTCTCGTTTCTTCAAAACGAGAAAATTAAACCATGATAATTGGACGTATTTGCCTAATTTGTGTTTAATTTTTGTTTTGTTATTATTCTATGATTATTTGTTAATTTTGCATGAGAATTGGTGAAAAATCTCTAGTTTAAAAAATTACTAAGTATGTTTTTTTTATTAAATTTATTTAAGATAATAAATTGATTAAATGGCCTCCATAATTTATTTATTCGTGAAGTCTTTTGGCTACGCATTGGCAAGCGCCTCTCTCTCTATTAGATAGGCTAAAAGATAAGTTCACATGAATAAATTCCTTTAAGGATGATTGTGGATTATTACTAGTGGCGGTATGACCCTCCCATCGAGTGGCTTATTCAAAACGAAATAATAGTCCTGTATTTAATTATGGTTATTACTTAGGTATAAAATTGTTATATTAACTTCTCATCGGAGTCCCTGTCAACTTTATATGGCCAGGTTGAAGCCAACTATTAATTTTGAATTAACGGTTTGTAACTGCTTTGTTTGTAACCTTCTTAAATGTATTTGAGTAAACGTTCACACTCATCGTGACTTACTTAAATTGGTGTTAAGATGTTGGCTGATGCATGTTTATATCGGTTTTTGAGGTTTTTGATATAATACATGTGATCAAATTATGTGATAATTTTTGTGTATATAAATACTGTTGGGATATAAATTCACCCTAAGCCCCACTTGATGTTAGAATAGTTTTGATGGCCAAAACACTTTAGAGTTTATAAATGTAATAGGATCAGCTGACTATGTATAGATCAGCTTAGACTAGTCTTGTGTAATCAGTTGTATTGATCTCAGCTGATTAACACAGTATTGTCTTACATGCGCATCCTCAAGATGAGAAGAGTAGAAGGCATGAAGACTAGAAGATCCTTGAAGACCAGATAAGTAAGGTGCTTGTATACCTACTCAGCTGATAGAGTCCAAGTTGAAGATGGCCTAACAAAGCACAAAGAATTGCCAGATCCGAAGAGTGTTACTCTTCTGATATCAGAAGACAGAAGACTTAAGGCCAGACGAGTAGCCAGAAGACTAGTAGTGAAGATCAGAATACTAGGAGCTCGTCCAGGACTCGGCTGATTCCAAAGTCATCTTGCATTTCAAATGAAGACTTACCATTCTTAGAAGATTGACATGATCCCAGAATTGAAGCAATCAAGCGGCTGGAATCAAGGAATCAAGCAAACATGGAAAGATTGCCCCAACGGCTAGTCAACTCCAACGGCTAGTTGCAGCAATCATCCCTATAAATACAAGAGGATGAGAAATCACAAAAAAAGAAGTCACTACGAGAGAATTCACAAAAGCTAATCAAGCAAACAAGCAACAAGCCTTATTCTGTGGAGAGTTCTCCAAGAGCCCAGAAATCATTAGAACACCTTCTAGCTCTTAAGTGATTTCCCATCCAACCAAAGAACCTGAATCCTATTCTTATTGTATACTCATTGATTTAGGCACAGTGGTTAAGCAATCTATAAGCTTGAACCATTAGTTGGATACATTAAAAAACCCCAAAACCCCCACCATAAGGTTAAGTTTTTGAACCCCTGTAAAAGTGCAAGTGCTTCCAATCGCTTGTGGAGACCGTAGTAGTTAGGACTGCTCAGATCTCAAAGTCCTACCCTTGGGACTATAAAGGACAAACCCTTGTAATTTTTGGTAAATTAAAGGGATTAAACATCACGTTAGGACGTGAGAGTGGACGTAGGAAAGTATATCCGAACCACTATAAATCTGGTGTCATTTACATTCTGCACTTTACTTTATTCCTTAATCATATCTTTATATAGTGCATATTTTGTATTTCAAATATCTTCAAACAAGGCCATAACCTTCAAACCAGCATCAGCTGAGCTTTTCATTAAGTAAACAAGTTGGTGTTTTTTCAAAAGAACTCAAGAACGAGTCTAAACAAACAGGCCTACTCACTTCCGCATTTAATCTCTTCAACAGATTACTATAGTCATCTGGACCAGCAGACTTGTAGTCCAGCTGACATAAAAATCAGAAGAGGTTCAAAACTCCTTTGAAAAAGTTTTAAAGTCTATTCACCCCTCCCCTCTAGACTTTAATCCCATTCACTACTCGTTCAGGGACCAACAAATACAAATTGTATATTTTATTCTCAATTCAACATGTCGTCTCCTTTTAACCCACTTTTTAGTATACTTAAAGAAAACAAATTGGAAGGAGAGAATTATGTGGATTGGAAAAGACATTTATTTATAGTCTTGACTGCACAACAACATAAGTGGGTCCTTGATGAACCTAAACCCCCTACCCCTACGGAGGAGACGAACCAAGAAGATAAGGAATATCATAAGGAGTGGATGTGATCCGATGAAATGGCTAGGTGTACCATCTTCGCTTCAATGTCAGATGTGTTGCAACACCAACACCAGAACATGGAATCCGCTTCAGCTATTATGATGAACCTTAAGGAACTCTTTGCTCATCAGAATCGTACGGATAGACAAATGACCGTGCGAGATATGTTATCACAAAAAATGGTCGAGGGAACGCCCGTGAGGGATCACGTTCTTAAGATGATGGGTTTTCTTAAAAAACTTGAGATTCTTGGTGTTGAATTCGATGTGGAAACACAGATCGATTTCGTACTCCATTCTCTACCAAAATTTTGAGTAGTTCCAACTGAACTATACGGTGAATAATCAAGAGTATATGTTGGCTCAGCTCTTGTAAGCTTTGGTTTCGGCTGAGATGTTAATGGGACCAAGGAACGAGCATATGGCTATGTTGGCAAACGGTCCATCTTCTAATTCACCGAAAGGTGGAAAGAAGAAGAAGGCAAATGGCCAGAAACAAGCTAATAATAAGGAAAATATATTAATTGAGGGAGGTGTCAAGAAAAAGTCCACTAAGGGAAAGTGTTTTAGTTGCGGTCTGAAAGGACATTGGAAGTCAGCCTGTACCAAGCCTAAGAAGGTTGGTAAGCAAGATAATTCTCACACACTAGTAAATTGAAACTTGTTTAGCGGTGTATTCTTCTCATTCATGGGTAGTGGATACGGGAGCCACTTGTAGATGTTGTGAATTCTTAAATGTATCAACATTCTCAACAACATCTTAATTTGACCTTCCGAGATTTTTTCTAAGTCTAATCTGAAATGCTACATTAAATGTTGATCTAAATGTTGTCGCATTTCTGGCAGGATCTAGAAGCTTCTACAAGGATCTGGAACCTGGAAGATTCCAGAATATTGCAAAACGTGCTAGACCAACTTGGAACCTTTTAGAACGACCTGGAACATGCAAGAAGGATCTAGAAAGATCATGGAAGTTAAGTTCCTAAAAAATAGGATCTCAAGATGGAAGCCTCTAGAATTCGTACTCCACTCTATAAATACCGAAGGAAGGCTCCACAATTCACTGTATTCTATTCGATCAATCTCCTAGACTGAGCGTTCATTCCTGTTAGGAATTGTGGCCAGTAGTTATACGTTTTAGTTCATACGAAGTATCCCACCCGTATGATTGTGTGCTTTTTCTTATCTATCGAGAGTGTAATCATAGATATACTAGCATTTCGATAGTGTATACTTTATACACTTAATTCGTTTTCAAAACAAGGCACCTGCCCTGTTTATAGTTTTAGTTGTGAAGGTTAATGTTGTAACATTTCACACAACATTTGTACTTGAAGATAAGTATTGATATTTCGCCATAAGGCTAACATAGATTTTTATTTATAAAATCTATGTTAAAAATATTTCCATTGTGTCTCGTTTGTTTTTAGTGTTTCAAGTCTTCTGCTATGTATCTTTATTTCTGATATTCTGTTAGAGTCAGTGTTGCATAATTTGTCTCAACATATAGTGCAACATTTGTTGGTCCCTGAACGAGTAGTGAATGGGTTTAAAGTCTAGAGAGGAGGGGTGAATAGACTTTAAAAACTTTTTCCCTTTAAAAGAGTGAAAACCTCTTCTGATATCTATGTCAGCTGGACTACAAGTCTGCTGGTCCAGAAGAAAATAGTTATCTGATAGAGTGAATGATGTGCGGAAGTGACTAGGCCTTTTATTTAGACTCGTTCAATTTGTTCTTTTGAAATAGCCAATTACTTGTCTTTATGAAATACTCAGCTGATGCTGGTTTGAAAGATATGGCCTGTTTTGCTAAAGTGTTTCAGAAATACAGAATGCACTATGATAAGAAATAAGCAAACTTGAAATGTAAAGTACAGTAAGTAAATAACACCGTCAATTTATAGTGGTTCGGATATACGATCCTATGTCCACTCTCACGTTCCACACGTGAAGTTTAATCCCTTTAATTTCCCGAAAATTACAAGGGCTTGTCCTTTATAATCCCAAGGGTAGGACTTTGAGATCTGAGCAGTTCCAAACTGCCACAGTCTCCACAAGTGATGGTGAGCACTTGCACTCTTACAGGGGTTCAAAAACTTAACCTTATGGAGGGGGTTTTGGGTTTTTTGAATGGATCCAACTAATGGTTCAAGCTTATAGATTGCTTAACCACTGTGCCTAATTCAAAGAATATACAGTATGTATTGGATTCAGGTTCTTTGGTTGGATGGGGAAATATCTTTAAGAGCTAAAGGGTGTTCTAATACTTTTCTACGCTCTTGAGAATTCTTGATTGAGTGTTGCTTTGGCTTGCTTGCTTGATTAAGCTTCAGAATTCTTGCGTAATATTTCCGTGTGTTGTTCTTCTCCATCCTCTTGTATTTATAGGGAAGAATGATGCAACTAGCCGTTAGCAATCTTTCCTTATGTGCTTGCATGATTCCTTGATTCCAGCCGCTTTGATCTTGATTGGTTCAAGTCTGGGATCGTGTCAATCTTCTAAGTAAGGTAAGTCTGCATTTGAATTTCACAAGATGACTTTGGAATCAGCCGAGTCTTTGACGAGTTACTAGTCTGCTGATCTTCTAGTGGTCCGATTAACTCGTCTGGCCTAGTGAAGTCTATCTTCTGGTATCAGATAAGTATTAGCTCTTCTGATCTAGAACAATACTTGTACTGACTCTGGCCATCATTGACTTGGGCTTTTATCAGCTAAGAAGGTATACAAGCACCTTACTTATCCGATTTTAAAGGATCTTCTAGTCTTCATATCTTCTACTCTTCTTTTCTTGAGGTTGCGCATGTAAGCTCAGAGTGTGCCAATCAACTGAGATACATACAGCTGATTGCACAAGACTAGACTTAGCTTAAGCTGATCTATACAGAAATCAGCTGATCCTATTACATGTGTTTATAAACTCTAAGTGTTTTGGCCATCAAAACTATACTATCATATGTAGGGGCTTAGGGTGAATTTATATCCCAACAATTTACCCCTTTTTGATGAAGCCAAAACTAAACTTGATAAAGGCTCCTATAAGAGTTTATAAAGTATTACATAAGTTCTCTAATGAAGACAGTGAGAAATTGTCTTGTAAGAAAAAGAGACTATAACTTGTATATAATATAAGAATTTTCACAGATTACAAGTTTTAGTGTCTTTAATCTTCTTGAGAGTCTTCATCAGGTCTTCAGTTCTTCAGATGCGGTAGGCAAGGTACAGACGAGTGCGAATGTCTTGCATGTGCTGCAGGTCAGTAACATTTTCCTTAATGTAGATTTCTTCCAGGATTCTTTTGACTTCTATCATATCTGTTCTTCCAGAATTCAGAGTAGGTGGCTTCCAGACAGGGTCTTCAGGAGTTAGAATTTTGTAGCCTATTTCTTTGGCTGTCTTGATTGTTTCTGCCCAGAGCTCTTGATCTTCAATTTCCATGAACCGAGAGAATTGATAAAACTCTTCTTCATAGGTGGGAAGAGGGCCAAAACATCTGACTATGTGGTGAGCTAGCTGCCATTTCTTCTTCAGAGCATACCATCTTGGTAACTCATCTGGTAATACTAGTAGATCCACATATGTGCTGTCAGTAACTTGAGCACTTTCTTCTTTTTCCTTTTCTTTGATTGCTTTTCTGATTTTGGCCAATTTTCTCTCAAATTTTGCCTTAACTGCCTTCACATCATTAAACTTTTTCTGCTTGAGCTCTTGAGCTTCTTGCATTTTTCTTTTCTTCAGCTATTGAGCTTATTTCTCTTCTGCAGTAGGCTCTGCTACCTTTCTCTTTGTTGTTATTCTCCTATCAGGAGTTGATTCTTCTGAGGTAGTGATCTGCATCTTAGACGACGTACCTTGGGTTTTATCTTGATCTTGAACAGAGGCTTTATCTTGAGCAGCTTCTTTCCCTTGTTTGTTCTTGATTTTACTTTTCAAACCTCCCAAGGTTTCATTCAGATCATCTTAAGTAACAACTAGCTCAGCTTGCTGGGCAGTAGACTTCTCCAGAGCGTTTATCAACACATCTTCCCCCTTTTTAGCTTCAGCAAGGGCAGCTGCAAAAGGTTTCATGGCATTCAGGATTTCAACATGAAGAGTCTGCTTGAGACCCATGGCATTGACTTTGCTGACATGGGTGAGATGGGAGATGCTATGCTCTAGTACTTGAGCATGAGAGCTAGAGGTAGAAGCTTTTTCCAATTGAGGAGTTAGAGTCTCCAATTTGTCTGCTGTTTCTTTCAGTTGGGCTCTTAGCTTCTCATTTTCGTCTACTGCCGTTTTGAGTAGAGTTTGTCCTTGTGTAGCTCTAGCTTCAGCATCTTCGAGCCTATTTTTGTAGATAGACTCCATGCGGGATGTTTCATTGGAGTAGAGATCAGCAAACATCTTGGTCCTGTCTGCTGTCTTTTTCATTTCACTAGCGATATAATCTTCAATCTGATTGTGGAGTGTCTCACAAAATTTGTCTTCGATATCAAGAATTTGATTTGAAAGGCGAGTTCTCTGCTCCTGTGCTGCTTTTTCAACATATCTAGCCAATTGCATGCCTAGCCCCTTCTCAAAGTGCGAGTCTATTGCTTCCTTCACTTGAGCACACACATCTACTCTAATATCAATAGACGAAGTAGAGGGGGAGGCAGTACCTCGAGGTAGATTTTGTGGAATCTGAGCGATGCTTGGATTGTACAGAACCAGTGCTAGGCCTCTTTCCTCTGCAATGAGATATCCTTCATTCAGAAAGTTTGTAGTGGCATCAACCAGATGAGCAAAGATTCTTCCCTCTTTCTTAGGCATGAAGTGAGCTGGGATTGTTAGGATATCTCTTTCCCTTTCTTCTGGTTCAGCTGCCTCAGCTGTGTCGTCTGCCAGGACTGTGTTAGATGTCATCAGCTGATCTTGAGTCTGACTAAGAGCTGGAGCGGTCTCTGGTACAGGGACTGCTTGTTCCTCAGTCGTGGATTTCGAGGAGATTCCTAGTATCCTCTCACAGGTTCTGGCCAGAGCTTCTGTGGGTAGCAGCTCAGTGAATGATTTGACTTGGGAAACTTCCTTTTGTTCTATTTCCCAATCAAGGAAGTGAGCCACACCACCCATTCCCTCCATGACCTCTACAAGGTCATCCACCTCATCTCTTCTAAGTTCAATCCAAGTATAGACCTTGAGTACTTGCTCAAACTGAATTGAGTCTTCATCAACTCCGGGCACAATAGACTTTAGCATATTGGTTATCCTCAATCTCATTAACGTTTCTCTTGTGCACATTGGATAATGAACAATTTAGAATTTTGGTTGAGGATGTAGGTTGTCTTCTAGTGCCAATTTTTCGGGTTCAGAAGAGGTATTTAGGTTAGGGGATTAGGTTGTATTGATGGTTTCCTCTGTTGTGTAAGTATCAGCAGGGATTTGGGAAGTAAGGTTGTTGGGGTCAGATGATGTCATCAGGGTAGTGGACTTTGGGTTTTGGATTTGTTCCTCTGCTGTGTGAGTATCAGCAGGGGTTTGGGAAGTGATGATTTCCGAAGGTTTAATAGGTTCAGCAGGGTCAAAGGAAGATATTGGGGCTATATTCATAGGGGTTAGGAGTCTGGATTTCTTGGATTTCTTCGTAAAAGAAGAGTTATTCTTCTTTCTTTTCTGGCCTTTAGAAAGTTTTTGAAGGAGTAGGGATAATGGAGGGATTAGGTGTACCTGCCTTTTTTAGAGGAGAGACAGAAGAGGTGGCATCTAAGTCAGAAGGGGAGATGAGCCCAGATCTGATCAGCAGCCTTCTTTGGGCTAGAGTGTGGTTGTCATCATCATCAGCATCGACCGCAGTAGTCTTCTGATGATCTTCCTTCTTTCTGGGTTCCTCTTCTTCTTCAGCAGACTCAGCAGAGTCTTGTGCAATTTCCTCCTCCCTTTCTTCAATATCAGCTACATCTCCTGAAGATGCCTCAACTAACTTCTTTTTCTCTTCCTTCAGTCTTGTTGCCTCAGCGAGGGATTCCTTCTTCAAGTACCATTTGGATGAATGGAACTTCTTTGCTGGTCCCATCTTGTACTTCTTGGGGAGAATATTTGGAAGTATTATACTCAGCTTGTTGACAAAGCTGACAGTGGATGTAACTCTCCATTCCTTCGATTGTAAATCCAGAGAGACCTTCTTTGCTTCAAGTGCTATTCTGTCCAAGAAAACTCCTTGCCAATCACCATCTATCTGATCCCAAATTGCAGCCATAACTCTAACTTTCAGAGTGGTAACTGCATCATGACTGAAAGTATTTCCGAGCAACATCTTTCATGCGATGTCCATCAAAGTCTGGAACTTTGGATCCAGTTGGGTTTTCTTAATTCCAATGGCTTTTGATTCTTCCACCGGTGAACTTCACAATATACTCCTTTTCTTTTCCCATAATATAGGTCAAGACGTTAACCTTTCCATTGGGTAGATGTTGGTCCAGAAAGGAGTATATAACAAGTGTATGGGGGGGGGGGGGAATACACTTGTATGCAATTCTTTTGCTAATTTGATCAAACCAGAGTTCAGCAAGGTTGTCTTGGACAACTCTGCTGAAGAAGATTAACTCTTCTAAGATAATCAGACTACTAAGTACTATTGAGTACTTAGTTGAATAACTATCTAGGGGAGTTATATGTGCGGAATAGTGGTTGCCCCTTTAAGTTTAGACTCCTTTAATTTCTGAAATCACTTTCCCAATCCAAAACAGTCCAGTTAAGCTTCAGGGAAGTTGTCCAAATCAGTTTTGCACATTCTTTGAATATGTATCTTTGAAAGATCAGTTTTGTGTGTAGTGTTGAATGAATGTAAGTACTTGTAAAGTAAATCAACACAAGAGTTTATAGTGGTTCAGAGACTCAAGCTCCTACATCCACTTTCCCTGATTTAACAGGATAATTCCTTCACTCTTGGAATTAACTTGTTTTATAGTGCCAAGGTGCACTTGATCAAGAGCACCACTCCTTGGTGAATTGATCCCTAGGATGTCTAGAGTCCTAGTACCCTCTTCTCAACTCAGAACTGAACTGTTCTTCTCTCAACAGTCAGCTCCTACCACTTCTACTACTACAACCTTCTCACTTTCTCACTTGAAAGGGTTAAGGGTTGAAGTAAGGTTCCAACTAATGAGATATCCTTTACAATGAAGATCAAGGTATAAGGATAGGATATCTCTCTAAGCTTGTGTATGAATATACAATTGGGTTCAGCTTAGAAGAAGTGTATAAAGACTAAGATAGTCTCTTTGAAAGCTTGAGAGCACTTGTCAACTTGTAGGATAGTTGGATATTCTTGTCAAGGTTGAGAGTGCTTTCAAATGGTCTTCACACTTCTATATTTATAGACAAAATGGAAGATTTGCCCGTTGGAGAGGCAGCTCCCAAGTTGCTATAAATGTCTTCCTTGAGTTCTTCAAACTGGAAGACAGATTCTTGATAGTGACATGTCCTCATTTGGGTAATAAACGGCTTGTAAGACTTTGTCTTCATTCTGCAGCACTTTTCCCAATGTTTGACTTCTTGTTAGGACTTGGACATGGCTTCTGAAGGTTGATCCAATGATAGGACAACACTCCTTATTATCTGGACAACTCTCCTTATCACTATCAGCAGTTTTGCCTTTCAGCAAGGTTGGCTTGCTCTTCTTCAGATGACTTGGCTCTTTCCCTTTATTTTACTCTAGGATGATCTTGGCATATTGCATTTCTTTAGGGTATGGTTGTCCTTAATTTTTCAACATAGTTGACCTTCAATCTTTAGAGTTTCTGTTCTGATTCAATCTTGCTGAGACAACTCTTCTGGACAACTCTTCTGATCAGCATATTTGGTCTTTTATCATCAGATCATTTTACTCATAGAGTTGGCTTCTATGGACAACTCTCCTGATCCAAAGCCTTTGAGTAGCCTTGTCCTTTTGAGCTAGGTAAGCTTGTTCTTGCATATGGACAGCTTCTTTGGACAACTCTCCTGATCAGAGCTTTTGGTTTTCCATAGAGTGTCCTTGTTCTTAAGTGATTGTTCCAGAATTTTGAGCCTTGAGGGGACTTGATCTTGATCATCTTAAAAGTAGGTTCCCCCTCAAATTGTGCATCTAATTGTCTAAGAGCTGCCTAACACTTCAGCTTCTCATCTAGCCTTTATTCTATATGTTCTAACATTTCTAGAACATGTTTATCTTGACTTAGGCATGTCTCAGGGGGGTTTTGGTATTAGATCAAAACATTTCTCATTTTATTCCCAACAATTTCCCCCTTTTTGATGATGCCAAAACCTACATTATCTAAGCAAAAGTGACTTGTCTACACCTATTACATGTATCTTCAGAAGACATGACTAAGGTCAATATTCCTGAAAAGATAATGTGTTAGTGTTTTCACTGTTTTTGTTGCAAGTAAGTTTCAAGATAGGCATAGAGAGATTAGTGGTTCTTGATTCAAAATAAGTTCAACTATCATTCATTCAAAGATCATTACAAGCATGTTGATAGTTGAAATTAACATATCAGAGCATGAATCAATAACACTTAAATACATCAGAGCATTTCATTCTAACAATTCAAGACATAGATAAGATTTTCAGCATCAGAGCACAGAGCTTGTATCAGAGCAATCCATAACAAATCAGAGCAGACAGATTAGCACACCACATCAGCAATCTTGACCATATTTCAGCATAGTTGATTAATCAAGAAAGGTCAGAAGACTTAGCCATTTCAAAGATCATCCTCAGGGGGTGGCAGCATTCCATACTGTGCCCACACTCTTCTTTTCAATGCCATGGCTTCTTGGTTGGTTCCCTTAGGTCCAAGAACCATCTTGTTTAGCTTAAGGATCTCAGTGAATTCTCTCAGAATTCTTGCTTGGTCAATCCATCCTTCAAGCTTTGGAGGCATGTATATGATTGGCTTGGGAGCTGTGAGTTCAATTCTTGCAATGTCAGCAGCTGCAAGTAGTTGTTGATACAACTCTCTGTAGTATTCTAGCATGAACTCAGTGAAGGCAGAGTTTGCATCTCCTCCATTCCATCTGTCAATGACATAATAGTCATAGACAAACTCCCTTTTGGCCTCTTCCCATGTATCATTCAGCTGAATTGGCACCCATTTATCCAAGTGTGGATATTTGGTGTCCATTGGGATTAGAAGCTGAGGCTTCATCTTGCTATAAGTTGCTCTCCTCCTTCTTGGTTTCTGAAAGTTTGCTCTTCTCTCATCTCTTGCTCTGTTGGCTTCTTCCATCAGATCCATTTTCTCTTGGGCCCTCATCATGGCCAGTTTCTGTTGTGTTTCAGGGTCTTTGCCATACCCTTCATGAAACAGTTTTGATGGATCATGGGCTAGGACAGTTGTCTTCTTCTTAGGTTCAGGTCCAAATCCTTCAGCAAATAACTCTTCAATGTCTTCAGAGGACTTGGTACCTTCAGCAGTTTTGCCAGATTCAGAAGATTTGTCCTTTTCAGTAGATTTGGGCTCTTCAGCAGTTTTGGCTTTCTTTGATGTAGGCTCATCTTCATCAATTCTGAATTCAGGTGGAAGATCAAGGCTGCTAGGAAAGTCAGTGAATTTCTCAACTTGTCTCTTCTTTCCTTGGGCCTTCTTGATCTTTCCTCTAGTTTGGACACCTTCAGCACTCTTGTCCAAACCTGATACTTCACCACCTGGTCTTTGTTGTAACCTCATCCTTTCTTCTTGAGCTGAGGCCATAGAATTCTTCAAAGCAAGTGCTAATTGCTCTTCTTCATTCAATTCTTCCAAATTCAGTACTTCAGGCTCTTTGCCTTTTCCTTCAGCAATGTTGTCTTTCCCTTTGACTGGGCTCCCAATCACCAAGGCACCTTTTGCTCTAGCTCTTTCCCTTTCCCCCTTTTTGGCAGCATCAAAACACTGGGGCTTGAGGTCACTCATTGTTGAGGCCATCAGGGATTGGGCCTGGTTTAGAGATTTCATTTCTTCCAACAAATATACATTCTCATCATGTATATTTTGCATCTTGTCACTGCTCAAGCTAAGAAAAGCAAGAACAGGTTTCATTTTCTGTTGAACAACCTCCTCCATGGTTGCCTTAAGAGATGCATCCAATTGGGTCTTCAGAAGCTCAGTGAGGTTGGCCACTGCACCTTCAGCAATGTTGGCCAACACTTCTTGGGAAAACTTTTCTGAGGCAGCTTTGACCATAGCTAGCCTTTGCTCTTCAGCTCTTCTCTTTTGCAGTGCAGTCTTCTTTCCAATAGCTTGTTTGATAGTTAGCCTGAGAGCTTTGACATTGGCATTGTGATTGTCTCTCAGCAGCTTTTGCTCTTTCTTGACCTCCTCTGAGATGGCTTCCATGGTTGATTTGGCATTTTGAACTTCAGTGGAGATGGTTTGGAGACCAGATTCCACACCACTGATCCTTGCCTCAAGGGTTGGTAGCACAACATCTTCAGAGCCAGTGAGCCTCATTTCTACAGATGCTAGAGTCCTTCCTTGCTCATTCAAAGTTCCTGAAGTTTCAGCATGAGCAGATTGGACTTGATGAGCCAAGGAGTCCAACTTCTCTGATTGCATTCCAAGTAAGGCCTGAGCTGAGCCTGAATCTACTTGGATAAGTGCATCTGTTAAGAATTCATCTGCAAAAATTTGATCAAGAGAAATACCTGCAACATCAGACAAGTCAAACAAGTTAGGAAATAAGCACTCATCACCCTCAATTTCTTTTGTATAAGACTCTGATACATCAGCAGTCTTCTTCTCATTTTCAACTTGTTCTTTTCTCCCTTCTTTAATAATGTTCTCACTCAAGGAATCAGGCCTCCTCTCATCAAGGGATTCTTGAAGTTCAGATTTGACTTCAAGAATAACCTGTCCTTCCTCACTTATTCCACCCTCATATGGTGGTACACTCACTATCTTAGTGATGACTACCTATCTTTCATCCTCAACTCCCTCAGATTTTTCAACTATTCTCTCATTTTCAACTCCTTCTCCTAAACCTGCAGCATCTTCACCCTCAACAGGGTTCAAAGATGGCAGTTGTGAGGTGATCACAGTGCTTATCTCAGCAGCCACTGAGTCATCCTGAATGATTAAGGGCTGATCAGTGTCCAACTCTTCTGACACTGAATAGGCCTTAATCAAACTAGCCTCTAGTACAGGAACCTCAACATCTTTAGGCTGTGCCTTGGGTTCAGAAGAACCTTCATTGGCAGATGTGTCTTTGGTTGTGTTACCACCCTTGGTCAACACCTCTGAAGATACAGAGCCTTTCCTATGATAGGTTTTAGGAGGGTTTGAAAGTCTGTCTGCTATAGAAGACTTGGGTTGAAAGAGTTCAGGGAGGTTGGCTTGAGGGGTTTCAGGAGGGTTGGGGTTTGAAGGGTTTGAGGGATCATCAGGGGAATCATCATCATTGGAGCTATTGTCAGGGTGTTTGATTCCCTTGGCTTTTCTTTCTATCTCCTCCTCAATCTTATCAGCTACCAACTTTGCAAAAATCTCCTCATCAATGAGAAATCTTGTCTTTGAAACTCCAGCAAAGTGTAATAATCTGTTTTCCTCTATCTGCCACCAGTTTGCACCCTTATCTTGGATGACTTGTGATATCTCCATCAAGGATTTGTCTTTCACATCAACAAGCATCCTTAAATCTTGAAAGGCCTTCTGAATTCTTAGAAATTCAGCAAGTTGTGGATACAAACTGTCCACAGTAGCCTTGGCTCCTCCTCTGAGCATACTTTCATAAGTATACTCCTCCTCATCTCCACTTGAGTGGGGACTTTGGGTTATAGGGGAGTTGGCTCTGGGTTCTCCTAATAGGGCTTCAGGCAGATTAAGTTCAAGGATACTGGCTTCAGAAGGGTTGGGTGCAGTAGAAGGATCTTCAGTTGCTTTTGAGAGCAATGGGTCTGAAGGGGCTTTACTCAGGGGGGTTGGCTCATTGAGTGCATGCTCTAAGAGCTTTGAATAATTGAGCATGGATGAATCAAGGGGAGACAGGAGTCTTGTCTCATCTACTGCTAAATCAGCAAGCACATCAATGCCACTTCTTTGCACATTCCCTTCTGGAGAATATCTCTTAGTGAGATTTACAGGGGTAATGGGTTGGTTGGAAGGGGTGACATGGGTTTCAGGGGAGTTGGGCTCAAGGTATTGAGTTTCAGGGGGGTTGGCCTCTATAGGTTGACCTTCAGGGACTTTGGATTCTGGAGTTCCAGAACCAGAAGAATTAGTCCTTGACATGGATTTGGTCCTGCTTTCAGCTCTGCTCTCCCTTAGAGCCAATTGAAGAGACCTTTCTTCTTGAAGCTCCAACACCTTCTCAGTAGGCTTGGCCCTTCTCTTGCTGGCCCTACTGCTTCCACTTCCTTCCTTCTCAGGGACAACTTCCCTGATTCTCTTATCACCCTTCTTCTTTTGCCTAGTCTCATTGTACTTTCTCCTCAACTCTTCTGAGTGGTCAGAAGGCACACTCACTCCCTCTTCTGCCACTGCATCAAGTTCTGCTGATGCTCCTGAGGCTTCTCTTGAAGACAATTGAGACATCCTTCTTGTTTTGACAGCCCTGGCCTTTGTTCTCTTTTTCATCTTAGGCTTCTCTTCCTCCTGTTCTTCAGCAGGTTTGACCATGAGCATCCTTCTCTGTTCAGTTTTCTTGCTAAGTTTTCTGAACAGGATCTTCTGGGCTGGGAGGGGCTTTGCAAAGGTCTGCATCTGGGAATAGTGGGAAAACCTCTCAATCAACAAGCTTGCCCTGGTGCAATACTTGATTTTCCCTTCTAGCACCACCTTATTGTGGGTTTTCACCTTGAATTTTGCCTTCTCCTTCATCATCTCAGACATGATGAAGGTCCTCCAATCAAATTTAATGCCCTTATCACTGGCATCAATAATGGCAGCCATGATTCTGATCCTTGGATGACTAACCTGCTCTAAGCTTCCAGTGTTGCTTAAGAGGCTCTTAGCAACTACCTCAAAAAGGTTGAGAAACTCTGGCTTGAGAGTTTTCTTGTTTTGAGTTGAGGAGAGAGGGCCTGGAACTAATAGCCATTCTTGGGCTATCTCATCTTCATGACCAGTACCATAAACTTCTGGATTCCTTCCCTCATGAGGCAATCCAAAGGCTCCTTCCAGATCTTCTGAGGAGAATTTTACTCTGTGGAATCTCTCTTCTTCCTCTCCTTCTGCAGTGTAAGATAATCTGGTTGATACTTCACCATCTTCAGATTTGCCTCTCCATTTGAGGAAGGCAAAGAATTCTGCCATGTAGCTTTCCAAGCAAGAGCTTGGTCTTTCCTCCATGAACTTTTGAAGTCCAGCTCTCCTCAACCATCTCAAGGTTGGTGTGATTTCAGGATCCTCATTCTCAAAGGATACTATTGGTTCAAAATGAAGATTGTGTTTATTGCTTAAGTAGCCAAAATCCAGGTCTAGATCCTTGTTAGAGAAATCAACAAGCATCTCAGGTCTAACTTTGGGGGCCATTGAAATTTGCAGAGAGAGCTTTGAGAGAGTTTGAAGAAAATTTGAGTTAGGGTTTCGAATACTTGGGAAGAAGTGTTTGTGGGGATCTTAAGACTTGTGAATATTCTAAAAAGAATGTTTGTCAATGAGTTGGTAAGGTCTTGAAGCAATTCAAAGATGATCAAAAATGGAAATCCAAAATGGGCGGCTAGGATTGATTTCAGGGGAGTTGTCCTTTTTTGATCCAATGGTAAAAAACCAATGTAACAGTGAAATAACTGTTTTATTCAAAACGTGGGTGGTTTTTAATGTTTGTTTAAGGCTGGGGGTTTTTCGAGATAGATCATGTCCCAAAAAGTTTAATGCAAACAAGAGTTAAATCTTGGCATTTAATGCATGGAAAGTGACCTTTTGAGTGGGAGACAAATTAAATCCCAGAAAGGTGAAAACTGTATTTCAATGGGATAGATTTCGAAATAGGTATTGATCACCAAAAATAGGTGCTTATCATACCAAGATTTGGTTTGATAGCTGGGAAACCTTATCTGACCCCACTTGGACAAGTGTCCTGAAGAGAAGTGGACAAGGGTCCTGAATGTTAATGGACAAGTGTCCTGAAGAAGTAAGGTCATATTTCTGATTTTCAGTAGACTTGACCAAGTCTGCTGAAGTTTGAGTTTATTTCCCCTTCAATCAATGAACTTCTTTGGACTCATTTTTCCAACTTCCCTGGATCAAGAAGTCCCAACTCTGCTGATAATTCCAGGAATCTTGCCTCTGCAAGTGGCTTAGTTAGTATATCAGCTTTTTGATGGTCTGTGTGAATTTTCACCAACTTGATATCCTTCTTCTCCACATGATCTCTAATGAAGTGATGCTTGATGTCCACATGTTTGCATCTTGTGTGCAAGACAGGATTTTGTGATATAGCAATGGCACTATTGTTATCACAGAAAATTGGCACTTCAGTAGAGTTGACTTTGTAGTCTCTGAGTTGTTGTCTTAGCCAAAGTATTTGAGCACAACAACTTCCAGCAGCAACATATTCAGCTTCAGTGGTGGAGGTGGCCACTGTATTTTGTTTCTTGGAGAACCAAGATATGAGTTTGTTGCCCAAGAACTGACAAGTCCCTGAGGTGGACTTTCTGTCAATCCTACATCCTCCATAATCAGCATCTGAGTAGCCAGTTAGCTCAATATTGTCATCAGCAGGGTACCAAAGGCCTAGATTTTCAGTGCCTTTGAGATACCTCAAAATCCTCTTTGCAGCCTCAAGGTGGCTTTTCTTAGGATTTGCTTGAAACCTTGCACAAACACCTACTGCAAAGGTGATATCAGGTCTGCTGGCAGTGAGATAGAGGAGTGAACCAATTATTCCTCTATACTCAGTAGAGTTGGTTGGAATACCACTCTCATCAGGATCCATCTTCCAATTTGTGTTCATAGGGATCCTTACTGGCTTGCTAGTTGTACACCCAAACTTCTTGATCATTTCTCTGGTGTACTTAGCTTGGTTGATGAAGATTCCTTCTTTAGATTGCTTGACTTGTAGACCCAAAAAGAAGTTCATCAACCCCATCATGGACATCTCAAACTTGCTTTGCATGAGCTTGGAGAATTTCTCACACAGCTTCTCATTAGGGGATCCAAAAATTATGTCATCTACATAAATTTGGACAAGCAAGATGTCCTCTCCTTCAGAGATTCTGAAGAGAGTTCTGTCCACAGTTCCCTTTGTGAATCCATGATCCAAGAGAAATTGTGACAGTGTGTCATACCAAGCCCTAGGGGCTTGCTTGAGTCCATATAGAGCTTTCTTGAGTCTGTAAACTTGGTTTCCAACTTCAAAACCTGGTGGTTGCTCCACATAGACTTCTTCTTTTAAGACTCCATTCAGAAAGGCACTCTTGACATCCATTTGGTACACTTTGAACCTCTTGTGGGCTGCATAGGCTAGAAAGAGCCTTATTGCTTCTAGCCTTGCCACAGGTGCAAATGTCTCATCATAGTCAATGCCTTCATGTTGGCAATACCCTTTTGCCACTAGTCTTGCTTTGTTTCTAACAATCACATCATTTTCATTTTTCTTGTTCTTGAACACCCACTTTGTTCCAATAACATCTTGATGTGAAGGCCTATCCACCAGCTCCCATACTTCATTTCTGGTGAATTGGTTCAGTTCTTCCTGCATGGCTGTGATCCAATTGGCATCTTGAAGTGCTTCCTCAATATCACTTGGTTCTTGCTCTGACAAGAAACAACAGAACAAAGCACTTTCACCATGAAACTTTCTGGTTCTGAATCCTATACTTGGATCACCAAGTATCAGATCAGTAGGGTGGTCAGACAACCAAGTCCTTCTTTTCCTGATCTCTTCAGTAGAGTTGTCCTCTACTGAAGGTGAGTCATTTTGATCATAGAATTCAGGATAATTTAATGCAGGATCTAATTCAGGATCATAATCAGGGGTGTTGTCCTCAATGTCAGGGACATTGGCATTTTCATCATTTTGAGTTCCCCCTTGATTATTTGACCCATTAACTACCTCAGCAGGAACTGCTTCTTCATTGGTAGTTGTTACCTGGATGTGAACTGGGATTGGTTCATTCAGTTCACCATTTCCACCAGTAGGGTTTGTCTCAGGAAGGTTGCCTTCAAGATTGTTGTCCAATGTGGGTTCTTCAGGCAGATTGGCCTGGACAACATCTATGAATTCAGTGTCTTTGTCTTTAAGGCTTAGTCTGGTTGTCCTCTGTGTGATTTCTTCAGGTTCCAAATGATC
This sequence comes from Galeopsis tetrahit, assembly GCA_963675135.1. Classification (NCBI taxonomy): domain Eukaryota; kingdom Viridiplantae; phylum Streptophyta; class Magnoliopsida; order Lamiales; family Lamiaceae; genus Galeopsis; species Galeopsis tetrahit. Next base: position 43,461,846 of record OY776120.1, read on the forward strand.
ATTCCTGATCTCAAAGATAGACTCATCAAACACAACATGAGGTGTTTCTTCCACTATAAGGGTTTTCTTGTTGTAGACTCTGAAAGCTCTACTGATTTGAGAGTATCCAAGGAATACTCCCTCATCAGCTTTGCTGTCAAAAGCTTTCAACTGTTCTTTCCCATTATTGTGAATGAAACATTTACAACCAAATATATGAAAATATGACACTTTCCACTTGAGAACTCAACATTAAAATCTTTGTCACAAAATTGACTGATACTTAGGAGGTTATATTTGAGACCAGCTACATAAGACACATTGGTTACTTTGATGTTACCAATCATCAAAGTACCATAACCTTTTGTAGTTGCCTGTGATCTGTCTCCAAAAGTAACATTTGGGCCTTCTTTTTCAATGAAGTTAGTGAGGAGTTCCTTGTTTCCAGTCATGTGCCTTGAACATCCACTGTCAAGGTACCATGCTGTCTTTTTGTTCATGCTCCTCTTCTTGTGGCCCATTGGTACCTGCAATTAGATAGGTTTAGGTACCCTTTGAGTTTTGGGTCCTGAGAGGTTAGCTGTACCTTTGGGAACCCAAACTTGCCTAATAACCTTGATTGATTCAAGGTGGCTAAGTTGTCTTCCTCTAGCATCTACATACACTGTCTTCCCCTTAAATGCCTTTGGGAAAGTGTGTGTGAAAGTGTTAACTCTATAAGTTTCAGGAGAGTTGTCAAATCTCCTGAACTTTTGAGTTCTTTGTGCTACTTGAGGGAATCTTTGAGGAAAGGCTTTCTTTTGACCATTACCCTTTGGCATGAAGGGTTTTGGTTGTCTCATTTTATTTTGCCTTTGAGGAAAGTTATCCTTGGGTCTATTCAGCTGAGGCTTTCTTAGAAGAGTTAGTCTAGGCTGATAATACTTTGGATAACTCCTCTGAACATTGTTCAGTAGAGTTGCCCTTCCATTGGGTCTACTCTGCTGACCAACATTCCTCTTATGTTCAGGAGCTTTGGCCATTTCCTTAGGTTTTGGCCTATTCTCCTGAATCACTTGAGTAAGCAGATCATTCATTTTGCCCTTTCCTTTGTTCAGTGGTTGAATCACTTCATTTTCAGTTTGTGCCACTGACTTAACAAAGATTCTCTTAGTGTTACTTACAGAAGCAACACTAAGACAAGGTGAAGATTCAAATGGATCAAAACCTAATCCACTTCTTTGAGCCATAGGTCTTTGATAACTTTGAATTTCCTCTATTGCTCTAGAGGATTTGTTCAAAGCAGACATCTTTAATTTCAGGCTTTCTTCACTTAATTTAAGAATATCATATTCATGTGAGAGATTTTCAAATTTGGCATTGAGAATTTTAAGTTCAAAATCTTTTCTCTTCTGAGAGAGAAGTTGATCATCAATCTCCTTTTGTTGGTCAACTATCCTGAGATTTGCTTCCTCAAGCTCTCTCAAGATTTGTTGATACAATTCAGTAGTTTTGACATCAACAGCTACCTCAGAGTTTTTGGAAAGTTCAATAGCCAATCTTTCATTTTCTCTCACACAGTTATCATGAAATTCTTGTAATCTAGTGAAATCTTCCATCAACTTTCCCAAGGAAAGTTTCAGGTTAACCTCACTAGTGTTTTGTGAGATGAATGATGGTGAACTAGAAGTAGAGGATACCTCATCATCCTCAAGAGCCATGTTGCAAACATCATCATCATCATCACTGTTGGAGAATAATCCATCAGAGGAGTTGAAGCTTTCAGCACTATCAGATTCTTCACCAGCCATCATGGCTTTTCTATTGGTGAACTTTCTGTCTCTTTTAGCTTGTCTCTATCTTCTTTCTTTAGAGCTCAATTCAGGGCAGTCATACTGGAAGTGCCCTTTCTTTTTACAGTTATAGCACAGATCTTCATCATCTTCTTTCTTTGATTCTTCTCTTCTTTTTGATGATGAAGGTTCAGCTCTACTGGACCTTCTCCTATCAGAGTACTTGTCCTCTGATCTTTTCTCTTCAGGCTTTTTGACTTCAGCCTGTGCTTCAGGAGAGTTGTATCTCCTGAATTTGTTGTCCTGGTAGAATTTCTTGTATCTACCAAACCTTGAGTTCAACTTTTCAAACCTTCTAGCCATCAAGGCTAGTTCTTCCTTCATTTCAGTCTTTGAGACTGACTTTGATGGTCTTGGAGTGGGCTGCATCTCTGGTTCAGCTGTTTTGGCTTTGAGTGCCACTCCCTTAGTAGGATTTGAAGGTTCCTCAATAGGCTTTCTTCTATTGAGGTCGAACTCATAAGCTTTGAGTTCAGAGAAGATTTGTTGCATGGGCATGGTGGAAAGATCTTTGGTGTTTTGCATCATTACAGCATAGACATCCCACTTTTGAGTGAGACTTCTCAAGATCTTCAACCCCACTTCTCTCTTGGTGTAGACCTTGCCCAATGAGTTGATTTCATTCATCACATCAGTGAATTTACCAGCAAACTTATCAATGGACTCATCAGTTTCCATTGAAAATTGTTCAAACTTCTGCACAGCAACTTGGAGCTTGTTCTCCTTGATCTTTTCAGTGCCCTCACACATTTCGGCAAGAGTATCCCAAATTTCTTTGGCTGTGGTGCAGTGGTAGACTCTACCCATAACTGCATCTGGAATTGTTTGATAGAGGGTGTTCATGGCAAGATAATTCACATTATCTTTCCTCTTTTCATCAGCAGTGAAGTCATCTTCATCTTTGGGAATCAGTTCCCTTATATCTGCTCTTTGCTCATCTGTTAATCTGGGGTTAGTTTGAGTAAACACAAAAGGTCCTCTTATGATTACTCTGAGCATATCAGTGTGAAGAGATGCAAGATGAGCCCTCATTCTAATTTTCCAGAAATCATAATTGTCTATTGAAAACATGGGCAGTTTGTGATGAGAAATGTGGTTGATTGGATTTGTGGCCATGTTGTCTAATCCTTGAACAGCAGGTGGAGGAATTGCATTGTTGTTGGCCATTTCTCAAGAATACTCAGTTAGTCAACAAGTAATGGATTTCAGATAGAGATCAGTTCAGTGACCACACAAATATGAGAGTTTTGAAAATCAAGATGGATTTTCAGAAGCAGTGGTCTTTGAACCCCTGCTCTGATACCACTTGTTGGTCCAGAAAGGAGTATATAACAAGTGTATGGGGGGGGGAATACACTTGTATGCAATTCTTTTGCTAATTTGATCAAACCAGAGTTCAGCAAGGTTGTCTTGGACAACTCTGCTGAAGAAGATTAACTCTTCTAAGATAATCAGACTACTAAGTACTATTGAGTACTTAGTTGAATAACTATCTAGGGGAGTTATATGTGCGGAATAGTGGTTGCCCCTTTAAGTTTAGACTCCTTTAATTTCTGAAATCACTTTCCCAATCCAAAACAGTCCAGTTAAGCTTCAGGGAAGTTGTCCAAATCAGTTTTGCACATTCTTTGAATATGTATCTTTGAAAGATCAGTTTTGTGTGCAGTGTTGAATGAATGTAAGTACTTGTAAAGTAAATCAACACAAGAGTTTATAGTGGTTCAGAGACTCAAGCTCCTACATCCACTTTCCCTGATTTAACAGGATAATTCCTTCACTCTTGGAATTAACTTGTTTTATAGTGCCAAGGTGCACTTGATCAAGAGCACCACTCCTTGGTGAATTGATCCCTAGGATGTCTAGAGTCCTAGTACCCTCTTCTCAACTCAGAACTGAACTGTTCTTCTCTCAACAGTCAGCTCCTACCACTTCTACTACTACAACCTTCTCACTTTCTCACTTGAAAGGGTTAAGGGTTGAAGTAAGGTTCCAACTAATGAGATATCCTTTACAATGAAGATCAAGGTATAAGGATAGGATATCTCTCTAAGCTTGTGTATGAATATACAATTGGGTTCAGCTTAGAAGAAGTGTATAAAGACTAAGATTGTCTCTTTGAAAGCTTGAGAGCACTTGTCAACTTGTAGGATAGTTGGATATTCTTGTCAAGGTTGAGAGTGCTTTCAAATGGTCTTCACACTTCTATATTTATAGACAAAATGGAAGATTTGCCCGTTGGAGAGGCAGCTCCCAAGTTGCTATAAATGTCTTCCTTGAGTTCTTCAAACTGGAAGACAGATTCTTGATAGTGACATGTCCTCATTTGGGTAATAAACGGCTTGTAAGACTTTGTCTTCATTCTGCAGCACTTTTCCCAATGTTTGACTTCTTGTTAGGACTTGGACATGGCTTCTGAAGGTTGATCCAATGATAGGACAACACTCCTTATCATCTGGACAACTCTCCTTATCACTATCAGCAGTTTTGCCTTTCAGCAAGGTTGGCTTGCTCTTCTTCAGATGACTTGGCTCTTTCCCTTTATTTTACTCTAGGATGATCTTGGCATATTGCATTTCTTTAGGGTATGGTTGTCCTTAATTTTTCAGCATAGTTGACCTTCAATCTTTAGAGTTTCTGTTCTGATTCAATCTTGCTGAGACAACTCTTCTGGACAACTCTTCTGATCAGCATATTTGGTCTTTTATCATCAGATCATTTTACTCATAGAGTTGGCTTCTATGGACAACTCTCCTGATCCAAAGCCTTTGAGTAGCCTTGTCCTTTTGAGCTAGGTAAGCTTGTTCTTGCATATGGACAGCTTCTTTGGACAACTCTCCTGATCAGAGCTTTTGGTTTTCCATAGAGTGTCCTTGTTCTTAAGTGATTGTTCCAGAATTTTGAGCCTTGAGGGGACTTGATCTTGATCATCTTAAAAGTAGGTTCCCCCTCAAATTGTGCATCTAATTGTCTAAGAGCTGCCTAACACTTCAGCTTCTCATCTAGCCTTTATTCTATATGTTCTAACATTTCTAGAACATGTTTATCTTGACTTAGGCATGTCTCAGGGGGGTTTTGGTATTAGATCAAAACATTTCTCATTTTATTCCCAACAGTAGATCAAAGAGATCTTTAAGCACTTCTCGAGTAATACACACTTTGTGTCCACCCATATAGCTTTCAACATATGAGACTTTTGACACGGCTTTTGAATATAAAGCTAATACGTCTTGTTCGTAGACGTTTGTTGGTGCCGCCTGTAGAAATTCTCGAAGATTGAGGTTGAGGCAGCGAAGGTGTATTTCCTTATTCTCTTTGGTGTGCTTCCCCCTAAAATACAGGGCATTCTCAGTGAAAATCTCCCCTTCTTTCGACCACTTTGCAGCATCAAGGGTGCCGGTGATCTTGGTCTTCTCATCATAGATCTCAATAATACCCATTCTGATTCTGGTTGAGAGGAAAAAATAGGTATAGTATGTATAGAATGCTTTTGAGTAATCTTTCAGATTGAGAGTGTTTAAGAGCGATCAAGAATTTGAGAGCGAAGGGTTTTGAGGAATGGCCTAAGAGTTTTTTAAATACTCCAGGATTTTCAAAGAGTGTTTTGATCCAACAGTCAAAAACTAGGGTGTGAGGGGTAACAATCGAGATGAGCCCTTTCATCTTCAGCCCATTGCTGGTTTGAAATAGCCATTTATCAATTTCTGATTGGTCGACAGAATAGTAATTGATTGTTAATGACATCATTACCATAAATAGCCGTTGTGACTAAATTGCAGTAATTTCAATCAATTTAAGGCTATTTTATATAAATGGCATATATTCCTTATATGGCCTTCTCCCATAATTACATTCATAATTATAAATCTATAATGAAATATTCAATCAATGTTGGCTTCAAACTTGTTGGATAAGGGTGTTCTTATCAACAAAGTAAGCCTTCTTATTTTTCTTGAGAGGTCTGCTGATTTCTCTTGAAAAGTCTGCTTGTTAGCTGAGTTAGTCTTCTGATCAGCTGAGTGAGGGATTTTGAGAGCTGAGTAAATCTTCTGAGTAAGCTTTTCCACCTGGTTTGATGGATCTTTCTTTAGTTCCCCCTTAACCATGTTGAACCTTCTTCGCCATATGAAGCTGGTCAGCCCAGATGACATTCCACTGGCATAATCCTTCCTTTGCATTAGATGGAATGTAGCATCTAATGAGCTCTTGTTGAATTTCTTCGCCTCAACTTCCTCTCTTGTAGTAGGGAGAAGATTGGAAGGTGCTTCAAGCTGAGTAAATCTTCTGAGTAAGCTTTTCCACCTGGTTTGATGGATCTTTCTTTAGTTCCCCCTTAACCATGTGGAACCTTCTTCGCCATATGAAGCTGGTCAGCCCAGATGACATTCCACTGGCTTAATCCTTCCTTTGCATTAGATGGAATGTAGCATCTAATGAGCTCTTGTTGAATTTCTTCGCCTCAACTTCCTCTCTTGTAGTAGGGAGAAGATTGGAAGGTTCTTCAATGGAGCATATGAGAAGAGAGAAGAGACGTGTCTTCCTGATTTGTTTTGACAAGATTCCCACTGGGACAGAGCTCAGCATGCTTGGCAACTTCCTGGAAAAGAAGCTCTGCTTGCTTAGGGCCTTGTCTTTTGCATCTCTTATTTCTTTTCTTTTTAGCGTAACCTTCTCTTCTTTCTTTTCTTTTTAGTACATACTTATGTTGGCTACACCAAGTATGTCTTTGTTGAGTACTTCCTTCTGCTGGACATATCTTCAATGCCTTCACCCACGACTTTGGTTGAGCTATTATGTCCATGCCATCTCTTCTTGCAATTTTCTCCATACCTGAAACAAAAGAATAAGTGTTAGCTATTTGTGTGTGTTCAAGTAATCTCATGTATACCTCCTTTTATAGTGGTAGAGATGAGATTGTGGGGAGAAAGATGACAAGAATAACGAGTTGATAGGTCTGAGTTTCTGAAAAGGTTACTTCTTAAGATCAACAATGAGATTCTTGATCTAAGGGTTCACATTTAAAGATGATCAGACTTTATCTATGGACTGCAGAGATCTAAGGGTTCACATTTAAATTTGAGCATGAGTTATTTGAAGTCCGTACTCAATCTGTATACTGTTGAGTCGGTTAGGTAGGCGTATTAATCCAACCTAGTGTTGCTAAAAAATATACTGTATACATGTATAGTAGTAGAGTATTTTATGAAGAATATTCCATTATTATACATATGTATACCTTGTTTGAGTACATTCCTCAACTAACTTTGTTCAAATTTCTTGGAGATTAGACTTCTATGAGTAGCAGATAAATAAAGTATGTTTATCAAGGATTCTTAAGGTATCATTGATTCCCCCTTGATTGAATAACTCTATGTTTTCCTTCAGCTTTATTTGTCTTCATTGGGAATTACTTACCTGATGATGAGGGTGTCTATTCACCTCATCTGATTCCTTCCTAGTCTGCTGCAGCTGTTTCAGCTGAGTCTCCTCAGCTGACTTCTGTTCTTCATGTGGATGTATCAAGTAGTCCTAGGCTGTAGCATAGGGTCTTGAATCTCTCTTCAGCTAGGGGCTTAGTCAAGATATCTGCTCTTTGGATATCTGTGTGAATTTTCTCCATCTTGATGTCCTTCTTTTCAAGATGATCTCTGATGAAGTGATGTCTAATATCGACATGCTTGCATCTTGTGTGGAGGACTGGATTTTGAGTGGTGGCTATGGCGATGCTGCTATCACAGTAGATATGAACTTCTCTAGCTTCTACATTGTAATCTTTTAGTTGTTCAGCCAGAGTAGTTGACTGCAACAACTTCCAACTGCCATATATTCTGCTTTAGTAGTGGAGGTTGCAACTGATGTTTGTTTCTTTGAGAACCATAATATCAGCTTGTTGCCTAGAAATTGACAAGTTCCTGAAGTGGATTTTCTATCTATTCCGCATCCACCATAGTCAGAGTCAGAATATCCACTCAATTCTATATTGTTATCAGCAGGGTACCATAGTCCTAAGTTGACTGTTCCCTTTAGGTATTTGAGAATTTTCCTTGCTGCTTCTAGATGACTTTGCTTTGGGTTGGCTTGAAATCTGGCACATACTCCTACAGCAAAGGTTATGTCTGGTCTGCTGGCTGTAAGGTATAGAAGTGATCCAATAAGTGCTCTATATTCAGCTTGATCGACTGCTTTCCCAGACTCATCTGGTTCCATCTTGAATGAAGTCATCATTGGAATTCTTGCAGTCTTGGTTTGTTGAGCCTTGAATCTTTCAAGCAAACTTTAGGTATATTTGGATTGATTTATGAAAATCCCTCCTGGACTCTGCTTTACTTGAAGTCCTAGGAAGTAGTTCATGTCACCCATCATGCTCATTTCAAACTTTCCTTGCATTAGTTCAAAGAACTTCTTGCACATCTCTTGATAGGGTGATCCAAATATAATATCATCTACATATATTTGTACCATTAGAATGTCATCTCCTTTTTGTATTCTGAAAAGAGTTCTATCAACCTTGCCTTTGGTGGTATATCCATTGTCAAGAAGAAACTATGACAATGTGTCATACCAAGCTCTTGGGGCTTGTTTCAGACCATAGAGAGCCTTCTTCAGCCGATATACTTGATCTCCTCTTTCAAATCCAGGAGGCTGCTCTACATAGACTTCTTCTACCAGAATTCCATTTAGGAAGGCACTTTTGACACCCACTTGATATACTTTGAAACCCATGTGTGATGTATAGGCTATAAATAGTCTAATGGCTTCCAATCTGGCTACTGGAGCAAAGGTTTCATCGTAGTCAATTCCTTCAGATTGTGAGTAACCTTTTACAACCAATCTTGCCTTATTTCTAGTTATTACATCACTTTCGTCCTTTTTGTTCTTGAACACCCACTTAGTTCCTATTACATTGTGGCGTTCAGGACGATCTACCAGTTCCCACACTTCATTGCGTTGGAATTGATTAAATTATTCTTGCATGGTAATGATCCAATTGCTATCCTTCATTGCTTCTTCTATGTCAGCTGGTTCAGTATTGGACAGAAAGGCACACCAGCAGAACATAGAGGTCTGAGGATTTTGGTTCAATTGTCTTCTGGGCTTGACACCTGAGTCTGCTCCTCCTGAGATGAGTTTTGATGGATGGTTGGTTCTCCATGAATTCCTCACAGGTGTGTTTGCACTAGATAAGTTAGGATTCTCATATGTTCTGTTGTCAGGGGAGTTGACTGGATTTGCTCGATCGTCATCTGTGTCTTGGGTGTCAAATAGATCATTCCCCCTTGCATTTGGAATTTTTGCATCTTGATTTAGGATTGTTTGCTCAGCTTGGGTTTGTGATCTAGTGACAGGTCTATGTGGTTTATCCTCTTCTGGATCTTCAGAGAAGGGTTCATCAACTTCAATAAACTCTTCTGGTTTAGACTTGATCACTAGTCTTCTTATCTTTTCTGCAGCTGAGTCTGTGTTGACTGCATTATTTTCACAAGATTCATCAAATATAACATGAGGTGTTTCTTCCACAAGAAGGGTTCGTTTGTTAAATACTCTAAACGCTTTTCTATTTGAGGAATATCCTAAAAATATCCCTTCATCTGCTTTGGCATCGAAAGCATTTAACTTACTCTTCCCATTATTGTGAATGAAACACTTACAACCAAATATATGAAAGTAAGATACCCTAGGTTTCCTACCTTTCCATAGTTCATATAGAGTTTTCTCATGAATTTTGTGAATACCTGACCTGTTTTGGGTATGACATGCTGTATTGATGGCTTCTGCCCATAGTTTCTTGGGGGTGGAGAATTCAGCTAGGAGAGTTCTTGCAGCTTCTTTAAGTGTTCTGACTCTCCTTTCAGCTACACCATTCTGTTGTGGTGCACTCGTCTCATGCTGAATATCATTAGAAGTACAATAGGCAATAATATGAGAGTTAATGAATTCAGTGCCTTTGTTACTTCTAATTTTGATAATAGGTTCTCCCTTTTCTATTTGGATTCTCTTTAGCAATTCAGGAAGCTTTTGTTGCGTTTCACTCTTCTTGTATAGAAAGATAACCCAAGTGTACTTGGAGTAATCATCTACTACAATTAGAGTGTACTTCCTTCCTGTCAGAGTGACTGGAGTGATTGGTCCGAAGAGATCCATATGTAGTAGTTCTAGAACTCTGCTGGTCGATGCAGTCTTCTTGGTCTTGAAGGAGACCTTTGTTTGCTTCCCTTGCTGACATGCATCACATACCTGATCTTTACAGTAGAGTTCATTAGGCAGACCATCAACTAAGGATTCCCTAGCTAGCTTATTTAAAGTCTTAAAGTTCAAGTGACTAAGGCGTTTGTGCCATAGCCAACTGATGTCTTTAGGGCTTTTTACAAGCAGACAGGTATCCTTAGGGCAGCTGTTCCAATTTGCAAGATACATACTACCTCTTCTAGATCCCGTTAGAAGAGTTTATTTTGTTCTTTTATCACTTACATGACACTCATCTTTAGAAAATTTTACTGAATATCCAGTGTCACAAAAATGAGAAACTGATAGCAAATTGAACTTCAAACCTTCTACATAGGATACATCATGTACCTCAATGTCACCATTCTTTAGGGTGCCATATCCTTTTGTGTTACCGTGCGCGTTATCACCAAAGAAGACTTTCAAACCTTTCTTTTCTAAGTAATTGGTCAGCAGGGCTTTGGTTCCTGTCATGTGAGATGAGCATCCGCTATCTACATACCACGTTTCTCCTGCTTGACCACCTTTCCTGTATAGGTCCCTTCTTTACTGCAATGTAGATTAAACTTTAGGTACCCATTTTGTTTTGGGTCCTTGGGTGTTAGTTATAGTACTCTTGGGAACCCATGCATACATAGCTCTTTTGAATAGTCTTGAGCATTTGAGTTGTCTCCCTCGAGCATCACAGAACCAAATCTTACCAGCTGACACCTGGGGATGGTTTGATTTGATAGTTGTGTCAGCTAAGTGACTGTCAGATGACTTCTTCTTGTAGGAGTGTACAAGAATGATCTTCTGACTAGCTACATTTAGCTTAGGTGCATAAGCTGATCGTTTTCGAGTAAGTGAATCATCCTCATATGTTCTTACAATCTCATAAGAGATAGGAGGTGCAAAAAGAATAGATGTGTTGTAAGAAGATCTATTTTTCTTCTTGACTGGATTAGCATACAGCTGGGACTGCCTCAGACGAGATGGTCCAGGCTGTTTACTATTCCTCTGTGCATGTTTTGGGGCATTTAACCTTTTTGCATTTAACTGAGGTTGCCTTAAATGAACTGCCCCAGAGTTAGCTGGTCTCTTACAATTTCTGGCTATGAGATAATTAACTTTAGGTTGTCTTTGCACAGATGCCTTTTTATTCACTTTAGGATCACCGTGCTTAGATCACTCACCTTTCTCAAGAACTTGTGCTATGGATTTGTTAGGTTCACAACACTCAGCCGGAGAGAATTCTGATGAAGTTGATTCAAAACCAATACCCATCTTGTTGGCATTTGATCTGTAATATTCAGAAATGTGTTCTATAGTTGTCGAGGCTCTATTGAAATCTGATATCTTTAGATCTAGGCCATTCTTCTCATTTTCTAAGAGCTCATTTTTATAAAAAAGATCATCAAACTTAGATTGCAAGGTTCGTAAATCATGGGCAAACTTGGCTTGTGTTCTAAGCATTCCCTCATAAGTTTGATTAAGAATAGTGTGTTCTTCTTTAAGAAGTTCAAGCTCTTGTGTTAATCGTTCATTCATTTTTAATAGCTCAGGGGTGCTTTCGAACTTAGCCTTTTTCAACCTTGTGATTTCTTTCCTTAAATCATTGTTTTCTTCTTACACTTCTATGAAGATTCTTGTAGCAATATCAAGATCACCTTTTACTTCCTCCAAGGATTGGTAATAGGTGCTCTCGTATTTGCCTACAGATGAGTTGTGTGTGAATATGCAGGTAAATGTAATGTAGAAGTATAGGAGTTTACCTCGGTTTCAGCTATGGCCATCATAGCTACATCATCTGAGTCATCATTTGAGAAGAGTCCAGAGTCAGGTGATGAGGGCAGATCATCACTTTGGTATTCAGATTCTTCAATCACCATAGCTTGTCTGTCTGAGTTCCTCTTGTCTCTTCTTGACTTTCTTTCTTCTTTATCTCCTGAACTCAGGTCTGGGCACTCATAAACATAGTGTCCAGGCTTATGACAATTGAAGCATGTACCCAGCTTCTGACTTGGAGTGTTTCTTCTTGGAGGTGTATCATCTCTTGTTCTCTGATTTCTAGTATCAAACGACTCCTTATCCTTCCTAGGATACCTTTCTGGAGTCCTTTCTCTTGATTCTCTAAAGGATGATCCGACTCTTTTATCTTTGTAATTTCTGTAGAATTTTCTATATTTGTTGTTTAGGGTGTTCATCCTCTCGAATCTTTTGATCATAAGAGCCATCTGTTCTTTTAGACTCATATCTGACCCTGCTATTTCTTCTGTGTTCAAAGGAGTTTTGCCAGATGAGGTGTTTGTGGCTCTTGTACTTGTTGATGCTTTGAAGGCTACGGTCTTGGTAGCGGATGGGGTTGAAGTTTGCTCATCGTTCTCTGAATTTTCTTCTCTCTCCAGGTCATACTCATGGGCTTTTAGGTTCTAGAACAAAGTCTGAGCTGTCCATTTCTTGATTTCTTGAGTATCCTTGATGATGGTCTTTTTCAGTCTCCACTTCTTGGTTAGAGAGTCTAGGATTTTTAGATTTTTCTTTCTGTTGGTGTACTTCTTGCCAAGAGACTCAAGATCGTTTATTATCTTTGTGAATTTGTTATCCAGCTGATCAATAGTCTCTTCTGGTAGCATCTTGAAGTGTTCGAACTTCTTGACTCCTGTTGATAGTTTGCTTTCTTTGATCAGCTCCGTTCCTTCACAAAGAAGTGCTAGAGCATCCCACATCTCTTTAACTGTTTCACAGTCGAGTACTTTTGCTATATACTCATTGGGCAGAGTTTGCATGATGTAATCTTGAGCAATACTGTCAAGATTTGCCTGCTTCATCTCTTCTGGTGTGAGATCTTTCATAGGCTTAGGGGCAAGTTCTCCAACTGGAATCTCAGGATCACCGTTTGCTGTGTTGACCGCCATGATCGTGATAGGATCTTCTGTGATCACGGACCACATCTTGTAGTGAACAGAGGTGAGATTCTTCCTCATCCTGATCTTCCAATAGTCATAATCTTCTACAGAAAACATAGGCAATTTACGCATGTTAGCACTCATGTTGTATGAGTTTTCGAAAACAGGTTTTTCAAAAGATAGATCTGTTCAAGAGGACTACAGAAAAACTCCCTCAAGTCTTCTGATAATCTAGAGACAGTAGTCCGTTAGAACCACTGCTCTGATACCACTTGTTAGTCCCTGAAGGAGAAGTGAATGAGTTTAAAGTCTAGAGGGGAGGGGTGAACAGACTTTAAAAACTTTTTCCCTTTAAAAGAGTGAAAACCTCTTCTGATATCTATGTTAGCTGGACTACAAGTCTGTTGGTCCAGAAGATAATAGTTATCTGATAGAGTGAATGATGTGCGGAAGTGAGTAGGCCTTTTATTTAGACTCGTTCAATTTGTTCTTTTGAAATAGCCAATTACTTGTCTTTATGAAATACTCATCTGATGCTGGTTTGAAAGATATGGCCTGGTTTGCTAAAGTGTTTCAGAAATACAGAATGCACTATGATAAGAAATAAGCAAACTTGAAATGTAAAGTACAGTAAGTAAATAACACCGCCAATTTATAGTGGTTCGGATATACGATCCTACGTCCACTCTCACGTTCCACACGTGAAGTTTAATCCCTTTAATTTCTCGAAAATTACAAGGGCTTGTCCTTTATAGTCCCAAGGGTAGGGCTTTGAGATCTGAGCAGTTCCAAACTGCTACGGTCTCCACAAGTGATGGTGAGCACTTGCACTCTTACAGGGGTTCAAAAACATAACCTTATGGAGGGGTTTTGGGGTTTTTGAATGGATCCAACTAATGGTTCAAGCTTATAGATTGCTTAACCACTGTGCCTAAATCAAAGAATATACAGTATGTATTGGATTCAGGTTCTTTGGTTGGATAGGGAAATATCTTTAAGAGCTAAAGGGTGTTCTAATACTTTTCTGCGCTCTTGAGAATTCTTGATTGAGTGTTGCTTTGTCTTGCTTGCTTGATTAAGCTTCAGAATTCTTGCGTAATATTTACGTGTGTTGTTCTTCTCCATCCTCTTGTATTTATAGGGAAGAATGATGCAACTAGCCGTTGGAAGTTGACTAGCCGTTAGCAATCTTTCCTTATGTGCTTGCATGATTCCTTAATTCCAGCCGCTTTGATCTTGATTGCTTCAAGTCTGGGATCATGTCAATCTTCTAAGTAAGGTAAGTCTGCATTTGAATTTCGCAAGATGACTTTGGAATCAGCCGAGTCTTTGACGAGTTACTAGTCTGCTGATCTTCTAGTGGTCTGATTAACTCGTCTGGCCTAGTGAAGTCTGTCTTCTGGTATAAGATAAGTATTAGTTCTTCTGATCTGGAACAATACTTGTACTGACTCTGGCCATCATTGACTTGGGCTTTTATCAGCTAAGAAGGTATACAAGCACCTTACTTATCCGATTTTAAAGGATCTTCTAGTCTTCATATCTTCTACTCTTCTTTTCTTGAGGTTGCGCATGTAAGCTCGGACTGTGCCAATCAGCTGAGATACATACAACTGATTGCACAAGACTAGACTTAGCTTAAGCTGATCTATACAGAAATCAGCTGATCCTATTACATGTGTTTATAAACTATAAGTGTTTTGGCCATCAAAACTATATTATCATATGTAGGGGCTTAGGGTGAATTTAATCTGTTCTTAGTTAAACACTATACAGAACACACTTTCAGTTGGTATCAGAGCCGATACCTGACGACACTAGGTTAGATCCTTGCTATAAGTGTGTTTTTAGTTTATGTTAGCAATGGAAACACATCACATATCCACGGCACTTAGGCCACCCGTTTTAGATGGTTCGAATTATGCTTATTGGAAGCCTAAGATGCGTATGTACATCAAGTCGATTGATGAACGTGCTTGGAGGACTGTACTTACAGGCTGGGAAGCTCCAAAGAGACCAGCAGATGCAGATGGTGAAGTTCAACTCAAAAGAGAAGTTGACTGATTAGATAACAACAGCAGGATACAATTCTAAAGCCTTAAATGCTATTTTTACCTCTGTTGATGTTGCAATGTTTAAAATTATATCTAACTGTTCTACTTCTAAAGATGCATAGGACAGGTTTCAAGAGCATTGTGAGGGTTCAGACAGTGTTCGAAGGACTAAGCTTCGAATGTTGGGAACAAAATTTGAGAATCTCCGAATGAAGGAAGATTAAACAATTTCATCCTACAATGAAAGGTTAAGTGAGATAATCAATGAATCACATTTTCTTCGTGACCCTATTTCTAATGTTAGAGTAGTTCATAAGATATTAAGATCTGTTCCTAAAAGATTTGATGCTAAAATTTGTGCTATTGAAGAGGCAAAAGATATGGATAAGTTAAGTCAAAATGAATTAGTGAGGATTCTTAGAACCTATGAAATAAACACTAATCAAGTTGATGAAACTAATAATGATGATAAGAAAGTTGTTATTTTTAAAGGGTAAACATCAAACAAATATGAGTTTCAACCTATCATTACTGAGGTTGATTCGGATGAAGAATTTCTTGATGAATGTCTCAACAATCCTAACAACATTGCCCTCCTCACTAAGCACTTTAATAAATTTCTTAATAAATCTGTGAGCAAATCTAGAGGAAACATTCAGCCTAAGATTCAAATCAATACATCAACACCACAGCCAGAAAGGAGGAGAAGTCAATTCACACCAAGACTATCGAAAAGTGAAGGTAAACCAAGGTATGATCCTGAATTTAGAAAATAAGTTCAATGCAATGCATGTTCTGGATATGGCCACTATGCAAATGAGTGTGTCAATACCAAACTTAAGCAAAAACTGAATTTTAGTGCTACCTTGAATGATGATTTTTATAATGATGATCTTGATGAGATAAATGAAAATGAATATGCTCATTTTACCAGAATTGATTATAATGATTCCTTAGATGATGATCTGGATTATACAGACTCTGATGTTGCATGTTGGGATATGAATACTAATATAAAGTCTTAATTGATGTTGAAGTAGTTTTGATAAGCTAAAAGTGGACTTGAATATATTTCTAATTATTGACTGATCTAGTTATGGAAGTCGTCTTGTGACAAGATCAGTAGAGTACAAAAGAAAGAAAAGAAAAGTTTAAGTATAAAATAAAGAAAAGACAAGTACGTTTTATAAGTACTATGTTGAGTTCACTATAGGTTTTATGATGAGCATTTAAACGTTGTATAGAAGCTCATATGTTTTGTATGTTTTATATTGATGTATAGATTTAAGGTGACTAAGTTGAATTATAAAGCTTGTTGGTCCTGAAAGGAGTATATAACAAGTGTATGGGGGGGGGGGGGAATTAGTGGTTGGCCCCTTAGTTAAAACTCCTTTTAAGTTCTGAAATCTCCTTAACAGTTATATAGTTTCAGGGAACTTGTCCAAATCAGTTTAATCACAGTATTTAGTATATGTCTTTCAAAGATTACTTTGTGTGCTGTGTATGTATGTGTTGTTTGAATGAAAGTACTTGAAAGTAGATCAACACAAGAGTTATAGTGGTTCAGAGACTCAAGCTCCTACATCCACTTTCCCTGATTTAACAGGATAATTCCTTTACTCTTGGAATTACTTGTTTTATAGTGCTAAGGAGCACTTGATCAACCACACCACTCCTTGGTGCCTTGATCCCTAGGATATCAGAGTCCTAGTACCCTCTTCTCAACTCAGAATTGAACTGTTCTTCTCTCAACAATCAATTCCTACCACTTCTACTACAACAACCTTCTATCTCTCTTTTGGAAAGGTATAAGGGTTGATGTTGGTTCCAACTAGGTTGAGATATCCTTTACAATGAGCTCAGTGTATAAGGATAGGATATCTCTCTAAGCTTTGTATGGATATACAATGAGGTTCAGCTTAGAATGAAGTGTTTGAAGACTAAGAATGTCTTTTGAGAGCTTTGAAGCTTCAGAATAGTTGATGCTTGTTGGATTGTAGTTGGATGCTTCAAATGGTCTTCACACTTCTGTATTTATAGAAAAAATTGAGGATTAGCCCATTGGAAAGACAACCTCAATTGTCTATAAATGTCTTCCTTGAACTCTGCAACTGGAAGACAATTTCTTGATATTGACATGTCCTTAATTTGGGAAGTAAACGGCTGTGAGTACTTTGTCTTGACTTTGGAGCACTCTTCCCAATGTCTGACTTCCAGATTCACTTGATCAAACATGAACATCACTTCTGATGATTGATCCTATGATAAGGACAACATTCCTTATCACTTGGACAATTCTGCTTATCAGCAGTGTTGGCTTTAGCTCTTCAGATGACTTGGCTCTGTCTCTTTGCATGTGTATCTCAAGATGATCTTTGATCATTCATGGCCTTGGTTCAGTAGTCTTGACCTTATCAGCACAGTTGGGCTTGTTCTTCAAATTATTCTGGTTCAAGTGTGCTGAGACAACTCTTCTGGACACTTCTTCCGAGCTTGTGATTTGTGTATCAATAGACTTGGTCTCCTTGATGTATTCCATAGGCTTGGTCCTCAGTGAAGTTGTCATGTAATTGAGTTTGGCTTTGTTCAACACAATTGTCTTATTGGCCAGTTCAGCAGACTTAGGATCATGTTTTGACTTTGAGCCTTGAGGGGACTAGATTCTAAGCATGTGTTCCCCCTCAACTTGTGCATCTATTATACTAAGAGCTGTCTAACATTCCAGCTTTTCAACTAGCCTTAATCTACATGTTCCAACATTCCTGAAACATGTTCATTTCATTTTGACTTATCTTATTTGGCATGTCTTAAGGGGTTTTGGTATCTTAATCAAAACTTCTCATTTTATTCCCAACAATTTCCCCCTTTTTGATGATGCCAAAACCTATACAAATTATGCAAATGTAACTTGACTACACTTATTACATTTATCTTCAGTAGATGTGACTAAGGTCAGATTTCCTGAAAGAAAATATGTTAGTGTAATCACTGTTCAAGTGCATATAGGTTTATGTCAGGCAAGTTGAGACAATGAGATGTTATCTCTTGATTCATAGAAAATTTCAACTATCATTTAAAAATCATAGATCATTACAGGCATGATGATAATTAAACAAACTTATCAGAGCATGAATCAGAGACATTACATTTCATTTTATCAGAGCATAAATAACTAACAAAACATATGATCAGAGTAGGTAGGTAATCATGTAATCAGAGCAAAAAGCATGATTTAGCAGTCTTGAGCATATTCAGCAAAGATGACCATATCAGCAAATCAACAACCAAGAGTAAGTACTCATCCATTTCAGTACATATGGCAAACAAGTAGTGCTGTTATTCGAGTCGAGCGAGCCCGAGTACCTAAGGTTCGAGTTCGGCTCGAGCATATTTCGAGCTAGGCTCGAGCTCGCTCGTTAACATCATCGAGCGTGAAAGATGGCTCGGCTCGACTCGTTTTTTTTAATTAAACTCGAGCTCAAGCTCGACTCGTATATTTTTTTTTAGCTTGATAGAGCTCGAACTCGAGCTCGACTCACATATTTTTTAGCTCGATAGAGCTCGAACTCGAGCTCGAACTTGAATAACCAAATTATTTTATCTCGATAAGGCTCGAACTCGAGCTCGAGCTCGAAATCCTGTAAATAAACACATTTAACTAAAATATTGAAATTTCTATACAAAATACATATTTAAAAGTCATACAATTAAAATATAAAAGCAACATCCACTAAAAAGTTGGATAATCTGATCCAGAAATCATGTTAGTAATTTCATGGAAAATACCCAAGAATTTGCAAACTTCCTCCACTTTCAACCAATCTTCTTCACTTGGAACATAAGTAAACCTAG
This sequence comes from Galeopsis tetrahit, assembly GCA_963675135.1. NCBI lineage: Eukaryota > Viridiplantae > Streptophyta > Magnoliopsida > Lamiales > Lamiaceae > Galeopsis > Galeopsis tetrahit. Next base: position 43,480,671 of record OY776120.1, read on the forward strand.
GGTCAATATCATTATATCTTGAAAAAACAGCCTTGAATTCTAAAGTAGATGTCAACATAAGATATGTGTTATTCCACCTAGTTGGACAATCTAGAATCAACTTTCTAGAAGGTAATTGCAATTGCTTTGCAATTTTTGCAAATTGGATAAGACGAGACTCCGAATTATTCAAGTACTTGACCCCATGTCTAACTACATCAATCACACCATGAAGATTTTTTAGACCATCTTGCACCAAAAGATTAAGTATATGTGCACAACACCTCACATGAAAAATCTTTCCACCAAGACTAAGTCTCTTTCTTAGAGCAAAATCCATTTTAAGCCGTCTAATGCAAACATCATTATAAGAAGCATTGTCTACAGTGATGCTAGAAATCTTATCATCAATTTCCCAATCAATAAAGCATTTACTTAAAGCATCAGCAATAATGCCTCATGTATGAGGAGGTGGAACATTGCAAAAGTCCAACACACGTTTTTGTAACACCCAATCAACATCCACAAAATGACCCGTCACAACCATATACTGAAGTTTTTTACCAGATTTCCACAAATCAGTAGTTATACTAACCCTATTACCACCCCTCAACACATATTTCAGCTTTTTCTTTTCTACTTGATAGGTATTATAACAATCTTCTCTAACTTTTTGACGGGTAATCTTTTTGTAAAATGGTGATACAGCTTTCATGAACTTATTAAACACTACATGATCCATCATAGAAAATGGATACTCATGCACTAGAATCATATGAGAAGCAAGCTCTCGTACCTTAACATGATCGTACAAGTAGTTGTTAATGGAAGTGATACCATCAGATTGCCCATGTATGAAAGACAATATTTGCTGTTTCGCTTTGGTTTGATCTCCACTGGATAGTCTCTTTTGTAGACACGCGTTTAAATGACGCTTGTGTTGAAATGTAGCTCCAGTTGCGCTCTTGGAAAAACATGTCTTGCAATGATTGCATTGCACCTTTTCTGTTCCATTCTTGAGCTTGACAATTTTCATATTCTCCCATACCATTGATTTTTTTAGCCGTTTCTTTGGCTCAAATGGTTTTGTTGCTTCTCCTTCATCACCATCATTTTCCCCTCCTACTTCTTCAGGTTGGCCACTTGCTGTTTGTAGCTCCTCCTCACTCACCACATCCACATTTTTTTCAATCCCTAACTCTTGACCACCATCTTCATTAATTTGGTCCATACCAACACTTGAGCATGAACCTTGGGTTGAATACACCCTGTTTAGCAATAAAATAATGTTTACATCAATAAATATGATCAAAATGGACAAATAAGGCAAATACATAATTAGTTAATAAACACTAAACTGCAAAATATAGAACTCGCGCAAGTATTTAAATATAGAATCTGGTGTAATAATTGAAAATTTATAACCCTCAACCGACATATTAATCAGCAATTACATGTGTCTTCCTCTGTTACAAACTTCTGTTAATTTCTTAACTCACACTTCTGTTAAGCCCAACCAACATATTAAGCTCACACTTCTGTTAATTTCAGACACTCAAGTTTATGTGTATTATTTATAAATTCAAGAATATCTTAATATGAAATAGAATAACCAAGCACATACCAAGTATCTCAATTATCATAATGTTTTAATAAACAAATCAGGTAAAAGATGTAGCAAAAATATGATGGCTAATCACATAACTAGTACTACTAAACAACTAAAATATTACTCCATCTTCCACCTAAAATATTACTCCATCTTCCACGTTTTGGATAAATAAATTAAACCAGTAGCATAGAATAAAAATCTTACCAGTAAATAAATTAAGGAGTTGGTGTCCCTAAACTTCAACCAATTGAAGTAGGGAAACAAAAATTGGAAGATCTGTGTCGAGAGTTGCAGCGCGGCGCGATGCGACGGGTGGAGTGCGGCGGGTGCGGCGTGGCGCGGCAATTGCGGTGCGACAGGTGCGGCGCGGAGGTCGAACGTGGTTGGTGTTGTCGGTTGTGTGCATGAATGGTGTTGTGTCTGCGTGGGAGTAGCAGCAGAATGAGAGACGAGAGCTTGGGAGAGGAAGGGCCTTAACCCTAGGTGACTAAGTCCCTAACTGTAATACCCAGGAATTTTATAATAATAAAAATAAAAATTAATTTATACATTATATGAAAAGAAAACTTATAATTAATATATAACATGTAGATATAGATATATGCATGCGTATGTAATATTTAAAGTGTAATAAATAATTTTAATAACTCTCTAATCGTTTCATTACAGTTACTTGGCCGCTCATTTTCCACCATACATTTTTATTTATTACTCCGTATAATTCATGGATAGAAGTATTGATTGTTAATGGTTTGTCAAAAGTGATTAATCTCTCATGCAAATGCATGTTATATATTTATAGTGATAAATAAATTATACATAAAAAGTTAGATATTTTCATAAAAACGTTTCATATATATTTAATTACGTGACCCCTCATTTTCTTCCCATGCATTAGAATTAAAGTATTGTAAGTCTATTTGTTTGCTTCCCTCACCTTCACACCAATACTATATATATATCTCATGTATGCACGGTAGATTAGTAGCTAAATTATATAAACCATCCATATAAATAGCTTAGCTTAAATATAGTTTTAAAGAAAACTCGACTATTTGTTATTGGGTTAATTGCAAATAAAATCACAACCTTTCATTCATTTACAATCTAATCTAAACCTTTCAATAATTGCAAATAAATCATCAACTTTACATATTTTTGCAAATTAGACTTCTTGGCAAATTCATTTGTGCTCGAATAAGACGTTTTGAAATTAGATTAGATTTAAACAATAATGTTGTTTCATTATGAATGTGTCATGTCAACAATAAGTTTAAATTACATTAGATTCGGGCACAAATAAGTTTGTCAAAAAGTCTAATTTGCAACAATTGGTAAAGTTGGTGATTTATTTGCAATTATTGAAAGGTTTAGATTAGATTGCAAATGAATGAAAGGTTGTGATTTTATTTGCAATTAACCCTTTGTTATTTTATGTATCGCACTGCTAGACGACGACAATTACGAGAAATAATTCACACGATGTTTCTACGTATCAATTTCACGTTCATATATCGAGGTGGTTTTTTATTTGATTTATTCTCTACGGTGGTTTGTAGAGCTCTATTGCATTTGTTATTCATTATTTAATATTTTAGATAAATGTTTGAGTTAATTGTTTATTATGTGAATTCATTTCTATTGTTATTCTATTGGCAAAGTATTCACTCTATTGGCAAAGTTATCATTCTATTGGCAAAGTACATTACATATTGGCAAAGTTTGTGGCAAAGTTATCTAATAGCCAGGGGCTCCAAATGGGGTCCGGGACCGACGGGTCTTCGGGTGCGACCCGCCGTGCTCACTACGTGTGGGAATACCTTAGTCATTTATTTGGCTTTGGGAAGGTCCACAAACTCTATTGGCAAAGTTATCTAATAGCCAGGGGCTCCAAATGGGGTCCGGGACCGACGGGTCTTCGGGTGCGACCCGCCGTGCTCACTACGTGTGGGAATACCTCAGTCATTAATTTGGCTTTGGGAAAGTCCACAAATATGCGACGAAGTATCAATGGCAAAGTATATGTGGCAATGTATATGTGGCAATGTGAATGTTATTTACTAAGTTGCAATTACTTGATTATTTATTTTTAGCATTAACTATTGAATGACTTAAATCCCACTGAGTGTGCTTGCATGCTCACCCCAATTTACAATTTCAGGTTGAAGAGTTGGACGGCGAGGAGTGGTGATGGGAGACGATGATCTATTTAAGAATAAAAGACTATTTGCACACATGTCTATTAAAATTAAGTTATGATTTTTATTATGGATGTTTTGTTAACAAGTTAGTCGTGAACTTTTTGATTTTATTATAATTGTTTCCGCTGCAATACTTAAAGTAATTTTTTTATAGCCATTGCGTCCCTTTATTTTAACGTTATAAATTTAAGATTCAATTTTTGGCACGTTAAAATTAGTTATTTTAGCTACTTTTTAAAAAGTCAATATTTTTAAATTTGGGGCGTGACAGAGTGGTATCAGAGCGGGTCTACGTTCTTGTAGACTTGCTAAATTATTTCTTTTGAGTCGAGTAAATTATAAATTATATTTATGAATGAGTAAATTATAGAAAAAAATTCATGTCAACCATCACCGCCTCATCGCTCCAACTCCACAAGGTACGTGCATGTTATTATAATTTTCATATTTTAATTTATCATGCGATATTTTCATGATATTGTGTTGTATCGATCAATGCTAATGTTTCCAATATGTTATGTGTCTATGTTGCTATGTTATGTCATGATTATAATGCTGAATTTCGAGGACGAAATTTTATTAAGTGGGGTAGAATGTAATACCCAGGAATTTTATAATAATAAAAATAGAAATTAATTTATACATTATATGAAAAGAAAAATTATAATTAATATATAACGTGTAGATATAGATATATGCATGCGTATGTAATATTTAAAGTGTAATAAATAATTTTAATAACTCTCTAATCGTTTCATTACAGTTACTTGGCCACTCATTTTCCACCATACATTTTTATTTATTACTCCGTATAATTCATGGATAGAAGTATTGATTGTTAATGGTTTGTCAAAAGTGATTAATCTCTCATGCAAATGCATGTTATATATTTATAGTGATAAATAAATTATACATAAAAAGTTAGATATTTTCATAAAAACGTTTCATATATATTTAATTACGTGACCCCTCATTTTCTTCCCATGCATTAGAATTAAAGTATTGTAAGTCTATTTGTTTGCTTCCCTCACCTTCACACCAATACTATATATATATCTCATGTATGCACGGTAGATTAGTAGCTAAATTATATAAAACATCCATATAAATAGCTTAGCTTAAATACAGTTTTAAAGAAAACTCGACTATTTGTTATTTTATGTATCGCACGGCTAGACGACGACAATTACGAGAAATAATTCACACGATGTTTCTACGTATCAATTTCACGTTCATATATCGAAGTGGTTTTTTATTTGCTTTATTCTCTACGGTGGTTTGTAGAGCTCTATTGCATTTGTTATTCATTATTTAATATTTTAGATAAATGTTTGAGTTAATTGTTTATTATGTGAATTCATTTCTATTGTTATTCTATTGGCAAAGTATTCACTCTATTGGCAAAGTTATCATTCTATTGGCAAAGTACATTACATATTGGCAAAGTTTGTGGCAAAGTTATCTAATAGCCAGGGGCTCCAAATAGGGTCCGGGACCGACGGGTCTTCAGGTGCGACCCGCCGTGCTCACTACGTGTGGGAATACCTTAGTCATTTATTTGGCTTTGGGAAGGTCCACAAACTCTATTGGCAAAGTTATCTAATAGCCAGGGGCTCCAAATGGGGTCCGGGACCGACGGGTCTTCGGGTGCGACCCGCCGTGCTCACTACGTGTGGGAATACCTTAGTCATTAATTTGGCTTTGGGAAGGTCCACAAATATGCGATGAAGTATCAATGGCAAAGTATATGTGGCAATGTATATGTGGCAATGTGAATGTTATTTACTAAGTTGCAATTACTTGATTATTTATTTTTAGCATTAACTATTGAATGACTTAAATCCCACTGAGTGTGCTTGCATGCTCACCCCAATTTACAATTTCAGGTTGAAGAGTTGGACGGCGAGGAGTGGTGATGGGAGACGATGATCTATTTAAGAATAAAAGACTATTTGCACACATGTCTATTAAAATTAAGTTATGGTTTTTATTATGGATGTTTTGTTAACAAGTTAGTCGTGAACTTTTTGATTTTATTATAATTGTTTCCGCTGCAATACTTAAAGTAATTTTTTTATAGCCATTGCGTCCCTTTATTTTAACGTTATAAATTTAAGATTCAATTTTTGGCACGTTAAAATTAGTTATTTTAGCTACTTTTTAAAAGGTCAATATTTTTAAATTTGGGGCGTGACACTAACCCTAATTTGAGTAATTTGTAAAAATACCCCTACCCCGTATTCGAGTTTCGAGCTTTAACGAGTACTCGCGGGTTGAGCCGAGCTTGGCTCATTAAGCAATCGAGCTTTTATGCTACTCGAGCTCGGCTCATTAACCTACACGAGTCGAGCCTTAACGAGTCAAGCCGAGCCAAGTCTCGTTAAGGCTCAATTCGAATAACAGCACTACAAACAAGGGTCAAGAAGACTTAGCCAATTTCAGAGATTATCTTCAGCGGGTGGCACCATCCCATACTGTGCCCACACCCTCTTCTTTAGCTCCATAACTTCTTGATTTGTTCATTTGGGTCCAAGCACCATTGTATTCAGCTTTTGGATCTCAAAGAACTCTTTGAAGATTCTTGATTGGTCAATGAAGCCTTCTTTCTTGGGAGGCATGTAGATGATTGGCTTAGGGGGATTAAACTCAATTCTTGCCATGTCTACAGCTGCAAGAAGTTGTTGATACAGTTCCCTATGATAGTCAATCATAAACTAAGTAAAAGTGGAGTTGGGATCTACCTCATTCCATCTGCCTATGACATAGTAATAATAGACAAACTCCCTCTTTGCCTCTTCCTAGTTGTCATTCAGCTGGATTGGAATCCATTTATCCATGTAAGGATATTTGGTGTCCATCTTGATTAGTACCTGAGGCTTCAGTTTGTTGTATGTGGCTCTCTTCCTCATAGGTTTCTGAAAATCTGCTCTTCTCTTATCTCTAGCTCTATTTGCTTCTTCCAATAGATCCATCTTCCTTGGGCTCTCATGATAGCCAATTTCTGCATCTTTTCCATATCCTTCCACAAATAACTTGGAAGGATCATTTGCTAGCACATTTGTCTTCTTCTTTGGTTCAGGTCCAAAGCCTTCTTCAAACAGTACTTCAACATTTTCAACAGCTTTGGGACCTTCAGTAGTTTCAGTCTCAGCAGACTTCTCAGTTTCAGTAGACTTGGCAGTCTCAACAGTCTTGACCTGTTCAGCAATTTTGACCTTTTCAGCAGTTTTGACTTTCTTGGAGGTGGGCACTTCTTCCTCAGTTCTGAACTCAGTAGGGAGTTCTAGGCTGTTGGGAAAATCTGTAAATGTTTTAGCCTTCATTTTCTTTCCCTTTGCCTTCTTGATATGCCCTCTAGTTTGGACACCTTCAGCATCTTTGTCCAAACCTGACACTTTTCCTCCAGGCCTTTGCTGAATTCTAGCCCCTTCCTCTTGAGCTGATGCTACTGAGTTCTTCAGAGCAATTGCCAACTGCTCATCTTCATCTAAATCTTCCAGATTCTGAAATGCTTTGCCTTTACCTTTGGCTTCAGGCTCCTTGTCTTTGCCCTTGTTTTCTCCACCAATAGTCAAGGCACATTTTGCCCTTGCTCTTTCCCTTTCCCACTTTTTGGCAGCATCAAAGCATTGGGGTTTGAGCCCACTCATAGTAGTTGCCATCAGGGATTGTGCAAAGTTCAAAGACTTCATCTCCTCAAGTAAGTAAACATTCTCATCATGAATGTTTTGCATTCTGTCACTGCTCAAGCTTAGGAAAGCAAGAACAGGCTTCATCTTCTGTTCAACAACTTCTTTCATGGTGGACTTGAGGGATGCATCAAGGTTGGCCTTAAGGAATTCAGTGACGTTGGCCACTGCACTTTCAGCAATCTTGGCCATGACCTCCTGAGAAAACTTCTCTGAAGCTGCTTTCACCATAGCGAGCCTCATTTCCTCTGCTCTCGTTTTCTGAATGGCACTCTTCTTGCCAATTACTTGCTTGACAACCAACTTCAATGCTTTCACATTCCTGTTGTGGTTGTCTCTGAGCAGTTTTTTATCCTTTTTTACCTTTTTGGATATGGATTCCATTCTGGATTTGGCTTTCTGGACCTCAGTGGAGATGGTTTCCAACCCAGATTCAACTCCACTGATTCTTGCCTTAATGGTCGGAAGCACAATGTCTTCTGAGCCAGTTAGCCTCGTCTCTACAGATGCTAAGGTTCTACCTTGCTCATCCAAAGCTCCTGATGTTTCAGCATGTGCAGTTTCAACTTGGTGAGCCAATAAGTCCAACTTTGCTGAGGATTGCTGGAATCAACTTGAATATGAGCATCTGTAAGGAGGTCATCTGCAAAAATTTGATCAAAGGTAACACCTGCAATGTCAGACAAATTAAACTTGTTAGAAAATAAGCACTCATCACCCTCAAATTCTTTTTCATAAGACTCTGATACATCAGCAGTCTTCTTCTCATTTTCAACTTGTTCTTTTCTCCCTTCAGTAATAATGTCCTCACACTCAGGGTTAGGCCTCCTCTCCTCAAGGGTTTCTTGAAGTTCAGATTTGACTTTAAGAATAACCTGCCCCTCCTCACTTATACCACCCTCATTTTGTGGTACACTCACTATCCTAGTGATCACAACATCTCTCTCATCTACTACTCCCTCTGGTTTTTCCACTAATGCATCCTTTTCAACCCCTTCACCTAAACATGCACTTTTCCCACCCTCAACAGCGTTCAAGGAAGGCAGTTGTTGGGAGATCACAGTGCTTGGTTCTAAAGCCACTGTGTCATCCTGAATGGTTAAGGGCTGGTCAATGTCCAACTCTCCTGACACTGATGAGGCCTTAACCAAACCAACTTCTAAGTAGGGAGCCTCAACATCTTTAAGCTGTGCCTTAGGTTCAGAAGAACCTTCATTGACAGATGCATCTTTGGCTGTGTTACCAGCTTTGGTCAACACTTCTGATGAAACAGAACCCTTCCTATGGTAGGTAAGGTAATGGATGGTTGGCTGTTTGGGACCAGTGGGGTTGGGATTTGTGGGATCATGGGAGTCATCATCATTAGAACTGCTATCAGGGTGCTTAATCCCTTTAGCAATTCTATCCTTTTCTTCAGCAATTTTGTCAGCTACCAATTTTGCAAAAACTTCATCATTAGTGAGGAATCTAGACTTTGTAACTCCAGCAAAATGTAGCAGCCTCACTTCTTCAATTTGCCACCAGTTTGCACCCTTGTCTTGAATCACTTGAGCAATTTCCATGATTGTTTTATCCTTCTCATCCACTAAGGTTCTGAAATCATGAAATTGCTTCTGCAATCTTGGAAATTCAGCAAGTTGGGGGTACAAACTATCCACAGTAGCACTTGCTCCACATCTGAGCATACCTTCATAGGCATACTCCTCCTCATCTCCACTTGATTGGGGACTTTGGGTTATAGGGGAGTTGGCTCTGGGTTCAGAAGGGTTGGCTTGAATGTTGGTTTCAGGGAGATTGGGTTCAGAAGGGTTGGATTCAGTTGCTTTAAGAGCAATGGATCTGAAGTGGCTTTGCTAAGGGGAGTTGGCTCAAAGAGTGCAGCTTCTAAGAATCTTGAATAATTGAGCATGGATGAGTCAAGTGGAGATTGGAGTCTTGTCTCATCTACTGCAAGGTCAGCTAGCACATCTATTGGGCCTCTATTTGCAGCTCCTTTTGGGGAATATCTCTTAGTTAGGTTCAGGGGGTGATGGGTTGGTTTTCAGGGGTTTTGTGAGTATCAGGGGAGTTGGGCTCTTGATGATGGGCTTCAGGAATCTTGGACTCAGGAGTTCCAGATTCAGGAGAGTTGGTTTTGGACTTGGTTTTTGTCCTACTTTCAGCTCTACTCTCCCTTAGAGCAAATTGCAAGGTGTGCTCTTCCTGAAGTTCTAGAAATTTTTCAGTGGGCTTGGTCCTTCTCTTGCTAGCTCTACTGCTCCCACTTCCTTCCTCATCAGGGACAACTTACCTGATCCTCTTTTCTCCTTTCTTCTTCTTCTGCACTTCAGGGAACTTTTCCCTTACCTCTTCTGAATAATCAGAGGGCACTTGCACTCCCTCTTGAGCAACTTCATCCACCTCTACTGAAGCACCTGACTTTTCCTCTGAAGACATTTGAGACAGCTTCTTTTGTTTACAGCTCTAGCCTTAGTCCTTTTCTTCATCTTAGGCTTTTCTTCAACCTTTGCTTCAGCAGGTTTGGCTAGCTGCTGTCTCCTTTGTTCATATTTCTTTGACAGCTTCTTGAACATAATTTTCTGGGCTGGTAGAGGCTTGGCAAAAGTCTGCATCTCTGAATAGTGAGAAAATCTCTCTATCAGCAGACTTGCTCTTGTGCAGTATTTGAGCTTTCTTCCATCACCACTTTAATGTGGGCTTTCACCTTGAATTTTACTTTCTCCTTCATCATCTCCTCCATGATGAAGTCCCTCCAATTGAACTTAATCCCCTGGTCACTAGCATCTATGACAACAGCCATAATTCTGATTCTGGGAAAGCTTACTTGCTCTAAACTTCCAGTGTTGCTCAACAAGCTCTTTGTGATTACCTCAAAGAGATTGAGAAACTCAGGCTTGAGTGTCATCTTATGCTGTGTTGAAGAGATAGGGCCTGGAATCAACAACCAATCTTGAGCAATCTCTTTCTCATGCCCATTTCCATAATTCTCTGGATTCCTTCCCTCTGAAGGCAATCCAAAAGCACTTTCCAAGTCTTCTTCAGAGAACTTCACTCTGTGAGACCTCTCCTCCTCTTCACCATCAGCCACATATGTCAATCTAGTTGACACATCTCCTTCACTAGCCTTTCCTCTCCACCTGAGGAAGGCAAAGAATTCTGCCATATACTTTTCTAAGCAAGAACTTGGCTTGCTTTCCAAAAACTTTTGAAGACCTGCTCTCCTCAGCCATCTTTGTGTAGGAGTAATCTCGAGGTCTTCATTTTCAAAAGAAATTATGGGCTCAAAGATGAGGTTGGTTTTGTGACTGAGATAATTGAAGTCAATATCCAGTTTCTTGTTTGAGAAATCAACCATCATCTCTGGTTTTACCTTGGGTGCCATTGAAAGAACAGTAAGAAACTTTGAGAGGGTTTTGAAAAATTAGGGTTTCAAGAGAGTTTGAATGCGTGGGGAAGAAATGGAAACTTGGGGGCTTCTTAAGACTTAGAGTATATTCCAAAAGGAATGTTTGTCATTTTGTAGGTAAGTCTTAAGGCAATTCAAAGGTTGGCAAATGAGGAAATCTAGTTTTGAATGGCCAAGATCAATTTCAGGGGATTTGTCCAAAAATTGATCCAACGGTTAAAACAAATGGAATAGTTTTGAAAACTGTTTTTATTCAAAACGTGGGTGGAAGTTAATATTAGTTAAAGGCTGGGGAGTTTTCAAGGTAGATAGTGGCTTGAAATGGTTAATGCAAACAAGAGTTAAATCTTGGCATCTAATGCATTGAAAGCGACTTTTTGGGTAGGGGACAAATTAAATCTTTGAAAAGGTGATGGCTTAAAGGAGTAAAAGGACAGCCATCAAAATAGCAATGATTACCCAAAATAGGTGCTTATCAGACCAAGATTTGGTTTGATAGCCTAGACAACTTATCTGACCCCACATGGACAAGTGTCCTGAATTTCCATGGACAAGTGTCCTGAAATGTTATGGACAAGTGTCCTGAACTCCCATGGACAAGTGTCCTGCTCAATTTAACTAAAGAGATTTTGGTCATCTCTTCTGGATTTCAGTAGACTTGACCAAGTCTGCTGAAGATTACTTTCAATTCCCCCTTGATTGATTAACTAAATTGGGCTTACATGTCCAACTTCCCTGGATCAAGAAGTCCCAATTCTGCTGATAATTCCAAGAATCTTGCTTCAGCAAGTGGCTTTGTCAAAATATCAGCCTTTTGGTGATCTGTGTGAATTTTCACCAATTTGATGTCCCTCTTCTCCACATGGTTTCTAATGAAGTGATGCTTGATGTCCACATGCTTACATCTTGTGTGTAACACAGGATTTTGTGAGATTGCAATTGCACTGTTATTGTCACAAAAAATTGGTACTTCAGTAGAGCTGACATTGTAGTCTCTAAGTTGTTGTCTCAACCATAGGATTTGAGCACAGCAACTTTGTTGGTCCCTGAACGAGTAGTGAATGGGATTAAAGTCTAGAGGGGAGGGGTGAATAGACTTTAAAACTTTTTTCAAGAGAGTTGGGGAACCTCTTCTGATTGCTATGTCAACTGGACTGCAAGTCTGCTGGTCCAGATGACTATAATGATCTGAATGAAGAGGTTATATGCGGAATTATGGTAGGCCTTGATTAGACTCGTTCTTATAGTTTCTTAAGAAAGTGTTAACTTGTTTTCTTTAATGAAAGTACTCAGCTGATGCTGGTTTGAAGAATATTGAAATCACAGTATGCACTATATAATAGTTAATGAAATGACAGAATGTAAAGTGCAGTAAGTAAATAACACCAGGTTTATAGTGGTTCGGATATACGATCCTACGTCCACTCTCACGTCCTAACGTGATGTTTAATCCCTTTAATTTACCACAAATTACAAGGGTCTTGACCTTTATAGTCCCAAGGATAGGACTTTGAGATCTGAGCCGTCCTAAAGCTACGGTCTCCACAAGTGATTATAAGCACTTGCACTTTGAGGGTTTCAAAAACTTTAACCTTTCGGAGAGGGTTTGGGGTTTTTGAAGTGTATCCAACTAATGGTTCAAGCTTATAAATTGCTTAACCACTATGCTTAAAACAATTGATATACAATCTGAACAGGTTTCAGGTTCTTATGGGTTGGATAGAAATCACTTAAGAGCTAAAAGTATTCTAATGCTTTCTGGGCTCTTGGAGAATTCTTGGAAAAGTATGGCTTTTGCTTGATTGCTTGCTTAGCTTGTTGAATTCTCTCGATGTGATCTCTCTTTTTTGTGATTTCTCATCCTCTTGTATTTATAATGGTGATTGCTTGCAACTAGCCGTTGGAGTTGACTAGCCGTTGGGACAATCTTTCCATATGTGGCTTGATTCCTTGATTCCAGCTGCTTGATTGCTCCAATCCTGGGATCATGTCAATCTTCTAAATAAGGTAGGTCTTCATTTGAATTGCAAGATGACTTTGGGAATCAGCCGAGTCTTGGAAGAGAACATAGTCTTCTGATCTGTACAACTAGTCTTCTGACTACTCTTCTGGCCTTAGGTCTTCTGCCTTCTGATATCAGTCGAGTAACACTCGTCTGATCTGTGAATAATTTGTGCTGCTTTAGGCCATCTTCAATCTTTGACTCCATCAGTCAAGTAGGTGTACAAGCACCTTACTTAACTGGCCTTCAAGGATCTTCTAGTCTTCATGTCTTCTACTCTTCTCATCTTGAGGGAGCGCATGTAAGCCGGGACTGTGCTAATCAGCTGATATCTATACAGTTGATTGCACAAGACTAGTCTAAGCTGTTCTATACAAGTCAGCTGATCCTATTACATTTATAAACTCTAAGTGTTTTGGCCATCAAAACTACTCTAACATCAAGTGGGGCTTAGGGTGAATTTACATCCCAACAATTTCCCCCTTTTTGATGAAGCCAAAACTATATTTGATAAATGCTCTTAGTAATTAAGATAAGAGTTTATAAACTTCATAAAAACTGAAGTATCTGATGAAGACAATGAGAGTTTGTCTTGAAAGCAAAGAGAACTAAACTTGATTATATATAGAGCTTTTACAGAATACAAGTAATAGTTTCTTTAAAGCTTTGAAAGCAAGGTACGGACGAGTTCGAACTTCTTCCATGTGCTGCACGTCTGTAACATTCTCCTCTTCGTAGATCTTCTCCAGTATCCTTTTGACTTCAATCCAGTCTGTTCTTCCGGATTCCAGAGTGGGAGGAGCCCATTTAGGTTCTTCAGGAGTTAGAATTTTGCAGTTGTCAAATACTTTGGCTGTCTTGACTACTTCTTTCCAGAACTCTTGATCTTCAAAGTTCATGAACTGGGAGAATTGAAGAAATTCTTCTTCATAAGAAGGAAGAGGGCCAAATTTCCTTACTATGTGGTATTGAATTTGCTACTTCTTTTTCAGGGGATACCATCTTGGTAGTTCATCTTGAAGGGCTAAATAATCCACATAATTGCTGTCAAACACTAGGACATTGTTTTCTGTAGCCTTGTCCTTGATTGCTTTTCTGAGTTTGGCAATTTTCCTTTCAAATTTAGCTTTGACTGCCTTTGCATCTTTTAGCTTCTTCTGCTTAAGCTCTTGAGCTTCAAGCTCTTTTCTTTTCTTCAGCTCTAAAGCCTCTTTCTCTTCTGCAGTAGGCTCTGCTGGAGCTGACTTCTTGCTTGACTTCTGAGCTTGCTCATCTGCCTGCTCATCTACCTTCCTTTTCCTTGTCATCCTCTTCTCAGGAACTTGTTCTATAAAGGCAGTGATCTGTAGACTTTTGGCAGGAGCTTGAGTGGGAGCTTGGGTGTTTTCTTGAGCAATTTCTTTGCCTTTGCCTTGCTTGCTCTTGATTTTGCTTTTTAAACCACCCAAGGTTTCATTTAGCTCATCTTGAGATACTACCATCACAGCTTGCTGTGCAGTAGCCTTCTCTAGAGCTTTTATCAATACATCTTCCCCCTTTTTGGCTTCAACAAGTGCAGCCGCAAAAGGCTTCATGGCATTCAGAATTTCCACTTTTAGAGTTTGTTGAAGAGCCATGGCATTGACTTTGCCAACATGGGTCAGATGAATGATGGTGTGGTCTAGAATCTGAGCATGAGAGTTGGAGGAGGAGGCAGCTTCAAGTTTAGCTGTAAGTGCTTCCAATTTGGTTGCTGTCTCCTTCAGCTGAGTCTGCAGTTTCTCATTTTCTGCTGCAGCTGACTTGAGAAGGGTTTGACCTTCATTTGCTCTTGCTTTAGCATCATCTAGCCTGTTTTTGTAGAAGCTCTCTAAGCGGTTGATCTCATTGGAATAAAGATCAGTAAACTTCTTGGTTCTGTCCGCTGATTTCTTCATTTCTAAGCTGAGATACTCCTCTAGCTGATTGTGAAGTGATTCACCGAACTTGTCATCTATGTCAAGGATTTGTTCGGTGAGACGAGTCTTCTGCTCACGAATGGCCTTTTCTACAAATCTGCCCAGCTGCACGCCTAGTCCTTTGGCGAAGTGTGTGTCGATTGCATCCTTGATCTGAGCACACACATCTGCTCGAATATCGACAAATGAAGTGGAGGGAGAGGCAATACTTTGAGCTTCCTTGGGAAGTGCAGGGATGGGAGGCTGAGTGTAGACAACTAGGGCCATTCCCTTTTCTTCAGCAGTGAGATGACCTTCTTGTAGAAAGTCCGATGTAACATTAATCAGACGAGCATATAATCGTCCATTCCTTTGATGAGGTTGATAGATGAAGTGATCAAGCTCATGTTTAGGAAAGAAGTGAGATGGAACAGACACCACTTCTTTTTCTTTTGCCTCATCTCCAGTTGATGCAGCTGTGTCGTCTGCAGTTGAGTCTGCTACACAGGGGTCTTCAGAGGGGACTCCTAGAATCCTTTGGCAGACCCTGGTCAGAGATTCTGTGGGCAACAGCTCAGTGAATGAACTGACTTGAGCAACTTCTTTTTGCTCCATTTCCCAGTCGAGGAAGTTAGCCTTTCCTCCCATTCCCTCCATGACTTCAATGAGGTCATCCACATCATCTCTCCGGAGCTCGATCCAAGTACAGACTCTCAGTACTTGTTCAAACTGAACTGATTCCTCATCAATACCAGGAATAGTAGACTTGAGCAGGTTTGCTATCTTCATCCTCATTATCTTCTCCCTTGTGCACATAGGATAGTGCACCTTGCTGTACTGAGGTTGAGAGGGGCCTGCTTCATTCAGATCTGCTGGTGCCAAGTCTTCTGGAGCAGATGGGGTAGTGAGGATAGGGGATTGAGTGGTTGGAATGGTTTCCTCTACTGTGTGAGTATCAGCAGGGATTTGGGAAGTGATATCTTCTTGATCTTCAGTGGGCTGATCATCAGCAGGATTTTGAGTCTGCTGATCTGGTACTATTTCTGCTTGAAGATTAGTAGGTGGTTGGACATCTGTCATTTGAATATCAGCAGGGGTAGGCAAATGTGGCTCAGGAGTAGTTTGATGTTGGGCTTGTTCCTCTGCTGTGTGAGTATCAGCAGGGATTTGGATATCAGTGTTTGAGGGTTCAGATAGGTTTGAATCATCAGAAGGGTTGAATGATGCAATCGGGGCTATGATCATGGGAGTAGGGAGCCTCGATTTCCTTGACTTTTTGGTGAAAGAGGAGTTATTCTTCTTTCTCTTCTGACCCTTTGACAATTTAGAAGGAGTAAAAGTGAGAGAGGGATTAGAGGTACCTGCTTTCTTCAAGGGAGAGGCATTTGGAGTGGCATCTGAATCAGATGGGGAGATGAGTCCTGATCTGATTAGAAATCATCTTTGTGCTAAGTTCTGATTGTCATCATCATCATCCTCAGCAGCCTTCTCCTGAGCCTCTTCTTTGGATGGCTCCTCTTCTTCTTCAGCAGAGTCATGAACAGACTCTTCTGCCTCCTTAACAACATCTTTGGAAGATGCTTCAGCCAACAGCTTCCTCTTCTCTTCTTTCAACCTTGCTGCCTCTGCAAGAGCTTCCTTTCTCAAGTAATACTTGGAGGAGTGGAAGGTCTTATGAGGTCCCATCTTGTACTTCTTTGGGAGAATATCTGGAAGGATGATGCTCAGCTTGTTTACAAAGCTGACTGTAGATGTGACCTTTCATTCTCTTGATTGAAGGTCCAAAGTAACCTTCTTGGCCTCAAGAGCAATTCTGTTCAAGAATAGCCCTTGCCAATCTCCATCAATCTGATCCCAGATTGCAGCCATAACTCTAACTTTTAGAGTGGTAACAGCATCATGGCTAAAAGTGTTACCAAGCAACATCTTGCCTGCAATATCTATCAAGGTTTGGAATTTAGGTTCAAGTTGGGATTTCTTAAGCCCAGAGGTGTCCTTAGCCTTGACCCGTCCATCAGTAAACATCTCCATATATTCCTTTTCTCTTCCTATGATGTAGGTAGAGATGTCTATCTCACCCCTTGATAATCCGAACAGTTCTTGAAGAATCTCCCTTGAGATCTCGACTCTGTGTCCACCCATGACACTTTCAACATGAGAATCCATCATCACTGCGTTTGCATAGAAGGTCAGCACATCTTGTTCATACACATTGGTTGGTGCTGCTTCCAGAAAGTCACGAAGGTTGAGATTGATGCAGCGAAGAAGGATCTCCTTGTTCTCAGATGTATGTTTGCCCTTGAAAAACAGAGCATTCTCAGTGAAAACTTTTCCTTCCTTAGACCACTTTTGAGCATCTAAGGTGTCGGTACTCTTGGTCTTCTCGTCGTAAATTTTGATGATTCCCATTCTGGATGTTGAGTATTGAGGGTAGGAATGCTTTGGAAAGAATATTTCAGGACGAGAGAGATTTGAGAGTAATTGAGTATTGTGAGCGAAAGGAGTTTGGAAGAGGTTTAAGGGTTGTATATATACTCCAGCAAGAACTTGATCTAACGGTCAGATTAGATTTGAATGTGGAGTAGTGCCCAAGATTTTCCTTCTTTGATTTCGGGCCATTCCTTAAATTTTGCCGGCTGAATTTGCCATTTGGCAACTGTACGTTGATTTGCTGGCAATATGGTAATCAAGTATTAATGACATCATACCAAAAATAGCCGTTGTGACTAATTTTATGGCAAGAATTGATCATCAAGGCCGTTTTCTATAAGTGAATTGCATTCCTTATATAGGCCAATTTCTTTAATTACATTCATGAATGAATCTAGAATGAATTACATGATCAAAGATAGTCATTATGCTTTAAAATAGAGTCTTCTTATCAGCAGAGAGAGGTCTTCTGATTTCATCGAAAAGTCTGCTGATTTTTCTTGAAAGTCTTCTGGTCAGCTGAGTTGATCTTCTGATCAGCTGAGTAGAGGAAAAGGGTTTGCTGTGATGATCCAACCTGGATGGATCCTTCCAGCTTTATTGTGAGTGATGATCCAACCTGGTTTGATGGATCTTTCAGCTCCTTCTTTAAATCAAGTGGGACTAGCCTAGATGAAATCCCACTGACTTAACTGCTTCTCACCATCGGATGTTCCTCATCATCAGATGGGATGTAGCATCTAATGTGTCCTTGTTGAATTTCCTCGCTTCTCTTGAAAGAGAAGAGAAGTTGGAAGAGACTTCAATGGAGTGTGAAGAGAGGGCCATGGACTTGGTATCCTTGACATGTTTTGACAAAGTGGTCTTTGATAGCAAGCTCTCCATGTAGAACTTCCCCCTGGAGAAGAAGCACTGCTTGCTGGCTACTTTGTCCTCTGCATCTCTTCTTCCTTTAGTTTTCAACAAGAACGTCTCTTCTTTCTTTAGTTTTCATAGGCATACTTATGTTGGATAACCCAAGTATGCTGATCTGCATCATCTTCTACTTCTGGACAAATCTTCATCTCCTTCACCCAAGATCTTGGTTGAGGGATGATCTCCATTCCATCTCTTCTCTCGATTATCTCCATACCTGAAACAATAATAATTGGTTTGTGTTCTTAGGTGTTCTCATAACTTCCTCCTTTTATAGAGGTAGAAATGAGGTAATGGAGCATAAGATGACAAATACTATAGAGTTGATAGGTCTGAATTTCTGAAAAAGCAATTTCTTAAGATCAACAATGAGATTCTTGATCTAAGGGTTTACATTTAAAGAGATTCAGACTCTATCTTATGGAATGCAGAATTTATAGATTCTTGAACAAGAATTATTTGGAATCCGTACAGTGCATGTATACTGTTAAGTCGCTGAGGATGGTGTATTAATCCAACCAAGTATGACTCACTAATATACTGTATTCTTGTATAGTGATAAAGTATTTTATGAAGAATAGTTTATTACTATACATAGATATACATTGCTTGAGTATAGATTACCAATTAACTCTATTCAAGTCTTCTGAATGTATGTATTTAATGCAATGCATATTATAGAGTATTTCATCAAGGATTCTTAAGGTATCTTTGATTCCCCCTTGATTAGATGACTCTATGTTTTCCCTCAGCTTTATTTGTCTTCATCGGGAAAAACTTACCTGAAGATGAGGGTGTCTATTCACCTCATCTGATCCTTCTAGTCTGCTGCAATTGAATCAACTGATGTCTCCAGCTGATCTTCAGTTCTTCATGTGCTTGGATCCAAGAGTCCTAAGCTATAGCATAGGGTCTTGAATCTTTCTTCAGCTAGGGGCTTAGTCAAGATGTCTGCTCTTTGGATATCTGTGTGAATTTTCTCCATCTTGATGTCCTTCTTTTCAAGGTGGTCTCTTATAAAATGGTGTCGAATGTCGACATGCTTGCACCTTGTGTGTAGGACTGGATTTTGAGTGATGGCAATGGCACTGCTGCTATCACAGTAGATAGGAACTTCTCTTGCTTCTACATTGTAATCCTTGAATTTTTGTACTAGCCAGAGCAGCTGACTACAACAACTTCCAGCTGCCATATATTCTGCTTCAGTGGTGGAAGTTGCAGCTGAGGTTTGCTTCTTTGAGAACCATGATATCAACTTGTTGCCTAGGAATTGACAGGTTCCAGAAGTGGATTTCCTATCAATTCTACATCCTCCATAGTCTGAGTCAGAATAACCACTCAACTATAGATTGTCATCAGCAGGGTACCATAGTCCTAGATTGACTGTTCCTTTTAGGTACTTGAGGATTTTCCTTGCTGCTTCTAGATGACTCTGCTTGGGGTTTGCTTGAAACCTAGCACATACTCCTACAGCAAATGTTATGTCTGGTCTGCTAGCTGTAAGATATAGTAGAGATCCAATAAGTGCTCTATATTCTGCTTGATCAACTGCCTTTCCATACTCATCTGGTTCCATCTTGAAAGATGTCATCATTGGAATCCTTGCAGTCTTGCTTTGTAGAGCTTTGAATCTTTCTAATAGGATTTTGGTGTACTTGGACTGATTGATGAAGATCCCTTCTGGACTCTGTTTGACTTGAAGTCCTAGGAAATAATTCATCTCACCCATCATACTCATTTCGAATTTTCCTTGCATACTTCTTGCACATATCTTGATTGGGTGATCCAAATATAATATCATCTACATATATTTGCACCATTAGAATGTCTTCTCCTTCTTGTATTCTGAAAAGTGTTCTGTCAACTTTGCCTTTTGTGTAACCATTGTCAAGTAGGAATTGTGACAATGTGTCATACCAGGCTCTGGGAGCTTGCTTCAGACCATAGAGAGCCTTCTTCAGACGATATACTTAATCTCCTTTTTCAAATCCTGGAGGCTGCTCTACATACACTTCCTCTACCAGAATACCATTCAGAAAAGCACTCTTGACGTCCATTTGATATACCTTGAAGCCCATATATGATGCATAAGCTAGAAATAGTCGAATGGCTTCTAATCTGGCTACTGGAGCAAAGGTTTCATCATAGTCAATTCCTTCAGATTGTGAGTATCCTTTTGCAACTAGCCTTTCTTTATTTCTAGTTATCACATCATTTTCGTCCTTTTTATTCTTGAATACCCACTTTGTTCCTACTACATTGTGGTTTTCAGGACGATCTACCAATTCCCATACTTCATTTCCTTCGAATTGGTTTAATTCTTCTTGCATAGCAATGATCCAATTGCTATCTGTCATTGCTTCTTCTATGTCAGCTGGTTGAATGTTGGACAAGAAAGCACACCAGCAGAACATAGATGATTGGGGGTTCTGATTCAGTTGTCTTCTGGTCTTGACACCTGAGTCTTCTCCTCCTAAGATGAGGTTAGTTGGATGGTTGATTCTCCATGTATGTCTTACAGGAGTATCTGCATTAGATGAGCTTGGATTCTCATCTGTTCGAGTGCCATCAGGAGGGTTGACTTGATTAGGTCGATCATCATCTGTATCTTGTGTGTCAAAGAGATCATTCCCCCTTGCATTTGGGATTGTTGCATCTTGATTATGGATAACTTGCTCAGCTTGAGTTTCAGATCTAGTGACTGGTCTGTGTGGTTTATACTCCTCTGGTTCTTCAGGAAATGGTTCATTGACTTCAATAAACTCATCAGACCTGGTCTTGATCACTAGTTTCTTCATCTGATCTACAGCTGAGGCTGTTTCTACTACACTCTTTTCACAAGATTCATCAAAAACAACATGAGGTGTTTCTTCCACAAGGAGGGTTCGTTTGTTAAATACTCTAAATGCTTTGCTAGTTGAGGAGTATCCCAAGAATATCCTCTTACCTGCTTTGGCATCAAAAGCATTCAACTTACTTTTCCCATTGTTGTGAATGAAACACTTACAACCAAATATATGAAAGTAAGATACTCTAGGTTTTCTTCCTTTCCACAGTTCATATGGGGTTTTCTCATGGATTTTGTGAATACCTGGCCTGTTTTGAGTGTGACAAGCTGTGTTGATAGCTTCTGCCCAAAGCTTCTTAGGAGTGGAGAATTCAGCAAGGAGTGTTCTTGCAGCTTCTTTGAGTGTTCTGACTCTTCTTTCAGCTACACCATTTTGTTGTGGTGTTCTTGCTGCACTTATCTCATGCTGAATACCATTAGAAGTACAATAGGCAATAATATAAGAGTTAATAAATTCAGTGCCTTTGTCACTTCTAATTTTCACAATAGGTTCTCCTTTCTCTACTTGGATCCTCTTTAATAGTTCAGGAAGCTTCTGCTGAGTTTCACTCTTCTTGTAAGAAGACAACCCAAGTAAACTTGGAGTAGTCATCTACAACAATGAGAGTGTACTTCCTCCCTGTAAGTGTAGTTGGAGTGATTGGTCCAAAGAGATCCATGTGAAGAAATTCAAGAACTCTGCTGGTTGATGCTGCCTTCTTGGTCTTGAAAGAGACCTTTGTTTGCTTTCCTTGTTGACATGCATCACAGACCTGATCTTTACAGTAGAGTTCATTAGGCAGACCATCAACTAAGGATTCCCTTGCTAACTTGTTCATAGTCTTAAAGTTCAGATGACTAAGACGTTTGTGCCATAGCCAGCTGACATCTTTAGGGCTTTTCACAAGCAGACATGTATCCTTAGCACAGCTGTTCCAATTTGCAAGATACATACTTCCTTTTCTAGTTCCTGTTAGAAGGTTTTGTTTTGTTCTTTTATCACTTATGAGACACTCATTTTTAGAGAATTTTACTGAGTAACCGGTGTCACAAAAATGAGAAACAGATAATAAGTTAAACTTTAAACCTTCTACATATGATACATCATGTACCTCAATGTCACCATTTTGAAGGGTGCCATATCCTTTTATGTTACCGTGCGCGTTATCACCAAAGAAGACTTTTGGACCTTTCTTTTCTGTGTAGTTGGTCAGCAGGTCTTTGGTTCCAGTCATATGGGTTGAGCATCCACTGTCTATGTACCATATTTCTCCTGCTAGACCTCCTTTTCTGTATAGGTCCCTCCTTTCCTGCAAGAAAGATTAAGTCTTAGGTACCCATTTTGTTTTGGGTCCTTGGGTGTTAGTACTACCCTTGGGAACCCACATATACATTGGTCGTTTGAACAACCTTGAGCACTTGAGTTATTTCCCTCGGGCATCACAGAACCAAATCTTACCAGTTAACACCTTGGACTGATCTGATTTGTTGTTTGTGTCAGCTAAGTAATAGTCAAATGGTTTCCCTTTATAGGAGTGTACATACATTATCTTTTGACTAGTTACATTCGGCCTGGGTGCATTAGCTGGTCGATGCACACGATTATATGGACCATACTCTTCTGTTCTCACAATATCATAAGAGATAGGGGGTGCAAAGAGAACAAATTTGTTTGAAGAAGATTTCTTCTTCTTGGCTGGAGCAGCATACAGCTGAGACTGTCTCAGACGAGATGGTCTAGGCTGTTTGCTGTTCCTCTGTACAGATTTGGGGTTAACTTTTCTTTTACCATTTTTGGTGTTGGAATAGTTAGCCTTAGTTGGTACAGATGCCTTTTGGTTCATATTGGGTTCATTGTGTTTAGAACACTCACCCTGTTCATGTGTCTGAGTAGTGCACTTATTAGGTGTACTACCCCCAGCTGGAGAGGATGTTGATGGATTAAGTTCATAGCCTAAACCCATCTTATTGCCATTTGATCTATAATATTCAGAGATACTTTCAATAGTAGTCGAGGCTTTATTGAATTCTGATATCTTTTGATCTAGGCATTCCTTCTCCTTTTCTAAGAGCTTGTGTGCTTGGAAGAGATCATCGAACTTAGATTGTAGTATACGAAATTCCTTGGTTTCTAAGGCTTGAGTTTCTAACATCCCCTCATACAACTGAGTTGTTGTGGTATTTTCTTCCTTAAGAAGTTCCACTTCTTTGGTCAACCTCTCATTCATGGTGACTAACTCAGGGGTGTTATCAAACTTAACCTTTTTCAACCTAGCAATTTCTTTCCTTAAATCCTTATTCTCCTCTTCCACTTCTATAAAAGCTCTAGTGGCAATATCCAAATCACCTTTTACCTTTCTTAACGATTGATAATAGGTGTCTTCTGATTCGCCTTCAGATGAGTTTATGTCATCTGTTTGTGAGAAAATAGGTGAATGGAAAGTAGTAGTGTAGGAATTTACCTCATTTTCTCCTATGGCCATCATAGCTAGATCATCTGAATCATCTGAGTAGATTTGACAGTCTGGTGATGTAGGAAGTTCATCACTTTGATATTCAGATTCTTCAGTCACCATTGCTTGCTTATCTGAATTTCTTCTGTCTCTCCTTGGCCTTCTTTCTTCTTTGTCATCCAGCTCAGGGCATTCATAGACATAATGTCCTGGTTTGCGACAATTGAAGCATGCTCCAGGTTTTTGATTTGAACTGCCTTTTCTTGGAGGAGTGGCATCTCTTCTTCTGGAGCCTCGGCTGTGAGATGACTCCATATCCTTTCTAGGATATCTTTCTGGTGTTCTTTCTCTGGAGCCTCTAGAGGGTGAACTGGCTCTTCTATCTTTGTTTGTTTCTATAGAATTTTCTATATTTGCTGTTGAGAGTGTTCATCCTTTCGAATCTTTTGATCATAAGGGCCATTTGCTCTTTCATACTCATGTCTGATCCTTCAAAGTCTTCTGTTTTCAGAGAAGTCTTGCCAGATGAAGTGCTTGCAGCTTTTGTATTTGCTGCCTTGAAAGCTACAGTCTTGGAAGTAGATGGGGTTGCAGTAGGTTCATCACTTCCTGAGTTTTCGTCTCTTTCAAGATCATATTCATGAGCTTTCAGGTTCTGAAATAGAGTCTGTGCAGACCATTCCTTGATATCTTGAGTATCTTTGATGATGGTCTTCTTGAGTCTCCATTTCTTGGTTAGAGAGTCTAAGATCTTTAGATTTTTCTCTCTATTTGTATATTTCTTGCCTAGAGATTCTATCTCATTGATGATCTTGGTAAATCTATTGTCTAGTTGATCAATAGACTCTTCTGGTTGCATCTTGAAGTGTTCAAACTTCTTGACTGCTGTTGTCGGCTTGCTCTCCTTAATCAGCTCGGTTCCTTCACAGAGGAGTGCTAGAGCATCCCACATATCTTTAGCTGTTTCACAGTTGATTACTTTTGCAATATACTCATTTGGAAGAGTTTGCATGATGTAGTCTTGAGCAATGCTATCAAGATTTGACTGCTTCATTTCTTCTGGAGTGAGGTCCTTCATCGGCTTGGGGGCAAGTTCTCCAACTGGAACTTCTGGATCACCATTTGCAGTGTTGACTGCCATGATGGTGATTGGGCCTTTGGTGATTACTGACCACATCTTGTAGTGGACTGATGTGAGATTCTTCCTCATCCTGATCTTCCAGTAATCATAATCTTCCACTGAAAACTTAGGCAACTTACACATATTAGCACTCATGCTGTATGAGTTTTCGAAAACAAGTTTTTCAAAAGATCTGTTCAAGAGGACTACAGAAAGACTCCCTCAAGTCTTCTGATAATCTAGAGACAGTAGTCCGTTAGAACCAC
Source organism: Galeopsis tetrahit (assembly GCA_963675135.1). Classification (NCBI taxonomy): domain Eukaryota; kingdom Viridiplantae; phylum Streptophyta; class Magnoliopsida; order Lamiales; family Lamiaceae; genus Galeopsis; species Galeopsis tetrahit. The sequence goes on from OY776120.1 coordinate 43,505,487, forward strand.
TGCTCTGATACCACTTGTTGGTCCCTGAACGAGTAGTGAATGGGATTAAAGTCTAGAGGGGAGGGGTGAATAGACTTTAAAACTTTTTTCAAGAGAGTTGGGGAACCTCTTCTGATTGCTATGTCAACTGGACTGCAAGTCTGCTGGTCCAGATGACTATAATGATCTGAATGAAGAGGTTATATGCGGAATTATGGTAGGCCTTGATTAGACTCATTCTTATAGTTTCTTAAGAAAGTGTTAACTTGTTTTCTTTAATGAAAGTACTCAGCTGATGCTGGTTTGAAAGTTGTGGCCTTGTTTTGAAGAATATTGAAATCACAGTATGCACTATATAATAGTTAATGAAATGACAGAATGTAAAGTGCAGTAAGTAAATAACACCAGGTTTATAGTGGTTCGGATATACGATCCTACGTCCACTCTCACGTCCTAACGTGATGTTTAATCCCTTTAATTTACCACAAATTACAAGGGTCTTGACCTTTATAGTCCCAAGGATAGGACTTTGAGATCTGAGCCGTCCTAACAGCTACGGTCTCCACAAGTGATTGTAAGCACTTGCACTTTGAGGGTTTCAAAAACTTTAACCTTTCGGAGAGGGTTTGGGGTTTTTGAAGTGTATCCAACTAATGGTTCAAGCTTATAAATTGCTTAACCACTATGCCTAAAACAATTGATATACAATCTGAACAGGTTTCAGGTTCTTATGGGTTGGATAGAAATCACTTAAGAGCTAAAAGTATTCTAATGCTTTCTGGGCTCTTGGAGAATTCTTGGAACAGTATGGCTTTTGCTTGATTGCTTGCTTAGCTTGTTGAATTCTCTCGATGTGGTCTCTCTTTTTTGTGATTTCTCATCCTCTTGTATTTATAATGGTGATTGCTTGCAACTAGCCGTTGGAGTTGACTAGCCGTTGGGACTTAGGGTTTTGGGGACCTCTGCTCCTTGAATAGGGGAATTTCATATCTAGATGGTCCCCTGCCACTTCTAGGACTTCGGCTGGCTCCATCCTCAATGGGGTATATCTCTTCGCCCCCCTCCTTGGATTCCAGGGTGCAACTTCTTCTCTTCTTACGCTTTCTAGCCTCCTGGAGCTTCGATGTCTCTCCGGACTTGGCCTCCTAAACGGAATCTCTTTCCTCCTTTCTCCATTACTCACTACGGCCCTGGTCTCTGATCGCTTAGCTTTCCTTACCTCTTCCAGGGTAAGGTATTTCTCTGCTCTCCTCAACAATTCATCAAAGGTCCGAACTGGCTTCTTGGCTAGAGATGTGAATAGATCCCCATCTCTTAGCCCGTTGGTGAGGGCGTTAATTTTGACCTCTGAGGAGGCTGTAGGTACTTCGAGAGCTGCTTGGTTGAATCTTTTCAAGAAAGCCCGAAGACTCTCATTCTCCCCTTGTCGCATGTTAAACAAGGTGAGGGTGGCCCTAGGTTGCCTCCTAGCACTGGCAAATTGGTACAGGAATAGTTCGCTGAACTCCGACCATGAATGGATAGTATCTGGCCCTAACTGGGTGAACCATTGCTGCGCTGCTTTAGATAGGGTAGTCAGAAATACCCTGCATTTGACGCCCTCTCCGTATCGATGCAATAGGGCGGCATTCTCGAACCTCATCAAATGCTCGTACGGGTCCGTGGTTCCATCATATTCGAAATTTAAAGATTTAAAATTAGGAGGCAGTTCATCTTGTAAAATAGTGGATGAAAATTGATAACCAGTAACGTAAGAAGGTTTACTTACGTTATCAATCATATGCTTCTGCATGTCTTTCATCTCCTTCCGCAAGGCCTGTATCTGATCGCTGACGGCTCCTTGATACGTGTCGTCCGTGCTTTCTCCCATCCCTGTTTCCAGAGTGGTATCCCCAAGGATCCTCTCCGTATCCCTCCGAGGAGGTCTTTCCAAGATGCTTCTTTCCGCCTGAGAAGGTACTTTTTCTTCTAGGTTCTGAGGGGGATCCTCATTCCTGGAAGGGACTGGAACAGAATCGATGACTTGTTCTGGGAGATTTTGTCTTGTACCCTTACGGGTGATTGGAACAGGTTCGGGAGGGCGAAGTCCTCGAGTAGCGATTATTCTTTCAACTGATTGCGCGATCATCTCATCTAATTGATCTCGAGAGACAGTCAAGAGTTCCGGTTGAGTGTTAGGGTTATCCCTATTGATCCCACTCCCTGAAGCTCCTGAGGTGCCTGGTGCATCTCCCTCCAGAATGGGAGGGATATCCTCCGGTATATGATCTACGGGTTGTTTCCCTAGATTTCGGTTTGAGGGAAAACCTGGAGGGGGAATATCTTCTGGTGTATGGTCCACAGGTCGTTTCCCTAAATTTCGATTTGAGGGAAAACCTGGAGGAGGCGGAGGAAGAGGAGGAGGAGTGGAATCTCCTTTCTCCTTCGTCTGCTTCCCTGGATCATGTCCTCCACCCATTCAAGTACGGAACTTTTCTCACGCCTTAGCTTGAAATGTTCCCACAGACGGCGCCAGTTGATGCGTCGAAAAAGAACGCCTTCGGATGTCGATCGTTCCTTTACGAGCACTATTAATCACGAGCCCAATCTCTCGTTTTATCCTTGGCAATCTTCAAGTGAATCTCCTTGGAAATCCGAAAATAACCTGCAAAAGTACACCGGAGGGGGGCTCCAGCGTAGAAGCTCCGACGCTCAAGTCAGATTCAATAGTAGGCGAAATGAAAGAGGAATTCCCCTGTGTATCTAGGGAAATTCCGGCGAATGTAATGAAGTTTCTCTTCAAATCAGTGTATAATTCTTAGGAAAAATATGTATTGTATGTAAAAGATGTGTGTATTATCATAAAACTTACCTGATAATGTAAAATAATTGGCTTATATACCTGGCCCCCTCTCCCCGGGAAAGAGGAGGACTTATTCTCCCTACCTTCTTGGTCAATTCCCCAGAATCCGGCCCCTCAACCCTAAAGACTTGGTTTATGAGCATATCCTCCCCTATTCTCGCGGGTTTGACTTGCTCATATGACTTGGCCAAGAAAGATGGACTATCCGTTCCATGTTTGGGTCGAGTCCCTTCTGGGCCAAGAGATATTAACCTTTCTGAATATGGGCCGAAGGCCCAATAACCCTGCTTTCTCTCATTTCCCTACTCAAGCCCAGGGGTGTATTAATCCTGTTTCTTAGGTATAAAATTGATATATTAACTTCCCATCGGAGTCCCTGTCAATTTTATATGGCCAGGTTAAAGCCAACTATTAATTTTGAATTAAAGGTTTGTAACTGCTTTGTTTGTAACCTGCTTAAATGTATTTGAGTAAACGTTCACACTCATCGTGACTTGCTTAAATTGGTTTTAAGATGTTGGCTGATGCATGTTTATATCGTTTTTTGAGGTTTTTGATATAGTACATGTGATCAAATTATGTGATAATTTGTGTGTTAATAGGATATTAATACAAATTGTATATTTTATTCTCAGTTCAGCATGTCGTCTCCTTTTAACCCACTGTTTAGTATACTTAAAGAAAATAAATTGGAAGGAGAGAATTATGTGGATTGGAAAAGACATTTATTTATAGTCTTGACTGCACAACAGCATAAGTGGGTCCTTGATGAACCTAAACCCCCTGCCCCTACGGATGAGACGAACCAAGAAGATAAGGAATATCATAAGGAGTGGATGAGATCCGATGAAATGGCTAGGTGTACCATCTTGGCTTCAATGTCAGATGTGTTGCAACACCAACACCAGAACATGGAATCCGCTTCAGCTATTATGATGAACCTTAAGGAACTTTTTGCTCATCAGAATCGTACGGCTAGACAAATGACCATGATAGATATGTTATCACAGAAAATGGTCGAGGGAACGCCTGTGAGGGATCACGTTCTTAAAATGATGGGTTTCCTTAACAAACTTGAGATTCTTGGTGCTGAATTCGATGCGGAAACGCAGATCGATTTCATACTCCATTCTCTACCGAAAAGTTTTGAGCAGTTCCAACTGAACTATACGATGAATGATCAAGAGTAAATGTTGGCTCAGCTCTTGCAAGCTTTAGTTTCGGCTGAGATGTTAATGGGACCAAGGAACGAGCATACGGCAATGTTGGCAAATGGTCCATCTTCTAATTCTACACCGAAAGGTGGAAAGAAGAAGAAGAAGGCAAATGGCCAGAAACAAGCTAATAATAAGAAAAAGATACCAATTGAGGGAGGTGTCAAGAAAAAGACCACTAAGGGAAAGTGTTTTAGTTGCGGTCTGAAAGGACATTGGAAGTCAGCCTGTACCAAACCTAAGAAGGCTGGTAAGCAAGGTAATTCTCACGCACTAGTAATTGAAACTTGTTTAGCGGTGTATTCTTCCCATTCGTGGGTGGTGGATACGGGAGCCACTGATCATGTTTGTTTCAATTTTCAGGGGTTCAAGCTAACCCGACAACTTAGTGGGAGTGAGATCATCATCACCATGGGCAATGCTACGAAAGTGGCGGCTGTTGCAGTGGGAGATGTGCAACTATCTTTTAGTGATAGAATTTTAGTTTTAAAAGACGTTCTTTATGTTTCGAGTTTTAGAAAGAATTTGATTTCAGTTTCTAAACTATTTTTTGATGGATATTCAGTTTCTTTTAATAAGAATGTCGTTATTTATCGTAATGACGAGATTATCTGTTCGGGAGCATTGGTGAATAATCCTTATACTATTAATTGTGCACATTCCACACAAAATGAATCGTATAACACATCGACTATTTCTAAGAAAAGAAAGCATTCTTCAGACATGAACGAAACACTTCTGTGGCATCTTAGACTTGGTCATATTAATCTAAGAAGGATTCAAAGGTTGGTGAATGATGGCTCGTTGGAATCACTCCAGGTTGAGCCGTTTCCAACTTGTGAATCATGTTTAGAGGGTAAAATGACCAAAAGAGCTTTTGGGGCAAAGGGGAATAGAGCTAGTGAAGTGTTGGAACTCGTTCATACTGATGTATGTGGACCAATGTCAATTCAAGCAAAAGGTGGTTTTGAGTATTTCGTTACTTTTATCGATGATTACTCAAGATATGGATACATCTATCTAATGCGGCATAAGTCTGAGACCTTTGATAAATTCAAAGAGTTTAAGGATTAAGAAGAAAAGCATAGGGAAAAGAGTATCAAGTTTCTACGATCAGATCGTGGAGGCGAATACCTCAACAATGAATTTTTGGGCTACTTATCAGGTGAAGGGATTGTATCCCAATTAACTGCACCCGGAACCCCCTGGCAAGGTTTCTTTCTTGAAAGATTGCTAAGCGAAAAGGAAAAGATTCTGTTCGATGAGGACTCCGAAGAGTTTTCAATCAAATCGAAATTAGGGTTCGGGAACAAGCTGAGCATTATGTTGCCTCAAATTGTTGTTAAGAAAGCGTATTGGAGTAATCCTAAGAAGTTCCATCAAGGGAAATTCTTGATGAAAAAGGAATATGTTCGTTATGAACAAGAAAATCCTTTGGTGCTACCTCTTCCAGAACTAGAAGCTCAAGAATCTGGTGCTTCTATGTACAAATCAGATGATGATCAACCAGAGAGAAGGACCAAGGCAAAGCATGATCCTAGTGGTTCTGGATTACGAAGAGGAAGGTCTGCTAAGTCCTCAGCAGAGCACATAGTAATATTTCTTGAAACTGTGGTGAGAGACAGCTCTGTAGATCAAGAGGTTAGTACTTCTAGACCTAGGGAAATTCTTGATTCTACCCCTACTCCATCAAATTCTGTTCCATTTCAACCCCAACCCATTGATCGAGATTCAACCTGTTCTGAGGAGTCAGTACACTACTCTCCTATTAGACAGAACACTCCACCCTCACCCACTCAGAACACTTCTTTTCATACCACTCTCCTATTAGACAGAACACTCCACCATCAAATTATGTTCCATTTCAACCCCAACCCATTGATCGAGATTCAACCTGTTCTGAGGAGTCAGTACACTACTCTCCTATTAGTCAGGCTGATATGCAAGCTGATTATGAAGCTGATACCAATGCAACTGAGGTGTTTGAGAACACAGTTGTAATTGAAGAAACTGATGTCATAGAGGAACCAACTTTGGGTGCTGATGAGTTGGAAAGCACTCCAATTGAAGTTGCTGAAACTATTGTGCTTAATGATGTTCAAGAGCCAGTAAGACCTGTTCATACTGACACAGTTCCAGATAGCTCAAGCTTTGAGATGTTGAAAAAGCTTAATGAAGAATTGCAAAGCAAGCTGGAAGCTACTTTGAAACAATTTCAAGAGGCTACTGAGAAATTGGAGAAGTTAACTGCTACCAGTTCGTATGAGCAAGTGATAGAGCACACAATGTCCAAAATCTATGATCTGCATAGATTACAAGAGAAGACATTGTCTGTTGAGCTGCAAAAGAAAGTTGAGCTGCTTGTAACACACTTGAAAGAATGGCAGGATGAAGCCAAAAAGGGGGAAGTTAAGGTAATGAAGGTCATGGAGCAAACTCAAACTCAACAAGCTCAATTAGTTGTGAGTCAGGATGAATTAAAAGAGAGTATGGATGATCTGAAAGAAGAGATCATTAGTTTGAAAAAGAACATTGCAAATCTCAGAAAATATGAGAAGTCTTCTGAAGCTGAAACTCAAGTCATAGCAACTGCAACTGTTGAAAAGAACATTGCTGAATCTTCATCTGGAAAAAGAAAAAGAAAGTTAGTTTTGAGTGAAGATGAAGAAGAAGCTGAAGAGTCTGGAAGAGTTACCAGGTCTAAGAGTAAGCTGAAACATGTTGTTGCTAGCAGTAGGCCAAGTGATGAGAAGATGGCTGAAGCTGTTGAGAAACATAATGAGTTGCTAGCTAAGAAAAAAGCTGAATTGTTTGAGAAAAGAAAAGCTGATTAGGAAACAAAAGTTGAAAGATGCAGAAGCTGCAAGAAAGAAGTTTGATAATCGAGTTGCTGCATTAAAGAGGAAAATGAAATCTAAGTCTGCTGTTGGTGTTCTTAATGAGAATTACATAGAATTTATTATTGATGATGAAAATTTGGAATATTGGAATAATCTTAAGAAGAAGTTGCAGATTGCAAATTTTATTGTGAAGAAGTTTGGTGATCATCCTACCAAGGAGGATGAGTATGCTGATTTTGTAGACTTTATGATGAATGTTGCAAGAATCTTCTGGGAAGATGTGTTGTTGTTAGCTGCTGGTGCAAACATTCAGATATTATGTCCTGAAGAACCAATATGGGAACCTCCAAGATTAGAGAATGGAAAACCTGATCTAAAAGAGGTTGGAAACATCATTTCAAAAATTATTCAAGATGAAGGTATTACAGATCACAAGCACATGCTGGAAATCAAGAACCGGATGTATTTGGCATTCAGAATACCAAATGAAGACTAAAGATGAAGGACTAAGCTCACAAGATAACACTTCTTAACCTTATCTTTATTTTCTTCATTTGATATTTTTTGTGACTATATGAAGTATGTGTAATATTTGGTTTATGTGAAAACTATTCTGATGTTGAATTGATGAATTGTTATAATAAACCATATATCTTAACTACTGATCTGAGTATATTTAAGTAGTTTTGGCTTCATCAAAAAGGGGGAAATTGTTGGGATATGAATCTGTGAAACAATGTTCTAATTGATAATTGTATGTTTTGATGGCCAAAAGCAACTTGAAGTTAATGGTATATGTGATTATATGTTGATATAAATGTTTTATATAATATATATGTTACTGATCTTAATGAGATATTGGTATCTGAGTTACTGATCTTATAAGTTTACTGATCTTAGTGTGTTACTGATCTGATATAAGAACTGTTAGGAACTAAGCTGATGTTTTGTATTGTATAGACAACTTATAGAATAGAACTTAGATGTACTTTGCTGTATATAGTTCAGTTGATGTATAGATAGGTTTTATAAATGTAAAGTTGTATTCTATTGTATTCAGCATTGTAAAGATAAGAACAGTAGATTAGGAATAGATTAGAAGAAGATCAGAAGACTATTGAAGACTCGGAAGACTACTTCAGAATAAGAAGACTTCAAAGAAGAGTTGAAGTGAAGCTTAGAAGATTCTGGAGAAGTGCAGAACAGTTTTGAGAACTGTGTTGACTGACTAAGAACAGTAAGACTAAGAAGAGTATTTTACTGTGCTGAGTTAGTAAGTTTGAAGAATAAGTTTGGAAAACTTATTTAAGGTGTAACTGAAGATTTATTGAAGAGATGCTGACTTGGAATAAGAAGGAAGTTACAAAGTCGGTTACAAGAAGAAGTTACAAAAACAGTTTTAGAGTTAGTTGAGAGTTAGTTCACAAACTGCTAACTGTCATACTAATGTCTATAAATACTGTGTGATCTCATACTGCTAAGACAACTGAACAACTATTGATCTTAGAGAATTCAAGAGAAGTCTACAAAGCAATTTGAAGAACTCACAGAGTTGGAGAGATCAAGAAGTCTGAGAAAAGCCACTGAATTGAAGAGAATAATCAAAGGCTATTCAAGAGAAGTTTTACTTTTCATTTTAAAGTTTGTATTGTTGTAAACAAGTGTGCTAGTTACTTGTAGAATTACTAGTCGATCGAAGATACACTTGGGAGTGTAATCGATAAGATCAAAGTCTTAATCTTGGGACTTTAAGCCACAAGAAACTCAAGGAAGAGTTAATAAAACATCACAACTGGGATTGTGAGAGTGGATGTAGACATTTGTCGAACCACTATAAATCTTGTGTTCTTTACTTCCTGTTTGGTATTTTCTGTTTGATATTTGTTTAACCAAGAACAGTAGAATTTACTAAGTAAAGATCTAAATAAAAGTTGAGTATAAAACTAAAACTGGAAGTACTGATCTAACTCAGTAAGAACAGTACTATTCAGAACACATTTCCACATTATAAACTCTGATATTATGAAAGATTTTTGAAAGTCTATTTACCCCTTCCCTCTAGACTTTCTTAGCTTAATCAATCTTAACTCAACTTGGGACCAACACTTATTGTCATCTCGCAATTTGGTTTTTGCAAAGTTGTTGGGACAAAATAGTACGATTGCGAGTACAATTTCATAATAATGCAATTAAGAGTCTAAGACAATTCGCCTTGAAAATGTTGGTGAATTTTCATCTCAAAGCTTTCATGTTTATTGTATATCAATTGAAATACATATTGAGCATCTGGTTGCTCGTGTCCATATATACATATAGAACATTCTTGTTGAATCACTTATAAAGCGTATTCAATTGATTGTCCGACCAATATTGATAAAATATAAACTCCCTATTTTAGCTTGGGATCATGTTATATTGCCTACGACAGCACTTGTGCGCATCATGCCAACAAGTTATCATAGCATTTCCCCCGTACAAATGGTTTAAGGTCAGGAACCAAATATATTCCATCTAAAATTTTTTGGATGTGTTGTATATGTACCGATTGCTCCACCACAACGCACAAAGATGGGTCCCCAAAGGAGAATGTGGGTATATGTTGGGTATGAATCTCTGTCTATTATTAAATACTTAGAACCATTGACCGGAGATCTATTCACGAAAATGTTTGGTAATTGTTATTTTGATGAAGACACTTTCCCAACATTGGGGAGGGGGGGGGGAAGTAAGCAGCTGGAAAAGAATATTTGTTGAAATGAATTATCATTGAATTGCATGGATCCTCGTACAAAGTAGTGTGAACTTGAAATTGAAAAGATAATTCATTTGCAAAAGATTGTGAATCAACTGCCAGACGCATTTACTGACCTTAAAAAAAGTTACAAAATCTTATATTTCAACTGCTAATGCTCCTAATAGAATTGATGTCCTTGAAGGACCATATTCCATGGCAAATGATTCTGCGGCACGCCTAAAGCGTGGTAGACCTCTTGGCTCAAAAGATAAAAATTCTCGAAAAATAAAAGGAGCAAACATTGAGGATGGTCATAATGTGAACAATCCTGTTGAAAAATCTGACATACTACTTAATGTCCCAGAAAATGATATTTCAGGCGCCCAAAAATGATGAAATATCGACAAATTATGTCAGAATAGGAGAAAGATGGAACCGAAATGAAATCGACGTCGACAATATCTTTGCATATAATGTAACGCTTAATATAATGGAAGATGATGAGGATCCTGAACCTACATCTATTGATGAATGTAGAAAACGAGATGATTGACCAATGTGGAAAGACGCAATAAATGCAGAATTTCAATCTCTTATTAAATGAAAAGTTTTTGGACCTTTTGTCCGTACACCTAATGGTATAAAAATCGTGGGGCATAAATGAGTAATTGTGCGAAAAAAAAATGAGAAAAATGAAATCGTGAGGTATAAAGCACAGCTTGTCGCACAGGGTTTTACCCAAAGGCCAGGTGTTAATTATGAGGAGACTTATTCTCCTGTGGTGGATGCAATAACTTTTCATTATTTAGTAAGTCTGGCAGTGCAATAAAACTTGAAATGCGTCTATTAGATGTCGTTACAACATATTTATACGGCTCATTTGAGAAAGATATTTATATGGCAATCCCCAAGGGATTAAAGGTACCGATAATGAAAAATGAGTATTCTCAAAACATGTATTCAGTCAAGTTGAGCAAAACCTTATATGGATTAAAGCAATTTGGTCGCATGTGGTGCAATTGTTTGATTCATTCTTGATTAAGGAGGGGTATAACAATGATCATATATACCCTATGTTTTTATTGAAAGATCTGAATGTGAATATGTGATTATTATTGTATATGTTGATGATTTGAATATCATTAGGACACCTACAGAGTTATCAAAGGTCGTGGCTTCCTTAAGAGGAAATTTGAAATGAATGATTTTTGTAAAACAAAATTTTGTTTGGGTTTTTAAATTTTATACTTTGATAATGAGATTTTTGTGCATTAATCCACTTATGTTATGAAAGTGTTGAAACAGATTTATATGGATTAAACACATCCTTTAAGCACACATATAGTTGTGCGTTCACTAAATATAGCGAAAGATCCATTTCGACCTCGCGAAGAAAATGAAGAACTGTTTAGTCAAGAAGTACCATATTTGAGTGCAATAGGTACACTAATGTATCTTGCTAGCAACATTAGGCCTAATATATCATTTGTTATTAATTTATTAGAAATATATAATTCTTCTCCAACTCGTAGTCATTGGAATGAGGTTAAACATATTTTTCGATACCTTAGAGGGATAATGAATATGGATTTATATTTTTCAATCTCATCAGAACCTTGTTTAGTTGGTTATGCAGATGCAGTTTACTTATAAGATCCGCACAAAGCCCGATCGCAAACATGTTATTTGTTCACATATGGAGGTACAGCTATTTCATGGCGTTCTATTAAACAAACTTTAGTTGCTACTTCATCTAACCATGCAGAGATTCTAGCAATTCACGAGGCAAGTCATGAATGTGTTTGGTTGCGTACCGTCACACAACATATTTGTGGACAATGTGGATTAAATTTGGTGAAAAATAATCCAATGTACTATGATATATGAAGACAATGTTGCATGTGTTGCCCAACTAATGGAGAGATTTATCAAAGGTGATAGGATAAAATATATTGATTCTAAATTCTCCTTTACCCACGATCTTCAGCAAAAGGATGACGTTAGTATGCAACAAATTCGTTCATGTGATAACTTGACTGATTTATTTACCAAGTATTTACCGACTTCAACGTTTGAGAAATTGAGATATAAAATTGGAATGCGACGTCTTAAGGATGTGAAGTGATGTAATCATAATGGGGAGTTAACACACGTTTCTTCTCATTTTTACCTAGTAAGGTTTTATAAGGTGTGATTGTATCTAATGAACATTCAAGGGGGAGTGTTATGAATAATATTTATATTATATGAATGTCCATTTATTTCCTTCATAATATCCACCATGTGCCCTTTGATATTCATAGGTTGTTCATGTATTTACATTAATAGTGGACCTTTCATTTCATCTTCTCAAACTTGTATTGAGACCTATAAATAGGGGTGCAAATGTTGTAGTAAACACTTGAAGGTGGAATAAAGTATTTCTATGTTATCTCTATATCTTGTTTATTTCACATATGAAGTTATACTTTTAAGTTGTTTTACAACATCTATCGATATATGTCACATCCCAATTTAGGGGCCTAGATGAAAACACCATATTTTTTACTTTTGAAGGTCAACTAAATAAAATATTGTTTTATCTTGACTTTCAAAAGACTTTGAAATACTGAAGTAGATCAAATTTATGAATTATAAAAAGATGTGCAGCGGAAGTAAATATTAAATAATGACAATTTTAAAAACTTAACACCAATCACTCGAAAATAAATAAATTTACTTTAAAGGCAAACATAATTTTTAATACAATTAAAAGATATGACTTTTTATTAAACGAAATACTTTAAATAACATATGATCGAACTAATTAAATCGCAGTTTTAAAATAATAATTACTTTCTTGACACACATCCACAATTACTTTCTTGACACACATCCACCGTCCCTCCACCACCACTCCTTTAATCTTTTTAATCTGTAAAAATGTTAATATGATTGGGGTGAGCAAAACAACTAGCTCAGTGGAATTAACTTTGTCACAGTTAAATATAACATATGAACAAAATCATAAACTCACAAACATGCATATTAAAATACTTATTTTTCATTGGCTGTACCAATGATGCGCTGGCTGAACCAACGGTGCACGGTTTCCCGCGAATAAAATACTTATTTTTCATTGGTTATACCAATGATGCGCTGGCTGGACCAACGATGCACGATTTCCCGCGAATAAAACATGCGTTAACGAATAACTTGTAAAGTCATAAACATGCGTTAACGACTAACTCGTAAAATTCATGTAGCAAGTAACAATATCACTCAAATGAACATTTAAAGGTGACAAAGTATCCAATCAAATAGTAAGAAAACCCCACCTCGATTTTATGTCGTAGATGTCATGAATGTAATTGATGCAATAACTTTAATCTTCTGACAAAGTGGGATAGCTCAAGTGGTTAGAGCACCACTACCTAGGCCTTAGATCCTGGGTTCGAGTCATGGGAAGGGGAAAAAGGGATGGGTATTTAATGTAATTAAAAAAAAAAAAAAACTTTAATCTTCTTGAAATTCTTGGATTCGACTTCCATGGGGCAAGAGTAGAATAAGTGAATCTATAATTGTTGTGTGAAAATATGCTTACGTGTGTTTTTCTTTGTAAATAGGGTTCTCTATTTATAGGGGAAAAATAAGTTTTTTGATGAGAGAAGTTAGGAATTTTATCTACTTAAAATATTTATTGAAAATTTCAATAGATTTGATTTGGATAAAGAAAATTAGAATTCAAAAATAATATATAATAGAAAATCGATTTTGAATTTATATGTGATTTGATTTTGAAACTAACTCACGAAGCTGAGTTTTTAAATTAACAATAGAAAGAAAATAAGGAGTTAATAATAATAATAATAATAATAATAATAAAGAAAGAAAGAAATTAGAACTTTCGATTTTAAATTTTGAATTACGTCTAAAAAAAAGGGTAAAAGTTGTTATTTGGGAAAATTACTAAAATTTTGGAAATAGAAATTGGTGAAAATTTGGTAAAGGCACATGAGTATATATATATAATATTTAAAAATATATGTTGAATTCAATATCTAAATATTTTATAATTTTCAAAATCATATATATATGAAATAACTAACTTGAGATTTTAGGGGTGTTACATCCTTTCCCCTTTAAAATATTTTTGTCCTCGAAAATTAAAAATATTTTTGTCCTCGAAAATTAAAATGTATTTTAAAATATGCATGCATGTACGTAATGTATTGAAATTTTAAATAGCATGTAGTGAATGCACTTAATATCATGGTTTCATAATATCACTTTGAACTTATAATTTGGAACGTACATAGCATGTATTAATATATATATATATATATATATATATATATCATGTGATCATCTTTCCATGATCAATAACATTAAGATAAATTAAATTTCATATTATACCTTGTTGGAGTAGAAGCGGTGGTCGGTGATGGATGTCATAACTTATGCTTAAAATTACATAATTTAAATTATTTTGTAAAAAAAAATTCTTTATTTAAGAAGTAAAATATTTTTATTTTAAACAAGTCTACAAGAATGTAGACTGCTCTGATACCATTTGTCACATCCCAATTTTAGGGGCCTAGATGAAAACACCATATTTTTTACTTTTGAAGGTCAACTAAATAAAATACTGTTTTATCTTGACTTTCAAAAGACTTTGAAATACTGAAGTAGATCAAATTTATGAATTATAAAAAGATGTGCAACAGAAGTAAATATTAAATAATGACAATTTTAAAAACTTAACACCAATCAGTCGAAAATAAATAAATTTACTTTAAAGGCAATCATAATTTTTAATACAATTAAAAGATATGACTTTTTATTAAACGAAATACATTAAATAGCATATAATCGAACTAATTAAATCGCAGTTTTAAAATAACAATTACTTTCTTGACACACGTCCACAATTACTTTCTTGACACACATCCACCGTCCCTCCACCACCACTCCTTTAATCTTTTTAATCTGTAAAAATGTTAATATGATTGGGGTGAGCAAAACAACTACCTCAGTGGAATTAACTTTGTCACAGTTAAATATAACATATGAATAAAATCATAAACTCACAAACATGCATATTAAAATACTTATTTTTCATTGGTTGTACCAACGATGCCCTGGCTATACCAACGATGCGCTGGCTAAACCAACGATGCATGGTTTCCCGCGAATAAAATACTTATTTTTCATTGGCTATACCAATGATGCGCTGGCTAGACCAACGATGCACGGTTCCCCGCGAATAAAACATGCGTTAACGAATAACTTGTAAAGCCATAAACATGCGTTAACGATTAACTCGTAAAATTCATGTAGCAAGTAACAATATCACTCAAATGAACATTTAAAGGTGACAAAGTATCCAATCAAATAGTAAGAAAACCACACCTCGATTTTATGTCGTGGATGTCATGAATGTAATTGATGCAATAACTTTAATCTTTCTTGAAATTTTTGGATCCGACTTCCATGGATCGAGAGTAGAATAAGTAAATCTATAATTGTTATGTGAAAATATTCTTACGTGTGTTTTTCTTTGTAAACAAGGTTCTCTATTTATAGGGGAAAAATAAGTTTTCTGGTGAAAGAAGTTAGGAATTTTATCTACATAAAAAAAAGATTTAATTTACTTAAAATATTTATTGAAAATTTCAATAGATTTAATTTGGATAAAGAAAATTAGAATTCAAAAATAACAGTATATAATAGAAAATCGATTTTGAATTTATATGTGATTTGATTTTGAAACTAACTCAGGTAGTTGAGTTTTTAAATTAACTCAACGGGCTTAACACCATCCATCTTATGGCGACGAAGAAGATCAATCATATATTTGTGTTGCGATAGAAATAAACTCTGTTGACAGTGTGCAACTTCCACTCCAAGGAAGTACGATAGAGGGTCGAGGTCTTTTACAGCAAAAGTCGTCAGAAGATGCTTGGCGAGAGACGCAATTAAGGTGGGCGATGAACCTGTGAGGATGAGGTCATCGACATAGGCAAGTACATAAAGCCGATGTTGTTCTTTAAGGAGTGTGAAGAGGGAGGAGTCAGCATGTGAGCGAACCAGGCCAAAAGTTTGGAGAGCAGAGCATAAGGCGTCATACCAAGCTCGAGGTGCTTGGCGAAGTCCATAGAGAGAGCGACGAAGGAGACATACATGCGATGGCATAGATGGATCCTTGAAACCTGGCGGTTAATGCATGTATACCGGCAGATCAAGGTAGCCGTGAAGGAATGCATTACTCACGTCAAGTTGACTGAGAGTCCAATTTGAGCTTATAGCAAGAGTAAGGACTGTCCGAATAGTTGCGGGCTTGACAACCGGGCTAAAGGTTTCCGTAAAATCAATTCCGGGGCGTTGATTGAAACCTTGGGCTACAAGACGAGCCTTGTATGTATCGATCGAACCATCCGATTTCCGCTTAATTCGAAAAACCCATTTGCATCCAATAATATTGCAATTCGCAGGAGAGGGGACAAGATCCCATGTGCCATGACGTTGCAACGCAGTGAATTCTTCCTACATAGCCTCACGCCAATGTGGAATTGAAAGAGCTTGGCAAACCGTGGATGGTTCAACATCATCCGGAAGTGGGTGTTTTGTGGCCGAATTAATATGCTTTGGTTTGTGAATGTTGTTCTGGCTACGAGTTCGCATAGCATGTTGGCGAGTAGGTGGGGGTAACTCGCACGGGGTTGCTGGAGGGGGAGCATGAATAGGAGGATTAATAATAGGAGGTAACTCGGTAACATGAGCTGGCGTAGCAGATCGAGGAATAGGTGCTGAGACATGAGGAGAGAATGGCAGTGTGATAGTAGATGGTGTATCATCAAGAGGAGATGCAGGAGATGAAATGTATCCCGGAAAATTAGACTCCATAAACCGAACATGGCGAGAAATATATATGCACCCAGTGGTAATATCAAGACAGCGATGGGCACTTTGCGACGTGCTGTAGCCGACAAATATGCACTGCTTGGACGGCGGAGAGAGCTTTCCCTTAATATATGGCCTTAGCCAAGGAAAGCAAAGGCACCCAAAAACCCGGAGTTTTAGATAATTAGGTGGACTGCCGAATAATATATCAAAGGGGCAGCGACGACCAAGAGTCAGAGTGGGCATACGATTAATAAGATATACTGCTGTTTGAACAGCAAAAACCCAGAATTTATGTGGTAGTTTAGCATGATGGAGTAAAGCTCGTGCTACTTCTAATATGTGACGATTTCGACGTTCAGAAATCCCATTTTGTTGAGGCGTGTGAGGGGCTGTTGTAAGCCAGCTGATGCCCAAATTAAGTAGAGCAGGACGGAGTGCCAAAAATTCTCCACCATTGTCGGAATATAGATTGCGGATTTTTTGATTAAATTGCCTCTCAACTAAAGGCATAAAGGACATAAATATGGCTTGAACTTGAGATTCTGAATTCATGGGGAATATCCAACAGTAGCGTGAAAATAAATCCACAAGTAACAAGAAGTATTTTGATCCATCAAATGAAGGAGATAAAGTAGGACCCCATACATCAGCATAAATATAATGTAACGGATGTAAAGCTCGAAATGAAGTAGACATAAATGGTAATTTGCTAGATTTCCTCAAATGACAAGAAACACATTCATTGTCCAAAATCTGGGCCTTGTTCAAAATAGGTAAATGAAAATTACGAATTATAAAACGACTAGTATCCACAGATGGGTGACCTAGTCGTGCATGCCATGCAGCATTAGAAGTCTGAATTCCTAAATAAGCCGCAAAACGTTGGTGAGGAGCAGACGGAACACCTGAGTGCAAATGATATATCCCCTCAAGACAAGCCCCTTTAAGTAGTGGAGTTCCCGTGACTCGATCCGTGATAAGAAAGTGAGAGGGAAAAAATTCCATAGTAACGTTATTATCACGGGTGAACTTGCTAACTGATAATAAATTTTGTCGAGCATTAGGGATGCACAATATATCAGAAAGTAGAAAATCACGAGTAGGGTATCATAAGAGTGATTTACCAGTGTGCGATATTGGGAGGCTAGAACCATTAGGCAAGTGCACTTCATCTGTGTCGTCGTATTCAGAGTGAATCGAAAGGTTCGAGAGGTCAGCAGTAAGGTTGTGTGATGCACCCGAATCAACTAACCAGGAGTGGTCAGTAGACGACCCAATTGGAGATGATGCTACATTCGCCTGAGGGGGTCTGCGACAAGTTAGGGCAGAGTGACCCTTGAATCCGCATAATTGGCATATTATCGGATTGTTGTTGAAACCAGAGAAGGAACTGCGATTGGTCTGGGGCCGATTAGAGTATCCACGCTACTGCGAGGAGGGCTGCTGCTGAGAATAGCCAGAAGGGTTATAAAATTGACGGTTACCTTTAGATTGATGGTTGGTGCGAGATTTGTTGCCTTGAGAACTTTGGCGAGTCTGAGCGTGGTTGGCCGACACAACCAATTGCTTAGAGGCAGCCTCCTGACGTTTGAGGGTGAGCTCATGCTCAAACAGTAAATCGTGCAGCTCCTCAAAGCGAAGGGGAGATTCACGAGTACGAATAGGACCAACAATGGTGTCGTACGCTAAACCAAGGCCGTTGATTACGAATAGTGTAAGGTCATCTTAAGAGACAGGTTGATCGATGAGGGCCAACTCATCCACCTTCGATTTAACATAATGAAGGAATTCAGTGATGGAACGATCATCAATAGTAACGCGATACAAATCGCTCTTTAGTTGGTTGACACGAGACCGTGAATGACCAGCAAATAGACGAGTCAAAATATCCCAAGCCTCGACCGACGTGGCGGCGGAGGAAACAATTGGCAAGACCTCTGGAGCGAGGGAGCCGAAGATGGCGGCAAGAAGAAGCTGATCCTGCTGCATCCAGTGTGCGATAGCAGCAGAATTGGAGCCATCAGATTGACGACGTGGACAGGAGTTGGTTCCATCGACAAAGCCAAGGAGGTTGTGGCCTTTTAGGAGAGCAAGAAGATGTGGCCTCCAAGAGGGGTAGTTTTTATGTGAGAGCTTGATGGGAAGATCATGACGAGCGGAGATTGGCACAAGCGGAGGAGACGGGGCAGGGGGAACAGGTGCTCGCTCAGTATTTGATTCAGTGGTGTTCACCGACATTTTGAGCGGATGTTTTGAAGGAGGGGTTTAGGTTTTAGATCGAAACCTTATCTGATACCATATAGGATTGTGAAATCGTATTTCATTGATTTGTAAACAGATACATGGCAATATATATACAGCAATTCTGTTGAAAGAAATGTGGAAAATACGAATACAATATTTGAATTTAATTGCAACAAACTCCTATAATTATGTGATAAGAGAGTTTAAAACGCTATCTAGAATTATCTAGATAGGTTTTACTAATACAGAAGAGGAGGGAAAAAATAGGAAGAAAATAAAAGTTGGTTGGTTGGAAGGAGAAAAATGATCTAAAAATGTAATAAACAAATATTGTACGAAAATTCCATAGCTGAGCTATTGGCTATCGCGCTTCTTCTCATAGTTATAATTGACAAGGATTTTCTTAAATGTTGTTTTTTATGGATTAACGGGTCGATCTTTTCCAGCGACGTCATTGCTACGATGATCGACTGGTAGGTTGACCTGTTGGACCTTGTTATTTTTTTAGTTTTATTTTGTTTTCTAATACAAGTATTTTTTTTTTTAGGGGTTACAAGAACAATATAACAAGATCAATACAACATAATCCACGAGATCATCTTCAACCCAGAATGATCAAACCGGAAGCTGCTCTATTCCAATCGAGAGGAAGTAGAGAGAGGAGTGCAACCTATGTCCATAGAAACGCCCAGATCTCCATTCTCAAAATGAGAAAAATACCGACACTAAGGTATTCCCGTGTCAAGAAACACAGAGAAAAAAGAAAAGACAAAGGTCCACCTAAAAAAAGATCCAAGCGCCATGAACCAAACGAACAGTCCTAGAAAAAGAAACCAACAGAACAGCACAAGGAGGGAAAAAACTCACAACTAGAAAAACTAGCGGAGGAGGAAACAGAAAAACAAGAGCAAAGAGAACCGAAACTAAAAACTAGAAATCTAAGCACAAGGAAAAAACAACAAAACAACAAAACGAAAAGCTAGAAAACTAAAGGGGTCAACAAATCGATCTACCAATCGGTCACCGCATGAGCGGTTCCGTTGGAAAGACCAAACTGTTGGCCCAAACACTCACACCAAGGGAAGCTCCTAGCGACTTTGTTAACCTGATGCACCGGTGCACCGAGCAGAAAAGGGAGGGGAGTGGTGTTGAAAGTAGTGGAAGTAGTGGGGTAAGGGAGAGAAGAAAGTGTATTGAGTAAGTTTTTAGAGAGATGTGGGAGTCTCTCTCTAAGTGTATCTGCGTTTTTTGTATTCTATTTTTTATGTTGGGCTCTAATACAAGTATTTATGTTCTGAATTTTAGTTTCTCCCATCTCCTCTAGGTCATAAGGAACTTATGAGATTCTTCACGTCTTGTGCAATTCTTTTTTCTTTTATAAATGTTTTGTTACTTTTTGGTTTAGGGTTGTTTGTTGTTTATTTATCGATCAAGTAGTTAACTACACTGACTTTTTTGTTGACTGGGAAGAGAAACACACAGTAAAAAAAAGTAAAGGACACTTGGTGTGAGTAGCACGCTTTACCTATTTGCACTTTTTACCTCTTTTTCTCATGTTTAGATCGGGGACTAGAGCTGTCAGAACGGATCGACGGAACGGTTCACAACCCATCTCAACCCGTCATTCTGCGGACTTTGACTGACCGGCTCGCGACGGTACTGGCTGGAAACTAGTAAACCCAACCCAACTCAAAGTAGTTTGCGGACTTGGCGGACTATCCCACAGGCTTTTTTATTAAAAAAAAAAATTCTTTTTTAAATGTAGTATTTATAATAAATTTTAAATAGTATTCCTTTTGTTCGTCTCAATAAAAGCTACTCATTCTATTTTTAGCAAACTACTCCTCCCACATTTCATTATATTCTTCTTTCTCTCTCAATCACATCACCCTCTAGTACATTTACTTATTTTATCATATTTATGTGCCCAAAATTCATGTGTTGCCTTCACCGGAACGAAGGAAATATATAAACATTGTCTAAAAAATAATAGAAAGAAACAAACTTTACATAAACTTAAAATTCAAGCAACAATATCCACAAAATAGTTCAAATAAATAAAATATACATAAACAAATGTAAATCAACAAGCAAATTCTGTTACACTAAATAATCAAGATTCTACCATGCCCTTATATCAAACAAGGCAAATACTTGTGTACCATTTTTAAATGGGTGAATGTTACCCATGAGTTATGACAAATACAGTATATTATTAGTTCAAATAGAGTATAGTATTAGTTTAAATACAGTATAGTATTAGTCCACATACTATATAGTATTAATTTAAATATTAAATAGGAACAAGTTACATGTATGTAACTACTGGTAGTATAGTATTAATTTAAATATTAAATAGGAACAAGTTACATGTATGTAACTACTGGTACACAAGAGTGCAACCCATCAAACAAATTCCTGAGAAAATCAAGAAAGCTTTCGAATTAAACTATCAATGAATTTGTGGAAAATCAAGAAAATCAGTGCCCAAAATTCAATTTATGTACCACTTCTTACAACCTATTGACCGGGGCGAATGGCAGCGCAACGGAGGGGAAGACTGTGCGAACGACTGAATGAACGATTGCGAAGTTTGTGAGACTGGTGATTAGCGAACGACGGCAACATGGTGTGACCTTCTCTTTCATAGAGAAGTCCTCTCTTTATATGGTGTGGTGAAAAATTAGTTTAGGGTTTAAACTTTTTGGCTTTTTTATTTTTCATTTAGTATGCATAAAATAAAAATTAAAGCTCCCGGGCCAAATCGCCCAACCCGTATATGCACGCTCCCAAATTGGGTTCCAATTACTCGGCCCAACTCACTATATTAGTAGGCGGGGTCAAGTCCATACAGAGCGCAAAATTCTAGCTTTAAACGGGGTCCCCGCAAGTGGATGATGGGATTGGTCGGTCCTTGAACCGAATACCGTGGCATAAAAAAAGTGATACTTGAGTGCAATTGGTTGCACCTATACAATTGGAATTGAACACCAAAAAAATGAATTGACGTTGGATCAAAGATTAAATTGAACATTAAAATTCAAGTGTATCTATACATCCAATTACATAAAAAAAATTTCCTAAAAAATTATTAGTAGACGGAAACGGACCAACTCAACAGGTCCAAACTATTTTGATAGCTCTATCGGGACGACTCTCCTTTTTAAATTGAGCACCTAATTCGTGGGAGTTGATATTTCTAATTTTATAGAGGGGATTTTGTATACACTTTTGGATCTTTCCTCATCTTGCTATTTCTAAACTGTAGTGCAAGAAAGCACATGTATCAATGAAAAAATTGTATGTTGGGAGGCAGAAGAAGGAATAAAGTGGTACCAGTAATATTTGATACAATACGTGTCATTTTTCGAGTGGGTCACTGGGTCAGGGACCTTTTCTTATTTATGTAATTTATGATGTTTGTCTTTGAAGTTATTTTATATTTAATTTGGACATTTTTCTCCTGTAATTTGTTGTCATGAGAGAAACAGGAAAAATGAATGTTGGGAGGCAGAAGAAGGAATAAAGAATGTTGGGATGCAGAAGAGGAGGGGAAAAATATGAAGAAAAGAAAAGTTGATTGGTTGGAAGGAGGAAAATGATCTAAAAATGTAGTACGAAAATGTTGTACGAAAATCCCATAGCTACTAAAGCACTACTTGCTATCGTGCTTCTTCTCATAGTTATAATTGATAAGAATGACATGTTGGCATTGAAATGACAAGGTTTTTCTTAAATGTTGCTCCTCTATTCTCGAAAAGTTTTCATATTTTCCTTTTTTGTCTGTTCCCCAAAAGTTTGCATACCCCCAAAATAGCCCAAAATAGAAATAATTATCATAATCTCCACCCTCACAATATACACATATTTACCCTTCATGCCATTACTTTTGGGACCCACCATACACTCAACCCACCTACTTTATTTACTTTATATATAAAAGTTTATAAAATTACTCCTCAACACTTTCATCATTACACTTTTTTCTTAAACTATTTGCCTAAGATTCCCCGCAAACTTTTCGAGGACGGAGGGATTATTTTTTTTGGATTAACGTATCGATCTTTTCCAACGACATCATTGCTACGATGACCGACTGTTAGATTGACCTGTTTGACCTTGTTACTCCCTCCGTCCCGGAGGAACTTGCACCCTTTGACCGGCACACATTTTAAGAAATGTGTAAGAAAAGGTGTAATGATTGATGTTTTGAGAGGTAGTTTTGTAAACTTTTATGAATAAAGTAAAGTAAAAAGTAGATTGAGTGTGGAAAAGTAATGGCATATGGGTAAATATGAGTATATTTCAAGGGTGAGGGTTGTGAAGATATTTCCTTTTATGGAGTGTGCAAATTGGTATGGGACATCCATGTATGGAAAGTGTGCAAATTCCTGTGGGACGGAGGGAGTATTTTTTTAGCTGGTTTTTTAGCTTCTCCCCTCTCTTCTAGGTTCCTACTTGTGAGTGTTTTGTGCCGTTCTTTTTCCTTTTATGGTTTTTTATTTCTTTCTTTCTTTTTTTTTTCTTCTTTTTTTTTTTTTTGTTACTTTTCTGTTTAGTTTAAGGTTGTTTGTTTTTTTAATTATCGATCAAGTAGTTAATCGCACTGACTTTTTGTGTTGACTGAGAAGAGAAAAACACGGTAACAAAAGGTAAATGACACTTAGTGTGAGTATCACGCGTTACCTCTTTTCCTCACGTTTAGATCGGGGACTAGAGCTGCCAGAAAGGGCCAAAGTGACGGTCCGCAACCCGTCATTCTATGGGTTTTGACTATCCGACTCGCGACGGATACTAGTTGAAAACTACTAAACCAACCCAACTTAAAGCAGTTTGCGGACTTTGGAGGATTATCCCACATGTTTTTTCATTAAAAATTTTTTTATTATATTCTTCTCTCTCAATCACATCAACTAAAGTTACTTATTCTATTTTTAGCAAACTACTCCTCTCACATTTTATTATATTCTACTCTCTCAATCACATCAACTCTAATACATTTAGTTATTTTATTATATATCATAATCTTCGTGCTCAAAATTCACATGTTGCTTTCACCAGGACGAAGGAAATATATAAATAATGGCTAAAAAATACTCCTTCCGTCACTATAAGTTTCCCACTTTTCTTTTATGGATGTCCCACAATAAGTTTCTCTCACCATCACATCACTTGTACTACACCTATTATTTAATCATATTTCTTAATCAAAGCAATCAAAAGAAAGGGAAATTTTATAGCAAAACGAAGGGAGTAATAGAAACAACCAAACATACATAAACAACCAACTCGATATATTAGTAGGCGGGGCCAAGTTCATACAAAGTACAAAACTCTAGTTTTAAACGGGGTCCTCGCAACTGGACGGTGGGATTGATCGGTCCTTGAACAGAATACTGTGGCATAAAAAAAATGATACTTTGGTGCAATTGGAATTGAACTCCAATAAATTGAGTCAAATGTTGGATCAAAAATTAAATTGAACATTAAAATTCAAATGTAATATATACACTAAATTACATATGAAAATTTACCAAAAAAAAAATATTAGTGGACGGGGGTGGACCAACTCAACGGGTCTAATCTATTTTAACAGCTCTATTGGGACGACTCTCCTTTTTAAATTGAGGACCTAATTCGTGGGAGTTGATATTTTTAATTTTATAGAGGGGATTTTGTCTGTGAAAAGAAAAACATGATGGTGTGAAACTGTGAAAGGTTGAAGCCTGAAGGTATGACGTTCTCCGTGTCCCACTCCCACCACCTCCTCCTCCTTACTTTCCACTATATATATATATATATATATACACTCCTTTCTCTTCTCTCTCATCACAACCTCTTTCTCTCTCTCAAAATAGGCCTCCATGGCTAACTCTCTGATAAATCCCAAATTAGTAACTTCACCACTCTCATTCATACACCCTAAAAACAGAATCAACAAAACAGCCATTAAATTGATCTCTCTCCAAACTCCCACACTCAATTTTCCTGCAACAACTTATCAAACATCTTCTACAACAAAAAAGCCTCAATCTCAATTGCAATTGCAATCGCAATGGAATTTAATCCAGAAAGCTGCATCAATGGCGTTGGACGCCGTCGAAACCGCATTAACGTCGCTCGAGCGGCGACACCCTCTCCCGAGAACAACCGACCCCCGTGTCCAAATCGCCGGAAACTTCTCCCCGGTGCCGGAGCACCCCGTCACGCACTCCCTCCCCGTCGTCGGAAAGGTACCGGAATCCATTCACGGCGTCTACGTCCGTAACGGCGCGAATCCCCTGTTCGAGCCGCAGGCGGGGCACCACTTCTTCGACGGCGACGGAATGATACACGCTATTAATTTCGATAACGGCGCCGTCAGCTACGCCTGCCGGTTAACGGAGACGAAGAGGCTAGTTCAGGAACGGGCTTTGGGCCGGGCCATTTTCCCGAAAGCCATTGGAGAGCTTCACGGACACTCAGGCATAGCGCGATTGATGCTATTCTACGCCCGCGGCCTTTTCAAGCTCGTCGATCACGGCCATGGCACCGGCGTTGCCAACGCCGGACTCGTCTATTTCAACAACCATTTGTTAGCGATGTCGGAGGACGATTTGCCGTACCACGTCCGCGTCACGCCCACCGGCGATTTGAAAACGGTTGAGAGATACGATTTCGACGGCGAGCTGAAATCCACCATGATTGCTCACCCGAAGGTCGATCCCGATTCCGGCGAGCTCTTCGCCCTGAGCTACGACGTGATTCAGAAGCCGTATTTGAAATACTTTAGGTTTTCGAAAAAGGGGGAAAAATCAGAGGACGTTGAAATTCCTGTTTCTGAACCAACAATGATGCATGATTTCGCAATCACGGAGAATTTCGTCATCATTCCCGATCAGCAGGTGGTGTTCAAGATGTCGGAGATGATCCGCGGCGGCTCTCCGGTGGTGTTTGATAAAGACAAGGTTTCAAAATTCGGAGTTGTAGATAAAAATGCTAAGGATTCTTCAACCATAAAGTGGATTCCAGTACCAAACTGCTTCTGCTTCCATCTCTGGAATGCATGGGAAGAGCCCGAAAGCGACGAGGTCGTCGTAATCGGGTCGCGTATGACCCCGCCCGACTCGATTTTCAACGAATGCGACGAGCAATTGACGAGCGTTTTATCTGAAGTTCGACTCAATTTGAAAACCGGAGAGTCAACTCGAAAGCCGATCATCTCTCAAGTTAACTTAGAAGCAGGAATGGTGAACAGAAACAAACTGGGAAGAAAAACACAATTCGCTTATCTAGCGATTGCAGAGCCATGGCCTAAGGTTTCAGGATTTGCAAAAGTGGATCTCTTCACGGGTGAAGTGAAGAAATTCATGTACGGTGAAAATAAATACGGAGGAGAGCCTCTGTTTCTGCCGAGAGGCCTCAACTCGGAAGACGACGGGTTTATACTCGCGTTGACGCACGACGAGAAGGAATGGAAATCGGAGTTGCAGATTGTAAACGCCATGACTATGAAATTAGAGGCCACGGTTCATCTTCCGTCGAGAGTTCCGTATGGTTTTCATGGCACATTCATAGGTGCTAATGAGCTCGAAAATCAAGCTTGATGGAGCATTAACAATGGAGAATTACCAGAGGGGTGATTAGATTTGCATCCCCGGAGTTTGTCCACTGTGTTTTTTGGGTGCCTGCTTGTAGCTTTGGGATGTAGGTAGAAATGGAAGCTCAGCTGCTTCTCCTCACTCTTTCACATACTCTGTGAAATCGTATACATACTATGTTTTGTGTGTGTGTGTGTGTATATGAGTATAACGTTTTTACTCCTTTGTTTCCTTAAATTACTCCATCCGTACCTCTAGTATTTTTTTTTTCGAGGGAAGGAAGGCTTAGCTTCTATTATTGCATTGGCATTCCATAATAGGAAGTCCAACCACAAAGTTTGGCGGATCTACCCAAACAAACGGGCTCTCAAACTGGCGAGAAGCCCTAGCAAATTGGTGAGTCATTTCATTGGCACTCCGTTTGACAAAAGCAATAGAAACATTATTGAAACTAGCTAATAAGATCTTACATTCGCGGACATAATTTTCAAACACCGTTGATACCGTAGTGTCCGAGTTCATAGCATCGACCACAACTTTTGCGTCCCCTTCAATAACATAGTCATCTAGACCTCGTTCTTTTAGCCATGAGAGAGCCTCATAAAATCCTATAGCTTCTCCCACATCAACTTCTACACACCCGCGAATTACTTTTGTTCGACCAAAAATAAAGCCTCCCTGATCATTATGAGCAACCATGCTCACTCCAGTTTCCTCGGACGCAGCAAAGAACGCCGCATCAACATTTATCTTCTTCAATCCAGCGGCCGGCACATGCCAAGCACTACACAGTTGGCGATCAATTTGTGTTGTAGCGCCAGGGTTCCCAAACTTCCCATTTGCAGCAGCCCATTCTCGCCATATAACAGCCGATTCGTGCACCGTATCAATCGGCATTTTATGGGCCCCATTCCACAATTTTGCATTCCTTTCTCGCCACACTTGCCACATTATCATACCAGCACCAGCTGCTAAATCCTTAATAGGACTGCTGAGCATAGCAAACAGCAAGTCGGTGAAGCTTGTAGCTATCATCTCCTGTTCCTCCAATTTCGATAATAATCGTGCTGCAGCCCAACAGCCCCTTGCATAATTACAAGACACGAAGAGATGCCACGGGTTTTCTGATCCCATACCGCAGAGGATAAATTGCGTTTCATTCACTACTTTCTTCATATACAAGTTTTCTTTTGTAGGCAAACAATTTCGCCCCACTCTCCATAGAAAATCTTTGACCTTTGGAGGTGCTTTTAGCTTCCATATCAGACTCCAATCTCCTTCCACTATGGGTGTCGAGGTCAGTGTATTTGTGTTGGCCAATTTGTAGGCAGATTTTACATTGTATCTGCCATCCCGAGATGGGTGCCATAATGCTTTGTCCGCCGCTCCCACTGGTGGTAATGCCATGTTCACAATTCTATGAACATCCAACGGTAGTAACTCAGTAATTAGATCAACATCCAGGCCACTCCCTCAATTCATGATTGATTAGGGCAGACACTTTAAGCTCCTCCAACCCCTCTAAGCAATCCGAGTGAGCAAGGAAATTTTCTGATTCACTTATCCACGGCTCATACCAAATTCGGATTGACTCTCCCGTACCTCTAGTATTTGCACACTTTGTCTCAATAATACTCCCAATTTAGAAATATTTTGACAACATCATTTTATTTTTAGAATTGTTATGCATTTTAGTTTCACATTTTACCTCACATTTCATTCAAATTCATTTACTCTTCGTTAAATCACTAAAAATATTTTTTCTTTATTTCACCTCACACCTCATTAAAATTCGTTTACACCTATTTATGTTCCCAACAATTTGTTTGACGAAATAAAATTTCTAAGTACAAAATTACCTTCTTTTTTTAAGTTGAGTCTAAACTTTTTTTTTCTTTTTTAATAAAATACTCATTAAACTCATTAGATCGAAATGGAAAATGGCGTGTGATATGTTGGCAACGGAAGGCAATCTTGCTCGACACCTCCATTCCGATAAATTTGAGATGTATTTTGTGTGGTTTTTGTAGGCAACCACGATACACACTCTTTTCGCTTGCCCGCTCGTGAAATCACTTTGTGATGGAGATATTGATGAGAATCAATATTAATATTTAATTAGATATGTATACTTATATTTAGGAGAAGATTTGTTTTGATTTCATTATATTTAGTATTTATATGTTTCTTATTTTCCAAGTATTTATATTATAAATAGATAAGTTTTAGATTGTTATTGGGGAGTTGAATTGATTAATAAAATATGAGAGTTTATCTCAGTGTCTCTTTTACGGTATTCCTAGTGAATCAACGTATATGAGTTCTTATCACTTTTTCGGGTATTTATATAATCAACGAAATTAGTGTGTTCTTCGTATATTCTTCTTTTATACGCTTCCGCTGCATCAGTTGGTAATCAGAGACTAGGTACGATTCTCGATGATGGTTCCGAGATTTCAACCTGTTTACGATACTATTCTTGATGAGTAATCAACGTATGAAGATGAT
Organism: Galeopsis tetrahit; assembly: GCA_963675135.1. Taxonomy (NCBI): domain Eukaryota; kingdom Viridiplantae; phylum Streptophyta; class Magnoliopsida; order Lamiales; family Lamiaceae; genus Galeopsis; species Galeopsis tetrahit. Next base: position 43,534,313 of record OY776120.1, read on the forward strand.
AATATGCAGATTTGTCAACCGATCAATACATTGGTATGTAGTCCTATATTCCATGGTGAATATGATGGACCACCAATTTTTTATAAATATTTTGATGAAGTTTGTGGTTATGATGGACCACCAATATTTGATGAAGATTATATGGTTATTATTTACCACCAATTTTTTATGAGGAAAAGAAAAAGGAAAATATTTTAGTAGTTGAGGGTGTTCATCCTAATATGGAGGTTGTGAATAATTATTTTGTGGTTTTTACCAATAATGATGGAAGTTACACTTCTTTGGCTACATCATATCAATTAAGTTGTTAGTGTTTTATGGCCAAAAGAATACAAAAATGTTCCGACTCGTCTTCGTACCTTTCCGATGAGAACCAACATGATTCGAGGGTGAATCATCTTCAAGAAGAGGAGAATGATGGAGATATTGATGAAAATCAATATTAATATTTGATTAGATATTTATGCTTATATTTAGGAGATTTGTTTTGATTTCATTATATTTAGTATTTATATGTTTCTTATTCTTCAAATATTTATATTATAAATAGATAAGTTTTAGATTGTTAGTAGGGAGTTGAATGGATTAATAAAATTATGAGAGTATTCTTGTGAATACGAGTTCTTCTCACTTTTCCGGGTATTCGTAGAATCAACGAATATTGTGTTCGTTTCTTATTACGTTAGAACCTCCGCTACATCACTTTGGAAAAGAAGGAACTCTAGACTCTCATTAAAAGTGCAGTTTATGTCTCAACGATCTATTTTTTACAGGCAATTGATGATTCAAAAAGAACAACCACATTAGAAAGAGAGTGGGTTATGGCTTGGGAAATATGGGGAGAGATGTCAGTTTAAACACAATATGGAGAAGAACGATACACTTGGCAACAACTTGAACATTTTAGATTTGTCAATAAAAGGTACTCCATGTTGTATAAAAGAAAAAGAGAACTTGGGACCATAAGCTCACAGACCGAGCCAGAGGCCGAAGTGCCGTTAAAACGTTGCCTGGGAAAACCCTCTGAAGAGACAAAACCTGAGGTTAAGAAAAAATGTACACTCCTCTAAACTACAATGTCTAAAGTAAAAAATATTCGTTAATTCAAAATAAGAAAAAATGTACACTCTTCTACGTACTTGGACTAACTTGGTGTACTGTCCTTTGTAGGTACGTGGCAGTGGGTTGGACGATGATGAGGTCAAAATGTTTTTCAAAATAAGGGGCGGTGTATTGACGTTGGACCAAATAGGTGGAGATGTAATGGACCAAGGATGGGTACATGGGCATTTGGCTCAACTAAATAAATCCCTAGGCCCAAATCTCTATTCTCTTCTCTCTCAAATCACGATTGATTGTTGCCCAAGTTTTGATGGCAATCTCAATCTTTGACTTTCCTTGATTGTGGATTCTTTGTTGGGTATCTTTATTTAGTGTGGGTTCAAAACATCTTTGTGTGAGTTATCTTTGTGTAAATTCTTTTGTGTGTGTAATCTTTGTGAGAATCCCGTCTTTGTGAGTCTTGTGATAGTGAGAGAAGTGGATTGGTTTGTATGCCTGCACCGTCGCCCGGAAAGGAGACCTAAGCCCGTATACAACCTAATCAACGGTGGAGGAGGCGACCCCAAAACCCAACAGTGGTATTGAGAGTCGAGTTCGCCGCCGCCACACGCCACCTCATCGCCGCGTCTTTGTCAGCGACCTGTTGTACCGTATCGCCACTGTCTATGTGAGTGGTCAGATCAGCCGCTACCGACGGAGAAAAATCAGATCGCTGCTTGTTCCTGCTGTGCAGTTCGATCCAATCCACTGAACTCGCGCGTAAGGTAATAGAAAGGTAGGGGACAGGTGAGTTGTCTTATTTTTTATTTGGTTACAGGGCCTATTTAAACTATTGGACTGGTTGTTTAATAGTTTATTGGGGTTATTATTTTTATTAATCATTTAAGTCAATTGATATGGGTGCTGACAGCAACAGGTAAAAGTTTTTTATTTGTGTTTTTTGTGCAAGTTTATTTATTATTATTGTTTTAGTTTGTTTAGATATTTGTTTTGAAATTAACCTATTTTCTTGCAGAACGGTGTATTATAGAATTTATATTCTAGTTCTTTGCTGCAAGTTAATATTGGTGTTTTGAGATTTTTTCATAAAATCTCGCTCTGGTATAAAAGCTTATCCCTAAATATTTTACTGCTTTCATAGTTGTTGAAGATTATTTGATTAGATTTACTTGTTGTAGTTTTTATAGGTTGTCTTTGTGTTTCCTATTCCTTTGTGGTTATTTTTGCTTCTGTTGTGTGATTTTCTATGTAATTTGTTTGGATCTATCATCATGTCTTTTAACACGGCTTCCACCTTCTCTTATGGCATGACCCCCTTTAATGGTAAAACTGATTTTTGCATGTGGAAACAGAAAATGAAATGTATTTTGATTCAATATCGTGTGTTTAAAGCTATTGATGAATCTTATGCTTCCACTGATACTGCTGAGAAAAGGAAAGAGATCAATGAGCTAGCTTGCTTTATCTGCTATTATCCTGCATCTATCTGACTCTGTGCTTAGGAAAGTAGGTGTTATGGACTCCGCCAAGGAGTTATGGGACAAATTGGCAGAGTTATACACTGATACTTTATTGCCTAGTAAACTGTTTTTACTTGAAAAATTCTTTCGTTTTAAACTTGATTTAAACAGAGATATTGAAGATAATTTAGATGACTTTACTAAGTTGATACATGATATTAAGTTGACTAGTGATAAGCATATTGATGAGTATTCTTCTGTTGTGTTATTAAATGATATACCTAACTCGTATAATGATGTGAAATCTGCCATAAAGTATGGTAGAGATTTTGTGACTCTTGATACTGTGGTTAATGGTCTTAAGTCTAAGGAGTTAGATTTAAAACATAATGGGGGTGCTAGTCCGTCTAATGAGGTTATGCAGGTTAGGGGGAGGGGTGGTAAGAAGAAGAACCATGATGATCAGTATGATGATTCTAGTAGTAAGCCGAAACCTCGTGGTAAGCCTTGGGTTAGGAAGTGATATAATTGTGGTGACCCTGGTCACAAGATTAATGATTGTACTGAGCCTAAAAAGAAGCCTAATAAGAACCCTCAGGTTGATAATGCTAATATGGTTACTAATGATGATAGTGAGGACTATGGTGATGTCTATTGAGTCTGTATGCTTTGTGTTTTGTTTCGTATCTTTGTGATGTGATTTATGTGCTTAGTGTCTTTGTGATTTTTTCCTTTGTGACCATTTTCTTTGTGTTATTTACTTTGTTTTTAGTGTTTTCATGAGTATTTTACTTTGTGGGTTCTTGGTGCGTATTTTCTTTGTGGCTTTTCTTTGTGTGTTTTTTCACTACATTATTTTCTTTGTGTGGTAATGAATGACTAATAACTTCTTTGTGTTTAGAGATTATTCCTAGTGAGGTGGAGTGATTCCGTCTTTTTGATTTATGATTATGCTTTGTGATATCATGTCTTTGTGTTTCTCTTTTCACGATTATAAATTAAGGTGTTGGGTATCTTTATTTAGTGTGGGTTCAAAACATCATTGTGTGAGTTATCTTTGTGTAAATTCCTTTGTGTGTGTAATCTTTGTGAGAATCTCGTCTTTGTGAGTCTCGTGATAGTGAGAGAAGTGGTATGGTTTGTATGCCTGCACCGTCGCCCGGAAAGGAGACCTGAACCCGTATACAACCCAATCAACGGTGGAGAAGGCGGCCCCAAAACCCAACACAATTGAACTTGGATTAATTTATATGCACTTCATTAAAAGATGTCATAAGCATATATATGTTCAATGTGATGGAAGCGATCAATGCAATTTGTGGTACGGTGTCACTCGATTTCACGGTGCGGAAGGTCTAATGCTCGATGACATCTCAAAGTTGCACTCGGCCATGGAGTTTTGAGAATTTAAGCACATTAAGAGGTGTCAAGATGGATTCCGATCAGCTAGACGTCTCCAACTAATTAGAACACTTGAATATAGAAGAAATAACTGCTCTAGGATAGTAATTCAGAAAAGTAATCAACGAGACAAACAGCACACAAGGATTTAAGTGGTTCGATCAATGTGATCTACATCCACTGGACCAGATTAGTACTTCTTTGATTGATAAAGAATGTTTACACACTCATTCACTCGGAATTGGATATTTCCTCACTTCACTCGTGAACTCACACAACTCAAAGAATACAATAACGTACTAAATCTCTCATCCCGAAAAAGGTGTCAACCTTTACAATGTACACAAACAAGAGTATATAAAGACCAAAGGTAGTTGCTGCTGTTAGGAACTGTTTTAAGTAGTTATCAACCGTTTGCAACCGCTTGTAACAACCCATGTGCTCTGTTATTGCCCAACTGAAATGGTAGTTATGCCCTCAAGTTGTTGTAACTGTAAAACTGTTAGTTAAACTAACTAACTTCGAACCAGAAGACTTGCCCATAAAGATCAGATCACTACTTAGTGTTCTGATACCCAACTCTTCTGCTCTGATGATCAAAAGCTAACTCTGCTGATAGACTTCATACTGTGCTGATCTTAACTGCACTGACCAAGTACTGTGCTGACCCAAGTACTGTGCTGACCTGGTACTGTGCTGACCCAAGTACTGTGCTGATCTGGTACTGTGCTGATCTGGTACTGAGCTGATCTGGTACTGTGCTGATCTGGTACTGTGCTGATCTGGTACTGTGCTGATCTGGTACTGAGCTGATCTACTCTGCTGAAGTACTGATCTTAGTCCAATATGCTGAAGTACTGATCTTAATCCAATCTGCTGAAGTACTGATCTTAGTCCAGTCTGCTGAAGTACTGATCTTAATCCAGTACTGTGCTGATCTTACTGTGCTGATCCCAACTGTGCTGAACTCTAAGCATCACCTTCTCATCTGATTGAAACCCTTCAACTCATCTGATAAGGCCTAAGTCATCTTATCTGATCCTATCAGCTCAGTAGTTTACTGTGCTGATTTTGAGACTATGAGATAACACTCACAATTCTCCACCTTTAGCTCATAATCGAACTAATCTCCACCAAAAACAAAAACACCAACACTATTCTCCTCAAAGAATAGCCTCCACTACTGATCTTCTGCCACAAGAACAGTAGCCTTCTCCTCAGAGGAATTAATGCAGTCCAATAAGTCTAAGACACAAGCCAAACTTCTCTTTTGGCAATGCCTTAGTGAACGCATCAGCAGGGTTCTCCTCTGTAGCAATCTTCACTACCTGGACTGACCCCTTCTCTACAATATCTCTTACAAAGTACAGCTTTACATCTATATGTTTAGTTCTCTCATGATACCCCTGATGCTTTGCAAGATGTATTGCACTTTGGTTATCACAGAAGACAGTCACACTTCTTTGTGATATACCAAACTCCTTCAAGATCCCCCTAAGCCACATGCTCTCCTTTACTGCTTCAATCAAGGCTACATATTCTGATTCTGTAGTAGATAATGCAACTACGGACTGATGTATTGACCTCCATGATATAGTTGTACCAAATAAGGTGAATACATACCCTGTCAAGGACTTTCTTGTGTCTACATTGGCTGCATAGTCGGCATCAACATATCCCACAAGTGCTTCTCCCTCATCTGATATCTTCTGAAATTTCAGACCTTTCTCAGCTGTTCCCAGAACATATCTCATGACCCACTTAACTGTCTCCCAATGACTTAAACCTGGATCACTCATGTATCTGCTGATTACACTCATTGCATGAGTTAAATCTGGTCTACAACACACCATAGCATACATTAAACTCCCTACTGCACTGGCATAAGGAACCTTACTCATCTGAGTTCTTTCTTGGCTGTTCTTGGGACACATCTGATTGGATAGCTTCTGATGCTGGCCAATTGGTGTAGAAACTGACTTAGCTTGATTCATCCTAAATCTCTCTAACACCTTCCTCAGATAGGTAGGCTGACTGAGCTGAATTGCTCCCTCAACTCTACTGATCTCCATCCCAAGAATCACTTTAGCTTCACCAAGATCTTTCATCTCAAACTCCCTTTTGAGAATCTCCTTAACTTGATTGATATTGTTAATAGACTCCCCAGCTATTAACATATCATCTACATACAGCAGAAGATAGGTAACTGAACTCCCAACCCTCCTAAAGTAAACACAGCTGTCATACAAGCTTCTTGCAAAACCAACTGAGCAAATGTATTCATCAAACCTTAAGTACCACTGTCTAGGGCTTTGTTTGAGGCCATAGAGTGATTTTCTGAGTAAGCACACTTTGTCTTCTCCATCTTCTATGTCCAACCCTTCTGGTATTTTCATGTAAATCTTCTCATCTAAAGTCCCATGAAGAAATGCTGTGGTCACATCCATCTGATGCAGCTCCAATTCATATTGAGCAACCATAGCCAACAAGATTCTGATGCTACAATGCTTTACAACAGGTGAGAAGATTTCATTAAAGTCAATACCTTTTTTCTGTGTAAATCCTTTAGCTACAAGCCTTGCCTTGTACCTAATCTTGCCACCTCTTTGAGCCTCCACCTTTTTCTTGTAGATCCACTTACACCCAACAAGTTTCTTGTTCTTAGGCCTCTCAACAATCTCCCAAGTCTGGTTCTTGTTCAGAGATAACAGTTCTTCCTCCATAGCAACTAACCACTTCTCTTTGTCATGGCAGTTTATGGCTTCTGTGTAAGTTTTAGGCTCCAAAGACTCCACCTCAAGAGCTGCACATAATGCAAATGATACTATGTCAGCTTGACCATACCTCTGAGGTGGGTGGACTTCTCTTCTGGTTCTGTCCCTAGTCAACTGATAGTCATGAAGTTCAGTATCACTATGAGTAATCTCCTCCTCATCTGGATCAATCTGATCTTCAGTTAGTGTTCTGATGTCACCATGCTCCACCTCCACCTGTGTCTCATCTGGTTTGTTGTGTGCTGTACTGGAGCTTGCCTCCTCTTTCAATGGCATTCTATTCTCATCAAAAGTTACATCTCTGCTGATAATACACTTCTGCATTCCAGCTTCTAGGCACCACAATCTATACCCTTTCACACCTGAAGGATACCCTATGAACACACATTTCAAGGCTCGAGGCTCAAGCTTATCTTGCTTGACATGGGCATATGCTGAACAACCATACACCTTCAAATTACTGTACTCAGCTGCATGGCCAGACCATAACTCTTCTGGGGTCTTAAATTGCACAGCTGAGGAAGGGCTTCTGTTTATCAAATAGGCTGCTGTTGACACTGCTTCTCCCCAAAATACTTTAGGCAATCCAGAGCTGCTCAACATGCATCTAACTCTCTCAAGTAAAGTCTGGTTCATTCTCTCAGCTACTCCATTCTGCTGAGGTGTACCTGGTACTGTTCTGTGCCTCACTATACCCTTCTTCTTGCAGAAAACATTGAACTCTTCTGATATGAACTCCAGCCCATTATCAGTTCTCAAATGCTTGAGATTCTTTCCAGAAATATTCTCCACCTCAGTGAGCCATTCCTTAAATTTTTCAAATGCTTCTGACTTGGATTTCAGGATAGTGATCCATACCTTTCTTGAGTAGTCATCTATGATAGACATGAAGTATCTCCCACCACTTCTGGTCTGATTCCTAGCTGGCCCCCATAAATCTGAATGGACATAGTCCAAAATTCCTTTGGTAGAGTGTGAACTCTTCCCAAACTTCAATCTCTTGGATTTCCCAAGAATGCAGTGCTCACACAAATCAAGCTTTGTGATCTTGTCACCACATAGCAATCCTTGCTTACTTAGCTCAAGTAGGCCCTTCTCTCCTACATGACCTAATCTTCTGTGCCACAACATTGAGTTGTCTTGCACCCTTGCCACATCTGATCTGCCAATAACTGTTCCCCCCTTAAGAAAGTAGAGATCATTGTTTCTCTCTCCTTTAAGAACAGTAAGCTTCCCCTTTGAAACTCTGAGCTCTCCATCTTCAGACTGGAATTTATAGCCCAATGAATCCAGCATACCAAGAGATATCAAATTTCTCTTGAGTTCAGGAACATACCTGACCCTCTTGAGAATCCTCACTACTCCATCATACATCTTCAAGTGTACTGTACCTTCACCTCTGACTTTGCAAGTGTGATCATTCCCTAACAACACAGAACCTCCATTCTGATGCTTAAAATCATGAAACCACTCTCTTCTTGGAGTCATGTGGAAAGAACACCCTGAATCTAAAATCCAATCTTGCTGCTCTTTAGTGGAAGTGATGGATAGGGACTGAGCTGACTCATAGCCTTTCTGCTCCTTATCATCTTGGGTTTGATTTGCTTGATTCTTATCAACAGGGTTCTTAGGACCAGATTTTCTCATAAGCTGTTTGTACTTGTAACAAGTACTCTTAAAGTGCCCAGGTTTGTTGCAGTGGTGGCACACTACTTCCCCTTGATTTGACACAGCTGATTTTCCCTTATCAGCTCCCTTGGGTTGACTAGACCCTTTCTTGGAGACAGACTTCTTCTGACCTCCCTTGATTGCCAATCCTTCCCCACTGCTACTTTTATCTCCTTGAGATGTTTTGTTATGTAACAGCTTGGACTTGACAGCCAAGATCACATCCTCCAATGTGATTGCTTCCTTTCTACCATATAAGATGGTGTCCTTTAGGATTTCAAAGGACTTAGGCAGAGCACTCAACAAGATCAGAGCCTTATCCTCTTCCTCTAACTTGACATCCAAATTCTCCAGATCATCAAGAATCTTGTTGAACTCATCTAGCTGCTCCGTAATGGGTTTGTCATCTCCCATTCTAAAGGCATACAGCTTCTGCTTCGAATAGAGTCGGTTAGCAAGAGTTTTCACCATATATAGCTTCTCAAGCTTATCCCAAACCTCCTTCGCTGACTTCTCTTTAGCAACCTCCCTCAAGACCTTATCTCCAAGGCAGAGTAGGATCGTGCTTCGAGCTTTCCTGAGCAACTTGCTCCTTTCAGCCGCAGCTGTTGCAGATTCTTCTGCAATCTCTTCGGATTCTTCGAGAGCCTCGAATAATCCTTGTTGTTCAAGGAGGGCCTGCATCTTGACCTTCCACAGCCCAAAATCTCCAGTGCCTGTAAACTTCTCTATGTTGTACTTGGTAGAATTCCCCATCTTTAGATCTGCAGCTACTTCGGTTTCCCACAGACGGCGCCAATTGTCAAGATGGATTCCGATCAGCTAGACGTCTCCAACTAATTAGAACACTTGAATATAGAAGAAATAACTGCTCTAGGATAGTAATTCAGAAAAGTAATCAACGAGACAAACAGCACACAAGGATTTAAGTGGTTCGATCAATGTGATCTACATCCACTGGACCAGATTAGTACTTCTTTGATTGATAAAGAATGTTTACACACTCATTCACTCGGAATTGGATATTTCCTCACTTCACTCGTGAACTCACACAACTCAAAGAATACAATAACGTACTAAATCTCTCATCCCGAAAAAGGTGTCAACCTTTACAATGTACACAAACAAGAGTATATAAAGACCAAAGGTAGTTGCTGCTGTTAGGAACTGTTTTGAGTAGTTATCAACCGTTTGCAACCGCTTGTAACAACCCATGTGCTCTGTTATTGCCCAACTGAAATGGTAGTTATGCCCTCAAGTTGTTGTAACTGTAAAACTGTTAGTTAAACTAACTAACTTCGAACCAGAAGACTTGCCCATAAAGATCAGATCACTACTTAGTGTTCTGATACCCAACTCTTCTGCTCTGATGATCAAAAGCTAACTCTGCTGATAGACTTCATACTGTGCTGATCTTAACTGCACTGACCAAGTACTGTGCTGACCCAAGTACTGTGCTGACCTGGTACTGTGCTGACCCAAGTACTGTGCTGATCTGGTACTGTGCTGATCTGGTACTGAGCTGATCTGGTACTGTGCTGATCTGGTACTGTGCTGATCTACTCTGCTGAAGTACTGATCTTAGTCCAATCTGCTGAAGTACTGATCTTAATCCAATCTGCTGAAGTACTGATCTTAGTCCAGTCTGCTGAAGTACTGATCTTAGTCCAGTCTGCTGAAGTACTGATCTTAATCCAGTACTGTGCTGATCTTACTGTGCTGATCCCAACTGTGCTGAACTCTAAGCATCACCTTCTCATCTGATTGAAACCCTTCAACTCATCTGATAAGGCCTAAGTCATCTTATCTGATCCTATCAGCTCAGTAGTTTACTGTGCTGATTTTGAGACTATGAGATAACACTCACAAGAGGATGTTGAACGACATAACCCACGACTTAGCTCGAATGGATGGCAACACCTAAAGAACCTTTGTTCTCCTTCTCTCTCGATTGATTAGGAGCAGATTTCTTATGTTTCGAGTAGATGTGTTCTCTATTATTAAAAAAAAATGCCTTCAGCACATGGCTATAATTGTGGTCTCTCACATCTACCGACAACACAAATATCATTGAAAAATATCATTAGCCAATGACTTCCTTTGTTGTATTATGGAAAAAGTGTGCAATTATGTTTGACAAATTAAGACAAATTCGTTCTTGGATTCACCGACAACTACAAACCATCACGATTTACAAATTCTATTTACACATGTACATTCATAGTAATTAGAGTGTCTTTTATTCATTGTTGCTGCTGTTGATAACTTATTTGCGTCAGTTAGATTTTAGATTAATAAGAAGTATTGGTTTCGTACGACATAAAATATTTAGATAATTCAAAGAATTTGATTTTTTAAAAAAACATAATAAACTACATTACCTATTTTAAAACTAGGCAAATTTTGTATGCAATTAAGGGGGTTTATTCAATTGAGATTCTATTAAAAAAAAATTTTACTTTAAAAAGTACGTAGATTTATAAAATCGATAGAGTCCATGCAGAGTTTGACTGACTTTTATATTAATTTATATGAATTTTGATAGACTTGACAGGATTGTAAAATATATATTTTTTATTAATTTACATATATTTTCATAAATTTCGGGCTGAAACTATTAATGTGAATAGTTTTTTTTTTAAATTAATATTATATATGTATATATATATATATTATATGTATATAAATAAAGTATTTTATCAATTCTCTAATTATATATATATATATTCATGAGATATTATTTTATCAATAATATATATATACATATATTATTAATTTATATATATATATATATATATATATTAATTCGGGAATATTTGCGGATCTGATCCGACCCATTCTCAATACGGGGCGGATCCGACTTGACCCAAAACTCGTGGGGTGGGGCGGGTACCCACGGGTTGGGTCAATATTGTCATCCTTTACTTCTGACCTTTCGTCTTCAGAGTTCTCTGAGAGAATCCGTTGAAATCTCTGATTTTTAGAAGAGATTTTGGATAGTGCAATTTGTTTATATTTTTTTAAGAGAATCCAACAAAATCCATAGAGTATTAGAATCCATAGACTCTTGAATACCTAAAGATTTTTAAAGACTTTTAGAAATCCGTATTGAATACCTCGGGATTTTTAAAGACTTTTGAAAATCCGAATTGAATACCCCCAAATTTTGAAAGTTCAAAAAAATTCTACAGAATCAACAACCAATACACACTCCCTACGTGTATGCTAGACAATTGATTGAATTTTAAGTGATTTGAATAAATCATCATTTGTCTCATTGAATTTTTGACTCGCCACATTTAAACAAGTTAAAATTGTGGTTTAATTGTGTCATACAATTTAATGCATACAAAGTATAACTTATTTTATACTCCCTCCATCCCACAGGAATTTGCACATTTTCCATATATGGATGTCCCATACCAATTTGCACACTCCATAAAAGGAAATATCTTCACAACCCTCACCCTTGAAATATACTCATATTTACCCATATGCCATTACTTTTCCACACTCAATCTACTTTTTACTTTACTTTATTCATAAAACTTTACAAAACTACCCCTCAAAACATCAATCATTACACATTTTCTTACACATTTTTAAAATGTGTGACGGTCAAAGGGTGCAAATTCCTCTGGACGGAGGAGTAGATAATAACTAAAAATTGATCTGAAATATTTATATTTAAATAGAAATAATGTGGTCATAGGAAGTTAGATTTTATTTTGACTTGTTTTTGAAAAAGCACAACAGGACAGTAATTGTGAAAAATTATAAATAATGATGAATATGTCTTAATCTAACATGTCAAAGTCACCATTTGTGTTATGTGTGGTTGCAGATGATATGCCGGTTTCACGTTGTTTGGACTTTTGTTGACAAACTAAAGGCAAATGCAAACCTCCTCAACTATCGGACTCAGATTCTGTAACATAATTGGTTAAACACAAAAATTTGTATACTTGTTATATACATGTAATTTATTTCTATTTAATATAATTTTTTAAATGGATGAATGTTTATGATAAATACAATATAATATTAGTTCAAATACAATATAGTATTAATTTAAATATAATATAGTATTAACTCACATATTGTATAGTATTAATTTAAATATTAAATAAAAACAAGTTACATATATATAACTAGTATACACAACCCAAATTGTTATTAATCAAAATCAAGACACGCATTTAACAAAAACCTTAAACTCAATATTTTATTTATTTATTTGAATTATATACAGTCCATATATTAAATCAACTAACCCAAAGCACAAAATATTATTTAATCTAAACTGACACATAAATTACTGTGTATGCTGTACAGTGTTGCATTTTTTTTTCTTTTTGACAAACAAAATTACTACTTTAATACTATATGTGTAACTTATCGAGTTAAAATATAGTATTCCCTCGTTCCATTATTAGTTCCATTATTAATGGAACAATTACTGTTTAAGAGTTTAATGTAAAAATTGTTTATTGATATTAAAGGTGATAGAGTGGTTTTTTTATGAGGGATATAATGGATAATTCAACTTTATTAAAGAAAAAATCTTTAATTAGTGTATAAAGAGTAATGACATGTGATGTAAATAAAAGATATTTGAGGTAGTTTTTTAAAAGGGTAGAAAGTTGCTTTGTTCAAATAAGGAAATGTTCCATAAATAATGGGACGGATATTTTTGACAAATGTTCCATTAATAATGGAATGGAGGGAGTACTTGACATGCTTTTATAGAAAATTAAATATTGTATTAGATTCATAAATTAATCTTTCAAATTTGTTTTGGGTGTTAGTTAATTTTATTGTATTAGATCCGTCCCTAATTGTAGTCATGTTTTCTCTAGAAAGATTTTTCACAATTTTTTTTAAAAGTTAAATAATTCATTTTTTAATCAAAATAGTACTCATCTATGTTGCACGATTGTGGGGGTTATGGGGCGATCCGATACGGGTACGGGGATACAAATTTTAGAAAAAAATAGGATGTTATTCGACAAGGATATATTTATTTATTTATTTATATATTATTATACACAATGACGGAGCCAGAAAATCTCTGTCTGGCTTAGGTCCAAGTGTTTTGGCCCAAGGCCTTAACACAAAAGGCCCGTAGCCAACTTGTTGCCCTAGTTGTTTATATTTTAGGCAGCCTCCCACTCAAGTCTTATTGGAGTCATTCTTTCTTCTCTCTCTTTGTGAAGTATAACAAAGAGTTAAGTGTGAAAGTCTTGAGTGTGGAGAGTTACCGTATGAACTTGGTTCCCTCTCTACGTATCCCAATCCCAGGTGCATGAGCCTGTGTCTATCTTATCTCAAGGGAGACGACGATTAGACCCAACAGTGGTATCAGAGCCACGGGTCGTCGTCTGCCGCCGTCTCTGTGATGCCGCCTCTTCCGTGGCGGAACCCTAGCCGCCGCCGTCCATCCCTGCAGCAGCGCCGCCGCCGCCGTCGCTTCCGTGGCGGAACCCTAGCCGCTGCCGTCGCCGCTCATCCCTGCAGCACCGCCGCCGTCGTCGATCGCTCCTGCAGAAGCGCCGCCGCCTGTCGCCTGCTGTCCTGGAGCCGCCGCCGTCAAAGCTACCCGTCGTCGACGCACGCCGCTGCCTGGACTCGCGTCGCCTCTGCTCGCTTCTTGCCGCCGCCGCCTGCTGGCCTGAAGCCACCGTCGTGCAGCCATCGCCAATCCTTTCTACAGCAGCGCCACCGCCATTGCAGCCTGCTGGATCAGAAGCCGCCATTGCCGTGGCCGAGAAGATCAGTGAAAAAGGTAAAAGGAAAAAGGTAATGGTGGTTTAAACATTCTGCTGTAATTTATTTATTTATTTTAGTTTATCTGCAGACTGCAGTAGGTTACTTTGAAAATTAATTTATATTAGTTATTTAGGTAAGTGTTTTTCATACCTAATAGATTAATATTTAATTATTGTGTTCATTTAACCTGTATTTCCAAGTTTTAGACCGATTATTGTGTCTTGAGTATTTTCCAGAGTAGTAGTGAATTTTTGACTCGGTGAAATAGTATTTTCTGCGGCACTCGTGGGATCTGCCCCCGTCATTGACGGGAATTAGGCAGCACGTTTGCTTGGTCCCGGGATTGCCTAGAAGATTCGTTTGGTGAATTTGAGACTCTTACCTAGGGTCTCGCTCTTGTAAATTGGCTTTGACCTCTTGTCTATTATTTTCGTAGCGTAGCCCCTGGCTGGGGATTATTTGCTTGAGATTTTGGTGCTGTAGATTTAAGACTTTGTGATTGATATTTGTTATCTTTGTTTTGTGGTCTTGATTTTGGTGACCTGTGTGTGCCTGCTTCCGCTTGCAATCTACTGTTTTTTTCCTTGTATATATTTTTTTTTGTGGGCTCAAAGTTGTGTAAACAAATGGCCAATCATACTCCTACGTATGTGTTGGCCCCCTTTAATGGAAAAGGTGATTTCAGTATCTGGCAACAGAAAATGGAATGCATCCTAATCCAGCAAAATGTTTACGCAGCCGTTGACCACTGTTATGAGGATGATGAAACTGATAAACAGAAAAAAGTAATGAATAAACAAGCTGTGTCTTCCATAATTTTGCACTTATCTGACTCTGTGCTTAGAAATGTTGGTGTGATGAAAGATGCCAAAGAGTTATGGGAAAGGTTAGAAGAGTTGTATACTGAAAAATCTTTGCCTAGTAGAACTTTCTTGCTCAATTTTTTTTTTTCAGTTTAAACTTGACTTGAACAAAGAGGTTGATGAAAATCTGGATGTGTTTAATAAACTTATTCAAGATATTAAGCTTACGGGTGATAAAGGCATTGATGAGTATACCCCTGTTGTGTTGTTGAATGTTATTCCTGATTCTTATAGTGATATGAAGTCTGCTATTAAGTATGGTAGAGATATTATTACTCTTGACAATGTGGTTAATGGCCTAAAAAGCAAAGAACATGAATTAGAATACCATGGGAAGAGTAGTAAAAATTCTGGTGAAGTCATGCATGTTAGGGGTAGATCTTCTACTAGATTTCATAACAAGAAAAAGCATGATAATCATGAATTTGTTGCTAAGAAGAAGTCTTATGATAACAATCGGTCTAAGTCTAGGAACCGTAAGTGCTATAACTGTGGTGAAACTGGTCATTATTACAAGGAATGTAGTAAGTCTAAGAGGAAACATCATAAAGAGCATGCTAACATGGCTTCCTGCTCTAATCATGATGGTGATGTTTATATGGTGACTGAAATATATGATGAACAATGTGTGAATTCTGTGCATTCTACTTCTATGTGTGAAAATGAATGGCTTGTTGATTCTGGTTGCACGTTTCATATGTCCCCATTTAAAAATCTGTTTTCTTCGTATGAAGAGGTTAAGCATGGTTATGTGTCTATGGCTAATGAGAAAAAGTGTCATATTGCTGGAATTGGTGATGTATGCTTAAAACTGGACTCTGGTGTTTCATTTACTTTGAAAAATGTGAGGCATGTTCCTGACTTGAGCAATAATTTGATTTCTTGTGCTGCATTAGAAGATGATGGTTATGAGGGAAAATGGGTGAAAGGTTGCATGAAAATTTTGAGGGGTTCTTTGGTGCTTTTCAAAGCTGTTAAAAGAAACAACTTGTATGTTTGCTTTACAAAATCTGATTCTTATGTGAATTCTGTGAATGTTGTCAAAACTGATAAGACTGAATTGTGGCATAAGAGATTAGGACACATGCGTAACAAAGGGCTTGAAATTCTGCATAAATCTAGTGCATGTGGTGATGAAAAACTGTCTTGCATTCCATTTTGTGATTCTTGTGTGTTAGGAAAACAACATAAAGTGAAATTTCCTATAAACCCCTACCCTAATACCTCTTCTTGCACTGATATTCTTGAGTACTTGCATGCTGATGTTTGGGGTCCTGCTCGTGTGCCCACTCATGGTGGAAATGTGTACTTTCTATCTGTGATTGATGATTTTTCTAGGAAAGTTTGGGTTTTCTTGTTGAAAAACAAATCTGATGTTTTTGCAAAGTTTAAGGATTGAAAAATTCTTATTGAAAATCAAACTGGTAAAAAGATTAAAAGCCTTAGAACTGATAATGGTTTAGAATTTTGCAACAATTTGATGGATAATTTGTGTGCTAATTCTGGTATTAAAATGCATAAATCTATTCCTTACACACCTCAACAAAATGGGGTTGCTGAAAGGATGAATAGGACTTTGATGGATAAAGTTAGATGCATGTTGGCTGCCTCCGGGCTTGCTAAGAAATTTTGGGGCGAAGCAGTTCACACTGCTGCATACCTAATCAATAGGTCTCCTTCCGTGCCCCTAAAAGGTAAATGTCCTGAAAATGTGTTTTTTGGTAAAAGCATTGATTATTCTAACTTGCGTGTATTTGGTTGTGTCGCGTTTTGTTCATCAAAAAGCTGATAAACTTGAACCTAGGTCTAGGAAATGTGTTTTCTTGGGTTACCCTGATGGTGTTAAAGGTTATAGACTGTGGTGTAAAGATGAACATGGATTTAATGTTGTAATCAATAGAGATGTTGTCTTTAATGAATCTGATTTTCCGTGTTTGCATGCTTCTGTGTCTTTACTTGAAAATGAGGCTGCTCCAAGTGAGGTGGAGCTGCTGTCCCATTTATCTAGACCTAATAACGTGAAAACTGATACTGATCACACTGATATTGATGCTGAAAATGATGTTTTACCTGCTGAAAACACTGATTTACCTGCTGAAATGCATGAAAATGGTGCTGAATATGTGGAAAATGTGCCTGAAAATGCTGATTTGACTGATTATCAACTTGCTAGGGATAGACCTAGGAGAAATATTAGGCAACCTACTGGATTTGATAATTTTCACATTGATATGCATGTTTTTAATGCTTTTGAGTCTTGCCATGATGAGCCTAAATCGTATGATCAAGCTTTAAAGTCTAAAAATTCAGTTAAATGGTTAAATGTTATGAAAGAAGAGATGAAATCTTTGCATGTTAACCAAACTTGGAATCTTGTACCTAAACCTATGCATTGTTCTGTTGTGGATTGTAAGTGGTTATTTAAGGTTAAAGATGAAACTGAACATGTTAGATTTAAGGCTAGATTAGTGGCTAAGGGTTTTACTCAAAAAGAGGGGATAGATTACACTGAAATCTTTGCTCATGTTGTCAAATTTACCACTGTTCGCATAATGCTTGCTCTTGTTGCTCATTTTAATTGGGAACTTAAACAAATGGATGTGAAAACAGCATTCTTGCATGGTGATTTGGATAAAAAGATTTACATGAGACAACCTGAAGGATTTGTTGATCCTAAGAACCCTGAACATGTGTGTCTCCTTCGTAAGTCTTTGTATGGATTGAAACAATCTCCTAGACAGTGGAATAAGAAATTTGATTAGAGCATGATGTACTTTGAAACTTAAGAGAAGCTCTTTTGATCCTTGCTTGTACTTTAAGGAAAGTGCTTCTGTGCCTTTTTTCTTGCTCATATATGTGGATGACATGCTTCTTGTTAGTCCTTGTGTTTAAACTGTTGAGCATGTTCAAAGGTGCCTTTATGATAAATTTGACATGAAAGACCTTGGTGATGCTAAGAAGATCTTAGGTATGCATATAGAAAGAGATAGGGACAAGCATATTCTGTTGCTTGGTCAGATTTCATATGTAGATAAGGTTTTGAGTAAATTCTCTATGTCATCTGCTAAATTTGTGAATGTTCCTCTTGCTGCCCATTTTGTGTTAAGTAAGACTCAGTCTCCCATGACGAAGTCTGAAAGTGATGAGATGAAAAGTGTGCCTTACTCCAATGCCATTGGATCTGTGATGTATCTCATGGTAAGCACTAGACCTGATATTGCATATTCTGTTAGTTGCTTGAGTAGATATATGTCTAATCCAGGCATGCCTCATTGGGAGGCTTTGAAGTGGCTACTTAAGTACCTTAAGGGTACGATGGAGGTATGTCTTAAATTTTCTAAATGTGCAAATTGTGTGAGACTTGTTGGGTATGTGGATTCTAACTATGCTAATGATAGAGATAATAGGAAATCTACCACTCCTTATGTGTTCACCCTATGTGGTTCTTGTATTAGCTGGAAATCTCAGTTACAACATGTAGTTGTTTTATCTACAACTGAATCTGAATATATTGCTATAACTGAGGCTGCTAAAGAGGCCATTTGGTTGAAAGGTCTTATTTCTGAAATTGGGTTACTTGAAGGTGAAGTGGTTGTATTTTCTGATAGTCAATCTGTTATCCAATTGTGTAAGAATCCTGTATACCACGAGAGAACTAAGCATGTTGATGTTAAATACCATTTTGTATGTGATATAATTGAAAAGGGCATTAATGATCTTGAGAAAATTGCTTCTGAGTTTAACCCTGCTGATATGGGCACCAAGTGCCTTTCTGTTGAAAAACATAGGTCTTGCATGAGAACTTTGAATTTTGATTCTATTGATTAAGATTGTTTTTGCAGCCTCTATGTTTATTATGTTTTATGTTTTTGTTTATGACTTGTGTGTCTAAACTGTTATTGTTTGTGTACTTTGTGTCCAACGTGTTTGTTTATGTTTCCCTTGATAGCTTACTTTGCATTTGCTATTAATGCCTTGTATAAACTTTGTGTTTGTTGCTTTTGCAGGTACAATGTGCGTGCAATAGGTGTTATGTTTGCTATGTGTGCGTTGTGTGTGCTAAGTGTGGGTGTGTGTGTTAAGGCGATGATGATGACCTGCAGATTGTTTGGATTGTAGAGGGGATGGCCAAAAAGGTGGAGAATTTGTTGGGCTTAGGCCCAAGTGTTTTGGCCCAAGGCCTTAACACAAAAGGCTCGTAGCCAACTTGTTGCCCTAGTTGTTTATATCTTACGCAGCCTCCCACTCAAGTCTTATTGGAGTCATTCTTTCTTCTCTCTCTTTGTGAAGTATAACAAAGAGTTAAGTGTGAAAGTTTTGAGTGTGGAGAGTTATCGTATGAACTTGGTTCCCTCTCTACGTATCCCAATCCCAGGTGCCTGAGCCTGTGTCTATCTTATCTCAACGGAGACGACGATTAGACCCAACAGTGGTATCAGAGCCACGGGTCGTCGTTTGCCGCCGTCTCTGTGATGCCGCCTCTTCCTTGCGGAACCCTAGCCGCTGCCGTCGCCGCTCATCCCTGCAGCACCGCCGCCGTCGCCGATCGCTCCTGCAGAAGTGCCGCCGCCTGTCGCCTGCTGTCCTGGAGCCGCCGCCGTCAAAGCTACCCGCCGTCGACGCACGCCGCTGCCTGGACTCGCGTCGCCTCTGCTCGCTTCTTGCCGCCGCCGCCTACTGGCCTGAAGCCACCGTCGTGCAGCCATCGCCAATCCTTTCTACAGCAGCGCTGCCGCCGTTGCAGCCTACTGGATCAGAAGCCGCCATTGTCGTGGCCGAGAAGATCAGTGAAAAAGGTAAAAGGAAAAAGGTAATGGTGGTTTAAACATTCTGCTGTAATTTATTTATTTATTTTGGTTTATCTGCAGACTGCAGTAGGTTACTTTGAAAATTAATTTATATTAGTTATTTAAGTAAGTGTTTTCCATACCTAATAGATTAATATTTAATTATTGTGTTCATTTAACCTGTATTTTCAAGTTTTAGACAAATTATTGTGTCTTGAGTATTTTCCAGAGTAGTAGTGAATTTTTGACTCAGTGAAATAGTATTTTCTACGGCACTCGTGGGATCTGCCCCCGTCATTGACGGGAATTAAGCAGCACGTTTGCTTGGTCCCGGGATTGCCTAGATGATTCGTTTGGTGAATTTGAGACTCTTACCTAGGGTCTCGCTCTTGTAAATTGGCTTTGACCTCTTGTCTATTATTTTCGTAGCGTAGCCCCTAGCTGGGGATTATTTGCTTGGGATTTTGGTGCTGTAGATTTAAGACTTTGTGATTGATATTTGTTATCTTTGTTTTGTGGTCTTGATTTTGGTGACCTGTGTGTGCCTGCTTCCGCTTGCAATCTACTGTTTTTTTCCTTGTATATATTTTTTTTTGTGGGCTCAAAGTTTTGTAAACAAATGGCCAATCATACTCCTATGTATGTGTTGGCCCCCTTTAATGGAAAAGGTGATTTCAGTATCTGGCAACAGAAAATGGAATGCATCCTAATCCAGCAAAATGTTTACGCAGCCGTTGACCACTGTTATGAGGATGATGAAACTGATAAACAGAAAAAAGTAATGAATAAACAAGTTGTGTCTTCCATAATTTTGCATTTATCTGACTCTGTGATTAGAAATGTTGGTGTGATGAAAGATGCCAAAGAGTTATGGGAAAGGTTAGAAGAGTTGTATACTGAAAAATCTTTGCCTAGTAGAACTTTCTTGCTGGATTTTTTTTTTTCAGTTTAAACTTGACTTGAACAAAGAGGTTGATGAAAATCTGGATGTGTTTAATAAACTTATTCAAGATATTAAGCTTACGGGTGATAAAGGCATTGATGAGTATACCCCTGTTGTGTTGTTGAATGTTATTCCTGATTCTTATAGTGATATGAAGTCTGCTATTAAGTATGGTAGAGATATTATTACTCTTGACAATGTGGTTAATGGCCTAAAAAGCAAAGAACATGAATTAAAATACCATGGGAAGAGTAGTAAAAATTCTGGTGAAGTCATGCATGTTAGGGGTAGATCTTCTACTAGATTTCATAACAAGAAAAAGCATGATAATCATGAATTTGTTTCTAAGAAGAAGTCTTATGATAACAATCGGTCTAAGTCTAGGAATCGTAAGTGCTATAACTGTGGTGAAACTGGTCATTATTACAAGGAATGTAGTAAGCCTAAGAGGAAACATCATAAAGAGCATGCTAACATGGCTTCCTGCTCTAATCATGATGGTGATGTTTATATGGTGACTGAAATATATGATGAACAATGTGTGAATTCTGCGCATTCTACTTCTATGTGTGAAAATGAATGGCTTGTTGATTCTGGTTGCACGTTTCATATGTCCCCATTTAAAAATCTGTTTTCTTCGTATGAAGAGGTTAAGCATGGTTATGTGTCTATGGCTAATGAGAAAAAGTGTCATATTGCTGGAATTGGTGATGTATGCTTAAAACTGGACGCTAGTGTTTCATTTACTTTGAAAAATGTGAGGCATGTTCCTGACTTGAGCAATAATTTGATTTCTTGTGCTGCATTAGAAGATGATGGTTATGAGGGAAAATGGGGGAAAGGTTGCATGAAAATTTTGAGGGGTTCTTTGGTGCTTTTCAAAGCTGTTAAAAGAAACAACTTGTATGCTTGCTTTACAAAATCTGATTCTTATGTGAATTCTGTGAATGTTGTCAAAACTGATAAGACTGAATTGTGGCATAAGAGATTAGGACACATGAGTAGCAAAGGGCTTGAAATTCTGCATAAATCTAGTGCATGTGGTGATGAAAAAACTGTCTTGCATTCCATTTTGTGATTCTTGTGTGTTAAGGAAACAACATAAAGTGAAATTTCCTGTAAACCCCTACCCTAATACCTCTTCTTGCACTGATATTCTTGAGTACTTGCATGCTGATGTTTGGGGTCCTGCTAGTGTGCCCACTCATGGTGGAAATGTGTACTTTCTATCTGTGATTGATGATTTTTCTAGGAAAGTTTGGGTTTTCTTGTTGAAAAACAAATCTGATGTTTTTGCAAAGTTTAAGGATTGGAAAATTCTTATTGAAAATCAAACTGGTAAAAAGATTAAAAGCCTTAGAACTGATAATGGTTTAGAATTTTGCAACAATTTGATGGATAATTTGTGTGCTAATTCTGGTATTAAAAGGCATAAATCTATTCCTTACACACCTCAACAAAATGGGGTTGCTGAAAGGATGAATAGGACTTTGATGGATAAAGTTAGATGCATGTTAGCTGCCTCCGGGCTTGCTAAGAAATTTTGGGGCGAAGCAGTTCACACTGCTGCATACCTAATCAATAGGTCTCCTTCCGTGCCCCTAAAAGGTAAATGTCCTGAAAATGTGTTTTTTGGTAAAAGCATTGATTATTCTAACTTGCGTGTATTTGGTTGTGCCGCGTTTTGTTCATCAAAAAGCTGATAAACTTGAACCTAGGTCTAGGAAATGTGTTTTCTTCGGTTACCCTGATGGTGTTAAAGGTTATAGACTGTTGTGTAAAGATGAACATGGATTTAAGGTTGTAATCAGTAGAGATGTTGTCTTTAATGAATCTGATTTTCCGTGTTTGCATGCTTCTGTGTCTTTACTTGAAAATGAGGCCGCTCCAAGTGAGGTGGAGCTGCTGTCCCATTTATCTAGACCTAATAACGTGCAAACTGATACTGATCACACTGATATTGATGCTGAAAACGATGTTTTACATGCTGAAAATGATGTTTTACCTGCTGAAAACACTGATTTACCTGCTGAAATGCATGAAAATGGTGCTGAATATGTGGAAAATGTGCCTGAAAATGCTGATTTGACTGATTATCAACTTGCTAGGGATAGACCTAGGAGAAATATTAGGCAACCAACTAGATTTGATAATTTTCACATTGATATGCATGCTTTTAATGCTTTTGAGTCTTGCCATGATGAGCCTAAATCGTATGATCAAGCTTTAAAGTCTAAAAATTCAGTTAAATGGTTAAATGTTATGAAAGAAGAGATGAAATCCTTACATGTTAACCAAACTTGGAATCTTGTACCTAAACCTATGCATTGTTCTGTTGTGGATTTTAAGTGGTTATTTAAGGTTAAAGATGAAACTGAACATGTTAGATTTAAGGCTAGATTAGTGGCTAAGGGTTTTACTCAAAAAGAGGGGATAGATTACACTGAAATCTTTGCTCCTGTTGTCAAATTTGCCACTGTTCGCATAATGCTTGCTCTTGTTGCTCATTTTAATTGGGAACTTAAACAAATGGATGTGAAAACAGCATTCTTGCATGGTGATTTGGATAAAAAGATTTACATGAGATAACCTGAAGGATTTGTTGATCCTAAGAACCCTGAACACGTGTGTCTCCTTCGTAAGTCTTTGTATGGATTGAAACAATCTCCTAGGCAGTGGAATAAGAAATTTGATGAGTGCATGATGTACTTTGAAACTTAAGAGAAGCTCTTTTGATCCTTGCTTGTACTTTAAGGAAAGTGCTTTTGTGCCTTTTTTCTTGCTCATATATGTGGATGACATGCTTCTTGTTAGTCCTTGTGTTAAAACTGTTGAGCATGTTCAAAAGTGCCTTTATGATAAATTTGACATGAAAGACCTTGGTGATGCTAAGAAGATCTTAGGCATGCATATAGAAAGAGATAGGGAAAAGCATATTCTGTTGCTTGGTCAGATTTCATATGTTGATAAGGTTTTGAGTAAATTCTCTATGTTATCTACTAAATCTGTGAATGTTCCTCTTGCTGCCCATTTTGTGTTAAGTAAGACTCAGTCTCCCATGACGAAGTCTGAAAGTGATGAGATGAAAAGTGTGTCTTACTCCAATGCCATTGGATCTGTGATGTATCTCATGGTAAGCACTAGACCTGATATTGCATATTCTGTTAGTTGCTTGAGTAGATATATGTCTAATCCAGGCATGCCTCATTGGGAGGCTTTGAAGTGGCTACTTAAGTACCTTAAGGGTACGATGGAGGTATGTCTTAAATTTTCTAAATGTGCAAATGGTGTGAGACTTGTTGGGTATGTGGATTCTAACTATGCTAATGATAGAGATAATAGGAAATCTACCACTCCTTATGTGTTCACCCTATGTGGTTCTTGTATTAGCTGGAAATCTCAGTTACAACATGTAGTTGTTTTATCTACAACTGAATCTGAATATATTGCTATAACTGAGGCTGCTAAAGAGGCCATTTGGTTGAAAGGTCTTATTTCTGAAATTGGGTTACTTGAAGGTGAAGTGGTTGTATTTTCTGATAGTCAATCTGTTATCCAATTGTGTAAGAATCCTGTATACCACGAGAGAACTAAGCATGTTGATGTTAAATACCATTTTGTATGTGATATAATTGAAAAGGGCATTATTGATCTTGAGAAAATTGCTTCTGAGTTTAACGTTGCTGATATGGGCACCAAGTGCCTTTCTGTTGAAAAACATAGGTCTTGCATGAGAACTTTGAATTTTGATTCTATTGATTAAGATTGTTTTTGCAGCCTCTATGTTTATTATGTATTATGTTTTTGTTTGTGACTTGTGTGTCTAAACTGTTATTGTTTGTGTACTTTGTGTCCAACGTGTTTGTTTGTGTTTCCCTTGATAGCTTACTTTGCATTTGCTATTAATGCCTTGTATAAACTTTGTGTTTGTTGCTTTTGCAGGTGCAATATGCGTGCAATAAGTGTTATGTTTGCTATGTGTGCGTTGTGTGTGCTATGTGTGGGTGTGTGTGTTAAGGCGATGATGATGACCTGCGGATTGTTTGGATTGTAGAGGGGATGGCCAAAAAGGTGGAGAATTTGTTGGGCTTAGGCCCAAGTGTTTTGGCCCAAGGCCTTAACACAAAAGGCCCGTAGCCAACTTGTTGCCCTAGTTGTTTATATCTTACGCAGCCTCCCACTCAAGTCTTATTGGAGTCATTCTTTCTTCTCTCTCTTTGTGAAGTATAACAAAGAGTTAATTTTGAAAGTCTTGAGTGTGGAGAGTTACCGTATGAACTTGGTTCCCTCTCTACGTATCCCAGTCCCAGGTGCCTGAGCCTGTGTCTATCTTATCTCAACGGAGACGACGATTAGACCCAACAATCTCGATAGGGGGGCCCGATTAACATTAGTTACATTACTTTAAAAATAAAATAATATGTACTTATTATACTCATCAAATTTTTACATTATAAAATTGTTAATATATTTCATTAAATTAAATTGAACAAGCTAACTTTCATTTTGTTTTGAAGTTTTAATTTGATAGTTCGATTCAAAATTAAGCGAAACTATTTAAAAATTGCTAAAATATTAAATTCAAAAAACATTTTATTTCTTCGATTGTCTTTTAATTAATACATTAATATGTTCCAATATTCTATTATTTGCACGGTTTGATCGGCACAAATTTTAAAGTATGAATATTTTGGGTGATTTGGTGAGGTGTAAAATAAGATGTATGCAAAAAATGAGTGACAATTTTGAAAATAAAATGATGTTGGGAGGTTATTAATTTTGTTGGGTGTTTCCATATTAAGAGTGTGCAAATAATTCTTTGACGTCCCAATAAAAAAAAGTGTACAAATAATTACGGGACAAATAGAGTATATATATAAAAAAAAAATTGGTGGGGGCCACTGGGCCCCCTGCCCCAGTGTGGCTCCGCCCCTGATTATACATAAACCTACAAAATATATATATACTTAAAAATGCGTAAATAAAATGTATGTAATTCACATGTTTCCCTCGTACAAAATTTAAGCATATTCAATAATCTTATCTAATTAAGTAACAAAACAACCATTTAAATAACATCAGTCCAACTAGTCCAATACATAAGTCATAATATATCACATTGTTAATTTTATTACATTACATAATAAAGTTGAACTAATATAACACAGTTAATGCTTAATAAAATGACCATGTCTATTATCTAGTTGGATTCGTGCACCAGATTTGTGTATTCATTAAAAAATTTATTAATGTATACGGATTTACGAAGTGGCAATCGATTTGTGGATTCGTGAATCACATCCCTTTTAGAGGACGGGTGCAAATCCAATACTGCATGGTGGTGTTTTTAAAAGAATTTGTGCATCACAGGTAGACTTGCCCAAAAGCTTTCAAACCATCAGTTCTCAATTCCGATTTTGGGATCGAAATCGTGTATCTACCATTCAGTGTTGGTTTCTCTCATCTGAAAATCGGAACTGCCGTTTCCTCAGTTTAAACCGCTGATTTCGACAAATTTTGTCATATAAAATTTATTTGACCTTTCATATTTGTTGAGATTAATGCAATATTGGATGTCATCTGATTTTGCTATCAGAAGAGTAGCTAGTCTTCTGATCTTGGAGTTCAACAAAGTTGAGTAAGGTGTACGCAGTTGATAAGGTTTAGTAGTCTGATTATAGGTGTAAACTAATCTGATGTGAGTTTGGATAACTCTGCAGATGCAAGTCGTCTGAAGTCAATTCAGAAGAGTTGGGACCAAGTCTGCTAAAGCCAACTCAACTGATCCCAAATCAGTTGAGTCAAGTCGACTGAATTCTAGTTTTCAGAGTTAGTTTATTTCGGTTATTTTGTTAGTTAGTTAGTCGGTTAGTGGCAGTTACCCAATGCATTGTACATCTATAAATACACCATCTAGTGCATAGGTTGTAGGTTACTGACGCATAGAGAGTTTTGAGAGAGAGAGATCAAGCTTTGTGTATACTTGTAATCTGTAACTTTCATTCGTGATTAGTGAAGAGAGTCTTATATCCTCCGTGGACGTAGATCATTTGATCGAACCACGTAAATCCCATGTTTTTCTTTGAGTTCTTTATTTGTTTCAATTCTTTGTGTTTCTAGTTGTTTTGATTTATTATTTGTGAGGAGTTGCTTTGTGAACACAATTCCATAACAATTGGCGTCGTCTGTGGGAAGTCGAAAGATAAAGTCAAGAATCATAAATGGGCTCTGTAAAGTTGGAAATATATAAATTCAATTGTAAGACAAATTTTGGTTTATGGAAAGCCAAGATGAAGGCTCTGCTGTCACACCATGGGCTGAAAGATGCTCTCAGTCCACTTGACCCTACTGCATCCGATGCAGAAAAGGCCAAGAAAGAGGAGCTTATGGAGAAAGCTTACAACATTGTTGTTCTGAGTTTGGGAGATAATGTTTTCAGAGAAGTTATGAAGGAGAAGGATGTTGCTGGAGTATTTGAGACCCTAGATGATCTGTATTTGGACAATCTTTGTCAAATCAGATGTTTATGGAAAGGAAGCTCAATAATTTCAAGATGTCAAATGATAAAACCCTTGATGAGCAACTAGTAGAGTTCATGCAGGCAGTTGATGATCTTAAGAATGTTGAAATTACCTTGGAAGATCACAAGAAGTCTTTTCTACTTTTGGAGGCAGTGCCACCTTCATATGACAGCTTCAAGGATGTTCTGCTGATTACCAAGGAGGGTAGGCAACATTCAAAGAAGTCATATCTATACTGAAAACTAAGAGTTTGCATGTAGCAAACTCAACCAAGAAGACCAAGAACCATGCTGAGGGTCTTAATATCAAACTGAAGAATGACAAGAAAGGAGGGCAAGGCAAGAAGTTCCATGACAAGCCAAATCAGAAGAGAAATGGATATGTAGTCAAGAATAAAGCTTGCTACAAATGCCATAAAGGACATTTCATAAAAGATTGTCCTGAGTATAAGAAGAATACTGATGCTGCTAAAGCTGATGTAGTAGAGGCAAAAGGATATGAAAGTGGTGAAGTTATGAGCATAACATATAGCAAACTTGTTAATGAATGGGTGTTGGATTCTGGATGTTCATTTCACATGTGTCCTACCAAAAATTGGTTTCAAAACCTTGAGATGATGGATGGTGGATCAGTTCTGTTGGGTAATGATGAAAGTTGTAATGTGAGAGGGATTGACATTGTGAGGGTGAAGATGTTTAATGATAAACATGTGATCCTGACCAATGTTAGATTTGTTCCAGATTTAAAGAGAAACCTTATATCTCTTGGCACACTAAATGCTTTGGGTTATGAATTCAAGGCAAAAAGAGGATGTCTGTTGGTTACCAAAGATAATAGAATAGTGATGCAAGGGAAGAAGTCTAATGGGTTATATTCTTTAATTGGTGATACAATCACAAGGGCTGCTGATGTTACCATAAGTTCTGATGATGCTATGCTTTGGCATAAGAGGCTTGCACATGTGGGAGAGAAAGGCATGATGGAGTTATCCAAGAAGGGGGCATTCCACCAGAAGACATTCGAAAACCTGGAGTTTTGTGAGCCGTGTATTCTTGGCAAGGCCAAGAAGAAGTCATTCCAGAAGGGTGAGCACACCACAAAGGAGATGTTGGATTATGTTCATTCAGATGTGTGGGGACCATCAAGAACTGAAACCATTGGTGGAGGTAAGTATTTCATGTCCATAATAGATGACTATTGTATAAAAGTTTGGGTGTTCATTCTCAAACAGAAGAGTGAGGCCTTTACAAAATTCAAAGAATGGCTACTTGAGATAGATAACAAGAAAGGAAAGTGCTTAAAACATTTGAGGACAAATAATGGCCTTGAGTATCTATAAGTTGAATTCAATGAATTTTGTAAAGAGAAGGGCATTACTAGACATAGAAATGTCCCTCTTAATCCACAACAAAATGGATTACCAGAGAGAATGAATAGAACTATTCTAGAACGGGTCAGATGCATGTTAGCTAATGCTAAATAAAACCCCATCTTTTGCTTTAGAAGGTAAAACCCCAGATGAGATCTGGTATGACAAGTTGTCTGATTATTCAAAACTTAAAGTGTTCGGATGTCAGGCTTATGCCCATATCAGACAGGATAAGCTTGAGCCAAGGGCTCTGAAATGTATATTCATTGGTTATCCAATAGGTGTCAAGGGCTATAGATTGTGGTGTCTTGAACCAGGTCATAAGAAACTGATAATCAGCAGAGATGTTGATTTTAATGAAAAGGTAATGGGATATCCTCACAATGAAAATTCCCATGACCTAGATGGAAGAATTGTAAATGATTCAGAAGAGAGTTTCTCAGCTGAGGTGGAGTTTCCCACATCAGATGAGTTGGCTCTAGAGGAGGTGGTCAACCCACCTGATCTGGGAGATGACACACCAGATGAGGTTGTCCCAGAACAGGTACCCAAAGAAGATTCAAAAGATGATACCATGGAGGACAACCCTGCTGATTTGAGGAATTATAGTCTTGCAAGAGATAGGCTCAGAAGGCACATTCATCCCCCATCTAGGTTTGGCCAAGTTGATCTTGTATCATATGCTCTGATCACAGCAGAAAAGGTGGAGTATTATGAGATAAGAAACTATAGAGAAGCTATCACCAGTCTTGAAAGAGAGCAGTGGATAGCAGTCATGTCAGAAGAGTTGCAGTCCGTAGAGAAGAATGAGACCTGGATCCTTGTGGAGAAGCCAGACAACCAGAAGTTGGTCAGCTGCAGATGGTTGTTCAAGAAGAAGCTTGAAGTTGGATTTGGTGGTGCTAGAGAGCAGATCAGATTCAAGGCCAGGTTGGTGGCAAAAGGATTCACACAAAGAAAAGGCATAGACTTCAATGATGTATTCTCTCCTGTTGTTAAACAATGTTCAATAAGATTACTTTTGTCTAAGGTTGCTCAAGATGATCTTGAGTTACATCAGTTAGATGTTAAAACTGCATTTCTACATGGAGAACTAGCTGAAACAATATATATGCATCAACTAGAAGGGTTCATCATGCCTGAAACTGAAAGTAAGGTATATTTGCTTAAGAAATCATTGTACGGGCTCAAGCAGAGTCCTAGACAATGGTATAAAAAGTTTGATACCTTCATGCTTTCTATTAGTTTCTTAAGAAGCAAATATGATGGATGTGTATTTATTGGTAAACAAAATTATCTAGAGAGCACCTATCTACTGATCTATGTAGATGATATGTTGATAGCTAGCAAGAGTATGAGGAAGATTACCCAGCTGAAGCAGCAACTGAGTAGCAAGTTCGAGATGAAGGACCTAGGTGAAGCCAAGAGAATATTAGGGATGGATATTCTCAGAAATAGGAAAGCAGGGAAGCTGTTCCTATCCCAGAAGAGTTATGTTCAGAAGGTCTTGAAGAGGTTTCTTATGCACCAGTCCAGACTAGTTAGTACTTCATTTGGTCAGCAATTCAAGTTATCAGTCAAGCAATCTCCTCAGACAACTGAAGAGAAGAAGTAGATACTTACTGTTCCTTATGCCAATGGAGTGCGAAGTCTCATGTATGCTATGGTTTGTAGCAGACCAGATCTTGCCTATGTTGTTAGTATGGTGAGTAGATTCATGGGTAATCCAGGGAAACTACACTGGGAAGCTTTGAAGTGGATTCTAAGATATCTGAATGGATCAGAAGACTTAGGATTAGTGTTCGAGAGGTCAGATGTTACCAAGAGTCCTCTGATTGCATTTGTGGATTCTGATTTTGCTGGAAACATAGATACAGTGAAGTCTTTGTCTGGTTATGTTTTTACATTGTATGGCACTGCTATCACCTGGAGAGCAACTTTACAATCTATGGTGACCTTATCCACTGCTGAAGCTGAATATATAGCATTAACAGAAGCTGTGAAGGAAGCAATGTGGTTGAAGGGCATTCTGAGAGATTTAGGCATAAATCAGAAGAGTGTTCCTGTGCTGTGTGATAATCAGAGCACTATCCATCTAGAAAAACATCAGGTGTTTCATGAGAGGTCAAAGCACATTGATGTGAAGTTGCATTTTGTTAGAGATATCTTGGAGAAGAGCATTGTTGAAGTTCAGAAGGTAGCTTCAGAAGAGAATGCAGCTGATATGTTGACTAAGGCATTACCAAGCAATAAGTTCAACCATTGCATGAAGTTGGTAAACCTTAGCACCTGAGATGTGCATTAAGAAGAGAATGAACAAACAGCCTTGGGGAGGGCTGGGAAGAAGGCAATCTTGCATTAAGGTGGAGAATTGTTGAGATTAATGCAATATTGGATGTCATCTGATCTTTCTATCAGAAGAGTAGCTATAGTCTTCTGATCTTGGAGTTCAACAAAGTTGAGTAAGGTGTACTCAGCTGATAAGGTTTAGTAGTCTGATTATAGGTGTCAACTAATCTGATGTGAGTTTAGACAACTCTGCAGATGCAAGTCGTCTGAAGTCAGTTCAGGAGAGTTGGGTCCAAGTCTGCTTAAGCCAACTCAGCTGATCCCAAATCAGTTGAGTCAAGTCTGCTGAATTCTAGTTTTCAGAGTTAGTTTATTTCGGTTATTCTGTTAGTTAGTTAGTCGGTTAGTGGCAGTTACCCAATGCATTGTACATCTATAAATACACCATCTAGTCCATAGGTTGTAGGTTACTGACGCATTGAGAGTTTTGAGAGAGAGATCAAGCTTTATGTATACTTGTAATATGTAACTTTCATTCGTGATTAGTGAAGAGAGTCTTCTATCCTCGTGGACGTAGATCATTTGATCGAACCACGTAAATCCCGTGTTTTTCTTTGAGTTCTTTATTTGTTTCAATTCTTTGTGTTTCTAGTTGTCTTGATTTATCATTTGTGAGGAGTTGCTTTGTGAACACAATTCCATAACAATATTACCGAGATTTTTAACATGTGTAGAATAATATAATTAATATATAGATTTAATTGTAAGAAATTCCTTGTAATTTAAAAATGTTGCGTGAAATCTCCTCGTAGTTTGAGCTCGTAGTTTGAGAATTGCATGAAACATCCCTTTTGTTTATTAAATAATTCACCCTTGTTTTTTTGGAGAAATTTTTATTTTTAGTCCTGTAAGTTTGACTTATTTCAAAATAAATTTTTTAAGTTTTTACTTTACAAAATAAGTCATATAACATTTAATTTTGGTCCTTTTTTGATTAATTTCAATCCTAAGTTTAACAAACCAGAGAACTTTAAATCTGCCCAAACAATTTGAGGATTCCGCCAAATTTTCAATTTTTGTCATTTAAATATATTAAAATATGAAAAAGAAGATAAAATTTGAAAAATAATTATATTTATTGTACATTTTTATAAAATACCATTAAAATATTAAATAAAAACTAAATAAATTTAAAAAGTACAAAAATTATTTACTTACATTATTAAGAAGTCAACCAATTAGACGGGCATATAAATGGATACAACAATTTAATTAAATAATAGTAGTAATTAAAACATATAATGTATTAATGTAACATGCAAAATGAGCTCAATAAGGTTTATGACTAAATAATCGTCTCTTAATTATCAGGATTTTTTTTTTTTTGGATAATATGGGTGAATCTATATAATATTCCCTATTATTGTCTTGTATCAAACTTGAAGGCTAATTAATTAGTTGTAATTATTGAAAAGTAAGGAAGTAGTAAAAAATTTCTTTCCAACCTACAGTATTAAATTGTTGTGTCAATATATATATTTTTTAAAAGAAAAGATGGTGCTTTGTATATATGCATAAGTAAAGGGGTACCGAAACCCGTATACAACTGTAGGAGGCGATTACAAGGTTTGCTGAATAATAAGTGTGGAGAGACTGTTCTAAGAGTTAATCAGGGATACACATTCATGGTTCCCTTTCCCAATCAATGAGAGAAGAGTTAATAATTTTGTGTGTCTTCAACCATTTCCAAGAGCTAAGTTTAATGCTATCCGATATCTCTTCCGGTGATGATGCTTTCTCATTGAAGATAAGATTGTTCATGTTCCTCCATATTTTCCAAATAGTGCATTGCCAAATGAGCCCAGGAATTTTCCTAATAAGAGCTTTCTTCCCATCTTTGTAGAATACTTTCCATTGCTCCCCCAAAGTATTTGTGAAAAACAATTTGCCATCAATCCAATTTGTTATGTCCTCCCACACCAGCAAGGTGACAGCACAAGTTGCAAATAGATGATGAGTCGTTTTCGTGAAAACGCTGCATTGTGGGCACAAGCTGCTCGATCCTTCCGGAACAATACCCCTTCGCCTCAAATTATCCGTCGTGGCCACTCTATCTTGCAGGACCTTCCATGCCAAAGCCGAGACCTTAATCAACGTGCATTTCCACCATAATTTTACCCAATTAACACCCGAACCAGCTTCAGGCGCCACTTGTTCGGCCAATTTGTTGTACATGGACTTCGTGCTGAAGTGTCCGTTTTTAACCCCTTTCCATTTAAGCGAGTCATCTCTCGATTCATCTAACATGTACCTGCAAATATACTTCCAGAGATAGGCAAACTCCAAATAATTGTTAGCGTTAAAGTTCCTGTTCCATTTAAAAACCCAAGTCTCCCCATCATTTAGGGAAAAAAATTAAACACACCCATGCTTGTCATTAGATAAAAGATACAGAGAATAGAATTTATCTTTGAGGCATCTCTTATCGTTAAGCCACGGATCGAGCCAAAATCTAACCTTCGTTCCCCTGCCCAAATGAAATTCTAGGTTATCGTAAAAAATATTTCCTTCAATCCCACCAGATATTTTACCAATGTCTCTCCACCAAATGGAATGTCGTGTTTCATCCGTCCCTATTGAATTGAAAAAACCATACCTGGATTTTAGGATTCTAACCCACAGAGCCTCTTTCTCCTTAGGCCATATCGACATCCATTTGTATAATAGAGCTTTGTTGAAAAGATTGATATCCCTTACTCCAAGACCACCTGATAATCTGCTTCTACATACTTTCTCCCAGCCCACCCAGGCGATTTTCTTAGCATTTTCGTTTCCCCCTGTTGGGAATAAAATGAGATTTTGATTAAGATACCAAAACCCCTTAAGAAATGCCAAATAGATAAGTTAAATTGAATGAAAATGTTTCAGAAATGTTGGAACATATAAATCAGGCTAGTTGAGAAGCTGACATGTTAGGTAGCTCATAGATGCTTTAGATGCATAAGTTGAGGGGAAACACAAGCTTAGAAGATTACAAAAATCAAGTTTCTCAAGGCTCAGAACCAAGAAGATCCCAACACTGCTGATGGTCATAATGCTCAACTGCGCTGATAGTTAAGTCAGCTCAGTAAAGAGACAACCTCCCTGATGATCAATTCAGAAGAATACATCCGTTAGGCCAAGTCTACTGATATGCACATAACCAAGATCAGAAGAGATGTCCAGCAGAGTTGATCAGCACACTTAAAACTGAAGTGTTGAAATGCAGTCTAAGGCAAGAGACAACTGTGCTGATTGGGTCAAAGTCACTGATATGAAAGAATAAATGCTTAGAAGCTATCAATTATGATAAGTGAAGATGAGAAGCCAACTCAACTGAAAGAAGCTAGCCAACACTGCTGGTAGGAAAAGTCAGCTGAAAGTGATAAGCAGATCTGTCCTGATGATAAGGAAAGTTGTCCTTATCAAGGAACCAATGATCAGAAGCAATGTCCATTGTTTGTCTACTGAAGATTCAAATCAGAAATTGGGAAGAGTGCAACAAAGTCAAGACAAAGAGCTACAAGCCGTTTACTTCCCAATTCAGGACATGTCACTTTCAAGAATCTGTCTTCATGTTGCAAAGTTCAAGGAAGACATATATAGACATTTTGAGGTTGTCCCTCCAACGGACATAACCTCATCTTGCTCTATAAATACTGGAGTGTGGAAACCATTTGAGGAATCCAACAGTCCAAGGAAACTACAAGCATACAAGCCCTCAAGCTTACAAAAGAATATTTCATTCTTAGTTTCCATACACTTCATTTAAGCTGAACCAATTTGTATATCATTCAAAGCTTAGAGAGATATCATATCCCTACACAGAGCTTAATTGTAAAGGATATCTCACCCTAGTTGGAACCAACATCAACCCTTAAACCTTTCAAGGAAAGTTAGAAGAGTTGTTGTAGTAGAAGTGTGTGAACTAGAACAGTCAAGTGAAGAACAGTTTAGTTCAAAAGTTGAGAGAGTACTAGGACTCTGAATTCCTAGGGATCAAGGCACTAAGGAGTAGTGTGGTTGATCAGTGCACCTTGGCACTATAAAACAAGTTAATTCCAAGTGAAGGAATTATCCTGTTAAATCAGGGAAAGTGGATGTAGGAGCTTGAGTCTCTGAACCACTATAAACTCTTGTGTTATTTACTTACAAGCTATTTCATTCAAGTAACACATTCATACACTGCACACAAACTAATCTTCAAAATAAAACATTCACAAGTTGTGTAAAACAGTCTTTGGCTAAGTTCCCTGAAAAATAGTCTAAGTGTTAAGAAGACTTTCAGAATTAAAAGGAGTTTAAATATAATGGGTCAACCATAATTCCGCACTTATAACCTACTTAGATAGTTATTCAACTGAATACTTCATAGTATTCAGTTGCTTGATTATCTTAACAAGGTTATACATACTCAGAGAAGTTGTACAGGACAACTCTGCTGATAGCCTAATTTGCTATTTGAAAAAGATTTTCATACACAAGTGCATTTCCCCCACCCCCCATACACTTGTGTCATACTCCTTTCAGGACCAACAAGTGGTATCAGAGCAGGGGTCCAAAGACCACTGCCTCTGGAAATCCATTTTGATTTTCAAAACTAAGTTTAAGTGTGGTCACTGAAATGATCTCTCTAAAATTCTTAACAATATGTGTTTTAACCTCTTTATCTGAGATATGGCTAGGAACAACAACAACACTGTTGTTCCTGGAGATGTTGTAGAGACCATCAACAACATGGCTCCAAATCCAGTCAATCACATATCTCACCACAAGCTACCTATGTTCTCAATTGTGAACTATGACTTCTGGAAAATCAGGATGAGAGCTCATCTTGCATGTCTTCATAATGAAATGCTGAGAGTCATCACAAGGGGAACCTTTATATTCACTCCAGCATATCCCAAGATCACTGATGCTCAGAGAGATGATCCGAGGCAAGAAATCCCCAAGGATGAAGATGATCTCACCACAGAAGAAAGAAGGAGACACAACCTCAACTATCTAGCAATGAACACTCTCTATCAAATAATTCCAGATGATGTAATGGGAAGAGTCTACCACTGCACAACAGCCAAAGAAATATGGGATACTCTTGCAGAAATGTGTGAGGGTACTGACAAAATCAAGGAGAATAAGCTCCAAGTTGTTGTGCAGAAATTTGAACAATTCACAATGGAGCCATAAGAGGCCATTGACAAGCTTGCTGGTAGATTCACTAATATAATGAATGAGATCAACTCATTGGGCAAGGTTTACTCCAAGAGATATATATCACTCAAAATTCTAAGAAGTCTCACTCCAAAGTGGGATGTATACTCTGTGATGATGCTGAACACCAAGGATCTCTCTACCATGCCCATGCAACAAGTCTTCTCAGAACTCAAAGCTTATGAGTTTCACCTCAACAGAAGAAAGCCAAATGAGGAACATTCCTTACCAACCAAAGGAGTGGCATTCAAAGCCAAAACTGTTGAACCAGAAATGAAGTCCACTCCAAGATCATCAAAGTTAGTTTCTAAAACTGAAATGAAGGAATAACTAGCCCTCATGGCTAGAATGTTTGAAAAACTCAACTCAAGGTTTGGTAGATACAAGAAATTCTACCAAGACAACAAGGTCAGGAAAAGGTACAACTCTCCTGAAGTCAAGGCTGAGGACAAAAGGCTTGGAGAAAGGAAATCAGAGGGCAAGTACTCTGATAGAAGAAAGTCCAGCAGAGCTGAACCTTCATCATCTAGAAGGAGAGATGACTCCAAAAAAGATGATGATGAAGAACTGTGCTATAACTGTCAGAAGAAAGGACACTTTCAGTATGATTGCCCTGAGCTCAGCTCTAAGGAGAGAAAAGAGAGGCAAGCCAAGAGAGTCAGGAGATTCACTAACAGAAAAGCCATGATGGCTGGTGATGAGTCTCAAAGCAATGAAAGCTTCAACTCCTCTGATGATGGACTGTTCTCTTACAGTGATGCTGATGATGTGTGCAACATGGCCATTGAAGATGATGAGGTACCAAAGGACCATAAGAAGATGAGGAGCTTGAACAAAAAGACAGCATGGTACTTGGACAGTGGATGTTCAAGGCACATGACTGGAAACAAAGCACTCCTCACTGAATTCATTGAACAAGAAGGTCCTAATGTCACATTTGGAGACAGCTCACAATCAACTACAAAAGGTTATGGTACCTTGATCATTGGTAATGTCAAGGTAACTAATGTATCATATGTGGCTAGTCTCAAATATAACCTCCTAAGCATAAGCCAGTTCTGTGATAAAGGATACAAAGGTTGAGTTTTCAAGTGATAAATGCTTAATGAATGACAAAATGACTCAACAAACTCTACTGACTGGTATTAGAAAAGGAAATGTATATTTTGCTGACTGGGACATGTCTACTGATGCAACATGTTTTATTGCTAAAAGCTCAAATGAACAAAGTTGGTTATGGCACAAGAGGCTAAACCACCTGAACTTTAAATCCATAAACAAGCTTTCTAGAAATGCATTAGTAAAATGACTGCCAAATGAAGTTTTCATTAAAGAGCATGTTTGTAAACCATATCAAGAAGGAAAACAGATTAAAGCTTCATTTAAAGGCAAACCAGTCATCTCTACTGACAGGGTACTTGAACTGTTACATATGGACTTGTTTGGACCAATTACCCCTGCTAGTATTAATGGAAGAAAATATACATTGGTGCTAGTAGATGACTTCTCTAGATTTACTTGTGAAGTATTTCTCCTTAATAAAAAGGAAACACAAGTCAAACTCCCTGAGTTAATGAAAAGATTGTCAAATGAGAAAGGCCTTAATATCATCAAGATAAGATCTGATAAAGGCACTAAGTTCATAAATTCATATATTAATGAGTATTGCATTGAAAATAGAATAGCCCATGAAACTTCAGCTACTAGAACTCCTCAGCAGAATGGGGTAGCTGAAAGAAGGAATAGGACTCTTAAAGAGGCTGCTAGAACCTTAATTGTTGATTCAAACTTGCCTAAGAGATTTTGGGCTGAAGCTATAAACACTGCATGTTATACTCAGAATAGATGCTCGATTACTAAAGGTCAAAGCAAAACCCCTTATGAACTCTGGAAAGGAAGATTGCCTAAAGTATCTTATTTTCACATATTTGGTTGCAAGTGTTTCATTCACAACAATGGGAAAGAACAATTGAAAGCTTTTGACAGCAAAGCTGATGAGGGGATATTTCTTGGATATTCCCAAATCAATAGAGCTTTCAGACTTTACAATTGTAAATCCCTTCTTGTGGAAGAAACACCTCATGTTGTGTTTGATGAAGCTATTTTTTAGAACAGGGATAAAACCTTGGATTTGAATGACATCACACAAAGAACAACCAGATTGAGCTTAAAAGATAAAGATACTTTATTCACTGAAGTTGTCCAGGCCAATCCTCCTGAAACTGTCTCACTGGACAACACTCTTGAAGGCAATCTACCTGAGGCAAACCCCACTGAAGGAAATGATGAACTGAATGACCCAATCCCAGTTTATAATCAGGTAACAACTATCAACGAAGAAGCAGGATCTGCTGAGGTAGTTAATGGATCCACTATTCTAGGGGGAACTAACAATGTTGAAAATTCCAATGTCCTTGACATTGAGGCCAACACCCCTGAATATGATCCTGAAATAGATCCTGCATTAAACTTTCCTGAATTTTATGATCCTGGTGACTCAACCTCAGTAGAGGATAACTCTACTGAAGGGATCATGAAAAGGAGGAATTCGTTATATGACCACCCAACTAACCTAATACTTGGAAATCTAATTTTTGGAGTCAAAACTAGAAGGTTTCATGGTGAAAGTTCTCTGTTTTGTTGTTTCTTATCAGAACAGGAACCTCAACACATTGATGAAGCACTTCAAGATGCAAACTGGATTACAGCCATGCAAGAAGAGCTGAACCAGTTTACAAGAAATGATGTTTGGGAACTGGTTGATAAACCATCACATCAAGATGTTATTGGAACCAGTGTTTTCATAACCGGACCGGCGATCAAACCGGACTGGCCACCGGTTCACGGTCCAACCGGTTGGACCGCCGGTTCAACCGTTCAAACGATCCCTAGTTAATTATTTATAATTTTATATTATACTACCTTTAGTTGGGCTTTTAATTAAAATTTTTTGTTAAAACAATAACTGGGCCCATTATTTAATATATTTTGCTAGGGCCCATTACTTTGTAAATGTAATAATTGGCCCAACTATATAACCTAAACTTAGGGTTTTCAGTGGCAGTTTTTATTTGTTACTAACAATCTCAGTAGCAATCCGCACGGTTCTCTAACCAAATTAGTTATTAATAGAAATCAAAAGAAGACCGATCTCTGGTGCGCTGTCGCGCCGTGGTCGAGCCGCCGCCTTCGTCTCCAAAGAACCAGGTTCACATTTCACAGTGCTGAGAATTGAAAATTGGGGAAGAACGCAATATACAGAGATGATGATATACGAATGAAAATGATTAAAAAAAATTTTAAAAAAATAAACCAGTCAGATCAGGATTTTGGACCGGACCAAGGTCCGATTCACGGTTGAACCGGTCGAACCGGCCGGTCCGGTTTTAAAAACACTGATTGGAACAAAGTGGGTGTTCAAGAACAAGAAGAATGAGAATGATGTGATAGTCAGAAACAAGGCCAAATTGGTGGCCAAGGGTTATTGTCAATCAGAAGGCATAGACTATGATGAGACATTTGCACCAGTGGCAAGACTTGAAGCAATAAGGCTATTTCTAGCATATGCTGCCCACAAAAGGTTCAAAGTCTATCAACTGGATGTCAAGAGTGCTTTTCTGAATTGAGTGCTCAAAGAAGAAGTCTATGTGGAGCAACCCCCAGGGTTTGAAGACGGAGATAAGGTGTACAGACTCAAGAAAGCCCTTTATGGACTTAAGCAAGCTCCAAGAGCTTGGTATGACACCTTGTCACAATTCCTATTGGATCATGGTTTTGTCAAAGGGACAGTAGACAGAACCTTGTTCGGGATTTGTGAAGGAGATGACATTCTACTTGTCCAAATATATGTGGATGACATCATATTTGGATCACCAAATGAGAAGCTTTGTGAAAAGTTCTCAAAGATCATGCAAAGCAAGTTTGAGATGTCAATGATGGGGCTGATGAATTTCTTCTTGGGACTTCAAGTCAAGCAAATCAAAAGAAGGAATCTTCATTAATCAAGCCAAGTACACAAGATAGATGATCAAAAAGTTTGGATGTTCAACAAGCAAACCAGTGAGAATTCCAACTGGAAGATGGATCCTGATGAGAGTGGTGCATCAACCAACTCTACTGAGTATAGAAGAATCATTGGATCTCTTCTATATCTCACAGCCAACAGACCTGACATCACCTTTGTAGTAGGTGTATGTGCAAGGGTCCAAGCCAATCCTAAGAAGAGTCATCTAGAAGCTGCAAAGAGGATCTTGAGATACCTCAAAGGCACTGAAAATGCAGGCCTTTGGTATCCAGCAGATGACAACATTTAGCTAACTGGCTATTCAGATGCAGACTATGGATGATGCAGAATTGATAGAAAGTCCACTTTTGGAACATGTCAATTCTTGGGAAGCAAGTTCATCTCTTGGTTTTCAAAGAAGCAAAACACTGTGGCAACTTCCACCACTGAAGCTGAGTATGTTGCAGCTAGAAGTTGTTGTACTCAAATCCTTTGGTTGAGACAACAACTCAAGGACTACAATGTCAACTCTCCTGAAGTACCAATATTCTGTGACAACAACAGTGCCATAGCAATCTCACAAAATACAGTCTTACATACAGGATGCAAGCATGTGGACATCAAGCATCACTTCATAAGGGATCATGTGGAGAAGAAGGGCATCATATTGGTGAAAATTCACACCGATCACCAAAAGGCTGATATTCTAACCAAACCTCTAGCTGAAGCAAGGTTCATGGAACTTTCAGCAGAGTTTGGACTTCTTGATCCAGGAAAGATGGACAAGTAAGCCCAATGGAGTACATTAGTCAAGGGGGAACATGGAATGCTCTTCAGCAGACTTGGGCATGTGACACCTCTGAAAATATCAAGTCTACTGAATTTCAGAGGAGATGACCCAAAGAAGTTTCAGAGAAGTTGGGCCCACTTCAGGTGTTTTGGGTCAAGACAGTTGTCCATGTGGGGTCAGATAAGATGAAATAGCTATCAAAACAAATCTAGGGATGATAAGCACCTATTTTGGGTAATCATTGCCTATTTCGATGGCTGTCCCATTCCTCTTCAAGCCATCACCTTTAAAATATCTAATTTGTCCCCTACCCAAAAGGTCACTTTCGAAGCATTTAATGCAAAGATTTAATTCTTGTTTGCATTAAACATTTTTGCCCACAATCTACCTTGATAACTCCCACATCCATAAAAAGCTTTAACTTCTTATCCCACGTTTTGATAAAACTGTTTTTATTGGTTTTATTCAAATCTGAACCGTTGGATCAATATATGGCCAACTCCCCTGAATTAATCCTGGCCATCCAATGTTGATTTCCTCATTTGGTAAACGTTGAATTCCTCAAAGACTCACCAACTAATTGACATACATTCCTTTTGGAATATACTCAGAGTCTTAAGAAGCCCCAATCCATTCATTCTCTTCTACGCATTCCTTACAACTTTCAAACCCTAACTAGATTTTTCAAAAACTCTTTCAAGCTTTTCTTACAGTTCATCAATGGCTCCTAAGATCAGAAAAGATAAGCTTGTCAACTTCTCGGATGAGAAGTTAGACATTGATTTCTCATATCTCAGTCATAAAAACCAACCTTACATTTGAGCCAATCATTTCTTTTGAGAGTGAACTTCCAGAAGTTACTCCCATATTAAGATGGCTGAAAAGAGCAGATTTGCAGAAGTTTATGGAGTCCAAGCCAAGCTCATGCATTGAGCAGTAGATGGCTGAGTTATTTGCCTTTCTGAAATGGAAAGGTAAGGCTACTGGAGGAGCAGTGCACACAAGGTTGACCTATGTTGATGAAGGTCAAGAAGAGGAGAGCTCACACTCAGTAAAATTCTCAGAAGAGGATTTAGAAGATGCCTTTGGATTACCTTCAGAAGGAAGGAATCCAGAATCTTATGGTGTTGGGCAAGAATAGGAAATTGCTCAAGAATGGCTCAGAACTCTAGGCCCAATCTCCTCAACACAACACAAGAATACCTTGAAACCAGTGTTTCTAACACTTTTTGAGGTAGTCACCGAGAGTATTCTCAGCAATACTGACAGTCTTGAGCAAGTAAGCTTGCCAAGGATCAGGATAATGGCTATTGTGGTTGGTGCTAGTGATAAAGGCATCAAATTCAATTGGAGAGACTTCATCATGGGAGAGATGATGAAGGAAAAGGTAAAATTGAAAGCTCACTTGAAGGTAGTAATGAAAGGAAAGCTGAGATATTGCACAAGGGCAAGTCTCCTGATTGAAAGATTTTCCCATTACTCACAAATGCAAACATTTGCCAAACCACTTCCTGCCCAGAAAATCATGTTCAAAAAACTCTCCAAAAAATCTTAAAAGAGAAAGATGCAATTGGCCAAACCTGCTGAAGAAGTGGAGCAGAAGCCAAAACTGAAGCCTAGGAGAAAGGCTAGGGTGGTAAAGACAATGAAGAAGGCTCAGATTGTATCTGAAGAAGACAATGATACTTCAGCAGAGTTGGAAAAGGTTGCTGAAGAAGGAGTCCAATTGCCATCTGATTCTGAGGAACTAAGGGAAAAGTTCCCAATGGCAGTGAAAATGAGAAAAAAGGGATCTGTTTCTAAGAAGAGGGTCGGGGATGTTGTCCCAGTGGAGGAAGAGAGTGGCAGTTCTAGGCCAAACAAGAGAAGTGTCAAGACTTATGAAAAGATGCAGAGTTTGCAGGAGGATGAGTCCTTGAGGAAGGTACTCAAGGAAAGTAGAGTTGGGAGCAGATCAGGATCAAAGTCTAAGTCCAAGACCAACTCTCCTGATGCTGGTACCCCTGAATCCAAACTCCCTGAAACCCATCTTTCAGAACCCAACTCCCCTGAAACTCATAAACTCCCTGAAACCCAAGAGCCCAACTCTCCTGATACCTATAAAACCCCTGAAAACCAAACAATCATTCCCTTAGATCTTACCAAGAGATATTCTCCAGAGGGAACAACTCAAAGAAGTCCAATTGACTTATTAGCTGATATTGCAGTAGATGAATCAAGACTCCAATCACCCCTTGATACAGATTTGCTAACATATTCAAGATTCCTTGAAGCTGCAATGTTAGAACCCACACCCATTAGTAAACTCCCTTCATGAACATTGCTCTCAAAAGCACCTGAATCAACCCTTGCTGAGCCTAATGTTCCTGAACCCAACCCAGAAACCAACCCTCCTAAACACATTACTAACTCTCCTATAACTCAAAGTCCCCATTCTGATGGAGATGAGGAGGAGTATACCTATGAAGGTATGCTCAGAGGAGTAGCTAAGGCAAATGTGGACCAATTGTATCCCAACCTCTCTGAATTTCCAAGATTACAGAAAACCTTCCATGATCTGAGAGCCTTGGTGGAAGTAAAAGACAAGACTATTATGGAAATTGCACAAATTATCCAAGATAAGGGTGCAAGTTGGTGGCAAATAGAGGAAAATAGGCTTCTACACGTCTCTAGTGTTCAGAAGACAAGATTCCTAACAGATGAAGTTGTCTTTGCTAAACTGGTGGAGGAAAAGATTGCTGAAGAGAATGATAGAATTTCTAAAGGGATTAAGCACCCTGATAGTAGTTCTAATGATGATGGTGATGATCCCACAAACCCCAACCCTCCTGGTCCTCAAGTGAGCAAGGTACATTACCTTACATATGAAGGTGAAAAGGACTCTGATTCTTCAGAGGTGTTGACCAAGAGGGTAACACAATCAAAGATGCATCAGCCCATGATGGTTCTACTGAGCCTGAGGCACAGCTGAATGATGTTGAGACTTCCCAAGGAGAAGCTATTTGGTTAAAACCTCATCAGTGTCAGCAGAGTTGGACACTAACCAGCTTTTAACCATTCAGGATGACTCAGTGGCCTTGGTATGCCAAAGCACTGTGATCTCCCAACAACTGCTCTCTATGAATCATGTTGAGGATGTAGAGAAGTCAGGTTTAGGAACTGATGGATTTGAAAAGGATATTAGTCTTGAAAAACTAGAGGGTGATGAGGATGATAGTGAGGTAGTTAATACTAAGATTGTGAGTGTACCACCTCAAGAGGGAGATGGAGTTAGTGAGGAGGGACAAGTTATTCTTGAAGTGAAATCTGAACTTCAAGAATCCCTTGATGAGAGGAGGCCTGCCCTTCATGATTGCGAGATCACTTATGAACAAGAAGAAAATAATTTAGTTGAAAAAGAGAAGAAAGCTGCTGATGAATCAGGGCTTTATGAAAAAGAAATTGAGGGTGAAGAGGGTGATTTTTCTAATAAGTTTTTCTTTGCAGACACTACAGGTATTACACTTGACCAAATCTTTGCTGCAGATGAATTTACAGATGCACCAGTCCAAATTGATGCAAGTCTATCCAATGTTGCACTTGAGGAGCATTCAGCAAAGTTGGACGCACTGGCCCAACAAGTGGGGATTGCTCATGCACATACCTCAGAGGCTTTAGATGAGCAAGGGAGAACATTAGTCTCAGTGGAGATGAGGTTAACAGGTTCAGAGGATGTGGTGTTACCCACAATTGAAGCCAGAATCAGTGGAGTTGAGTCTGGGCTGC
This sequence comes from Galeopsis tetrahit, assembly GCA_963675135.1. Lineage (NCBI taxonomy): Eukaryota > Viridiplantae > Streptophyta > Magnoliopsida > Lamiales > Lamiaceae > Galeopsis > Galeopsis tetrahit. The sequence goes on from OY776120.1 coordinate 43,579,027, forward strand.
AGACCATCTCTACTGAAGTTCAGAAGGCCAAGGATAGTATGAACAAATTCACTAAGTCTTTGAAGAAAGATCAGAAGCTGCTTCTTGACAACCATTAGAAAAATGTCAAATCTCTCAAGCTGGTTGTGAAGCAAGCAATTGGAAAGAAATCAGCCCTTCAGAAGAAAAGAGCAGAAGAGATGAGAATGGTCGTAGTCAAAGAAGCATCGGCCAAGTTCTCTGAAGAAGTACTTGCCAAGATCTCTGAAGCTGCAGTGGCCAACCTCACTGAGCTTCTCAGGGCCGACTTGGATGCATCACTTAAGGCCACAGTGGAGGAGGTTGTTGAGCAAAAGATGAAGCATGTACTTTCTTTTCTTAACATGAGCAGTGACAGGATGCAAAACATTCATAATGAGAATGTTTACCTCCTTGAAGAGGTCAAGTCCGTGAACCAGGCCCAATCCTTATTGGCTACTACAATGAGTGACCTTAAGCCCCAATGCTTTGATGTTGCCAAAAGGGGGGAAAGGGACAGGGAAAGAGCTAGAGCCAAAGGTGCCTTAAAAATTGGTGGAAGCAGTCAAGGAAAAGAGAAAGTGCCTGAAATTGAAGGGAAGGGCAAGAAAGTGATGGACATAGAGGATCTGGATGAAGAAGAGCAATTAGCCATTTCTATGAAAAACTCTATGGCCTCAGTTCAGGAAGAAGGTGCAAGATGGCAGCAAAGGCCAGGTGGAGAGTCAGCAGGCTTGGACAAAGAAACTGAAGATGTCCAAGTCAGGGGGAAGGTGAAGAAAGCAAAGAATAGTAAGAGAAGAGACCTTCACTGATTTTCCAAACAGCCTTGACTTACCTGCTGAGTTCAGAATTGATGAAGAACCTACACCAAAAAGGAGCAAGACTGCTGAAGAAATTGCTTAAGAAGAAGTGGCCAAGTGCCCTGAAAAGAAGAAGACCCTAGTCTTAGCTAATGACCCTTCAAAATTGTTTGAAGAGGGTTTAGGAAAGGATCTTGAAACTCAACACAAACTATCAATGATGAGAGCACAGGAGAAGATGGAAGCTCTCATGGAAGCAAACAGAGTCAGAGACTTAAGAAGAGAGAAGTTCCAGAAGCCAAGAAGAAAGAAAGCTTCTTACACTAAGCTCAAGCCACAACTGCTGATCAGGATGGACACTAAGTATCCCCATCTTGATAAATGGGTCCCAATCCAGCTGAATGATGAATGAGAGGAAGCTAAAAGAGAGTTTGTTTATGACTTCTATGTCATAGACAAATGGATGGATGGATGAAGATATTGAGTGCATCTTTACTGAATTTATGTATGACAACCATAGGGAGCTTTACTAAAAACTCTTTGTTGCAGCAGATATAGCAAGAGTGGAATTCAAAGCCCCTGGTCCCATTATCTACATGCCTCCTAAGTTTGGACAGGAAGGCTATATTGATCAGCATAAGATTCTCCAAGAATTCATTGACATTCTTAAGATGGAGAAGCTGAAGGTTGGACCCAAGGGAACAAACAAGGAGGTCATGGATCTGAAAAGAAGAGTTTGGGCACAGTATGGGATGGTGCCACCTCCTGAAGATGATCTCTGAAACTGCTAAGTTTCCTTGTTCTCATTGCTCATGGCTGCTGATATTTGTGTATTTATGCTTTTACTCTTATCATGCTTTGATTCGTTAATTGACTATCAACATGCTTGTAATGATCATATGATATATCAATGAAATTAACCATTTTGCTTCAAGAGATAATATCTCATTGTCTCAACTTGCCTGACTTAACCTATATACACTTAAACTGTGATTGTACTAACATTTTCTTTCAGGAAATTTGACCTTAGTCATCTCTACTGAAGATATGTGTAATAGTATACTCAAGTCACTTTTATATAGGTTTTGGCATCATCAAGATGGGGGAAATTGTTGGGAATAAAATGAGATTTTGATTAAGATACCAAAACCCCTTAAGACATGCCAAATAGATAAGTCAAATTGAATGAAAATGTTTCAGAAATATTGGAACATATAGATCGGGCTAATTGAGAAGCTGACATGTTAGGCAGCTCATAGATGCTTTAGATGCATAAGTTGAGGGGAACACAAGCTTAGAAGATTACAAAAATCAAGTTCCTCAAGGCCCAGAACCAAGAAGATCCCAACACTGCTGATGGTCATAATGCTCAACTATGTTGATAGTTAAGTCAGCTCAGTAAAGAGACAACCTCCCTGATGATCAATTCAGAAGAATACATCAGTTAGGCCAAGTCTACTAATATGCACACAACCAAGATCAGAAGAGATGTCCAGCAGAGTTGATCAGCACACTTAAAACTTAAGTGTTGAAATACAGTCTAAGGCAAGAGACAACGATGCTGATTGGGTTAAAGTCACTGATATGAAAGAATAAATGCTTAGAAGCTATCAATTATGATCAGTGAAGATGAGAAGCTAACTCAACTGAAAGAAGCTAGCCAACACTGTTGATTAGACAAGTCAGCTGAAAGTGATAAGCAGATTTGTCCTGATGATAAGGAAAGTTGTCCTTATCAAGGAACCAATGATCAGAAACAATATCCCTTGTTTGTCTACTGAAGATTCAAATCAGAAATTGGGAAGAGTGCAACAAAGTCAAGACAAAGAGCTACAAGCCGTTTACTTCCCAATTCAGGACATGTCACTTTCAAGAATCTGTCTTCATGTTGTAAAGTTCAAGGAAGACATATATAGACATTTTGAGGCTGTCTCTCCAACGGACATAACCTCATCTTGCTCTATAAATACTGGAGTGTGGAAACCATTTGAGGAATCCAACAATCCAAGGAAACTACAAGCATACAAGCCCTTAAGCTTACAAAAGAATATTTCATTCTTAGTTTCCATACACTTCATCTAAGCTGAACCAAATTGTATATCATTCAAAGCTTAGAGAGATATCCTATCCCTACACAGAGCTTAATTGTAAAGGATATCTCACCCTAGTTGGAACTAACATCAACCCTTAAACCTTTCAAGGAAAGTTAGAAGAGTTGTTGTAGTAGAAATGTATGAACTAGAACTGTTAAGTGAAGAACAGTTTAGTTCAAAAGTTGAGAGAGTACTAGGACTCTGAATTCCTAGGGATCAAGGCACTAAGTAGTAGTGTGGTTGATTAGTGCACCTTGGCACTATAAAACAAGTTAATTCCAAGTGAAGGAATTATCATGTTAAATCAGGGAAAGTGGATGTAGGAGCTTGAGTCTCTGAACCACTATAAACTCTTGTGTTATTTACTTACAAGCTATTTCATTCAAGTAACACATTCATACACTGCACACAAACTAATCTTCAAAATAAAACATTCACAAGTTGTGTAAAACAGTCTTTGGACAAGTTCCCTGAAAAACAGTCTACGTGTTAAGAAGACTTTCAGAATTAAAAGGAGTTTAAATATAAAGGCCCAACCATAATTCCGCACTTATAACCTACTTAGATAGTTATTCAACTGAATACTTCATAGTATTCAGTGGCTTGATTATCTTAATAAGTTTATACATACTTAGAGAAGTTGTCCAGGACAACTCTACTGATAGCCTGATTTGTTATTTGAAAAAGATTTGCATACACAAGTTCATTCCCCCCCCCCCCCCCCAATACACTTGTGTCATACTCCTTTCAAGACCAACACCCCCCCCCCCAAAGAAAGTTCCTTTGAATGCATTTAATAGATTTTGCAACACTCACAGGAATTTTGAAGAAGGATATGTAATATAATGGCATGGCCGTGAGTACCGAGTTCAGAAGAGTGATCCTTCCGCCAAGGGACAAGTGTCTCCTAGCCCATCCTAATAATTTTTTTCGGAGCCTGTCGATAAGGGGTTTCCACGTTGCACTATTTCTGGGGTTGGTGCCAATAGGGAGCCCAAGGTAGGAGAATGGAATGGATCCAGGTGTGCATCCAATGATGCCAGCGAAGAGATGTAAGTCCTCCGAACTAATACCAGTGCCGTATAGAGAGATTTTAGAATAGTTGACCTTGAGTCCCGAGGCCATCTCAAAAATTCTTAACACACCCTTCATAATTTTTGTGTTCTCCGTCGAAGCTCTTCCCATAAATATTGTGTCGTAGGTAAACTGGAGATGGCTAACACTCATTTTAAGACGCCTGATTTCTAAGCACTTGAATTTTCCGATGTTCACAACTTTCTGCATTATGTAGCTAAGGCCTTCAGCTGCGATAAGGAACAAGAAAGGAGAAAGGGGGTCTCTTTGACGCATACCACTCTCGAGTTGAAATTCACTCGTAGGGCTTCCGTTCACTAGGATGGCCATAGTAGCCGACGAAAGACATCCGCGTATCGACTTCCTCCACTTCCAATTGAAATTCATACCTTCCATCATCTCGTCGATAAATTCCCAGAACACCGAGTCGTAAGCCTTTTCGACATCCACTTTGAAAAACAGTCCGTCAAGCTTTTCCCTTTTGATGAAATCCAGTGATTCGTTTAGAATCAGAATGCTATCCAGAATTTGCTTGTTTCCGATGAAGGCGTTTTGATTCTCGAAGATCACCTCGCCAATCACCAATGACATCCGGTTAGCAAGTATCTTTGCAAGGATTTTGTATAGGCAGCCAATTAGAGAGATAGGTCGATAGTCACTTATGAGTGACTAAGCTTTCTTTTTTGGAATGAGCGTTACGAAACTCGAGGTACCTCCTTTAACGATCTTACCACTATGATGGAATTCTTCCAAAGCTCTAATGATATCACTTTTGAGAATTTACCACATTCTTTTGATGAATATGAAAGTCAAGTCGTCGGGGCCTAGACTCTTATTTCCGCCGCAGCTCCAGACTGCTTTCTTAATTTCTGCTTCACTGAATGGTGCCGTGAGACAATCGTTTTCCGCCCGTCCGAGTTTTTTTGTCACCAGATGTTTTAAAAGGGGTCTAGCAGATGGTTGTTTTGAGAATTGTGATCTAAAGTGTTATATTTGTCTATTTGATTAATTATTATTTCAGCATACTAATTAATTGTATTTCCTAGCGAGATATAATTAAGGGGAAATCACTTTCTAGTACATTTGGGGATTCCTTACTATAATGTAGTACTATCACTTTCTAGTACATTTCACATACAAACAAACATTTCACATTTATACCAAATATTTCACATTCAGATTTCACATTTAAAAGTGGTTATATTAAATTGTGGGGAGAAGTTGGATTTTGTATCAAAAAGTGAATAATCACTATAATTAATGGAGTCTGCAGAATGCAGCTAGCCAATTCCTTATGTTTTAATAATTTTATTTAATTAAATTGTTGTATCAATTTATATGCTCTTATAATTGGTTGTCTTTTTAATAATTTTATTAAATTAAATATTTTTTGTACTTTTCAAATTTATTTAATATTTGAATGATGTTTTACAAATATATACAATAAATATTATTTTTGTAAATTTTATCAATTTTTCAGATTTTAATATATTTAAATGCTAAATTTAAAAAATTGGCCGGAGTTCTCAATTTTTTTCGACGAATTTGAAGTTTTCCGGTGAGTTTAAATTTTAAGGAATTAAAATATTCAAAAAAGGACTAAAATTAAATATTATAGAACTTATTTTGTAAAGTAAAAACTTAAAAGAATTTATTTTGGAATGAACCAAATTTAGAGGACCAAAAATAAAATTTTACCTTTCTTCTGAAATGAGATAACAATTTTACTTATTTACTCTATTTTCTCGTATCGTTTAATATGGATTTTTTTAGACTATACATACTATGAAAGAAGTAACCTGATATAGAGAACATATATAAAATCTTTAACTTGTTTCTAAAAAATAGAGAATTCACTTTATTTAATAAATCGAAGTGAGATTTTGTACAACTTTTAAACGATAAAGGATTTTGAGCAATATTTCCGAATGTGAGAAGCTTTGTGCAATCAACTCAATGAATATATATGTGACGCCTCTATAAATGTTGGAAGAAATAAAACATACTCTCTTCTATTCAAAATAAGTATTTTAGACAAATACACATATATTAATTTTTTATTATACTCATCAATGTTCATATATCTTATTAAAAGAACATATTTATTTGAGTATTTAAATTATTTTAAAGATAAATTAAAAAAAATATTCAATAACTATACATTGAAATGAAAGTTCAAAACAACCCTTATTACAACATAGTATTGATTAGTTTATCTATGATGAGATATTGTAGGGTTCATTTATAAATAAAGTATTTGTTTATGAATAAAATGAATGTTAATTTAAATAAATAAGTGGTAGTGGAAGAAAGTAGATAAAATAGTATAAATAATAGTATTAATTTCAAAAAATAATATAATGATATTGAACAAATCAGAAAATAAAAGTGAAAATATAGAAATTGAATGGAGGGAGTAATACTTTAAAATAAAATATCGAAATTGAAGAAATAGTAAAAGTTGATTTGTGCATTTAAAATAAAATGTGAAAAGGACTGCACATGCACGATGTTAATAGGGATTGGTTGGTCGGCGGCACGGAACACTTTTCCAGGTTGATGACTCAACTCTATAATTAAAAAACATATAATTAAAAACACGTGGATAATTAATCTAATGGATGCCTAACATCCCGTGAATAAGTAGAATTTGTCAATCGTTAATATTGTGTCTTAATAATATTGGTTGTATGTGACGGGCCAGAAATTTTTGGTTGAAGTTCAATTAATATTACTATAAAAATAAAATAATATTTATTTATTATATTCATCAAAATTAAATTGAACAAGTTAATTTTTATTATATTTTGTAAGAAGTTTTGATAGTTCTGATTAAAAACGAAGCGAAACAATTAAAAAATTGCTAAAATATTAATATACTCTATTCATTTATTTTAAAAAAAAAACTTTCTTCAGTTATAATTTAACCCCAACATACGTCAAAATTAAATTTTTAAATAGTTTATTAGTTGAATGTTAAATGTCTTTAAAATAATAAATTAATGTGTTTCATTCTATTAGTTATGTACAATTTAATACTTTTAAATATAAATGTACAAAACTTCAAAAACACTAAACTAAAATTTTAAATATAAATGTACAAATTTATATATTTTATATATAAACAATCAACCGTAAAAATGAATCATGTATACAAAGTTTGAACGAAGAGACAATAATAATTACTTCAACAACATATACAATTATTTAAGAAAAAAAATTATATATATAAAAAAAATGGTGGAGGACCACCGAACCCCTCTAGACCCAGTGTGGCTCCGTCACTGATTGGTTGAACGTGTTGAAATAAAAAGAAAATGTAAACGTGTGTGACCTTTATATTCATATGCTTATACGGTACTTCCTCCGTCCCAATATACTTTTCACAAGTAAGTAAACATTTTCCCTAGACGCTAGGTGGCCAGAAAACGCCCGACTGACAATTTTCGATTTCTACAACCTTGGTATAAAGTAAATAAATTAGTTGACTTGTGTGTATGTCTGAGCTAAAAAATAACAACATTTTATGTAAAATTATGAATATTTTAAAGTAAAGTTTATAAAAAAAAAAAAAAATCAATTTAAAGGGTGTGAAAGGTATTGTAAAACTGAAAGGAGTATAAAAAGTGGTGTCGAACATTATCCAACCCCTTATAACATAGACTAAATCGAATAAATATATGATTGGTCTTATGTAAAATAAATTTATTGTACAATTACGTTAAAGTAAAAACTACTCATTTCATTCAAATTCAATATGTTTATTTCTCGGTTCATGTTTTAATGAATATTAATAATTTATATATAAAGTAGATATAGTAAAAATATGATAGGATATTGGAATTCATTATAAATAAAATGATAGTGTATGAATAAAGTGAATGATAAACTAAATAAATAAGTTATGGTTGAATGGTGAAGATAAAATATGTAAATAATATTATTATTTTAAAAAGACAAAAGGAATAATGAAATTGGACTAGAAAATAGGAATAGTAGAATTGAATAGAAAAGTATTATATAATGAAATAATTAACTACCTATGTTTTAATAAAATAATAAAAATTGCTTAAATAATCACGTAAAATGCAAAAAAAAAATAAAAAATATATATATATATATATTGAACTTATAGATACTAAGATCATCTCCAATAGTATACGAGTCTCGAGTACAAATTTATGACACCTCATCCATCATCAAACGTAATTTACACCTATTAATTAATGGGAAAATCTTAAATGTACACGGTTCACATATCAATTTTCTGTGCACACGCTTTTTTTACCATTTTTTTCTTTCTACATATCATTTATATATATATGCGGTTTGCAGCATCGTTCCCATTCAAATCAGAATCACTGCGTCGTCGTTGCCTTCGTAGATTCGATCAACCGCCGCTACTGGTACGAGACAGATCGGCTGCCATCTTCGTGTGTTCTGCCGCCGCTTCTGGTGTAAGGTCGTTGTTCGCGTTGCCCTGAGCAGTTGCGTTCGCCGCCGCGCTGGTGTCTTGTTTGCTGCCGTCGGCCGCTGGTAAGAAAAGGTAAAAGGTAAATTTTATTTCCCTCTTATTCCTTCGATCTCTTCTGTGCACGGATTTGAAAGATAAAACGAAATTCGTTATAATTGCGGGAAAAATAACCAGATCTGTAATGAAAGAACGTGAAGAGTTGGTTCCTTTTGGAATTTTCGATTACTCGTTAGGATAAAATAGAATGCATTTAGGAAAGAAGGGCACACATAGATGGAATTTGGAAAACTTATTTTCATTTAGATTAAATAATTTTGGATGCAGAAAGGTATAAAGTGGGACGAACAGGAAGAGGCCGTTCATGAATTTACTTTCCTGTTTCTTTTTTCGGATGTTTTGTTTTTATTGAGAAAATTTGTTTTTATTTATTTATTGAAAAGTGGTAAATTTATTATTGAAAAGTGGTAATTTTATAATTGAAAAGTGTAAATGTTGTTATTGAAAAGTGGTGGTAATTTTATTATTGAAAAATTGTAATTTTGTTATTGAATTTTTTTTTTACTGAAAAGTGTAAGTCTTATTATTGAAAAGTGAAAATTTTGTTAGTGAAAAGTGAAAATTTTGTTACTGAAAAGTGGTAACTATTATTAGTGAAAAGTGGAAATTTTGGGAATGAAAAGTGGTAACTATTACTCCCTCCGTCCCATACTTGAAGCTACAAACCAAATTGGCACGAGTTTTAATAAATGAATTGTTTATTAGTATTGTGTAAGATAAAGTGGGGGTAATAAAGACTTTTCAACTTTATAAATAGTAATAAAGTTACTTTTTAGTGTAATAAAGTAGTGGCATTTGTTGTAATATTGTGATGTTTTAAGGGGAGTGTCTAAAAGTGCTTTTACTATTTTTGGTAATGTTGCTTCAAGTATGGGATGCCCAAAATGGTAAAATGTAGGTTCAAGTATGGGACGGAGGGAGTATTATTGAAAAGTGGAAATTTTGTGACTGAAAAGTGGTAAAAAGTGGAAATTTTGTTAATGAAAAGTGATAACTATTATTATTAAAAAATGGAAATTTTATTATTGAAAAGTAGTAACTATTATTATTAAAAAGTGGAAATTTTATCAGTGAAAGGGGTAACTATTATTATTGAAAAGTAAAAAAATAATAAAAAAAAAAAAAAAAACAATCATGAAAGTCACAAGAACCTGTGACCATGAGCTAGTAAGGGTGTCTATAACTACTCGGACATTAATTATTTAAATGTATGTGTTCACCTTTATTAATATATAGAGAGAGTTGATATATGATCTGTGCATTAGTGTGCACGTGCACACTATGCACAGGAGACCAACTCAATTAAAGGTCAATCTTTTGTTCCGTAGCATGCATGAAGACTCATAATGAACAAAGTGGGATAGCTCAAGTGGTTAGAGCACCACTACCTAGGCCTTAGGTCCTGGGTTCGAGTCATGGGGAGGGAAAAAAAGGGATGGGTATTTAATTTTCCATCAAAAAAAATGAAGACCCATAATGCATGCACATATACTTTCATAATATTAAATTTATGTAAATTCGAGTTTACGCTTATTTTTTTATTTTTTTAGTGATATTATTATGTATGCGAATTGCTTCATTAATTATTGTTATGCATAATATAATAATACTTAAAAAAATATTACGTGAACTAATATTCATAAAAAAAAAAATTGGAATCATTATCTCAATTATATCGTTGGTACAGTACTTCTTTTTATATTATCCCTATTATTTTCTAATTTAATTTTGAACTTCTTCTAATTACTATTTAATGCACATTACTGTAATTATTGTTCCATTCAACAGTAATAAATTGAGGAATATGTGCGTATATTTGTCATTTTGGGATAGCTCAAGTGGTTAGAGCACCACTACCTAGGCCTTAGGTCCTGGGTTCGAGTCATGGGGAAGGGAAAAAGGGGATGGTTTAAATTAAATCTGCTGCTATTGATAAACCCACCAGATAATTAAACACCGTTATTGTACAGTCACACAGAAACCATGCATAGAATAAATAAATAAATAAATTTAAACAAGAAATTAAATCTGCTGCTATTGATAAACCCCGTTATTGTTATTGTACAGTCACACAGAAACCATGCATAGAGATGTATGTGTACAGTCACACAGAAACCATGCATAGAGATGTATGTGATAAGATTTATCCACTATCAAACATAAAATGGTGAAGAGGTGGAAGCTTTTGCATGCGTATGAAGAAAATGAAGAAACTTTTGGTGAAGAGGTGGAAGCTTTTGCATGTGTGATTTTTTTAAAATAGGTTCAGATTGTATTAATTGTGTCATGAATAGACTATTTATATTACATGCATTAATTGTTGTCAATTGTACATTAATTTGACTTTAAATGAATGCCACATGTCCAACCATGTTTGATGGAGAGTACCGAAGAGGCATTATATTGTAAAGAATCTATATATTTTTTTTTTGAAAAGAAAAGATGATGCTTTGTATTAACATATAAATACAATGGGTCTAAAACCCGATTACAATTTCACTCTTTACATAGTATTCAGAAATAGTCGTTGAGTTCTTGTTTTTCTAGACTTTAATCAGGGATACACATCCATGGTTCCCTTTCCCAGTCAATAAAAGGTGAATTAATGATTTTGTGTGCCTTTAACCATTTCCAAGAACTGAACTTAATGCTCTCAGATAACTCTTCCGACGTTGATGAGACCTCATTGAAAATTATATTGTTCCTATTCCTCCAGATTTTCCAAATCGAACATTGCCAAATAAGGCCAAGTATATTTCTGTGTCTGGCCTTTTTCCCACTTTTGCAAAAATCTTCCCAGAATTCCCCTAATGAATTAGAATGCAGCATGCTTCCTTTAATCCAACCAATTATTTCCTCCCATACCATAAGGGATGCAGTGCATGAAGCGAAGAGATGAAAACCATTTTCTGCAGAAACCTTGCACACAGGGCATAAGCTGCTCGCTTCGACTGGATTAATGCCTCTCCGTCTGAGATTGTCCGCTGTGGCCACTCTTCCTTGAAGGACCTTCCATGACAAAGCCGATACCTTAATTGGGGTGCATTTCCACCAGACTTTCGCCCAATTTACACCCGATCCGTCTTCATGCGCCGACCTTTCCGCCAGTTTAAAGTACATGTTCTTTGTGTTGAAGATCCCATTTTTTGCTCCTCTCCAACTCAGCGAATCGTCTCTCGAAACGTCTAGTTTGTACCTGCAAATATCAGACCAAAAGGCAACAAACTCCAAAAATTCGTTAGCATTAAACGGCCTATTCCAGTTGAACGCCCAAGTTTCTCCATCTTGTAGAAAGAAATTTTTTACACACACATGCTTGTCAGAAGATAAAGGATACAGTGATTTGTATTTGTCTTTAAGGCACCAATCATTATCGATCCATGGGTCATTCCAAAATCTAACATTTGAACCATTACCTAGGCGTACTTTCAGATTCGCGTAAAAAATAGAACCCTCCTCCCCACCAGCGATTTTGCCGATATCTCTCCACCAAATGGAATGGCCGCTATCATCCGAACCTGTGTGATTGAAGTGACCATATCTGGATTTAAGGATTCTAGCCCACAGTGCCTCCTTCTCGTTTGTCCATCTCCATATCCACTTACATAATAATGCTTTGTTGAAGAGGTTGATATCTCTGACTCCAAGGCCTCCTGTTGCTTTACTAGTGCAAACTTTCTCCCACCTCACCCATGCTATTTTCCTGTGATTATCGTTACCACCCCAAAGGAAATTCCTTTGAATTCTTTTAATAGATTTAGAGATACTCACAGGGATTTTATAAAAAGATATGTAGTACAGTGGCATCGCCGTGAGTACTGAGTTCAAGAGTGTAATTCTGCCTCCAAGAGACAGGTGTCTCCTAGCCCACCCCGTGAGTTTTTTTCGAAATCTGTCGATAAGTGGTTTCCATGTTGTGCCACATCTAGGATTTGCGCCGATAGGAAGGCCAAGATATGAAAATGGGATGGACCCTGTATTGCAGCCTATGATATCCGCATATTGATTTAATTCCTCTGAGTTAATACTGGACCCGTATAGGGAGCTTTTGTGATAATTGACCTTCAAACCAGATGCCAGCTCGAAAATCCGAAGGATCCCTTTCATAATTTTTGCATTCTCCCTTGACCCTCTTCCTAAAATCACTGTATCATCTGCGAATTGTAGATGACTAACGCTTGTTTTGAGACGACCTATTTCCAGGCATTTGAATTTGCCAATATTCACAGCTTTCTGTAACAAACAACTCAGACCTTCAGCTGCGATGAGGAATAAAAAGGGGGACAGGGGATCGCCTTGACGCATCCCTCTCTCGGGTTTGAACTCGCTCGTAGGGCTCCCATTGACTAGGATAGACATAGTGGCCGATGATAGGCATCCGCGAATCCATTTCCAGTTGAAATTCATACCTTCCATAATTTCGTCAATGAACTCCCAATATACTATGTCGTAGGCCTTTTCGAAATCCACTTTGAAAATTATCCCATCCATCTTTTCCCTTTTGATGAAATCCAGAGATTCATTTAGGATCAAAATGCTATCTAGAATTTGTTTGTTACCCACGAAAGCGCTTTGATTCTCGGATATCACCTCACCAATTACCTTGGCCATCCTGTTTGCGAGAACCTTCGCTAAGATTTTGTATAGACACCCGATTAAAGAAATGGGCCAAAAATTGCTCATTTGAGATGCTCCCTGTTTTTTGGGGATGAGGGTAACGAAGCTCGGGTTCCCTCCTTTGACGATCTTACCACTCTGATGGAATTCCTCCATAGCATTTATAATGTCTCCTTTGATTGTGGGCCAAATCCTTTTGATGATTTTAAAAGACATGCCATCAGGACCCGGGCTCTTGTTCCCACCGCAACTCCAAACTACTTTTTTTATTTCCGTCTCACTGAAGGGTGCCATTAAAATCAAGTTTTCCTTACTCCCGAGTTTTTTTGTCACCAACTGATTTAGACGGGGTCTGTCGGTTATTTGTTTAGAGAATTGGGATTTGAAATGGTTGAATACAACTTGCTTAACTTTCGGTACATCATCGCACCAAGCGTTTTCGATCATCAAGCCTTCTATTTTGTTACCTGCTCTCCTGTGATTGATGATTTTATGAAAGTACGTGGAATTCACATCACCTTCTTTGATCAATTGTATTCTTGATTTCTGAAAGGTGTCCCTGTCTCTTATTTTTCTAATGTTCCATATTGTGCTTCTATCCACTTTCAATAGCTCCTTTTCCTCCTCCGATAAATCTCTAATTTCTTGTGTTCTGTCCAGCTTGTCCATTTCCGTCTTGGCTTCCTCAAGTTTTGTTTCAGTCGCTTTTGTGTTTTTGGAACACCACTCTTTGATGTCGAATTTCAGCTTCTTCAATTTTTCTTTGAATTTGTAGTTTTCTGTTCCGCTCACGACGTAGCCATTCCACCGACTTTTGATGTGATTTACAAATCCAGTATTGTCGAGCCAACTGTTGAAAAAGCGAAATGGTTTAGGCCCCCAATTCTGTATGCTCTTGTGGAGAAAGGTAGGACAATGATCAGAACTGATCTTGTCCAGCCCCTTTAACTTATAATCATCCCCGTTCCCCAACCACTCGTCTGAAACAAAAGCTCTGTCGATCCTGCTGCAGCATTTACCATCGAGTCTGGACCAGGTGAATTTTCTTCCTGTTAATTGAATTTCATTGAGTCCAGCTTCAATGATAAACTCATCGAATTTCCTGCTGTTGGTTGTAGGTGCGTATATTGCTCTGCCTTTCCTCTCGGTTGCGTTCCGGATCTCGTTGAAATCTCCAATTAGGCACCAACTTGTGTTGTTGCTTGTTCTGATTTTGCCCAGTAAGGCTTCCCATAAGGTTGTCTTGCCCCCAATATCGCAAGGGCTGTATATATTGACTACAGTGATACAGCTCCCGTTTTCCGTCCATTTTCCCTCTATTCCTATTGCCCCTTCAATCGACCATTCTTGGACAATTTCTATTTTTTCCTTATTCCAGATACTAATTATACCTCCTGATCTTCCGATTGCGTTTTTTGTTGTCCATCCAGAATCCCCATCTCCGCATATCGTTCCAATTGTAAGTTTTGTGTGATCTGTGTATTTAGTCTCTTGAATACATAGTACATCTGGATTGTATTTTGCAACCAGTTCTCTAACCTCCTGTTTCTTTAGTCTACCACCCAGGCCTCTAACGTTATAACAAAGGATCTTCATTGATCAACATTGGATTTGGTAGTGCTCTTCTCTGCGTCGTCCTTTTGTTGCATATCTTTCAGTTTTCTTAGCAGCTCTTGTTCGTTCTCTTCGTTGATAGCCCCCAATTGTTTCCCCAATTCCCATATCTCGGTTGGGCTAATCGTATTGTTTGTATTTTGATCTATGATGGCTCTTTGTACTTCCTGATTATTTTGGCCTCTGAGTTGTGCTTTTGAGGAGGATTCTAACAGCCCTCGAGCGAACGTCGTCCATTGATTCCGTTTTGATCTAGCTTCTCTTTTGCGTTGAATTTCCTTCTGGCTTTTTTGCTTTTATTTGTGCGATTATTATTGTTTCCTTCTCCGCTACTGTCTTCAGGTTCACTATCCGAACTTGTGGGACTATTATGGCCTTCACCCCCTGTTTGAATATGTTCTGCAGTGGTCTCTCTACCTCTATTTTCCCCTGTTCCGCCCTTGGTATTGCCCGGATTATTGTTGAACTTCATCTGTATTTTCTGAGCTTTTAAGACTTCTTCCTTAGTGAGTACCCTCATTGATTCTGAATTCTCATCAAATTGTTCCTGATCATTCAGAAAGGTTGGTTTGAGTCTGATACCCAGTGGTGAATAGTTGATATGCTCCGTTATTTCTTGGGTCTGGCTTCTAGTTGCGTTATTGATGTGATCGTGTACACCTATTGTATCTTTATTCTGTGTTGTAACCGTTAAGACCTGTTGTTTTTCACCAATCTTGATCACATTGTTGACTGGGATAGCAACATCTATTGGTGTATCTTCAAGAAATTTAGTATCTGGCTTGAGGCCCATGTATTGGATAGACATGTGTATTGCAGATTCCTCATCTTCCTTATCTGTTTGACTCTTACCACTTAATTCGCCCGAAATGACCCCACCCGTTGCTGTTTGCTCTTTACTGTTTTTTGGGGCCCAGTGTTGGTGAGGTTTATGTCTGTCTGGGGTATCGGAACTTTTCCTTTTATTAGCATTAAGTGTCTCGATTTTGCCTCCGGCTCTCTTGGAACACCCCTCTTTGAAGTTATCCACGTCGTCCGCACCTGTTCCGAGGTTTCCTTGGACTCCTGGCTCTTCGCCTGTCTCCAATGCTTTGGGGGAAAATATCGGAGTTTCAGACCGTTGCACTTCCGATTCCGGCACCGAGGATTCTTGGTATTCTTCTTCTTCCTCCTCGTTACTGCCCATATTGCCGATACCTGCTTCGATAATGCCGTCTAGTATACTGATATTGCGTACTGCGTCCCACTCGGGGGTGGTCGGGAATTCCTCATGGATGTGCACATCGATTATGTTGGCACCCATACCGAATGACACATGTCTCCAGATCATCTTGAAGGACTCTGTTCTCACCTTCACCCTTGCGGCATCCATCTTGATTCGGTAGTCTGTAGCTGGGTCCAATTCGATTATGATTCCGACAGATAATAGGAATCCCACGTAATTGTATCCAAGTTTCTCTGTCTTCTATCCCATCCTTGAGGCTCAGTGGTCTCCAATCCACAAGAAATTCCTTGATTCACTCTCTTTCTTCCGCCAAGAATTTGCTCATCACTTCAGAGTTTTTCCCAAAAATCGCCCAGAGGTTCCCATTGAGAGTGCTGATAGTGACATTCGTCTGTCCTCCAGTTCTTAGGGCTTCAGTTGCGTACCTCATTTCCATAGGTTTACGGGGGCGTCCGACTATTGCCCCATCGGCCCAATTGCACTCCTTTTTTGATAGGTAGTATTGGTTGTCCGCCGTGGTGGGGGCAACCCTTGTAAGTACCCAATCTCTGATGGTCGTGTCGCCTGTAACGTTTCTTTCTCTCTCAGCCTCCATCTTTAATGTTTGACTCTTTGGGTTTACTGTTTTAGATCCCCTCTTGGCCATGTCCGCGAAGCTTGTGTCGGCCTTCAACTTAGCTGGGTGATTTATCATTGTCTTCATCGATACTTTTGCAATCTCTTTCCTGAACTGAGCCTCGTATTTTGAGATGTTTACTCTTAACTTGTAACTTCCGATCCATATGCTATCCAACTTTCTCTCCAGCACCTTAAAATCCTCCCTACCAGAGAATCTCGCGTATGCGAATCTCCATCCTCGCCCGTTCCTTTTCTCTGGTATAAGTGTGTCCAGTACCTTTCCGTACCGGACTAGGATCTCCATCAGGTCTTTCGAATTCCAATGGATAGGGAAATTTGTGATGTAGAAAGTGCACATATTGCTCTCCCTTGGGTAGGACGGGGCTCCTAAACTAGATTTGACGGGATACATCACGGCTGAATGGCTAGGTTTCCGGTGGTTGGTTTGTGGGTTCACTCTCATAAAGAATCTATATATATAAAAGGAAGAAAGTTTTCTCCATAGCTTGACATGTGGCTCTCCAACTCTTGACATGTGGATTCGATGTTGCCACGTTGTCATCTCCTGCCACCTAATCTGAGTCGATTAAGAGTACATTAAATCACAAATGAATGCAGAATATTAAGAGCCAAGAAAATTAATTAAGTTGGTTTTTCTAAGCGCGACTCTTCACTTGCTGCACGTTTTTATTCTGTGTTTATTTCACCGTATTGTTCGTCGTGCCTCTCAAGTTTCTCAGACTAAATCAGCATTCGCTCCGACCGTCACCTACGTCGCTCATATTTTGGGGCCTGTAACTGCTGCCCCTGAGTTCTTTGATGAGTCCGGCAGCAATGCTGACGGCTTGCTGCCATGAATATACATGCAAGAAAATCGCCGTGAATATATATATTAGTCAGATTTTCTTGCAAGTTCTTATTGGGCTTAATTAGTTGACATGTATATATTGATGACTTGATGTATAGTTACTTCATATTAATGCACACATTTTCCATGCTACATATATACAACTTCTTTGTTTCTATCAAATTGTTTGGCCTAGACCAAGCGAAGTTTACAAATTTCGTGAATTTGATTGTCTATGTTAAAATTCCTGTTCAATTTGATTGGGTTTTAGAAGAGTGGAGCAGCTAATAAGCAGAAGAACTTGGGAGGAAAAAAGAAAAGACTCGCTGTGCAATCGATCGGTGACATACGGAATATGATCGTGATTCTCAGTGTCAATCGACGGAAAACCCCCTACCTTAGGCTTCTCAACCTGTTACGAGGACCGAGGTATTTAACTAAACGACGTCTCTAAATTTTAATTTCAATGTGTTTAAAAAGATTGAACTTTAACTTTCTTAAAAGTGTTTTGCAGTATCATTATACTACTATATATTTTGATTTGAGAATTATTGTGGTTGCTTATATATATTCTTAATTCTCTTTGAAGTTAATCTGTTAAAAGGTTGGAAATGTTCCGTGTAATGAAACTCCTCTCATTTTAGAAATTTTATACTTAATAAAGAAGGTGCCAGAAAAGTTGAAATGCTTATAAGGGAAGGGTTTTGAACGGAGAAGAGTTTCGTAGACGATTGCAAAAGAAGAGAAATTGAAAGTCGAAATCATTTGCACCATTATATTAGCTTTATTTTACTTATATATTTCGTTTAAATGGTCAAATTAAAACAAAAAATATCAATAAAAAATGGTGAATCTCATTTAATAATTTGCCTTAGTGTATGTAATAAGAGGGAATTCGAAGATTTTATAATCCCAATGAACTTTGATCTTTTTCGTCGTTTCTACCTTCAATTTGTCCTTATTACTTTTGATTTTCAGTCTTCCTTGCCTTTAACTATGGGAATCCAATTTGGATGGTTACTTTTTAGAGGTATGATTTCTATTGAGTAGGGTGGCAAATTATTCAAATTACTTTCTTATTTGATTCATTATGTGGGTGGATGTACTTACTCTTAATGGTCATCCAAAGAATGTCAACGGAATATTCTATACTTCTTTCATTTTTTTTAGTTTTACTTTCTAATTGGACATTGATATCCATTTCATTCTTATGGGTAGTTTCTTTGTTTTTTTTATTTCATTTGAGTCATGTACGTATGTACATGTTATCTTTCACCAAATGTATACTTTGGCAATGAGGAGAAAATAAAAATAAAAGCCAGAAGAGGAACATAATGGATAATTTTGTATATATCAGATGAGCTTCAAAATTTGAATGTTGTAATTTAGAAGTGATGAAATTAAAGTGTTGCGGAAGTAATGTTGTTAGATGGGTGTTAGTATATATTGATCATGTTGGTAGATGTGATCTGCAAGAAGAAATCAATGAGAAGTGAGAAATTCTTGAAGAGTGATAAAGCTACAATTCTTGCTGCAAGGCCTTTCCTCACTAGCTTGACCTCCAAGATTTTTTGGTTGATGCCTATTTCAAAAGGGTTGGGGTATATACCCCTCTAACTTTGTTTAATACACGCCCCCTCCACTTTTATTAATTAAATAATCATGTAAAATGTTTGTTTTGCCCTTTTAATAAAATACAAAAAGATATATACACCTTCCATAAATTAAACTAACCCTAATTTTAACTCTAACCCTAATTTGAGAGGTATTAGCCGTCGCCCACCTAATGCCGCCGCCCCAAATAAATACTCAGAAATTAAAAAACATAACATAAAAGTAAAAAAAAAAAAAAAATGAAAAACAAAAGTCGACCAAAATTTCTTCCGTCGACACTGGTTTGTCGACCAAACACACTCCGATCGACTCTGGTTTGTCGACCAAAAACACTCCGGTCAATAGAATTTTTTCGAAAGAATTTCAATTTTTTTTTTATTTTCGACAATATTGAGTCGACCAAAAACACTTCTGTCGACAAACCAGAGTCGACTGGGAGTGTTTTTGGTCGACTCAATATTGTCAAAAAAAAGCTGGAGGAGCAACATAAAAAAAATGGAGGTGTCGACCAAAAAAAGCATACCTGGGGTGGCGGACGAGCGGCGGAGGCTGGACGAAAGGGAGGACGAAGCGGCACTTCTTGGGGTGTGGCGGTGGCGGCGCCGGCACGATGGAGGAGGAGGAAGCGTCGGCGCCGCGCGATGCGATGGAGGAGGAGGAGGAGGTGACGGCGCCGCGCGATGAAAGAAGAGGAGTAGGCGGCGGCGCTGTTGCGCGAGTCGGTGAGCTGGCGGCGCTGGACGAAGGCGGGAGGCGGCGGCGGCGATATGTGGAGTGGAGAAGAAGATGAATGGTGTGAGAGAATGGAGGGGGGAAGAAGGAATTTGAGAAAATTAGGGTTTAAATGTAAAAATTAGGGTGTTTGGGGAGTGTATTTATCTTATACAATTTAAAGAGATTTAAAGAGATAAGGGTATAATAAATAATTTAGGGGGAGTGCATCTATCTTACATGTATTTTGAGGGGTAGGTGGGGGAGTGTATTAAACAAAGCTGGAGGGGTATATACCCCAACCCATTTCAAAAACACCAACCGCCGTGACCGTGATCACCTCAATCATAAGCCCACTCGACTCTGTTACTAATACATTCAATATGTCCCTCTTATTCTTAACTATATTATATCTCATTTTTCTTAATTTTGGGATATATAGTTTAATTGTGTTAGTAATACTAATTGATAACATATAGTATTAGTTATTTTTCTGGATATGATTTTTTTTATTTTCTATCACAATACGAGTTGTTAATTTACATATGAGGTGATTCAAGTATAATCTCATAGATTATGATTGTTTTAAATATTTTTTCCTTTTAATTATGAGAATATGATTTGAGTGTAAAATGATCATAATAGACTGAAACAAACTTGAAACATTTTGAGGAGCAGCTTGAACGAAAGTGTAATGTATTTTTTCATGCGTATTAACGGGAAATGAGACTTGCTGTCTGCCCACATCGTTTCAATCTCAATTATCAATTTTGTGTCTGAAACTTTTTTTCAGGGGCAAAAAGGAAACTGTAAATAAATAAGATGATGATGATGAAGAGGTAGTAGGTGAAGAATATGAAGGAGAATTCAGCGACAAGGGTGATTATGAACACTTATACTTGAGTATGCTGACTTTATTTACCTTTTTACAAATGTCTTGTTTGTTATTGTGTGCTAATTATCTGTTAATTAATATATGTGGCAGTTTTGCAATTTACTACTCTTGCTCTCTCATCTTAAAGGCAGAAAACTATCATTCGAAGAAGACAAATTAAACAAATAGCAAATGATATTCAGATCATATATGGATGCTTAAATTATCTCATAGTCATAGATATTGATTTTGATGCTTGGCATTGTTAGGAAGATTTGACTGAAACCTCAAAAAGTGCTTGAAAAATGCATCATTCTTTGTTTATGCAAGCTTTGTCTTTATTTATTTATCCCTATGTATTAATCGACTAATCAATAATAATTGGAACGCCATTCGCTAAGTAGTTGGCATTTGGTTATCCAAAAAAAAAAAGTTATGCACGTTTTTCTCATGTTACTTCTTTTTTGTCAAGGTACAATATTTTATGAGTAAAGTAATTGGTGCAATAAGTTAGTGCAACAAATAATAATTAATATAGTATTTCACATACTCTATTATATTTAACAATGTGAAAAATCTTTTGTAATTTGTGTAATTTCAAGATTTGTGGTTAGTTTTTTTACTAATTTTTTGTTATCTTCTTGCACTATAAATGAATACAAACTCATGATGAATTTATTCTAATAGTAATGGGGGACTCACTTTTTTTTTTATTGTGGGTTTGTTGATTGCAGACACACATCTAAATATACGAGGAATGAGATAAATTGCGGTTTGAGGTTCAAAGATAGTAGCCTCTTTATTTTTAATTGCACAAAATGATTATAATTATCATATTGTGTGGTTAAAACATAGAAGGTGACTATTGATTATTTGGCTTGACCGAGCGAAAAAATCTCTCAATTAGAAATGTATATTGTTGTTCTATATTTTATTAAAAAAATGGTGTTTTTATACGTTATTTTGATGCGCATAAAATACAAACACAATTTATGTTAGGATTTGAAAAATGATTTGTCAGAAAATGAAAAATATAATTTTTTTTACATAAACCAATTTATGGTACTTTTATAGATTGCTAGCATAACCGACTCTGATTTTTTTATGACAACGTTTTAATATATTGATATATATTAATACATATTCTTTTACGGACTATAAAAAATTAAAACATGCCCGTGCATCGCACGGGTAAAAATCTAGTAATTGTAATGGCAAGGAGTGATCATGGTTGTTGCTAGTTGTAAGGATATTTTGTATCTTCTATTGAGCTTCATGGTTTGGTGTTAATTAGTAGTTAGTTGTTTTGGGAGTTAGTTGGTTATGTTTGTTAGCTCGTTGGTTTATTAGTTTTGAGTAGTTTTAGTTTACAAGATTTGGTGCCTAAATAAGGCTTTTTGCTATTGTAATTGTTGGGTGGTTGAAAATTGAATAAAAGTTGTGTGGGTTTCTTTCGGTTATCGAAGATTTACGGATTTGGAGTCTTATTATTCTTCAAGGTTGTGGTTTGCGCTGCGTCAATGGTTCTCCCTCCAATTAGGGCATTTAATATGCATTGTAATGCACCCAAATCTTCTTATCCGGACTTAACACTTCGATCATGATCATAATGTTCGCGAGATGAGCATGCCTTCACAGTATCCTTTTATGACGAGTTGTTTGCCTTATGTATATTAACATATTGACATTTTACTTTGTTGGGCTACCTTGTATATGGTTTACAACCTGGTTGCCAACTTGTCGATCATGCATGGTTGGTCGTCTGGTTTACTGATTCTTACTGATGAGACGATGAATAACTTTTCTTGCGAACAAATGGACTTATGTTGACCATCAACTATTCTTCGTTTGACTTTAGGGTCTCATCGCCTCATTAGTTGATCATCCATAAGGTTGACGAGGTCCCACACTTGACCATTTGAATGGTTGATTGAGTTTAACAACAGGCTTGATCGGAGAAGAATATGAAGAAGATTATGAACATGTAATATTTATCAAGATCTTTTATACATTTCGATTATATTAGCATTCACGATTTAGTTGAAGCTAGTATCATATTTCAATATACACAACTATCATTGTTTTTAAGTGAAAAAGATAACAAACGCTACTTTGTGATATATTGTTGTATTACATTAGCTTTACATGTTTCAACTAAAACTAGTACTCCCTCCGTCTCATTATTAATTGAACATTTATTGTTTGCACGTGTTTTAATGTAAGAATTGTTTATTAATATTAAAGGTGATAAAGTTGACTTTTAGGAGAGATATTATGGGTAATTCTACTTTATTGGAGAGATAATATTTTGTTTGTGTATAAAAACTAATGACATTGAGTGTAAATAATACTCGATGTTTAAAGAAGAATTTTAAAGGAGTAAGGGGAAGGTGACAAATGTTCAAATAATAATGTTGGGATATGAATCCTAATACAAGTCCTAATTGATGAAAGAAGTAGTTTTGATAAGCCAAAAGTAGACTTGAATATATTTATAAGTGTTGACTGATCTAGTTATGGAAGTCGTCTTGTGACAAGATCAGTAGAGTACAAAAAGAAAGAAAGAAAGAAAGAAAGAAAGAAAGAAAAGACAAGTACGATTTATAAGTACTGAGAAATAAACTAAGTATTGAGGTTTTATATAGGATTTATGATGAGCACATAATTGTTGTATAGAAGCTCATAGTTTATATTCATGTTATATTGATGTATAGTTTATAAGGTGACTAAGCTGAAATTATAAAGCTTAATGTAATGTAATAGTCTTGTTAGAATTAGATTGATAGGACTTGATTAGTTCTATATGGAAGTCTACTGGAAGAAGACTGCTACAAGACAAGAAGACTTGACAAGACAAGACAAGTGCTAAGAAGACTGAAGAATTGTCTAAGTGTTGGAAACTAGACAAGTCAAGTTCGAATAAGGAAAAAGACAAGTGCGTGAAAATAACAAAATAAAGATAAGGTCGTATATTGAAGAGTTAGTTATGAAAATAACTAATTAACTAAAGGAACGCGTGAAAGGATAAGAAGAAACCGTTTCAAAATTGGTTATCAAGAAAAGGTTGTTGGAATAACAAACTTAACTTGAGGAAGTGAAGGTTATAAATAGTCATAGACAAACTCCCTTTTTGCCTCTTCCCAAGTATCATTGAGCTGAATTGGGACCCATTTATCCAAGTGAGGATATTTGGTGTCCATTTGGATCAACAATTGTGGCTTCATCTTGTTGTAGGTTGCTCTCCTTCTTCTAGGCTTCTGAAAGTCAGCCCTTCTCTTGTCCCTTGCTCTGTTTGCTTCTTCAATCAGATCCATCTTCTCTTGGGCTCTCATCATAACCAGCTTTTGTTGTGTTTCAGGATCTTTGCCATATCCTTCAACAAATAGTTTGGATGGATCTAGCACAGTTGACTTCTTCTTTGGTCCAGGTCCAAAGCCTTCTTCATACAATACTTCAATATTCTCAGTAGCTTTGGAACCTTCAGCAGATTTGGTTTCAGAAGATTTGTCAATTTCAGCACTCTTGGCTTCTTCAGTGATTTTGACCTGTTTAGCAGGCTTGTCCTTTTCAACAATTTTAGCCTTTTTGGAGGAAGGCTCTTCTTCTTCAATCCTGAACTCAAGAGGTAGATCAAGGCTGTTAGGAAAATCTGTAAAAGTTTCAGTTTTCCTTTTGCTTCCTTTAGCATTTCTAAGTTGGTCTCTTGTCTGGATTCCTTCAGTGGACTTGTCCAGTCCTGATACTTCTCCTCCTTGCCTCTGCTGAAGCCTTGCTCTTTCTTCTTGAGCTGATGCCATAGAGTTTTTCAAGGCTATGGCCAGCTGTTCTTGTTCATCAAGTTCTTCCAGATTCAACACTACTTCTTCCTTTCCATTTGCTTTTGACACTTTCCCTTTGCCCTTGCCCTCTCCAATAGTCAAGGCACCTTTTGCCCTTGCTCTTTCCCTTTCCCCCTTTTGGGCAGCATCAAAGCATTGGGATTTTAGCTCACTCATTGTAGTGGCCATAAGGGATTGGGCTTGGTTGAGGGACTTCATCTCCTCTAGCAGATATACATTCTCATCATGTATATTTTGCATTCTATCACTGCTCAAGCTTAGGAAAGCTAGAACATGCTTCATTTTCTGCTCAACAACCTCTTCCATGGTTGTTTTGAGGGATGCATCAAGATTGGCCTTCAAGAAATCAGTAAGATTGGCCACTGCACTCTCAGCAATTTTGGCCATAACTTCTTGGGAAAATTTTTCTGAAGCAGCCTTCACTATTGCTAGCCTCATCTCTTCAAATCTCTTCTTCTGAATAGCTTTTTTCTTGCCAAGTGTTTATTTGACAGTCAATCTCAGAGCTTTGACATTGTTGTTGTGATTATCTCTAAGCAGTTTCTGCTCTTTCTTGACCTCTTTGGAGATGGATTCCATGCGTATCTTGGCTTTCTGGACTTCAGTGGAGATGGTTTGCAACCCAGATTCCACTCCACTGATTCTTGCTTCTATTGTGGGCAGCACCACATCTTCAGAACCAGTAAGCCTCATCTCAACAGATGCCAAAGTTCTGCCTTGCTCATCCAAGACTCCTGAAGTTTCAGCATGAGCAGTTTGGACTTGATGAGCCAAGGAGTCCAACTTTGCTGATTGTTCACCAAGAATGGCTTGGGCTGAGCTGGAATCCACTTGAATGTGTGTGTCAGTGAGAAGTTCATCTGCAAATATTTAATCAAATGAGATACCTGCAATATCAGAGAAATCAAAGGGGTTAGAAAATAAACACTCATCACCCTCAGTATTTTTAGCATAAGACTCTGATACATCAGCAGCCTTCTTCTCATTTTCAACTAATTTTTTACTCTCTTCATTGATAATGTCCTCACACAAAGGAACAGGCCTCCTCTCCTCAAGGGATTCTTGAAGTTCAGATTTGACTTCAAGAATAACCTGTCCTTCCTCACTTATTCCACCCTCATTTGGTGGTACACTCACTATCCTAGTGATCACAACCTCTCTATCATCAACAACTCCCTCTGATTTTTCCACTAGGTTTTCCTTTTCAACTCCTTCTCCTAGACCTGCAACATCTCCACCCTCAACAGGGTTCAAAGATGGCAGTTGATGGGAGATCACAGTGCTTATATCAGCAGCCACTGAGTCATCCTGAATGATTAAGGGCCGATCAGTGTCCAACTCTCCTGACATTGAATAGGCCTTAATCAAACCAACTTCTAAGATAGGAGCCTCAACATTTGTAAGTTGTGCCTTGGGTTCAGAAGAACCTTCATTGGCAGATGTGTCTTTGGCTGTGTCACCAGCTCTGGTCAACACCTCTGAGGATACAGAGCCTTTCCTATGGTAAGTCAAGAGAGGGGTTGAAGGTTTTTTGGTTTCAGGAGGGTTGGGATGAGAGGGTTTGAAGGGTCATCTTTGCCATCATCATCATTTGAGCTACTATCAGGGTGTTTGATCCCTTTAGCCAGTCTCTCTTTCTCTTCAGCAATCTTATCAACTACTAACTTTGCAAACACTTCCTCATCAGTGAGGAATCTTGTCTTGTTCACTCTAGCAAAGTGAAGTAGTCTACCTTCCTCTATCTGCCACCAGTTTGCACCCTTATCTTGAATAACTTGTGCAATCTCCATGATTGTCTTGTCTTTTACATCTACCAATGTCCTCAAATCATGGAACATCCTTTGAATTCTGGGAAATTCAGCAAGTTGTGGGTACAAACTGTCCACAGTAGCCCTTGCTCCACCTCTGAGCATACTTTCATAAGTATACTCCTCCTCATCCTCACTTGATTGAGGACTTTGGGCTATAGGAGAGTTGGCTCTGGGTTCAGGGGAATTGGCTTGAATAATGGCTTCAGGAAGGTTTAGTTCAGGAGGGTTTAGAAGAGTTGGGTGCAACAATGGTTACTTCAGTTGCTTTTGAGAGCAATGGATCTGAAGGGGCTTTGCTCAGGGGGGTTGGCTCTAGAAGTTCGTGTTCTAAGGCTTTTGAATACTTGAGCATTGATGAATCAAGTGGAGACAAAAGTTTTGATTCAACCACAGCAATATCAGCCAGCACATCCATTGGCCCTCTTTGTGCACTCCCTTCTGGAGAATATCTATTGGTAAGGTTCAAAGGGGTGATGAGTTGGTCTTGGGGGGTTACATGGGTTTCAGGGGAGTTGGGGTCTTGAGGTTGGGTTTCAGGGAGTTTGGACTCAGGGGTTCCAGAACCAGAAGAGTTGGTTCTGGACTTTGATTTAGTCCTACTTTCTGCCCTACTCTCCCTTAGAGCCACTTGAAGAGTTCTTTCCTCCTGAAGTTCCAATATCTTGTCAGTGGGTTTGGCCCTTCTCTTGCTTTCCCTACTGCTCCCACTGCCTTCCTTCTCAGGGACAACTTCTCTGGGCCTCTTATCACCCTTCTTCTTTTGCCTTGTTTCATTATATTTCTGTCTCAACTCTTCTGAATGATCAGAAGGAACTTGTACTCCCTCTTCAGCAACTTATTCAATCTCTGTTGAAGCTCCTGAGGTTTCTTCTGAGGGGAGTTGAGACAGTTTCTTTGTCTTAACAGCCCTGGCCTTTGTCCTCTTCTTCAATTTTGGCTTCTCCTCAACCTTTTCTTCATCAGGTTTGGCCAGGTGCATCCTCCTTTGTTCAGTTTTCTTACTCAACTTTCTGAACATCACTTTCTGGGCTGGGAGAGGTTTTGCAAAAGTTTGCATCTCAATGTAGTGTGCAAACTTCTCAATCAGTATGCTTGCCCTTGTGCAATACCTCAATTTTTCTTCCAACACAACCTTGTTGTGAGCTTTCACCTTGAATTTTACCTTCTCCTTCATCATTTCAGTTAAGATGAACTCCCTCCAATTAAATTTGATGCCCTTATCACTGGCATCAATCACTGCAGCCATAATCCTTATCCTTGGAGCACTCACTTGCTCCAAACTCCCAGTTTACTTAGCAGTCTCTTGGTGATTACATCAAACAGGTTGAGGAACTTTGGTTTGAGAGTCCTCTTATGTTGAGTAGAGGAGATTGGCCCTGGAACAAGGAGCCAGTCCTGAGCAATTTCTTGCTCATGGCCATTTCCATAGAACTCTGGATTCCTCCCTTCAGAAGGCAATCCAAAAGTTGCTTCCACATCCTCCTCGGAGAATTTCACTCTGTGGAATCTCTCCTCTTCTTCTCCTTCAGCTATGTATGACAACCTTGTTGTCACCTCACCATCTTTAGGTTTGCCTCTCCATTTGAGAAAGGCAAAGAACTCAGCCATATAGTTTTCAAGGCAAGAACCTGGCTTTTCTTGCATGAACTTTTGTAAGCCAGCCCTTCTCAACCATCTCAAGGTTGGGGTGACTTCGGGATCTTCACTCTCAAAAGAGATGATGGGCTCGAATCTGAGATTGTTTTTGTGACTGAGGTATCCAAAATCAAGGTCTAGAGCCTTGTTGGTGAAATCAATAACCATTTATGGTCTAGCTTTAGGAGCCATTGAAGAAAAGGTAAGGTTTTTGAGAGAGTTTGAGAAGATGAAAGCTAGGGTTTCAAGAAAGTTTTGAATTCGTGGGGAAGAAATGAGCTTTGTGGGCTTCTTAAGACTTGTGAATATTCCAAAACGAATGTATGTCAATGAGTAGGTGAGTCTTAGGGAAATTCAACGGTTTACAAATGAGGAAATCAAGTTTGGAAGGCCAAGATTGATTTCAGGGGAGTTGGCCAGACTTGATCCAACGGTTATTAACCAATGGAACAGTAGAAAACTGTTTTTATTCAAACGTGGGAAGGAGTTTAATGTTTGTTTAAAGCTGGGGGATTATCAAGGTAGATCATGTCTCGAATTGTTTAATGCAAACAAGAGTTAAATCTTGGCATTTAATGCATTGAAAGTAACTTTTTGGGTAGGGGACAAATTAAATCCTTGAAAAGGTGATGGTTTGAAAAGGAATGAGACAGCCATCGAAATAGGCAATGATTACCCAAAATAGGTGCTTATCAGACCAAGATTTGGTTTGATAGCCAAGACAACTTATCTGACCCCACATGGACAAGTGTCCTGAAATCTTGTGGACAAGTATCCTGAATTTCAATGGACAAGTGTCCTGAATTTGAGGTCATCTCTTCTGAATTTTAGTAGACTTGACCAAGTTTGCTGAACATCACTTTCAGTTACCCCTTGATTAGTTAACTCCTTTGGACTTACTTGTCCAACTTCCCTGGATCAAGAAGTCCCAATTCTGCTGATAATTCCAAGAATCTTGCTTCAGCAAGTGGTTTGGTCAAAATATCAGCTTTTTGGTGATCTGTATGGATTTTCACCAATTTGATATCCTTCTTCTCCACATGGTCTCTGATGAAGTGATGTTTGATATCCACATGCTTGCATCTTGTGTGCAAGACTGGATTCTGTGATATTGCTATGGCACTATTGTTGTCACAGAATATTGGCACTTCAGCAGAGTTGACTTTGTAGTCTCTTAATTGTTGTCTCAGCCATAGGATCTGAGCACAACAACTTCCAACTGCAACATACTCAGCTTCAGTGGTGGAGGTTGCCACTGTGTTTTGTTTCTTAGAGAACCAAGATATGAGTTTGTTGCCCAAGAATTGACATGTCCCTGAAGTGGACTTTCTGTCAATTCTACAGCCTCCATAGTCAGCATCTGAGTAGCCAGTTAGTTCAATTTTGTCATCATCAGGGTACCAAAGGCCAAGATTTTCAGTGCCTTTGAGATACCTCAAGATCCTTTTGGCAGCCTCTAGATGGCTCTTCTTAGGATTGGCTTGAAACCTTGCACAAACACCTACTGCAAAGGTGATGTCAGGTCTGCTAGTAGTGAGGTAGAGGAGTGAACCAATGATCCCTTTATATTCAGTAGAGTTGGTTGGAACACCACTCTCATCAGGATCCATCTTCCAATTTGTGTTCATAGGGATCTTTACTGGCTTGCTGGTTGCACACCCAAATTTCTTGATCATTTCCCTGGTGTACTTTGCTTGGTTGATGAAGATTCCTTCTTTTGATTGCTTGACTTGTAAGCCCAAGAAGAAGGTCATCATCCCCATCATTGACATCTCAAACTTGCTTTGCATGAGCTTGGAGAACTTGTCACAAAGCTTCTCATTGGGGGATCCAAATATGATGTCATCAACATATATTTGGACAACCAAGATGTCATCTCCTTCAGTGATTCTGAAGAGAGTTTTGTCTACAGTTCCTTTGATAAATCCATGATCCAAGAGGAACTGTGACAGTGTGTCATACCAAGCTCTTGGAGCTTGTTTGAGTCCATATAGAGCCTTCTTCAGTCTGTAAACTTGGTTTCCAATCTCAAAACCAGGTGGTTGCTCTACATAAACTTCTTCCTTCAAAACTTCATTCAAGAAGGCACTTTTGACATCCATTTGGTACACTTTGAACCTCTTGTGGGCTGCATAGGCTAAGAAAAGTCTTATTGCTTCTAGCCTTGCCACAGGTGCAAATGTTTCATCATAGTCAATGCCTTCTGATTGACAATAGCCCTTGGCCACCAATCTGGCCTTGTTTCTGACTATCACATCATTTTCATTCTTTTTGTTCTTGAACACCCACTTAGTTCCAATAACATCTTGATGTGTAGGTCTATCCACCAGCTCCCATACATCATTTCTGGTGAATTGGTTCAACTCTTCCTGCATTGATGTGATCCCGTTTGCATCTTGAAGTGCTTCTTCAATGTCACTTGGTTCCTGTTCTTATAGGAAACAACAAAACAAAGCACTTTCACCATGAAACCTTCTAGTTTTTACTCCTACACTTGGGTCACCAAGTATCAGATTAGTAGGATGGTCAGATAACAATGACCTTTTTCTGATCCCTTCAGTAGAGTTGTCCTCTACTAAGGTTGAGTCACTAGCATCATAAAATTCAGGAAAGTTTAATGCAGGATCTAATTCAGGATCATATTCATGGGTGTTGTCCTCAATGTCAAGAACATTGGTATTTTTAACATTTATGTTTCCCCCTTGAATATCAGATCCATTAACTACCTCAGTAGGGCCTGCTTCTTCATTGGTAGTTGTTACCTGAGTGTGAACTGGGATTGGGTCAATCAGTTCACCATTTCCTTCAGTGGGGTTTGCCTCAGGAATGTTGCCTTCAGGATTGTTGTCCAGTGTGATGTTTTCAGGAGGATTGGCTTGGACAACATCAATGAATACAGTGTCCTTGTCTTTTAGGCTCAATCTGGTTGTTCTTTGTGTGATTTCTTTAGTGTCCAGGTTCTTATTCCTGATCTCAGAAGTAGATTCATCAAACACAACATGAGGTGTTTCTTCCACAATAAGGGTTTTACAATTGTAAACTCTGAAAGCTCTACTGATTTGGGAATATCCAAGAAATATCCCCTCATCAGCTTTGCTGTCAAAAGCTTTCAACTGTTCTTTCCCATTGTTGTGAATGAAACACTTACAACCAAATATGTGAAAATAGGACACTTTAGGCAATCTTCCTTTCCAAAGTTCATAAGGGGTTTTGCCTTGTCCCTTAGTGATCAAACATCTATTTTGAGTATATCATGCAGTGTTAATAGCTTCAGCCCAAAACCTCTTAGGTAAACTTGAATCAGCAATTAAGGTTCTTGCAGCTTCTTTTAGAGTTCTATTTCTTCTTTCTGCAACCCCAATCTGCTGAGGGGTCCTAGCTGCTGAGGTTTCATGAGCTATTCCATTTTGTGTGCAATACTCATTGATGTATGAGTTTATGAACTCAGTGCCTTTGTCAGGTCTTATCTTAATTATATTAAGGCTTTTCTCATTAGACAATCTCTTCAACAGTTCAGGGAGTTTGACTTGTGTTTCCTTCTTATTAAGGAGAAATACTACCCATGTGAACCTAGAGAAATCATCTACAACAACCAATGTGTATTTTCTACCATTTATGCTTGTAGGGGTAATTGGTCCAAATAAGTCCACATGTAGCAGTTCAAGTACCATTTCAGTAGAGATGACTGGTTTTCCCTTAAATGAGGCTTTAATCTGCTTTCCTTCTTGGCAAGGTTTACAAACATGCTCCTTAATGAAAACTTCATTAGGTAGTCCTTTAACTAATGCATTTCTAGCAAATTTGTTCATTGATTTAAAGTTCAGGTGGTTTAGCCTTTTATGCCATAACCAGCTTTGTTCATTAGAGCTCTTGGCAATGAAACATGCAGCATCAGTAGACTTGTCCCAGTCAGCAAAATACACATTTCCTTTTCTAGTTCCAGTCAGTAGGGTTTGTTGAGTTCCATCTATGATTAAGCATTTACCACTTGAAAACTCAACATTAAATCCTTTATCACAAAACTGACTTATGCTTAGGAGATTATATTTGAGACCAGCCACATAAGATACATTGGATACCTTGATATTACCAATTATCAAGGTACCATAACCTTTTGTTGTAGCTTGTGAACTGTCTCCAAATGTGACATTAGGGCCTTCTTTTTCAGTGAAGTCAGTGAGGAGATCTTTGTTTCCAGTCATGTGCCTTGAGCATCCACTATCAAGGTACCATGCTGACCTTTTGTTCATACTCCTCATCTTCTTGTGGCCCTTAGGTACCTGCAATTAGCAAGCTTTAGGTACCCTTTGAATTTTGGGTCCTGAGAGGTTAGCTGTACCTTTAGGAACCCAAACTTGCCTAATTACCCTGATTGATTCAAGGTGGCTAAGTTGTTTTCCTTTAGCATCAACATACATTGTCTTTCCCTTAAATGCCTTTGGGAAAGTGTGTGTGAAAGTGTTGACTCTGTAAGTTTTAGGAGAGTTGTCAAATCTCCTGAACTTATGAGTTCTTTGTGCTTCTTGAGGAAATCTTTGAGGGAAAGCATATTTGTGACCATTACCCTTTGGCAAGAGGTGTTTTGGTTGTCTCATTTTATTCTGCTTTTGAGGATAGTTGTCCACAGGTCTGTTCAGCTGAGGCTTCCTCAGAGGATTTAGCCTAGGCTGAACATACCTTGGGCAACCTCTCTGAATGTTATTCAGATGAGTTACCCTTCCATTGGGCCTACTCTGCTGAACACCATTCCTCTTGTGTTCAGGGACTTTGGCCTTTTCCTTAGGTTTGGGCCTAGTCTCCTGAATCACTTGAGTGGGCATCTCATGCATTTTGCCCTTCCCTTTGTTCAGTGGCTGAATTATTTCATTTTCAGCTTGTTGTGCCACTGATTTAACAAAGATTTTCTTAGTGTTACTAGTAGAAGCAACACTAAGACAAGGTGAAGATTCAAATGGATCAAATCCTAATCCACTTCTTTGGGCCATAGGTCTTTGATAACTTTGAATTTCCTCTATTGCTCTAGAGGATCTCTTCAAAGCAGACATCTTTAATTTCAGACTCTCTTCACTTGATTTAAGAATGTCATACTCATGTGAGAGGTTTTCAAATTTAGCTTGAAGAATTTTAAGTTCAAAATCTTTTCTCTTCTGAGAGAGCAGTTGTTCATCAATCTGCTTTTGTTGGTCAACTATCCTGAGAGAGGCTTCATCAAGTTCTCTCAATATTTGTTGATACAACTATGTAGAGTTGACATCAACTACTGAATCAGAAGGTTTTGTAAGTTCAATTGACAACCTTTCATTTTCTCTCACACAGTTGTCATGAAATTCTTGTAGCCCAGTGAAATCTTCCATTAACTTTCCAAAAGAAAGTTTCAGGTTGACTTCACTAGTGTTTTGTGATAGGAATGATGGTGAGCTAGAAGTATAGGATACCTCATCATCCTCTATGGCCATGTTGCACACATCATCATCATCACTGTTTGAGAACAATCCATCATCAGAGGAGTTGAAGCTTTCAGCAGTGTCATACTCATCACCAGCCATCATGGCTTTTCTATTGGTGAATTTTCTGTCTCTTTTTGCTTGTCTCTCATTTCTATACTTTGAGCTGACTTCAGGGCAGTCATACTGGAAATGCCCCTTCTTTTTGTAGTTGTAGCACAGGTCCTCATCATCATCCTTCTTTTGTTCATCTCTTCTTCTGGATGATGAAGGTTCAGCTCTGCTGGACTTTCTCCTATCAGAGTACTTGTCCTCTGATCTTCTTTCCTCAGGCTTTTTGTCCTCAGCCCGGGCTTCAGGAGAGTTGTACCTTCTCCTGAATTTGTTATCTTGGTAGAATTTCTTGTATCTACCAAACCTTGAGCTCAGCTTGTCAAACCTTCTGGCCATCAGGGCCATTTCTTCCTTCATTTCAGCCTTGTAGACTGACTTTGATGATCTAGTAGTGGGCTGCATTTCTGGCTCAGCAGTTTTGGCTTTGAATGCCACTCATTTGGTTGGTAATGAGGGTTCCTCAACAGGCTTTCTTCTGTTGATTTCAAACTCATAAGCTTTGAGTTCTGAGAAGATTTGTTGCATGGGCATGGTGGAGAGATCCTTTGTGTTCCGCATCATTACTGAGTATACATCCCACTTTTTAGTGAGACTTTTCAGGATCTTAAGAGCAACTTCTCTTTTGGAGTACACCTTGCCCAGTGAGTTGATTTCATTCATCACATCTGTGAATCTACATGCAAATTTGTCAATGGACTCTTCTGACTCCATTGTGAACTATTCAAACTTCTGCACAGCCACTATTCAAATTTCAGTACCCTCACACATTTATGCAAGAGTATCCCATATTTCCTTGGCAGTTGTGCAGTGGTAGACTCTTCCCATTACTGCATCTGGGATAGTTTGGTATAGAGTATTCATGGCTAGATAATTAAGATTATCTCTTCTCTTTTCTTTTGTAGTAAGATCATCTTCATCCTTAGGGATCTCATCCCTTGTGTCTGCCCTTTGAGCATCAGTGATTCTGGGGTTTGGTTGTGTGAAGATGAATGGTCCTCTTGTTAGGACTCTCAGCATATCAGTGTGTAAGCATGCAAGATGAGCTCTCATCCTGATTTTCCAGAAATCATAGTTCTCAATTGAGAACATTGGCAGCTTGTGATGGGATATATGATTGACTGGATCTGGATCTGTGTTGTTAATGGTTTGGACAGCATCATGAGGAACAGCATTAAAATTCTGATTTTGCTGCTGATTTTGATTTTGCTGCTGGTTTTGGTTTTGTTACTGGTTCTGATTGTGATGAATGCCCCTTGCCATATCTCAGATAAAAGGTTAGACAATAAATGCTAAGATTTCAGATAGATCAGTTCAGTAAACACACAAAAATGTGTCTTTGAAAAACAAAATGGATTTTCAGAAGCAGTGGTCTTTGAACCCCTACTCTGATACCACTTGTTGGTCCTGAAAGGAGTATATAACAAGTGTATAGGGGGGGAATACACTTGTATACAAAAAAAATTTAAACTTAACCAAATATGACTTCAGCAAGGTTGTCCTGGACAACTCTGTTGAGATGTATAACTTCTTAAAGATAACCAATCTACTAAGTACTATTGAGTACTTAGTTGAATGACTATCTAAGTGAGTTATATGTGCGGAATTAGTGGTTGGCCCTTTAGTTTAAACTCCTTTTTAGTTCTGAAATCACCTTAACAATCAATCCAGTTTCAGGGAACTTGTCCAAATCTGTTTTGCACAGTCTTATGTATATATCTTTGAAAGTCCAATTTGAGTGCTGTGTTGAATGAATGTAAGTACTTGAAAGTAAATCAACACAAAGGTTTATAGTGGTTCAGAGACTCAAGCTCCTACATCCACTTTCCCTGATTTAACAGGATAATTCCTTCACTCTTTGAATTAACTTGTTTTATAGTGCCAAGGTGCACTTGATCAACCACACCACTCCTTGGTGCCTTGATCCCTAGGATGTCAAGAGTCCTAGTACC
Organism: Galeopsis tetrahit; assembly: GCA_963675135.1. Lineage (NCBI taxonomy): Eukaryota > Viridiplantae > Streptophyta > Magnoliopsida > Lamiales > Lamiaceae > Galeopsis > Galeopsis tetrahit. The sequence continues at coordinate 43,614,437 of OY776120.1, forward strand.
CTTTCTCAACTCAGAACTGAACTGTTCTTCTCTCAACAGTCAGCTCCTTCCACTTCTACTACTACAACCTTCTAACTTTCTTTCTTGAAAGGTATAAGGGTTGAAGTTTGGTTCCAACTAATGAGATATCCTTTACAATGAGGTTCAGTGTATAAGGATAGGATATCTCTCTAAGCTTTGTATGGATATACAATGAAGTTTAGCTTAGAATGAAGTGTTTGAAGACTAAGACAGTCTTGAAGATCTTTGAAGTTTATGCTCTCAGATTGTAGTTGAATAGTTGGATACTCAGTGGATACTTCAAATGGTCTTCACACTTCTGTATTTATAGACAAATTTGAGGATTTTCCCGTTGGAGAGGCAGCCTCAAATGTCTATAAATGTCTTCCTTGAACTCTGCAACTGGAAGACAGATTCTTGATAGTGACATGTCCTTTGATTAGGAAATAAACGGCTGTAACTACTTTGTCATCACTTTGCAGCACTCTTCTCAATGTCTGACTTCAAGATTCACTTGGTCAAATATAGACATGACTTATGATGATTGATCCTTGGATAAGGACAACTTTCCTTATCACTTGGTCAACTCTGCTTATCAAGATCAGTAGATTCTTCTTATCAGCAGAGTTGGCTCTAGCTCTTCAGATGACTTGGCTCTTTCCCTTTTTCATGACTTCTTGGAATAGATCTTTGAGCATTCACTACAAGAAAAACGTTGAAAGACAACGGTGGAAACCCGTTGTCATTCCAACTAAATAACCGTTGTTGTAGCCGCCGTTGTCATAGGTGTGCGCTGATAGACAACGGTTTTCAACCGTTGTTGTTCCAGCTTTTTACAACGATTGAAACCCGTTGTCTTTTCGGATAAAAACCGTTGTCATTGCATATGATTTTCATGAATTTCGCTGATAGATAACGGTTTTTCACCGTTGTCTTTCCAACTTTTTACAATGGTTGAAAACCGTTGTCTTTTCGAATAAAAACAATTGTCGTTGCATATAATTCTCATGAATTATTATGATAGACAACGATTTTTCACCGTTGTCTTTCCCACTTTTTAAAACGGTGTAGAACCGTTGTCTATCTAAATGAGAATTGTTGTTGTTGCATTTGATTTTTGTGAGTTACGCTAATAGACAACAATTTGTCACCGTTGTCTTTCCTCTTTTTACAATGGTTAAAAATCGTTGTGTTTCTAACAACAAAAAACTATTTTTTCTTTTCATTATATATATATATATATAAAACACTATATAATTTTAATATTTAATATTAATTGCCATCAAATTCCCAATCAAACAATTGTTAGTAAAAATAATGCATACAATTTGTTTACCAACGTCAATCCAAAAGAACTGCCAATTACATTTGTTCAAGTACACTATCGACAAACAAAACTTTACAAAAAAAAAATCCATAAATTAATGCACGAAAGCCTTTTTTGCACTTTTCTTCTTATGAAAAACTCCATCTTTTGATCCAACTGCTGTAGTCAAATTCCGTGATCAGTATATGAGCTACAGAGGCACAAAGTCTAAAGAATCAAACCAACAATTAGTACAAACAATAGTTTTCAATATTTAGAATTGCAAAGAAATAGAAATGGTATACCTTGAAGAAGCCTCCATACCTTGAAGACACGATCTTTTAGCTTCTACCTCCCATGAACTCTGGAACCTATAATACTCAAAAAGTATGAGTTCAGCTTAATGTCTCAAACAAATCTAGGCACAATCTTTCAACTTAATCCCAAGAGTTCAGCTTCCAAACATCCTTTCCAGTGATGGGTTTTCTGCACCCTTGCTGCCTAAGGGGAGTCATCCAATCGAAGTAAATATCTACATAAGGAAGAACATAATATTGTGGACATCCTTTCATGTGTTATTGTTTGTTAAAAGAAACACAATAGGCAAGAATCTAAATAAAGCATTAGTTACCATGAATAAGAACAATGATATCTTGCCATAGATCTAGTGAACTTCATTACAAAAAACTCATAATGCCTGATAAACAATGTCAACTTATCTTAACAACCGAAACAACTTAATGTTATATTGACTGCATCAATCATCCATAAACACTAAATGCATCAAGACATTTTCAAGTTAACTAGATAGGCTTAGCAGAAAGATTCCCAAACTAGTGAAAACAATGTTTAAATACAAGATGAATCACACATGAAGAGTAAGAAAAATCGAATTTGTTGATTTGAAAAAAAAAAAAGATGTTGAACTTGAACATGATGTTATATTAAAACTAATAGGTTTAACAGTTACCAGAAAATATGTTGGCATATCTCTCGGGACAAACAACCCCTCTCCTTGAGGTTTTTCATATTTGGTGTCATTCACAGAGTCCAATAGTGGGGAACATATGCAAAAATAAGAACCCCAAGTAAAGCCTGCATGAAAAGAATAATTTAGACATGGAAGTTGTGCTTTCTGGGACCATATTACCATTTCAGTTCACACTTTCTAGCAAAAGTGAGGCTTGGGAATAATTCTTAAAGGAGCAATGCTTATTGGAAATTTGAGACGTAGAAATAGATTTTTTCGTAAGCAAATAATACAAAATGAAGATAAGATATGGAGTTTATATTTGAATACTAATCTAAATAAAGTCCCTCCTTTTTTATATAATAATAGAGTGGGATCTTATATCTTACACAATTTGGATATCTCCAAAATAACAAGTAATTGAAATTTGCCCACATACACCAGTATAGTGGAACTGCAAATTGAAATTATATTTGCAATTTAAGGAACAAAAAATGGTTGGAATTATTCACATCTAGAAGGAAAAGAGATAGCACTCTACCTGGAAAATGACTGAACTTGATGCACAAGTTTAGTGGAACTGCAAATTGAAAAAGTAATTAGTACATAAAGATTCAACTGTTGTTGCTCTTTTATCATTAAAGAGAGACATACAAAACAGCATATTCAATATATAGAGACATCACATAAAAAAAACAGAAACAATATAAATTATATAAAATCATGTTGTTCATGTATGGTAATTCCATGAATATTCTAAAATCTCCAAAATACATGAATGAAGAGTGCATTAATTCAGAATGCAGAATTCTAAAATCTCAAAAAATACATAATATCCGCAGAAATAACATATATGAACAATAATTTCAAACACCACTCATACATATATAATATATCAATAATTTCAAACAACACCCATATATCAGAAATAGCAGAAAATTGTTCTAAATATATACAAGAATACAGTATTCTAACAAGAATGCACTTACTTCTTGGCTAGCCGAGGAGAATAAAAACGGCGGGAGAAGGGGTCCGTGGGTGCGGCGAATAGGGGTGGTGGTCACTAGCGCTCGGTGCTAGGTGCGGAATATAGTCGAAGGGCGTGGCTGTGCGGCGCTGGATGCGGCCTATCGTCGATGGGCGTGGCTGTGCGGTTGTGTGGCGGTGGACGTGGGTAGTGGCTGTCGCGTGCAGAGTAGAAGTACCAAAAACGAAAACTGCTCAATGTGAGGGAATCCAATTAAATTATTTAATTGCTATTTATACTAAAAGTATTAGTAGTTTAAAACAAAAGTGTTAGTTATATTAAAAAAACGTGCTAGTTCTATAAAAAAAAGTGTTAATTATATTAAAAGTGTTAGTTTAAAATAAAAGTGCTAGTTTATTGCTTGAAAATTTAAGTTTAAAATAAAAGTGATTGTAAAGACCATTGATGATTGTTTTTAATTTGTTATTTTATTAGAACTAATTTGAGTTTATATTATATTATATATATAATTGAAATTGTCAGAGCCATTGCTAGTTGTTCTAATTTGATTTTTTAACTGACGGTAATTTACATTTGCTTTACATATAATAATTTAAATAATGTATCAAAAGTTATTATCCTTACCTGGTATATATACTTTTTTCTTAATCTAATATTAATAAATCGTTATTTTGTTAAGCTAGATGAGTTAAAATTGCTAATTTTTAAACACAAGAATTAAAAGTGTTAATTTAAAATAGTTGATTTAAACAACGTGGAAAGACAACCGTCATTAGTCATTGTCTTATAGTGCAACACCATTGATTTAACAACTAAAAAATACAACGACCATAAACCGTAATCTTTCAATGTAAAATATCATATTTTATTACTTTGAAAGACAATGATATTTTACCGTTGTCTTTTCATAGAAAAATAACGTATTTTATTACTTGAAAAGACAACGGTAAAACAACCGTTGTCTTTCAGCGTTTTTAGTGAAAAAACAACGTGGAACAACAACGGTCTCAAAACCGTTGTCTATCACCGGACTTTGTTTTAAAGTTTACTGATTCACAACGCAGAACGACAACGGAGCACCAAAATCGTTGTCTTTTAGCGCAAATATTAGCTAAAAGACAACGGTTTCACTTTAAACAACATTTTTTAAACTTAAGACAATGATTTTTGTTAAAACATTAAGCGTTGTCATTCAACCTTTTTCTTGTAGTGATTCATGGTATTGGATAAGTGGTCTTGACCTCATCAGCACAGTTGGGCTTGATTTTCAAAACTTGTTCTGGTTCAAGTGTGCTGAGACAATCTTGCTGGACAACTCTTCTAAACTTGTATGCTTCAGTAGACTATGTCTTGATGATGCATTCATCTCAGTTGTCCTTCAGATAGGTTGTTCCATAATCAATTTAATCATGGTCAGCATAGTTGTCCTTCAGCAGACTTGGGGTCAGTCAGAACTTGAGCCTTGAGGGAACTTGATCTTTTTAGACTCTAAAGCATGTGTTCCCCCTCACTTTGTGCATCTTATCATCTAAGAGTTGCCTAACATTCCAGCTTCTTACTAGCTTTAATCTACATGTTCTTACATTCTTAGAACATGATCACTTAATTCATGACTTAGCTATTTGGCATGTCTCAGGGGGGTTTTGGTATCTTAATCAAAACTTCTCATTTTATTCCCAACATGCCTCTTAAGTTTGTTAAAAGTCATCTTGATTGAACACCTTGATTACTGCATTTGATTGATATTCATTTTAATTAGTCTACTCTACTACTCGTATCTACTCTCATACGTCGCATAAGATGAGACAGGTACTTGATGAAGTTCGACAGTCAGACAGACAAGCACAGTCGAAGGGGGAACTCGTCTAGTGCAAAGTAGTCTACTAATCTGTTCTGATGAACTCGAACAGACCAGATAAGCTCTCAATTGGTTTAGATTCACTAAGTAATTGGAAATGAATTAAGGGTATAAATGTAATTTTGTATTGCGAAAAATTGGAAACCCTAAAACTGGATTTATACACTCCATTTAATGAGGTGTATACACCTAGTTCCCGCCCAAACTCACTGCAATTAGGTTAGATGAGTACACCCTACTGTTCTAACCAATAGCAAAGGCGGATTCCAAAATTTACAATACCAAATCACATAATATTCTCGATTTCACAACTGAATCCCAAAGGTTTTCTTGTTACCGTTGGATCAATCTATTCGATCCTAACCACTCGATTCAAAAACCCCAAATTTCTTAAAACCCCTCATTCCGAAAATTACTCCCCACGTTTTCATAATTGTTCTACTTAAATTTTCCGATTTCTCTTGAGCCTACTATTCTATTGCTATTCTATTGTGTTGCATAATATTTTCGAATCAAACATGTCTACTATCTCGATATTCGATTCTGAAACTAACATGCAAGCTAGGTTCAATGTTGGAAAGTTTCCTGCTGAAGGCAAATTTCATGTGGAGAGTTGCCTATTCTTCAAAGGAAGACATTCAGATGATAACAGAGAAATTCTCATGAAGTGCTACAACTGTGGGTTGAAGCCATTCTTGGAATTGTATCCGGATGTGGTGTTGGAGGAAGAAGTTTTGGAATTCTATGCGTCTGCTACTCATAGAGGCGAGTATATTGAATCCTTCGTCAGTGGAAGACGTGTGAAGGTGACCAGAGAGATTCTGGATGAGAAGCTCCACTTGAATCCAAGTTCGATTGATGTTGAAAATTATGCTGCCGGTCAAGAATTGAGGTATTTGAGTATTTTCTGTGGAAGGAAGCTCAAGTTTTCTAACGATGGAAGAATCCCATCTGTGAAGAAGAAACAACTGTTGCCAAAATACAAGACGCTTCTAGACATTGCAAGCAAGAGTTATGGCCGCAATCTACGATGGCATAACTGAAGGAAACTGGCAAAAGCTGTTTACGGATAGGTTAATGTACTTTTCGAAGTATGTTAAGGTGGATGTTGATTCTAGAGAATGGAATGCGTCTGCTACTGTGAGTTTTGGAAACAAGTTGAGTGTTCTTCTACCTCACTTGTTGCCGTGTAAGAAAAATTGGAGTAAGGGCAAGCCGTTTCACCCTCTTAAGTTTTATCTCAAGAAGGATGCTATTGACAGGCAGACTCAGGGCAGACTAGCTGAGAAGAAGCAGATTCAGATCAATCCGAGAGATGCTATGATTGAGGCTGAATCTTCTAGTGAAGAAGAAGAGGAGCAAGTTCAAGCTGGAACTAGTGGTGCATTAGTTGACTATGTTTCAGACGAGGCATTGATAGAGCCTGTTGATGATTCTGAAGAAACGGAATCGGACGAGTCTTTAGAAGTTGAGAAAGAAACTGAAGAAGAGTACCAGCTCAGAATAAGTCAAATTCCCAGAGGCGACTTGTTTGGTCCTCCTCCTCCTACTCGTCTCGTGGCCGAATCATCCTCCTCTCCTGCCAAGAATGCAAGAACACTTCGTTCTCGTGCCAGACCAGTTCAGTCAACCACTGCCAAATTCGTTCAGCACTTGAGTTCTTTACTGACTCAAGATGCCCCAGTGTTTGTTCATGCTGAAGACGCCCCTTCACATGAAGTTCTTGTTCAATCCCCACCTAAACCACAAGAAACCATACCCCAAATTACTCTACCCTCAACAGAATATGTTGAACCACTGAACCCGTCTATTATGGGAACCCCATCAACTGACACTTCAGCAACTGAGATAAGGACCCCACTTACTCAGACCCCTCCCATAAATAGATTTCCCAACTTAGTCAATTATTCGATGTGCGCAAGGGAGAAGAGGCTCCGAGCACAGATGACTAAGAACCTAAAGAAAAAGTTGCCCTCGATTGAGATTGATACCAGTTCAGAGGCTTATGAGAAGTTGATAAGAATCTACACATGGGTTGCTCTGAGAGGACCATGTGAAGATATGTTTGAAGTGATAACTGGTATGGGCGGAATCTCCAATTTTCAAGACTGGGAACTTGAACAGAAGGAGATCAGTGGAGTCAAGAAGAATTCGGAGTTGAGATCTGCTGAAGCATTGACTGATCTTGTGAAGAAGATGCTTGAAATTCCAGATGGTGTATTATCTTCAAGCAGACCAAGTATTGGTGTTCAATACTCAGAAGACGACTTCAAGGAAGTTGAGCCAGAGTCGTCTGATCTGAATCTTGATCTGGAAAACATTTCTGACCAACTACGAGGAATTATCTTCAAATTCCAAGTACACCATGCTCATGGCCCGAGATGCAATGTTGGCCAGATAACCAGACAAGTAGAGAAAGACTTTCCTGCAGAGACGTGTGCGTATACTGCAAAGTTAGTTGAGATGGTTAAAAAGGAATGTGATGCTGCTGAGCGCAAGGCTAAGGTTTAAGGAAGAAAGGTTAGCAATCATACCTTACTCTCTTATTGTAAATTTGAAAGATATTGCTGGAAGTGTTATTCCAGAGGAAGTAGTAGAAGACGAGGTCTTAGCTACTGATCTGGATGACAAGTTAGTTGAAGTAACTGTTGCTGAAGAAGATGAGATGATGGAAGAAGCAATTCCTGAAGAAGTTGTTCACACAACTCAATCCATTCCATCTGCATCGATAGACAAACTAAAAGATGATTTGAAGCAAGTTGTCAAATCTTCAATTGATGAATTCTTAAAGTCTGATGTGAAGAAGGTTCTGATAGACCAAAACAGTTCGCTGGTTGATAGTTCGAAGGAAATGATTCTGAATAAAGTCAATCAGTTGGATAATGATTTCAGACATGAAATGTTTAATCAGCTAGAGTTGTTTATCCAAAATCAAGTCGAATACTCAGAGAAGAGCTCAGTCGACTTCGCCAGAGTTCTTGCTCGTGAATCAAGAAAGATGGAAAGAGTATATCGAGTGAAGATTGAGATTGCAGATGAGCAGAGAAGGGAAGCTCATGAACAATTGGAGAGTGCACGAGCCCTTCTGAATGCGATGACTAAAGAAAACAGACTGTTAAAGCTAACTGCAACTCACTTCAAGAATGAGTTCAACTTATCTTCTAAGAAGCTTGAATACACAGCTGATCGTCTTTAGAAGCTTAGTCAAGATGGAAGTCATCAGAGGCAGATAGAGAAGGCTACTGATCTGATGAAGCAAGCGATTCACGAAGAGATTACTAGATTCACTTCTCTTTTCACTCTTAAGGCAAGTAATGAAGCCAAAAAGGGGGAAGAGATTGAAGAAGTTAAAGCTGCTGATGTTGATGTTCAAACTGCTGCTACTGATATTCCTATTCGTTCAACTAGTGAAGAAAGCTGAGTTGGAGCAGATCAGTGCAGAAGAGCAATTGAGGTTATCAAAAGGCAAGTCTATAGTATCTGAAGAAATTAAAGTCAAACCAAGGCAAGTCAAAAGAAAGTTGGAAACAAAGAAAGAAGCCTTAGGTGAGATTTTTGCTAGTTTTGATGATAAGGATGTTGAAGAAATTCGTAAGAAGCAGAAATTAGAAGATGATCGATATGCCAACAAGGAATTGGTTGAAAAACATATCAAGAGGTTGTAAGACTTGAAGGAAGATCCAGATGTGATTGAAAATGCTCACATTGACAGATTTATAGATGCTGAATATAGAGAAGCATGGAAAATTGTCAAGAAGAAGTGGGAAGTAGATCACTACATTATTCGCAAATTTGGTGATGCAGAAAGCAAAGATGAATTGTTTGTCATATTTGAGAAGTTCATGGAAGCAGAAGATGAGAATCTTTGGAATCTCATTATGCGTATTGCTACTGCAGTTGGATATAACATTCTTTGTCCAGATTTTCCAAAGTGGGAAATTTCAATGTTAGGATCTGGAAAGCGTGTTGATTTCAATGTGATAAAGAAGTTTGAAGAAGATCTGCTAGAGAAGGAGAAGATCGACAATGAAAATCATATCTCAGATATTCACAGAAGATTGCTTGAAGCATTCCAAGTTCCAAATCCTAATGCTGACACTCCAAGTGGTGGAAGCATGGAATGAAGAAACTGTAAGTGTTTACTTAATTTCTATTATTTTTTTCTAAGTATTTGTAATCTACTTGATCTAGTGATTATTAATGAAAAAGATGAACATTTTGAAGAAGATAACTACTTAACTAGTCTACTGACTTAAATTAATTCAAGTAGTTTTGGCTTCATCAAAAAGGGGGAAATTGTTGGGATATGAATCCTAATACAAGTCCTAATTGATGAAAGAAGTAGTTTTGATAAGCCAAAAGTAGACTTGAATATATTTCTAAGTGTTGACTGATCTAGTTGTGGAAGTCGTCTTGTGACAAGATCAGTAGAGTACAAAAAGAAAGAAAGAAAGAGACAAGTACGATTTATAAGTACTAAGAAATAAACTAAGTATTGAAGTTTTATATAGGATTTATGATGAGCACATAATTGTTGTATAGAAGCTCATAGTTTGATTTACTTTACTGTTTTATTTGTGTTTAATTGATTAATATGTATATAGAATAGACAAGATTAGTGTTCTTCGTAATAGTTGAGTATAAATCTTTAAGGGCTCATTGATTAATCTGATATTCCGCATTGTGTACTTTGATATTTTGAAAGATTTTTAAAAGTCTATTCACCACTCCCCTTTAGACTTTTACTAGCTTACTCAATCTTACTACTCAACTAGGGACCAACAAATAAAGAGGCAAATTTTTTTGGCAAAATGTTCAATTAATAATGGAACGAAGGAAGTATCACATTTCAACTAAAACTAGCATCATATTTCAATTAAAAATACTACTCAACTAGGGACCAACAAATAAAGAGGCAAATTTTTTTGGCAAAATGTTCAATTAATAATGGAACGAAGGAAGTATCACATTTCAACTAAAACTAGCATCACATTTCAATTAAAAATAGTGTAACGTTTCAGTCAAAAATAATTTCAACCCTTGTGCTCAGTTGCACAGTGCAACGATTGCCCATAAATTTGACTATGTATTATTTGGTCATAGCAGTTACCCACTCTAACATTAACGATATGTATACTTTGAATTTTGGAATCGGAATTGAGATTTTAAAATCACTGCCCATAAATTTGACTATGTATTATTTGGTCATAGCAGTTACCCACTCTAACATTAACTATATGTATACTTTGAATTTTGGAATCGGAATTGAGATTTTAAAATCTAACATCGGTTCTACTTTAGAATTTTAAAATTCAGATTTTAAAAATTCAATACATTCAACTTTATTCATATCTATAAATTCTACAAAAATCAACTTTATAAATACCGGTAAACCCAATATATTAATAGCTATATATACATATATATCTTATAACAAAAGTTAAATCATAACCTAGTTAAAACCTAAAACAAGGGGTCTTCTAAATGTAGGCAGCGTGTCGTACTTGCCTATCGTAGACAATTAATTCGAGTTATTAGATTTCAAATTTAAAGGCTTAAACTTTTTTTTTTTTTTTTTGGAAGTTAAATATCCATCCCCTTTTTTTTTTCCCTCCCCATGACTCGATTTTTTCCCTCCCCATGACTCGAACCCAGGACCTAAGGCCTAGGTAGTGGTGCTCTAACCACTTGAGCTATCCCACTTTGTCATTTAAAGGCTTAAACTTGATGACTTGTTTCATTTTGTAATATGCATGTGTTGTCCTATTCATTGTAATGTGTCGTACTTTCGTACTATAATTAATTAAAATATATTTTTTAAAATTACGATTTTATCCTTATGTAGTAAAACATTATATTATATTTATTAAATTACTTAAAATATGTAATGTTAAAATTACCTATTTACCCTTATATTATATTTATTTAAATTTAATTTTTAGCTTATTATTAATCAAAATAACAGATGACAAAAAAATTACATAAAAGTAATCGTTTATTTTTTGGGTTTATTTCATTTTTGAATTAACAATTAAATTTGTATTAAAAAGGGTAGGATATTAATTTTGTTGCTTCCTGTAATTTTTTTTTAAAAATAATTTATATTAACGAAGGGTAATATAGTAAATAATAAATTATAATTTAAAAAATGATTTAATTAAATTAAACTTGTAGAACATGTAACAAATTTGTACGACACACACAACAAAATTTTGTTGAATTGCCTAGGGAATATGGTGAGGGAGCTGAAACCCTCGGCATTTCACGAGGGAATTAAATTGCGAGGGAATTATTAAAATGCTAATGGCGAGGTAATTTAATTGCTCGTCGGTTGGCGAGGGAATTTAATGCTAGTCGATTGGCGAGGGAATTTTGGCTAGGGAATTTAATGCTCGCTGACTGGCTAGGGAATTTTGGCGAGGGAATTTAATGCTCGCTGGCTAGCGAGGGAATTATTAAAATGCTCGGCAAAAAAATAGCGAGGAAATTCTAGCAAGGGAATTAAATGCTAGCAATTTTCCTCGTTATTCATGTTAAAGAGGATTTTTCCCTCGCCAAATCTCTCTCTATTTGAATATTTTTTTGTAGGGACAGTACAATGACACGTGGCGTGAATCGACACCCTATCTACGTGTAGTCTATCGTACTCCCTGCTTCCCATAAAAAAAACCGTAAAACAAATGCACATCATCTTAAGTATTTACTAAGATTTAAAATTCACTATATTATAAATTTTAAATTTCAAAATCCTGTATAGAACGTCACTTGATTGCAAAACACTCCTTAAGCTCCATTTATATAATCAGTTGTTCCTGTTTCATCTATTCCCAAAAATATACTCCAGTTTTATATTAGACGAGTTCTTATGTATCATGTGAGATATTCGTAAAAAAATAATTTTGTAACATAATACATTATGTATATACTCTCTCCGTCCAATTTTATTATGCCCACTTCTCCGGACACGAGTTTTAATGAATATTGATTAGTTTATTGATAAAGTAGATAAATTGAGAGTATGATGGGGTATTGTGGGGTCCATTTATAAATAAATGATTGTTTATGAATAAAGTGAATGGCAAAGTGGGTAAATAAGTGATGGTAGGAGAGTGGAGATAAAGTAGTATGAATAGTATTGTTTCCAAAAAAGGTATGAACATAATAAAATTGGACAACCAAAAAAGGAAAGTGAGAATAATGAAATTGAACGAAGGGAGTATAATTTATTCATCGTGTAAAATAATAATATTATATAATTAATATATTCTACACGTATGAAATTATATAATACTTTCTCAGTCACCTTTTAAACTTTACACGTGTTTGAGGGTTGACACTTGACACAGATTTTTTAAAGAATAAAATATTTTATGTAAAGTTATATATTGGTGAAAATTGTAGGAAAAGAAAAAAAATGTGGAAAGAGAAATTGTAAGAAAAGTAAAAATGTAGAGAGAAATAAAAATGACTTGACAATTGATGTTAATTTGTGAAAAAATGGGAATAGTTGTAAATAAACGTGGGATCACAACTTGTCAAAAAAAAGAAATATAAAGCATTAAATGAGACACCTAAAATGTAAAACTTAAAGAGGGATAAAATGAGTATTTTGTTTCTAATATGTATATTTCAAAATTTATTTTTGAAATACATTAAATTTGTAAATTATTTAAATCTTTATATATTATATAATAAAAATATGAACAACACTTGTTTGAAATATTTTACACATAAAATATGCTAAGTAAAGTAATTTTAAAAAACACTTTTTTTTTATGGAAAGTTAAATACCCATCCCTTTTTTGCCCTCTCCATGACTCGAACCCAGGACCATGACTCGAACCCAGGACCTAAGGCCTAGGTAGTGGTGCTCTAACCACTTGAGCTATCCCACTTTGTCAATTTTAAAATTTTTTTTTTTTTTAAAAAACACTTGTTTGAAATATTTTACACATAAAATATGCTAATTAAAGTAGTTTTAAAAAATTCTTAGGTCATGTTTTACCTATGAATATTTGCCTCAATTTACCTATATTAGCTATATTTCATGTGTGAAATATTTGATTTAAGTTTTTGTGTAAAAATATACTCCATGCGTTTAAATTCATTATGTCAATTTCTCCGATCACGAATTTTAATGAATACTGTATTGGTTAGTTTTTTTTTATAAAATAGATATATAGGAGGTATGATGAGGTATAAATTATAAAGTGATTGTTTATATATATATATATATAAAATGACAATCTGAGTAAATAAGTGATGAATGAGATGGAAGGTGAAGATACAATAGTGTGAATAGTATTATTACCAGAAAGAGAATTTGAATAATGGAATTCTACAACAAAAAAAAAAAAAAAAAAAGTATAAATAATGAAATTGGACGGATGGAGGGAATTTGAATAATGGAATTCTACAACAACAAAAAAAAAACAGGAAAGTATAAATAATGAAATTGGACGGATGGAGTATAATTTATGGCAAAAACTTATATGAGAGACAGTCTCATAAATGGGACGTATGTTCACATCACAAATGTATTGTATGACTTGTGAATTTATAACCCCACTAAATCATATTTTGAAAGCAAATTAAAATCTATAAATTAAAAAGGAGTTTTTTTTCATACATGAAACCATCTCACACAAGACTCCTTCATAATTTACCGTTCATCTACAAAATATATAATTGATGCATATGTTATTTAAAATTAGGGTTAACTATGCATGAAACTTTCTCGTGGTTGAAAACGTTGCACGAATTTTTCCCATGATTTGAAAATGGTAAGAAAATGTCATGTGGTTTATTAAATTAATAATAATTCTCCCATTTAAAAAAAAATGAGTTAACGATTTTATCTGTTTCCTCTATTTCGTGTATCTTATTTTTTTTAAATATTGAAATATATCTTGAAATTATATAATGAAAAATATGGTGAAAAAAGTAGATAAAATTGTTAACTCGTTTAAAGAAGATGGAGAAGAATTCACTTTATTCAATAAACCACAAAGACTTTCGTGCAATTTTAAATCACAAACGTATTCGTGCAATTTTTTCAAATCATAAAGAAGTTTCGTGTAATTTTTGTATTAGCGAAATTCTTGTAGTATACGGAGTATAATTTTTGCATTAGCGTAATTCTTGTAGTATAACTCTTGTATGGGTACGAGCAACACCCCTTTCTACCCCAAAAACAATTTATCTCCTCCTTCTATCTAACTTTATGGTCCTAATTTTTTTTTTTTTTTCTTCTTTTATATCATCTACCTTTTATTTATTGTCTAACTTTATTTCAAAGCTAACTTTTACAATTCCTCCTTTTCCTTCTTCCACTCTCTCACTTTCTCTTTATCCCTCTCTTTGTAGAGAAAATTTTCCTCTAGAAGTCACAATCACTATCGCCAGTTGCTGTCGTCGTCACTGACGTCGTAGCTACAATTTCTTCTTTAATATTGTAGTTCATGTCAATGGTTCGATTTTTCCAATAGGATTCGTTCTTACAGTGGACGATTGGTAGACTGGTCAATTGACCCCTTTTTTTATGTTTGTTTTCTTATGTTTTAGTTTATTGTTAGACTTCTTATTTTATTTTGGTTTAGTTCTTTTGTTGTTTTAGTTGGTTGTAGCTCTTTTGGTGTATATGTTTTTTTATGCCTCCACGCACCCTCTCCTTAGTGAGACTTTCCACCCCTCACGCTATTTTTTTCCCTCTGAATTTTTTTTTATCGGTTTCTACTCGTACTTGATAGTCTTCAACTCTTGGTAGATCTTTGGCTTTCATTAAATATCTGATTTTTTGGTATAAAAATACTTAGTGTTGGGTGTTGTCTCGTATTGAGAATGAAGATCTGGTTTGCATCTATAAACAAATGACACTTGTTTCCCCACTTTCCTCACGATTGAAATGGTATAGCATTTCTGATTTGATCCAACGTGAGTTGAAAATGTTACGCATCTTTCCTCACAAGTTGTAACCCTTCCAAAAAGGAAAAAACGTATATGTACAATAAGACATGAGATGGGATATTATTTCACCAAACAGAATCAATACTCTCCAAGTTGTGCGTAAAATCCAAAAGCAAATGTACAACATATATAGGCCTACCAATACTTTCATATTCAACTTGCCTTTATATTAACATGACATGACAGAGTGCTAATTTCCTTTAGTTTTGGATCCATTTATTTGTTGCTTCATATTCATGGCTGCAAGGCTTCCACATTTGCGCCAGATTGGTTTTGCTGTATATGACAATGACCTTTTTATGTTAATTCATTGCCAACCCACCAAAATGGTATCACACAACGTCGATCTTTTGCATATAACCGTGTCCATAAACAAATGGCAAAAAAAAGGTTTAATATTAAAAAGAAAAAAAGAGTTTAAAGCCATTGGTTCACAAGTCGAATGCAACTCAAAATAGAAAAAATAGGTATAAAGTCAAAACACGCCTCCACCGAGAGTGATAGAAATCATGGTGAATCAAAAACATCTCCCTATTGTCCCTTGTATGTAGCTACCAATTGCATCTCATCAGCAAAGGTTGACGAATAACCTATAACCTATAGGGAAACCCTCTGTGGCAATCTTGTCGAAATCATCTATAGCACTCTCAAAGTCGGTGGATGCAATGAACTATCCCCAGAAAAGGAGACGTCCACAGGTTTTTTCAAGAGAGAGTGGAGGGGTCGTTGGGGGCGGTCTGAATCAGGGACGGACCCAAGTGTAGTTCTAGGGGCCAAGCCCCCACCCTACCCTACTTCCTATATATATATATATATATATATATATATATATATATATATATATATTAATTCTTTTTTAAAAAATTAAGTATTAATTAAATTAAATAAATTAGTTTAATAATTTTTAGTAATGAGATTATTGTAAAAATTATCTCAAAATAATTTTCTTACTTTTTTTTTTGTAATTATATGAAAGTAATTATTTTATACATATTTTATCTCAAAATGATTGTTTTTCACATGTTTGAGACTATTTTATTGATAAAAAGAGAATCACTTTTGTATTGCTTTAATATTTTTGAACTACAATGAACTCATGTAGTAGTATTATATAAATAAATAAAATTAGTCACTTTTTGCAACTTAACATCATCACTTCTAATACTTGTGCATATCGGTATGTTATATATTAATGTAATTTGATGTGAATATAATATGCATAAATATTATAATTATGCATATGATAATGTTTTGTATCATTAAAAAAAAAAAAAATTAATCCCCTAAACCTTGAGTCCTGGGTCCGTTCCGATCTGAATCCCCGAGTCTAAGAGTGAGGCACTCAACCAATTTTGGGTGTTAGCCAGAAAATTCATCCATGTTGTCATCTGAAATGCCCCCGAAGGATTTTGCCAAAGGAACTGACGACAACACCATAGTAGAGTTTGGGTTGTCCACACCCGTGCCCACAAAAAATGGTGCAATCACTTAACCCTCCAACTTTGTTAAGTCTACTTCCCCCACTCCTTTATTAAATTTAATAAATAGGTAAAATACTCAAACTACCCTTTTAACAAATTTGGTCTACTAAATACAATTTCCCATTTTAAACCCTAACCCTAATTACACTGTAACAGTCGTTGCCGCCTCCAGCAATCACCCCCGGCGCCGCCACCATCTCCGGCAGCCACCTCCAGAGAAACCCACCACCCAAATTCCACCCAAACATAACCAAAAAAAATATTTTATCAACAAACAACATAAATTCTTTGCACCTAAAAATATTTTGCAACATAAATTCCACCCAAAATACTTTGCACCCAAATTTCAAAAAGAATCCGGCCACCAGAAATTTCAAAAAATTAAAAACACATTTTCGACAAACCAGTGTCGATAGTATGCACTACAATCAACAATGTCGATAGTATGCACTACCATCAACAACAATTTGTTGATAAGAGTGCGTACTATCGACACTAGGGGTGTGCATGGTTCGTGTTGGTCCTGAAAGGAGTATATAACAAGTGTATGGAGGGGGGGAATACACTTGTATGCAATTTCTTTTTCAAATATGATCAAACCAGAGATCAGCAATGTTGTCTTGGACAACTCTGCTGAAGATGTATAACTTCTTAGAGATAACCAGGCTACTAAGTACTATTGAGTACTTAGTTGAATGACTATCTAAGTTAGTTATAAGTGCGGAATTAGTGGTTGGCCCTTTAGTTTAAACTTCTTTATGTTCTGAAATCACTTTAATCAACCAGTCCAGTTTTCAGGGAACTTGTCCAAATCAGTTTTGCACAGTCTTTGAATGTTTGTCCTTTTAAAGATCAATTTTGTGTGCAGTGTTGAATGTATGAAAGTACTTGAAAGTAAATCAACACAGTGGTTTATAGTGGTTCAGAGACTCAAGCTCCTACATCCACTTTCCCTGATTTAACAGGATAATTCCTTCACTCTTGGAATTAACTTGTTTTATAGTGCCAAGGTGCACTTGATCAAGAACACCACTCCTTGGTGAATTGATCCCTAGGATGTCTAGAGTCCTAGTACCCTCTTCTCAACTCAGAACTGAACTGTTCTTCTCTCAACAGTCAGCTCCTACCACTTCTACTACTACAACCTTCTCACTTTCTCACTTGAAAGGGGTAAGGGTTGAAGTAAGGTTCCAACTAATGAGATATCCTTTACAATGAAGTTTAGTGTATAAGGATAGTATATCTCTCTAAGCTTTGTATGGATATACAATGAGGTTCAGCTTAGAAGAACTGTTTCAAGACTAAGAATGTCTTATGACTTTTGAAGCTTCAGAATGATTGTTCAGTTGGATGTAGAATGGATGCTTCAAATGGTCTTCACACTTCTGTATTTATAGACAAATTTGAGGATTTTCCCGTTGGAGAGGCAGCCCCAATTTGCTATGTATGTCTTCCTTGAGTTCTTCAAAACTGGAAGACAGATTCTTGATAGTGACATGTCCTCGTTTGGGAAATAAACGGTTGTATAGACTTTGTCTTCATTCTGCAGCATTGTTCCCAATGTTTGACTTCAAGATTCATTTGTTTAAGCATGGACATGGCTTCTGAAGGTTGATCCAATGATGGGACAACATTCCTTATCAAATAGACAACTCTGCTTATCACTATCAGCAGACTTTGCTTATCAGCATAGTTGGCTTGCTCTTTTTCAGATGACTTGGCTCTTTCCCTTTGCTCCAATTGGATGTGATCTTAGCATGATTCTTTGAAGATCTTTTTAGGGTATAGTTGTCTTGAACCCTTCAGCATAGTTAGTCTTTAAACTTCAGAACACTTGTTCTGGTTTAACTCTGCTGAGACAACTCTTCTGGACAACTCTCCTGATCAACATTTTTGTCCTTTGGCAATCATTCCCAAATTTGAGCCTTGAGGGGACTTGATCTTGATGGACTTCAAAGCATATGTTCCCCCTCAAATTGTGCATCTATTCAACTAAGAGCTGCCTAACATTTCAGCTTCTCATCTAGCCTTATGCTATATGTTCTAACATTCTTAGAACACAATCAATTATGACTAGGCATGGCTCAGGGGGTTTTGGTATGAAATCAAAACTCTTCTCATTTTATTCCCAACAATTTCCCCCTTTTTGATGATGCCAAAACCTATACACTCTATGCAAAGGTGACTTGACTACACCTATTACATTTATCTTCAGAGGGCATGACTAGAGTCAATTTTCCTGAAAAAGAATATGTTAGTGTATTCACCATTCATGTTGCAAATAGGTTTCAAGAATAGGCATAGAGAGATTTCGGTAACAGTGTTTCTTGATTCAAAATGTGTTCAACTATCATTCATTTGAAATACATTACAAGCATGTTGATAGTTGAAACTAACATATCAGAGCATGAGTCTAAACACTATTACATCATTCATAATGGATCAGAGCATATACTTATCACTTGATAATTTCCAGACTTATGATTATCAGAACAAACAACTTATCAAACTAAATTAGAGCAAACACATCAGCATAGTTGAGCATCTTCAGCATAGTTGACCAAATCACCAATTTAGCAACCAAGTTAAGTTTTCATCCATTTCAGCATATAAGAGTCAGGAAAACTTAGCCATTTTAGAGATCATCCTCCTTTGGTGGCACCATCCCATATTGTGCCCACACTCTTCTTTTTAGCTCCATGGCTTCCTGGTTGGTTCCTTTTGGTCCAAGTACCATCTTGTTCAACTTAACAATTTCTAGGAATTCTTGGAGAATTCTAGATTGATCAATCCATCCTTCCAGCTTGGGAGGCATATAGATGATTGGCTTGGGGGCAGTGAGTTCAAATCTTGCAATATCAGCAGCTGAAAGCAGTTGTTGATATAGTTCTCTGTGATACTCTATCATGAACTCAGCAAAAGTGGAGTTGGCATCTCTTCCATTCCATCTGTCAATGACATAGTAGTCATAGACAAACTCCCTTTTGGCCTCTTCCCATGAGTCATTCAGTTGAATTGGCACCCATTTATCCAAGTGAGGATATTTGGTATCCATGGGTATCAGTAGTTGTGGCTTCATCTTGCTGTAAGTTGCTCTCCTCCTTCTTTGCTTTTGGAAGTCAGCTCTTCTTTTATCCCTTGCTCTGTTTGCTTCCTCAATTAGATCCATCTTTTCTTTGGCTTTCATCATGGCCAATTTCTGCTGTGTTTCAGGGTCTTTGCCATACCCTTCATGAAACAGTTTGGATGGATCATTCAGTAGGACAGTTGTCTTCTTTTTAGGTTGAGGTCCAAAGCCTTCTTCATATAGTTCCTCAATGTCTTCAGCAGCTTTGGCACCTTCAGTAGATTTAGTCTCAGCAGACTTTTCAGCTTCAGAAGACTTGTCTTTTTCAGCAATCTTGGACACTTCAACATTTTTGTCCTTTTCAGGAGCTTTGGGCTTCTCAGCAGTTTTGCTCTTCTTGTAGATGGGCTCTTCCTCCTCAATTCTGAACTCAAGAGGAAGTTCTAAGTTGTTGGGGAAGTTAGTGAATGTTTCAGCCTTTCTTTTGTTCCCCTTGGCCTTCTTGATTTGGCCTCTAGTTTGGACACCTTCAGCACATTTGTCCAAACCAGATCTTTCTCCTCCTGGTCTCTGCTGAAATCTAGCCCTTTCTTCCTGTGCTGATGCCATAGAAGCCTTCATTGCTATGGCTAGCTGCTCTTCTTCATCAAGATCTTCCAAGTTTAGCACTGCTTGCTCTTTAACCTTATCTTCAGTAACCTTTTCCTTGCCCTTTTCTGAACCACCAATAATCAAGGCACCTTTGGCCCTTGCTCTTTCCCTTTCCCCCTTTTTGGCAGCATCAAAACACTGAGGTTTGAGCTCACTCATAGTTGTAGCCATCAGGGATTGGGCTAGGTTCAGAGATTTCATCTCTTCCAGCAGATATACATTCTCATCATGTATATTCTGCATTTTATCACTGCTCAAGCTAAGGAAAGCTAGAACAGGTTTCATCTTTTGCTCAACAACCTCCTCCAAGGTTGCTTTCAGAGATGTATCCAATTGGGCCTTTAAGAGCTCAGTGAGGTTGGCCACTGCACCTTCAGCAATGTTGGCCATTACTTCTTGTGAAAACTTTTCAGATGCAGCCTTGACCATTGCTAGCCTTTGTTCCTCAGCTCTTTTCTTTTGCAATGCAGTTTTCTTTCTAAGGGCTTGCTTGACAGTCAGTCTGAGAGCTTTGACATTTGCATTGTGATTATCTCTCAGCAACTTCTGTTCCTTCTTGACCTCTTCTGAGATGGATTCCATGGTGGATTTGGCTTTTTGAACTTCAGTGGAAACGGTTTGGAGACCAGTTTCCACTCCACTTATCCTTGCTTCCAATGTAGGGAGCACTACATCTTCAGAGCCAGTTAATCTCATCTCCACAGATGCTAGAGTTCTTCCTTGCTCATTCAATGCTCCAGATGTTTCAGCATGAGCAGATTGGACTTGATGAGCTAAGGAGTCCAACTTTTCTGATTGCATCCCAAGCAAGGCTTGTGCTGATCCAGTATCTACTTGGATGGGTGCATCTGTTAAGAACTCATCTGCAAATATTTGGTCAAGAGAAATTCCTGCAATGTTAGACAAATCAAAAATGTTAGGGAATAAACACTCATCTCCCTTAGTATTTTTTGCATAAGACTTTGATACATCAGCAGTCTTCTCCTCATTTTCAACTAATTCTTTTCTTCCTTCAGAAATAATGTGCTCACTTAAGGAATCAGGCCTCCTTTCATCAAGGGATTCTTGAAGTTCAGATTTGACTTCAAGAATAACCTGTCCTTCCTCACTTATACCACCCTCTATTTGTGGTACACTCACAATATGAGTAATTACTACCTCTCTATCATCCACAACACCCTCTGGTTTTTCAACTATATTCTCCTTTTCAACTCCTTCATTTAAACCTGCATCAACTCCACCTTCAACAAGGTTCAGAGATGGCAGTTGTGTGGAGATCACAGTGCTTCTATCAGCAGCCACTGAGTCATCCTGAATGGGTAAGGGCTAATCAGTGTCCAACTCTCCTGACACTGAATAGGCCTTAACCAAACTAGCCTCTAAAATAGGAACCTCAACATCTTTAGGCTGTGCCTTGGGTTTAGATGAACCTTCATTGGCAGATGTGTCCTTGGCTGTGTCACCAACTCTGGTCAACACCTCTGAGGGTACAGAGCCTTTCCTAACATAGGTAACAAGAGGTTCTGAGAACCTGCTAGTTTCAGAAGGTTTTGGTTGGGAGGGTTCAGGGAGGTTGGTCTGGGAGGGTTCAGGGGGGTTGTCTTGAGGAGGGTTGGAAGGGTTTGAGGGATCATCATTCCCATCATCACTTGAACTGCTATCAGGGCGCCTTATTCCCTTAGCAATTCTCTCCTTTTCTTCATCAATCTTTACTGCTACTAACTTGGCAAAAACATCCTCATCAGTGAGGAATCTTGTCTTGAGAACCCCAGCAAAGTGTAGCAGTCTACTCTCCTCCACTTGCCACCAATTAGCACCCTTATCTTGGATGACTTGAGAGATCTCCATCATTGTTCTGTCCTTGACATCTACTAGCATTCTCAAGTCATGGAACATCTTCTGAATTCTAGGAAATTCAGCAAGTTGTGGGTACAAGCTATCCACAGTAGCTCCAGCTCCACCTCTGAGCATATTTTCATAAGTATACTCCTCCTCATTCTCATTGGATTGAGAACTTTGGGCTATAGGGGAGTTGGCTGTGGTTTCATTAAGTGCAGCCTCAGGCAAGTTGAGTTCAGGTGGGTTGGCTTCAGAAGGGTTGAGCTCAGTTGAAGGTACCTCAGTTGCTTTTAAGAGCAATGATTCTGAGGGGGCTTTGCTCAGGGGGGTTGGCTCATGAAGTGTTGTTTCTAAGAGTTTTGAGTAATTGAGCATAGACGAGTCAAGAGGGGACATGAGCCTTGTCTCATCCACTGCTAGATCTGCAAGCACATCAATGCCACTTCTTTGCACACTCCCTTCTGGAGAGTATCTTTTAGTAAGATTGACAGGGGTGATAGGTTGGTTGGAAGGGGTGACATGGGTTTCAGGGGAGTTGGGGTTAGGATTTTGGGTTTTAGGGATGTTGGCTTCTAAAGGTTGGCCTTCAGGGATTTTGGACTCTGGGGTTCCAGAACCAGAAAAGTTGGTTCTAGAGTTGGATTTTGTCCTGCTTTCAGCCCTGCTCTCCCTTAGAGCAGTTTGAAGGGACCTTTCTTCCTGAAGTTCCAGCACCTTCTCAGTGGGCTTGGCTCTCCTCTTGCTAGCCCTACTGCTTCCACTACCTTCCTCATCTTTCTCAGGGATAACTTCCCTGGGCCTCTTATCACCTTTCTTCTTCTGCCTTGTCTCATTATACTTCAGCCTCAACTCTTCTGAGTGGTCAGAGGGCACATTCACTCCCTCTTCTGCCACTTCATCAACTTCAATTGAAGCTCCTGAGGCTTCTTCTGATAGTACTTGAGACATTTTCTTGGTCTTGACAGCCCTGGCCTTAGTTCTCTTCTTCATTTTGGGCTTCTCTTCAACCTTTTCAGCAGGTTTGGCCATCAACAACCTCCTTTGCTCAGTCTTCTTGCTAAGCTTCCTGAACATCACTTTCTGAGCAGGGAGGGGTTTTGCAAAGGTTTGCATTTGAGAATAGTGGGAAAACTTTTCAATCAACAAGTTTGCCCTGGTGCAATACTTGAGCTTTCCCTCTAGAACCACTTTTTGAGTGTTCACCTTGAACTTAGCTTTCTCCTTCATCATCTCAGAAAGGATGAAGGTTCTCCAATCAAACTTGTTGCCTTTGTCACTGGCATCAATTACTGCAGCCATGATTCAGATTCTTGGAGCACTTACTTGCTCTAAGCTGCCAGTGTTGCTTAAAACACTTTTTGCAATAACCTCAAACAAATTGAGGAACTTAGGCTTGAGGGTCCTTTTGTGTTGAGTAGATGAAATTGGTCCTGGAACAAGGAGCCAATCTTGTGCAATCTCTTCCTCATGGCCATTGCCATAGAACTCAGGATTCCTTCCTTCAGAAGGCAATCCAAATGCAGCATCTACATCCTCCTCAGAGAATTTCACCTTGTGAAATCTCTCTTCTTCTTCTCCTTCAGCCCTGTAGGAGAGTCTTGTGGTGACCTCACCATCTTCTGGCTTTCCTCTCCATTTCAAGAAAGCAAAGAATTCTGCCATGTATGTTTCCAAACAAGAGTCAGGCTTCTCTTGCATAAACTTTTGTAGGCCTGCTCTTCTCAACCATCTCAAGGTTGGTGTAATTTCTGGATCTTTGCTCTCAAAGGATAGAATAGGCTCAAAAATCAGATTGTTTTTGTGGCTAAGGTAGCCAAAATCAAGGTCCAAGTCCTTGTTGGTGAAATCAACAATCATCTCAGTTCTTACTTTGGGAGCCATTGAAGAATAGTGAAAGATTTGGAGAGTGTTTGAGAGAGTAAGAAAAACTAGGGTTTCAAAGAGTTTTAATGCGTGGGGAAGAATGAAGTGAGTATGGTTTCTTAAGACTTGTGAATATTCCAAAAGGAATGTATGTCAATGAGTAGGTAAAGTCTTAAGGCAATTCAACGGTTAACAAAAATGGAAATCCAATTTGGACGGCCAAGATGAAGTTCAGGGAGTTGGCTAGTTTGATCCAATGGTCAAAAACCAATGTAACAGTGAGAACCAAACCGCCCGTAAATCGTAAACTAAACTAAAATCCATTCTTTTTTTTCAAAACCGTAAACCAAACCGTATTTATAAAAACCGTTCGGTTTGAAACCATAATATTTCGGACGGTTCGGTCGGTTTTGATCGAACCGTAGTTTTGCTCATTTTTTTCCCTATACACAATAATTAATAAAAATGTCAATAATAGACAAAATGAAATCTCAATAATCCAAAATATAATTCGAATAGACGAAATACTATTACAACGTTCACAAACTAATTGTTAAAAACTAACTAAATAACCACAAAAATAAACAACAAACTTCTATCTTCTTCAAGATTTCAGATTGAGTGAGACTGTGAGAGGCGCTAAATACTAAATAAGTAGAAGAGAATGGGTAAGGTTTCTGACTTTGGGAAATTGGACTTGTCGGCTTGAAAAATGTCTTGAATTTACTAGTTTAGGGATTATATAATATAGAGATTATAAATTTATAATATATATTTTTTATATATTTTTTTATATAATTTTATATATAATATATATTTATATATATATATATATATATATAAATAATAAGTTCGGTTTGGTTCGATTTTTTGCGGTTTTTCATTAGTGAAAACCGTAAACCAAACCATACTAAAGAAAAATCAATTCTAAAAGCCATAAACCGAACCGTAAACCAAAAATCGAACCATATTTAATGGTATGGTTCGGTCGGTTTGGTCGGTCTGAACCATACTTTGCACACCCCTAATCGACACAAAATTGTCGAAAAAATTTAAAAAAAAAGAATAAGTTTTTTTAAAACTTTCGACAAACCCGTGTCGAATAGATATACTGGTGTGTCGAAATTGAAAAAAAAATTGACCTGAATTTGGAATCTGGAGGGAGACGACTGCGATGGGGGTTTAGAGGCGGGCGGCCACAGTCGCGATAATGGAGGGGAGGCGGCCGCGATAGTGGAGGGGAGGGCGGTGACGGTCGATTTGTAGGGTGGGAGCGTCAACAAGAATGGAGGGGAAAGCGGCGGTCGATTTGTGGGGTGAGGGAAGGCAGTCGGCCGCGATAATGGAGGCGTCGGCCGCCGCACGGAGGGAGTGGTTGTTGCAGAGAAAAGAAAAAAGAAACAGAGTGAGCGGTGGCGGCGCACGTCGGAAACGGAGCAGGTCGGGCGGCGCATGGTGGAGGCCCGCACAGTGGGGGCGGCGGCTTTGGGAGGAGGAATTAGGGTTTTGATTTTTTTGGAAGAATTAAGGAGAAGAAAGGGGGGTATATTTGTCTATTAATGTTTTAAAGAGAAGAGGGTAGATTAGATATTTTGTGGGGAGTACATCTAATGAATGTAATATTAAGGGTGTATGAAAACCAAGGGTATATTTAACAAGCTGGAGGGGTATATAGCCAAACCCATCACTTAATAATGCACCTCACGTGAATGAACTCTAAATTGGGCCTCAATTTGATGAAATGGACCGCCTAAGTTGGGCTGCTGAAAATGTGATGTTGGGTTGACTAAAATGGAACAACTGGGCTGCAACTTGGCCCATTCATGACCTGAATAATTTGGGCTCACATATAATGGCTGGAAATGACCCCATGTGTTTAGCTTTCTTGAAGGGTTTGACTATATGCACCTCCATTTCGGAGAGATGCACTCTCCCGTTCAGTTTATTAATAAAATAATAGGATAAAAAACAAAAAATACCCTTCATTAAAATATAGCACACTAGATGCACCCCCTACTAAACGCACCCCTATTGTCATTTCTTTCACCTTATCCCTAAATCATAACTTCCGGCCGCCGTCACCATTTTTTTTGGTAGCCAAGAAATCAAAAAAATTCAAAAATTTCAACAATAACAACAAATCGACCATATTCATCCATATACACTTAGAAAACACCATTATCAAACCCATTAACAAGTATCAGCCTAAAAAAAGCTTAGAAAACTAACAATTTAAAAAAAAAAATCGTCAAACCAGTGTCGACCGTATACACTCTAATCGACAACAATTTGTCGACGGGAGTGCATATGGTCGACAGTAGTTTGACGATTTTTTTTTAAAGTTCCGACAATTATAGGTCGACCATATATATTCTCGTCAACAAATTGTTATCGACGAGAGTGCATATGGTCCATACCTGGGGCGATGCACATCCGCAGAAAACCCTAAAAAAATTGAGGTTGATGCACATACCGACGGCGGCGAGGTCGGTCGGACCAGCGTGGGCCGACGCTGTGGACGGCGAATGGGGGTGGGGTGGGCCGGCGAAACAGAAGGAAGAAAAAGGAGGGGGCGGCCGCGCGAAACGGAAGGAAGAAAAGAGGAAGCGGCGGCCAAGGGAGGTGGCCGCGTCGGTGAAGAGAGGGAGGGGGCGGCCGCTGGCAAATTTTTTTTTTTTTTTTTTTACAGGAACGCAGCTGTGGAGGGGGTTGCGAGGGCGGCCGCGGTGGCGGGGCTGCGAGGGTGGTGGCGAGGGCGGCCGCGGTGGCGGGGCTGCGAGGGTGGTGGCGAGGGCGGGTGCTGGCGGCTGGTGGAGTGGTTTGGGGGGAGAGAAGAAGATGAAGGAGAAATTAGGGTTTGAAGGGGGTGGGTAGTAATATGAATTTTATGGAGATAGTTGAGGGGGTGCATCTATCTTAGGCCGATTTTAAGGGGGGTGCATCAATCGGGGGAGTGCATCTCTCCGAAATGGAGGTGCATATAGTCAAACCCTTCTTGAATTAAATCTGTTTCATTCATTCTTAAACTCGATTTATTCCTTCGTTGACTTTACTAAATTATTGAGGTATGTTTTGCTCTAAAAATTCATTTTTTTCCTATAAAAATTAAACAGAAGACAAATTTTTTCTAAATTAAATGCAATTAGTCAAAATTGAGCAATAAAAACATAAAATCTTAAAAAAAAAATTAACTTAAAATGTGCAATAAAATCATGCAATTACAACCTGAATCATACTCCCAATTTAAAATGTTTGTTCATAAACATCGAAAAATATAAAACATAAGTGTGGAATGGTTGCGAAGGAAAGTACCCGAAGGAAAATCATATATGTACAAGGGAATGTGGTAAATTCTATCCTCAAGATACATGCTCAAAATTGATAAAAAAAAACTCGCCAGTTGTGTAACGCCCTGAATCCGGAATGCAGCCTTTGAGGTTCAAACACTCTAAATTCGAGTGGCCCCTTAGTGACCGGAAAATCGAACCTAAAAATTTCTTTAAAATATATAATGACACAAGTGAATCGATAAGAGTTTTGCAGCAGAAATAATTTAAAGACTATAAGTTGCAATAGAAGTAGTATGAGCCCATTTATTTTAAAACTTAGATAATGATAAGTAGTAATTGTTTTAAAGATAGCATACATAAAATTCATCAAGCTACTTTTAGAAAAGTTTGTCACTCGGCATACGAATGTAATTGTCTCCAATGTATAGCAATATCACTTATTATAATGAAGCATTAAACATATAAAGTCTTGTAGAATTTTAATTATTGGGAAACTCTGTGTCATCCCTGTTGTAATGCCGGCCCCTCTCGACCATAACCTGAAAAATATTAGTTTTGGGGTGTGAGATAAAAATCTCAGTGGATATCCTTGTACGCTATTATAAAGATTGGCATTACGCCAAAATAATTAATCTATGTATTTTATCGTAAATTATTATTATTGTTTGGATAGTGAATTTGTTATTCGCTGAGAATTTAAGTCTTTTGATAGTGAACTTTCATTCACTGGGGATTTACAATATATCCTTATTCATAATTATCGTAAATCATCATATATCATAATTATCTTAAAATATAATTATCATACGAGACACTGGTAGCGACTCTACCACATGCTACCCCCTAAATGCTTCCACCTCCTTCATGTATGTTAATCATACGGGACACTGATAGCGACTCTATCACATGCAATCCCCTAAACGCTTCCACCTCCTTCAAGTATGTTAGTCATGCGAGACACTGATAGCGACTCTATCACATGCAATCCCCTAAACGCTTCCACCTCCTCTTTGTGATTAATATATCACAGATTACAATATCATAAAATAATATATCATAATTTATTCTTGTATTCTTGTGTTCTTAGTTATATGTTGATGTTTGTTTAGTTTAGTTTAAAATACACCAAGTCACCAACAATCCATATAACATTACGGTAATACAGTAGTGTCACCCACCTGGTTAACTTTTAAGAAAAGTTACAAACTTCTTGAATGGTTTTAGCAAGTGTTACGCGCGCAGGGACCGTCCGAGCTCCGATTAGGCCGCACTTCGCCTAACACGTTTTCTTAAATATTTAATTATTATCAGAACTCTTGTTTCATAATTTACTTAACAGATTCTCTTAATAAATAAATCTTATAATCACATGACAAGTAATATTGCAAATAATAAATTTAGTCATATACTGTACATTTTAACATATACTAATCGATGCACTTTAGAAAATAATAACAATTTATGGAACAACTCATATATAATTTAAACACATGCTTCAATTAATAATTTAAAAGAAGCAACATATAAAATAAGATTATTAAATCTAAATTTAACTTCAATCACATAAAATATCATTTTTATCGATTTCGGTCCTAGCCGCTTATGAAAATATTGCAACTATTGAAAACATCTTAACATACATTAGAATGTCAAAGAAATTATGTTTAAATGTATGAAAATCAATCATGAAGTGTTATTTTGCAAATTTCAGAAATGGTCATTAACAAGTAGTTTACAAGGCATAAAATAAATGATTTTTCTACTATATTCGTGAATTAATTCCCGTCAAATGAATAATTCAAATAATATTTTTATTCAACATAATTAAACTACATTATGTCAAATTTACTGGAAATAAAAAGGTTTGTGAAAAACACATCTCGAAGTTGAGTAAAAATGACTCTGAAGTACTGAACATGAAAGGATGCTCTATTTTTCCAGTTTTTTCCCAGCCTACTACTCGAATTTCAAAATTGAATACCTCTCATTCTACTCTATAAATTTATGTCATAATTTACATTCATACTCTATACCATATGTATGAGGTACCCTCTTTAGTTTTGAGTCAAAATAATTTTTTGTTTAAAAGATATAAGCCTCCAAAGTCACTGCTGCTTTTATATTAAACTTCAAAAGCACATTTTATAAACTTAACTCACGTTTCCATCCAGTTCAACACATCTACCATATAACACGATTACCATAATACAATTATAACATGAATTCCACTAGATTTGAGTACCGAAAATCGTGAACGAAAATCGAAATTTACACAAATAGCACATAGATGGATTATGTGTTAAAACCTTTGTATTTTCGATTAATATTCAAATGGTTTGGAGCCTGGGTACTGAGGAAGTCTATTACGGAATAAGAGGGGTCAATTTTTACAAGATTTTAGTAAATAAACAAGAATTAAGTTAGCATAATTCATGAGAAATTAAAAAACAGGGGAAAGAAGGATAAATGGTGTTTCCTTCACCCCTCTATGGATTGTTTGGATTGAACTTCAGTTTATTCACCTTGGCTTCATCTCGGATGATGAACGGACGTCTGGAACTTCAAGAAAATGAAAGAAACAATCAGATTCTTTCTATGAATTAGAAGAACCGATCGAAAGACAAAAGGAAGAAAAGAGAGTTGTTCTTCCTTGTTTTTTTTGGCTGTGTTGGAGTTGGTTGGGGATTTTGATTTCTATAGAGCTTATTGTAGAGAGAGGAATGAAGAAAAAGCTTGTGTGATGGTTGCTTAAATAGAGAAATGAAGAAGATGTAATTGGCCGAGAAGGGAGGCATGATTAATTTAATCAAGTAAAAGATGATTGCACCAATTTTGTTAAAGCATAGAATATTTGTTTTTGTCACGGTATTCGTTGGTACTTGATATTTACTACACAGTCGTTACTTATATTCGTGTTATTTTGTCGCAGAAAATTACGTAAGAGCTATAAATATTTATTTAGGATTTATGGTGATAAAATCGTCGCACTTTGAGATTAAAATTATTTAATTATAAAATTCGACTTAAGGCCACCTATATTATTTTTGTTTTAATTCTAATATTAATTTAAAAGCGAATTATCAGAATGAGTTCTAATATAAGGCAGATATTATATCACAAAGACACGAAAAACATGCTCATCCAGAAAATGCAATTTTCATAATTATGAATCTTTTACTCATCAAATATTATATTTATCATGCGTAAGAAAGTAAATCAACCAGACCTCTATATTTCATATTAAAATTAAGATAACTAGTCAATAAAAAGTTATTATGCTTTGTCAAGTAGTTTATCACATAAGCTTGATAAAATGATTTGCAAAGTTATTAATTAGACTCCTTTCATTTTGAACACTTATTAAATATTCATCAAACCTTATACTTTATTTATTTTTTTATTATGTGCTAGGAATGCCCCGGATCAGAATGTTCGTCCGTCTTCCTGAAAATCAAATCTTTTGAAAACAAATAACACTGTTAATATAATAGAAAGTTCTTAAATCATTTATTCTTTTATTTCATATTAAATTTTGGGATGGGGTGTTACAAGTTGAACCTCAAATTTATTGGCCAAAGACACTAAAGCACACAACAAATTGTGATGCAATAAACAATATCCAAATGTTTAAGTAATGTACTCACAAGATGAAACACCACTCAAACAAATTTAAGGATGTATGCACTCATCAATTGAGTCATACTTTGTAATTATGATCATAAGCTTGCCCAAACTCTACTTTCCCCACCATTTAAATATAGTCAACAATGAGATCAATAGATCTTTACCCAAGGAAGTAGTGTTTATACTTTGGTCAAAGTGAGATGAATTTGAAAAGAAAAAAAAAAGGTACTGTGAAAGATAAAAATTGTTATTTCACATTTCACTATCTCTATAATCATAATTGAAATTGTTATTTCACATTTCATTCTTTCTGTATAATCTCAATTGAATTTCAATATAATTATTCTTCCATTATGTGTTTGGTTTGATGATTAATTTAGAAGTATACTACAGTAACACATACAGAATCAGTTTTTATTTTACCTTGGAGTAAGATTTACATTGCAGTTATAATAATAATAAAAAATGTTATATAAATCTATACATGTAATACATTTTCTGCAATATATTTACAATATTTAGTCAATATTTATATTGTATTAAAAAATAAAGTAGGGAATATGAAAATCTTTTGAGTAATATAAAATAGTAATAAAACTATTGTGAGTAATAAAATAATGACATGTAGTTTAATTTTGAGATGTTCAAAAAGTGTAGTTTAAAGTGAAAAAAACGTTTTATTGTCAAATTAAGAATTAAAATAGTAAATCT
This sequence comes from Galeopsis tetrahit, assembly GCA_963675135.1. NCBI lineage: Eukaryota > Viridiplantae > Streptophyta > Magnoliopsida > Lamiales > Lamiaceae > Galeopsis > Galeopsis tetrahit. Next base: position 43,646,051 of record OY776120.1, read on the forward strand.
AATTTAAAACGAATTTAAATTGGGATAGAGGAAGTAGATCTTATTCCAATTATGAGTAGTCCAATCTATAGTCACCGCTCAAATGTCTTATTTGTAGAAATTTAATTAGAGAATCGCATCAACGTGAATCTTAAATGAACTCGTCTTCAAGGAACGCCAATTCGATCAGCTCGGGTGATTGGTGGATCTTTTATATCTCATTTACTAAAAGTGTGGAATCTTGGATTAGTAATTGGTCGAATATGGGTCAATCCGATTTTTTTTTGAATGATATGCAAGACAAAAGTATTCTAAAATTAAGAATTAAAATAGTAAATCTAATTTAAAACGAATTTAAATTGGGATAAAGGAAGTAGATCTTATTCCAATTATGAGTAGTCCAATCTATAGTCACCGCTCAAATGTTTATAGTCCAATCTTGTTCATAGAATTAGGAAATCGTCTTCTTGAAAGAAATGATCAAGGAATATTTGGAGACACGTCTATACAAGTTTCCTATAGAATCCACAAAGAAACGATCCAATTGATCAAGATACACAATGAAGATCGTATCCATACGATTTTGCTCTGATGAGTTTTCATTTTTTTAGTGATTCTTCTACCCTCTGTTAAATGTTGCATATATACAATGTTGCAGAAATGAGAGCTCAGACCCGCTTAGGCGATAGGCAACAACATTCCACCGCAATTATTTGCAAAGTGGCTAAAAAGTCTAATACTCGGCGGCACCTAGGTGGAAAAGTCAGCTTGAATGTCGATTTTTCTTTAAATTTTTTTATGCCCAAACTATTTGTTTGGCATTTCAATTAAAAATAAAAAATTAGGATTAGAAATGTTGCGAAATAAGAAAAAAAGTTATTAAAAAAATATATCTACTCCTTTTCCACTTATCGTCGTCCGGCAGTTGCCACCTTTCAACCCCGCCCCTTCAAATTATTTTTAGTTGTTCTTCTACCTTTGTTAAATATTAGACATATCACAAACTCTTGCATTTCAAAGATATAAAAAAACAAAGACGTTATGTTTATATAAACATAAATTGTTTTTATTGCTAACTTTTATACATATGATGTGATTAGTGAAAGCTAGAAAAATAAATTAATCAATTGTTGGTATATACTAAAGTACAAAAGTTATACTCCCTGATTTCTTTAAAAAGTGACACATAAAATAAAAAAAAAAGTGAATTTAATGAAAATTTTGAGAGATAATTTTATAATCTTTATGTATAAAGTAAGTAAAAGAAATGAATTGACTTTTGTATATGTGCGGAGAAAAAATAACAACATTTATATAAAATTGAGTATATTGTGAAAGTGAAATTTATAAAAAGTTTTTCATTTTAAGGATGTAAAAGTTATTGTGTCACGAAAAGAAAAGTGTGAAAATAATTAAAGGATGAAATAGTATTTAATTTACAACTTTTTCTTATTAATTAATGAATTTTAATGACAATGAGTCTGTTGAGATTTGGATATTTGTATTTATATTTAGGGCCGATTTAGTATTTTTTTGAAAAGGTCAGATTTAGAAATTAATCTCTCACCGCGTGTTATTCAAATAAATAAATAAATAAAATTATCCACACGCACATGGGTAAAATGGGAAGCCCGGCCCGGCCCGCCATTATTTATAATATAATGTGTGCTAATAATAATACTTAGAGCTAAACAGTAGTATATATATAAAAACCGAACAACTGAAATACAAACGATTGGAAAACCTCCTAACCCCAAAAACCCACCCAATTCTGGCTCCCAAATTAATTTACACAAATAAAAAAAATCCCTCCTCAACAGAAACTCTCCTCACACACACGCAAACACAGAAGCATCGAGAAGGTGATGCGATCTCTGCGGTGCTGGCCGGCCAATGGTGCGGCGGAGGTGGCGGCGGTCGGAACTCGTCGGTGATGGGCATGCTGCAGATGACGTGGCAGCCGAGCCTTCTCAAGCTGTTGAAGCGAAAGCACGGCTTGCCCCCTCTAGGGCTTCGAAACCTCGGCAACTCCTGCTACCTCAACTCCGTTCTCCAGTGCCTCACCTTCACCCCTCCCCTTGCTAATTTCTGCCTCCGGAACCTCCACTCTTCTGTTTGTACGATTTTCTCCTTTTCTCTCTTTCGATTTTTTTCTGTATTCCAACTAATTTCGTTTATTCATGCTCTTTCCGATTTCATCTACTCTGATTTTTTTATTTGATTTCTATCACTTTTCCTAAGTTTACCTTGCGAATTGTAGGTCTCACTGTCACTGAATTGTTGGGACTTTAACCTGGTCGTTTGTAATAATTTACAACTCTTTGTTACAGTTTCAATGCTTGTGTGTGTTACCTATAAATTTTTTTTGGGGCTTGTGTGATTCTGTTTCCCATATAATCTGTAAATGAATAATGTCATGGTTTTGGTTAAATAACGGCATAGATAAGTTATGATTCCTTGCTTATTTTCCAAATGATCTCTGTTAATGTTGCCGCTGATCTCTAATCCATAAATGTGTAGTTATAGGGGAATGAAACTCAAGTAAGTGCAGAGTTGTCACGTTGGTTAATCTAACATAGCATTAATGCTTCTAGTTTCAAAACATCGAAATATCTGATGGCTAAGGAATGCTTATGTCTGGAAAAACGGTTTCAATTATTAAATGGCGAGAAATGGAAGTAAAAGATTCCATGCCAGGTTGTCCCTCTTTCTTAGAAGTCATCCAGCAGCTTGTGTTAGTAAGATTAGTCTTACGTGTGAAAGGAAGCTAAACACGTGTACTCTATGGATGCCGTTGTAGTTCATTTATTCTGTTTTTTATTAGTGAACTTCAAAAAGTTATGTGTACTTGCTATAATTGGACTTTTGATGTCGTAGATCTTTTCCCTATAGAAGGAAGCTAACACGTGTACTCTAAAAAGAGTTCTATAATAAATAATGAGAAGATTTCTGCTTTTTATACATTTATGCCATAATGTAAGAGTGGCTTGCAGATACATGAGTATGAACATGTCATTAACGCATCATCAATTTTTTTAGGCGACTTTGGAGCAGGAAAGGAGAAGAAGGGGGAGTGTCCTTTCTGTATATTAGAGAAACGAATTTGTCGGTCTTTGAATAGTGAATCAGTCTCAGATGCTCCTTTAAAAATAAACAGCTGTTTACGAATATATGCTGAGCATTTTCGGGCTGGGAGGCAAGAGGATGCTCATGAATTTTTACGTTATGTGATTGATGCGTGCCATAATACATGCTTGAGGTTAAAGAAGTTGCAGCAGCAACAAAAGGGGAAGAATGGAACTGCCAATGGAGGAGATATTGGTGGGAGTGATGAAACGATGGTCAAGGAGATCTTTGGAGGGGCATTGCAGAGTCAAGTAAAATGTTTGTCGTGTGGGGCTGAGTCAAATAAGGTCGATGAGATAATGGATGTTAGCCTTGATATTTTGCATAGTGGATCACTCAGAGAAGCTTTGCAGAAATTTTTTCAGCCTGAGGTTTTGGATGGAAATAATAAATACAAGTGTGATAAGTAAGTTTTGAATCTTTCTTTATTTTGAGTATGCAGTAGTCCACTCCATTTTATGTTATTTTTTGCTGATATATTGTTTGTGCAAATGAACTTTACCAACTTATGTTACTTGCTGGTTTATACCCTGGCTTCATGTTATGGAACTTATACTTGTTCAGTTGTAAGGAATTGGTCACTGCAAGGAAGCAAATGTCAGTTCTTGAGGCACCAAATGTTCTTGTCATTCAATTAAAGGTGTGGTAGTTACTACAAGCCTGCACCATCTTCTCTTCTCTCTTTTTTTTTTTTTTAATTTGGGTAACATGATTACAATATTTGACTAATTTTTGTCTTGTTTTCTTTCTTAATTTTGGTTTGTAGAGGTTTGAGGGTATATTTGGCGGAAAGGTTGATAAATCCATTGCATTTGATGAGATATTAGTTTTATCAAGTCACATGTGCAAAGGGAGCAAGGTACGTTAGTAAGTTGTATGCAGGACATTTTATATGCTTTTCTTCTCCCTCCACCTCCTTTAAAATTAAACGGAAGTAGCTTACATATTTGTAAACAGCCTTCTCTTCGTGCTTCTTTCATTAATTACTATTATCTTGCTAGCCCTCTATATTTTAATTTTCAACTCCCATTGCACCTTTTGGTTCACACATGCTAATGCTGTGCTTAAGTCATGTCTGCTTCAGATATTTGTTGTCCTTCAATCATCCCTGAGAGTCAGGATTCAGGAAAAAATTTATAGGCCACTGCCTTGCACTTGCTTTACATAGTACATACCATGCTAGGTTTTTAGACCATGATTGCTTTCAACTTCATAATTAGAAGATTTGTTGAATTTTTTTGGAGATTCCTTTTGTATCATGATTCATGAACTCATTCACTTTCTTTTCACCATATGCATTTCCCTGAAATCTTTAGTTGACTATAGGCTCCCCTTTGTGTGTTGTCTTATGAAGTGAAAGGGGGGGTCTCAAATAATAACAAATGAGTATAAAATTGTTGCCCTCAAGTCAGCACTCTGGATTGCAATTTGCATACAATCTCTATAGTTTAACAATCGAGGGTTCCTGTTTGATGCAATACAGATATAATTAATTTTGTATAGTCCCTGTTTTGTTAGGTAAACATCTATTTATTTATTTATTATATGCTCTGATGAAAAATGAGGCCTTTCTGAGGTGGGACCGTTGTCTTTGGAAACCACGTGATTTCTGTTGAATCTTTCATTTCAATCATAACTCATAAGTGATATCTCCTTGATGCTTTTATTACAAAAACCTGTACGTGCTGGCTCATTTCAAGCCTTTTGGAAAATCTATAGTTACAAAAGTTGAGGCATACAGAGTTGTCATAATATTTTCTGTATTGCGGCATTTACCCTTATGCACAAATTATGTCTTCTTTCTGCAGCATCAGCACCCAGAGTACAATCTTTTTTCAAGCTTTTGGACAATTTATACTTTTTCTAGATGAGGCATACAGAGAATTATCATAACATCAAGCTATGATGTGATATCTGCCCTTGTGCACTAATTTTGCCTTCTTTTTTCAGGATCAGCACCCTGAGTACAATCTTTTTGGTACAATTGTACATTCAGGTTTCTCTCCTGATTCTGGACACTACTATGCATATATCAAGGTCTTTTCATTGTTGTTTCATATTTAAAATTTATTGATTCCTGATGTTACTTGTAACCAGCAATTTATCTCTTAATTTTGTGTTTCTATTTTGCTCAGGATGCATTTGGTCGCTGGTACTGCTGCAACGATTCTTATGTTTCAGTCTCAACCTTGGAGGAGGCTTTGTCAGAGAAAGCCTATATACTTTTCTTCTCTCGCACAAAACAGAGGCCTCGAACTAAGTTTGATACAGTGGTTAATGGATCTAAGTCTCGTGAGCCAAATGGCAATAAGACATCAATAATGCAACAGCCAGGTTGTCGAGATACCAGGCAAGTTTCTAATCACCTGGAAGAGTCCAATAATTCAACCAATGGAACGAGGTTGCTTTTCCAGAAGTCAAGTTGTCCAGAAAAACAAGTTAACATTAAAAAAATTGCCAATCATTCTGAGACAAATGGATCAACCATTTACCTTGCGCCTAACGGAACTAAAACACTTGCATCCCAGAAGTCTGACTCTGTTGAAACACCAGCTGATACAAAAGTTTTTTCTGGTAACCTTTCTGAGACATGTAGATCTATTTCTTCACTTGGATCCAATTGCAGTAATTCAAGTAATGTACATAGATCAGGGGGTTGTCTAGAACCAGTAGACATTAATCTCTCTTCTAACCACCACAGCCAGATAAGTAATTCGATGAAATCTAAGAATGATCAAGGAGTGCCTAATCAGAATGGAATGTTTAGTGACTCTGGGATTACAAGCAAGCCCCTTGCCCCTGGGAATATCAAGATTGCTGTTTACAAAAAGGAGGCCAGGGAGGAAAATGGCCATGCAGCAGCTTCAATGTCAGTTGAAAACGATAAATCTGCTATATTAATAAATGGTGGGTATGGTATGAGCAAAACGTTACCAGATAACCAGATTACAAAGGGAGGGCCATCTTGTTTGCCACTAAGTAATGGAGAAAATGGGCTTATTAGAGTGAACTCCTTGGAGAGGAATTCACCTGGAGTAAATGGAGCTAGACCAATGACTGTATTTCAGAAAAGTCTTGACGGCCAAGGTTTACAGAACGGAGACATCAGGGCATCTAACAACTCATGTGTGAAAAGGAAGATAAAAGATGATAGTTCATGCATTTTTCTTGCTAGAGACGATCAATCTCGTGCTGAAGTGGAAGCATTCAAGGAATTGTATGTGATTGCTAGAAAATTTGAAGTTAAAGTTTTCTTTTACTGAATCCCGTAATATTTTTCCTCAAAATGCATTGCAAGTTCCCCATGCCTAAAACATGTTTATTGTTACCCTCTTTTTACTAGTTGTCTTGATTTATCATATTTAATTAATCTAAGTTCTTGGGTCAGATCATGGTAGGTTGCATCCTCAGTTTGACCTTCATCCAAAAATGAATTCTTATCCTCCCAAAGAACGAATTACCCTTCACTTTGGTTTTTTGAGTTTGATTTATTTTTCACTGCTGTGACCAAATGACAGAGAAATCAACATTTGGCCCTTCCCTTATTGCCTATATTTAGTAGATAATTTTACTTATTTGCTATATTTCTCACATGTTTTACTTATTGGATATATTGAGCAGATTTTTTCTCATCTAGATGATAAAATTTTTCTATCTTACAGGAAACTATTAATAAATTATGTTTTCACATTCTTCAGGATCGGGAAAGAAGCTTCCATGTATCTGCGTTCCTGTGGATGGTATGATGAAGTGCAAAGTTGCATGCAGGAAAGGAAAAAGTTCTGTCAAGAAACAGGCAATACTGCATCCAATGACCATGAGTGGAAGTAAGCTGTCCTGAAACTTACTATATAGATACAATATAGTTCTCTACTTGAAATTGATCTCGTGTGCAGATCTGCAATTGGTTATACTAAATTAACTTAACTTGGATTGGAAGTTAAGAGTGACTGAGGGAAATGCACTTTCACTTTATGACATGTTTTTCGTGTTTGAAAATTTGAAACACCAATTTCGTATGTAAGATTAGAATTTATTATTAATGTTTACTCAAGTATGCTTGTTCAGAGACCTTACCTATTTTATATGAAGCATAGTTATTTAGTTCACCCAACTGCCCTGCAATCCACTATCCATATCTATCCAATTTTCAGGTCATTTTCGACCTGGATCATTTGTGTGCATGATAATAGGCAACCCACTTTTAAGAGAGAGAGAGAGGTATAGGACTTTGTGTGAGTTATCTGGGGTTTCTGGAATATGGACAGCCTTGTTTACTTTGACAATTAATAGGCTGCTATGATGTATCCAAAACTTAATAATTTGACAATTAATAGGCTGCTATGATAAGCATCTAAAAAATTAGTCTAGACGTCATGAAGATAGCCTACAGAAAAAAAAAAAAAAAACCATTGCTATAAAAGGAACTTCTATAACAGACCATCATTGTGTTTGGTAAAAGAAGTTAGATGAGGCTGAGTACTCACACTACCACCATGATGAACATGAAAATAATCTCTTAGAACTTTTAAGTATGTCTAGACTTGAGAATTTAAGATCTATCATCTATTATGTCTTTGTGCTTATTATCTCTTTTCCTTTTTAATTGGTATGCATATGCATATTAAGAACCCATTCTTTTTCTTGAAGCATTATTAAAATTGTATTATTATATGCATCTCTGTAATATCGACTCATATGTACTTTTCATTTATACGGTGTTCCGAAGTTGCAAACGAATACCAACAAAGCCTACCCCCTCCGTACTGCATTCCTGTCTGAATGACCCAGATCATATGTTCCAAGTAGAGGATTCACTGTGTTTGTAGACTGAAGCTAGTTATTAAAATAATTATGTGATTATGTGATACTATTTCCATCTGATGAAGATTTTGGCCACATAAGAACGTACATCTTCTTTAAGCAGCAAAACTATCTACATACCAGAAAATCGGTTGCTTTGCTATCGGTTCTACCCCATTTAATTTGTACAGTTTCCTTAAATGTTTGAGTATACTTGACTGCTTCTATATCCATGGGAATTCCAAAATTGTAAAATACCCTGACTTCATAGACATGCAAAATAGGAAGACCCAAGATGCAAGTGATAAGTTGCTATGTACTTGATTTGTAAAGGATGGTAATTTTGGTTCAATATATATTTCATTGAAACTTTTTTAATTGTTGGGCGTTGTATATATATATGTTTTAGGAGAAAGTGTAATCTAATGAGCTTTGGTGGGCAATAATATCTGTTGGAGGAAAAACAGTCGGATCAGTGAGCTTTGTGTGCATTAATTGCTGTTAGTCCTTTTGACTTTTGAGTTTAACATTAATATGTAAAGACTTCAGCCACTTGCATGTTTCAGATTTTGTTAGGGATTGGAGTTAGCTCATTGATGGCTTAGAGTGGATCTCTTGCCAAATTTTTTTGTATATATATTTTTCAAATTTACCATTTAATATAATACTTTTCCCAGTTCTGATCTGAAAGAAGAATTAAACATAAATATGCAATTTTCAAATGGATCTAATCTAACTGTTTTGGCAGTCAAAGTTTTGTGCTTCATTGTGGTGCTATTTGTTGTTTGTTTTTTTTCACCCAAATATCATGCACAGTAATGCAGGTGGGCTAAAAGTCTAATTCATTCGACAAAGTTAAGATGTTTATCCTTTCACATTTTTCACCATTATTTCAAGTCCCATGGAAGCACCAAGGTTAAAATGTAGATTATTTTCTTATTGTTCAATATTAGCATAGAAGTTGTCTTGTACATTTTGAAGTTACCTTTTGTTGCATTATTTTTTGACATTGGTATTTCCCTTTAAATTTAAAAGTGGTGCTAGAGTCTGACCGATCATAAGTATGCTTTTTCTGTATTTACCCTTGGGCTGAAGATGAGTACTAAAAATATATCATAAGAAGTTGACCATCAACTTTGCATATTACACTCTCGTTATCACTAAGATGAGGAGATATTGAAATAAACTTTTATTTTCTGAAGCACTTGTTGGTATTAAGATATTTGTTTTTGGTATTTTTACTCATATCTTCTGGGTAGCGTGATAGAGAAAAATATGTTCAGTGTATCTTAAGAAATAAAGGTAAAACATCTACTGTAATTACCCTGAGTTGCAACTGCTTCATTCATTGCATCGTTGATGTCTTACCTGTTATAAGATTACTGCTCGCCTTTTGAATTATTCTTGGTACAGATTGATGTCTCTCTGCATTCTGTTTTCCGAATATTATCAGAAACTCGTTCCTCATTTGTGTACATATATTGTAATTGGGCAGGAGTTTACTGATTACACCTGCGAAGAAATTATTTAATCCCAAAGTTCCCGAATTGTTGAAAGCAAAATTGGTTGACAGAATCAAATTGTTTAGCCAGGAGAAGCAGTCATCTGGAACCTGACGAAGTCAGATCATGGTATGCTTTGCACTTAATTTTATTTTAAAGATAATTACAGAAATTACACTTGGTATCTCACAATCCAAGTGATTAAACTTTCCCTTATAAATAGCTGGTGTTCTGTTCTGATAAATGTTGGTTTTTAAATATGATGTGAAATAATGTATGCTATATGCATGAATGCTGCTTTTATCATTTTTGTTTGGGCTATAGGAGTGCAGTAATTACGATTAGCTGGTAGTTTTGCTGAGTGTTAACTGGTTCCCGTGGTGATTACTGTGCTTGTAAATTGTTGAGGTGGCAACTCTCCTTGAGGCGGCGCAGTTGGTGTTGAGAGAGAGAGAGAGCATTGACGAAGGCTATTTAATGTGTACAATTTTCCGAGTAGCAAATCCTCATTTTACGGACCCCATTAGAGTTTTTGTGCTTGAAAATGAATGCGGTCATAAGAGGAGTTTTGGATTTATATTTCTGTTTATGACAGACAGACGATATTTACAGAATGAGATTACTAAAAAAATGTGGTTCATCTACAAATTACAAATACTTTTGGAAATAGTTTGGTTTTGTAATTGTTGGGCAGCTTTAGCTTTAGCTTTCTTTGTAAAGGGAGAGCGGGGTTTTGCTCTGTTTGTATGGTAGATGCTTCTGTCTCTACCCCAGGCCAGAAATCAATGTACTCTTTATTTTTGCAATGTTGTAGCATGTAGCTATTCTTGGTATCTATATGCCTGTCTTGCCTAAAATATGTCTGTAGCCCCTCACACAATATCCATTCACTTTGATTCTATATTTTCTTTGCCATTTCTTATCCTCACTTTGTTTTCGCACGTCTTCTTTTATATGGTTGACTCGCATTGATAAACTTAAGACTTTACAAATTACAACTGATCCGTCTGATCGTACAACTTAGAGATTTAAAATTTTGAATTTTAAATTTTGAACTCAATTTACATCTAAAATTACATATAAACTTAGAGTTGGTCTCCTGTGCGTGCACACTAATGCACAAGTCAATCCTATATCTATTTATAAAGACAAATATAAATAATTAAGTAATGAAGGTTTTAGTGGTTATAGATACCCTTCATAAGCATGAGGTCACAGGTTCAAATTATTTCAAAAAAATTTTTTTTTCCGTTTTTTATTTTCAATAATAAGAATTACACTTTTCATCAATAATAATAATAATAATAGTTACCACTTTTCAATAACAAAATTTCCACTTTTCAATAACAAAATTTCCACTTTTCAATAATAAGAATTACACTTTTTTAAAATATATACTACTTTTCAGTAACAAAATTTCCACTTTTCAATAATAAGAATTACACTTTTTCAGTTAAAATATATATCACTTTTCAATAATAAAAATTACATTTTTAAGTTAAAATATCTACCACTTTTCAATAATAAGAATTACATGTTTCAGTTAAAATATCTACCACTTTTCAATAATAAAAACTACATTTTTCAATTAAAATATCTACCACTTTTCAATAATAATAATTATATTTTTCAATAATAAAATCTACCACTTTTCATTACTTTATTAATTAATTAATTAATTTACCATTATTAATTAATTACCGTTCTCATTTTTATCGATCAATATTTACAATTATTAATTAACTTACAATTCTCATCACTTAATTAATTAATTAATTAATTTAAAATTATTAATTAATCTATAATTTTCATTTTTATTTTGCTTATTGCTATCATTGTTAATTTAATTAATTAAAACAGGTATATTTAATTATAAATTGTACCGTTAAAATTATTATTAAAATTGAAAAAACGTTATTCTTATTATTGAAAAGTGGTAGATTTTGTTATTGAAAATGTAATTATTATTATTAAAAAGTGGTAGATATTTTAACTTAAAAGTGTAATTCTTATTATTGAAAAGTGGTAGATATTTTAACTTTAAAATGTAATTTTTATTATTGAAAAGTAATAGATATTTTAACTAAAAAATGTAATTCTTATTATTGAAAAGTGGAAATTTTGTTACTGAAAAGTGGTAGATATTTTAACTGAAAAATGTAATTTTTATTATTGAAAAGTGGTAGATATTTTAACTGAAAAGTGTAATTCTTATTATTGAAAAGTGGGAATTTTGTTACTGAAAAGTGATAACTATTATTATTGAAAAGTGGAAATTTTGTTATTGAAAAGTAGTAATTTTGTTACTGAAAAGTGGTAATTATTATTAGTGAAAAGTGGAAATTTTGTTACTAAATAATGGTTATTAGTGAAAAGTGGAAATTTTATTAATGAAAAGTAGCGACTATTATTATTGAAAAGTGGAAGTGAGTAACGAAAAAAAAAACTAAAAAAAAAAAAAACCAAGTTTGAGTCGATAAAAATGAGAACTGTAATTAATTAATAATGGTAAATTATTAATTAATTAATAAAGTAATGAATTATAAATTAATTAATAGAAAAAAATGGAATTATAACCATAAGTAGAGAAAAATGTACAATAAGTTAGAGTAGAAGGATAAGGACAAACACAAAAACTTATATGCAATATTGTATACATGCATTTCAGTCATTTCCACACATGTTCTTTATAAATACACCCACAAGCATAATTCACACACATTTTTTATAAATACACCCACAAACTTAATTCACACACACAATTTTTATAAATACACCCACAAGCTTAATTCACACACACATTTTTTATAAATGCACCCATTGACAAAAATTGAACATGGTCGTCTTCTCCGAGCAGTTTCCGGTCACCTCAGGCCGCGGTCGGACGCTGCAATTTACGATGACCTTAATCCTTAAATATTTTATATTTCTTTAAATATTCTTTAATACTAATTATTATGGGTCAATGTTATTTTGTATTACGTGCAATAATATATCTTACTACATGCAATAATATATGTTACTATATATTATAATGTGGGTTACTTAATCAATAAAAGAAATATAAAAATATAAAAGAATCAGTATTACTATATAAAATTGTGTTATTACTACATGTAATAATTTGTTTTACTACATAAAAATTTATATGTTACTACATAGTACAGTTTGAATTACTACATTGAATTGACGTTTGTTACTATAGGTAACTTTATCAAATGATCTAATATTTTTCGTATCATCCTACAATAAAACATTTTGTATTACAACATGATTATTGTGTTTACTACATTCGATAATATATGTTACTACATATTATAATGTGAGTTACTACATCAATAAAAAACACTAGAAAAAACGTGTTACTAAATAAAAGAATTTGTATTATTATATAAATAGTTTGTGTTATTACTACATAAAATAATGTGTATTACTACATATTACAATTTGAATTACTACATTTAATATCCCGCGTTCGACAATAAAATAAAAGATAAAAAAATCACAGAAACGAGTAAAATAAACGGATTAAAAATTTCGAATTAAGCTGTCAGTGGGTGTATTTATAAAAAAATGTGTGTGTGAATTAAGTTTGTTGGTGTATTTATAAAAAATGTGTGTGTGAATTAAGCTTGTGGGTGTATTTATAAAGATCATGTGTGTGAATAACTAAAATGCATATATGCAATATTTCATACAAGACTAGCCCAAGGACAAAAGCATGTGCATTTGAGAATTTCCCATAAACTTATTACTCTCCGTCTGTGTATTGAGGCGATAAAGCAACTGAGGTGGGGTATACTCCCTCCGTTTATGTTAGCAATTCAAAAAGAAAAACAAACACATTTTATGTGGACTAAAAAAATACTATTCCCTCCGTCCCACAGGAATTTGCACACTTTCCATATATGGATGTCCCATACCAATTTGCACACTCCATAAAAGGAAATATCTTCACAACCCTCACACTTGAAATATACTCATATTTACCCATATGCCATTACTTTTCCACACTCAATCTACTTTTTACTTTACTTTATTTATAAAAGTTTATAAAACTACCCCTCAAAACATCAATCATTACACTTTTTCTTACACATTTCTTAAAATATGTGCTGGTCAAAGGGTGCAAGTTCCTTCGAGACGGAGGGAGTACAATTTTGTCAACATTCGAAAAAGTCAAAGAGCCTAGATCCTAAAAGCAAAACAGTAACTCAACTAAAGAACTCAAGACTCGTTTAGAGCTCTTTATTAGTTATTACAGTTAGGGAAGGGCTATCAACACTCCAAATTGTGTTGTTCCCACCCCATAATTTTTTGGACAAAAATAGATCTAATTGAATTTACTAAGATATCCTTTTAAATCATTTAAAAAATGTTAAACACACTCCTAATAATATTAAAGACACCCCATGTTATACACACCCCATACTTAAATTTTATCTCATTTAACCTTCATTCATCTATTTTTACCTTTACAATAAAAAATTACTCCATTTTTAAAACCCTTCTCCATGCATAAATCTTACCACCATAAACCTTCATATGATGATATAATCACAACAAACATGATTATGAAAGAAGAAAAAGTGATGGAGGAAATTAATATAAGTATATTTAATATTTTTTATACTTTTTTTTACACTTTATACAGTTTTTTTTAGTGGTAGCAGTCGCGACATGTACGGCCGAAATCGTGGCCGAACACATCACCGTACGTACGGCCATATTGGCCGCACACATATGTGAGTGTACGACCACAACCGGCCGAACGCAATCTGCATGAAATTTTTGTTAAGTGGTGTACGGCCACTACTGGCCGAACACACATGGATGTGTACATTGTGTACTGGCCGAACACACATGAATGTGTACATTGTGTACTGGCCGAACATATCCATAGCCGTACATTAGGTACTGGCCGAACACTTCCATGTGTGTACATGAAGTTGTGGTCGTACAGTTTGTATAGTGCAGTTTTTTAATTGTGTTTTAATATTTTAATTTATTGTTCGGTCATACATTTTCTCCCTTTCTTCTTTTTGAAAAAGACACGGTTGTTGGTAAGGGAAAGAGGGGATTTATTTTTTAAATGGATGGGGTGTGTATAGTATTAGTTAAGAAGGGTAAATATTTTAAGTTTTAAAACAAAATGGATAGGAAAGGAATAAATTGGGGTATGTTTAGTAATTTAAAATGAATTTTAAATTTAAGTGGGGTGTGTATAACAATTGGGGTGGGAATAACACAATTTGGGGTGTTGATAGTCCCTCCCTTACCGTTATTATGATGTTTAGAAGTTTATAAATTTTAAAGTGTTTGTTAAAATTAAATTTTACTCACATCGTTCCAATTTAGATTGTTCATTTGTAAAAAAAATAGATATTCCAATTTAGATTGAACATTTCCTTATTTGATAATAAAATACCTTTTTACTTTAAAAAATACTCTTCAAACATTTTAAAATTACATTACATGCAATTACTTTATTATTCATAATATTTTATTATTTACTTTATTATTTAAAAGACTTTCATACCCTCTACTTTATCACCTTTAATACTAATAAATACACACTCTAATTAGGAATGGAGAGTGTAATAACTTAAAAAATAAGCACTTTAAGATTTTTTTTTAAGTACCCACCCTCAGCGACGGATGCAAGGAGCTGCTACCACTCTCCCAAATTTTTAAATTTATAAATGTATATAAATATAAATTTATACATAATTAATTTTTTTGGTAAAAAAAATAAATCAATCAATTAATTGAAAGAGTTTGTCTGTTGATTAACTGCAGAGTATAGACGAAAATATGTCGCTTCGTGCGAATTCATAGGTAATAAGAGAATTTGGCGATACTATGGCATTGTACTTCCACCAGGGACTACAACATTATAGAAACTAATGTGCCTATATACTATGACAGTAGGGTCTTTCTATGGTAAGGCGGGTTTCGTCCTGTCTTATAAAAGACAATACTTCAAATACCGTTAGATCGTTGATCTGACGCATGACATTTATTTTATATGATTGCACTTTGCATTAGTGGGATTGCTCTATGCATTATGCAATGGCACTGCATCGTCCTACTAATAAATTAAATTAATATATATAAAATGACAAAAATATCCTTTTAATTTAGAATAAACAAAAATATAAAATTACATAAATATCATTATTATTAAAATAAACATCATTAAAACAATATATTATCTAAATTAATTACTACTCCAGTATATTACAAAGATTAATCAAATTAGATCTTTTAAATCAAATTAACCCTAATAGTTCATCTTCCCCATCCAACAACCCACAATGACAGAACCCCGCCCCTTCCTTGTAAATCATCTTTTAATTTCTACCTTAGAATTGTGTCTCAGTTACAGTCTCGTGATATTAATTCCGCTAATAATATGAGATTTTGGAAAAAGGCGAAGGCGGAGCCCTTGGAGCCGTATGCAAAACTATCGTAGTAACTATGGACATAACTTTCATCTCTTCCACAACGAAGACGATATCGTTTGCGAAATGCGCCACTTTACCTGTTTCTAGCGTCGTTTTTCATGAACCGTTCTCGAATTCTTCGGAGGAGAACATCTCAAGAATTTTATTTCCGTCAATATAGCTTTGGAATTCGCGGCGATTGACTTTGTGTAGACGACGAGGATGCCTTAGTAATGTGTTTGTCAAATATCATGTGGAGCCTGAGATGGTATGGTTGTTGCAAGAGGGATGTGGAATTGTGGAGGGTTCTATACTTGATTTTTTTAATAATAATAATTGGATGTTTGATTAGTTGGTATGCAAAAATTAATCATAATAAATAAACTTCTCCATTTTAGAACTTTTTGAAGATTCAAAGAATGCACTTCTAATGCTATGGTATAACTCTGATGGGTTGAACCTAGTAAAGTGACAAGTATTGGATCATGTAGGCTCCCTTTAGTGTATATGCTACAAAGTAACGGAATTAAATTTTTCCATGACAATATCATCCAGACAAGTGTTGGGCACATATAGTTTCTTAGAGTTTAGAGTAGAAAAGTAAAAATGAAGACTCTCAGCAATTAGCAACTCAAGAAAATGTTCTTCATAGTTTTTTAATTGTTCTTTTATACATGTTGGTACATAAAATAATAAATTGAGGTAATTATGGAGTAGCTTTTGCGTGTGTTCATATTTGTTTTGATTTTCATTTGCAACTCAATATTGAATTCCTACATCCAAGATGAATATTCAATTTTTGAAGAGAGCTAAACATTATTTACATATTTTGTTGCATATACGATATTTGTTGGTAAAGTTAAAATGGGGAAAAATAATTCAGAAGTCAGAAGACATGAGTATAGGGGCGAGCTCTAAACTGTAACCAGGAAACCGACAACGCATGACTTTATGCCGGAAACTGCAATTCCTCTATGCTATAAGAATGTAAATTGGTTGTGTTATTGATTTGTACAAATGTTTACAGTATATATAGGGGATGAAGTCCCTTTGATATAGCAATCCCTATGATGTAGCAATCCCTTTGATGTAGCAATCCCTATAACTACTCTATACAATAATGGAGTTGACTAGAAATTGGATGAAATCACTCCTGTGATTTATCCGTTATACGACCCCTCAAAATAGACGTTCCATCAGCAACAGAAATTTTGGACCGAAGTAGTAGGAAGCGAGCACGAGCTAGTGGTTTGGTGAGTAGGTCGGCGAGCTGGTCATTTGTGTTGACATAGGCGATCGAGAGACGACCTTTGGCAGCCAGGTCACGGACAAAGTGGAGGTCGATCGCAATATGCTTCATTCTTGAGTGTAAAACTGGATTTAGGGCAAGGCGAGTTGCGCCCATATTGTCACATAATAGGCGAGGGGGCGAGGATATGTGGACCCCTAGATCATCGAATAGTTGATGGAGCCAACAAACCTCGGACGCGGCTGCGGCTAAAGCACGATATTCAGCTTCTGTCGACGAGCGAGCAACCCCACGCTGCTTTCGTGATCTCCATGAGATAGCATTTGGACCGAGGAACACAATATAAGCTGAAGTGGACTTGCCATCTGTCAAGTCACCACCAAAATCTGAATCTGTGTAGGCAGTCAACGCGGAAGAGTTGGAACGCCGAAGTAACAATCCGTGGTGTAAGGAACCTTTAAGGTAGCGGAATAATCTCTTTATTGCATCCCAATGGGCAGCTGTGGGGGAGGACATGTGTTGGGCAAGTTTGTTCACAGTGAAGGCAATATCCGGGCGAGTGAATGTGAGATATTGAAGACCGCCTATAGCGCTCCGATATTCCGTAACATCAGTCGAGCATGTGGAAGAAGTCAGATTCTTTGATATTGGTGTGCTGACTGGCTTTACACCATCAAGTCGAAAACGACGAAGAAAATCCACAGTGTATTTGTGTTGGGAGAGAAATAAACCCTCCTTGCATGAAGCGACCTCAATACCTAGGAAGTAGGTGAGAGGACCTAGATCCTTTACGGTAAATTGTGTTTGCAGATGGCGGGTGAGAGCCGAGATGGTGGACGAGCACGAGCCGGTTAAGATGAGGTCGTCAACATAAGCGAGCACAAAGAGGACTATTGAACCCCGACGAAATGTGAAGAGAGATGAATCAGCCCGAGACTGTATAAAACCGAACGAGGTTAGGCCAGTGCTTAAAGCATTGTACCAAGCCCTGGGCGCTTGTCGGAGACCGTAAAGGGTCCTTCGAAGAAGACATACACTAGTCGGAGATGAACGATCGACCATACCTGGAGGCTGTGACATGTATACTGGAACATCAAGTTTACCATGTAAAAAGGCATTGCTGATGTCGAGTTGGCGAAGCGACCAACCGAATTGGAGGGCTACTAACAAGATAACCCGAATGGTCACGGGCTTGACAACAGGGCTAAAGGTTTCCCGAAAGTCGATTCCTGGTCGCTGGTGAAATCCTTTGGCTACGAGACATGCTTTGAACTTGTCCACTGACCTATCAGGATTCCGTTTGATACGGAACACCCATTTACACCCGATAATGTTTGCATTTGGTGGAGGCGGAACCAAGTCCCATGTTCCAAATTTTTGAAGTGCAGAAAACTCCTTGTCCATGGCAGCTCGCCACCGCTGATCGGCTAGAGCCTGGCGAACAGTGGTTGGTTCGACATCACTGGGCAAGGGATGCTTGGTTGCTGCAAATAGACGCTTAGGTCGGTGAATATTGTTAAGGCTGCGAGTCCGCATTGTGTGAGTTCGCTGAGGGGCGAGCATGGGCTGTATTGGTACGTCAGGGCCCTATGGGTCTGTTGGTGGAGTGGTCGCAGGTTGAGACAAGGTGCCCGTGAAAGGCAGTGCTCGCGAGGGTGAGTTTGGATGAGCAATCGGTGGCGCTTGCTGAGGAGGCAAAATTGATAGAGAGAACCGGTTGTCGCTTTCGGTGTCGGCTACCGACGAGAGATTAGGTGCACATGGCGAGAAATGTAAGTTCGACCAGATAGGGGTTCATAGCATTTATAAGCGTTTTGAGAAATTAAATACCCAATAAATAGACATGGCAGTGAGGGGGAGGCGAGTTTACCCGGAAGATACGGTCGTAACCATGGAAAGCAAAGGCACCCAAATATTCTGAGTTTGGCATAGTTTGGCTGTCTTTGAAAGAGGATCTGGAATGGGCTGCGACCTTGAAGTGTTGGAGTAGGCATCCGGTTGATTAGATAGACTGCTGTTTGGACAACATATGACCAGTAAGGGTGGGACAATGATGCATGGTGGAGTAGAGATCGGGCAATTTCAAGAACGTGACGGTTGCGACGTTCGACCATGCCATTCTGTTGGGGAGTGTGCGGAGCAGTAGTAAGCCAAGAGATTCCATGCTTAGATAAATAGGGGTGCAAAGCAGTGAATTCTCCACCATTGTCTAAGAATAGGTTTTTGATCACAAAACCAAACTGTTTTTCTACAAGGGTGTGATACTGGGTAAAAACCGAAGCAACCTGAGATTTAGAGCACAAGGGATATACCCAACAATAACGAGTAAACAGATCCACCAATAATAAAAAGTATTTTGAACCATCCAATGAGCATACGGGTGCCGGTCCCCAAACATCGGCATATATAAAATGTAATGGATGATGTGGTATAAATGATGTTGTGCGAAATGGTAATTTGTGAGACTTGCTCATAGTGCAGGAAATACAATCTGATCCCAACACGCGGGAATTATTAAAAGTAGGTAATTTAAAGTTTCTAATTATTAAAGCACTCGTCTCCTGAGAGGGATGTCCAAGGCGAGCATGCCATGAATCATGAGAGGTGCGAACACCAATGGAGGCAGCACTCGGACCTGGACCAGCAGCTGGAGGAAACAAGCGATAAACACCATCTTGACACGGGCCTTTAAGAAGACGATCTCCCGTGGCTAGGTCCTTAATGACAAAGAATCTGAGAAAAAATTCCACAGATACGTTATTTTTCTTAGTAAACTTGCCGACTGATAAAAGATTTTGGGATGCCGATGGGACGCACAGTATATCAGATAAAATGAATGTGCGATTAGGGAATGAGAGTGTAGAAGTACCCGTGTGTGAGATCGGAAGGCTTGACCCATCAGCAATATGAACTTCATCAGTTCCGTCATATTCCGAGTGAATGGAGAGATTGTTCAGATCGGATGTTAGACTGTGAGATGCTCCAGAATCCACCAACCAAGGATGACCGGGTGAAGGTGGGGCGGTGTGAGCAATACTTGCTGAGAAAGATGGTCGCCGGCAAGAGGGGGCAGTGTGCCCTGGGAATCCACACATTTGGCAGAGAATGGGATCAAAATCATTGGTTGAGTTGTTACTCGAAAGTGATGGAGGACGAGTATTGTAATTGCTTCGTTGGTGAGACTGGCGGGGAGGACCATTGCGGTATCCTCGAGTGTAGTTGCTATGTGGATTGTTGCCGCGGTGGGAGGAGCCACGGAAGTTCCCACGGTGGGAAGGGTTCCCACGATGTGGTCCTCGAGGTTGAGCACGGGCCGTGTTGGCAGTGGCGAGAAGCTGGGATTGGGCAGTTTCAGCATTCCTTAGGGATAGTTCGTGTTCGAACAGGAGATCATGCAATTCCTCAAAACGTAGGGACGTCTCACGCGTCCGGATAGGGCCAACAATAGTGGCATATTCTGGGCCAAGGCCGTTGATCGCAAAGAATGTGAGATCATCATCGGAGACTGGTTCATCGATTAAGGAAAGTTCATCGGCCTTTGCTTTGATATAATGTAAGTAGGCAGAAATGGTGTGATCCTTAATCTGGATTCGATATAACTCACTCTTGAGTTGATTGATACGTGAGCGAGATTTGCTCGCAAGGAGGCGGCTGAGGATAGCCCATGCCTCAGCCGACGTGGTCGCAGAGGAGACCAACGGAAGTACAGTCGCTGAAAGCGAGCCAAAGATTGCAGCGAGAAGGAGCTGATCTTGACGAGTCCAATGTGTGACCGCATCAACATTGGATCCATTCGATTGGAGAGTTGGGCAAGTAGATGATCCATCTATGAAACCAAGAAGGTTATGGCCTTTGAGTAAGGCAACGAGATGGGCTCTCCAAGAGGGGTAGTTGGATTGATCGAGTTTGATATGGAGGTGATGATGAGCAGTGATGGGGACGATCGATGGTGTTGTTGAAGCCGTAATGGCTGGGGATACATCTCCGGTGGAATTGCTGGATGTGGACATTCTAGGGATGGCACAAAAAAATTGCGAAGCGAGAGAGTGATTTAGATCGAAACCCCTCGTGATACCATATAAGAATGTAAATTGGTTGTGTTATTGATTTGTACAAATGTTTACAGTATATATAGGGGATGGAGTCCCTTTGATATAGCAATCCCTATGATGTAGCAATCCCTTTGATGTAGCAATCCCTATAACTACTCTATACAATAATGGAGTTGACTAGAAATTGGATGAAATCACTCCTGTGATTTATCCGTTATATATGCCGCTTATGTCAAAAACTGCAATTCCTCTATGCCGATGAATTTCCATTGAGCGATTTTGGAACCTGGAGTAAAACAAGCAGGAACAAATATGTAGAAATTGGTTCAATTTTCATCCAAATGAAACTGTATCACTAGATTCAGTACTACCAATCAAAACAGAAACAAATATGTAGAATTCAAAATCATAGGAACACACACACAAATATGTAGAATTCACTTTATATATATATATATATTTTACATTTTGGGGGTGCAGTAGTACCTCCTCATTACATTAAACAAATATAAAATGAATGTCGTTTGTTGGCAACGATTAACAATAGTCTAATCAAGATGTATGAACAGTGTTACACATCCTAAAATTTTTAACACACCACAATGGTTGAATAAGTTCTGCTCCAATCCCCATACTCACCATTCTATACCTTCATTCATTCAAACTATTCGTAGCCTCTGCATACCTCTTCTTTCCCGTCTCGTCCCGATTCCCTGACCACAATGCTTCCGCCATTGTAAACGTCGAGGCCAAATTCACCCACCCGTTCATCACCGTTGAGTCAGCTTGCTCCGACCACAGCGCCACCTCCCCTTCCAACACCAACTCTGCCTCAGATCACTAAGGTACTAAGAATGAAAATATGATCATTTCAAAAGAAACCCATCATTGTTCTTCTTAATAAAACTAAATTCACTTTTTTCCTCAGTTAGAAACCAACTCTAAACTATATGCGATTTTATATCATGCCATTTCTATTTATTTATTTTTTTAAAGAAAGTAAATATTTCCATCAAGGAAAAATGCAGAACCAGCAGTGCCCTCAAACAAGAGTTACAAATGGGATTTTTAGAAACAAAATAAATACAATTATTCAGCCAACTAGCACCAAATTAATGAGTTCCTAATTTAATCTGTAATGCCCAGCTGCGACAATGGTTCTTATAACTTGAGCAGACCCACAAAAAAAGACGTGACATAAAATTTTTATCACCTTTCATCCATTTACACCCTCAAATCTACTAAAGTAAATGTCAAAACATTCAATCCCTAAATATTCAAAAGTATCACAGTGCACTACCCCAATGGCTAAAGAAGAATAAAAAACTAGATTTCAATTTTTTTTAAATGCATAAAAATCATTTCAACGCATAGTAAACAATTATATGCCAGTTTGCTCGAGCATATCAAGCATAATAGTTTGAAAATGTGATCCACACTTCCACACTCACCCTAACTCCGAGGCATCACCAAAACGTCGACGCCGACAACACACACCGTATACTCATCCACAAACTCACTTAGCATCAGACCCATTACTTCCGGCACCCCAATTCTACCGGAAAATAGCAACGAACACACAGTGAAACCCCTAATTCATAAAAAAAATACAGAAGATTTCAAAAAAATTAGGTTAATCACGAGGGTTGAGAAAACCCTAAATTTACCGTGTTTGAGCATTTTGAGAAGGGAAAGAGATGAGACGTAGATTTACTTGGAGGAATCAGGCGTGGGAGAGCTGACGGCGGGTGACCAAGGGCGTCGGGCATCGACGAATATCCATTGTAGTCGCCATTTATTTCACACAACTTTTCTATTTCCAGTTTTTTTTTAATTGAATTGAATTATTATGAAAAAAGAAATTTGGTTGAAATTATCTTTTCAATAGAAGAAGGTTAAGTTTGTAAATTCAATGTATTTTTTAAATAATATTATAAGGACGTTTTGGTAATTTTATATTTTTTTTTATAAAAATTAAATATTTTTTATCATTGCGGAGAACGATCGCCCATAACGAAGAAACGTGATGTGTCAATCTATCATTGGACGCCTTTTGTAAGTCAGGGCGAAACGTCTGTCTTACGATAGAAAAGCCCATGACAGTAATAATTCAATAACAATTACTCAAACTCCTGTTTTACATACTAGGTGCAAGTATGTAGATGTTAAACACCATTTCATAAGAGACCATGTGGAGAAAAAGAACATAAGAATAGAGAAAATCCATACAGATTACCAAAGAGCTGATATATTTACCAAACTCCTAACTGAGTCTAGATTCAAAGATCTTTGCATTAGCTTAGGATTGTTAGATGTTGACCCCAACTGCATATATGAATGTGCTAAACTTTCAGGTACTCAGTTGATGACAAGAACAAACAAATACAACAGAGGATAAGAAGAGTAGGTTCCACAAGATGAGTTGAATAGACACACTCATCACACAGGTATAAGGTCACCAAGGTGACTATCCAATGAGGAAGCTGGTAAAGGTGAGGGATTATGAGAATATAAATTTAAGGAGAAATATATGATTTCTTAAATGTCCTTATGTTGACTCAAAATTTAGTCACCTAGGTAGAAACCTTTTATAGATTTGTGTAAATCCACATACATATATACTATATCTCTACACTCATTACCCATATTAACACTTCTACTAAGTTTAATAGGTATAAGAAGACCAAAATCTTCACAAGTCAAGTAAGCACAACTGAAGGGGGAACTCAGTCGATGCACCAAGAACACACTCAGTTGTTCTCATGAACACAACTGATACGATAAGCATTTCAATTCCCATATATGACTAAGTAAATGATGAAATGAGGAAAGTAATTTTAATTTTGGAAAATCTTGTACATAAACTGGATTAATACACCTCTTTAATGGACGAATGTCAAACGAATGAAATGGACGAATGTCAAAATAGATCAAAGTTGAAATTTATAACATTATCGGGTACAGTAGAATCTCAAACGATTCTCACTCTACCGTCCAATCACGAAGGGATTGATCACAACCATCAATTTAATAGAACCGTTTGATCAAAACCTCCTCGCCGTGCTCATTCTTCTAATTACATGCTCGTAACTTACAAATTCTCAAAACTGAAAAATTTCAGAAACCCCTCTTTCTCAAACTCACAATGTCGATCATCAAAATCTACGACGCAGAAACAAAGATTCATGGAAGTTTCGACCCAACGAAGTGGGCAACTTAAGGGAAAATCAATGTCGAGAATGCCTTGTATTTCACTAGTCGTGAGAAGGACTTTTTGGAGATCTTCACTTGCAAGAAAATCAAATTGAAGGATGGGTAGGTGCCTAGTGTGAAGAAATCGGCTCTATTGGATAAGTTTAAAGTGCTTATGGATAATTCTAGTAAGATGTTGCTAGGAATAACACCTAGTCATGATGCAGTGACAATGTTGAAAGCAAGGGTCATTAGAGCTAGGGGTGTGCACCGGTCCAAAACCGGATCAGATCGGAATATACCTTAATGGTTGGACCGGAAAACGGACTGGTTCAGACCAGTTTTTAATTTTTTTTTTTTTTTTCAAATATCTTTTTTCAAGTTTTTTTTTTTTAAAGTTTTTGAAGCAAGAACAAGAATGATGAATTTGTGTATGAAAAATTGTGTTAGTTCTTCATTTGAGATCAATTTTCGTCAATGTGAATTTTATTTTACAATATTATTAATGGTATTTTGACACTAAAAGTAAATTAATTATTTTTGTTCAATTATATACTTGAAAAAATGTAATAAATCTCAACACTTTTACTTCACATCCTCACCAATTATTTGATTCTAAGCATAATGAAAGAAATATTTTCAAAGTTTTCAAATTAGCAATCCTAATTTTATTTATTTTATAATAATTAAGGTTGTATTATTAAAAAAATATAAAGAATATAAATAAAACAAATCCGGTCCAATCCGGTCCGGACCGGAAACCCGAAATCTTAAAATTCAGTGGACCGGAGACCGGACCGGAAACTAACCGGTCGGTCCGGTTTCGGTCTTTTTTCCAGTCCGAGTTTTTTTTTTTGCGCACTCCTAATGGGAGCCATCTAGTAGAACAAAGGAATCTTCTACCCGAACCCGAACCAAAGCCAGGGCCAAAAAATCCAGCTCGAAATCCAAACCTAGATCTCAAATATCCCCACCAATCCTTACACCACATATAAGTGCAATTCCCCAAGCCAATACATCCATTTATACATCAGATGATACTCACACAACAGATGACCAAGTCCAAACCACACAAGAACCCACACAAACCACAACCCAAACCACACCCCAAACACTTTCCTTACCCTCACCGTCACCCAAACTACCAGAAAACACCCCAACTCCCACTGAAACCATCCCAGCTGACTCACCCAAACCAGTCGAGTCGAGCCAACCAAAACAAACATCCCAAACCGAACCTGTCTTTTCCCAAACCAAAATGTCAATGGTGCATTATCCAATCCGCACTAGAGAGAAGATTCTTAGAAGCAAGTTGACTAAGAACTTGAAGAAAAAAATTCCTGATCTTGACAACAGCTCAGTCGAATTTGAGAAAGTTTTAAGAGTATGCACATGGGTTGCATTGCGAAATGGGGCAGTTGATGATCTTTTCGAAGTCATCTTAGGAATGGGAGGTATATCAAACTTTCTAGATTGGGAGATGGAGTAGAAACAAGTATCTAGAGTTAAGAAATTTTCTGAATTATTGTCATCTAAAGGATTGACTAAGTTTGTCAACAAGCTACTTGGACGACCAGATGAGTTTGTAGAACAAGAAGATACTCAAATGGTTAAAGCTGTTCAAGTTTTTGAAGAGATGAAAGTTGAACAAATTATGGAGATTGTTCAAGATCCAGCTATTGACTTAGTCGGTCCAATAAACCAGTACAGAGGCCTGGTGTTTCGAAGAGAAATGGATTATTTCAATCTTACTCCTCATTCTGACTTTTACTTTATGTCAAGGAAAGATGAAGTATGTGGTCTGAA
Source organism: Galeopsis tetrahit (assembly GCA_963675135.1). Taxonomy (NCBI): domain Eukaryota; kingdom Viridiplantae; phylum Streptophyta; class Magnoliopsida; order Lamiales; family Lamiaceae; genus Galeopsis; species Galeopsis tetrahit. Next base: position 43,672,206 of record OY776120.1, read on the forward strand.
TCCTATGGATGGATATATTCAAAGGATTGTTGAAATTACTTTTCAAGAGATGGTGAAGGCGAATGAACAAGCTAGGTTGGAAGGATTAGCAATTGTTCCTTGTGTTGAGATGCCAACACCAACTATTCCAATTGATGAAGAGATTCAAGAAGAAGAGATACCAGCTGTTGAAGAGATGCCTTCGACATCACATCTCGTTGCATCTACATCAACTCAAATTGTTTAGAATATATCTATTGATCATCTGAAAGATGACATCAAGGAGGTACTTAAATAATTTCTTGATGCATATTTGAATTTTAATCTTCGTCCACAACTGTTGAGACAGAATGAAGATCTTATGAAAGATCAGAGGACGATTATAGAAGATGAGATCAAAGATTTAGATGAGACTTTTAGAGAAGCTACTCTGGATAGAGTGGAAGAGCTGATGAAAAACCATGTGGAAGATGCTGAAAAGTGAGCAAGAGACTTTGCTGAACTGTTTGCTTATGAATCACTCAAGATGGAACGTGTTTATAGAGTGAAAATTAAGATTGTCGATGAGCAGAGGATCATGGCTTACATTCTCAAAGACTAGCTACTCATTATCAAGAGAAGTTTGAATACACTTCTAGTCGACTGAATCTGACAGTTGATAGGCTTGAAAAGATGTCTTACGAGACTTTATATTATAAATGTGTTGCTAAGGCGTTAGAGGACTTGCAGAAGGCAATGCAAGCTGAATTAGCAAAATTCACATCATCTCTCACCTTAAGGCATAATGAAGCCAAAAAGGGGGAAGAGATAGTAGAAGCTGAAGTTGCAAAGAAAAAGAAAGGAAAAGCTAAATTGATTGAACAAGAAGAAGTCTTTCAAACAAGAAGTGCAAGAAGTGGTGGAAAAAGGAAACTTGTTGTTTCAGAAGAAGAGAAAAAGCAACAAGAAGAAGCTATGTTGAAAAAGCAGAAACTTGATGATGCAGAGTACTTAAGGAGGAAGTATCTGAAGAAACATATCAAGTATCTGAAGTTAAAAAGAAATATACAAGATGACAATGTGATAGAAGATACTCTAATTGATCCAGAAAATGAAGAAAAGTGGATAGTGATCAAGAAGAAATGGGAAATAGCTCACTTCATAGTCAGAAGATATGGAAATCTACAAATTAAGCAAGATGAGTTTATTCAATTTGAAAGATTTATGGAAGCGGAAGATAAGCTACTTTGGAATCACATCATAAGATTTGCAACATCTGCAGGATACAATATCTTATCACCTAAAGAGCCAAAATGGGAAACTCCAAAATTAGCATCTAGAAGGATATACTACAACTCTATTAAGAAAGTTGAAGAACAAGTCATTGTAGATGAAGGAATTACAGATTCTGATCATATGAGTGATGTTCACAAAAGACTATTCATTACTTTTCAAGTTCCAGAAGAAGAAGACTGAAGAAGACGACCTGAAGAATTTACTTTTATTTTTCAAGTATTTGTAATCTGATCTATATTTTGCATATTTGAATATTACAAATATCTTTTAATGAACTTTATTTGATAACTAACTAACTTATCTTACTTAATAATTTCAAGTAGTTTTGGCTTCACCAAAAATGAGGAAATTGTTGGGATATGAATCCTAAAAAGTCCTAAATGATGAATAAAAGATAAAGTTTTGATGGTAAAAAACAACTTAAATGATTAAGTAATTTGATTAAGTTAACTAGTCATCTTATGAAGTTGTCTAGTTTGATAGGTCTATAAGCTGACATATATAGATAGCTTATATATTGTAAACTAGTCTAAGGTTGACTAAGCTGAATGAAGCTTAAAGTAATGGATATATAGATAACTTAGATCAGAGAAAAGAAGACATGGAAGCAGGAGAGCTGAATTGAAGACAAAAAGACTAGACAAGCAGACAAGACCAGAAGACCTATGATAGCTGACTAAGGAAACATAAGACATAGAGAGATCAGATAAGAAGAAAAAACAAAAATATTATGAATAACTGACTTAAAAGATAAAACCAAAAAAAAAAGTTATAACAGAATAACTGAATAACCAAATAACTAATCAAGAAATGGTTACAAGCAGTTATATATTTAATTTCAAGAGAGTTAGTTATTTCCAACGACTAACTTGAGAAATTAAAGTCTATAAATAGAAGATGGTCTTCACAGAGTGAAACAATTGAAATTTTAATTACTCAAGCATTGAAAGGCTGAAGAAATACTCGTAGAGTACAAGAATTCAAGAAGCTAAGTGAAGAAGAGATATTGAAGCTCAAGGAGAATTCATATTAGATTGTTTTTTAGTTGGAAAGGTTACTTGTAAAGAGTGTTAGTTGCTCTACATTACTAGTAGATCGAAGATACATCTTGAGGTGTAATCGACAAGATCGAAGTCTTAAACTTGGGACTCTAAACCACAAGAAGTGAATATTACAATTTGGAATCGTGAGAGTGGATGTAGGCTATTGGATGAACCACTATAAAATCCCTCGTCTCAATTTACCTTACAGTATGTCATATTACTTTAGAAGATTCTTCGTATAAACAGTCGAATTGAAAGATCTAGCTGAGTAGACGGGTAAACCTTACTAACAAGTTCACAAAGTGTTGGGATATTTATATCCCTATGTTTAGTTTTGATAAACCAAATCAAACATGTAATAGGATAAGTTGTATTATATAGACAACTTTATTATACATCTTGTAATAAATAGGATTCTGTTCAAGAAGAGAAGAAGTCTGCTGATAAGATGAGTAGAAGTCATCTTATACACAAGCTGAGTAGAGCAGCTGAGTATGATCAGCTCAGTACTATCAGCTGAGTACCTAAGATCTGAAGAGTACCCAAGATCAGAAACAGTACCAAATCAGTATCAAATGAGAAGAGTACGATCAGTTGAGTACCAAAAACAATTGAGGACCAAGCCTGCATTACTTGACAACCGAGGTTTATACAGCTGAGGAAAGCATTCCAATGCACAAGTATCGAGTCCAGATGAGCTGAACCCTGAATCAGCAGAGGTAGTCAGTTGAGGTGAAGATCATCTGTATTCGTAATAGGAACGACCAACCAAAGCATAAAATCAAGGGTTTGACAAGATATCGTGCACGAGAAAGGAAATTCAAAGATATGATTGAAATTACATACAATGGTAATATTCAATCATATCAAATCAAGAGATTGCCAAATTCCTGAATTAGTGTTAATTTGATTGCTATCACAACGGTAACATTCAAACATCAACACTATATATATGAGTTCAGTTCATACATCACAAAAAAAGGTGTGAGGGAAGAGATGCAAAGGTCGAGCCAAAATTCTTAAGTTCCAAAACTCAGAAGAGCTCAAGAAGATCATTCATGAAGAATCAAACGTGCATCACCTTACCCCCAGTGAGTGAACTCATACTCCCTCCGTCCCGGAATTGTTTGCACCACTTTATGGGCACGTAAACTAAGAAAAAATGTAATGAGTGGAGTGTTGAGGGGTAATTTTGTAAAGTTATATGGATAAAGTAAAAAGATGATTGGATTGAGGGTAAAAGTAATGGCATTTTGTGTAAATATGTGAATATTGTGAGGGTGAGGTTTAAAAAATTTTTTCCTTTTTAGGAAGTGCAAACAATTGTGGGACGGACGAATAAGGAAAGAGTGCAAACAATTGTGGGACAAAGGGAGTAATATTTAAGCCAGTTTAGTCATTCATATATATCCATAGCTTAGAGAGAATTTCCCAATCCTAGCATGAGATTAAAATAGATTGTAAGGGAAATTCTCATCTAGTTCATATACACGAAACCCACCTTCTACCATGCATAAAACCCTAGAAGTTAAGTTGAGTGTTCGTCACTGTAAAGAGTACAAGTGCTCTCAAACGCTTTGTGGAGACCGTGGCAATTTTGAGATTGCTCAGAGCTCAAAGTCCTCCTCTTGGGACTATAAAGGACAAACCCCTATTAATTTGGAGATTAAAGGGATTAATATCACGAGTGGATCGTGAGAGTGGATTTAGGACATGGTCCGAACCACTATAAATGATGGTGTCTTATTTACATGATTTATATTAACTGTCATCATCATACATGCATATTTACATTAGCATACGTTTTTAAGAGAAAAGGTTTTATATTAGCTGACTTTAAGTCATCTGATATTGCATAAGTTTGCTATTCGAAAGTTCATAATCATCTGACATCAGATCAGCTGATATCCCAAAATGTGTGTATGCATGAAGTAAAATTTTTAATAAGTATAGACGAGTATAATCTTTATGGACACACTACAAAATTACGCACTTAACTCTAATGGGTAATAAGATCAGCCGACTAACTAGTCCTAGGCCCCTTGCCAAGTCAGCTGACCAAGTCATCTAATAGAGTTAGTTTTTATTACACATCTCAAAACACACGTGCACGATATCTTGTCAAACCCTTGATTTTATGCTTTGATTGGTCTTTCCTTATATGGACACATATGATCTTCACCTCAGTTGACTGCCTCAACTGATTCAGGGTTCAACTCATCTGGACTCGATACTTGTGCATTGTATTGCTTTCATCAGCTGTATGAACCTCGACTGTCTAGTAATGCAGGCTTGGTCCTCAACTGCTTTTGGTACTCAGTTGATCGTACTCTTCTCATCTGGTACTGTTTTTGATCTTGGGTACTCAGTTGATAGTACTCACATGATCATACTCAACTTCTTTTACTCTGCTGCTCTACTCAGATTGTGTATAAGATGACTTATACTCATCTTATCAGCAGACTTCTCTTCTCTACTCTTCTCTTCTCTTCTTGAGCAGAATCCTATCTATTACAAGATGTATAATAAAATTGTCTATACAATACAACTTATCCTATTACATGTTTGATTTGGTTTATCAAAACTAAACATACGGATATAAATATCCCAACAATTTCACCCTTGTTGGTCCCAAGTTGAGTTAAGATTGAGTAAGCTAAGAAAGTCTAGAGGGGAGGGGTGAATAGACTTTCAAAAATCTTTCAAAATATCAGAATATGCAATGCGGAATTTAGTCTTCTTATGTACTGTACTGTGCTTACTCAGCTCAGATCAGTACTTTTCAAAACAATATGGGCCTTACTAGTTTATTCTTAATGTTCTTAGTTAAACAATTCAAACAAATATCAAACAGAAATATAAAGAACACAAGTTTTTATAGTGGTTCGACAAATGTCTACATCCACTCTCACAACTCCAGTTGTGAAGTTTTATTAACTCTTCCTTCTTGAGTTTCTTGTGGCTTAAAGTCCCAAGATTAAGACTTTGATCTTATCGATTATACCTCCAGGTATATCTTCGATCTACTAGTAATTTTACAAGTAACTAGCACACTTGTTTTACAACATACAAACTTAAAACTTGAAAATTAAAACTTCTCTTTGAATAGCCTTTGATTCTTCTCTTCAATTCAGTGGCTCTTCTCCTTCAATCTCCTTCAACTCTGTGAGTTCTTCTTGTGCTTTGTAGACTTAGATTGCTTGTGAATGCTTTAAGATCAGTAGTCTTAGCAGTAGGAGATCACACAGTATTTATAGAACTTAGTATGACAGTTAGCAGTTTGTGAACTAACTCTCAACTAACTCTAAAACTGTTTTTGTAACTTCTTCTTGTAACCGACTTTGTAACTTCCTTCTTATTCCAAGTCAGCATATCTTCAATATATCTTCAGTTACACCTTAAACAAGCTTTCCAAACTTATTCTTCAATTTCACCAAATCAGCACAGTAACTTACTGTTCTGATTTTTACTCTTCGGATTTTTACTCTGCTGAGTCAGTCAGCACAGTAACTTAAAACTGTTCAAAACTTCTTCAGATTTCTTCTAAGCTCTTCTTCAACTCTTCTTTGAAGTCTTCTTATTCTGAAGTAGTCCTCTGAGTCTTCATTAGTCTTCTGATCTTCTTCTAATCTATTCCTAAACTTACTGTTCTGAACTTTTACACTGCTGAATACAATAAAATACAAACTTACAAATATAAAACCTATCTATACATCAACTGAACTATATACAAATGAGTACAACTAAGTCCTATACTATAAGCTGTCTATACAATACAAAACATCAGCTTAGTTCCTAATAGTTCATATATCAGATTAGTAAACAATAAGATCAGTAACTCATGTAAGATCAATAACTTTCATATAAGATCAGTAAGCATATAAGATCAGTAAGTATATAAGATCAGTAACTCATATTCAAATATCTCATATAAGATCACTAAAATTATTCTTAGTTTCCATACTCAGATCAGTAATCTTATTCCATATAACTCAGTTAAGATCAGTAATTTTATTCTTAATATTACTAAATAAGATCAGTAAACTTATTTCAGATATCATTAAGATCAGTAATCTCAATTTTAGTTAAGATGACTTAGAACCACATATATCACTAACTTTAAGTTGCTTTTGGCCATCAAAACATACTTTCATCAACTAGAACATTGTTTCAAGGATTCATATCCCAAAAATTTCCCCCTTTTTGATGAAGCCAAAACTACTTAAATGTTAATAAATCAGTAGTTAAGTATGTAGTCAATCATAACAGTTCATCAATTCAGAATTCATATCATATTCACAATCAGATTAGATATTTCACATATTACACATACTAACAAAATATGTAACACACAAAAATATAGAAATAAAGACTAAGGATAAGAAATGTTATCTTCTGAGCTTGTCCTTCATCTTCATTCTGTATCTTCAGATTCTGAATGCAACATACATCCTTGCTTTGATATCCATCATATGTTGATGATCAGTGATACCTTCTTCTTTGATAATCTCAGCAATTATGTTGTTGATCTCCTTGTAATCAGGTTCTCCATTTTCCAGTCTTGGAGGTTCCCAATTCGGTTCTTCAGGACATAATATCTTTGTTCCAGCACGAGCAGCAACTTGTGCTATGTCTTCCCAAAACTCTTGATCAATGTTCAGCATGAACTCTTCAAAATCAATAAATTCAGCTTCTTTGCTCGAATGATCACCAAACTTCCTCGCAATGAAGTTTGCAATCTGCCACTTCTTTTTCAGATTCTTCCAATGTTCCATATTTTCTGTTAGAACAATAAAATCCACAAAGTTCTCATCCTGAAAATTTTTATCAAATTCTTTTCCTTCAGCTTTCCTTTGAGCATTCAATTTCTTCTTCAAAGTAGCAACTTTGTTATCAAATCTTGTTTTTAAGAACTTGATATCCTTTTCTTTCTTCTTTTTCAACTCTGCTTCTTCAGCTTTCTTTTTCTTCAAAACTTCAAGTTTTTCTTGCTCTTTACTTGAAATACCAACTTTCAATATACTTCTTGATCTGGTAAGTCTACCAGTTTCTTCTTCTTCTTGTTCTTCATCAGACAAGACTAACTTTCTCTTCTTCTGAATAGAACTTTCAGCAATATCAGGTCTCTTCTCAACAATTTCTTGACCTTGCTGTTTCTGTTGCTTCCTTAGTTTGATTTTCTCATTCAAACTAGCAATTTCTTCTTTCAACTCATCCTGACTCACAACCAACTGAGCTTGTTGTGACTGAGTTTGTTCCATTACTTTCCTTGTCTTATCTTCCCCCTTTTTGGCTTCATCATGCCACTCTTTTAAGGAAGATATGTGTTGCTCCAGCTTCTTATGCAACACTTGAGACAGGTTCTTCTCTTGCAATCTATGAAGATCATAAATTTTAGACATTGTATGCTCCATAACCTTTTCATAAGAGTGTTCAGAATTCATCTTATTCATTCTGTCAGTAGCTTCATGAAACATCTTCACAGCATCTTCCAATTTTGCTTGAAGCTCTGCATTCTGCTTTTTCAACATTTCAAAGTCAGAATTGTCAGATTCCTTTTCAATAGGAACTGCTCTGATCTGTTCCTGCACATCCTCAGGAATAATAGGATCAGTAGAGTGAATTGGAATGCTTTCCATCTCTTCAGCATTTAAGTCTTGATTCTCCAAGGCTTCTGTTTCTTCAATAACAACAGTGTTCTCAAACACTTCTGTTGCATTGTCAACATCCTCAGCAATATCCATAAAATCCTTTTCAGCAGCATTCTCAGCTTCATCAACACCCTTCTCTTCACTTTCCACAAATAAATCATCATCTGTAGTAGGAGTTGCAACCTTTTCAACAGAATATTTAATTCCTGTCAGCCTTTCAACAAGGTGAGCTACAGATTCTGGAGTAACTAACTCAAGAAATGAGTTAACACCAGCCGCTTGCATCTGCTCTGCTTCCCAATCATCAAAGATTGAAGCACCTCCCATGCCTTCCATAATAGCCAAATTTTCCTTCAAAGTACTCCTCTTAAGATACACCCATGTGCCTATCCTAAGGAGTTTCTCAAATTCAACTGAGCTTTCATCCAATCCAGGAAATTGCTTTAACAAAGCTATCCTCAAATCTATCCTGATTCTATCCTCTTTATCACAGATAGTGTAATCCATTAAATCAGCAGGTTTAGGAGTTATAAATTCAGGTTCAGTGGATGATGAAATGTCAATTGGTTCAGTAGAAGGTTCAAATTCATGTTCAGTAGAGTGATCATGAACCTGTGTTGGGGAATGATGTGGTGAAGTTTGATGGTGAGGACTAGAAATAGGGGTAGGATAAAAATTAGTGTTCTGAGGGGATGAATGGGGAGTGTTCTGAGTCACAGAAAAATAGTGAGCTGATTGTTCAGAACATGAAGGTTGAGGGTTTTGGTTTTCAGCTGGGCTTGGTTCAGAGTTTGAAGGGGTAGAAGAAACATCAACCAACTTTCTCCTAGTACTTCTCCTCTTAGTTCTCTTATGCAAAGCAATAGGACTAGGAACACTAACCTCTTGCTCTTCTGAGCTTGATTGCACCACAGTCTCAACAAATCTGACTGCTGGCTCTGAGGCAGCTGTAGCAGACCTTCCTCTCCTTGGTCTAATACTGCTCGGATCATGCCTCGCCTTCGATCTAATCTCGGGTTGATTGTCATCAGATCGGTACATCGAAGCTCCAGACTCTTGTGCTTCAAGTTCTTGGGGTTGTTCCAAAGGATTCTCTTGTTCAAAACGAACAGACTCCTTCTTCATCAAGAATTTCCCATGATGGAATTTCTTGGGATTACTCCAATACGACTTTTTAACCAATTGCGGCAACAAGAAACTCAACTTGTTTCCGAACCCTAATTTCGATTTAATCGAAAATTCCATAGTATCCTCATCGAACAAAACTTTGTCTTTCTCATTCAGTAACCTTTCCAAGAAAAACCCTTGCCAATCACCTTGAACTCTGTCGATGATTGCAGCCATAATTCGAATTTTGGAACTTGATAAAGCATCCTGGCTATGATGTTGCCCTAACAAGCACTTTCCAGCTATGTCCATCAAAAATTGAAGACCCGTAGGAAGAACATCCTTCTTCAGATTAGTCAAGGACTCTGTTTCAACACCTGACCATCTTCCTACACATTCCTTCTCTTCTCCAGCTTTGTAATTCATAATGTCCACTGGGCCTTGAGGCAAATCCAACACCACTTCTAGGATTTCCCTTGTAATAGTGACCTTATGCCCAGAAAGCATGGAATGAACACCATTGCTATCTCCTTTGAGTTGCAAATAAAATTCCATAGCCTCCGGTTCATAGACATTCAGTGGAGATGATTCCAGAAATTTCCTCAGCCCACACTCCTCGCACATTGTCAGAATGACTTGATTTTCAGCGTTGTGTCGGCCATTGAAGTATACAGCATTTTCTACAAAAATGCCCTTTTCTCGAACCCAGAAATTTGAATCAAAAGTTCCTGCAACTTCGTTAGTTTCACTGATAATATTGATAGTTGCCATTTGTAGAATTTTGTAGAAACCAGATTTTTCAGTAGTTATGAAGTTATGAGATTTCCAGAAATGAACTCGTAAGAAAGACGATGAAGAGTGATCGTTTTTGTCAAATTCAAAACCAATCTAGGGCTAGGATTAAATTTGATTATCACAAGGAATGGTTGAGATTAAATCTCGAAATCCGTGTTTTAAAAATAAACTGTTCATATTCTAGTACCATCCTTAATTTTGGAGCCAATTTGTGTTTAATAAATACACCACAGTTTTTAGGTTAGAAATAGAAGAGTGTATTAATCTTCTCTATTAGTAATCTAAAATTGAACAATTTTTGACTTAGAGTATTCTAAACCAAAAGACTGTTCTGATGCAAATCAGCACAGTAGTTTCCAAAACTATTTCACTTCATTTTCTTACTTATATATAAAGAAAATTTCACTTATCTGGATCAGCTGAGTACTGTGATCAGCTGAGTAAAATTTCTAGAAATCAGATCAGTAGATGAATCAGCACAGTAGTGTTCAGATCAGTGGATGGATCAGCACAGTAATCCTCAGATCAGTACCCAATTTTCCTGATTTCACCTTTTTGATATCAGCACAGTAATCCTCAGATCAGTACTGTGTCAGATTAGTAGAATTTTGTAGACAGATTAGTAGTAAACAAATCTTTCTGTAGACAGATTAGTCAGTAATCAGATTAGTTCTGTAGAATAACTGAATTGTAATCAGATCAGTACTGTAGACAAAGAAGCTTTGTAATCAGTACAGTTCTGTAGACAAGTCAATTTATTAATCAGAATATATCTGTAGACTGCTTTAGCCTGTAATCAGATTAGATTAGTAGATTTTTCAAATCTGTAATCAGATCAGTTCCCCCTTCAGTGGAGAATTCCTCTTCTGTGCCTGTTTCACCTTGGTAAAAGTGTTAGTTCATGAGATATAAGTGTAAAACAGTACAGATTATTAACAATATGTTTAATTTAATGATCACATCAAGGTTTATGCTAAAGTGACTTAGTGTTCTGAGTCAACAAAAGGATCTTTAAGAAATCACAGATTCCCCCTTAATGTATGTTCTCAGTGTCCCTCAGCTTTACCAGCTTCCTCATCGGGATGAAGGTCACTTTAGTAACATTGTTACCTGTTTTAAGTGTAGTGATCTGACATAGGGTTGTCTCTTCTGAATTTTGAGTTTTGATGTACTGCTCTTAGTTTCTGCTTCATATTCCTCTTGGTATAAGATCAGTACCTGAAATGTTAGCACAGTTCTATATACAAACAGAATCCATATCTATCAATCCTAAACTAATGCACAATTCTCTGAATCTCACTTCAGCCAATGGTTTTGTAAAAATGTCAGCTCTTTGAATATCAGTATGAATCTTTTCCATCCTAATATTCTTCTTTTCAACATGATCCCTAATAAAATGATGCCTAATGTCAACAAGTTTGCATCTAGTATGTAGAACAGGATTTTGTGTGATGGCAATGGCACTATTACTGTCACAATATATAGGTACATTAGATTCTACAACATTGTAGTCTCTGAGTTGTTGTATTAGCCAAAGAAGTTGACTACAACAACTACCTGCAGCCATATATTCTGCTTCAGTAGTAGAAGTTGCCACACTTGTTTATTTCTTTGAAAACCATGAAATGAGCTTAGTTCCTAAGAATTGACATGAACCTGAAGTAGATTTTCTATCTATTTTGCAACCTCCAAAGTCCGAGTCTGAATAACCACTTAAAGATATATCATCATCTGCAGGATACCATAATCCTCGATTAATGGTCCCCTTTAGATATTTCAATATCCTTTTGGCAGCTTCCAGATGACTTTCCTTGGGGTTTGCTTGAAATCTTGCACATACTCCAACAGAAAAAGCAATATCAGGTCTGCTGGCAGTTAGATAGAGTAGAGAGCCAATTAAAGCACGATAGTGAGGTTGGTCAGAAGACTTACCTCCTTCATCAGGATCCATTCTGTATGTAGGTTGCATGGGCACACCAACTGTCTTACAGGTTTTAATACCAAATTTATCTAGCAAATTCTTAGTGTATTTTGCTTGATTTATAAAAATACCTTCTGAAGTTTGTTTTACTTGAAGACCAAGAAAATATGTCATTTCTCCCATCATAGACATTTCAAATTCACTTTGCATGAGTGTAGAAAAGCTTTCACTCAAGGTTTTGTTGGGTGATCCAAAAATAATATCATCCACATAAATTTGAACAAGTAATATATCATTACCTTCTTGTCTTCTAAACAAAGTTCTATCAACCTTGCCTTTTGTAAAACCATTTTCAAGTAAGAATAGAGAAAGAGTATCATACCATGCTCTTGGGGCTTGTTTCAATCCATAGAGTGCTTTCTTTAACCTGTATACTTGGTGACTATTCACTTCAAAACCAGGTGGTTGTTCCACATAAACTTCTTCAGCAAGTATACCATTAAAAAATGCACTTTTCACATCCATTTGATACACAGTAAATTTCATATGTGCAGCATAAGCAAGGAACAATCTTATAGCTTCTAGTCTAGCTACAGGGGCAAAAGTTTCATCATAATCAATACCCTCAGCTTGAGAGTAGCCCTGAGCAACTAATCTAGCTTTATTTCTAATTACAAGACCATTTTCATCCCTTTTGTTCTTGAAAATCCACTTAGTGCCTACAACATTATGATTACTAGGTCTATCAACAAGTTCCCAAACTTCATTTCTAGTGAACTGATTAAGTTCTTCCTGCATGGCTATAATCCAGTTACTATCACTTAAAGCTTCAATCACAGTTTTAGGCTCAATAGATGATAGAAAACAACACCAGCAAAATAGAGACTTACTAGGTTCTTCCTGGGAATCAAACAATTATTTTCTAGTTTTAACACCTTTACTAGAATCACCTAGAATCAGATCAGTAGAATGAGCAGACTTCCATGTCCTTCTATTCTTAACAGAAATGCTATCATCATTTTCATCATGCAAATTATCATGCAGATCAGTATCATTTATATCAGCAGATTTGTTCATAGGAGAGCAGTCATTCAGTTTTTGTATTTCAGAAGCTTTAGATGACTCACCTTTGTCTTTTACCTTTTCTTTATCAGAGTCTTGATCTAGGACTTTCAGGAAAGGATTATAAGCTTGTACAGATTCATATATTCCTGTATCATCATCTTCATTATTGATTTGAAGCTGTAGTTTGTCAATTTTCTTACTGAGCTGATGATCAGCAGAGTCCTGCACATTCTCATCAAAGACTAGATGGGGTGTTTCTTCCACACATAGGGTAGAGTAATTAAATACTCTAAATGCTTTGCTTACAGAAGAGTATCCTAAGAATATTCCTTCATCAGCTTTTGCATCAAAAGCATTTAATTTACTTTTGCCATTGTTATGTATGAAACACTTACATCCAAAAATATGAAAATAAGAAACTCTTGGTTTTCTGCCTTTCCATACCTCATAAGGTGTTTTACCATGCACCTTATTAAGAGCACTTCGATTTTGGGAGTGGCAAGTTGTGTTAATAGCTTCTACCCAAAATTTTTGAGGTGTGTTGAATTCTGCAATCATGGCTCTGCAAGCTTCTTTTAGTGTTCTGTTTCTCCTTTCTGCAACACCATTTTGTTGAGGGGTTCTGGCTGCACTTGTCAGATGCTGTATGCCAGACTTAGAACAGTAGTCAGAGATGTAACAATTAATAAATTCAGTCCCCTTGTCACTCCTAATCTTGACAATGAGATGACCTTTTTCAACCTGCAACCTCTTCAATAGATCTGGAAGTAGTGTTTGTGTATCACTCTTTTTGTGTAGAAAGACTACCCAAGTAAACTTAGAGTAATCATCTACTACAACTAGAGTATACCTTCTTCCATTCAATGTAGGAGGGTTGATAGGACCATGAAGATCCATATGCAAGAGTTCTAAAACTCTGCTTGTTGAAAGAGTTGGTATGGACTTAAATGAAACCTTTACCTGTTTACCTTTTTGACAGGAATCACATACTTGTGATTTGGAATAGATTTCATTAGGAATGCCCTCAACAAGATGTTCTCTAGCAATCTTGTTGATTATCTTAAAGTTCAGGTGGCAGAGGCGTTTATGCCAGAGCCAACTGTTTTCTTTAGGACTCTTAGTAATAAGACAAGCATTCTTAGGACAACTATTCCAATTCACAATGTATACACTTCCTTGTCTTGTGCCAACAAGTAGAACATTGTGAGTCCTTTTATCTATTATTTCACATCTTCTGGTCTTGAACTGAACTTTGTATCCCCTGTCACAGAATTGAGATACAGATAACAAGTTATATTTCAAACCTTCAACATAGGAGACATCTTGGATTTCAACATCTCCATTCTTGATGAATTCAAATCCTTTTGTGATTGCTATTGAGCTATCTCCAACGATGACTTTTGGTCCTTCCTTCTCATGATAGTCAGTAAGGCCTTGGTACCAGTCATGTGGTGTGAACACCCACTGTCTATGTACCAGGTCTCACCAACTGAACCACCTTTCTTGTATAAGTCCAGTCGATCCTGCAAGATAGTGATCTTAATAACTTAGGTACCCTAGTTTATTGGGGTCCTTGGGGGTTAGTAGTGAGAGGTACCCAAATGAACATTGAGGATTTGAATAAATGGGACCTCTTCAGTTTCCTTCCAAATTTATCACAGAACAGTACTTTATTAACCAGTTCAGAATTATCAGCAGACTTAGGATCTATTTTTCTGAGATAGCCTTTCCTTGGTTCTATCCCTTTTTCAGTAAGATCGGTATGTCTGTAATAGTTTGAATATGGTCTGAAAGCATGTGGACCATACGGCTTATAGATGCGTTTTGGTCTTTCCTCTCCAATGGTATCATAGGATAATGGAGGAGGATAAAGAACAAGTTTGTTATGATAATGAGGCACAAATCTCCTAGGTTTAGTTGAATACAGCTGAGACTGCCTTATGAAAGGAGGTCTAGGCTGTTCCCAACTTGCCTGTGCTTGTCTTGACCTACTGTTCTGAGTTTGTCTCTTCTGATTCCAGGACTGATCTGATCTGGTCAGAGGAGTATAACTCTTCTGGTATGGTCTTGACTGTACTGGTCTTAATACATTCTTCATTTTACCATTCTTGGTAGTGGGAGGGATGTATTTAGACTGTACTTTAAGTTTTGGATCATCATCATAAGTCATAGGTTCTTTTCCTTTATCTAGTAGCAAAGAACTTGTACTAGCTCCATTAGTGTTCTTAAATTCTGAAGTAGATGAACTAGGCAGATCAGTACCTATTCCACTTTTATCATTTGGAGCTCTATATCTGTCTGAGATAGTTTGATTAATTCTAGTAGAGTTAATCATCCTAGATAGCTTTCGATCTAGGCTCACTACTTCAGATTCTAAGAATCTATTGCGCTCTTCAAGTTTTTCACACTTAATCTTTAAATCATTGAATTCATTAGTCTCTTTGGCTTTAGTTTTAAGCATACCCTGATATAGTTTGTCAATGGATGCATACTTTTCTTGGAGTTGGGACAACTCTTCTGATAGCCTTGCATTTATGACAGCTATATTAGGATCTACTTTTGACTGAGCTTCTTTCAGATTAATGATTTCTTGCTTTAAAGTTATATTCTCATCACTAATTTCAATGAATGCTTTGTTAGCTTGTAGAAGGTCTTCTTCAGTCACTCCTTGGGAATGATGAAGACTACTTCCTACACTGCTAACAGCAGCATCACTTTCATCAGTGTCAGAATTGTTACAAGATTGAAAAGAGTTAGCAGATGATACCTCATCATTTATTTTGGCCATCATTACCAGTCCATCATCTGCTATGAAGGCTTCATCTTCATTGCTAGAGGGGTAGTCAGATGAAGACGATGGTAACTCTTCTGATTCCGAATCAGAGTCATTGTAAGCCATCATTGCCTTCTTACCCTTGGCATATTTTCGATCTCTTCTGGCTTTCCTTTCTTCTCGATCTTCAGAACTCAGATCAGGACATTCATAAGCATAATGACCTGGCTTATCACAATTATAGCAAACAGGATTGTTAGAAGTTCTTTTAGGAGGAGAATGTTTTCTGTTCCTGTCATGCTTGTCAATTGAGTTCCTGTCTTTCTTATCAGAATACTTTCTATCTCTCTTTTCAGATGAGTTCCTATCTCTCCTGTTCTCATTAGAGATCTCATCCCTTCTTTCAGAAGAGTTTTGATCCCTTCTGTTCACAGAAGAGTCCCTGTTATTAGAACCCTTAGTTTCCTTATAGAATCTCTTGTACCTACCATACCTCTTATTCAGTTTATCAAATCTTTTGATCATAAGGCTCATCTGATCTTTTAGACTAAGATCAGAACTATCTAGTTCATCTTTTATGCTTGAGGCCTTAGACTTAGATGATCTAGACCCCTTAGAGGTAGAGGCTTTAAAAGCTATGTCCTTAGAGGCATCCTTATCCTTATGAATCACAGTAATAGGATCTTCTTCATCTAACTCAAACTCATGTGCCTTAAGTGTTTGGAACATAGTTTCTGCTGGCCAAGAATCAATGTCTTGTGTGGTTTTAATGATCATCTTGACCATTTTCCACCTTTCATCCAAGGCTTTCAAGATTCTCAGGTTAACTTCTCTGTCAGTATAAGTCTTTCCTAATACATCAAGATCATTCATAATTTTGGTAAATCGAGTATCCAACTCATCAATTGATTCTCCTGGCTTCATCTTAAATGATTCAAACCTTTGGACAGCAGTGGATAACTTGCTTTCTTTGATCAGTGTAGTACCTTCACAAAGAATAGCCAATTTGTCCCACATTTGTTTTGCAGTCTTACATTTTAGTACTTTACCAAGATACTCATTTGGTAAGGTGTGTAAAATGTAGTTCTTGGCAAGACTGTCCAAATTGTTTTGTTTCATTTCTTCCGAAGTCAGTTCTGACCTTGGTTTAGGGACCAGTGCTCCAACTGGTTTAGATGGATCCAGAACAGCAGTGTTTTCCACCATGATGACAATTGGTCCTTCAGTCACCACAGACACCATTAGATCATGGGTTGAGCTAAAGATGGCCTCCATCCTAAGCTTCCAGTAGTCATAATCTGCAATCTTGAACTTAGGCAGTTTGTTCACATTAGTGTCATCCATGTTTGATTAGACAAATAGGATCAGTAGTATAGCAGATAGATTTCAAGTATTCAGATAGTGACAGATATCAAGAAAGAGTAGCAAGATCAGTAAGTTTTCCCTCAAGATCTGCAAGGTTATCAAGAAACAGCAGTCCAAAGAACTACTGCTCTGATACCACTTGTTGGTCCCAAGTTGAGTTAAGATTGAGTAAGCTAAGAAAGTCTAGAGGGGAGGGGTGAATAGACTTTCAAAAATCTTTCAAAATATCAGAATATGCAATGCGGAATTTAGTCTTCTTATGTACTGTACTGTGCTTACTCAGCTCAGATCAGTACTTTTCAAAACAATATGGGCCTTACTAGTTTATACTCAACTTTTCTTTAGATCTTTACTTAGTTAATTCTTAATGTTCTTAGTTAAACAATTCAAACAAAAATATAAAGAACACAAGTTTTTATAGTGGTTCGACAAATGTCTACATCCACTCTCACAACTCCAGTTGTGAAGTTTTATTAACTCTTCCTTCTTGAGTTTCTTGTGGCTTAAAGTCCCAAGATTAAGACTTTGATCTTATCGATTATACCTCCAGGTATATCTTCGATCTACTAGTAATTTTACAAGTAACTAGCACACTTGTTTTACAACATACAAACTTAAAACTTGAAAAGTAAAACTTCTCTTTGAATAGCCTTTGATTCTTCTCTTCAATTCAGTGGCTCTTCTCCTTCAATCTCCTTCAACTCTGTGAGTTCTTCTTGTGCTTTGTAGACTTAGATTGCTTGTGAATGCTTTAAGATCAGTAGTCTTAGCAGTAGGAGATCACACAGTATTTATAGAACTTAGTATGACAGTTAGCAGTTTGTGAACTAACTCTCAACTAACTCTAAAACTGTTTTTGTAACTTCTTCTTGTAACCGACTTTGTAACTTCCTTCTTATTCCAAGTCAGCATATCTTCAATATATCTTCAGTTACACCTTAAACAAGCTTTCCAAACTTATTCTTCAATTTCACCAAATCAGCACAGTAACTTACTGTTCTGATTTTTACTCTTCGGATTTTTACTCTACTGAGTCAGTCAGCACAGTAACTTAAAACTGTTCAAAACTTCTTTAGATTTCTTCTAAGCTCTTCTTTGAAGTCTTCTTATTCTGAAGTAGTCCTCTGAGTCTTCATTAGTCTTCTGATCTTCTTCTAATCTATTCCTAAACTTACTGTTCTGAACTTTTACACTGCTGAATACAATAAAATACAAACTTACAAATATAAAACCTATCTATACATCAACTGAACTATATACAGATGAGTACAACTAAGTCCTATACTATAAGCTGTCTATACAATACAAAACATCAGCTTAGTTCCTAATAGTTCATATATCAGATCAGTAAACAATAAGATCAGTAACTCATGTAAGATCAATAACTTTCATATAAGATCAGTAAGCATATAAGATCAGTAAGTATATAAGATCAGTAACTCATATTCAAATATCTCATATAAGATCACTAAAATTATTCTCAGTTTCCATACTCAGATCAGTAATCTTATTCCATATAACTCAGTTAAGATCAGTAATTTTATTCTTAATATTACTAAATAAGATCAGTAAACTTATTTCAGATATCATTAAGATCAGTAATCTCAATTTAAGTTTCTCATCAAATGACTTAGTTAAGATGACTTAGAACCACATATATCACTAACTTTAAGTTGCTTTTGGCCATCAAAACATACTTTCATCAACTAGAACATTGTTTCAAGGATTCATATCCCAACAACCCTTATTGATATAACCAAATCATCTTACACTCACTGAAACAATAAAGAACAGACAGAGCTAAAGTCCAAATAATAGTGCAGAAGAGTAAAAACAAGTGACTTTTGTAAGATGACAATGAGGAATTGTCATCAGATGAGATAACTAGATGTTATCTCCAAAAGCTAAAAAGATGAGTTTTATTAATATTGCACTTTACAAGCATGGACTCACCTAATCAGCTATTACAAAAACCTTATTTCTACTCTCAACTGATATAATGCAACACAGACGACTCCCAATGAAGCTTGCTTGTCTTCAGGTCTTCTAATAGCTCGATCACCTTAGTCTTCTTATTTTGCTCATACGCGTGTTAATCCAGACAGGGCTAGAACTCAGCTGAGCTGAAGTTCCCCCTTAACTGTTGACCTGTTTCTGAAACAAAAATCCAAGAGCATGCAAGCATGATTTTATAAAAATATTATGCATTTAGAAAGCAGTTTTTCAAAGAGGATCTATTCTGGCGACCATTGAAAAATAAAATATTTTAATGCATTTTTATTTTAAAAGAAAAAAGATATTCAAAGCAATGGTCTTTTGAAAACACTACTCTGATACCACTTGTTGGTCCCCGAAAAACAGACGAGACGAGTGTTTTGCGATGTGTAATAAAAACTAACTCTACTAGATGACTTGGTCAGCTGACTTGGCTAGGGGCCTAGGACTAGTTAGTCGTCTAATCAAGTCATCTAGTAGAGTTAGTTTTTATTACACATCTCAAAACACTCGTCTCGTCTGTTTTTTGGGGACCAACACAAAGTATTTTCATATATACATAAGTGAGTATAAACTAAGGGCTCATAAATTCGCATATTAAAGTTAAAGATATAACAAAGTTGTTTGTTAGTCGACTGGTTGAACAATCAACAGACTAAGGACTAGCTGAGTTAAATTAGAAGACTAGAAATAAAACTTACTCTGATACATTTTGGAAAAGTTTTAAAAAGTCTATTCACCCCTCCCCTCTAAACTTTTTACTTAATCCAATCTTAACTCACTTACTAGGACCAACAATAACTACTTGGTCGAAACACTTCTGTGCATACCACTACGATCTCTTATGCTTGAGGGGAAGTAGTTAGTAAAATTTATTGCTAAAAAGTTCATTCAAGTCATGGATGTTATGTGCACAGATGCCCTAGTGTCTAACGTATGAATGGGATTGAGAAACCAGATCAACCGCACACTGAGCCGCAAAGGCATGAACAATGTGGGCCAGCCTAAGATGAGGGTCTCGAGAGTATTTGCAGGGACAATGATTGACATAGTGAGAGCCTCTATAGATTGACGATCGTTTGACTTGTATTGAGAACCACCAGATTAGGGGCAATCACAATTCGCGTAAAGGGCAGCATGAGGCGACATTGAGGAGGGAGGGAGAGAAAGGAGGGCGTGAATAAAGAATAAGAAAAGAATAGAGTTTTACAGTATACATGAGATTTAAAAAAAAAATATATCAACTTATTACAAAAAAAAACAATTAACTCATATATTTGAGAATATTTACACAAATTTTGTCATATCCTTAATTTTCTTATGGAGCATTTTATCCTCATCAAAAAAAATCCATGTAACAGGACAAGAAGAAGATAAAGTATATGAAACAAGTAATATGGTGTACCTTTTCAAATTATACTAAAGTCATTCATTTTAATGCTACATTTTATATATATAAAAGAAAAGTCTCTTCCTTAATGCTATATTTCTTTAAAAATAATAATAATAATCATTATCATTTTAACAATCTCCCTCAAATATTTCTAAATTATATAAAATGTCATTAATTTCCACATGCTAACCCGTCACATCACATAATTACTTTCATATGCAGATGAAAATTCATATTAAAAAAATGTTAATGAGTGGAGCTTTAAAGAGTAATTTTGTAAAACATTATGTATAAGGTAAATAAATGAGTTGACTTTTGTATATGTGTAAAAAAAAGTAACGACATTTATATAAAATTGAGGATATTGTGAGGGTGAAGTTTATAAAGTGTTTTTTATTTTAAGAGTGAAAATTATCTTAGGACGTTCCAAAAAATAAAGTGTGAAAGTAATTGCGGCATCGGAGAAGTATAAATTAAATAATTATATTTAAGGTTGTCTTATGTGATTATTCATTATCTGTTGAGGTAAATATGTTATGTAAATAAATACAGTTGAATTTGAATGAAATATTATGGATAATGAATATAAAAATTTGTGTTTCCATCCTGTTTTCATTACAATAAATCAGTCAAAGTTACATTGATTGATAAGATCGCATCGGCTGCCTGCACAAAATTTAATGAGATAACATATACTCGTGTAAGTAAGCATAGCAACAAAATCATTTTTTATTTATTTAAATTAACATCATTTTATTAATAAATAATTATTTTATTTATAAATAAACTCCACAATATTAATTAAATTATACTCCCTTCCATTCTTAATATAAGTCGTTTTCATTTTTAGTTTTCTTTGTAAATTATATGACTTTTTACACTTTTCAATATAAATTAATTAAATTTCTTCTAAATTTAACATTAAGATCACTAAATATTTACATAAATGTGTTTTTTATGAGATGTACAGTCATTAATTAAGGATAACATGAGAAATAATTTATTTTATTAATATGTGTGCATAAACTTAGGGGATGATATATATTTTGAATAGGAGGGAGTATCCGTTCCTAAAAAAAAATCATACTTTTCTTTTTAATTTTTTACTCAAAAGTTTACATACTTCTAATTGAAAACAATTATCATAATCTCCACCATCACAATATACGTATATTTAATATCTATGTCATTATTTTGAGATCCACCGTACACTCAATCCAACTACTTTATTTATTTTATATATAAACACTTACAAAATTATTCATCTGCACTTTAATCATTATACTTTTTTCTTAAACGCGTTAATACTCCATATGCTTCACAATAACTTTCAAACATTCCTTTTTGAAATGTTCCACAATAATTTTCACACCTCTAAAATAAAAAATTCTTTATAAACTCTATTCTCACAATATTCTTAATTTTAGTCACGCACAAACATAGTCAACTATTTTTTTTTATTTTATATATAAAAATTTACATAATTATCTCTCAAAATTTTACTTATTATTATATATTTTTTAATATAATCTACCTAATACTCCACTAGAATATAAATTGTGGGAGTAGAGTGTTGTGGAGTTCCCATTACCATACACAACAAATTAGAAGAGTGGTCCCCCTCCCAACCGACCGGCACTATTCCATTGAGATCCACAACTCTCTTTTCCAGTTTTAAGTAACAGGAGAGAAAAAAAAGGGAAAATGGGTGATGAGGTGATTCTGCTGGATGTGTACGCTAGTATGTTTGGGATGAGGGTTAGAGTGGCTTTAGCTGAAAAGGGCGTTGATTACGAATACAGAGAGGAGAATTTGGGTGACAAAAGCCCGGTTCTGCTTGAGATGAACCCGGTTTATAAGAAAATCCCTGTTCTCATTCACAATGGGAAACCCATTTGTGAGTCGCTCCAGATAATTGAGTACATTGATCAAGTGTGGAAGGATAAATGTCCATTGATGCCTCCTCATCCTTACCAGAGAGCAAGAGCCAGGTTTTGGGCTGATTTTGTTGACAAAAAGGTACCCCCTTCCCTTCTCTTCTCTTTATTTCACTTTTAAATTATGAGTTGGAGCGAGGATGCTCTCAATTTCTTTTACTAAATTTAATTTAAAATTTCATCACGAGTCGTTATCGAAATTTACCAAACAAAATGTAGAGGATCCGGTTTGTTTCGTTTTTTTTGTTGAAGAATTAGTTGTAGGTGTGATGTGTTGTGTTAGATCAATTAATTTGTTTCATTTTCATGTTTCACTTTGTATTTGTATTTCACCTTCCCTGGTGTTTGACATGTATTGTCTCTGTTTATTACTTCCTCCGTAACATAGAAACTTGCACACTTGGGTCCGCACACAATTTAAGAAATATGTAAGAAAAAGTGTAATGAGTGATGTTTTGAGGGTAGTTTTGTAAAGTTTTATGAATAAAATAAAGTAAAAAGTAGACTGAGTGTGGAAAGAAAAATAATGGCATATGGATAAATATATAAGAGTATATTTTGAGGGTGGAGTTATGAAGGTATGTGCAAATTGGTATGGGACATCCATTTATAAAAAGTGTGCAAATTCCTGTGGAACGGAGGGAGTATTTTTTAACATAGCTTATGTCAATAATAAAACACTAAAACTGACATGAAGTAGTTTGGTAGAATTTAACCTGACTTAATTGTGAGACCTACACTGAGACGAGACGAGGGTGAGGGGTACAACTGTACCCCCAAAATTGAAAAAAATCATCTAATACTATGTTAGTTAGTATATAATCCCATACATGAGTGTTTATTCTAAAAAAAAAAAAAACTCAAATTCTAAATTGGGCCAGTGAATTGGACTTATTATTAATGTCTATTTTCCCTTTCTCTTTTATATTCCTCATTACTATTTGTAGTATTGTAAATATAAAAACATTTATAATTGTAATTTATTTAAATATCATCTTTTTAATTTTATTATTCTTATTTTTCTTTTAAAGATAATATTATTCATAATATTTATTTATAAACATTCACTTTATTTATAAGTTGTTGAAGAAGGCATGCAGTTCATGTAAACAATGCATGCAAACCCTAACGAATCTAACAGTAGCATTAGTACATGAAATGCATATGTAAAACACACACACATACAACACATGCCATTTACATGCTCACTAGAATAGTTTTCTAGAAGAAGAGTAGTTACTCTAACCATAAGTTGTTAGTTGGAAGACTCTAGAATGAGAGTCTCCTCTATATATAGTGTACATAACACACATTGTGAATCAAGTTGAATATACACAAATTTAACATGGTATCATGAGGCCTCTTCCTCTGTTTTTTGTTTAGCATTTTGCAAATTCTACTCTTCTTCACACATCTGCTTCGTCTCTGCTTATCTTCATCTGCAATTCATTCACATCTTCAAACCTTCATGTTGTAACCGTTCTGTTCTTCGCTCAAACTGCCGTACTTTCATTCATATTCAGCTTCCGATCCTATTCTTCCGCTCTAAACTGCTCTGATTCCTCATCATTTCATGGATAACTCATCCAATTCAGCTCCTACTCTTCCTAGATTCATCACGTTGTCCATAAAATTGGATAATGATAACTATCCGTTTTGGCGAAATCAAGTTATCGCCTCTGTTCGTGCTCATTATTTTGAGGATGTACTCCTCTGCAAGGTTGTTCCAGTTAATTCAAGTGAATCGACATCAAATTCCATATCCTGGCAGCGCAAGGATCAATTTCTCCTTAGCTGGTTGTTAAGTTCGGTTTCTGAAACGATGCTTGGTCATGTAAGTAGGTGTGAGCATTCGTTTCAGTTGTGGTTGGTGTTTGAATCTTTGTTCCAATCGCAATCTGGTGCTAAGGCTATGATTCTTCGGCTGCAATTACAGACTCTACAGAAAGGAGATCTAAGCATTGATGCTTTCATATTGAAGATGCGTTCCATAGCTGATGGTCTTCATCATGCTGGACACATGATTACTGATGCGGAGCTGGTCTTGTATATCCTTGGTGGCTTAGGTGCTGAGTATGATGCAGTAGTGGTAAATCTCACTACTAGAGGCATCATTCCTTCATTACCAGAGGTGCAATCAATTTTGCAGGCGTATGAGGTGCGATTGCACAATCACAACTCTCATTCCATTCAGTTATCTGGAGGTAACATATCTAATCCATCAGCTCATATTGCCTCTCGAGATAATGGATCCAACTCTAGACAATCATTCAAAGGCAAGACATATCCAAAACCTCGAATTGTCTGTCAATTGTGTGGGAGAAAGTATCATGTAGCAGCTAAATGCTACAAACGTTTTGATCAATCCTTCAATGGACTTGAAAACTCTCAATCCAGATCTCACTCATCTAATCCTCGTTCTTCTCCACCAGTTCAAGCTCATCTTACTTAGATCAACTCCTCCACTCCATATAATTCCTATCCTTCCTATCACACTGCTCCCCCCCCCCCTCCCTTACACTCCATATACTCCAGTTGCTCTCACCAATCACATGGATCATGGTGCTTCCTCTTCCAACATTGCTCACTTTCCTCAGAACTCTACTTGGTGTGTTGATAGTGGTGCAACTCACCATGTGACATCTCAATTAGCCAATCTGCAACTCAACTCTCCATATCAAGGTATGAGTTCTCTTCTTGTAGGCAATGGTGAATCTACTCCAATTCTTCATACTGGTTCTCTATCCATACCTGTACATGGTGCATCATCTTCTTTGGTCATGAATAATGTCTTACATGTGCTTGCAATTACTAGAAACCTTATGAACATTTCACAATTTCTTAAGGATAATGATGCTATTATTGTCTTTTATGCTGATTGCTGCCTTGTTAAGGATCTCAAGTCCAACAAGATACTGTTGAGAGGGGTGCTTAAAGATGGCCTATACACTCTGGACTTTGGATGTCTGAACTCTTATAAAGCTTCAAGCTCTCTTTGGAATAAAGACATTATATCAGCTGCTACTGTCAATAAACGTAATTCTGTTGTTGATAGTAAGAATAAGTCCATTTGGAAGTTATGGCACTGTAGGTTGGGACATCCTGGTAATTCAACTATTTCTCATGTATTGAAGAGCTTGAATATTCATTGTAAGGAGTCTCATTTTACTTTATGTGATGAGTGTAAGCTTGGTAAACTACATATGAAACATTTCCCTTCTATTCAGCATCATACTTCTCATGCTTTTGAGATAATACACATGGATGTTTGGGGGCCTGCTTCTTGTTTATCTGTTGAGGGGTTTAGATACTATCTGTCATTGGTTGATGACTATACAAGATTTGTTTGGATATTTCCTCTAAAGGCAAAGTCTGAGGTGATCACTGTTTTTACACAGTTTATGAAAACTGTAGAAAGGGTTTTTGGGGTATCAATTAAAGCACTTCATCATGATATGGGCACTGAATTCCTCCCAATGGACAAACTGGTTAAGCCTATGGGGATACAAGTTCGTTTATCTTGTGCATATACTCATCCTCAAAATGGTTTGATTGAGAGAAAACACCAGCACATTACTGAGTTTGGATTGGCAATGCTTGCTAGATCTAAGTTGTCTATGGCATTTTGGTGGCATGCTTTCTCCACTGCAACACATGTGATTAACATGCTTCCATCCTCAGTTCTACAGGATACCTCCCCTTTTGAAGCATTCTACAGCAGAAAACCTGATTATCATTCTCTAAGGGTGTTTGGATGTGTATGTTTCCCTTTTCTCAGACCATACAACTCATCAAAACTCCAATTCAGGAGCTCTAAGTGCATCTTTCTGGGGTATAGCTCCTCACATAAAGGCTACAAATGTCTTCATGAGTCTGGGAAAATATTCATCTCAGCTTCTGTCCAATTCAATGAAGAGGAGTTTCCTTGCTTCTCCTCATCTTCTACAGCACACTCACCATGCAGCTCCCCCTCACAATTCTCAGCTCACATACCACCCAATCTCTATCACACTCCTCATACAGCTCACACCCCCTTTCCATCTCAGCCTTCCCTTCATGATCATGACTCATCTTCTCATAATATCACACCCTCTATATCATATTCTCTCCATAACACCACTTATCAGTCCACTCCTGTTCACAACAACCACACATCTCCTCATGAGCTTAACACTTCTTCTTCAAGTTCTTCCAGATACATGCTTCCTCCACCATCTAATATCTCTCACTCTCCCACTCCAGTTGTCATTGTTCCAGCATACATTCCTCCATCCCACCCTTCATCTCATCCTATGCAAACAAGGTCAAAATCTGGGATTCACAAACCTAAAGCTCTCATCTCTACACTGCCTATTCCTGAACCAAACAGTGTCTCAGAAGCTATTCAAAGCCCCAAATGGAAATCTGCTATGCAGTTGGACTATGATGCCTTAATTCAGAATGGCACCTGGACTCTAGTACCTCCATCTGTTGACATTCATCCCATCACTACAAAGTGGCTTTTCAGGGTAAAATACAACAAAGATGGTTCTGTTGAGAGATTCAAAGCTAGGTTGGTGGCTAGAGGATTTCAACAACAAGCTGGTGTAGACTACTTTAACACATTCAGTCTAGTGATAAAACCTGTAACACTTCGAATTGTCTTCACTCTTGTTGTCTCCAAAGGGTGGGCTATTCAACAAGTTGACATTAACAATGCATTCCTCAAAGGTGTCCTTCATGAAACAGTGTACATTGCTCAACATGAAGGTTTTACTGACTCACAGCATCCTCACTATGTTTGTAAACTTCAAAAAGCATTGTGTGGCCTCAAACAAGCATCAAAGGCTTGGTATGACACTCTCAGTGCCTTCTTGATGCAGCAAGGCTTCACACATTCCTCATCTGATCATTGCTTGTTCCACAGATTCCTACATGGCAAGATTACTCTTCTACTTGTCTATGTAGATGACATACTTATCACTGGTGATGACTCAGCTCTAGTTCACTCACTCATCAATGATCTTCACTCTCAGTTCTCTCTCAAACATTTGGGGTAAATAAACTACTTCTTGAGCATTGAAGCTCATTCCACCTCCTCACATATCAAACTCACTCAATCTAAATATGCCAATGACATCATCTCTAAAGCCAATCTTTCTGATTCCAAGCCCTGTCCTTCTTCTATATGTCCTTCCTCCAAACTCTCTTCATCTGACAGCCCTTCTTTTGATAATCCCACCTTATACAGAAGCATTGTTGGAGCTCTACAGTATCTAACACTTACAAGACCTGATATCTCCTTCAGTGTGAACAAGTTGTCTCAGTTTTTGCAAAATCCTACACAAAACCAATGGAAAGCTTGTAAGAGAGTACTTAGATATCTTAAAGGCTCCCTTACTCATGGTATATCTTTTTTTCCAGTTTTAGATTACAGGTTGCAGGGGTTCGTGGATGCGGATTATGCTTCTAGCATTGATGATCGACGGAGTACTTCAGGATTTTGTATCACACTTGGCAAGAACATGATCTCTTGGAGTTCTAGAAAACAATCTGTGGTTGCCCGCAGCAGCACTGAGGCTGAATATCGAGCTCTAGCTCTTGCCACTACGGACATCATGTGGATTGCTAGTTTATGCAAAGAACTACACATTCCCATCTCCACTCCTGGCTTGCTGTGGTGTGACAACCAAGGGGTCATTACTCTTGCATTCAACCCAGCATTTCACTCTCGCACGAAACATATCGAAGTTGATGTTCATTTTCTAAGGGAAAAGGTGCAGGCTGGATTTCTTGACATTCGCTTCATTGCTTCTGATGATCAACCAGCTGACCTTTTAACAAAACCACTTGCCCCAGCTCGATTCTCTCATCTCTGCAGCTGGTTTGCCCTATCTTAACAAGGGTGGTCCAAATTCTTCCGGGGCATGTTGAAGAAAAGCACAAGAAGGCATGCAGTTCATGTAAACAATGCACAAGAAGGCATGCAGTTCATGTAAACAATGCATGCAAACCCTAACGAATCTAACAGTAGCATTAGTACATGAAATGCATATGTAAAACACACACACATACAACACATGCCATTTACATGCTCACTAGAATAGTTTTCTAGAAGAAGAGTAGTTACTCTAACCATAAGTTGTTAGTTGGAAGACTCTAGAATGAGAGTCTCCTCTATATATAGGGTACATTACACACATTGTGAATCAAGTTGAATATACACAAATTTAACATAAGTAGATCCCACAATACTTAATTATACTCTCAACATAATCGATATTTATTAATATTTGTGGCCGAATAATTGACATAATGAATTTGAACAGAGAGCATATTTTTCTTATAAAACTTATTTTGTGAGCTAAATATAATTTAAGTATATTTTTATTTACTTGTCTACTTATTTACTACTCCATCCGTCCTGTAAAATTTTGTTAGATATATTTTTGGGTCCACAAAGTATATGTTTATTCTATTTAAATAATTAATTTTTGAGTATTTTTTCTACTTTATTAACAACATTGAGTATGTACCAACAATATTCTTTACTCGTTATTTCACATATATTTTTTTAATTAATATGATTTTTCTAAAAACGTGTATAAAAAGAAGTGAGCAAAATTTTAATTGATAGAGGGGCTATTTTTTACTCATTTTCTTTTTTGAACTATTAGCTCTATGAATTTCTACATTCTCACATTGTCTTATAATATGTGTCTTATATTTTTATTTAATTCCACCTTTATGTTTGTATATCCCTTTAGTCGGGTCTGCACTTCTTTTCGAATAACCAAAATAACATAGAAAGTCAATGATGTAAATGAATTAGGAAGACTTTAAACATTAAATAAAATTTTCAAAATTATTTATTGTACTCGCAAATTAAAATTCCTGGGTCTGCCACTGCGCCCAAACATCCTTGGTTCGATTCCTCTACAAGTTCGGACTTTAAATGAGAATGAATTATTTCAACTATGTTTCTGCACGGCTTGTGTCGACCATGAAATTGACCGAACAGCCTACTTAGTTTACACTCACTCTCTTGTTGAATAGGCTGTTTAGCGTGCAGTAAAAAAGATCAAATGATTTATCAGTTATATTTATATGAGGGTATCATTGTCATTGTCATGTTTTTGAAATGTTTTTAGTTAAAAAATAAGTTTTTTTTTTTAAACAATGACACTTCATATGTATAACAGTGATACATAATTTGTATACGTAACAATAACACTTAAAAATAATGTTTACGTGAACTCAGGTTCACACAAGTGTCGGTTACCCTTCAAAATGTAAAAAATTCACAGTTAAAGGACATGTGTTACGTAAAATATTATCCTTGTTTCATATAGACCATTGACAATGAAGTTACTTTAATGGTTGGTGCAAGTCTTCTTATTTCACTAACTACTACTATTCCAAAAGCAAGTTGAACATGATCAGTTCGACTCCAAAAAGTAATTTGAACTATCGTTTGGACTACAAATCTTCGGTTTGAATTTGTTAAATTTGGCATTTTAGGTATTTGACGCAGGAAGAAGATTATGGACACGAAAAGGCGAAGATCAAGAAGCAGCTAAGAAAGAATTCATCGATGCTCTCAAGTTGTTGGAAGGAGAACTAGGAGACGAGCTTTACTTTGGCGGGGATAGCTTTGGGTTTCTCGATGTGGCTTTCGTTTCTTACTACAGTTGGTTCTACGCATACGAGAAGTGTGCCAATTTCAGCATCGAAGAGCATTGCCCCAAGCTCGTTGCATGGGCGAAGAGGTGCATGGAAAAAGAGAGCGTCGCCAAGTCCTTGGCCGATCCATATAATGTTTATGAATTCACATTGATGCTCAAGAAAAAGTACGGCTTAGAATAATATTGTCTTCATTATTATCACCATCCATTTCATACTAAATGTTAGGAATATTTCTCTAATTTGGCTTGTCTTAATATTTTATTTCATACATTATTGGAGCTTGTCTTCATATTTGGAATATTTAATAGTTCCAGTTCTAATAATATCAAATAAATTAAGAAGGTTTAATCATTTATTGTTCCACTAATTTAGGGATTGTGATAATATCTTTTGACTTTCCATTGTATCATTTAAATCTTGCCTCTCTCTTCCCACCTTGGTTAGAGTTGTCTATTGGGCTAGCCCTACAGGGCTAAACGGGTTAGAGCCTTAATCGGTTCATATTTAATGGGCCTACAATTGTTGGCACCTAACCCTAACCTTAGCGGGTTACGGGCTAAACGGGCCACTAACGAGCTACAATAATTTTTTTTTCTTTTAAAATTAAAGGTCTCAATTGGCACGTCCAACAAGCAAATAAAATAGAAAAATACATAATTAGTTAATGATCAGTAATGAGACAAAAATATAATTTAAACACAATTATTAATGCTTATAGTTATGGTTATTGGTCAAATGACCCAAAATTTGTTTTAGGTTATTTATTTAAAAAAAAAAAAGGGTAACAACTCGTTCTAGCGGGTTGGCCCTGTAGCCCTGCGGGCTGGCCCGGTTTAACCCACGGGCTAATCGGTCCGGGTAAAAAAAACTCGATTTTAAACGGGCCTATAATTCATGAACCCTAACCCTGTATTTTTCAGGGTTAAACGGGCCAGCCTGGTTAGCCCGGCCCGGATAAACATCTCTAATCTTGGTTGTCGCTCAAATCGTCATCATGGCTACTACTTCAGATTCTTCCACTACTCTTCCCTACA
This sequence comes from Galeopsis tetrahit, assembly GCA_963675135.1. Taxonomy (NCBI): domain Eukaryota; kingdom Viridiplantae; phylum Streptophyta; class Magnoliopsida; order Lamiales; family Lamiaceae; genus Galeopsis; species Galeopsis tetrahit. The sequence continues at coordinate 43,703,204 of OY776120.1, forward strand.
ACACGTTGATCCATATGTTAACAATTAAACTCTCTTCCGCAAACTATCTTCTCTGGCGCAGTCAAGTGTTCCCTCTTGTCATCAGACTCGATGATGGTTCACGGCCACCACCTCCGTCTCAAATAGAGTCGGCCGGCAAACCCATCCCAAACCCAGCTTTCACCGCCTAGCGTATTGAAGATCAGCGTCTCTTAAGTCTTTTTTTTTTCCTTAACTGAGGAAGTTATGTTTGTGGTGGTGAGCTGCTCCTCCGCCCGAGAGGTGTGGGTTACCCTTGGAAATTCTTTCAGTTATCAATCGAAGGCTCATGAGTTCCGTCTCAAGGGCCAACTTCAATCAATTAAAAAGGGTGACAAATTGGTGGCCAACTTTGGTCTCGAATTCAAACTTATCTGTGATCAGCTGTCGGCTATCGGTAGTCGTGTGGACGATACTGATAAAACCCATTTATTTTTAAAAGGACTTATCCCAACTTTTTCTACTACCCAAATGGAAATGGCTCCCCTTCCCTCATTCACCGATCTGCAAAATAATGCAGAGGCCTGGGATATGTTTCAACAAGCCTTAGACCCTCCTGCTCCTGTCCAGGCTGCTTTCACTGCCCACTCGTCGTGGACTTATTCCACATTTGTTCGTTCTAATAGTAAGCAAGGGGTCGTGACCAAAGCCAAAGACGTCCTCCCCACTGTCACATCCGCCGTACAAATGGGAACTATTTGAATGCCTGTCCCGATCGGTATAATGAACCCTTTGTAGTTTCTCCATCTTCACCAACAGCGCCTACAACTACTATTCCGACACCTCCATCATCCCTCAGTCATACTGTTGTTGTTCCTTCTGCCCTATTGCAGAAGCTTTTCAAGCTGTCTGTTCCATTTCTGATCCTCTGACAGATTGGTATCTTGACATCGGGGCTTTGACTCACATGACTCCTTCATCTCGCCTGGATTACTCCGTTCCTTACACAGGTTTGGATTCTGTAGTTGTTGGTATTGGCGCATCCCTTTCCATTTCCTATATTGGTTCTCTTACTTTAAATCGTTATATTAAATTATCTAATGTTATGATTTTTCTGGGCTTCACTAAAAGTTTTCTTTTTATTAGCAAGTTGACGGCTGACTTGCTCGTTATTGTAGTTTTTAATTATACTTATTTTTTGATTCAGCATCGGGACACTTAGGAAATACTAGCTCGGGGTTGTCGTAGAAATAGACTTTACATTTTGGATAATATGCAGTTGGCCTTGGTTGCAGCTAGTTTACCTAAGGCTTCTTTTGAGTTGTGGCACTCAAGACTAGGCTATGTTTCGTTTGATGTAATTTCTTTATTGCAAAAACTTGGTTTAATTTCTGTTTCTGCTTTTTGTTGCCTAAACTTGTGATTTGTGGTTCTTGTGAGCAAGCTAAGAGTAAGCGTTTGCCATTTGTTTTGGACATTAAATGTGCTTCTTCTATTTCTGCTTTGTTGCCCAGCGCCCGTTTCCTCTGATTCTGGTTTTCGTTACTACGTTATTTTTGTGGACGATTTTTCAAGATTTACTTGGCTATATCCTTTACGTAATAAGTCTGATTTTTTTGAGCTTCTACTTCAATTTAATAATTTTTTTGAAAATCAAGTTTTCATGTCATATTAAAACTTTTCAAAGTGATGGGGGATCGAGTTTACAAATCGTAAAGTGCAACAATTTTTTCAAAATAAAGGCGTACGCCATATTTTTTCTTGTCCACACACGCCGGCCCAGAACAGTCGGGCTGAAAGAAAACATAGGCATGTTACAAAAATTGGGCTTGCCATGCTCTTTCACTCTCATACTCCAATGAAGTTTTGGGTTGGTTTTTTTTAGTAGTGTTGTCTATATTATAAATCGTTTGCCAACTAAAATTCTTAATGGTAAATCTCCATATGAATTGTTATTTTCTACTACTCCAAATTTTGGAAATTTTCACCCTTTTGGTTGCAGGGTTTATCCTTGCCTTCGGGACTATACCACAAACAAGTTTGAGCCTTGTAACAAGATATGTATTTTTTTTGGTTATAGCAGCTCGCACAAAGGGTTTCGTTGCTACGATCCTTCTTCCTTCTGTATCTATATTTCTCGTCATGCTAAATTTGATGAGGTTTTCTTTCCTTTTTCTACCCTAACAAATATGACAAACTTATCATCTTTGCCCATTTCAGAGTTTTTTTAGCCACTCAAGTTGATGAGCCATGCTCCTACTCTTGTGCATCCGATTATTGAGGCCTCTTCAAGTATTCCTTGTTCGTTGTGTCCTTCATTGGAGTCCGATTCTTCTACGAACATTGTTGCACCTATTGCTCATATGTCCTCACAGGGTGTTGTGGACAACCCGATAGCTGATCTAACACCCGTTGCTTTACCGCCTCAGGCTACACACCCCATGTGCACCCGTGCTAAGTCTGGTATCTTTAAACCCAAGCATGTCACTTATTATACATGTTCTTCCCTTTTTCATGCTCTTATCGCAGTTAGCAAACCACGTGGAATTAAAACCTTAAGACACCCTCAATGGGTCGCTGCAATGCATGAAGATCTCTCTGCTTTGTCTCAAAATCAAACGTGGGATCTTGTGCCTTGTCCAGCTAATACAAATTTTGTGGGCTCTAAATGGGTCTTTCTGTACCAAATTTTTGGCCGATGGTTTGATCCATCGTCATAAGGCTCGTTTGGTTGCTCAAGGCTTCACTCAACTCCCTGGTTTTTCACTATTATCACTCATTCAGTCCTGTAGTTCGAGCATCCACTGTCTGAGTTGTCCTCTCTCTTGCTGTTTAATATAGTTGGCCACTCCACCAACTAGATGTAAAAAAATATTTTTTTGAATGGTGTGTTGACAAAACCGGTTTTTATAGAGCAGTCGTCTGGATTTCTTGATTCCCGGTTTCCAAACCACATTTGTCGACTCAAGAAAGCTCTCTACGGCCTCAAGCAAGCCCCACGTGTTTGGTTTTAATGCCTTAGTGATTTTCTCTTGAGTATCGATTTCATCTAGAATTGTTCTGACTCGTCCTTATTTATTTATATTTATGGTTCTTCAATTCTTTACCTTTTGGTCTATGTTAACGATTTTATTCTCACATGTAACTCTCCAGATGGGGTGGCATCGTTCATTGCTCGTCTGCGTCAAGAATTTGCTATTAACGATCTAGGTAAGCTTAATAATTTTTTGGATCTTGAGGTTACTTACACTTCTTCGGGCTTATTCTTAAATCAGGCTAAGTATGCTCGTGTCATTCTTCAACAGTGTGCTCTTGAGGATGCCAAACTCGTCTCCATGCCCTTGGTCGCAAGTTGTCAATTGCCAACCGATAGTCCCCTTTTTGATGATCCAACTCTTTATCGATCCTTAGTGGGAGCAATGCAGTATCTCACGATTACCGGCCCGGACATATCATTTGTTATGAACCTCGTCAGTCAACATCTGCAGGCTCCTACTGTTCACCACTTCCAAGCAGTAAAATGTATACTTCATTATGTCAAGCACACTCCTTCCTTTGCTCTTTCTTTCTCTAGAGGGCCCTCTCCATCTATTACTGCATACTCAAATGTTGATTGGACCCGTTGTGTGGAAATGCGTCGTTCGACCTATAGATACTCAATTTTTTGGGAGGAAATCTTGTCTATCGGAGTGCTAAAAAGCAGCCTACCGTCTCTCGCTCCAACTGTGAATCGGAGTATCGTGCAATGGCGAATGCTGCTTCTAAGTCGGTTTGTGTTCTTTAAATTCTTCGTGAACTTCAGGTCAAGATTCTATCTTCCCCACACTCTACTCGGACAATAGCAGTGCCATATTCGGGGTTTTTATTATTAGTATTTTAAAAATAATTTAATAAAATATATGCTTTTGGGGGTGGTTTAATAAAATAAATTGGAGCATCGTTCCTAACGGCGCCGTCTAAAATGTCGGATTTTTTAGGGGTGTTTGATGGCAGGCTTCTGCAGAAGCTTTTTGAAGAGATTCGGGAGTTTTTTTTTTTTTTTTGCAGTGTGTCAGGGAGCGCCTATATAAATGGCGTCCCACTTATATATATTATTATATTAAGGCAAAAACTTATGTGAGACCGTCTCACGGATCTTATTCCGTGAGACGGATCCTTTTAGACCCAGTTTCTTTAACGTGACCCAGCACAACTAACTACTTTTTCTCCTCAGCCCATTTTTTCTCCAGCCCAAACAATCCTTTTTCTTCCTCAGCCCATTTATTCGGAATAAATCTTATACCCAAATCCATAGGCTACATAAACAATTCGTTGTTCCATCATATCTGTTAGTAACTTTTTTTTTTGGTTAACTTTTAATAATGTTTTTCTTTATAAAAAAAAGATATTTTTAAGAAAAAAAATCATTATATCCATCAAATAATCTATAAATTTAATGAGTAGATGTCTTTTTTTGTCAAAAAATAAATAAAAATATGAGTAGATGTCTTTTTGTTTGGTAAATACCATAAATTTTGATTTCTGGATGATTGAGATTATATGTTAGTAGACATCATTATAAAATTATTTGTATTAATTGCATCAGTTTTTGGAATTTATTGTCACTTTTTATTTAAAAAAATATCACTATTCAAAAAGTGATAAGGTTTGGTTGAAAAGTAATAACGTTTTTATTAAAAGTAACTATCATTTTTTACATAAACATTGTCACTTTTTACATCAGAGTTAATGAATGCAATTATATGCTATTGGACAATGGGCATGATTACTAATTTTGTGTTAATTTTTATAGTTAATTGTTGTCTCTTTTTACTTTTTATATTTATTCATATTCAAAAAGTAATAAAATTTAGTTAAAAGTGATAATGATTTTATAAAAATTGACTATCACTTTTTACATAAATATTATCACTTTTTAAATAAATATTATCACTTTTTTGTTTTGAGTTAATGAATGAGATTACAGGGGAGTGGACACTAGTTTCTTTACTAATTGTTTTCGTTTTTAGAGTTAATTATTGTCACTTTTTACTTGATAGAATTATTAATATTTTTAAAAAGTAATAATGCACAAAAAAATGTGATAAATATAAGTAAAACATGATATTTAATTGATAAGATGTCATTTCTATTTTAAATTAGTTTAATTAATAAGTACATAAAATGTAGATGTTGTTAACTCTTAAATGCTTTAACATTATCAACAACATCTTAATTTGACCTTCCTTGATTTATTCTAAGTCTTTTCTGAAATGTTACATTAAATGTTGTACTAAATGCTCTCACATTCAGGAACGATTCCAGAAGGTTCTACAAGAGTTTGGAACATAGAAGAGTCCAGAAGGTTGCAGAACGTGATAGAAGAGTTTAGAGCATTGTAGAATGACCTGGAACATGGCAGAAAGATCTAGAGAGATCATGGAGGTTGAGGTCCTAAAAAATAGGATCTCATAATGGAAGGATCTAGAAGCTGAGTATTTCTCTATAAATACCGTCAGAATCTTTCATTTCAAAGTATGCACTATTCGAGTAACACCTTCTTGAGAGTTCAACCCTAGTTAGGAGTTATGGCCAGTAGTTGTATCATTTAACGTACGCCGAGGGATACCACACCTTCCAGTGTACTTAGTTCTAGTCTTGTATCGAGTGAGAGTGAATCATAGATCAGATTAGTTCTTTAGACAGTGTCTTACACTTAAGTCTATTTACAGATTCAGGCACCTGCCTCGATTGTAGTTTCTGTTTGTGGAATGTTGAAGTAATTACTGAGACATTTCACACGACATTTTTGTATAACTTAGGAACTAAGTTACTGTTTTCGCCGTAAGGCTTATCATAGGTTTTGTTATTAATAAAATCTATGTTAAAAATTATTCCATTGTGTCTTTATTGTGTTTAGTGTTTTAGACTTCCGCTGTGTACTGTGTCTACTTTTCACATTCTGTTAGAGTTAATGCTACACTAATTGTCACAACATTCAGTGTAACATTGTTCTGTTTTTTCACTTAAACACTAGATACCACCCCCCACACACTTTCAGTTGGTATCAGAGCCGATACCTGACGACACTATGTTTAGATCCTTGCTTAAAGTGTGTTTTAGTTTATGTTAGCAATGGAAACGCATCACATATCCACTGCACTTAGGCCACCCGTTCTAGATGGTTCAAATTATGCTTATTGGAAGCCTAAGATGCGTATGTACATCAAGTCAATTGATGAACGTGCTTGGAGAACTGTTCTTACAGGTTGGGACGTACCAAAGAATCCAGCAGATGCCGATGGTGAAATTCAACTCAAGAAAGAGGTTGATTGGACAGCCGATGAGATAACAACAGCAGGATACAATTCTAAAGCTTTAAATGCTATTTTTACTTCTGTTGATACCTCTATGTTTAAAATTATATCTAACTGTTCTACTTCTAAGGATGCATGAGACAGGTTACAAGAGCATTGTGAAGGTACCGATAGTGTTCGAAGGACAAAGCTTCGGATGTTGGGGACAAAGTTTGAGAATCTCCGAATGAAGGAAGATGAAACAATTTCATCCTACAACGAAAGGTTAAGTGAGATTATTAACGAATCACATTCTCTTGGTGACCCTATTTCTAATGTTAGAGTAGTACATAAGATATTAAGGTCTGTTCCTAAAAGATTTGATGCTAAGATTTGTGCTATTGAAGAGGCAAAAGATACTGATAAAATGAGTCAAAATGAATTAGTGAGTATTCTTAGAACTTATGAAATAAACACTAATCAAATTGATGAAACTAAAGATGATAAGAAAGTTGTTGTTTTTAAAGGAGAGACATCAAACAAATCTGAGATTCAGCCTATCATTACTGAGGTTGATTCGGATGAAGAATTGATTGATGAATGCCTTAACAATCCTGACAACATTGCCCTTCTTACAAAGCATTTTAATAAATTTCTTAAGAAGTCTATGCATAAGTCTAAAGGAAATATACAGCCTAAGATCCAAATCAACACATCAACACCACAACCAGAAAGGAGGAAGATTCAATTCACACCAAGACCATCAAAGAGTGAAGGTAAACCAAGGTATGATCCTGAATTTAGAAAATCAGTTCAATGCAATGCATGTTCTGGATATGGTCACTATGCAAATGAGTGTGCCAATACCAGACTGAAGCAAAAACTGAATTTTAGTGCTACCTTGAGTGATGAATCTGATAATGATGATCTTGATGAGTTTAATGAAAGAGAAAGTGCTCATTTTACCAGAATTGATTATAATGATTCCTCAGATGATGATCTGGATGATGCAGATTCTGATGTTGCATCAGATGTCTTCACATCTACAGTAACATCAAAACAGAGTCACCCAGATTTGAACTGTTTTAATGGTTTTGTTGATGATGCAAGAAAAAGGATTGATGATGAGACATATCAGAAATTGTTAGATGATTGGAACTCTCAGAAACTCACTCTGAATTCTTTGAATAAAGAGAATGAGGATCTGAAAGACACAATTGCTAAGCTAGAAGTCTTACTTACCAGAAGAGATCTTGAAGTTTGTAAACTGAAGGAGAAATTGATCAACTCTACTCTAAGTTTCAAAAAGTTTTCCAAGAGTGCTTCTGATTTGAATGATGTTATAGCTACTGGTAAATCTAATAATTATGGTTTAGGTTATGATGGTGAAACTGCTTCTATTTCTGAAAATTTTAGAAAACCTGTGAAATTTGTGAAGGCAAATGCTAGCACATCTGGTGTAACATCTGCACAAACAGATTCTCACAAGGTTGAAAGGAAGTATATTTGTCATTATTGCTTTAAATATGGTCATATTCGTCCCTTCTGCATGAAAATGTTTAAAGAGTTAAGAACTGAGTTTATGCCATCCAGAATGTCTTCACATCCTAGGAAACATTCTGTGAAATCTGCATGGAAACCAAAAGTTACCTGTAATGTTGTTCACACATCCTTGAAAGCATGTTTACCTGGTCTATGGTATTTTGATAGTGGTTGTTCTAGACATATGACAGGACAAATAGACTACTTATCTGATTATGTGACCTTGAATGGTGGTAATGTTACATATGGTGGTGGATCAAAAGGAAAGATAATAGGAAAAGGAACTTTGAATGTTAAAGGTTTTCCTAAGCTTAAAAATCTTTTGCATGTTGATGGCTTACTTGCTAATCTGATTAGTATTAGTCAACTTTGTGATGATAATTTGCATGTAAAATTTGACAAAGAGTCTTGCTATGTTCTTAATGAAGATGATGATTGTGTAATGACTGGTACTAGGTCTGCAGATAACTGTTATCTTATTGGAACTAATGTATGCAATTTGTCAAAACATGATGAGAATGTCATATGGCACCAAAGATTAGGACATGTAAATTACAGGGCAATGAAGAAACTAATCATATCAGATGCAATCAAAGGAATACCTAAACTGAGCTTCCTGAATACCACTGTATGTGGATCATGCCAGAAAGGTAAACAGGTAAGAGTGCCGCATAGAATGCTGTCACATTGTTCTACACATCGATGTTTTGAATTGTTGCACATGGATTTGATGGGTCCTATGGAAACTGAAAGCATTGGAGGTAAGAGATATTCCTTAGTTGTGGTAGATGATTTTTCTAGATATACTTGGATTGAGTTTTTAAGAGACAAATCTGAAACATTTGCTGCTTTTAAAGTTCTCTATAAAAGGTTCAAAAATGTGTTTAACTTGAAAGTTGGCCGTATTAGAACTGATCATGGTAGGGAATTTGAGAATAGCATGTTTAATGATTTCTGTGATAAGAAAGGTATCTTGCAAGAATATTCATCTCCTAAAACTCCACAACAAAATGGAATTGTTGAAAGAAAGAATAGAACTTTACAAGAAATGGCAAGAGTCATGCTTTTATCTAAAAGTCTTTCTAAAAGATTTTGGGCTGAAGCATTGAATACAGCATGTCATATTATTAATAGAGTTTATATTCGATCTGGTACTAATCAAACACCTTATGAGATTCTGAATGTTAGAAAACCAAGTGTGAAATATTTTCATGTATTTGGTTGTGTGTGTTATATTTTGAATGATAGGGATCAACTTCACAAGTTTGATTCTAAAAGTGATAAGGGTTTCTTTTTAGGCTATTCTAGAAATAGTAAAACTTATAGAGTTTATAACCTTAGGACTAACACTGTTCAAGAATCTGTTAATGTTGTGTTTGATGATGATAAAGGTCTTACAGATGATAAAGATGAAGAAGATATATCACAAGTCACTGACAATTCTGAGAATACACTGAAGTCTGATAATGCTGCACCAAATGCTAACACGTCTGGAGCAACATCTACAGAACAGTCAGTTGTAATTCCACAGAATGATCAGTATGTTCCCAAAACGAATCCTTCTTCAAGAATGGGGAAAAGTCATCCTACTGACCAGATCATAGGCGATGCTACAGTTGGAGTGCAAACAAGAGGAAGAATAAGATCGAATAAGGTAGATGTGGTAAGAACAATATGCATGTCTTCTATTTGCAATGTTGTGAATGCTGAGTGTTACTATTCTGAAATTGAACCTAAAAGTGTGAATGAAGCATTAACCGATGAATATTGGATAAGTGTTATGCATGAGGAACTTAATCAGTTTGAAAGAAATGAAGTTTGGACACTTGTTCCAAGACCTAGTCATACTAATGTCATTGGAACAAAGTGGATTTATAAGAATAAAACTGATGAGTCTGGAAACATTGTTAGGAACAAAGCTAGGTTAGTTGCACAAGGTTACACCCAAGTTGAAGGAGTTGATTTTGATGAAACTTTTGCACCCGTTGCTAGGATAGAATCTATTAGATTATTGCTAGCAATTGCATGTTTTATTGATATTAAACTACATCAAATGGATGTAAAAGCTGCATTCTTAAATGGCATATTAAATGAAGAAGCATATGTAGAACAGTCTAAAGGTTTTGAAGATCCACAATACCCGGATCATGTGTACAAACTAAAGAAAGCATTGTATGGTCTAAAACAAGCTCCTAGAGCATGGTATGGTAGGCTTACGGACTTTCTTTTAGAGTATGGATTTATTAGAGGAGAAGCCGATAGAACTTTGTTTATTAAGCACACTGGAGAAGGTTTACTAATTGCTCAAATATATGTTGATGACATTGTGTTTGGTTCAACCTGTGATAAAATGCTGAACAGATTTGTTGAAGCAATGACAGCCACATTTGAGATTAGTATGGTTGGAGACTTGAATTATTTTTTAGGTCTTCAAATCAAGCAATGTAAGGATGGTATTTTCTTCTCTCAAGGTAAGTATGCTAAAAACTTAGTCAAACGGTTTGGTCTTGAAAACTCAAAAGTAATGAAAACACCTATGGGTTCTACTTTGAAACTTTGCAAAGACAATGGTGGAAAGGATGTTGATCCAACATTGTATAGATCCATGATAGGTAGTTTACTTTATCTAACCTCTAGTAGACCTGACATTATGTATAGTGTGTGTGTTTATGCTAGGTACCAAGCTAATCCAAAGGAATCTCACCTGAATGCAGTGAAAAGGATTATCAGATATGTTTCAGGTACAAGTGAACTAGGGATATAGTACACTAAGGACACCAACAACACATTGATTGGATACAGTGATGCGGATTGGGCTGGAGATATTGATGACAGAAAGAGTACTAGTGGAGGATGTTTCTACATGGGAAACAATCTTGTGTCTTGGCATAGCAAGAAACAAAATTGTGTTTCTCAATCCACTGCCGAGTCTGAATACATAGCTGCAGGAAGTTGTTGCACACAACTATTGTGGTTAAGTAAGATGTTTCATGACTATGGAATTGAAAACAATATCCTCACAATTTTCTGTGATAACACAAGTGCTATTAACATATCTAAGAATCCGGTACAACACTCACTCACTAAGCACATTAGCATTAGACATCATTTTATGAGAGATTTAGTGGAGAAGAACATAGTTAAGTTGGAATATGTGCCTACTGAAAATCAAAATGCTGATATTTTTACTAAGGCTCTTGACCATGAGAGATTCTCATTTTTGAGGAAATCTCTTGGTATGTGTAATATCTGAATAATTCTTGAAGAGGATGTTGTCACAAATGCGGTAGCATTTGGGACAACAGCCTAAGGTGGTATAGTTATTATAAATGTGATTTATTTCTTATTTTCGTTGAATAATTCCTTTGTAAAATATTCTTGAATCTGAAATTTGTTTGTGCAAAAATAGACATTTACTACACCTCTCAAAAGCTTGAAAAATTGAGAATGTTACAGCATACTAAAAGATGTACCAATTCACTGAGTAACTATGGAGCACGGAGTTCGCTACTACGATGCCTTCTTTTCAAAAGGTGAATTTGGTAAAAACAACAAGAGGTTCGTAATCCATTAAGTAAGTATGGGGCACGGAGTTCGCTGCTACGATGTACTCTACAGGAACAATGGATCAATACGAATTAGATGCTGTAGCACAAAAAGAAGAAATGCAATGAAAAGAAAAATGCTGAAAAATTGGCTACATTGGATAGGTAAAACCTGTGAAAAACCAATGTTGAGGTGTATGTCAAATCCTTGAGCACAACATTACATGATTCGATTATATTTTTATAAGTTGTAATTATTTAATTAATTGTGGGAATTTATTTTATTTATTTATAATTATACTAACCACTTTGTTTTATTTCAGATTTTACGCATTTTTATTTTTGATTAATTCTGGAACTTTCTTAATTTAATTAATTAATTAACTTAATTAGGATTTTACCCCACTAACTCACCCATGATATTACTTGTGGCTGAATTTGTGGAGCATTATCGATTATTATCTAGAATTTTATTAAGTCAAGCCTTGATCACACGTACAACATTCCAACTACTAAGTCTTCTCTATATAAACTCAATTTCATGATTTTCTAATCTTTGTAATTAATTGAGTAAGTTGAGTATTAGTTTTGCAGATTTTGTTATAAATCATTTTGTGCTTATCTCGATTCTTGTGTAGTGCTTTTCGAATTCTTGGTTTAAATGGCAGGAAACAAGAAATTAAACTCACAGAAACCAACCTCTCCCAACTCACAACCGTCATCTTCATCTCTCTCGAATCTTCACACTCTAGCTTCCATGGCTGCTTCACACGAAAATTCACCCCCAACTGCCGCAACCGTCACACCCATTCCAGCTACTCCGACAACCATCCACATCCCAAACCAAGCTACACTCTCCGAGCTGAGCCAGGCGGTTGAGAATTTCTCTCAATCGATGAGATCACCTAATCCACCCATCCTCACGATTGGTGATTTATCCATTGACATCTCTCACTACTTGCGCACCCAAGAAGTGATCACTACTGCACCTTCTTCATCCACAGCCGAAAAGCCCCAAATTCCGAGCCCTAACGTTGAAACAGAGGCCCCGACTGCTGCCTCTATGGGGGAGATTGAAGAATCCCCTGTTGCTGAGTCAAAGGAGCCGTCGAATGCGGAGACATTCGACAATGAGGACGCTCAAATGGAGGATGCTGAAGAATCCGACAAAACCGACTCTGACATCTCGAAATCCGACTCTGAACCGATTCCTTTCAAGAGGAATGCTGAAGAGAAGAAGAGAAAGAGGAGCCCAGTTCCAAGAAGACGATCAGGTCGAGTTTTTACTCGAGTTGATTACTCAGACTCTTTGAGGAAGAAGAAGAAGCTAGGTGGTGATGTTGCTGAACCAATTCAGGTATTCTCTGAATCTGAAGAAGAAGTGGTGATTGAGAAGCCAACTAAGAAGAAAACTGATCTAAAAGGAAAGGGAAAGGCAAAGGTTGATGTTGTTCGAACAATGCCCGAAGAACCAGAACATGATTCTGATTCTGAAATGGAGGTTTGTCTCAGGGATATGCAGCAAGCCCTGAAGAAGAATGCTGCCTCACATGCTGAATCAAGTGCTCCAGCACCAGAACCTGATGATGGAGGTGATTCAAGCAGTGCAGCTTCTGACAAAAGCTCTGAAAAGGAAGGGGAATCAAACTCTGAATCAAGCTCTGAAGAGGTGAAAGAACCAAACTCAAAGGACACTACTTCTGAGGAAGGTAATTCTGAAACCGAAGTAGAATCTGATATTGATGGATTGGTTGATAAGATAACTAGGTTGTCTAGGAGGAAATTGTTGATGGAAAGGAGAATTCATACTTCTGATTTTGAGAGTAAGAATTTGATTCAATTCTTAGAGGATAGAAAGTTGTTGAAAGCTCTGAACTTGTGTGATACATTTGTTTCTGATTGGGTGTATGAATTTTATGCATGTTTGAGGAAGAGTAATGGTAGGAGGAGTTCCCGTTGGTATGGGAATGTACAGTTTAGGGGGAGTATAGTTCCATTTACACCAGAATTGATCAATGATTTCTTAGGCATAGAACCAGTACTTGATAATGATGAACCTGATTTGGATGTTGTTACTGCTTCTATGACTGGTGGTTTGTTGACTAGATGGAAAAATGGAATGTTGGTCAAGGACCTTACATCTCTTTATTCTGTGTTGCATAAATTGATAGTTTATAATTGGATACCTTCCACCAACTCTACCAAAGTGACAAAGGATCAAGCAATCTTGCTCTATAGGATAGTGGTTTTGAAGAAGTTTAATTTGGGATTGACTATTTTCCACCACATGATGAAGTTTAGTGGTGACATTTCTGATAAAGGAAACCTTCCATACCCTGTGCTTATTTGTTCATACTTGAAGATGCATGGTTTTAGCCCTAAGAAGACTGAAGTTCTTAGAGGCAAGGTTCCTTTATACACCATTTCACCTGCTTTACTCATTGGTGAAAGAGTGAAAGATCTGCCCTTGCACAATCCTGAAAGTTCTTCTCAAAGACCAGCTCCTGCTCAACCTCAACCTCAACCCTCATCAGCACAGAGACCTGAACAGAACACAGCTGCACCTAATGCTGCACCAGATGCTGAGAACTTTGGTGGTAATTTTGATACCATGTTCTCTGTTCCCAGATCTTTTATTTTACTGCAGTTACAGCACCTACAGGACCAGATTGATGAACTCCAATTCATCAAAGACAAGTGGACCAGTCTACTTCCCACTACAACAGGGGGAGTACCACCTTCCACTTCAGCTAGAACTTCTGGAGTTGTTATTGAAGAGCTGAATCCTGAAGCTGGAGGTGTACCTGATGCTGCTACAGAGAATGGAGGAACTGCTGCAGCTAACAATGATGTTGTTGCACTCTTTGCATCAACTTGTTTTATTGAGGAACCAGAGGAGGCTGATGAAGACAAGTTTGCAGATGCTGCTGAAGATGATAAGGATATGGAAATCCTCTATGCTGATATCTAGAACAGATGATGCAAGACAGGGGGAGTACTGAAGTACAGATGGCACATGTGCAGGACCTTGATGCTGCTGCTATTGTTATAGCAATTCATGCCATTTTCAGTCCTACTTTTGTTTTTGTTATTCTGTTATGTTTAAGTTAAAATTCTGTTTATTCTGATACAATATTTACTGTTTCTAGTTGATAGGTTGTCTATATTTATCTTGCTTAAATTAGTTTGCACTAATGATATTTGATTACTGTTTATTGCTTAATTTGTTTTCCTATCATTAATTGCTTACTGCATGATGAATATGCCTTGTTTAGTTTTTTTTTTTTTTTATTGTTTTGTTTGCTCTGATTATATTGTTTAGTCATTGTTTGTTTTTGTTTGTCTGTTTTTTTAGTCTTACATAAGTCTTAGAACTAATCTGGTATATACCCTTATATGCTCTGATTTAATCTTTGATTTTTTGTAAAAGTTAATTGTTTTGTAAACAAGTGTACTGTTTATACTTGTTTTGGTTTTGAATAAGATTACTTTGATCTTATGGCACGGATCTTAGTAAAATTATTCTTGATCTCTTTTTGATTTGATCCAACGGTTACAACAGGTATTGTCTTGACTAGTATTTAGCTTTGGAGTTCAACTCACCTAAATACATAATACTGAGTATGTATAGAAATATATGTGCATCAGGTGTGTTGTAGTCGAAAGGTCAAATTGGGGGAGATTGTAGATGTTGTTAACTCTTAAATGCTTTAACATTATCAACAACATCTTAATTTGACCTTCCTTGATTTATTCTAAGTCTTTTCTGAAATGTTACATTAAATGTTGTACTAAATGCTCTCACATTCAGGAACGATTCCAGAAGGTTCTACAAGAGTCTGGAACATAGAAGAGTCCAGAAGGTTGCAGAACGTGATAGAAGAGTTTAGAGCATTGTAGAATGACCTGGAACATGGCAGAAAGATCTAGAGAGATCATGGAGGTTGAGGTCCTAAAAAATAGGATCTCATAATGGAAGGATCTAGAAGCTGAGTATTTCTCTATAAATACCGCCAGAATCTTTCATTTCAAAGTATGCACTATTCGAGTAACACCTTCTTCAGAGTTCAACCCTAGTTAGGAGTTATGGCCAGTAGTTGTATCATTTAACGTACGCCGAGGGATACCACACCTTCCAGTGTACTTAGTTCTAGTCTTGTATCGAGTGAGAGTGAATCATAGATCAAATTAGTTCTTTAGACAGTGTCTTACACTTAAGTCTATTTACAGATTCAGGCACCTGCCTCGATTGTAGTTTCTGTTTGTGGAATGTTGAAGTAATTGCTGAGACATTTCACACGACATTTTTGTATAACTTAGGAACTAAGTTACTGTTTTCGCCGTAAGGCTTAGCATAGGTTTTGTTATTAATAAAATCTATGTTAAAAATTATTCCATTGTGTCTTTATTGTGTTTAGTGTTTTAGACTTCCGCTGTGTACTGTGTCTACTTTTCACATTCTGTTAGAGTTAATGCTACACTAATTGTCACAACATTCAGTGTAACATTGTTCTGTTTTTTCACTTAAACACTAGATACCACCCCCCACACACTTTCATAAAATATTATTTCTATTTTTTTTTAATAAATTTATTCACTAATTGAGTTTATTTTTCTAAAAGATTGACAAAAACTTGTGTGGGACTGTCTTACAAATCTTTTTTCGCAAGACAAGTCCCTTTCGACTAATATTTGAATTTTTTAGGTTGAACAACACATTTTTACCCCCAAATTTTATATTTTTTTTAAAAAGTGATAATGTTTAAATAAAAAGTGATGATATTTTTAACAAAAGTGATATACACTTTTATTTACATTTTATACTTTATTTTATTTGATTGATATATCTTTTAATTTATTGAAAAAATAATTTATTGAAAAAAAATAAGAATAACTTTTTTTAGTAACCACATTTTTTAATGTGGGCCTGTAGGTGGGCTTCACAACCAAGTATTTGTATGGCGTGCGACAGTGGCATTATGAGATGCAGTTACCAGTTTTTTTTGGTTCGAGGGTCAAAATAAGATTCGTCTCACGTAATGAGATCCGTGAGACGATCTCACAGAAGACCATCCCTTATATTAATTCTTTTGCCCAATAAAATGATTTTCATAAAATAGTATTAATAATTTTATTCTTGATAAATAAAATGCATTTTTAAATATATTATTGAAGATTGATCTAATCAAAATAGATTTTGATAAAGATTTAATATAAAATCTATAATTTTATATAATAATATTTTTTTTAAATAATAATACAGTTATATTCCCTCTGTCCTACAACTGTTTGCACACTTATCTTATTTGTTTGTTCCACAATTGTTTGCACACCCACATATGGAAACTCTTTCATAAACTCCACCTTTACAATATTCATATATTTACACAAAATGTCATTATTTTTACAACTTTATAAAATTATCCATCAACACTCCACTCATTACATTTTTTTCTTAAATAATGTGGTCATTTTGTGGTGCAAACACTTATGGAACGGAGGGAGTATTATTTTATAATTTTTTAATATAATTTTTTTTATATAATTTGTTTATTAATTAAATAATACAAATATTGTAATGTGAATATGTGATAAATAAGTAAAAAAGTGATTGAAAAGAGTGTAAAAGTAATGTCATTTTGTGTAAATATGTGAATATTTTGAGGGTGGAGTTTATGAAAGAGTTTACATTTATGGATGTGCAAACAATTGTGGAACGGACAAATAAGGTAAATGTGCAAACAGTTTGTGGAACGGAGTGAGTATAATTGTATTATTATTTAAAAAATATTACTCCGATCCCTCCGTCCAATTTTATTATGCCCACTTCTCCGGGCACGAGTTTTAATGAATATTGATTAGTTTATTCATAAAGTAGATAAGTTGAGGGTCGTATAGGGTATTGTGGGGTCCATTTGTAAATAAATGATTGTTTATGAATAAAGTGAATGACAAAGTGGGTAAATAAGTAATGATAGGAGGGTGTAAATAAAGTAGTATGAATAGTATTGTTTCCAAAAAGGGTATGAGCATAATAAAATTGGACAACCAAAAAAGGAAAGTAGGAATAATGAAATTGGACAAAGGTAGTATTATATAAAATTATATATTTTATATCAAAATCTATTTAGATTAGATCAATCTTATCTTAATATCATATATTTGCAAACATTTCAAAATATCAATTTTGGTCACCCAATTTTACCTCTTTTCATATTTGGTCACCCACATTTAGTCACTATCAAAATTGGTCACCAAGTTATTATATTCTATCAAAATTGACCACTTTGTTAGTCAATCTATCATTGACTAACACGGAGAAAGAGTTTTGAGCCGTGAAATTTTTCAAAATCTAGGCAGAAGTAAGAATGAAACATGTGCAAAAATTACCAATATTTACATTATATTTATAACAGGTCAGAAGGATGCATCTTCTAGAACGTGATTCAATCAATTTCGTTTACTTTTTATTTTATAGATAATGAGAATTTTTTCTCATGCATCTTTTGGTACATTATATTTATAACAGATCAGAAGGAGGAGTTCTGATGCATCTTCTATAACGTGATTCAATCAACCATGTTGTTGGTTTACTTTTTATTTTATAGATAATGAGAACATCTTCTAGAACGTGAAACTTGCTGGGTAGTCAGTACTCTGTTTTCCAATTCTTGGTTTCATATTGAATTTGTATAATAATTGGAGATATAAACTTATTTCAATTCATTTCTCTATTTATAATTATTGGAGTATAATTTGTGGTGAATATTAATTGTAAATAATTTTCTAAATTAGTTTTGGAAGATGCATGAAAATTTTTTAACCTTAGATTTTGATAAATTTCACGGCTCAAAACTCTTTCTCCGTTAGTCAATGACAGATTGACTGAAAAAGTGATCAATTTTGATAGAATATAATAATTGGGTGACCAATTTTGATAGTGACTAAATGTGGGTGACCAAATACGAAAATTGGTAAAACTAGGTGATCAAAATTGATAGTAACTAAATGTGGGTGACCAAATACGAAAATAGGTAAAACTAGGTGATCAAAATTGATATTTTCCCTTTCAACAACCACATGTCGCAAAATGATTGGTTTATCACAATCTATTTTTTCTCAAATCACTCTATTTCAAAATCTCTTTTTTCTCATTAATTTCACTTTTTATTAATTTTTTTGGGCTAGTCTTTTAGGGCATGTTTGTTTTGGGATTTTGAGGATTTTGAAATTCGGATTTCAAAATCTACTGGATTTCAAAATCCTAATGCTTTTTGTGTTTTGTGTTTGTTTTGGGATTTATGTAGGGTAGGATTTAACTTTATAGTATAGGATTATAGGTTTTATAGGTGGTTTGTAGATATTTATAGTGTTGACTTTTATAGGATTTATATTATAGGGTGAGATTTTGAAATCCTAAATCAAAATCCCAAAGTGTAACGGGGGTAAAGTTTCGAAATCCCAAATCCGGATTTCCCATCCCAAAACAAACATGCCCTTATGAAATATTGCATATATGCATTTCAGTCATTCACACTCACATTCTTTATAAATACACCTAGTGACAGTTCAACCTACATTCTTTATAAATACACCCACTGACAGTTCAATTCACACCTATATTTTTTTATAAATACATCCACTAGCAGAAAATTTACTTAGTCGTCTTCTTCGAGCAGTTTTCGGCCACCCGAGGCCGCGACCGAACGCTGCAATTTACGACGGCCTTAATTTTTAAATATTTTCTATTTCTTTAAATATTCTTTAATTATTATTATGGATCGAGGTTATTTTATATTACTACATGCAATAATATATGTTACTATATGTTATAATGTTAGTTACTTAATCAATAAAAATTCTATAAAAAAAATACTACATAAAAGAATCGGTATTACTATATAAAAATTTATATGTTACTACATACTTCAGTTTGAATTACTACATTGAATATGCGTTTGTTACTGTAACTTTATCAAATGATTTGCATTACAACATGGTTATTGTGTTTACTACATGCGATAGTATATGTTACTACGTATTATAATGTGAGTTACTACATTAACAAAAACACTAGAAAAAAATGGGTTACTAAATAAAAGAAGAGTTTATTAACAAAGTAGGACATTACATAAGTGTTTTAAACAAAGTAAGACAAAAATTTATACTAAAACAATCAAGGACAAAATGCAATAGCTTTAGACGAATATGCCCCTGTTTTCAAATTAAGTAGGATTTTCGAATTCAATAAATTAAGTTAAGAAAAATTATGGAAGTCAACCAATTTAAATTTCAATTAAGTTGTGATTTATTTTGCCTAGAATCTCGGGCTGTTTTTCTTCCACAAACATATTACCAAATTTCCATTAGCTTATCTCGATTGCATATTCACGCGGTGGCTTGATCTTCAGAGAGTATTTCGAAGCTTCGAAGGTTGAAACGTGAAATCGCTGTCTTTACCATTTTAATTCCAGGTTTTGTTTACTGCATGTTTCTTATTTGATGATCAATGATATAAAAAAATGCAATGGATTAAAGTATATATTTGCTAATTGTTTTAAATATATGCGTTTCCTGTGTTTTTTCGATTTTCAGTTGTTTTTATGATGAGTATAGTTCTGTATAAATATGGGTGTTTGATTAGATCAATTTTTTGTTCAAAATGCTCTGTTTTGGTATGAGTAGTACTGGAGATATTTTGTTAGGGCTTTGCATATTCATAAAGAAATCGAAATCTGCAACGCATATTAGGGATGCTGAGTGCGGTCCTGAAACGTTTTGTGTTGATTAAAACAATAGATTGAAAATTGAAGTGCTCAGCCGCATATACACTTTATATTGTTACAATTAAGCTAGTTATTGTTTGTATATTGAAGAAGTAGTCTTTTGCACTTGAAATTTGCAGAATTTTGTATTATTAATTTCAAAATGATGGTTTATATACAAATACAAGTTGTTAAACGTTTTAAAACAAAATTCTACATTTATATGCACTTACTGTAAGAATCATGAATGCTTCTGGAGATATGAAAAATGGGAATATGCTACTTGTTATTGTATATATATCTGTAACAAGTGTTTCCATTTGCCTGTTTTTCTGTATAAATATATGAAGATGGCAAGAGGTAAAAAATGTGTGATACAAATTAAGGAAGGGGGAAGAAATAGCAAAAAGAAGAAATCCAACAAAGCTGTTAGAGGATCTGCAAGTAAGGGTGTATTAGTAGATTACATTTAGATATGGTTGTTGTGCAGCTGTAGTTTAAAGAAACATTCAGAATAATTATCTGATGTATTTACTATATTATATTATATGGAATATGTGTATGATTCTTGATTTGTTTTCTGTTTCTTTTAAGGAAAAATGAATAAAAATGTAACCGTTAAGGTCATAAATGACAAGGGAAAAGGTACGATAGTATAACATTCTTATACAATACTTATACAGTCTGGTCTATTATGAAATATACATATATAACTAACTTAACCTTGTTATTCAATATCAGGAAAAAAACAAAAAGTTATGCGATGCATGCTATTATCGGATGATTCATGTTATGTTTATATGTTTGTAATGATATTTTGTTATACGAAGAGTTGATAAATACATGAAACTGTATTACATTTATTAATATTAATACATATATTGTTAGATTTTGAGAGTGATCCGGAGATCGAGGTGGATAGAGATGAAGACACAATGTCTGTTTCTAGAGGTAAATTTAATTATAGTTTTAATCTGGATTGTTGTTTTTATTTTTATGTGTATTTAGTTCCATATCTTAATTATCATTTAATATTATATGGGTTGACGTGAGCAATTCGTAATTCAGATTCTGATATCGGAGAATGCAGCAGAAACAAACATAGACAGACGAAGTTGAATATAAGAAAAAAAAAGAAAAATAAAGGCAAGTGATGTATATTACACCATTTTATTTTGTTTTTGTAATTATGCATAACTATTTTAACTCAATTTTGATGATCAACAGTTGCTGAGGGTGATAGAGGTGGAGAGTACTATTTCCGTTCAAATATGCGTACCTGCTTCAAAGAAATGCCGTGTTTCAGGTTTACAGATATGAATCAAGACATTTATGGGGATTGATGAATCGGCCATTGGAATGAAGATCGAGGGGGACAAGCTCGATGGGAGAAGGAGAAGACGAGGGGGAGAAGAGAGTTGTTAGGAAATAAACACACGCACACGATAACGAAAGAGAAAATAACACGCGATTTGTTTACCCAGTTCGTGTTGCGACTACGTCTGGGGGCGATGCCAAGCCAGGTATTTCACTATATTTTTCGGATACTGATTACAATGAGAGAACATCTATTTATAATAGAAACATTGCCCTAACCCTAAGCCCATTAGGAACAAACTTGCCATAATTAACCTTAAGCCTATTAGGAACAAACTTGTCATAATTAACCTTAAGCCTATTAGGAACAAACTTGCTCCCCACTCCAAGCCCATTAGGTTAATTCAGGCTCCACACTCCAACAATCTCCCACTTGGAGACTGAATCCTCCATGTAACCATATCTTCTTGATTTTCCTCCCGTATCCGCCTGACATCGCCAAACCTTATCTTCAAGTTCAAAGGACAATTGAAGTTATGCATAACTTCAACTTCTCTAAGGTCACTACCTTAGTAAACATGTCTGCTGGATTCTCACTTCCAAGTATCTTCACAAGCTGCAAGATCTTCTTCTCTAAAAGGTGACGAATGTAGTTGTACTTCAACCCAACATGCTTTGTCCTTGAGTGGAACGCCAGATTCTTTGCAAGAAATATAGCACTTTGACTATCATTGAAAAGAGTGTTATTCTCATGCTCCTTCCCAAGTTCTCCCAAGAAATTCTACAACCATACCATCTCCTTACTTGCCTCTGTCACAGCTACATATTCTGCCTCAGTAGTGGACAGTGCAACAACCTTCTGCAACTTAGAAGTCCAAGATATAGCAGTACCACCATAAGTAAAAACATACCCGGTTGTACTTCTTCTCCCATCAAGGTCGTTTGATGCCAAGTCTGCATCCACATAACCCACCAGCTCCATACTCTTGCCTTTAAAACACAAGGCCTTGTCTGTGGTACCTCTCAAGTATCGCAGGACCCACTTGACTGCTTCCCAATGTTGCTTGCCCGGATCACTCATAAACCGGCTTACTACTCCCACTGCATGAGCAATGTCTGGCCTCGTACACACCATGGCATACATAATGCTACCAATCGCTGAGGCATACGGAACATTCAACATCTGGGCACGCTCCTCCTTGCTCTTGGGGGACTCCCTTCTTGAAAGCTTGAACTGACTGCCCAATGGAAGACTCACGGGCTTCGACTCTGACACGTTGAATCTTTCCAGGACCTTCTGAATGTAACTCGCCTGCGAAAGATACACACTTCCTGTCGCCTTATCACGTTCAATCCTCATACCCAAAATTTGTTTGGCATCTCCGAGATCCTTCATAGAGAACCGTTCGGACAATTGCCTCTTCAACTTATTCACTTCTCTTGCATCAGCTCCTATGATTAACATGTCATCAACATTTAGCAAGAGAATAAGTAAGCTTTTGTCAAACCTCTTGTAGTAGCAACAATGATCTGCGTGGCATTTCTGGTACTTAATCTCCATCATGAAGCTGTCAAACTTCATGTACCACTGCTTTGGAGCTTGTTTCAGGCCATACAAGCTCTTCTTTAACTTGCATACAAGTTCCTCCTTTCCTTTCTCTACGAACCCCTCAGGCAGTGTCATGTACAACTCCTCCACCAAGTCACCGTGGAGGAATGCTGTCTTCACATCCATCTGATGTAACAACAAGTTTTCTGCAGCTACCATACTCAACGCCATTCTAATAGTGGTCAGTTTCACAACAGGACTAAAGACATCAGTATAATCAATACCATGTCGCTGCTCAAACCCCTTGACAACCAGTCGGACTTTGTAACGTTTGCTACCATCAACTTCATTCTTGATTCGGTAGACCCACTTGTAGTGCAAAACCTTCTTGCCCTTTGGGAGCTCAACAAGTTCTCAAGTGTCGTTCAACAGAAGAGATGCTAACTCATCATCCATAGAAACTCTCCACTTTCGTCTATCTCCACCCTGCTCTGCCTCTGCATAGCATTCAGGTTTACCACCATCAGTAAGTAACAAGTAGTAGTTAGTGGGTGAATACCTATTAGGTGCACGTCGCTCTCTAACTGGTCTCTGCAGCGGATTCTCTGGTGGTGGTGGGGTCCTTGGTTCTTCAATAAAAACCTCTTCTTCATTCTGACTCTCTTTACTCCCACTCGAGTTTGAGATGTCTAACTCGACCTCTTGGGTATTGGTTTTGTCAGAATCTGATGCCTCCAATCTGTTCTTGTACATAACTTGTTCATTGAAAACTACATCTCTACTGCGAATAATCTTTCGGTTATTCTCATCCCAGAGTCTATAACCGAACTCATCACCACCATAACCAATGAACGTACACTTAACAAATTTAGCATCTAATTTACTTCTATCAACAGAGCTAACATGAGCATAAGCAACACAGCCAATGACACGCAAGTAAGACAGATTTACCTCTTTTCCCGTCCATGCTTCCTCGGGTACTCTGTTCTCCAACGGAACTGATGGACCTCTGTTAATCAGGTATGCTGCTGTATTTACTGCATCTGCCCAAAACGTCTTAGGCAGCCCACTCTTCAACCTCATGCATCTGGATTGCTCATTCAACGTTTTGTTCATTCGTTCTGCCACTCCATTCTGTTGGGGAGTTCCTCTCACAGTCTTCTCCATGCGAATCCCATTCTCAGCACAATATTCCTTGAACTCACGGAGTTCATATTCACCTCCATTGTCAGAACGAAGACACTTTACTTTCAGCCCTGTTTCATTCTCTACAAGAGCTTTCCACTTCTTGAAGGTATCAAAAGCATCCGTTTTATTTTTCAGAAAATAAACCCATACCTTTCGAGTGGAGTCATCGATGAAGGTCATGTAATACTCCGAACCACCAAGGGACTTCACGGGCGCTGGTCCCCATAGATCGCTATGCACCAGCTCCAACTTTTCTTCCTTCAATGCTCTACCACCTCTCGAGAAACTCACCCTTCTTTGTTTCCCGAAAACACAGTCCTCGCATAGGCCAACTTCAACAGATTTCAGCCCTGGAAGTCTCCCTTTCGAACACATTACCTTCATCCCTTTCTCGCTCATGTGACCCAACCGATAGTGCCACAAATCAACGTTGGTCGTAGCTCCCACAAGGTCAATACAATCCTTGGGGTTAGATGTAGTATACAACATACCTTCCTTCTTCCCCCGAGCTACTATCATGGCTCCTCTACTGATCTTCCAACTATTGCTGCCGAAAGTCACTGAGTATCCTTCTACATCAAGCTGCCCGATTGAAAGCAAGTTTCTTTTCAATCCTGGAATGTGCCTCACACCATTCAGCTTCAACATCGATCCGTTTGGTGTGGTTATCCGAACATTTCCTTTTCCCACGATTTTCAGGGGCTCATCATCAGCAAGGTAGACTTGTCCGAATTCGCCAGACACATAGTTCTTCATTATTTCAGCATCACTGCAAGAGTGGAATGATGCTCCAAAATCCAACACCCACGATTCTAGCGGACTACTGACACTCAAGACCAACGCGTCTCCAATATCATTTGTGGTTGCGTTTGCTGTCTTCTTCTGGTTCTGCCCCTTCTTATTTTTCTTGGGTGTTGAACACTGGTTCTTGTAGTGACCAAACTCATCACAATTCCAGCATTAGATCGAGTCTTTATCTTTCTTGTATTGACTCTTTCCTCTGGACTTTGATCTGCCACGATTTTGCCTACCCTTCGATCTGCCCCTTTCCTCCGTGTTCAGCGCTGACCCTGAAGTGGATACTGACTCTTTCTTACGAACCTCCTCGCTAATCATCAGATCCCTCACTTCGTCAAGCTTCAATTTATCTTTCGCGGATGAAGCGCTAACTGCAGTTACTGTGGCAGCCCAACTGTCAAGCAAAGAAGATAACAAAACTAAAGCAAGTACCTCGTCACTGAATTCGACCTCGACAGAACACAACTGCCCAATGATCATGTTGAACTCGTTCAGGTGTTGTTGCACGGGTGTGCTCTCCGACATCCTGAGGTTGAACAACCGTCTGATCAGGTGAACCTTGTTCGCCGTTGTGGGCTTCTGATACATCTCCTCCAAGATCTGCAGCATCTCCCTTGCGGACCTGGCTTTAGTCGTGTGGTAGGCTACGTTCATGGACAACGATAAACGTATCGCACTCATTGCCTTTCTGTTCAACAGATTCCACTCCTTCTGTTCCATCTTTTCGGGTTTCTCCTTCTCCTCTAGGGGCACATACAAATCTTTACCATAAAGGTAATCCTCGATCTACATCTTCCAAAACCCGAAATTCGATCAATCAAACTGCTTGATTGAAATCTTCTCGTCGCTCATCGTGACTGCTCCCTCTGAACCCAAAGCTCTAGATACCAGTTGTTAGGAAATAAATACACGCACACGATAACGAAAGAGAAAATAACACGCGATTTGTTTACCCAATTCGTCTTGCGACTACGTCTAGGGGCGATGCTAAGCCAGGTATTTCACTATGTTTTCCGGATACAATGAGAGAGCATCTATTTATAATAGAAACTTTGTCCTAACCCTAAGCCCATTAGGAACAAACTTGTTCCCTACTCCAAGCCCATTAGGAACAAATTGACCATAATTAACCTTAAGCCTATTAGGAACAAACTTGTCATAATTAACCCTAAGCCTATTAGGAACAAACTTGCTCCCCACTCCAAGCCCATTAGGTTAATTCAGGCTCCACACTCCAACAATGTGCCGTGAGGGCGGTGGGAAAAAGGGTTTCTTAGGATCGGAGAGAGACTAATACCATGTGAACAATGAAAATAAGATCACTGTTAATAGGGGTGGGAATGGGCCAGGCCTTGGTAGGCTTTAAGAAAAAAAGTCTGGCCTGTTATATATTTCTTAGGCCCGAGCCTGGCCCATGGCCTGTCATAGACTTTTTTTAAAGGCTCAAGCCTGGCCTTTTTAATAAATAGGCCTGGCCCGAAAGACTTTAAAGGCCTCTTAATCTTATTAGCGTATTTTTTAAAAAAAAATCTACAATAGTATTATAATCAAATTATAAAAATTAACTCTTTAAATCTCAAAATGAAGAAATGGAAGTAATAAAATGTTCAAAAAAAATATTCAACTATTTTTTCAACTATTACAAAAAAAAATATAACTAGTGTTACTAAATTTTCTTATTTATTTATTTGAAAATCACATATTATATAAGTACGTTTATATTTATAATATATACTTATAATATATACAATATATATATATATATACATATATATATGTGAGTGTGAAGTTATATAGGCCGGCCTGTTGGGCTTAAAAGACTTACCAAAAAGTTTGAGCCCGGCCTATTTAGCTAAATAGGCTTCTAAAAAAGCTTGAGCCCGGCTTGTTTATTAAACGAGCCGAGCCGAGCTTTAATAGGTCGAGCCGTAGGCCCCGGTAGCCTGGCCCATTCCCACCCCTAACTGTTAACCTAGGTGATTAGGTCAAAGTAGTATTTATAGTGAATGATTTACAATTATACAAGGAAAGACTAAATCAAAGGAATAAATGGAGATATATACAAATCCCTATAAATATGGTAGTTTGTTGATGGGAAAATATCACTTTTGGTCACTGAACTTTACCACTTTTCACATTTGGTCACCCACATTTCATCACTATCAAAATTGGTCACTCACTTATTAGTGACTATCAAAATTGGTCACTCACTTATTCTTTCTCTATCAATTTTGATGCTGCTGTTAGAGAATCCGTCATTTACTAACAGAGAAAATGTTTTGAGTGCCAACTTTTATTTTCCCTCTTTTAATTTCTTAACCCTAAACCCCTAAACCCATTTTTTTTTTAATTTTTACTTAATTTATCTTCAATTAATATTATTGGTGTGTGGTTAAAAATAAATTATCAAATCCAAATAAATATAAATGGGAAAATGAATTCTAATAATTAATTTATCTTCAATTAATATTATTGGTGTGTGGTTAAGAATAAATTATCAAATCCGAATAAATATAAATGGGAAAATGAATTCTAATAATTAACTATTTTGAAATAAGTTTATATTTCCAATCATTATACAAATTCAATATGAAAATCAGTTCGAATTATGAGTAAGGAATTCTCATGTATCTTCTAGAACATTGACAACCAACCATTTTCCACCAAGAATTATCAGTAAGTTATTAATAATGATATAACTCAATTATATTTTATTATCATCTCATTGTTGTTGTTCATTTTCTTTTCATTTTACAAAATGGAAAACTCATGATTTATAATTACTGTAACATGTTACGTGACTAATTTTTTATTTTATAGGTTGTGCAATCTAGCTACTTACATGAGTGAAAGAGTGACAGTGGTTCATCAAAATGACCAAGGAAAATACCAAAAGGAAACACAAGTGAGAGTGATGGCAAGCCAAATTAGTCAAATTGTGGTGGTCATGTACTAGTTATGTACTCTGTTTTTATAATTATGGTGGGTAGTTCGATGGTTTATAATTATTGTATTCAGTGATTGAAAATTATTCAGACTTGCTTTTTGTATTCTGATTTTTAGACTTTTTTGAATAATATTTCAATTACTGATTTTCATATTGAATTTGTATAACGATTGGAAATATAAACTTATTTCAAAATAGTTAATTATTAGAATTCATTTCTCCATTTATACTTATTTGGGTTTGATAATCTATTCTTAACCACATACCAAGTATTTTAATCACACCAATAATATTAATTGGAGATAAATTCAGTAAAATTAAAAAAAAAATGGGTTTGGGGGTTTAGGGTTAAGAAATTAAAAGAGGGGAAAATAAAAGTTAGGTGCTCAAAACCTTTTCTCCGTTAATAAATGACGGATTCTCTAACAGCAATATCAAAATTGATAGAGAAAGAATAAGTGAGTGACCAATTTTGATAGTGACGAATAAGTGAGTGACCAATTTTAATAGTGATGAAATGTGGGTGACTAAATGTGAAAAGTGGTAAAGTTCAGTGATCAAAAGTGATATTTTCCTTTTGTTGATTTATTTTCTAATACCTACTCATGCCACGTCATTTTTCTGTCAACCCCTTCTACCCTTAATTTGAGTTAGAAGTAGAGATTCACATGAGACTTTTACGTGAATGCTCTAGTAATCCACGTCGGACTTGAAATCGATAGAAAACAGAATTGGATACAAAGAAAAGGTGAGGATCTAGAGAGTTCCATTTGCTACTATATACTATATGTATTCACCTATATTATATTTGGTAGTCATTCAGAAGAAATTAAATGAAAAAACTATTTCTGGCTAAAAGTTGAATGCTCTTTAATTTCTTAATGTATTGTTCGGTCATTTTCATACAACTTTCTTCTTATATGGTATGGAATCTTAATGTGCGTTATATCAAATATATAGAGTGACATTTTTAAGTTATATAAAATGACACATTTCAGTTAGAAGAGAGGGTGTGACACGTATTAGACTAC
Organism: Galeopsis tetrahit; assembly: GCA_963675135.1. Taxonomy (NCBI): domain Eukaryota; kingdom Viridiplantae; phylum Streptophyta; class Magnoliopsida; order Lamiales; family Lamiaceae; genus Galeopsis; species Galeopsis tetrahit. Next base: position 43,732,119 of record OY776120.1, read on the forward strand.
ACGTTTCAGTTATATGCTGCTTTCCGTTTCTATTCATGATAATCTTGCGTAATGTAGAATATATGGATTGATTCGATTTTAAAATGTGGATTAGTGTACCAAACACAAGAGAGCAAACCCTTAAAGAATTATATTTAAGGTTATGTTATTAAATATGGTTATTCTTTATTGAATTGTAATGAAATATTATGATAATGATCACATATTTTGCATTACTATAAATCAGTAGAGTTAGGTTACAAATTTGAAGAGTGGTCCACCCTACCTGACCCGACCCGACCCGCTATTCCATTGAGATTCACATAATAAATTAACCACTCTGTTTTGCAGTTTTCTCACACTTATATTGTTGCACTTGCACATAACAGAAAAATGGGTGATGAGGTGATTCTGCTGGATGTGTACGCTAGTATGTTTGGGATGAGGGTTAGAGTGGCTTTAGCTGAAAAGGGCGTTGATTACGAATACAGAGAGGAGAATTTGGATGACAAAAGCCCCGTTTTGGTTGAGATGAACCCGGATTACAAGAAAATCCCTGTTCTCATTCACAATGGTAAACCCATTTGTGAGTCGCTTCAGATAGTTGAGTACATTGATCAAGTGTGGAAGGATAAATGTCCATTGATGCCTCCTCATCCTTACCAGAGAGCAAGAGCCAGGTTTTGGGCTGATTTTGTCGACAAAAAGGTACCACTTTCTTCCTCGTAATTTTTTTTGTAAATTACTTTTGCATTTTTGCTTATTATTTTATCATGAGTTTATTTTCCATTTTACAAAATTTACTCAACAAAATCAAGAGGATGAAAATCGTGATTAGTTTGATTTTTTTTTTTTGACACTACACATATCAATAAACCAATAAACTAGATAATAAAATATAAACACTAAAATTTAACATGACTTGATTATGAGAAAATTTGGTGTGGAACATGACTTAATTGTGAGAAAATTGCTAATTTTAGGATGGTACGGAAAAGCTTATGATACTATACTATAGTGTATACAATATATTTGTTACAAGTTGAAATCATATTTCTCCATTGTTAATTTACCCACATGTATCTTAAAAGGTTTTTAATTTGATTGAGAATGTTTTTTCTCCTCACACCTTTAATTTGACAGTGAAAATATTATAGGTAATTGTAAATATATTAGAATTAATATTCCTTAGTTTGATATAAATGTTATTAAAATGACAACTAATATGAAACATATGGAGTACTTACTATTCTTGCAAATCTTTTTTTTTTCTGGTTACATGAGCTACATGATATAGTCTCACACATGATTTGTTGTATACATATAAATATTGAAAATATTTATAAAGTTAGTAAAGTTTGAGTAATGTTAAAATTCAATTTTTTAAGATTTTTAGTAGTTATTTACTTAAATACGAATCTTGATGTCATTTCAATTCTAAGTAAATATACTTGAGAAAAATAAATTTATATTGAATGGAAATGGAAATGGTTCAAATGTGAAGCAAGATTCAAAATTGGCAAAACTTCTATGAATTTGAATTTACGTGAATTTTTTTTTTCAAGTATCACTGATATGCATATGAAGTGTCACTGTTTTAAAAACAAGTATTTTTTTTTAAAAAAAGTGACATTTTACATGCATAATAATGATATTCGTATGAATGTAAATGTTACTTGAAAAAAAAATTCACTTTGAGTTCACACAAGTGTTACTCTTCACAATGAAGAAAATTCATAGTTGAAGATGACTTATGTTACATAAACCACTGTTCTTGTTTCATATAGACCATTGACAATGAAGTTATTGTAATGGTTGGTGCAAGCTAGTCTTCTTATTTCACTAACTACTACTATTCCATAGGCAAGTCGAACACGATCATTGCGACTCCAAAGTTTAATCTTAATCGTCGTTTGGACTCGAATTTGAATTTGTTAAACTTGGCCTTTTAGGTATATGATACGGGAAAAAGATTATGGACGCGAAAAGGCGAAGATCAAGAAGCGGCAAAGAAAGGATTCATCGATGCTCTCAAGTTGTTGGAAGGAGAACTAGGAGACGAGCCTTACTTTGGTGGGGATAGCTTTGGATATCTCGATGTGGCCGTCGTTTCTTACTACAGTTGGTTCTACGCATACGAGAAGTGTGCCAATTTCAGCATCGAAGAACATTGCCCCAAGCTCATTGCGTGGGCGAAGAGGTGCATGGAAAAAGAGAGCGTCGCCAAGTCCTTGGCCGATCCATATAAGGTTTATGAATTCGTATTCATGCTCAAGAAAAAGTACGGCTTAGAATAGTATGTCTCATCATTCCCACCTCTATTTCATACTACTACTAAATAAATTTTAAATTTGGCTTGTCTTAATATTTTATTTCATACACTATTGGACTTGAGCTTGTCTTCATATTTGGAATATTTTATAGTTACGTTTCGATCTTGTCTGTGTTGGGTTAGAAGGCACATTCTTGTGTTTTCAATCGTATCATAAAATGACATTCATTTCGTTTTTCGTCTGTTTCATAAAAGTTTGCATACCAAAAATTGGAAATAACTCTTACAATGCACACATATTTACTCTTCATATATTTTTATTTTTTTTAGGTCTACCATACACTCAAATTTAACTTTTTTTTTTTTTTTTATATATATATATATAAAAGTTTATAAAATTATCCCTCTTCACTTTAATTATTACATTTTTTTTAAAAACTATTTGTTCAATATTCTTCGCAAATTTTTCTTTAAAAAATGTTAATTGTTTTACTATAGAGTATTAGTTGTAAACTGTAAATTAAAAATTGGTTAATAATGTAGCAATACGTAGTGTAGTTGGAAGAAATATAAAGGGTTACTTCTAGGTCATATTTGTTTTAGGATTAGTAGGATACTAGAAATTTGGATGAGAAAATTCTAAATATGAGTAAATTCCATGAAAAATGATTGTGTATATTTATTTTGAGATTTTGAGTAGAATATAATACGGAGTATAATTTTGTATCAAATCAATTATGTAAGCAAAGAAGTTATATTATAAGATGTAACTCTATGTTAAATTAAATGTGTAAGAATGAGTGATATTGTATTATTGTAGTTATATTATAAGATGTAACTCTATGTCAAATTAAATGTGTAAGAATGAGTGATATTGTATTATTGTAATAGTATGATATATATGTATTTTTAAAGGTGAATGCAGTTAGATGGTGAAATTCGAAAGTTATCCAAAAATAAAATAGGACGAGAATGAATCCCAAAACAAACATGTACCTAGAGCTATATATCTATCTACCTGTTTAAAGATTATTCTGATGGGCAACTGCACAAAAGAAGATGGAGTATATAATAAGTAACTATACAAGAAGACCAAATCTACAAACTCTTATTTGCAAACAAAATCAGGCATTTCTTTCACACACTTTAGAGCTTGATTGATTAAACCACCACCATTTAATTTGTTACACAATATAAACCATGCCAACCTCAAGTAGAGATGCTGGAGGCACCTTCAATGACACATCTGCCCCTCTACAGTTTCTCCTTAGGAAATTATACCCCAGATTTATGGCCAACCTCTTGAATATCGACGACCCTTGTTTAGCCCGTACGTGCGAGTGCCCCATAATGAACGCCGTCCCTGCTTGCTGAGCTTCATATAAATCGCGCAGCTCTTCCTGCAATCGAACCTCCATTTCCGACTCTTGATCATCGTCCATACTTGCAAACCGAACCCTTCTTTCATCCATGGCCTCCATCTCGGTTATGCTATCTACTGTTGGAAAGCCAACCGAAACACTGGTGGGCCCCACACTGTCCTCTACCTCGAAGGCCGGTGGGCCCACTAGCCCTATAACTGCCAACCTACACTCACCTGCATTGCTGATTGTATCAGCAATGATGCCGCGTGCCTTGTACCAGTCGTAGCGGATGAAGTCGCCCAGCCGACTAATCAGTTGGGTTTCGAACGAGTCGACGTCCTGGTGAACGTCCCGGTATCCGTACCGAACGATACACCGGTACGAGCGGTGAGTCGCGGGGCCCACACGGCCGATGAGATAGCGCTCGGCTGGGGGAACAAACGGGACAGGAACGGACTTTATGCAAACGAAGACGAGTACACGGTGGAAGGCGGGGAGATTGGTGACGAACCGAGAGAAGTTGGCGGGAATACCGGAGGTGAGATCAGTGAAAACAAGACCAATACCAGGGACACGAGCAATGCCTAAGGTGGGGCCTAGAGCTAGCAGCCATTCTAGTGAGACCTTGTTATGGAGGTCGTATTCGTATTTTTTAACAGTGGCGTAGTGCCAGACGAACATCACAGTGACGAGGAAGAGGGCGAGTAGGATGGGAAGCCATGCACCTTCGAGGAATTTGATGAGGGAAGCAGAGAAGTAGAGCAGTTCAATGGATCCAAAGAAAAGCAGAAAACACAAGGCAACAAGTGGAGGTTTGTGCCAGCAAAGAATAATCACTAATGAAGTGAGGCAAGTCGTCACAAGCATCACAGCCATCACCGCCAATCCTGCCAAATCGTAATTGGTAATACTAGTATTTCATAATAAAAAAGCTAGGTAAATGTTGAAGAGAATTAGGTGATTTGGAGGGACGTACCTGATGCATTTCCCATGTGTTTTATGTCTCTAAACCCGATAGTTACTGCAATGCAGAGGATCATGAGCATCCAGTTGATCTCTGGTATGTAAATCTGACCGTGTATCTTTTCGGAGGTGTGAATAACCTTGACCCTCGGAAAGCAACCGAGTGACTGACTCTGGTTGATTATAGAGAAAGTTCCACTGATGATTGCCTGACTCCCCACAACCGACGCTAGTATTGCGACTACAAGTACTGGCCATCTTACAGTTTCTGTTGCACAATCCATCATCAGCAAGATATTTTTCAAAAAATAGATTAAAACTTTCTTGAATGTCAGTCAAATTATACCTGGAACGGAGACATAAAAGCCTATCTTATGAATCGTATGATGATGCTTTGAGAGGTAAGCTGCTTGACCCATGTATGCCAATGTTAGAGCCGGATAAACCATAAACGTGAAAGCTATCTGCAGCAGCACCATACAATGCCATCAACTATAATAATCTTGAAATAATTAAGTCCTTTTAAATTAAACAATTTAGTCAAACTACAGTACTTGAATTGCTGCATATGAAAAATGGCCAAGATCAGCAAACATTGCTTCAGAGCCTGCAACACGGAGATTGAATGAATAAATTTGTTATGATCACAAGACTAGATGTGGCCTATATTGAGATCGAATAAAAAATATATACCTGTTATGCACAAAAGAATACCGCCCAACGACATCCATCCGCTTTTTCTAGTCTTTTTCAAAAAGCGTATCATGTAAGTTGGGGAAAGTGCTTGATACACGTGTGGATTCCAGTGGAAAATATTATAGATGCCAAGTGCACTTATGCATAACAACCAAGTGAACACTATTGGTGCAAAGCAGAAACCAATGCGATGAGTCCCGTAGTGTTGCAAAGCAAATAGGCACACTAATATGAAGCAAGTAATCGGAATCACAGCATCTGCACAACATCAATATATATCAACAAACAAACAAACACTTGCGTTATTTAAATTTTCATAATGAGATATCTATATTTAATTTCATCTACTTGAAGCTGGCAAATAAGATAGATGTATTTCAAAGTTACATGTAAAGAAGCTTACTTACATTGATGGTGAGACATGGATAACTCGAGGCCAGAAACAGCAGAAAAAACTGCAGGACATGCATAATTGTTATCTATCACATTGTATTGTATGAGATTCTATATATATGTAGAATAAGATAAGTGTACCAGATATTGCAGGAGTGAGTAGACCATCTCCAATGACCATACAAGTGCCCAGTAGAACCAAAAGTAGTAACGCAATGTGCAACGACTTGTGTTTTTCAAGTACCATCTTCACTCTCGAGCTGTTTTTCGAGGCTGGAGGGGGCTCCAGTTTGTACGTCGACAGAGCTTCATCGGCAACTTGTCGGTTCGGGAGAAGGCTCACCCTAGCATGCCTGCATATAAGGGTATAAAGGGCAAATGTACCACCTGAAACGCATCCAATCGACTAATTAACAATCATTTTTCTCTCATTTATTCCTAAATTAGATCGAGCAAATAATGTAACCATAGCAATTGAATCAAATAATTTGTTGATGGAGAGAGGAGGAGAGGTTACCTTCTCCATTGTCATCAGCTCGAAGAACTATGAAAACATACTTGCAGAGAGGGACGAGGGTTAAAGTCCAAAAAACAAAAGAAAGAACACCAAAGATCTCTTCATTTGTTTCAGAGTGATGAATGTCTTCTGCAAATGTGCTCTTGTATACATACAGAGGCGAAATACTAAGGTCCCCGTACACTACACCAAGACTCTGGTAAGCTAAAAGCATAGTTGCCTTCCAAGAATCCTTCTGACAAAATAAAACCACCCATTATTAGCTGATTATATTCAACAACATAAAAAACTAAAACCAAATGCCAAAATTGCACAAACCTTTGGGCTGCTCCAACACTTTCCATAGCCAAGATCCATGCTGATAATAATACCCCTATTTACTCAGAGAAAACATCTAAGTTACACCGACTCATTAATCTAAGTTTTAAAAAGAAAAAATCACCATGTGGCAGCATCTCCAAGCCTCAACGCCATTTCTATCCTACTCATCTTTCTAACTACAATACAATGCAATGCAATGCATTTAAAACAAATAATTAAAAAAAAGGAGGTTACAAGAAATTAAATCCAAAAGAATGAAGCTAATCCCATTTGTCAAGAATCAAGAAGCATGGATTAAATAGCTCAAAATAGCACAAATCCCTCAAATCAAGGGTGAAATAGAGTTGTAAAAAAACATGAAAAAAATATCTAAGAAGCAAATGCAAATAGTGTGATGAGCGAGCCAAAAGCACATGATTCAACGACAGTTGAGCCCACCAAAATTAAGGACCACCACCCACCTTCATTCTGCAAACCTATACATACACACACTTTGTATTTCTATTTTCAAGTTTCAACAAAAGAGTTTTACTTTTTTACCTGATGAGTGCAGCATAAAATCCTACCCTCACCCTACCAACATTCAAGAATGTGAACAATAAAATAAAATAAAACTAGTACAAGAAATCCTCGAATGCTTTTATTAAAAAAAGTTAGTGTGGAAGTATGACAAATATGCCAATGGCCATCATAAAGTGGTTTGTTCCATAGCTTAACATATCTCAAATACAAAATTTTAAAATTAATTTCAAAGAAAAAGCGATTACCAAAAAAAACATTTGCCTCTTTTACTCGTTAATTTTATCCTTTTTCCTCTAAGTTGAAAAGTAAACATGGAATCAAATCAGCACAAAAGTGTAGTTGAAACTTTGTGAAAATATTTGTTCCTTTTTTAATTTGATTGTTAAGTATTGTCTTTAATGGGAAGCAGCATCACGTGAATATAACATGGACCCCTCTTCTCCATGTGACAGACCTTTGTCGAATTTTTACAAAAGTTTGGTATAAATCTGAACCGGAAAATCAGTCAAAACATGGTCTTTCTATGAAACAAAAAACCATCACTATAAAAGCTACTTATGCGTTTTGTACACAAAAGTTAAAAAATATTGTATACAGTAATATAATAAGTAGATGGATTAGAGGTAATGTGATTAAAAGAAAGAAAAATATAATAAAATGTGAGAGAGAATAATTTACCAAAAAATAAATTTATAACTTTCATTGAAATTTGGTATAAATCTGAACCGGAAAATCAGTCAAAACATGGTCTTTTCTATGAAAAAAAAAAATACTCTCACCATCACTATAAAAGCTACTTATGTTGTTTTGTACCCAAAAGTTAAAAAATATTGTATAATATAATAAGTAGATGTATTAGAGGTAATGTGATTAAAAAAGAGAAAAATATAATGAAATATGAGAGAGAATAATTTACCAAAAAAATAAATTTATAACTTTCATTGGAACAGAGTAAAAAAAGAAAATTTGGTAACTTTCACTAGAACAAAGAAGTAAAGATGAATTGGTCGAATCGAAGAGAACTATAGAAGGATTTCTCAATTCTCAAAATATTACGGAGGTTAAAAATAAAAATTAATTCATTTGTGCCGCCATTATTTGCCCACTTTTTTCGTTCGTTTTAAAATTATTTACACACTTTCAGTAATATTTTTATTATATTATTTTAATTTCAAAATTTTCACTCATTTTGATTCCGCATTTTACCTTACACCTTACCAAAAAAAAAAAAAATTACACCTCACTAAACTCACTAAATCACTTTAAATACTTCTAATCTATTTGATCCCACACCTCACTATTTTTTTTTAATCATTACACACGTGTAAATAATTCTGGGACAGGGGGAGTATATATTATTAAAAAATGGTTTATTTATTTTGAAAAACTAATAAATTTATAGAAAGAAAATGTAAAGATGAGTTTGTTAAAAATAATACCACCAAATTCATTATGTTCATTTTTTCAAGCACAAATTTTAATGAATGTTAATTAATTTATGTATAGAGTAAATATTTTGAGGGTATGATGAGATATTGTGAAGTCCACTTATAAATAATACTCCCTCCGTCCAATTTCATTATTTTCACTTTCCTTTTTAGGTTGTTCAATTTTATTATGCTCATACCCATTTTGGAAACAATACTATTCATACTACTTTATCTCCACCCTCATATCATCACTTATTTATCCACTTTATCATTCACTTTATTCATAAACAATCATTTATTTACAAATGGACCCCACAATACCATATCATACCCTCAACTTATCTACTTTATGAATAAACTAATCAATATTCATTAAAACCCGTGCCCGAAGAAGTGAGCATAATAAAATTGGACGGAAGAGAGTATATAATGGTTTTATTCCTACTTATTATTTACATAGTTTATGATTAAATTAAGAAATACACTTTTAATTATTGTGTACATTTTTTATGTACTAAATTCTACTCTTAAATTTTTAATACAATAAATTATGATGAAAAAACTTGTATACCCCTTTAGTTACTTAATGAGCGTAATTTAACCACCATGAATTATACACGCATATAAAATTTGGACATGATAAAAACTAAGTTAATATAATTAATAATACCTTTATTTAGTAAAATTGACCAAATCATTGTATTGGTCAACAATTATAATTAAATGTATCTTTAATGCCATTAAACAGTATAATAATAAATAATCTTCTAATTAAATATTTAATGAAATAAATACACTCCTAATTTTAAGCATTTAATCAGGTTCATGATACATATGTTGATAGTTTTCACGATTAGTTTTTCTTGTGGTTCATTCTTAACATATGTTGATAGTTTCTTGTGGTTCATGATACACTCCTAAAAAATTATAGATCATTCTTCTTGTGGTTCATGATACACTCCTAAAAAGCTATAGTTCATTCTTCTTGTGGTTCATGATACATATATTGATAGTTTCATCGATTAGTTTTTTATTGAAGATAACAAAGCACTAATATGACATAATACTTGGATGGTTTTTTTTTTTTTTTTTATGGAAGTTAAATACTCATCCCTTTTTTCCCTTAACTCGAACCCAGGACCTAAGGCCTAGGTAGTGGTGCTCTAACCACTTGAGCTATCCCACTTTGTCTAATACTTGGATGGGTTGCTTACTTTTTGAGTTAATATTTATTACAAATATTTTTATATATTTATTTGTCCAAAGATATCATTTATTTATATATAACATTCTATTATTATTGATAATATTTTTAAAATAATGAAATTATATTAATGTCGTTTTGTTTTATTTTATTTTAAAGACAATCAAATTTAAACGTTGTAAGACTAATATAATTTTTTTCATGTTATTTTTTTATTCATCTTCAATCACCTGTCAATTAACAAATTTCAATATTAAAAAAGGTTGATTGTTAAGTAATTTTTTTTTATTATAATCTAATACTCCCTCCGTCCCAGGATTGTTTGCACCATTTTATGGGTACGCAAACTAAGAAAAATGTGTAATGATTGGAGTGTTGAGGGGTAATTTTGTAAACTTTTATTAATAAAGTAAAGTGAATGATTGGATTGAGGGTAAAAGTAATGACATTTTGTGTAAATATGTGAATATTGTGAGGGTGAGATTTATGAAAAAGTTTCATTTTTGGGTAGTGCAAACAATTCGTCTCACAATTGTTTGCACACTTGCCTTATTTATTCGTCCCACAATTGTTTGCACACCTTAAAAAGGAAATATTCCATAAACCCCACCCTCACAAAATTCACATATTTACACAAAATGGCATTTACTTTTACACAAAATGTCTCTTTACTTTATTCATATAAGTTTACAAAATTACATACCCCTCAACACTCCACTCATTACACTTTTTTTCTTAATACGTGTGTCCACTTTATGGTGCAAACACTTTGGGGACGGAGAGAGTATTTGCTTATTGATCATTTTATTTTTTAGTGCAACATTTATCTTAAAGTTTTGTGAAAAAATATATATAGATGAGATGAATCTTATTCGATATTTTCGGATTGTAAATTCACATGTCCCTCATTTTTTCTGTTAAAGTATTTCAGGATGAAGACACGTGGTTTTGGCAGGATTTTGAGGAGTATTTAATTTGTAGGTATGTTATATTTTATGATATTTAGCACGAATGAGAAATGTTGTCATTCTTTGAATCGTGGTTCAATTCATTCATTTGATGAACATTTTAATTAATTTTTTGTGTGTGTTTGTTTTTAATGTTTACCTATTTGTATGATTTTTATTGTTTTATAAATTTTTATAATTCTATATGGTTACTTGGTTGGGTCTTTCTACGGTAAGACGGACTTCACCCCGCCTTACAATAAACCATGCTTCAAATACCATTAGATCATTGATCCAACGTATATATATATTTTATTCTATATGGTTGCACTTCGCATTAGTGCGTTTGCCCTATGCAAAATGCAATCGTTGTGCATCGCCCTACTAATGAATTAAATTAATAAATAAACAATTACGAATATATCATTTTAATTTAAAATAAATAAAAAAAATTAATTATAAAATTACATATAAAATTGTCGAATAGGTCGGACCGGGCTGGGTTGGGCTTGCTAGCCTCGGCCCATAAACCGTTGGGATGTATGTTTCATTCAAATTGGATCGGGCCCAGACTGGGTCAAGTTGTGGCCAGTCGGACCAGACCCAAAATGGGTTGGGTCGATATGAGTTGGATCGGAACCAAATTGGTTCGGGTTATGACGAGTCGGGTCGGTCCCGATCTGTGTCTGATCGGGTTGTTGTTCGAGCTGGACGAGTCGGGCCCGGTTTGGGTTCGGACTAGGCTCAAATTGAGCAGGGTTTTCTCATGGGGCCTTGAGATCTACGGTCCAACTAATTTGGGAAAAAACTCTTGGAATAATTTTAAAAAATAATATAAGGATATTTCAGTAATTTTATTTTTTTCAAAATATTTAAATATTTTATCTAATGATGAAGTGCAATCGGCAATCGCACATGATAAAGTCAAATGAAGTGTCAACTTTTAATTGGATATTTATAAGATATGGTGAAGTGGTGAACCCTCTGTCCCGAGGTAGAAAACTTTTACTTGGTTAGTGTGAATTTTTTTTTTTTTTTTTTTTTTGTACATGATAATGTTTCTACTTTTCAAAAATATATGCAAGTTGAAAATTTTAAGTAAATTTAGGAAGCTTTATTAACATGTTGGTTATTAATAAAGTTAAATTTATAACTTTTATTTTATGATGTCTTTAACACTTTTTCTATTATTTTGTATTTTGATGATTTTTAATTGATTAAAACAGATCATTAGTATAAATGGTTGTGTATATTATAGAATTCATTGCATTATATTTCAATAATGTTAACAACAATTATATGTTATTTCTTATTTTTTATTTTAACGATTATTATATAACAATTTTAGATAGTTCAGACATTTAATATTGTAGTTAGCAAAAGTTGTTCAAATTTTTTATAAATAATATTATGTTCAAATAAATTTGTCTTCTCAAATTATTACTAGAGTCTATTTGGATCATTGAACGAGGCTGGAAACATGAAACTAATCGAAAATCCAAGCTTGCAAATTATTAAAGTTACATGGTGAGATATTTTTGATTTATTTGTTTTTTTAATGTCATTTTTTAAATTATATAGTTTTTAAATTTTTTTTTAAACAATCTCTGTTGAATACTGATGTTGAATATATATATATATATATATATATATATATATATATATATTAAAAGAATCTGAATTCATTGCAAAGAAATATTATTTCTCTGATTGTGTAAGTTTACTTAGTTAAGTATCTGCACAATCATAGTAATTTCATATAATTCGACTATCATATAACCAATGCAAGTTAGTATGAGATGCCAGTATTCGTAAAAATGATAAAATCATAATTTGAAAAGTTGATGACAATAATGTTGGAGTTACTGGTTCGTTCGCGCATAGTTTTAGCTGCAAGACTTAGTTCTTGATTTTGAGTTGTTTGTTTTGCAACTTATCTATGCAATTGAGTGTATAGATACAATTGAATTTTAATGTTCAATTTACTCAATTTAATCTTTAACCTCAACATTTGATCCAATTTATTGAAACTAAACTTCAATTGTATATGTATAACCAATTGCACCCAAGTATCACTCTAATTTTTTTTTTGTTGAAAATATTATTTGAATGTTAATAATTATGATTATATTTTATATATTATTGAAGATTCAACTTTATTTAATCTAATTGAAATATAAACAATGTAAAATATTATTGAAATTGTGATAATATTTTTACGTTGGAATGCTTCAAGTTAGTGATAATATATTTTTTAAAATTATTTTATTTATATATTTGATACCTTTATTTTATTAATTCACATATTAACATATTTAAAATCTATAATTGTCATTATATAATATATGTTTTAATATTTATGTCATACAATGTATGTATATTTTAAGAATTTATACTAATATAATACACCTACAAATTTCCTTTTTTAATTTGGCCGGAAAAACATGTGGACCATTGATCATATTTTCATCAATTCATTATAATCGTTCCTTTCTCTTTTTCTTAATTTAGGTAAGTTTGGCAATTATTTGTCATTAATATTTTCTTTAATTCCAACTTCATATTGATCGTCTATTTTAGTTGATGAATTATGAACCTTTAGATCAAATGCATAATTATAGAATCAATTTTTTTTGTAGGTCATTTATACCCATCCTTGCATTTTTCATTTTCATCACTTCATTTCTCAATATTCTATTCTTATAGAGTTCAAATTATTTTTTTGTAAATTTCAGATTTATTATTCTGAAAGATGTAGATATGCATAATATTTTAAGGCGTATTTGAAGAATTTTGTATAGTTTTCAAGGATTGCTATATATATATATATATATATATATATATATATATATATATATATATATATATATATATATATTGTATCCATGGAGATTTTTGTATAGATTTCAAGAATTGTTGAATATTTTTATATAGATTTCAAGGATTGCTGTATACTTTTATTTGTATTCATGAAGATTTAAAGTATTTGAAGATTTTTGTTTCATTGTTTGGAGATCTTAAACTTATTTAATCTCTCAAATTGTAATAAATACTGAATTTATTTTGTTATTTCATTTCGATTAAATTGTTGTTTGAGAGGTCCAAACGAAGAGAGTTTAACAACATTTACAATCAAGAAAAATAAGTTTCAGTGATCTTTGAATATTAGACAATGTTCGATTGATCTTTGAATAAGACATTTACGACATTCGAACTATTTAATCTTGACAATCTTTGCTAACCAGTTTTTTTATTGTAACTTTTTTTTAACTTAGGTCTGGAATCGGACTCTCAGTACCTGTTCAGAGTTCCTAAGACCTTTCTCTACACATATGAGGCCTAGCTTGAAAGTGGATTGGAGTTTTCTCTTCTTTTATTTCTCTATTAATTTAACTACTGTTCTTTAATTAATCTGGTACTACTGTTCTTTTATTAATCTGGTACTACTGTTACTGGTGGTACTATATGTAAGACTTTAAATCTGATATATTTATATAATAATTACCTTTGCTCGACCAAATAATAATAATAATTTCTATTTTTGATGAACAATCAGTCAATTTATGATTGAAATCACTTTATGTCGAAGTTTTATTGCAAAGAAACTCATATGATCCGTGACAAATATTTATGGGAAAATTGTGAGAATTGAATCTAAATTAAATGTAATTTATTTATTACGTGTTTACTCATTTTCTTTATTATCAATATTGTCAATTGACTAAATCAATACTAAATGTATATACCATATTAGAAAATAAATTATGCGAATTTAATTAATAGTCATACCATATTAGAAAATGAACCCATTAAATTGAAAGATTAAATACAATATTACTAATATTAAATTTTTTTAAAAATAATAAAATACTACTCTTTAGACTAACATACTTGCATTATTTTCGCCTAATTAATTGTCCCGCATAATTAGTTGATTCAATTATGTAACAATTAACTTAATTAATTGTCATACTTTTTATAAATCTCCAATTTTCATTAATGCAAATATAAAGCTCCTTCATTGAAAAGTAAAGTCAACCAGAATTAATTGTTAATTGTCACAGACAAGTCTTCAATCTTTTTAATTAAATTAAGGAAAACTTCCATAGATAATATTTTCCTTTTAATATTTATATTAATTAAAAAAAATCTTTAACATTCATCAAACATCCATTTATATATACGTAACATTATACAACTAATATTCCCTTTCAAAAAAAGAAACGTTCATTGCAAATTAAAAAAAAATGACATTCATACAAATATGAATCCGTATTTATTTATTATCAATTCAATAACGTACTAAGTTTACATTTATTTAATAATTTTATACTATCATTTATAATATTTATTTTATATAGATACTCTTTTAATGAAACAAATTGTTATAGATTGTTATATATTAAACGAGTATCCTATTAATATACCAACACTATATAAATTAAATTTAATTTTATACCAACACTATATAAAATAAATTGATGATTAAAGATCAAAACTGACGGTCACCAACCTATAAATATAAACAACCAATGCTCATGTGAATTTGAATGTAGGCAAGTAAGATGGATTTTCAATTTTCGGACAAAATTACTAAATTGAACGTGTATAAGCTTTTATAAATTAGTTTATACCTTTTAGTCAGTTTGTGCTTGGTTTAGAAACTTTAGATTATGGTATTTCCGTGTAGATGGATTGAACCATTTGTTATTTTTAATGATAAAATAGAAAATCTTATTAACTGCTTAGAAGTAATGTCAAATTTTGGTGTGTAATTATCATCTTCTAAAAATATCAGTCTAATGTTGACCACAATTACATGTGTAAATTGAAGTCTCACGAGCAGCCACATGCATATTTGAGGTGTTAGCTACAAGTGTTTTTTCTTTTTTGTTCTTTTTTTTTTATTCTCTATCTCTTTCTTCTATATTCACTCGGCTCGACTCGACTCAATTACCTGTATATTTATATAAATTATATATTAATAATAAAATAGTAAATATTATCCAATCTCGATTAGAGAACAAGCCTTTCAAACCTATTATTTATGAGTTTCAACTCAGTAGCTAATCGAGAACCTCAAAACTCGTCTCACTTACACCCCTATCCACCCCCACCCATCCCCTTTCCTTTCAATTAATTTTATTAATTATATGCATCTTATTAAATTAAAAGATTTAATGTTTAAATTATTATAGTTAGTAATTTGAGTGTTTTTGAGTTAATATTTAAAAATAAAAAAATATTTATATTTTTTCAATAATTATATATATTTTATTAATTTAGAGTTAATTGTTTATAATATGTATAGCGTTGATCATTCAATTTTTTAATTTTATAATCATTTTTATATAATCTATTAAATTCTATGATTAATTCTTAGGTTATTAAACTGGGTAATTTGACTGATTTAAATTTAATATTTGAAAATTTAAAAAAAAATCAATTACTCTCTCCATCCATCAAAAGTAGTCCTATGGTGGATGGACACAAGTTTTAAGAAAAATGTAGATAAAGTAGACAAAGTAAGGGTATTATAGAGTATTGTGGGGTCCATTGTGAATAAAGTGATTGTTTGTGAATAAAGTTGATGGCAAATTGAGTAATTAAATGATGTTTGAGGGGTGATGATTTCCATAAAGTGTATGAGACTACATTTGGTGGACAAATAAAATGAGGCAAATGGGACTACATTTCATGGACGGAGGGAGTATTTGTTTATGATTTTATTAATTAATATTTAATTGTTTGTTTTTAATTTTTTATTATATATATAATGTAATTTTCAATGTTATAATTAATCTTATATAATGTATCAAGTTTTATGATTTAATCGTTATAAATTTATAATAGTTAGTCATTTAGAGTTAATATTTATAAATTTACAATAATTGGTTCGAGGTTTTTAATGTCAAGTTATTTATGTTATGATAAAAGTTTTAATTGTCAATACAATTCAAGACAATGATCAATGTTAGATGAAGCTTCATCGTTTGTAGTTGATTTGACTTGTGATGATACTAATATTGTTGAATTACAAGCAAGAGATCCATTATTCAGAGAATTAATGAGTTTCAATGAGAAAAGTTTCGAGATTGTTGAACTAAAACCTGATGATACATGTGTTCATATATTAAAATATTAAGACACACACACACATATATATATATATATATATTTTTAATCATTTTAGTTTTTTAATATTATGTATATGGATATATATATATATATATATATTTATATTTTAATTATTAAGTATCGTTTTATTGAACATGTTTTAACACTTGCTTTTTTTTTTTTTTAAATTGAAAAGTTGTTCACTATTGGGATATTCGAGATCATATTCATAGTTGTCAATATTGTTGTGCAATGTTCTGGTAGGATGAAAGGTTAAAGTGCGGCCAAGTTTCAAATCGGCCAAAATTTTCATTGTGTTGCACTCAAGGAAAAATACAGTAACCATATATGCCTCAACCTCCTCCAATTCTTCAAGAACTAATTTGGGTAATAATGTAAAAAGAAAACATTATTTAGATAATGTTTGTGCATTTATAAGTGCTCTCATTTACTTCTTTGGGTGAGAAAATTGATAGAATTGTTAATACCGGAGGCGCTCCACCTGTGTTCCGCTTACATGAATAAAATTATCATAGAATGAGTGGTTTATTGTCATCAAATGGATCTCAACCAAAGTTCGCACAATTGTACATTTACGACACTGAGAACGAAATTTCCAACAGAACAAAGGCTAATAGGTATTTTTATTTTAATATTCAATTACATACGTTTACCATATTTTTTTTATATTAGTATTAGAGATGGCAATTTCAAACCGCCTCGCCCCGCCCCGACCCAACCGACTCGTGCTATTTGGATCGCCCCATCCCAGACCCGTATTGAAATGGGGTGGGTCTGGGTATCATCATCGCCCCGTAATCTAGACCCGTGATCCGTTTTTATATTTATTATATATATATATATATATTATATTTATATTTGCATTTAACATGTTTATTAATATATATTATAACATATATATAACAATAATTCACCTTTTATATATATATCTTAGGTTGATATAAATTGATAAAACATAATATCAAATAATATGATATTTCATCTAAAAATTTATATCAATATTAACATCTTTATAATGTGAACATAAATTTATAAACATGCTTATAAGACTTTCTTTTTTTCAAAACAAATCTAAATTTTATATTATATATTTATTATTTTAAAAAAGAAATTATAATGGACCGCCCCGATTCGCCTCGCCCCGTGATCCGAACGGGTCATCCCGCTCTGTGACCCGTAGTGAAACGGGTCGAGTCTGGGTATCTAGGTATCTGGCCCGACACGACCCATTGCCATCCCTATAGATTTTTTTATTAATATCATGTCGGATCTAAACATCAATATATTACATGTTGAAATAGTAACAAATCTTAAAAATATGTTAGATGGTTATAATGTACTTGCGAAGAAGTTTCGAGAGGCTATGCATAGATTTCTTGAAGGAAATTCTATTGTGACTATGAGATTGATTACTAAAAGAGGACATGATCCTAGAAGGTATAACTTACCTTTTATGTCTGAGGTTACTGATGTGGTTGTTGGTGCCCTTGATCAAACTCTTGGTAATCGTGATATTGTTGTAGGAACTTATGTCGGTGAACTTCAACGCATCACAAAGTTGAATCCGTCCTATCTTGGTTTGCAATATCCACTTATTTTCTCATACGGTGAGGATGAGTATAGAGAGGATATTGCTTTTGCTACATCTGCGCTGCATAGACCTAGAACGCATAAGTATTTTAGTTTTAGAGAGTACTTTGCATTTCGACTTCAACATAGAAATGGTGAACCTTCTACAATTTTATCTATAAAAAGGCCCACTCAACAATTTATTGTTGATGCTTATACTATGATTGAGGCTGGTATACTTAAATACATAAGGACACATCAATCAGAGTTTCGTAGTGAAATGTATAATGGTGTTCAGGATGCAGTTTAATTTAAATGGGGTGAGACACATGCGCGTGGATTGGGAAAGCGAGTTGTTTTGCTGCCTTCATTCACTGGAGGTGCACGCTACATGGTCCAAAATTATCAAGATACAATGACAATTTGTAGATGGGCCGGTTATTCTCAATTATTTATAACATTCACATGCAATAAAAAATGGCCTAAGATTGTACATTTTTTTAAAACAGAAAGGACTTAGCCCTAAATCGTTCACATATAATATGTCGAATATTTAAGATTTAACTTGAAGGATTATTAAATGATATTCGTAAGAAAAAAAATATTGAAATGTCAAAGCAAGTATTTAAATTTTTTTTTTTGTTTAAAATAATAATTTTATTGTCATTTAATAACATGTATTCACTACTTTTTATCTTTTATTTGCAATTCTTTATACTATTGAATTTCAAAAGCGCGATACCGTCTTTCTCATGCACATATATTGGTGTTTCTTGAAAATCACAACGAGGTTTGTATATATTTGAGTTTGCTACATGACATTTTTATTATAATTAATTATATTTTATCTCATGATTTTTTTAAAAATTGTTACAGTTTTCATCTAGGAATGATATTGATCGCATTATTTATTCTGAGTTACCTGATAAGGAAAATGATCAAGAGTATTTTAATGTTGTTTGTGATTTAATGATCCACGGTCCTTGTGGTGCTGTAAATCCACGTTCTCCTTGCATGACCGATGAAGGTTAATGTACAAAACATCTATCTAATAGATTTGTTTCAGAGTTTTCTATTGATGAAGATGGTTATCCTATTTATATGCGAAGGGATGATGGAAAGACTTTGAACAAGAAAGGTTATATTTTGGATAAAAGACACGCCGTTCCTCATAATCATTATCTTCTTTTGAAGTATGATGCACACATCAATGTTGAATGGTGTAATCAATCAAGATCCATAAAATACCCATTCAAGTATGTCAACAAAGAACATGACCGTGTTACTGTATCTTTCTTTGAAAGTAAGAAACAGTTTGGTGGGAAATCAAATTTAGATGAAGTTAAAATGTACTATGAGTCTATGACTATAGGTAAATTTCTCCATGTGAAGCTGCTTGGAGAATTTTCGATTTGAGATTAATTATATAAATCCGCCAGTTGAACGTTTGAGATTTCATCTTCCTGATAAGCAGACTGTTTTATTTGGTGATGGTGCATGCTTGGAATCTATCTTGAAAAGACCATCGGTAAAGCAAATCATGTTCTTAGCTTGGTTCAAGAATTCTTCTAAAAAGAAATTTGACTTATGTTCAAAGGAAGAGAGGTTTTTCAATCAGACGTATATGTTACGTTCCTCA
The DNA here is from genome assembly GCA_963675135.1 of Galeopsis tetrahit. Classification (NCBI taxonomy): domain Eukaryota; kingdom Viridiplantae; phylum Streptophyta; class Magnoliopsida; order Lamiales; family Lamiaceae; genus Galeopsis; species Galeopsis tetrahit. Next base: position 43,752,073 of record OY776120.1, read on the forward strand.
TGGTTCTGATGAGACTCATTACTTGAGGATACTCTTGAATGTAGTTCGTGGACCTACATCGTATTATGATTTGAAGAAATTCAATGGAGTAGTTCATCCAACATTTCAGGAAGCTTGCTTTGCTAAAGATTTGTTGGACGACGATAGAGAGTATATTGATGGTATGGAGGAGGTTAGCTATTGAGCTTCAGCATTTCGATGAGGTCTTTATTTGTTACGCTACTAACATTAGTTCATTGGGTCGACCTTATGAAGTTTGGGGAAAATGTTGTAGACATCCGTTTGATGATGTTCTTTATAATAGAAGAAGAATTAAGCATTTTTCAAGTATGTTTAATTATTTTCGTGTCGTGATTTAATTTCATTATAATTATTCAACTTCAATAATATGCAAGTCATTTTAATTTAATTGGTCAATTAATTACTTTAAATTATTGACGATTTATTGAGAACTTTGATTGATTAAACTATTTCACACAATTTAATATTAACCTTAAAAAATCAAAATTTTAGGAATACAACAAAATTTGTTTGATTGTAAATTGTAATTGAGTTTGAGAATTTTTTTTCTTTATAATTTTGATTTTAAAAATTAGATAATCTTTTAACTTATTTTATCAATATTATCTAAGAAAAATGTAGTTAATAAAAGATAAAATTTTAAACTAAAATTTAATTTGAATATATATATATATATATATATATATGTGTGTGTGTGTGTGTGTGTGTGTGTTGGGATTGATAAAATATATTTTCGTGTTTATTAGTTATCTAAATGAATAACACTTAAAATCAATTCATATATCTAAATCAATAATAATTATATGTATTAATGGAAATGTTCATATATTTATATTAAATTAATTTTTCATATTATTTTAATATGTAAAATTATATTTGTTGAAACATCAAATGTAAATCTTTAAAATATATATGATAAATAATAATTTGATTTATTATATATTTATTTATCATATCAAATATAAATGTCGATTTAATTCTAAATTTCAGTTGTTTTGCATAAATTTATCACCCATTTATTTATATAAAAAATCCAAATATTATATGTTAATTTATTTTAGAATAATTAACTAAATGTAAATCTATATACATAATAAATAATAATGTAACTTTTATATGCTTATTTATTAGTTTAAATATAAATTATTAATTTAACTCTAAATTTCAATTACTTTACATAAATTTATCACTCATTTACTTATTAAAAAAAAAATTATATTAATTTATTTTAACATAATTAACTAATATATCATTTTAATTTTAAATTCTTTGGATGACAGAAGATGAAATCAAGAGTTGTTGTTTGAAAGAAATTAATAATATATATGTTACGAACTCTTGGTAAGTCTTTGCACGATTTTGAAGGTATGTCGATGGTAAACCATGATCCGAACTTTTCATCTAGAAATAAATTGATTTTGAATGAGTTTGCATACAATGGATCAGATTTGAAGTTAGAGTATGAGACTTTAATTAGCAAACTTAGTGATGAACAACGTGGTGTGTATGATAGAATAATTAGGTCCATTCAGTCCAGTAAGAGTGGTGTATTTTTTTTTTATAGGTATGATGGTGGAACATGCAAAAATTTTATATGGAAGACTTTTTCAACATGTTTGAGATCTAAGGGCAAAATTGTAATTAATGTAGCCTCGAGTGGTATAGTTTCACTCCCTCTTCCTGGTGGACGTACTGCTTATTCTAGATTTTCCATTCCAATTGATTTACTGAAGATTCTACATGCAATATTCATTAAGGAGGTCCTCTTGCTCAGTTGATTAAATGTGATCTTATAATATAGGATGAAGCGCCAATGGTTAAGAGATATTCTATTGAGGCTCTCGATACGACTTTGAGAGATATTATGCAGTTTATAGACCCTTTGTCATTTGAACTGCCTTTTGGCGGTAAGACTATTGTACTTGGAGGTAATTTTCGTCAGATATTACCCGTTATTTCAAAAGGAACGAGGCAGAATATCGTTCACGCTACTGTCAATTTATCTAATTTGTGGAATGATTATATTATTCTGAAACTTACTAAGAATATGTGGTTGCAAACCCTGAGATCGGATGAAGTTGTACATGAATTGCATTCTTTTTCTGAATGGATATCATCTATTGGAGATGGTAGTAGTATAGGGTCAGAAACTGAGTACGGATGTGATGTACAAATTCCTAAGGATATTCTGCTAAAGTCTGATGATGATCTAATTTCTACTATTGTTGATAGCATTTATCCTGATTTTAAGAATATGATGGATGATCATGACTATTTACAAAGTAGAGTTATTCTTGCACCCACGTTATCAATAAATGAGCACATGATTCATTTAACTGAAAATGAATCACGTAATTATTTGAGTTGTGTCAGTCCTTGCAGATCTGATATGAATATTGATAATTTGCCTAATTAATGTCCATACTCCTAATTTTTTGAATTGTTTGAAGTCTTTTGGTGTACCTAAATATGAATTGAATTTGAAAATTGGAACACCGGTGATGTTATTGAGAAATATAGATCACTCAATTGGACTATGCAATGGAACCATGTTTGTGTCTTTTTTTTTTCTTTTTTTAGGATCGTTCTCTTTATATTTTCATTTATTTTCTGTCGTTTAAATTGTTGTATTTGTTTTATATTTATAAATTTATAATGTGACATTTTGTTCTATTGGTAGGTTGGTTATAACCAAATTAGGTGATAAAGTTCTTGAAGCTAATCTTATAACTGGAAGTAGTGGTGGACAATTGGTATTGACACCGCGACTTAGATTGACACTTTCTGATCCTAGATTGTCTTTCAAGTTTCAGCGTAGACAGTTTCTGTTAATTGTGTCATATGTTATGACTATTAATAAAAGTCAAGGACAATCATTATGTTTTCTCATGTAGGTGTTTTTTGAAAAAGTTTGTATTTAGTCATGGTCAATTATATGTAGTTGTATCTAAAATGACAAAACGTCATGGTTTGAATATCCTATTAGTGTTTCATGAAGTTTTTAGAAATATATGAATTTATAATAATTTAATTTTTAAATTTTATAATAGTTTCTTAATTTATTCTGTATTAAATTACAATTGATATTAGATTATTTCTTTATTTAATTGAATGTAATTTACATTACCAAAATTATTGTAATATTACACTTTATATATAGTAATTTAATTATTTTGTCATATCATAAATATACATATATTTAATTATTAGACATTAATTATACATATTTATATGTTAACTTTATATAATATAAGACATTAATTTAAGTAGATTCCAAAATTAATAATTTAATCTAGAAAAGATATTAAAAACATTTTAAAATTTGTATTCTTTATTATATTTTAAAATTCAATATAGTATAATAAATATTAGTTAACAATAATAAATTTTATAATTGTGCTATAATATATATATATATATATATTAATATAAGTTAGTGATATTTTAAAATGAATACACGGTGACACTATAAAAATATTAAAATTAAAATATTTTTGACATATTTTAATATATTTTGGCCGTGCGCCAGCACGGGCGCCCTACTAGTTGATTTAAAATGCTTAATTTTAAAACACTATCAACTTTCAATTTTATTGCAAAAATCAATTTTAATCACTTTGAATCCATTAATATAATTTGCAAACACACCCTAAGTTTTTGTGAAAATTATAATGAAATTATGCAATTCAGATAAATAAAGATTTGCATAACAACGATTATTAGGAAGACCCAGGGCCGGTCCTAGGAATATCTTGGCCTGAATCAAACTTTTAAAAAAGGCCCCGTCCGTTCATATTTTTTATTCTATAAGAACTTATTAAACATAATGTAAAACAATTTTTAAAGGACAAACAATATATAATTTTTTATCCATTTTAGAATTTCTAATTTTTAATTAATAGATTTTTAAGATTTTAAGTTATTTAATTTTACGAGATTTTTCAGATTTTTAATATAATTATTATATTTTTTAAAATTTAATGAGATTTTTAGAATTTTTTATTTAGACAATTTTAGATTTTTGGAATTTTATATTTTATTTTTATTTTTTATACTAGTAATTTTTAATTTTAATGAGATTTTTAGAAATTTTTAATATTATTTTTTTATTTTCAAATTTAAAGAATGTAAATTGAACTATTTGCTCAAAATCTCATTTTTTTTTTCCGATAAAAATGATGTAAATTGGACAAAAAATGATGTAAATTGAGCACTCTAAGATGTAAATTGAAAACTTAAAAGATATAAACTGAGGCTTTTGTTGAGACTTTTTTCTCCTAGTTTTTCCTTACCCTTCCCGTTCTCCTTCTCCTTCACTAATTCTTTTTTTACCTCTTTAGCACTCCTATTTATGAGTCTTATATATTTATATTAATATTTTATATTATAATATATATATATATCTTAAAAAATGGGCCCCTAAAAAATTGAAATATTTTTGGGCCTAAATCGATCGCCTCGTTGGCTTAACATTAGGACCGGGCCTGGGAAAGTTCGACCCAACAATAAAAAATAGGAGACAACTTAACAATTCTAATAAGATGATGATGGTGCTAGCTTGTTGTAACGATTTACGTCGGGTTGAATCTAATAAACGTTCATAAACAATATCATTTATATTTTAGTGGTTTCTTATGGATTGAAAGACGATCAAAGATGAACTCTTAGAATTAGGGTTTCTTCTTGAGGAAGAATTTTGAAGGAAACTTCGAGAGAAAGCCAAGTAAAGTGTTATGCTTATTTAGGAAAGATTCTGAATGATTTTATTAAGCTTTCAAAGGGTTTTATATAGGGGATTAATTGCTGGCAGCTCAGCATTAATACACCTATTAATTGATAATACATATGTCCTTAAGTGATCATTTCATGCATTTAATGCAGTTACTTTGCATTAAATGCCTCTGAAACCAGCCATTATATGTCTCATCCTACATGATGCTCGTCTCCGAACACCTCTATTACACCGCCTTTGACTTGTCAACGCTCCGAAGATGAATTTTTATAGTTTCTTGTCCGTCATTGTTCGATTCCGCTGGCTTCTGGTCGTCCTCGCCCTATATTAGCTCTTGGGCGAACAACTGATCTTGACTCTTCTCATAATAATTGTACTCTTGAACCTTCGAGGCTTCTTCTTCATAATCATGGTTCTACTCGTCATCTTTATCATAGCCGACCATCTTAACTTGTATAGTACACAATACTTCATTAATATCTCTAATTCCTTCTTTAATCAGGCGACCATTCAGTACATGCTTGTCAATATAATATTATTCCTCTTTCTTGCTCCCACGTGGATTTCCTTGATTTGTTGACCCTCTTACGAAGACTTTCTTCCTTGTTTCTTATTGGATGCTCGTCCTCGCCATTGCTGACTAGGACTGAGGACTTTGACTATTCTCCGTTGAATATTTGACTGGTCAACAATTGAATTGTTAACTCTTTGACCGAACATAATATATATAACAATGCTAACAAATTGATATTTGATGGACCAAAACAATAGAACAAGATGTAAAAGAACTATTAATCGGCTTACAATAAAAATCATGTTTTCAAAAACTCCTTAAAAGCATTGTACGCTAGCTTTGCATCGACTTATGTTATTACTCGATCGAGAAAGTGTTCTATGGAGTCCAATAGGATTAATCAACTTGTGACACACTACAAAAGCTTCTTGATCATCACGCATTATTATAACAATTCGCAGTGGTGGACTTAGGATTTTAAAGCTGAGGGGACCAATAGATAATTTTAAAATATTTGTATATAAATATTATTTTATATATAAATAAATTATATTTTATAAAGTAAAAAATAAAAATTACAACTACAAATTACAATTGAGTAGGACGAGTTTTCATTTTTTGAAAGTGATCTATGACATCTTTATCGGAAATTTGTAATAACAAGTCTTTCTCAATGAAAGTGGTCAAGCAATCATTTAATAATTGATCACCCATATTATTTCGCAATCTATTTTTGACATAAGTCATTCCTGAAAATACTATTTTCACAATTGCAGTAGCAAGCGGGAGAATCAACACCAACTTGATTAGCAAATAAATTGTTGGATAAGTCACATTCTTCTTTGTTTCTACAAGCTTCATCGATAGGGTGCCAAGATCAAACAAATTTTTAAACCTATCATCTCTTTGTATATCTTCACTGAATATATCAAGTTGGAATACAAGAGTCATCAAATCAATACCTGAAAATTCATATGGATAAAATGTGGCAAATTTAAGTATTTTCTCCTTATCATAAAAAGAAAAATCATATTGAGGACTCAAGCAAGCCATGCAGGTGAGCAACTCCCTATTAACCTCATCAAACCTGTTATTGAGCTCATTGAGTTGTAAATAAATTACCCTCAAGAAAACGTTAACTTGAAAATGTTGTAGGTTCGTCTCTTGTTGAACAAAACGTCTTGATCTTCCTCGTAAGATGTAAAAAACATCCATATCGGGAACAACAAAATCATATTTAGTGCAGAATGAAATGACATCGTTCAAGAGAGTTTTCCATCCGCAACCCCTTGATTTTTGCAACAAGCGTTTAGTTAATGGAACGAGGGTCATGGCATTAACAATATTTTGATCTCTTTTTTGCAAAGCAAGACACAAATTATTAGCGTACCCAAAAATAGTCAACATCAAGTGTGTCGTGAAAATAAAATCACATGACTCCAATGAGTACAAAATGGCTTCAACTTTAACCTGATCTTCCGAACACAAAGGATTCTCTCCAATCATCACAAGTACCTCAACTAATGTTGAAAATATGTGGATAACATTCAAAAGAGTTTTATGATGTGGTCCCCAACGAGTATCACCGGGTCTTTTCAAACCTAACTCTTGATTCAAACAAAATCAACTCACAAGTTCACCTAATTCTAGGGATGGCAATGGAGGAGGGCATATATTTAAATATCCAAATCTGCCCTGCGTTAATAAGTATTTGCCCTACCCTGCCTTGCCTTGTGACCTGCTGCGGGCCAGCATTTCCTGCCCTGCCCCATGCACTCCAAGAGTCCAAGTAAAACATGCTAGGTAAATTAAATTAAACAATAAAATAAATATTAAAAATCCACAATGAAATTAAACATTAAAAATTCACTAAATAATATCCAAAATACTGAACAGCAAACAAAATAATCAAATCCAAAATACTGAACAACAAACAAAATAATTAAATCCATGAGGACCGTGACAATTTCATGTTCAAATAATAAGTATTACATAAATATTAAAATTCCATCCCAAGCTTAATTCTTCAACAGAGTGACAGTGTGACACACTCTATTCTCCACTTCTCCACTTCTCCACTTCTCCAGTTCTCCTTCATTATCATCATCCTCGTCCATTTTAACTTTCAATGAGTTCGTTATTCTCATCATCCTCACCATAAAGAACATATTCTTTAGCATGTTCATCTACAAAGGAAATAATATGAATGAGGATTATATAGTTATATCACATTAATTTACATTAATAAGAAAAAAGTTAGTAGTTACTTTCATCTGAGCCGATAACCAACTTTATGCACACATCAACGCCTCAACTGCCGTTGGGTAAAGTCTACTACGATGGGGGTTAATCAACCTACCACTTGTACTAAAAGCAGATTCCGAAGCAACCGTGGAAATGGGAATTGCTAAAACATCTCTTGCAATCCGACTCAAGATTGGATACTTACCCTTATTTGACTTCCACCATATTAATACATCAAAATCCTCAATTCTAGGCACCGGACCCTCCTCCAAGTATAGATCTAACTCCGACCTCACAGGTTTTCTTTTCTTTCTAGATGTGTACAAATCAAAACCACTTGTTGAAGATTCATTAACCACACTTGGACCATACTAATCAATATCTTCATTTTGACAATCTCTTTCATATTGATGAAGCAACTCAGAGCATAAAACAAGAACATTTTCAACCTTATAATCAGCATTACTCACATAAATATTTCCAAAGTAGTACTCCAACAAATTAGATTTATACCTAGGATCAACAATGGTTGCCACTCCCATAATTTCATGTACATACAACCAATATTTATCAAACTTTTCTATCATACTTTGAGCCATTTTTTCAATAATATAAACACCACAAACTCTCAATTCAACTAAAGCCAATTTGATCTCGCAAATATGTGGAAAGAACAAATTAGCAGTAGGATATTGAGTGCCCGAGAATAGCTCAGTACTCAGTAGCATCATAAAATAATTAGAGTTTACCATAAATTTCTTTGGTCATCTTCCATTCATCCTCACTTGGAGAGCACTTGTATTTTGTATCACGAAACTTTAAGCGTGAAAAAACATCTTTGTAATCAAAAGTTGTTTGTAGCATCAACAAAGTTGAGTTCCAGCGTGCTTTGCAATCAAGAACAAGTTTATTAGTAGTCGCAACTTTAACTTAGCGAGTTATTTCATAAAATTTGTTGTCTTATATCCTGCGTTTTCTTTTTAGGACATCTATCTTGATGGTTTTTCAAATGAGTAGTACCTTTCTTAGGTTCACCCAACAACAATGTAGAACAATACTTACATTTGACTTTCTTTTTTCCATCAATTTCCAATCTAGCCATCGGTTGCAAAAGTGTGAACCACCATCACTCACTAATGCTCTTGGAGTGCCAAAACAAGTGAAAATGTTCTTCCTCAAAAAGTTGAGGACCACCTTGGCATCATTTGTAGTGGTTGGAATGGCCTCAATCCATCTTGAAACATAGTCAATGGCCAAAAGGATGTAGGAAAATCCATGAGAGATGGGGAATGGCCCCATAAAGTCTATCCCCCACACGTCAAAGAGTTCCACTTCAATCACATTCTTCATAGGCATCTCATGCCTCTTTGAAATGTTTCCCATCCTTTGACACTTATCACACTTCCTCACAAAAGCTTCACAATCCCTAAAGATGGATGGCCAATAGAAACCACTTTGAAGAACTTTATGAGCCGTCCGATTTGCTCCAAAGTGCCCTCCATAAGGGGATGAATGGCACTCTTCAATCACTTTTTCCCACTCATTTTCCGCTAAGCACCTCCTCATGATCATATCCGAACACCATCTATAGAGGAATGGATCCTCCCAAACATAGAACTTGGCATCATAATAGAACTTCTTCTTTTGATGAAATGAGAGGTTTGGTGGGTGTGTTCCGGTGGCTATGTAGTTTACAAAGTCGGCGAACCATGGACATGTTTCCTTGATGGCAAGGATTTGCTCATCGGGAAACCACTCCTTAATAGGGACTTGGATGTCCTTTTCCTCCACATTCTCAAGTCTTGAGAGATGATCCGCCACCACGTTTTCACACCCTTTTCTATCCCTTATTTCCACGTCAAACTCTTGTAAAAGGAGCACCCATCGTATCAACCTCGGTTTGGCCTCTTTCTTCTCAATCAAGTTCTTGAGAGCCGTGTGATCCGTGTACACTATTGTCTTAGCTCCCACCAAATGTGCTCTAAACTTGTCAAAGCTATAGATCACGACTAACATCTCCTTCTCCGTTGTGGTGTAATTATTTTGAGTCGGATTCAAAGTTTTGCTTGCATAGTAGATCACACGAAATAACTTGTCTCTCTTTTGGCCCAAAGCTACTCCAATGGCATAATCACTAGCGTCACACATGACCTCAAATGGTTGACTCCAATCGGGTGTCACCAACACGGGAGCTTTGATCAAAGCCTCTTTCAAGATTTCAAACGACTTCACACACTCTTCACTAAAGATGAAGATGGCTCCTTTCTCCAACAATGCACACATGGGCTTGGCTATCTTTGAAAAATCCTTGATAAATCTTCTATAAAACCCGGCATACCCAAGAAAACTTCTCACCGCCTTCTCATTGGTTGGTGGAGGTAGCTTCTCAATGGCTACAATCTTTGCTCTATCTACCTCAAGCCCTTTTGCCGAAAGCTTGTGCCCAAGCACAATCCCTTCCTTCACCATGAAGTGACATTTCTCCCAATTGAGCACCAAATTAGTATCTATGCATCTTTGCAAAACACAAGAGAGGTTACGTAGACATGTATCAAAGCAATACCCAAATACGGAAAAATCATCCATAAACACCTCCATTATGTTTTCAATCATGCCATGAAAAATAGCCATCATACATCGTTGGAAGGTGGCGGGAGCATTGCACAATCCAAATTGCATTCTCCTAAAAGCAAAAGTACCATAAGGGCAAGTAAAAGTTTATTTCTCTTGGTCCTTAGGATCAATCAAAATTTGATTGTATCCCGAGTACCCATCAAGAAAGCAATAATACTCGTATCCCGCCATCCTATCCAACATTTGATCAATAAAAGGCAAAGGAAAATGATCTTTTCTAGTGGCATTATTCAACACACGATAATCAATGCATACTCTCCACCCCACAATGGTCCTAGTGGAAATTGCCTCTAAAGCATCGGTTGTAACAATAGTCATGCCCCCCTTCTTAGGTACCACTTGTGTTGGACTCACCCACTCACTATCACTTATGGGAAAAATTATATCATTATCTAACCATTTCAACACCTCTTTTCTCACTACCTCTTGCATTATGGGATTCAATCTTCTTTGACCTTGGGCTTTAGGCTTAATAGACTCATCTAGTCTAATCTTATGCATGCAAATATGAGCTAGTATACCCTTCAAATCCGAAATATCCCAACCAATAACCGATTTATAAGTTCTAAGCACCCTAAGAAATTTTTCTAACTCAAGCTCATGCAAGTGTGAAGAAACAATAACCGGAAAGAGGTCACCTTGTTCAAGATAAGCATATCTCAAGTGATGCGGAAGTGGTTTCAAGTCTAGCTTCCTCCCTTTCTCTTGAGCTTTTGGTTCCTCTTTAGCTCCATCCTTTGGTGCTTCCAATGAGTAACATGAGGGCCAAGTGTCAAAATTTTTGTGAGGAAATCTTTGACACTCTTCAAGTAAAACCCCCCCAAACTTGGCTTCTTGTCGTATCTCCATGAATTTCTCCTCCTTCTTGATTGGAAGCTCCTTCAAAACATCAAGAGAAGACATATATTCAAACAATTCCATATCATTAAGCTCATAAAAATTGAAATAAAAAGGAATATGAGAAGGAGAGGTAAGAGAGTTTCTTATGCAAAAGTAAGTGGATCTTTTGAGTTGCTCTTCTCCATATGCATATCCACACAAGCTTGCACACTATTGATCATGTTGCATTCAAAAACCTCATCCTCATCATCTCTAAACTTGATGGGCTTGTAGATGTTGAACAAAACTTTTTCATTGTTCACTTGAAGCTCTAACTCCCCTTTCCTCACATTTATGATAGCTCCACCGGTTGCCAAGAATGGCCTTCCCAAGATGAGTGGAATGTACTTATCCTCCTCCATATCCAACACCACAAAGTCCACCGGGAAAATGAATTTGTCCACCTTAACCAACACATCCTCTACTATACCCAAAGGGTATGTCATGGATCTATCCGGCAATACAAGACTCATTGTGGTTGGTGTAAGCTTTCCCAAACCAAGAGTTTTAAATATGGATAATGGCATAAGATTGATACTAGCTCCCAAATCACACAAGGCTCGAAATGTACCTCCATCCCCGATGACACATGGCAAAGTGAAAGATCCGGGATCTCTAAGCTTTTGAGGTAGCTTGGCTTGGATTATAGAGCTACACTCCTCGGTCAAGTGCACTGTTTCATATTCCACCATCTTCCTCTTGTTTGACATGATTTCTTTCAAGAACTTGGAATAATGGGGCATTTGTTCTAGAGCCTCGGCAAAGGGGATGTTGATATGGATCTTCTTGAACATTTCCACAAACTTGGCAAATTTGTTGTCCAAGCCCTTCTTCTTCAACCTTTGAGGGTATGGAAGAGGTACCTCCTTTTTGCCTTTGTCTTGAGGAGGGATTGCCTCCTCACTCTTCTTCTCCCCTACTTTCTCTTCTTCCTTCACTATCTCCTCTTGCCTTTGTTTCTCTTGTCTTTCTTCTTTGTCAACACCCTCGGGTGCCATTACCATTTCCTCCTCTTGTGGCATCTTTGGCCCCTCGTAGCTTGTCCCACTTCTTAGCTTCATAGCCTTACAATGCTCCTTGGGGTTAAGCTCCGTGTTTGAAGGAAATTGCCACGGAGTGTGTTGACTTCCGATGACATTAGAGAGTTGGCTCACTTGCTTCTTTGTGGCTTTCATGTGAGTGGTCACATCTTTGATCATTTCTCCTTGTTCCTCAAGCCTTTGCCAAGTCTTGTTTGCATTGTCCCTAGTCTCTCTCATGAAGTTTTTGGTTTCCCCCATGAAGGCACCAAACATATCCTCCAATGATGGTTTTGATGAAGACTCCACAATAGCTCTATCTCTAACATTGAAATTTGGAGGTGGGATGATGGCATTCCTTGTGTTAGCATAGGAGAAATTCTCATGTTGCCTCAACCCGGGATGATATTAATTCGGATTAGGAGGATTTTGCCTCTCATTCCAACCTCTTTCTCGGAAATGACAGTCCCTTTTGATTGTTCATATAATGGGCCTCTTCATATTGATCGTCACTAGGTCCCATTAAGGACTTGGCCGCCATCATCGAAGTCAATTTATCCACCTTGTTGGATAGAGTAGCAAAATCATCTGATTCTCTTGTGGAAGCAACTTTCCGGGTTTGCCTTCTCTCGGATGGCCATTGATTCCCGTTCTTTGCCATCTCTTCCAATAGCACATAACCCTCTTCCGTTGTCTTCCCCAACAAAGAACCCCCTCCGGCCGAGGCATCCACCATCCCTCTCGTACGATGGTCCATCCCGTTATAGAAGTAACAAATAAATTGATCCCTTGAAAACCCATGTTGTGGGCAACTTCTAATCAGATCTTTGAAGCGCTCCCATGCTTCAGCTAGGGACTCATCATCATTGATTCGGTTGTAAATTGCATAAGATTTCATGTGTTTTAGTGATAAACTTTGAGGGATTTTCATGCATTTTCACACTAATATGCTTGATTTGATTGAGAAAGGTGTTTGAGCTCGTTTTGTAGTAATACGATGTGAATTAGACATTAAAATCGCAAAAATGAGTGGTCAATCATCATTTACACTCACTGGACTGAAGAGAGGATTGCACCATTGGATTCGTCTCGAAAAATGGAGTGGAATGAAAAAAAGAATCAAGTCAATAGGAGGTCGGAAGCTAGAGATATGAAGGGACGAAGACAGAGGACAAAATTTGGGCCGAAGTATCCGCCCGACCGGGCCACAGTATCTGCACCCAACTTTTTGTCAAGTTCACCCACTGCGCATATTTTTGCAAATTTCAACTTACGAAAGTTCCGCCCGTCCGGGCCACTCAGCCGCCCGGCCGGGCCACCTGCTTCCAGCCCATTTCGCGCACCCACATTTTTGATAAGTTCACCCCACGCGTATTTTTGGTCCAAATCAGCTTACGAAGTTTTGGCCCGACCGGGCCACCTGTTTCCAACTCATTTTTGGGGGTTTTGCCCAATTTTCTCCATTTTTGAAGGGCCTAATTGCAAAATTCACCCAAGACTTCCACCCCAACTATAAATAGACCAAATTTGAGTTTTAAAAGGGAGTCTTACTCCTTTTACAAGCTTTCTTCACACACATTCACATAGTAGTAGGTGTTCTTCATAGATTAGTTTAATTTCTTCATTAGATTAGATATATTAGTGGTTTTTACTTCGAATCGAGCTACGATTATAATCGAGCATCGTCTATTACATCGGTTTGTAGCTAAATTCTCATGATCAAGGTGATATTATTCTATTTTGCAATTCAATTTAGTATTTTCTTAGTTTCTTCAATCTTTTTCTATTTTACCATTAGTTTGATGTTATTTGTTGTTTTAGCCATGGATTCCTATCATAGAACCATGGGCTAAGTTCTAATTGCCTAGAGTGTGGAAGTTTTGGTGGTTAAGTGGTGTAATTATGGATTGATTGCATGATTAGCTTAGGAATTGGGTGTATATGTTTCTAGTGTTGTAATTTCCATGATTCAATTGATTAATTCACCCTATTAGCTAGCATTGTTAGTTTTGTCGACTTCAACGACCGTATTGGGTTGCATGATTAAGAGTGTGTGTATGAGCTTGAATTAATCGATTAGAATTAACATAGTAATTAGCTACACCGACCGGGGGTTGATTGCTTAGATCGACGACACTAGACACTAGTCGATTAGAGGTCGTCTATTAGATTAGTGAGAGGGCGTCTCATAAACATTAGTAACCGTGTTGAACGTGTTTATGAGACACTATCCTAAGATCTTATGGCATTGATTAGACGATATAATTGCTAGTTAATGCACGTGTTCACCTAGGCCTCACAAGGGATTGGTCGACACACACGAGTGATAGCCTTTAGCTTTACCCAATACCTTAGGTTTAATTTATGTAATTTAGTCCATTAATTCACCACACAACCTACAAAATGGATACACCCGAGGAAATACTCTCTCACTTTGCACTTTCGAAAGGAAGTTAGATAGCTTGTTATTTCGATTGTCCATTTCTTCTTGTCTTAGTTCATCTAGTTTCGTACTTGTGTTTTAAATCCCGAAAATCCAAACAAACACGTGTAGTTACTACAATAACATGCATACTCGTAACTTTAGGGATTCGCTTGCACTCAATTAAATCTTTGGACGAACAAATTACTTGGTCGTACTTACGTACTACAATCGGACTCATACGCTTGTGGGGCTCGAATTGTCAAGTGCTTAAAAAGTGTTGAAAAATGAGACAAGTCAATGGCGCCGCTGCCGGGGACTTAAGCGAGTGTTATTAGTGAAACTTAGAGTTTGTTGAGTGTTATTGATAGTATCATTTCTTTTTGTTATTTTGTTCTTGTTCATCTTTGTGGGCTTTGACACTTCTCTTTTGTAGGTGCATGATCACAAGATCACGTGGAGGAAACCTTGAACCGTTAGACCTTGAGATCGAGGCACACGCAAGAAGAAGGAATCGAAGTAGGAACCGTCAAAGAGTCATAGAAGAACCATTTGAGATGGAAAACATTGAAGAGATAAATCCTCCACCAAATGGAGATGATGAACTTCAAAGAGAGAACCACCAAGTTGCAAACCAAGTTGGAGGGAATCCCCCTCCAAACCTACAACCAAATCTCCATAATCCAAATCTCCAATATCCACCTCAAAATCACCCTCCATATCAAGGATACTATCCTTACCCTTATCCACCTCCACAACAAGCCTACTATCCACCTCCACCACATCAATTTCCACCACCTCAACACCCTTACCCTCCACCTTACCAATATCCTCACCCTCAACACATTCAAGAGGAATACATCTCTCCCCCCCCCCCCACATATAGAAGAGCCTCAACGTGTGTACCATGGAAGGCCAATGAGGGAATATTTTGAGCCTCAACCTAGGGAGCATTACGATGGGTTGGCAAGACCAAGGGTGGAGGCAAACAACTTCGATATTAGTGCCTCTTTATTAAGGATGTTGAGGGAGAGACAATTTGAAGGAAGGACGGAGGAAGGATTTGAGGAGGACCCGAATGAACATCTTGCTCAATTCTTGGAGATAGCCGACACTCTCAAGCAAAATGGAGTGTCGGAAGATGCTAAAAAGATGAGGTTATTTCCGTTTACATTGTCGGGGAAAGCAAAAGCTTGGCTACAATCAAGCATTTCGGCCGGAGAAGTGAGGACGTGGGAAGATTTAAAGAAGAAATTTCTATTGAAGTACTACCCTCCTTCAAAGACGATGGAAGCCAAGCAAAAGATCTCTACGTTCAAACAAGGTCCAAATGAGGGAATCAAAGAAGCATGGGAAAGGTTTACGATTCTTCTTATCACATGCCCCCATCATGGTTTCCCAATAGAACAAACAACTTGTTGGTTCGTTGGTGGGTTACGATTGGAAGATCAACACCACATTGATGCTTGTGCGGGGGTTTCAATTTGGCGGAAATCGGTGGATGAGATCAATGACATAATGGAAGGGATATCAAGCAATACTTTCAAGATGAGAGTAGACCGTGGAGAGAGAAATCGGGTAGCTCAAGTGGATGACAATGATAGCATGAAGGCAATGATGGCCACACTCATAGAAAAGGTGAATGTTTTATCTCAATCGAGAGATAATCATTTACCCTTTGGGCAAGTGGATCCTCATATGGGTCCGATTGAAGAGGTGCAATACATGGGTCAACAAGGATACCCACAAAATTCTCAAGGAAATCGACAATATCAAGGGCAACCACCATATCAAAATCGTGTTCAAGGATATCAAGCTCCTCCTCAAAACCGATTCCAAGGTCAATCTTCATCGTCTCAAGGCCAAGGGGGTCCATCCCCTCAATACCAAACTCCTCAAAATCCGAATTTTCTGAGGAATGAGAATTTATCGTATTCCAATCCTAAAAGTGTTATTCAATATCCTCCCGAATTTGATCCCGGAGTAAAACTTCCAAGTGAAGAAGGGAAGTCCGCCACGGACGATCTTCTTGCACTCCTCATGAAGAGAATGGAGACAAGTGAGAAGAAATCTGAAGCATCCGACTCCATCCTTGCCAACTTATGAGTAATCAAAAATCAATGGAATTCCAATTGGGGCAATTGGCATCTTCAATCGGATCTCAACATATAAAAGGTAAATTGCCCTCAAATACCGAGGTAAACCCACGTGAACATTGTAATGCTATTACAATTTCAAGTGGTGAACAATATGGAGTTTCTTCAATGTCAAGTGAAGTGGAAGAAAATGAAGTGGTAAAGGGAAAAGAAAGGGAGGAAGAGAAAAAAAAGGAGGTAGAAAAAGTTGGAAGTGGAGAGGTTGCTCCAAGAATTCCAAAGTGGAGAATTGCCAAAGATTTGAAGAAGAAGAAGCTTGAGGTACCTTGTGATAGATGGGGGGTTCCCATTACATACGAGCCACTTCCATATCCGAGAAGATATATGAAGAAGATGGATGAAAAGTTTGGAAAGTTTTTGGATATTTTCAAGAAAATTCACATTGATCTTCCACTTTCGGATGCTTTAGAGCAAATGCCTCATTACATGAAGTTTCTAAAGGATGCAATAGCAAACAAGAAGAAGCTAGTGGATGATGAGAAGATCAATTTGACCGAGGAGTGTAGTGCTATTCTTCAAAGAAATCCTCCCGAAAAGCTCAAGGATCCGAGTAGTTTCACTCTCCCATGTGAGATTGGTGATGGTCCCATGATGAAAGCTCTTTGTGATTTGGGAGCTAGCATCAATTTGATGCCACTTTCAATCTTTAAGCGTTTGGAACTTGGAGAAGTAGGTCCCACATCAATTACTCTCCAATTAGCGGATCGTTCCATCACACATCCTAAAGGGATCATTGAAGATGTATTGGTGAAAATTGACAAGTTCATCATTCCGGCCGACTTCGTGGTGCTTGATATGAAAGAAGATGCAAATATCCCATTGATTCTTGGGAGGCCATTTCTTGCCACGGGGGGAGCAAATATAAACTTGATGAAAGGAGAGGTGACATTGGAGGTGAATGGAGAAAAGGTGATTTTCTCCAAGTGTGGCTCAATTGAAAGTCCTCCAATAAAGAAGGAATCTCACTCCTTCAAAGAACTCGATATTTGTGTGAAGGAGCCCTTACCAAAATTCCCATTGAACGATCCGGGAGATGATCAAGAAATGAAGCAAACACTCAAACTTGAGCAAAACTCAAGTTTGGGGGGGTTTGATGAGGAAGAAAAGTTTAGGGAGTTCCTTGAGGGTAGTGATGATGAAGATGGAAGAAGAAAGAGTTCTAAAGAGAGAAAAAGTGAATATGGATTTGAAATTGGAGATACGGTGGTATGGTGCAAAGGAGTGATGGAGGTCCTTGGAAAGGTGAAGCTCAAAGAACGCAAGATGTTGGTCATGAAGAAATTGGCCTATGAAGGAGGCATTGCGTTGCAAGTTGTGGAGGACGAAGTGTTCATCACTGATGAGCACAATGTGAAGCACTATCATCTTCCATTCAAAGAAAGAGAAGTTTGAACTTGTTAAGTTCCGTCCGGCATAGGACGTTAAACCTAGCGCTAAATGGGAGGCAACCCATTTTTACTTGCTTTATTTCATTTCTTGTTCATTTTATTTTCTTTGTTAGTGTAGTTTGATGTGTTTGTGAGTTTTCATGTTAGTTGGAGAAGCTTGGATCGAATGGACAAGTGGATCGAAAGTGGTGCCTCGTGCTTTGAAGAAGGTGTAGCTATAGCAATCGAAAGAGGTACGCCCACTCCAAACTTAGGAATTGTATAGCAATCACTATGTTTGGGGGGTAGTAAAATTTATATTCTTATTCATGACATTGATTGCTTAGCTACTCTTGTTTTTAATTGTTGGGATAGTGGCCCATGTGTGTAGATTTGTATGGTTAGCAATTGGTGTCAATATCATTGTAAAACTATTTTTCCAAACTTTTAATTGCTTGGCAATGAAAAAGTTTGGGGGGGGGGGGGTATGTTCGTTTTTACATTTTCTATTGACACCAATGTGTACTTTTGTGTGTGTGTGTGCAATTTGAGCTTTAGTGATCATTGAGACACATTTGATGATGATTTGTTGTGAATTTGATTCCTTGAATGTGTACATAATTGTAATGAATCATCTTGTTTGTGTTGTTGTCATCTTGTTGCCTATAGATGTTTTGCATGCACAATGAGTTATGTGTGGTGATGATTGATGAATATTTGAGTCTTGAATGAACCGGTGAGAGTTGAGCTTTGAACCGATGCATTAATCCGATTTATTTCATTTTTGAGTGGATCAATTCATTGCTTGCTTTTCTAGAACTTGCCCAAATTCTTGCTTGATATCATGTTTTTGTGATACTTTGAGATATGATGTAGGCCATCTTTCGTACTACAAGTCACTTAGCCAAATTTTTACCAATAACCGAAGAGATTTTCCGTAGTTAGCCCGTTTGAGCTTGATTTCCCATTCTCTTGGCAACCTACAATGTTTAACCACTTAGCTTTTTGAGCTTATGATGTCCAAATCTAGTGGAGAATAAAAAGAAAGTGGTAAAACATGTGCTTTAGTGCCTTTGGTTTGAAAAGAAAAATTGGCAAAGTTGTGAAAAGAGAGAAAATAGATGGAAGTAAAAAGAAAATTTGAGAAAGAAAAGAGGGACAATGAGCCCCAAGAGCTTGAAAAGAAAATAACTTGGCTAGAAAAAGATGAGGAGATGAATGCATTTGAGGAACTTATATGAAAAGTGAGAATGAAGGTTGTAAACCTTAAGAGCACGAGCTTGAATTGTTGAATAACAACTTTCGTTCTCCACTAGACGAGTCACTTCTTCCATATTCATCATACCCCGTTCAAAGAGCCAATGTTACGTCCTTGGTTAAGACCTATTGATCTCATAGTTGAACATGTTTGTGGTGGAAAGATGGTAGAGCTTGGACAAGCTTATGGCAATTGCAATGCATGATTTGATTGATGGGTATTTATTGTCCTTAATTTGTTTGAGTGTTTGAGAGAAACACTATATCTTGTGAGTTGAACTTGAACATTTTGATATTGTCATCACCATCACTTGTTGTTGTATGTTGAGCATGTGTGGGTAATTAGTTTGATTTTCAATAGTGAACTTGTGATCATTTTGAGAATGTATCTTGAGGAAGAAGAATTCATTTAATTTCATTTGATACGTGGGATCTTTCATTGATTATCTATTTGCAATCGTACAACCTCTTGTTTTAATTCTTTCGTTACTCGGGGACGAGCAACAGTGTAAGTTTGGGGGGGTGATTCGGTTGTAAATTGCATAAGATTTCATGTGTTTTAGTGATAAACTTTGAGGGATTTTCATGCATTTTCACACTAATATGCTTGATTTGATTGAGAAATGTGTTTGAGCTCGTTTTGTAGGAATACGATGTGAATTAAACATTAAAATCGCAAAAATGAGTGGTCTATCATCATTTACACTCACTGGACTGAAGAGAGGATTGCACCATTGGATTCATCTCGAAAAATGAAGTGGAATGAAAAAAAGAATCAAGTCAATTGGAGGTCGGAAGCTCGAGATATGAAGGGACGAAGACAGAGGACAAAATCTGGGCCGAAGTATCCGCCCGACCGGGCCACAGTATCTGCACCCAACGTTTTGTTAAGTTCACCCACGGCGCATATTTTTGCAAATTTCAACTTACGAAAGTTCCGCCCGTCCGGGCCACTCAGCCGCCCGGCCGGGCCACCTGCTTCCAGCCCAGTTCGCGCACCCACATTTTTGATAAGTTCACCCCCACGCGTATTTTTGGTCCAAATTAGCTTACGAAGTTTTGGCCCGGCCGGGCCACCTGTTTCCAACTCATTTTCGGGGGTTTTGCCCCATTTTCTCCATTTTTGAAGGGCCTAATTGCAAAATTCACCCAAGACTTCCACCCCAACTATAAATAGACCAAATTTGAGTTTTAAAAGGGAGTCTCACTCCTTTTACAAGCTTTCTTCACACACATTCACATAGTAGTAGGTGTTCTTCATAGATTAGTTTAATTTCTTCATTAGATTAGATATATTAGTGGTTTTTACTTCGAATCGAGCTACGATTATCATCGGGCATCGTCTATTACATCGGTTTGTAGCTAAATTCTCATGATCAAGGTGATATTATTCTATTTTGCAATTCAATTTAGTATTTTCTTAGTTTCTTCAATATTTTTCTATTTTACCATTAGTTTGATGTTATTTGTTGTTTTAGCCATGGATTCCTATCATAGAACCATGGGCTAAGTTCTAATTGCCTAGAGTGTGGAAGTTTTGGTGGTTAAGTGGTGTATATGTTTCTAGCGTTGTATGATTAACTTAGGAATTGGGTGTATATGTTTCTAGCGTTGTAATTTCCATGATTCAATTGATTAATTCACCCTATTAGCTAGCATTGTTAGTTTTGTCGACTTCAACGACCGTATTGGGTTGCATGATTAAGAGTGTGTGTATGAGCTTGAATTAATCGATTAGAATTAACATAGTAATTAGCTACACCGACCGGGGGTTGATTGCTTAGATCGACGACACTAGACACTAGTCGATTAGAGGTCGTCTATTAGATTACTGAGAGGGCGTCTCATAAACATTAGTAACCGTGTTGAACGTGTTTATGAGACACTATCCTAAGATCTTATGGCATTGATTAGACGATATAATTGCTAGTTAATGCACGTGTTCACCTAGGCCTCACAAGGGATTGGTCGACACACACGAGTGATAGCCTTTAACTTTACCCAATACCTTAGGTTTAATTTATGTAATTTAGTCCATTAATTCACCACACAACCTACAAAATGGATACACCCGAGGCAATACTCTCTCACTTTGCACTTTCGAAAGGAAGTTAGATAGCTTGTTATTTCGATTGTCCATTTCTTCTTGTCTTAGTTCATCTAGTTTCGTACTTGTGTTTTAAATCCCGAAAATCCAAACAAACACGTGTAGTTACTACAATAGCATGCATACTCGTAACTTTAAGGATTCGCTTGCACTCAATTAAATCCTTGGACGAACAAACTACTTGGTCGTACTTACGTACTACAATCGGACCCATACGCTTGTGGGGCTCGAATTGTCAAGTGCTTAAAAAGTGTTGAAAAACGAGACAAGTCAATCATCTTGCATAAATGAAGAAATCTCTCCTCGTATCTTGATGGTCTTTCTTGGAGGAAAGTATTTCATAAGAAAGGCATCTACAAGGTTGACCCAATTTTCGATCGTCCTTAGATCAAGCGACATGTACCATTGTTTTGCACGATCACGGAGAGAAAATGGGAACAATTGGAGACGGATGTAGTCTTGAGGGACACGGTTGATCTTAACCGTTCCACTTATCTCTAAGAATTGAGATAAATGGAGGTTAGGATCCTCCTTCGACAACCCTCCGAATTGGTTGTTTTGGACCATCATGATTAACGCCGGTTTGAGCTCAAAGTTATGAGCATCTACGGGTTCCCTACCCGCTCCTCCATATGGTCTAGGGATGGGACGGAAGTGATCTCTCAAGACTCTTTGATTCCCGTTTTCCTCATTCCCCCGTTGCTCTCTATCTCCTTCCCCATTGACATTCTCTTCCATCCTCCGGTTGAGGTTATCTCTCAAGCCTCCTTGTGGTCGATTACCACCATTCCCATTTGGCTCTTCTATGCCTCCAATATCCTCTTGATTTCTTTCTTCTTCCACAATCGGGTTATCCCTTCGATTCATCTCTTCCAATTCAATCCTTCTTCTTTCAGCGTTCCTTTTTCGACAATTGGCTTCGATCTCCGGATCTAGGGGCACTACTTCTTGATGATTCCTCCTAGATCGTGTGATCATAAACCATGTCTAGACAAAAGTTCAAAAGAAAGTAAGAATCACAAGTGAAATCAAGGTAAAACAAACAAATATTTTTGGATTTTTGCAAATAAAGAAAGCAAGTAAAATGTCTAAACTAAAACTCTATTAACCTACACTCTAGAGCTATAAGACCTCCCCGGCAGCGGCGCCATAAACTTGATTCACGTGTTATGCAACACTAAAATAAACAACCGCAAGTGTACGGTGTCTATCGTAGCGTGATAAGCACGAGGTCGATCCCACAGGGAGGTTTAGCGTAAAAGGGTAGTTTGTTAATTGAGTTCTAAGTAGACGTGATCGAATAGATTGAATGTTGAATTACCCTTAAGATTGCCTAACACTATGTTACAAATAGACAACGAAAGAGTAAATACGAAATCGATCAAATACCATGCGTATCACAAAAACGAAAGTAAAACGGGTGAAAACTCAATTAAGAGAAGGTAGGTCCTAAAGCACATGCAATATTAGTGAATCCATCTATGATTAACTATCTACTCAAGTGGTATTCGTGCTTTGTCTATAAGATTGATCACGTAATAATGAATTAAAAGTTCTTTCGATCCAAGTAATTCAAAGGAGATATCACACAACTTAGTATCTCTACCTAAATTGCACAATAAAACCCAATCAAGCTCCTAAGATCATCACACATCTTCCTAATCATTGATCATCTTTCGATCTCTCAATAAAATTAGGTCAAATGCTTGCAATCAATCAACCAAACTAGATTTCTCAACCTAATTCAATTAACTATGATCAACACATCATCATTGTACACATAATGACATGATTTGCAATACAAACTAAGCACCCAAATAGAATTAAGCCACACAAACACCAATTAAGTAAAATATTAATTCATAAACATCATCAAAAGTATTTACAAGGCTCTAGAACCAAAAGTGTTTTAGCCAATAACTAACATAATCAAATTACAAAATTCAAATGTAAAAACACTAAATCAAAAGAAAGAGAATAAGGAAGCTTAGTCTAGATTGTGGTAGGGAATGAAATTTGCAAGCTATTGCATCCTTTCTTCCTTGAATTGATGGAGAATTGAGAGAGGAATGGTCAAATCACCTCCAAGTATGTGTTACTATGTGTGTGAATTGATGAATTGGGGAAGAATTGCTTTATTTTCAAGAAAGAGGGTTTATATAGCGTTTGGGTAGGGTTTGGATGGCATAATTGCAAGTTGGTCCCTAAAAAATGGCCAAAATGTGAAGATGGCACCGAATTTAGGGTGACTCGGCCGAGTTTGAGTCACTCGGCCGAGTGGAGCACTTAAAAAACGTGCCACGATTTTGTCTAGCCGAGACTCGGCCGAGTTAGGGTTACTCGGTCGAGTGCGCAGTAAATTCGAAACTCGCAGATTCGGCCGAGTGATGTTCAATTCCAGGAGCTACGACATTCAACTTGACTCGGCCGAGTGCGCAGTGATGTCCAAAGTTTCAGATTCGACCGAGTTAAGTCACTCGGCCAAGTGTGCAGTAAAGCCAAAAGTCTCAGATTCGGCCAAGTTGACTCACTCGGCCGAGTTGCCTTGTTCTTCGATTTCGGCCTTTTATCGTTTCATGCATATCTTATGCCTCGGGTGTCGGATTGACTCGATTCCTTTGGCTAATCCACTCTGTTTTTCGAGACGAATCCAACCGTGCACTCCTCTTCCTGATCCAGTAAAGTATGGTTGGTGTTTTTCTCCAGATTTCATCGTATTTCCTACAAAATCGACAAAACACAACCTTTCTCTCATTTCGGCTTAAACAATCATATTCGATGCATAATTCAATGAAATCCACATCAAAACACGCTTCAAATGTGCCTCTAAAACGTGTAAATTCCACCCGAATCATAGAACACATTTCCGCATATAAACTCTGATATTTTGAAAGATTTTGAAAAGTCTATTCACCCCTCCCCTCTAGAATTTTTCTTAGCTTAATCAATCTTAACACTCAACTTGGGACCAACAAGTGGTATCAGAGCAGTAGTTCTTTAGACTGCTGTTTCTTGATAGCCTTGTAGACTTTAAGGGAAGTCGTACTGATCTTGTTACTGTTTCTTGATAATTGTCAATTCTTGAATACCTGAAATTACTTGCTATAATACTGATCTTATCTGACTAACCAATCATGGATGAGACTAATGTGAACAAACTTCCTAAGTTCAAGATTGCAGATTGTGACTACTGGAAACTGAGGATGGAGGCCATTTTCAGTTCAACACATGATCTGATGGTTTCTGTGGTCAAAGAAGGACCAATCACTACTATGGTGCCAAACACTGCAACTCTGGAGCCATCCAAGGCCGTTGGTGTACTTGTTCCAAAACCAAGGTCAGAATTAACTTCAGAAGAAATGAAACAGAACAATCTGGACAGTTTGGCCAAAAACTACATTCTACATACCCTTCCCAATGAGTATCTTGGGAATGTATTAAAATGTAAGACAGCCAAAGAAATGTGGGACCGTTTAGCTATCCTTTGTGAAGGTACATTCCTAATAAAGGAAAGTAAGTTATCCACTGCTGTTCAGAGGTTCGAATCATTTAAGATGAAGGCTGGTGAAACAATAGACAAGTTGGATACTCGATTTACAAGAATTACGAATGATCTTGATGTGTTAGGCAAGTCATATACTAATAAAGAGATCAACCTGCGTATTCTTAAGTCACTAGATGACAGGTGGAAAATGGTCAAGTTGATCATTAAAACTACACAGGATATAGATACCTAGACTACTGAAACCACCTTTCAAACCCTTAAGGCGCATGAGTTTGAATTGGATGAAGAAGATCCAATAGTGAGCAGTGATAGGGAGAAGGAAATCTCCAAGAGTATTGCTTTTAAGAAATCTACCTCTAAGAAGTCTAGATCATCTATGTCTAAGCCCTCAAGCATAAAAGATGAACTAGATAGTACTGATCTTGCTCTTAAGGATCAGCTGAACTTAATGATAAAGAGGTTTGATATACTCAACAAGCGTTATGGTAGATATAAGAGATTTTATAAGGAAACTCAGGGCTCTAGTAACAGGGACTCTTCTAAGACCAGAAGGGATCACAAATATTCTGAAAGGAGAGATGAGGTCTCTAATGAGAATAGAAGAGATAGGAACTCTACTGATAGGAAGGATAAGAACTCTATTGATAGAAAGTATATGAACCGATATCGTTCTCCTATTAAACGTTCTACTAATGATCCTTTGTGCTATAACTGTGAAAATCTAGGTCATTACATCCATGAATGTCCTGATCTAAGTTCAGAGGACAGAGAAGAAAGACAAGCAAGGACAGATCGCAAATTTGCCAAGGGTAAGAAGGCTATTGTGGCTTACAATGATTCTGAAACAGATTCAGATGAGTTGCCATCGTCTTCATCTGAGTACCCCTCTAGCAATGAGAAAGAAGCTTTCATTGCAGATGATGGACTAGTCATGATGGCTAAAATCGAACAAGAGGTATCATCTGTCAATCCTTTCCAATCTTGTGATAATTCTGACTTTGATTCTCATGACACTGCTAATAGTAGTGTAGGGAGTAGTCTTCACCATTCCAATGGAGTGACTGAAGAAGACCTCCTACAAGCTAACAAAGCATTCATGGAAATCAGTAATGAAAATATATCTTTAAAGCAAGAAATCATTAGTCTACGCGAAGCTCAGTTAAAAGTGGACCCTAATATAGTTGTCATAAATGCACGACTATCAGAAGAGTTGTCCCAACTCCAAGAAAAGTATGCATCCATTGATAAACTATATCAGGATATGCTTAAAACCCAAGCCAAAGAGACAAATGAATTCAATGATTTAAAGATTAAATGTGAAAAACTTGAAGAGCGCAATAGATTCTTAGAATCTGAAGTACTGAGCTTAGATCTGAAGCTATCTGATATGATTAACTCTTCTAAGATTAATCAAACATTATTAGACAGATATACAGCTCCAGATGACAAAAGAGGAATAGGTGCTACTGTGCCTAGTTCTTCTACTTCAGGCACTAAGAACACTAATGGAGCTAGTTCAAGTTCTTTGCAACTAGATAAAAGAAAAGAACCTATGACTTATGATAACGATCCAAAACCTAAAGTACAGTCTAAGTACATTCCTCTTACTACCAAGAATGGTAAAAAGAAGAATGTATCAAGACCAGTATAGTCAAGACCATACCAGTAGAGTTATACTCCTCTGACCAGAGCAGAACAGTCCTGGTATCAGAAGAGGCAAACTCAGAACAGTAGGTCAAGACAAGCACAGGAAAGTTGGAATCAGCCTAGACCTCCTTTTATAAGGCAGTCTCAGTTGTATTCAACTAAACCTAGGAAATTTGTGCCTCATTATCATAATAAACTTATTCTTTATCCTCCACCTTTATCTTATGATATCATTGAGGAGGAAAGACCAAAACGCATTTATAAGCCGTATGGTCCACATGCTTTTAGGCCCTATTCAAACTATTACAGACATACTAATCTTACTGAAAAAAGGGTAGAACCAAGGAAAGGCTATCTCAGAAAAATAGATCCTAAGTCTGCTGATAGTTCTGAAAAGGTCAATAAAGTATTGTTCTGTGATAAATATGGAAGGAAACTGAAGAGGTCTCATCTATTCAAATCTTCAATGTTTATTTGGGTACCTCTTACCACTAACCCCCAAGGACCCCAATAAAATAAAGGGTACCTAAATTATTAAGATCACTACTTGCAGGGTCGATTGGACTTATACAAGAAAGGTGGTTCAGTTGGAGAAACTTGGTACACAGATAGTGGGTGTTCTCACCACATGACTGGTACCAAGGCTCTTCTTTCTGACTATCATGAGCAAGAAGGACCAAAGGTGATCTCCGAAGATAGTTCCATGGCAATCACAAAAGGATTTGGATACATCAAGAATGGAGATGTAGAGATTCAAGATGTCTCCTATGTAGAAGGTTTGAAATACAATATGTTATCTGTCTCTCAATTCTGTGACAGGGGCTATAAAGTCTACTTCAAAAGCACCAAATGTGAAATCTGGGATAAAAGAACTCACACTATTCTACTGGTTGGTGTAAGATAAGGCAGTGTCTACATTGTGAACTGGAATAGTTGTCCTAGGGATTCTTGCCTTCTTTCTAAGAGTCCTAAAGAAATCAGCTGGCTATGGCACACACGCCTATGTCATATGAACTTTAAGATAATTAATAAGATATCAAGAGATTACCTTTTTGAAGGTATCCCTAATGAGATCTATTTCAAGTCACAAGTGTGTGATGCATGCCAGAAAGGTAAACAGGTAAAGGTTTCCTTTAAATCAATTCCTGTTCTTTCTACTTGTAGAGTCTTAGAACTCTTGCACATGGATCCTCATGGTCCTATAAAACCCCGTACACTGAATGGTAGAAGGTACACTTTAGTTGTGGTAGATGATTATTCAAAGTTCACTTGGGTAATTTTCTTACACAAAAAGAGTGGTACACAAATCCAACTACCAGAACTGTTAAAGAGGTTGCAAGTAGAAAAAGGTCAGCCCATTGTCAAGATAAGAAGTGACAAGGGGACTGAGTTTATAAACTGTTACATTAAAGAATATTGTTCTAAGGCTGGAATTCATCATTTGACAAGTGCAGCTCGAACACCCCAACAAAATGGAGTTGCAGAGAGGAGAAACAGAACACTAAAGGAAGCATGCAGAACAATGCTGGAAGAGTACAACACACCTCAAAAGTTCTGGGCTGAGGCAATTAACACTGCCTGCCACACTCAGAACAGGAGTGCTCTAAACAAGGTACATGGTAAAACACCATATGAGGTATGGAAAGGTTGAAAGCCTAGAGTTTCTTATTTCCATATTTTTTGTTGTAAGTGTTTTATTCATAACAATGGAAAGAGCAAATTAAATACTTTTGATGCTAAAGCAGATGAGGGAATATTTTTAGGATACTCCTCTACTAGTAAGGCATTTAGGGTATTTAATTTCTCTACTCTATGTGTGGAAGAAACACCCCATGTTGTCTTTGATGAAGTTGTACAGGACTCTGCTGACCATCAACTCAGTAAGAAAGTTGATGATCTGAAAATTCAAACTGACAAAGATGAAAGTGAGACTGAAGTATATGAATTCGTGCAAGCTTACAATCCATTCTTGAACATCCTAAACAAAGATGATGATGTAGAAAAGGTAAAAGACAAATGTAAAACTTCTAGACCAATTGATATGCCTGATTTGGTTGACTGTTCACCTGTGAATAAATCTGCTGATATTGATATTAATGATACTGATATGCATGATTTAGATGATGAGAGTGTTCATATTAAGACTAGAAAAACATGGAAATCAGCTCACACTACTGATCTGATTATTGGTGAGTCTGGTAAAGGTGTTAAAACCAGAAGACAAATGTTTGATTCTAAGGCAGAACCTAGTAATTCTTTGTTTTGCTGGTGTTGCTTTTTATCTTCTATTGAGCTCAAGACTGTGAAAGAGGCTTTGGCTGATAGTAATTGGATTATTGCTATGCAAGATGAATTAAATCAGGTTACTAGAAATGATGTATGGGAACTTGTAGAGAGACATGCTAATCACAATGTGGTAGGTACTAAGTGGATTTTCAAAAATAAGAAAGATGAGAATGATCTTGTTGTTAGAAATAAGGCTAGATTAGTTGCACAGTGCTACTCTCAAGCTGAGGGTATTGATTATGATGAAACTTTTGCCTCTGTAGCTAGATTAGAAGCTATAAGATTGTTTCTTGCTTATGTTGCTTATATGAAATTCACTGTGTATCAAATGGATGTGAAATTAAAGTTCATTTTTAAATGGTATACTTACTGAAGAAGTTTATGTAGAATAACCTCCTGGTTTTGAGGAAAATGGCCAAGTATACAGGTTGAAGAAAGCACTATATGGACTAAAGCAAGCCCCAAGAGCCTGGTATGACACACTTTCTCTATTCTTAATTGAAAATGGTTTTACTAAGGGCAAAGTAGATCGTACTTTGTTCAGAAGACAAGAAGGTAAAGACATTTTACTTGTTCAAATTTATGTTGATGATATAATATTTGGATCCCCAAACAAAAACATGAGTGAAAGCTTTTCCAAGCTCATGCAAAGTAAGTTTGAAATGTCAATGATGGGAGAAATGACTTACTTCCTTGGTCTTCAAGTGAAACAATCATCTGAAGGTATCTTTATCAATCAAGCAAAATATACAAGAAATCTGTTAGATAAATTTGGTATCAATACCTGTAAAACAGTTGGAGTACCAATGCTACCTACATACAAAATGGATCCAGATGAATGAGGTAAGTGTGCTGACCAATCCTATTATCGAGCTTTAATTGGTTCTCTAATCTATTTGACTGCTAGTAGGCCAGACATTGCATTTTCAGTAGGTGTATGTGCTAGATTTCAGGCCAATCCCAAAGAAAGTCATGTGGAAACTGCTAAAAGGATATTGAAATATCTAAAGGGTACCATTAATCGAGGTTTGTGGTATTCTGCAAATGATGATTTATCCCTAAGTGGTTATTCAGATTCTGACTTTGGAGGTTGCAGGATAGATAGAAAATCAACCTCTGGTTCATGCCAATTCTTAGGTTCTAAGCTCATATCATGGTTTTCCAAGAAACAAACTAGTGTGGCAACATCTACCACTGAAGCAGAATATATGGCCGCAGGAAGTTGTTGTAGTCAGCTTCTTTGGCTAATGCAACAACTTAGAGACTACAATATTGTGGAATCTAATGTACCTATATTCTGTGACAACAATAGTGCAATTGCCATCACTCAAAATACCGTTTTACATACTAGATGCAAGCATGTAGATGTTAGGCATCATTTTATTAGGGATCATGTTGAAAAGAAAAACATTATGATGGAAAAGATTCATACTGATATTCAGAGAGTTGACATTTTCACAAAACCTTTGGCTGAAACTAGATTCAGAGAGCTTTGCATAAGTTTAGGATTGATTGATATGGAACCTACTTGTGTATAGAAGCATGTACTAACATTTCAGGTACTGAGCTGGTACCACGAAAAGTACTCCAAGAAGGGTAATTCAGAAGGACAGACCATGTCAAGACCACCACATACATCCCAATCAGGTAAAAAGGTTACTAAGGTGCCTAATCCCGGTGAGGACGCTGGTAAAGCTGAGGGAATTGAGTATATACATTTAAGGGGGAATCTGTGATTTCTTAAAGATCCTTTATGTTGACTCAGAGCACTAGTCACCTTAGAACAAACCTTATAAAGACCTATTTTAATTATTCTCTACTAAAATGTACTGTATTTCACCAACTATACATGAACTAACACTTCTACCAAGGTGAAACAGGCACAGAAGAGGAGTTCTCCACTGGAGGGGGAACTGATCTGATTACAGATTTGATCTGATTACAGTCTTTATCTGTCTACAGACATGTTCTGATTATTGAATTGATTTGTCTACAGAACTGTTTTAATTACAAAGTTAATTTGTCTACAGAACTGATCTGACTACGAAATCAATCTTTCTACAGAACTGATCTGATTACTAATTAAACTGTCTACAAAACTGATTTGATTACAGAAAAAAAAAACTGTCTACAGAAAAGAACTGATCGGATACACAATACTAATCTGAGAGTACTGTGCTGATATCAAAAGAGTGAAAATCAGAGATGTTGAGAACTGATCTGAAGATTACGGTGCTGACTTAACTACTAATGTCTGTAAAGTACTCAGATTGAAGATGAAGTGTTTTAAATGCAAACAATCGGGTCACACCGCTCGTTATTGTCGCAACGGAATCAAAGTTCAATGACGAAAAGTTAGTTTCTTAATTTCGATGACGAAATTTTATTAAGTGGGGTAGAATGTAATACCCCATTACAATTTTAATTATTTAGCCATTAATATTTTAATTGTTCTTAATTATTTTTAAAACCATTCCATAAGTACTATTCATATCCCTAATTCGGTTACTCCTCCGTATTAATGAGGAAATGAAAAGGCATCTAACTCAAATAAAGGGGCATTCCTTTTCTAATCATCTCTCCCACACACATACAAAATTACTTTATTCTCTCATCAATTTTCTCTCATACAACGGAGGAGGCGGGAAGCGTTTAGGGGATTGCACGTGGGGTGTCGCTAACAGTGTCCCATATGATATGTGAAAAATTGTTATACATGATTTATGATATATATATATATATATATGATAATTATAAATAAGGATATATTGTAAATCTTCAGGGAATGAAAGTTCACTACCAAAAGATTTAAATCCCCAATGAATAACAAATTCAATATCCAAAGAATAATAATAACTCGCGATAAAATATTAGTGTTAATTATTTTGGTGTACTGTCAATCTGTATAATAGCGTACAAAGATATCCACTGAGATTTTTATCTCACACCCCAAAACTAATATCTTTTCAGGTTTCAACTTCGAGGGGCCGGAGCTGCAACAGGGATGACACGTAGTTTCCCATTAATTAAAATGCTATAAGTTTTATATAATTAATGCTCATCATAATAAAGGATATTGCTATACTTTGAGACAATTACATTCGTATGCCGAGTGAAAAACTTTCCTAAAAATTGCTCGATGAATTTTATGTATGTTATCTTCAAAACAACCGCTACGTATTATATGAATTCTAAAGTTTCCTAAATTGGCTACACTACTCTTATTGCAACTTATAAATGTCCTTTAAATTATTTTCCGCTACAAAAACTCTTATTGATTCTCTTGTGCTAGTATATTTTAAAAGAAATTTTTAGGTCGGGTTTTCTGGTAACTAAGTGGCGACTCAAATTTAGAGTATTTGAGCCTTAAAGGTCGCATTCCGGATTCGGGGCGTTACAACTAACCCCATCATACCCTTGATCTCGAATCTTAGATGGACTCAAAGAATGATCCATAAGCAAAGATGTAATTTCAGCTTTAATTGTCAAAGCAGTGGTATCACCAACATATACAAGTTCAAGAAATCGTTCAACTACCATTCCTGTTTTACCATCAACATAATGCAAATAAATAGCTAGTTGTTCCTTTTGACCCACATCACTTGACCATCAGCTAAAATACCAAAGTAGTCATCACCAAGACTTGTATAATACACTTAGTTGTCTCTTTAGCACAACAATTGATAAGATCCTTTTGATTTGAGAGACGTCATTTGATTATTTCCTAGAGCATTTTCAAAAATTACTTTTTCGACACCCTCATTATGTTTGGCTAGCCACTTCAAAAGCTCAAGAAAAATTCCCCTATTATTTGACTTTCCACTTTCATCGTGTCCATGACATGGCAACCCTCGACGCAAAAGAAATCTCATATAAGTAAGTGAAGCTTTCAAACGTGTTTCATACTCACTTCGAACCATTTCACTTGCTTTATCAAAAATATGTACAATAGATTTCTCTTTTGATTCTCTTAATTTCACACATTTTTCATAAGCCAGATTATCAGCACTTTTAACCCCACCAACATGCTTCTCAAATCTATCTGGTTTATTCCATGATCTAAATCCTCCATTAACAAATGTGTCTCCTCCTACGTTAATTTCCACATCATTCTTGAACAAGAAACAAACAAAACAAAATGTTGCATCTTTCTCAATACTATATTCAAACCAATTATATATTTTAAACCAACGAACACTAAACCGACAAATGCCTCCAATATCCCTTTGAGGAAAATCATGAGTTCTTAGTTGACAAGGTTTCTTAAGAATGTATCCTCTCCTTACCACATTTCGTTCATTTGGAACATAATCAATTATATTTATTCTTTTACCCGGATCATATGGAAAAAGTTCAACATCATATACCAATACTTCCTATAGGGATAGTTCATTAAAAGAACTTGAATTATCTAATTTCACATTATTTTCTTGAGTTTGTGAGGAAGCAAGTGATTGGGATGAAGAAAACTCACTAACATTAGAAGGAGCCTCATTATCTCCCGGTGAAGAGCAAGAAGTTCCTTGAGATTTCAATTTCTTAAGCATAAATTGTCGAAGATCGGGTTGTTTTCTCATAGCGTTTGATTTCTTTAATTTTGATGTTTCATCTCTCATTTCCTAATTCAATTATACAAAAATGAGAACACACAATCACACATAAAACATAGAACTTCTACAATTCTATATAATAAAAAAAACACACACATACACAATTGTAAAATATAACAAACCCTAAATCCCTAATTTTTTTAGCATCAATTTCCTAATCCAATTATAAAAAAATAAGAATACAATCATACACACACACACACACACACACACACATATATATATATATATTATAAATTTAAAACTTCTACAATTCTATAAAAAAAAAATACACACACACAATTGTAAAATATAACAAACCCTACATCCCTAATTTTTTTAGCATCAATTTCATTTAAGTAACTTGAAAATTTAACAAAATAAAATTATAATAAGAAATAAATAATTTTTTTTTTTTTTTTTACCTCAGTGAATGAATATCTTTGGCAAGTTGGGAGAGCCACTGCGCAACGTCGCGTCGCCGCGAGAAACAGGGGTTCTGTTGTTAATTGTTAAATCTGAAAACAGGTTTTATATATATGATATTTCTTTTAAAAAAAATTATAATATTTTAAATTAATAATTTAAAAGTGGTCTAGTGTCGTGGAAAACGGTCAAACGGTCTATGAATACCCCAAACTCTAATTTATCCCCGCTAATTCTTACATAAAACGGTTTATGAATATATTTCGTGTCAACTTTTCATCAATCAAATAGAACGGGAAGGTCTTATTATCAACAATACATCATTGATACTTCATAGGCAAAGTTTCCCCACAAATGTGTTAAACACACGTCTAAACCTTAAGAGAAACATTTAAACCCCAAATTCCCTTTAAACTTTTATTCACAATCTGATTTTGCTTGGTCGCCAAATTGATAACTAGAGTATATGCAAACTTAATTGTATACAACCCATCACTTACATAATGTCAAATGGGAGAATCCTGAAAACCACTAGATAAAACAACACTTTTGGAAATATGTTGGACATCAACATTTAAGAATAAGTACGCAAATATTCCTAAATCATATGTTTTAGTACTTGGAATAAAGATCATCGCTACTCTCGTAACCTCCAAACCAGGAATAATAGGGGAGCGAATGAAGAAATCGCCATCATAAAAAAGCCACGACTATAACTAAACTTTCACTCCAAACCCATCTTCAACTTTTCATCTAGTACCTCTCATCATCCAAATGTAGTGCGTCTCAAATACTTTTTCATAAAATGATTAGTTTGTGACCCATAGAAGCATGTAGAAAATAATGTTGTGGGTAGTATTTCTCCTTAGGACCTTCTTACTAAAGCATTTGGGTTAGCAATGAGCTTCCACCCTATCTTGCGTAATATATCAAGGTTAAAAATGTGAGGATTCTTGAAATTAACATATTCTGCCCACCTTCTTATGATCAGAAAGAGTAGTCCAATTTATACCTTTCGCCATATTAGAATGATAACCCTGCTAAAAAACATTTAACATTCGATGCAACTTATCTACAAGCGTCGGAGATAAATAGAACATGCTCATACAAGCCCTAGATTGGTTTTGAATTTATCAAACACGATCACTTTCATCTTCATCTTCCTTATGAGTTCATTTCTGGAAAATTCATAACTCAAAATTTACTGCAAAATCTCAATACTCTATCTTCTACAAATATCCTAAAATGGCGATTATCAATATTATCAGTGAATCTAACGAAGTCGCAGGTACGTTTGATTCTGATTTTTGGCTTCGAAAAAAGGGCATTTTTGTGGAAAATGCAGTTTACTTCAACGGTCGACACAGTGTAGAAAACCAAGCTATTCTGACTATGTGCGAAGAATGCGGGCTGAGAAAGTATCTTGAATCATCTCCAAACAATGTGTTTGAACCAGAAGCCATGGAATTCTTTTTACAGCTTGAAGGTGATAACAATGGTGTCCATTCAATGCTCTCAGGGCACAAAGTCTCGATTACCAGGAAAATCCTTGAAATCATGCTGGATTTACCTCAAGGCCCAGTGGATATTCTGACCTATAAGGGAGGAGAAGAGAAAGAATGTGTGGGCAGATGGTCGGGTGAAGAACCAGAGTCTCTAAGCAATCTTAAGAAAGATGTGCTTCCTACTGGTCTTCAATTTTTAATGGACATTGCTGGAAAATGTTTGTTAGGTCAACATCACAGTCAGGATGCTCTAACAAATTTGAAAATCCGAAATGGCAGCAATCATTGATCGTGTGCAAGGTGATTGGCAAGGGTTTTTCTTCGAAAGATTGATGAGTGAGAAAAAAAAGTCTTGTTCGATGAGGATACAATGGAATTTTCGATTAAGTCGAAGTTAGGGTTCGGAAACAAGCTGAGCATTCTGTTGCCTCAGTTAGTCATCAAGAAGGCGTATTGGAGTAATCCTAAGAAATTCCATCATGGAAAATTCTTAATGAAAAAGGAATATGTTCGATTTGAACAAGAGCACCCTTTGGTGTTACCTCAAGAACATGAAGCTCAAGAATCTGGTGCTTCAATGTATCGGTCTGATGATGATCACCCAGAGGTAAGATCCAAAGCGAGGCATGATCCGAGCAGTACTAGACCAAGAAGAGGAAGGTCTGCTAAAGGTGCCTCAAAGCAAACAGTTCGTTTTATTTTGACTGTGGTGCGAGAAAGCTCTGAAGAACAAGAGGTTAGTACTTCAAGTGTTGTTGTTTTACATAAAAGAACCAAAGAAAGAAGTGCCTCTAGACCTAGGAGAAGGCTTGTTGATTTCTCTCCTACCCCTTCAAATTCTGATCCTAGCCCAACAGATCCCATTGACCACCAACCCTCATGTTCTGGAGAATCAGCTCACTATTTTCCAATTTCTCAGAACACTCCCCATTCATCCCCTCAGAACACTCCTGTTTCAAGTCATCAAAACCAACCCACACCACATCATTCACCCACACAAGTTCATGATCACTCTACTGAACATGAATTTGAGACTTCTTCTGTACCAATTGACATTTCATCATCCCCTGAACCTGAATATTTAGCTCCTAAACCTGCTGGTTTAATGGAATATCCTATCTGTGATAAAGAAGATCGAATTAGGATAAATTTGAGATTAGCTCTGTTGAAGCAGTTTCATGGTTTAGATGAAAGCTCAGTTGTGTTTGAGAAACTTCTTAGGATCGGCACATGGGTGTATCTTAAGAGGAGTACTCTTAAAGAAAATCTAGCTATTATGGAAGGTATGGGTGGTGTTTCAATCTTTGATGATTGGGAAGCAGAGCAGATGCTTGCAGTTGATGTTAACTCTTTTACTGAGTTATTAACCCCAGAGTCAGTGGTGCAACTTATTGAAATGTTAACAGGATTTAAGTATTCTGTGGAAAATGTTGCCACTGCTGCTGCATATGAAAATGCTGATGTTGTTATGGAAAGTGAAGAAAGGTAGTTGATGAAGTTGCTAAAGTTGTTGAAGAAGATGTTATGGAAGTTGATGAAGCTGGTGACAATACAACAGAGGTGTTTGAGAACACTGTTGTACTTGAAGAGACAGAAGTTTTGGAAAATCAAAATTTGAATGTTGATGAACTGGAAAGCATGCCATTTCAGTCTGCTGAACCTATCATTCCTAAAGATGTGCAGGAACAGATCAGAACAGTTCATGTTGAAAAGGAATCTGATAATTCTAGCTTTGAATTGTTGAGAAAGCAAAATGAAGAGCTTCAAGCCAAGTTGGAAGCTGCTGTGAGAATGTTTCAAGACGCCACTGAAAGAATGAATAAGATGCATTCATAAAATTCAGTTGAAAGAGTTATGGAGCATACAATGTCTAAAATCTATGATCTCCATAGACTTCAAGAAAAGACCTTATCTCAAGTGTTGCATGCAAAGTTGGAGCAACACATGACTCCCTTGAAAGAGTGGCATGATGAAGCCAAAAAGGGGGAAGATAAGATAAGAAGAGTAATGGAACAAACTGAATTACAACAAGCTCAACTAGTTGTGAGTCAAGATGAATTAAAAGAAGAAATTGCTAGTTTGAATAAGAAAATCAAGCTTAGGAAACAACAGAAACAACAAAGTCAAGAAATTGTTGAGAAAAAGAACACTGATGTTGCTGAAAGTTCTATTCAGAAGAAAAGGAAACTGATCTTGTCTGATGAAGAAGAACAAGAAGAAGAAACTGGTAGAATTACCAGATCCAGAAGCAAATTGAAGCATGGTGTTTCAAGTGAAGAAAAAGAAAAGCTTGAATTGTTGAAGGAAAAGAAAGCTGAGGAGGCAGAGCTGAAAAAGAAGAAAAATAAAGATGTTAAGTTTTTAAGAACAAGATTTGACAATAGAGTTGCAGCTTTGAGAAGGAAAATGAAAGCTCAGAGAAAAGCTGAAGGAAAAGAATTTGATAAAAAATTTCAAGATGAAAATTTTGTTGATTTTATAGTCCTACCTGAGAATATGGATTACTGGAAAAATCTGAAGAAGAAGTGGCAGATTGCAAACTTTATCGTGAAGAAGTTTGGTGATCATCTGAACAAGGAAGCTGAATTTGCTGATTTTGAAGAGTTCATGATGAACATAGATAGAGATTTCTGGGAAGATATCTCAAAAGTTGCTGCTCGTGCTGAGATAAAGATCTTATGTCCTAAAGAACCAATCTGGGATCCTCCAAGACTTGAGAATGGAGAACCTGATTACAAAGAGATTGGTAACATAATTGCTGAGATCATTAGAGATGAAGGTATTACTGATCATCAACATATGATGGATATCAAAGCAAGGCTTTATGTTGCATTCAGAATCTGAATCTGAAGAAAGAAGATGAAGGATAAGCTCACAAGATAACATTTCTTAACCTTAATCTTTATTTCTATATTTTCTGTTTATTTCATATTCTGTTAGTATGTGTAATATGTGCATTATCTGATCTGATTATGAATATGATATGAATTTTGAAATGATGAACTATTATGATAGACTACATACTTAACTACTGATTTATTAACATTTAAGTAGTTTTGGCTTCATCAAAAAGGGGGAAATTGTTGGGATATGAATCCTTGAAACAATGTTCTAGTTGATGAGTGTATGTTTTGATGGCCAAAAGCAACTTAAAGTTAATGATATATGTGGTTCTAAGTCATCTTAACTAAGTCATCTGAAATATGTTTACTGATCTTAATGAGATATTGAAAACTGAGTTACTGATCTTATATATGGTTACTGATCTTATTGTGTTTACTGATCTGATATAAGAACTGTTAGGAACTAAGCTGATGTTTTGTATTGTATAGACAGCTTATAGTATAGGACTTAAATGTACTCATCTGTATATAGTTCAGTTGGTGTATAAATAGGTTTTATATTTGTAAGTTTGTATTCTATTGTATTCAGCATTGTAAAAGTTCAGAACAGTAGTTTAGAACACTAGATTAGAAGAAGATCAGAAGACTAATGAAGACTCAGAAGACTACTTCAGAATAAGAAGACTTCAAAGAAGAGTTGAAGAGAAGCTTAGAAGAATTTTGGAGAAGTGCAGAACAGTTTTGAGAACTGTGCTGACTGGCTCAGAACAGTAAAAATCAGAACAGTAAGTTACTGTGCTGAGTTGGTGAATTTGAAGAATAAGTTTGGAAAACTTATTTAAAGTGTAACTGAAGATTTATTTGAAGATATGCTGACTTGGAATAAGAAGTAAGTTACAAAGTCGGTTACAAGAAAGAAGTTACAAAAACAGTTTTAGAGTTAGTTGAGAGTTAGTTCACAAACTGCTAACTGTCATACTAAGTTCTATAAATACTGTATGATCTCCTAATGCTGAAGACTACTGAACATTTACTGATCTTAGAGAATTCAAGAGCAAGTCTACAAAGCATTGAAGAACTCACAGAGTTAAGGAAATCAAACTAAGGAGAAGCCACTGAATTGAAGAGAAGAATCAAAGGCTACTCAAAGAGAAGTTTTACTTTTCAGTTTAAGTTTGTGTTTTGTAAACAAGTGTGCTAGTTACTTGTAGAATTACTAGTAGATCGAAGATACACTTGGAAGTGTAATGGATAAGATCACAGTCTTAATCTTGGGACTTTAAGCCACAAGAAACTCAAGAAGGAAGAGTTAATAAAACATCACAACTGGGATTGTGAGAGTGGATGTAGACTTATTGGTCGAACCACTATAAAATTATGTGTTCTTTATTTTCTGTTTGATATTTGGTTGATAATTGTTTAACCAAGAACAGTAGAATTTACTAAGTAAAGATCTGATTAAAAGTTGAGTATAAAACTAAAAGTGGAAGTACTGATCTGATTCAGTAAGAACAGTACTATTCAGAACACTATTCCGCATTATAAACTCTGATATTTTGAAAGATTTTTGAAAGTCTATTCACCCCTCCCCTCTAGACTTTCTTAGCTTACTCAATCTTAACTCAACTTGGGACCAACAAGTGGTATCAGAGCAGTAGTTCTTTGGACTGCTGTTTCTTGATAACCTTGTAGATCTTGAGGGAAATCTCACTAATCTTGCTACAATTACTTGATATTTGTCACTCTCTGAATACTTGAAAATTATCTGCTATACTACTGATTCTATTTGTCTAATCAAACATGGATGACACTAATGTGAACAAACTTCCTAAGTTCAAGATTGCAGATTATGACTACTAGAAGCTTAGGATGGAGGCCATTTTTAGCTCAACACATGATCTGATGGTGTCTGTGGTGACTGAAGGACCAATTGTCACCATGGTGGAAAACACTGCTGTTCTGGATCCTTCTAAACCAGTTGGAGCACTGGTCCCTAAACCAAGGTCAGAACTGACTTCTAAAGAAATGCGACAAAACAATTTGGATAGTCTTGCTAAGAATTATATTTTACATACCTTGCCAAATGAGTATCTTGGCAAAGTGTTAAAATGTAAGACTGCAAAGCAAATGTGGGACAAATTGGCTATTCTTTGTGAAGGTACTACACTGATCAAAGAAAGCAAATTATCCATAGGTGTCCAAAGGTTTGAAACATTTAAGATGAAGCCAGGAGAAACAATTGATGAATTGGATACTCGATTTACTAAGATTATGAATGATCTTGATGTGTTAGGAAAGACTTATACTGAAAGAGAAGTTAACCTGAGAATCTTGAAAGCTTTGGATGAAAGGTGGAAAATGGTCAAGATGATCATTAAAACCACACAAGACATTGATTTTTGGCCAGCAGAAACTATGTTCCAGACCCTTAAGGCACATGAGTTTGAGTTAGATGAAGAAGATCATATTACTGTGAATCATAAGGATAAGGATGCCTCTAAGGACATAGCTTTTAAAGCCTCTACCTCTAAGGGGTTTAGATCATCTAAGTCTAAGGTATCAAGCATAAAAGATGAACTAGATAGTTCTGATCTTAGTCTAAAAGATCAGATGAGCCTTATGATCAAAAGATTTCATAGACTAAATAAGAGGTATGGTAGATACAAGAGATTCTATAAGGAAACCAAAGGTTCTAGTAACAGGGACACTTCTGGGAACAGAAGGGATCAAAACTCTTCTGAAAGAAGGGATGAGATCTCTAATGAGAACAGGAGAGATAGGAACTCATCTGATAAGAGGGATAGAAAGTATTCTGATAAGAAAGATAGGAACTCAATTGACAAGCATGACAGGAACAGAAATCATTCACCTCCTAAGAGATCTTCTAACAATCATGTTTGCTATAATTGTGATAAGCCAGGTCATTATGCTTATGAATGTCCTGATCTGAGTTTTGAAGATCGAGAAGAAAGGAAAGCCAGAAGAGATCGAAAATATGCCAAGGGTAAGAAGGCAACGATGGCATACAATGAATCTGATTCGGAATCAGAAGAGTTGCCATCGTCTTCATCTGAATACCCCTCTAGCAATGAGAATGAAGCCTTCATAGCAGATGATGGACTGGCAATGATGGCCAAAATAAATGATGAGGTATCATCTGCTAACTCTTTTCAATCTTGCAAAAATTCTGACACTGATTTATGTGACACTGCTGATAGTAGTGTAGGAAGTAGTCTTCATCATTCCCAAGGAGTGACTGAAGAAGACCTTCTACAAGCTAACAAAGCATTCATTGAAATTAGTGATGAGAATATATCTTTAAAGCAAGAAATCATTAATCTGAAAGAAGCTCAGTTGAAAGTGGATCCTAATATAGTTGTCATAAATGCACGACTATCAGAAGAGTTGTCCCAACTCCAAGAAAAGTATGCATCCATTGACAAACTATATCAGGGTATGCTTAAAACTCAAGCCAAAGAGACTAATGAATTCAATGATTTAAAGATTAAATGTGAAAAACTTGAAGAGCGCAATAGATTCTTAGAATCGGAAGTAGTGAGCCTAGATCGAAAGGTATCTGGGATGATTAACTCTACCAAGATTAATCAAACAATCTCAGACAGATATAGAGCTCCAAATGATAAAAGTGGAATAGGTACTGATCTGCCTAGTTCCTCTACTTCAGGACCTAAGAACACTAATGAAGCTAGTTCAAGTTATTTGCAACTAGATAAAGGAAAAGAACCTATGACTTATGATAATGATCCAAAACCTAAAGTACAGTCTAAGTACATTCCTCCTACTACCAAGAATGGCAAAATGAAGAATGTATTAAGACCAGTACAGTCAAGACCATACCAGAAGAATTATACTCCTCTGACCAGAACAGATTAGTCCTGGTATCAGAAGAGACAAACTCAGAACAGTAGGTCAAGACAAGCACAGGCAAGTTGGGAACAGCCTAGACCTCCTTTTATAAGGCAGTCTCAGCTGTATTCAACTAAACCTAAGAGATTTGTGTCTCATTATCATAACAAACCTGTTCTTTATCCTCCACCTTTATCGTATGATATCATTGAAGAGGAAAGACCAAAACGCATCTATAAGCCGTATGGTCCACATGCTTTCAGACCATATTCAAACTATTACAGGCATACTAATCTTACTGAAAAAGGGATAGAACCAAGGAAAGGCTATCTCAGAAAAATAGATCCTAAGTCTGCTGATAGTTCTGAAATGGTTAATAAAGTACTGTTTTGTGATAAATATGGAAGGAAACTGAAGAGGTCCCATCTATTCAAATCCTCAATGTTTATCTGGGTACCTCTCACTACTAACCCCCAAGGACCCTAATAAATTAGGGTGCCTAAATTATTAAGATCACTACCTTGCAGGATCGACTGGACATATACAAGAAAGGTGGTTCAGTTGGTGAGACCTGGTACATAGACAGTGGGTGTTCACACCACATGACTGGTACCAAGGCCTTGCTTACTGACTATCATGAGAAGGAAGGACCAAAAGTCATCTTTGGAGACAGCTCCATGGCAATCACAAAAGGATTTGGATTCATCAAGAATGGAGATGTAATCCTTTCCTGAATGTCCTAGATCAAGATTCTGAAAAAGAAAAGGTAAAAGACAAAGGTAAGTCATCTAAAATTTCTGATATGCCAGAATTGAATGACTGCTCCCCTATGAACAAATCTGCTGATTTAATGCAAAACAATGATACTGATCTGCATGATATAAATGATGATAGTATTTCTGTTAATAATAGAAGGACATGGAAATCTGCTCATTCTACTGATCTGATTCTAGGTGATTCCAGTAAAGGTGTTAAAACTAGAAAACAATTGTTTGATTCCCAAGAAGAACCTAGTAAGTCTCTATTTTGCTGGTGTTGTTTTCTATCCTCTATTGAGCCTAAAAATGTGAATGAAGCTTTAAGTGATAGTAACTGGATTATAGCCATGCAGGAAGAACTTAATTAGTTCACTAGAAATGAAGTTTGGGAACTTGTTGATAGACCCAGTGATCATAATGTTGTTGGCACTAAGTGGATTTTTAAGAATAAAAGGGATGAAAATGATCTTGTAGTTAGAAATAAAGCTAGATTAGTTGCTCAGGGCTACTCTCAAGCTAAGGGTATTGATTATGATGAAACTTTTGCTCCTGTAGCTAGACTAGAAGCTATAAGATTGTTCCTTGCTTATGCTGCACATATGAAATTCACTGTGTATCAAATGGATGTGAAAAGTGCATTTTTGAATGGTATACTTGCTGAAGAAGTTTATGTGGAACAACCACCTGGTTTTGAAGTGAATAGTCACCAAGTATACAGGCTAAAGAAAGCACTCTATGGACTGAAACAAGCCCCAAGAGCCTGGTATGATACACTTTCTCTATTCTTACTTGAAAATGGTTTTACAAAAGGCAAGGTTGATAGAACTTTGTTTCGAAGACAAGAAGGTAATGATATATTACTTGTTCAAATTTATGTGGATGACATTA
Source organism: Galeopsis tetrahit (assembly GCA_963675135.1). Classification (NCBI taxonomy): domain Eukaryota; kingdom Viridiplantae; phylum Streptophyta; class Magnoliopsida; order Lamiales; family Lamiaceae; genus Galeopsis; species Galeopsis tetrahit. The sequence continues at coordinate 43,795,739 of OY776120.1, forward strand.
TTTTTGGATCACCCAACAAAACCTTGAGTGAAAGCTTTTCTACACTCATGCAAAGTAAATTTGAAATGTCTATGATGGGTGAAATGACATATTTTCTTGGTCTTCAAGTAAAACAAACTCCAGAAGGTATCTTTATAAATCAAGCAAAATATACTAAGAATTTGCTAGACAAATTTGGTATTAAAACCTGTAAGACAGTTGGTGTGCCCATGCAACCTACATACAGAATGGATCCTGATGAAGGAGGTAAGTCTTCTGACCAACCTCACTATCGTGCTTTAATTGGCTCTCTACTCTACATAACTGCCAGCAGACTTGATATTGCTTTTTCTGTTGGTGTATGTGCAAGATTTCAAGCAAACCCCAAAGAAAGTCATCTGGAAGCTGCCAAAAGGATATTGAAATATCTAAAGGGGACCATTAATCGAGGATTATGGTATCCTGCAAATGATGATATATCCTTAAGTGGTTATTTAGACTCTGACTTTGGAGGTTGCAAATTAGATAGAAAATCTACTTCAGGTTCATGTCAATTCTTAGGAACTAAGCTCATTTCATGGTTTTCAAAGAAACAAACAAGTGTGGCAACTTCTACTACTGAAGCAGAATATATGGCTGCAGGTAGTTGTTGTAGTCAGCTTCTTTGGCTAATACAACAACTCATAGACTACAATATTGTAGAATCTAATGTACCTATATATTGTGACAGTAATAGTGTCATTGCCATCACACAAAATCCCGTTTTACATACTAGATGCAAGCATGTTGACATTAGGCATCATTTTATTAGGGATCATGTGGAAAAGAAAAATATTAGGATGGAAAAGATTCATACTGATATTCAAAGAGCTGACATTTTTACAAAACCATTGGCTGAAGTGAGATTTAGAGAGTTATGCATTAGCTTAGGATTGATAGATATGGATTCTATATGTATATAGAACTGCACTAACATTTCAGGTACTGATCTTATACCAAGAGGAAGATAAAGCAGAAACTAAGAGCAGTACATCAAATGCCTAAATTCAGAAGAGACAATCCTATGTCAGACCACTACTTTTATCAAAACAGGTAACAAGGTTACTAAAGTGACCTTAATCTCGATGAGGAAGCTGGTAAAGCTGAGGGACACTAAGAACACACATTAAGGGGGAATCTGTGATTTCTTAAAGATCCATTTGTTGACTCAGAACACTAAGTCACTTTAGCATAAACCTTGATGAGATCATTAATTTAATTATACTGTTACTACTCTGTACTGTTTTACACTTATATCTCATGAACTAACGCTTCTACCAAGGTGAAACAGGCACATAAGAGGAGTTCTCCACTGAAGGGGGAACTGATCTGATTACAGATTTGAAAAGTCTACAAATCTGATCTGATTACAGGACATATCAGTCTACAGATATGTTCTGATTAAGATTGACTTGTCTACAGAACTGTTCTGATTACAAAGTTTCTTTGTCTACAGAACTGGTCTGATTAAAAATTCAATTATTCTACAGGACTAATCTGACTACTGATTAAACTGTCTACAGAAATATTTGATTACTACTAATCTGTCTACAGAATAGAACTGATTTGTCACAGTACTGATCTGAGGATTACTGTGCTGATATCAAAAAGGTGAAATCAGAAAGGTTGGGTACTTATCTGAAAACTACTGTGCTGACCCATCTACTGATCTGATGTCTGAAAAAGTTTACTCAGCTGATCACAGTACTCAGCTGATCTAGATAAGTACATTTTCTTTATATACAAGTAAGAGAATGAAGTGAAATATTTTTGGAAACTACTGTGCTGATATGCATCAGAACAGTATTTTGTCTTAGAATACTCTAAGTCAAAAACTGCTCAATTTTAGATTACTAATAGAGAAGATTAGTACACTCCTCTATTTTTAACCTAATTGTTGTGGTGTATTTATCGAACACAAATTGGCTCCAAGAAATAAGAATGGTACTAGAATATGAACAGTTTCTTTTAACACGTATTTCGAGACTCAATCTCAACCATTCATCGTGGAAAATAAATTCAATCCAAGCCCTAGATTGGTTTTGAATTTATCAAACACGATCACTTTCATCTTCATCTTCCTTATGAGTTCATTTCTGGAAAATTCATAACTCAAAATTTACTGCAAAATCTCAATACTCTATCTTCTACAAATATCCTAAAATGGCGATTATCAATATTATCAGTGAATCTAACGAAGTCGCAGGTACGTTTGATTCTGATTTTTGGCTTCGAGAAAAGGGCATTTTTGTGAAAAATGCAGTTTACTTCAACGGCCGACACAGTGCAGAAAACCAAGCTATTCTGACTATGTGCGAAGAATGCGGGCTGAGAAAGTATCTTGAATCATCTCCAAACAATGTGTTTGAACCAGAAGCCATGGAATTCTTTTTACAGCTTGAAGGTGATAACAATGGTGTCCATTCAATGCTCTCAGGGCACAAAGTCTCGATTACCAGGGAAATCCTTGAAATCATGCTGGATTTACCTCAAGGCCCAGTGGATATTCTGACCTATAAGGCAGGAGAAGAGAAAGAATGTGTGGGCAGATGGTCGGGTGAAGAACCAGAGTCTCTAAGCAATCTTAAGAAAGATGTGCTTCCTACTGGTCTTCAATTTTTAATGGACATTGCTGGAAAATGTTTGTTAGGTCAACATCACAGTCAAGATGCTCTAACAAATTTGAAAATCCGAATCATGGCAGCAATCATTGATCGTGTGCAAGGTGATTGGCAAGGGTTTTTCTTCGAAAGATTGATGAGTGAGAAAGAAAAAGTCTTGTTCAATGAGGATACAATGGAATTTTCGATTAAGTCGAAGTTAGGGTTCGGAAACAAGCTGAGCATTCTGTTGCCTCAGTTAGTCATCAAGAAGGCGTATTGGAGTAATCCTAAGAAATTCCATCATGGAAAATTCTTAATGAAAAAGGAATATGTTCGATTTGAACAAGAGCACCCTTTGGTGTTACCTCAAGAACATGAAGCTCAAGAATCGGGTGCTTCAATGTATCTGTCTGATGATGATCACCCAGAGGTAAGATCCAAAGCGAGGCATGATCCGAGCAGTACTAGACCAAGAAGAGGAAGGTTTGCTAAAGCTGCCTCAGAGCAAACAGTTTGTTTTATTGAAACTGTGGTGCGAGAAAGCTCTGAAGAACAAGAGGTTAGTACTTCAAGTGTTGTTGTTTTACATAAAAGAACCAAAGAAAGAAGTGCCTCTAGACCTAGGAGAAGGTTTGTTGATTTCTCTCCTACCCCTTCAAATTCTGATCCTAGCCCAACAGATCCCATTGACCACCAACCCTCATGTTCTGGAGAATCAGCTCACTATTTTCCAATTTCTCAGAACACTCCCCATTCATCCCCTCAGAACACTCCTGTTTCAAGTCATCAAAACCAACCCACACCACATCATTCACCCACACAAGTTCATGATCACTCTACTGAACATGAATTTGAGACTTCTTCTGTACCAATTGACATTTCATCATCCCCTGAACCTGAATATTTAGCTCCTAAACCTGCTGGTTTAATGGAATATCCTATCTGTGATAAAGAAGATCGAATTAGGATAAATTTGAGATTAGCTCTGTTGAAGCAGTTTCATGGTTTAGATGAAAGCTCAGTTGTGTTTGAGAAACTTCTTAGGATCTGCACATGGGTGTATCTTAAGAGGAGTACTCTTAAAGAAAATCTAGCTATTATGGAAGGTATGGGTGGTGTTTCAATCTTTGATGATTGGGAAGTAGAGCAGATGCTTGCAGCTGATGTTAACTCTTTTACTGAGTTATTAACCCCAGAGTCAGTGGTGCAACTTATTGAAAGGTTAACAGGATTTAAGTATTCTGTGGAAAATGTTGCCACTGCTGCTGCATATGAAAATGTTGATGTTGTTATGGAAAGTGAAGAAAGGGTAGTTGATGAAGTTGCTAAAGTTGTTGAAGAAGATGTTATGGAAGTTGATGAAGCTGGTGACAATACAACAGAGGTGTTTGAGAACACTGTTGTACTTGAAGAGACAGAAGTTTTGGAAAATCAAAATTTGAATGTTGATGAACTGGAAAGCATGCCATTTCAGTCTGCTGAACCTATCATTCCTGAAGATGTGCAGGAACAGATCAGAACAGTTCATGTTGAAAAGGAATCTGATAATTCTAGCTTTGAATTGTTGAGAAAGCAGAATGATGAGCTTCAAGCCAAGTTGGAAGCTGCTGTGAGAATGTTTCAAGACGCCACTAAAAGAATGAATAAGATGCATTCAGAAAATTCAGTTGAAAGAGTTATGGAGCATACAATGTCTAAAATCTATGATCTCCATAGACTTCAAGAAAAGACCTTATCTCAAGTGTTGCATGCAAAGTTGGAGCAACACATGACTCCCTTGAAAGAGTGGCAAAGGACTGCCCGTAGAATTTACCAAGCAATGGTCCATCTCCAATTCCATCACTCGAACAGATAGAAATTCGTGAGAAAATCTTTTAAATCGTTTCCGACAGACGGCGCCAGTTGATGTGCCAAAAATTGCACGATCGGATTAGATGTCCTCGGAGTCGGATATCTAAGTTCCCGAATGTTTTAGAAATAATTCAGGTACACTGCTTCCTCTGGAATGATCCTCCGGGAACCTGCAAAAGACACACCGGAGGGAGCTCCGGTGCGGACACTCCGATGCCTAAGTCAGTATAGGGCTTTTAATATATCACAAGGACCTCGAGATCCTTGTTTTATCAAATCAGGCTCTCAAATAATATCAAAAGTACGTTTTGTTTCAGTATATCGGGTTTTTTAAAGTAAGAATGTCCAACCTGGAAATCTCCTTCGGTTTACCTTTTTATAGAGCCTTTCTCTTGGGAAGTAGTTAGAGCCTCCCCTTATCTCGGAGCTGCCTCTAAGACTCGGCCCTGCCGAGTGGACCGAGTCTTCCCTTCTCTCCACCTCCGGAAAGACCGGGGCCACTCTCCCTAGTGGACTCTTTCCACTACAATGAAGGAGAGAAGAATCTTTCTTTGGTCAATCTTAGTCCGATTCTTGCGGAGTTCTCCTATATTCTCGGTCTACCAATTCATATCAAGACTAAGTCTTCCTGATGTTTCTCTCCGGGTGGAGCTCCCTCCAGAGGGACTTCCAGGAGAGATTCTTTATCCAGAGAGTATTCCATAATCCAATACTTCCACTTTTATCCTATCCTCCATACACGTGTCGACTTCTTATCGGATGACATTTTTAGGCCGCATCATCTACTCCCCCCTACTCTCGTAAAAGGGGTATATCTTTTGTGAGAGTAGAAAATTCCAGTGAGCCTAGTACAGAGGCGTTTCTGGAGAGACGTTATTATTCTTGCTTCGGAGAGGAATTTCAAAAGTGCTCCCCTTCGGAGATTTTTCTGCCTTGGCCACCTATAATTTGGCAATGGCCTGACTCTTGGCTTCATAACCTTCAAAGAGTTTTCTCAAGAACTTTAGGGAATCTCTCCCCCTTTCAAGGAATCACCTCTGGTTTCAAGTGGCTCGACGAGGTTTTCCTTGACTTTTAGCCAAATTTTTGTTTTCTAAGTACCCATCTTGGGTCTTAGTTATGGGGAGATGCTCCCCAGTTCTCCTTGGCCTCTGAGCCTCTACTTGTCTCTCACTTTCGTTTAAAAGATTTTGATTCATAAAACCTTTCTTTTCATTGATTAATCCTTTTGGGTTTCCATCAGGGTGAGGACTCTCTGGAGCTCCTCGGCCCCTAGGCCTCTGAGTGTTTCTCACTCTCATTCTTAAAAGATTTTGATTCATAAAATCTTCTCATTTCATTGACTAACCCTTTTGGGTTTCAAGCATGGTGAGAGCTCTCTGGAGCTCCTCGGCCTCTAGGCCTCTGAGTGTTTCTCACTCTCATTCTTAAAAGATTTTGATTCATAAAATCTTCTCATTTCATTGAATAACCCTTTTGAGTTCCAAGCATGGTGAGGGCTCTCTGGAGCTCCTCGACCTCTAGGCCTCTGAGTGTTTCTCACTCTCATTCTTAAAAGATTTTGATTCATAAAATCTTCTCATTTCATTGATTAACCCTTTTAGGTTCCAAGCATGGTGAGGGCTCTCTGGAGCTCCTCGGCCTCTAGGCCTCTGAGTGTTTCTCAATCTTATTTAGAAGACTTTAACTCGTAAAATCTTCTTATTTCGTTAGCTAACCTTCCCGGGTCTCAAGTAGGGTGAGGGCTCTCTAGAGCACCTCGGCCTCTAAGCCTCTGAGTGTTTCTCACTCTTATTCTTAAAAGATTTTGATTCATAAAATCTTCTCATTTCAGTAACCCACTTGGGTCTCAAGTAAGGTGAGGGCTCTCTGGAGCACCTCGGCCTCTAGGCCTCGGAGTGTTTCTCACTCTTATTCTTAAAAGATTTTGATTCATAAAATCTTCTCATTTCAGTAACCCACTTGGGTCTCAAGTAAGATGAGGGCTATCTGGAGCACCTCGGCCTCTAAGCCTCTGAGTGTTTCTCACTCTTATTCTTAAAATATTTTGATTCATAAAATCTTCTCATTTCAGTAACCCACTTGGGTCTCAAGTAAGGTGAGGGCTCTCTGGAGCACCTCGGCCTCTAGGCCTCTGAGTGTTTCTCATTCTTATTCTTAAAAGATTTTGATTCATAAAATCTTCTCATTTCAGTAACCCACTTAGGTCTCAAGTAAGGTGAGGGCTCTCTGGAGCACCTCGGCCTCTAGGCCTCTGAGTGTTTCTCATTCTTATTCTTAAAATATTTTGATTCATAAAATCTTCTCATTTCAGTAACCCACTTGGGTCTCAAGTAAGATGAGAGCTCTCTGGAGCACCTCGGCCTCTAGGCCTCTGAGTGTTTCTCACTCTCAATTCAAGGTGTTGATCATATCAAGACCCTTCAAGTTCAAGTAATCCGCTTGGATTTAGAGTAGGGTGAGGAACTTTCTAGCTTCCCTCGGCCTCGTGGCCTTTAAGTATTTTTCACTTTTGTATTCTCATATCTCATATATGCTCAGTGATCTAAAGATCCTTCATCATTTCATCACTCCTAATTTTCAAACTTAGTCATCCGGCTACTCAGGGTGGTTAGCCGTCACGCGTTTCAGAATGCTCAAAGTATGCTTATGAATCATATCTTAAATTGTTGGGAAATATGTGCTCATACAAATTTCCAAGAATCTCCAAATGTTTTCATCACATCTTATAAAATCTTCAAATATTCATCAAAGATAAACATACATTTTAACATAATTTAGAAAAAATTAGACTCATCACTAATCAAAAACACGTTCTTAACCATGCCTAAATTCTCAATCATTCTCTCGATTCAATCACGAAATTCTCCTAAGTAATCCCCTTAACATTTCTCAAACCAATCATTTCTGAAGCCTTAGCAAATGCTCATATGCTTCGAGGTTTTATGTTCTAAACAACTACGTCTAGGTAACACATATCATATCACAAAGTAAAATTTAAAGTAAAAAGGTAAAATATACACTTTTCACTTACATGGCTTCATATCAGCATCTCGGAGGTAGTAGGCCTAGACCCTTCATCACCCCCCTTAAGCATCGAAGTGTAAAGCATTTGCAAGGTCCGTCATCATGCTTGTCTCCGAATATCGCATCTCAACACCCTAGATGACCTTACTCACCTAATAGATCGACTCTTGGGTATATCCTTCTTTACAGTAGCATTGTAGCCCTCATGACTACCTGCTCCTCCTTTATGGGTTTCTTTTATCACGTAATCTCCTTCGGGAGACATCTTAGATAGGGATGGGTCAACGATCGTTTGTATAATTGGCCACCCAAGATGTAGTATCTTAACCGCAAAGCTCGAGTTTCTCTAGAAGCTGTAGGGGCTGGTCCTTTATTCAGCTCTTCTCAACTTTTGAATATCAAATTTCAGCACCCTGGGGAGAGTTTGGTCAGCTTCAGCAGCTGGGCTCGGTGGAGCTTCAACTCCTCAAATGTTTTCTGATATTATTCATCCCACTCGAATCTGGATCATTTGCTTAAGATCCTCTTTGAAGTTCTTCTCGTGTTTGGTTCTCAAGCCCCGAACACTCATGTTTATTTCATAATCATCTAGATCATGCCCCGTTTCGGGACCTGGGAAGGCTGGTTCTCAGTTTCTGCTCGAGGCTCTCTCCTCGGGTTTCTCGAGTGTTTTAGCATTTAATTCCTTAATAAATATTTGGTGATCCACTTGGATCTCGAGTAGTGTGAGGTAATTCTATTTTCCCTCAACTCATGATTCTAGTAGGAAACTCAATCCACCACATTTGAGCTTATTCGGGTATTCTCTCCCGATTTGGATAAACTCACTCTTTGACATTCAATCAGTTTACCCAGAAGCCTTTCAGGACCTGGACAAGCTTAATCTGAAATCTGAAGTCACATCTAGAATATCGAGGCATGTCAATCATACAAAATTCAGAGATAAGTATGTTAGCCCCACATTCTGAAGTCACGAATCATTATTAATCCTTAGTCATGGATTCTAGAGCATATAGTAACCACATAAACTCAACATGCTACTCATGCTCTCTAGTATCTCAAGTCAATCTTCAAATTTTAACATCACATATAGAGCGTCTAGACATAATAATCATGTAAAAGTAGGAGGGTCGTACTTGATTTAGGGAAAACAAAGTATGATACGCATATTAATCTCATAATGACATACTTATAACAATATCGAATCAACGAATATCATAGCTTATTCATGTTACACTCATCATGACATACTCATTATAAAATCAAGTTAGCATAAAAGATCTAACCTTTTTTAGCTTTATCAAATTTTGTATTAACCGGTGGTATCGATATACTCGTTATTTGGGGGTCAGCACCATAGCAGACTAAGTATCATAATCCAGCTACTCGTTTGGTTCTCCATAGTTCTCTACTCTTTCGGGCTCCTCCAGGACCTCTAGGTTCTCCAGGTTTACTTGTATATCAATCCCGAATTGATCCTGTAAAGATACACCAAAAAAGGGGCCTCCAACACAGGCTCTCAAGTGCTCAGATAAGCTTCATAAGCCTCAATTATATAATCTAAATATGAAATAAGGGAATTTCAGATCTGGATCATCTCCAGCAACCTCCAAGACCTCTGTAGGTTCCAATCTCAATTGGGTATATTTCTAAAACCTCCCTCGAGGCCCAGATCGGTATCCTTCCGCAGCATTGCGGTTTCCTGTTCCTCCAGAGTTTCGGGGAGCTTCTGGGCTGGACCTCCCTACTGTAGATTCTCTCTTCCTCTCTCCACTAGCTGGTTTCACCTCCAGCCTCTTGGATTGCCTCACCTCTTCGAAGGTGAGATATTTTTCGGCTCTGAAGATTCTCAAATTCTCTACCCGCTTCAGGTAATCCATCATCCTCTCACCCACTCTAGTTTTCGGACTTATCATTTTGTCTGTTTAGGGCTATTGGCCTTAATCTCAGGGACCTAAATAGGCTCAATCTTCACTTTCCATTTTCGAGCTTATCCCGAAATCCTCCAGGACTTGGATAGAATCAACCTATAATCTGAAATCTTCTGAACCTATCCAGAGATCCTCCAGAGCTTGGATAGACTTAATCTGTAATCTGAAATCTTCTGAACCTACCCAGAGGTCCTCCAGAACTTGGGTAGACTTAATCTACAATCTGAAATCTTCTGAACTTATCCAGAGATCCTCCAGAGCTTGGATAGACTTAATCTGTAATCTGAAATCTTCTGAACCTACTCAGAGGTCCTCTAGAACTTGGGTAGACTTAATCTACAATCTGAAATCTTCTGAACCTACCCAAAGGTCCTCCAGAACTTGGGTAGACTCGGTCTGTAATATGAAATTATATCTAAAATATGGAAACATGTTAATCGTGTGCAAAATCATAATCATCATCAGCGTCTAATCATTAATTCTACCACATAAAGTAATCACAAGACTCAACATGTGAATTACTTACCCATGCTTCTACGATTTCAAGTAATTCTTAATTCTAAGATTGCTTCTAGAGTATCAATCATGTAAGCTTAGGAGAATCATGCTTAATTCAATGGAAAAAATAAGTTCGTGTCATATATGTCAATATCATTCAAATATGCTCATAGCAATATCAAATTACTATAAAAGATCTAATACTTTAGGCTCTATCAAACACCTGTACTAACCTGTAGCACCGATGCACTTATCATATCTTTGCCTCGTACTCCCATGTTTAGATTTTGGACCTCGAGGCCCTAAATACTCTGCTGCTCGTGGAGGGGCACGAATGTTGTCGTCCTCTGCAGTGCCTGGAGGTATCTCCTTGCCAGGTCCACTCCCGAGGGCTCCAGACGTGCCAACGATATCACCCCCTATAGAGATAGGGGTGCCTCGAGCCTTTTCCTGGAGTCTTGGAGCAGGCAATTGCACACTCCACATATATGTTCGACAATCCTTATACTCATAATTCCATGATAATAATACATCATTGTGTGAAGTTTTATCAATCAAATATTATTTAGAGCAGAATCAACCTGATCAGCACAGTCCTTACGTAATGTCATATCCCCTTAGACTTTGAGCCAAGGACAAGAGTTATCAATACCAATCATTTTAATTCTCATAATTGTTATTTCAGTTTAAATCTCATCACTAGCGGAAATCCAATGTTTGGATGTTAGAGAAATCAGAGTGAGAGGAAATTTCAATAGCATCATAAATCGTATTAACAGTAAAACCACTTCATTAAAATAACACAATGAATTTATTTCAGGCATCACCGTAGCATTCATCTCTCATTTTAACATATATTAGGATATGTTTAATAATATCATCCTAATATAATTCAAATTTACGTTACTCCCATCATAATCAACACAATCACCATTAATCTCCAGTCGGGGCTTAGCAAGATGCTAATAGCTTTCTACCTTGTTTGATTTCTTGTTTTATTTTTCAATTCCAGAAATGAACATTTTCCACAATAAAGGAATTTTCGCAAACGAACAAGTTCACATTGCTAGCAGAACTATATTGATTATGGACATTTAAATCAAGACATTAATATAACCTTCAATTCTTTCTCAATCAAGACATTAATAATGACATCAGATATCACAATTGAGAATTCTGCTCTCAAATCTCACTCAATGGTCCATATTAATCATTTATTGCATCTGGCTTCTTTGCATCATTAAGCAATTATATTCCAACATGTAAAATTATTTGCAGCATATATAAGAGAACTTAAGGAGGAACCTGTGTCAAATCTAGGCAAAGGACTGCCCGTAGAATTTACCAAGCAATGGTCCATCTCCAATTCCATCACTCGAACAGATAGAAATTCGTGAGAAAATCTTTTAAATCGTTTCCCACAGACGGCGCCAGTTGATGTGCCAAAAATTGCACGATCGGATTAGATGTCCTCGGAGTCGGATATCTAAGTTCCCGAATGTTTTAGAAATAATTCAGGTACACTGCTTCCTCTGGAATGATCCTCCAGGAACCTGCAAAAGACACACCGGAGGGAGCTCCGGTGCGGACACTCCGATGCCTAAGTCAGTATAGGGCTTTTAATATATCACAAGGACCTCGAGATCCTTGTTTTATCAAATCAGGCTCTCAAATAATATCAAAAGTACATTTTGTTTCAGTATATCGGGTTTTGTAAAGTAAGAATGTCCAACCTGGAAATATCCTTCGGTTTACCTTTTTATAGAGCCTTTCTCTTGGGAAGTAGTTAGAGCCTCCCCTTATCTCGGAGCTGCCTCTAAGACTCGGCCCTGCCGAGTGGACCGAGTCTTCCCTTCTCTCCACCTCCGGAAAGACCGAGGCCACTCTCCCTAGTGGATTCTTTCCACTACAATGAAGGAGAGAAGAATCTTTCTTTGGTCAATCTTAGTCCGATTCTTGCGGAGTTCTCCTATATTCTCGGTCTACCAATTCATATCAAGACTAAGTCTTCCTGATGTTTCTCTCCGGGTGGAGCTCCCTCCAGAGGGACTTCCAGGAGAGATTCTTTATCCAGAGAGTATTCCATAATCCAATGCTTCCACTTTTATCCTATCCTCCATACACGTGTCGACTTCTTATCGGATGACATTTTTAGGCCGCATCACTATAAAAGTAACTTTATGTTACTGTAACTACAAATAACATATAAATTGACTTTTCACATGAAATATTAGAACAATTAAATTAAGGAATGATAAAAAAAAACTCACATATTTTTTTCAAACAAAATCACCCAAAAAAATTACCCAAAAGACAAATATAATTTTTTTTTTCTGATCTGTGTTATAAATACAATTATATGTTACTGTACCGACAAATATGTGTTATATTACTATAAGGACAAGTATCACATAATTGGCTTTTGAGTAACACATAATTGGCTTTTGATTAACACATATTTGTCCTTAAGTGACACATGTAAAGTATGAAAATTGTGTTACTATATAAACACAAATGCATTATTTTATTGAGAAATGTGTGTTACTGCGCGAATGAAATACTCAGTTCATCCCCCAAAACAAAAAATATAGATTTAAATTCTCGCATCTTGAATAGTTTATCCCTAAAATTACAAAATACATAATAATGAACCGTTAATTAAAATAGAGTAATAGACTCACATATGATTTTATCTTATTCAGTTCTTAGTTTTATATTTTTGTATTTTTTAGTAAAATAAAATATGTTAAACATATGTCAAATGTTAGTTTAAATTTTATAAAGATGGTTTTAACTTTAAATATGATGGTTATTCTGATTCATAAAATAGAGGACAAATAATCATGACCATCCAATATAAAGAATTAACTCAGATTTTTTTTTTTTTTAAATATGGGTGAAATCATAATATATGGAAAATGCAGATAGATAGATAGATTGGATATGATGGATCAGATCCAAATATCTATTTAGACATATTTCACAATAAAACTATTATAAAATATTGTATATAAGTTGTTTTTTCATAAAAGTATTTTAATCTCAAATGTGATTGTTGGGATATGAATCCTAATACAAGTCCTAATTGATGTTGAAGTAGTTTTGATAAGCCAAAAGAAGACTTGAACATATTTCTAAGTGTTGACTGATTTAGTTATGGAAGCCGTCTTATGACAAGATAAGTAGAGTACAAAAGTAAGAAAGAAAAGTTTAAGTATGAAAGGAAAGACAAGTATGTTTTATAAGTACTGTGTTGTGTTTATTATAGGATGTTTAATGAGCATTTAAACATTGTATAGAAGCTCATATGTTTTGTTTATATTGATGTATAGATTTAAGGTGACTAAGCTGGAATTATAAAGCTTAATGTAATTGTCTTGTTAAGATTAGATTGATAGGACTAGTTTAGTTTATAGATTAGTTATATGTATGAAGAAGTCTACTGAAGATAGAAGATAAGAAGACTCGCGGAATTATAAAGCTTAATGTAATTGTCTTGTTAAGCTGGAATTATAAAGCTTAATGTAATTTTCTTGTGTTGATTTATTTTACTGTTTTATTTGTGTTTAATTGATTAATCTGCATATAGAATAGACAAGATCAGTGTTAATACAGAAGTTCATATTCGATATTAGTTGAGTATAAATCTTAAGGGCTCATTATAATCTGATATTCCGCATTGTGTACTTTGATATTTTGAAAGATTTTTGAAAAGTCTATTCACCCCTCTAGAAGTTTTCTTAGCTTACTCAATCTTATCAACTCAACTAGGGACCTTCAGTGACGTCCAATAAAAAAAATTGTTACTATAAAGTATAAAACACTGTCATTTAATTGTTAGTTTTTTTTTTTTTTTTTTGTTATCTCAAATTAATAAAATTAAAGGACACATTGACTTCAAAAAAAAATAAAAAATTAAAGGACACATGGGTTTTAGAGTGATTAATTATTTGAATGTGGCAATAATTAATAAGTGGGGCCGATCGATGATTGAACAAAGATCTTAATGCCATAATAATTGTTTGTTGGGTGAATGTTTCTCATGCCATAATCACACCCATTGAACGACTAGTACCAATTATTCGCGTTTTTTAAGGGTCATTATTCTAAACTGGCGCCGGAATTGTGAAAAAAAAAATTTATTTAAAGGATAATTTATTTTTATTTAATAACATTCTATATAAACTATAATGATTGAACTACACTAAATACATTCAATAAAAATATATTGAGATGATCATCCACAAAATTTGGAGACTCGTCTCAATAATAATGCTCATGTAAGACCGAAAAGCCCAACAAAAGAAACTTCATTTTAAGGGGAGTAATCATCTAAAAATTAGCACAATCGAAGCAACGAAGATGAGCATTAAACCATACATTTAAAAGGGCAAAGATAAAAAAATGAGACGAACCATTCAATATCATGTGTGTAGTTTTTCTAATGTCTTGGCTATCTATTCACCCATAACACCGCCTACACATGAAGAATGTCTTTGATAAAGTAACTGTCGTCATCACATATGAATTCCATACATGAAAAACTATTAAACTTGTTAGTAAGTTGAGGTTCGCTGAACGTGAGACTTTCATTCACCGAACGTTGAACTCCCCTGAAGGCTTTTTTAGAGTAATATATATATATATATATATATATATATATATATATATATATATATATATTAAATTTAATCCAAATGCTGACGTGTCAAAAGATAGAGTATTTTATACCATTAATTCAAATAAAAATCTAAATAGATAGATTATTATAGAAGTATAAATGTATAATAAAGAATATAATGTTATTTATAGAATTTATAAATTAAAATATAGTATTATATTTTAAAACATTAAAATGAATCTGTTAATAAACCTCATCAAATGTCTTTTATAACATATTATATTAAAATTATTTTAGAAAATTAAACTAATATGGTCCCATTTTTTTCTACAAAATGTTACTATTGTTTAATTTGAATAAGTCATGCAAGTACTGATTAAATTAGTTTGTACAAAAAAATGAGCTTAAATTATATATTTTATCTTCTACATAAATAAAAATGGATGAGTCATATTTCAAATCGATTGATTTAATTTAATTTCCAAAAATTATGTTAGCAATCAATTTTATATTATCTCGATTAATTAAATAGAAATTAACTATTTAAAAAAATTCATACATAAACAATCCATTTTAGGTAGAATCAAAAGAAATATACTCCATGTGATTATATTTTCTTTCATTAGACAATAAAAAAATTATATTATACTCCAGTCAATGCAACATTTAAAATGTGATTTAATGATTGGATTCTAACTAAATTAAAATAGTAAAAACATACAACAATAACAAATGAGGAGAGTCTACATCTTGTTTAAAATATTATATTAAGATTATTTTAGAAAATTAAACTAATATGATCACATTTTTTTCTATAAAATTTGGCAATTGTTTAATTTGAAAAAGTAATCATGTAAGTTCTAACTAAAGTAGTTTGTAAAAAAAATGATATTTAATTATACTCTTACGTAATATAAAAATGGATGAGTCATATTCGATTAATTAATGGACAATAAAGAGTATGAAAAGGTCAAAAGTTATATTCTTAAAACCATGCCCAAAAATTAATTTCCAAAAATCATGCTAGCAATCAATTTTATATTAACGTCTAATTAAATAAAAACTAACTATTTTTAAAGAAAATCAAGAAAATTTTATTATATTAACAATTAAAATGTGATCTGCTGATTGAATTCTAACTAAAATAAAATAATTATAATTAAGAATATAAAACAATAACAATCAAAGAGATCTTATGTCATAAATTTAATTAATTACGGGACAAAACTAATACACATCTAGTTTTGTACTGTAATAATAAACTATTGTTTTATAACCTTTCTAAAATGTTACTCCCTCCATTTTTAATAAGTGTCACTTTAACATTTTTAAACAAATTAAGATATTAAATTGTGGTCAATATTACCCTTCATTAATGATAAATAATTTTAATATTACATTTTTATTTAATAAAGAATGTGGTCAAGAATGTATGTTGTATTCATACGTATAATATTTATGATTTTTCCATGATTTATGCTACTATATTAATTGAAATTGAAGGCAAATTATTTTATAAGGGTAAAATTGTCAAAATTAAAGAAAAAAATATAGAATGACACTTATTATAAAAATAATTAAAATGGCAAAGTGACACTTATTTAAAAGTGGAGGGAGTACTAATTTTTTATATGAAAATTGCTAAATTTTATTTGTTAAATTTTTATAGATTACTCGAAGAAAATTTAAACCGAACATTAAATGTAAAATTCAGAATTCAGTATAATCGCGACAATTAAGGAGTAATCTATTAAATGGGGGTTGACTAATATAGATTTTGTAAAATTACTTTGGTAAACTTCTATCGAAAGAAAATAGTACAAAGATATTGGGAGCTATTGATATCATTAATTGATTGAAATAATTTTAGTACAAAATTTGTGGAATTTAACCAAGAGTCTGGCTTATAGTAGGGATGGGAATGGGCCAGGTCAGACCTTAAGAAAAAAAATCTGGGTCTGGTATATAATATTTGGGCTCAAGTCTGACCTATGGTCTCTCATAGGCTTTTGTTTTAAAGGCTTGGTCTGGCCTTTTTAATAAGGGTTGAGGTATATACCCCTCCAGCTTTGTTTAATACACGCCCTCTCCATTTTTATTAATTAAATAATCATATAAAATGTCTATTTTACCCTTTTAATAAAATACAAAAAGATACATGCACCCTCCATAATTAAACTAATCCTAACCCTAATTTTAACCATAACCCTAATTTGAAAGGTATTAGCCGTCACCCACCTAACGTCGTCGTCGCCGCCCAAACTCCGGTCGCCGCCGCCCAAATAAATACTCAGAAATTAAAAAACATAACATAAAACTAAAAAAAAAAACGAAAAACAAAAGTTCGACCAAAATTTCTTCCGTCGACACTGGTTTGTCGACCAAACACACTCCGGTCAACTCTGGTTTGTCGACCAAAAACACTCCGGTCGACTCTGGTTTGTCGACCAAAAACACTCCAGACAATAGGATTTTTTCGAAAGAAGATGAATGGTGTGGGGAAGAAGATGAATGGTGTGGGGAAGAAGGAGTTTGAGAAAATTAGGGTTTAAATGTAAAAATTAGGGATTTTGGGGAGTGTAATTATCCTATACAATTTAAAGAGATAAAGGGTATAATAGGTAATTTAGGGGGAGTGCATCTATCTTACATGTGTTTTGGGGGGAGTGCGTGTATCGGGGGAGTGCATTAAACAAAGCTGGAGGGGTATATACCCCAACCCTTTTAATAAATAGGTCTAGCCCGAAAGCCTTTTAAAGGCCTTTTTAAGTGTATTTCAAAATAAAATAAAATAAATTCCGTCAAAAAAATAATAATAATAATAATAAAATACATAAATTGAATTACCAATATCACCGAATCATAAAAAAACAATAACAAATGTTCAAAAAATAATAATAGTTCTTTTCAACAATTACAAAGAAAAATAAATCAATTTTTCAAGATAATCTCATCTTCAATTCTTCAAATAATCTCAACGTGAATAATCTCATCTTCAATTTTTCAAGATAATATTAATAATATTATATATATATATATATATATATATATATATAAATTAATTTAAGGGTTGGTCTCTTGTACACTCAAGTACACCATGTACTTGAGTGGACTTTTATTGGTCAACAGTTGACCGTTGACTTTAATCGGTCAACTGTTGACCGATTTTTTTTTTCGATTTTTTTTTTTTAGAAAATTTTATATTTTAACTATTTTAACATACACTTTTCAGTTATAATAACATACACTTTTTAGTTATGATATCATACACTTTTCAGTTATAATAACATACACTTTTCATTAATAAATCATATATTTTTTGGATATAATAACATACACTTTTCAGTTATAATAACATACACTTTTCATTAATAAATCATATAATTTTTGGATATAATAACATACACTTTTCAGTTATAATAACATACACTTTTTAGTTATGATATCATACATTTTTTAGTTATAATAACATACACTTTTATTTAATAGAACATACACTTTTCAGTTATAATAACATACACTTTTCATTAATAAATTATATATTTTTCGTATATAATAACATACATATTTCAGTTATAATAACATACATTTTTCATTAAATATAACATACACTTTTCACTTATAATATCATACACTTTTCAGTTATAAGAACATACACTTTTCATTAAAAACAATGTTGCACTTTTCAATATACTAACATACACTTTTCATTAAAAAACAAAGATGCACTTTTCAATATACTAACATAAACTTTTTCAAAAAAAAAAAATCGAAAAAAAAAAATTAAAAAAAATCGAAATTTTTTTTTTTTTAAAAAAAAGTCAAAGTTTGACCTTTGACTAGTCAAAGGTCAATAGTTGAGCTGTCCAAAGACTTTGGCTTAATTTAAATAGGTCGGCCTCTTTAATTTAATGGGCTTTTAAAAAAGCTTGAGCCCGACTTGTTTATTAAACGAGCCGAGCCTAGTCGAGCTTTAGTAGACCGAGCCGTAGGTCACAAAAGCAGTACGCCACAGAGTGAATACCTGTGAGCTAACGAACAGTTCATCGCCTGGATAACCAAATGATGAAAATCTGTTGATAAGTCCAGTGAAAGTTGTTGGAAGGCTGACGCCAGGGTAGTCTGGCCCATTCCCACCCCTAACTTTGAATTTCTTTATGAATTTTTGTATTTATATGTTCTTGTATAATATTATAAAATAAATTTATATAATCCGTTGTAAATTTAATTGACAAATTAATAAGCAATTCAGGGATTCAATTTAAGATCAAATTGAATTATTGTTTTTTATTTTTCTTAATCTTCGGATCTAAATTAATTACTTTTTTATGCACCTATACACACAATTGGGCTAATATTATTCAAATTTAATTTATTTATACACACAAATTAAGCATTATAAAAATGTATACAACAAAAACAATCATTTATTCATCTTTATTGGAATACGTACAACAAAAACCAATACAATACAACAAAATCGATCCAACCAACGTGACTCATTCACATAAATAGTTGATGGATGCTTTGAGAGAGCAGCGTGAGTAATGAAGTCATCCTATCCTTCAAAGTTTGATACATAAACTTGCAAAAAAAAAAAATCAGACAATATTCATATTGTGCCACATATTACATCAAACGGCAAACCCAAAAACATATTGGAAGAGAGAACATAACAACAAACCTAAAAAAAAAAAAAAAACATCAAATAAATGCTATTTGGGTGCACATTAAAGATTATAGATCTACAATATATGTTTTGACGATGATTCGCTGATTGAAAAAGAAAAATGCACCAAACACGAAAAAGAGAATGCACATGAAAAAAAAATATCATTCAAGGCGAGTTATATTGTTGGAGAGGACAAACCCAATAGAAAATGAAAGTGAAAGGACTATTATATAGGAGATTATATTAAGATCGAACGGTTAAAATTAATTTGTTTAAATGGACGGATTAGATTAAAAATAAAAGAATGAAAAGGTGGTGAGAAGAGAGAATTTGAAATAGAGACATTTGGGAGGAGAAAGATTGTGTCAGACGAATCACACTGCGACATGTGGCAATCCAAAAGTTTGCAAATATATATAATAAAGATAAAGATTACATATTAAAAAAATGTAATGATGATTAGGATTTTAAGGGTAATTTAAAATTTTTATGTATAAAGTAAATAAATAAATTGACTTATGTATATGTGTGTGGTCAAAGTAATGACATTTTATATAAAATTATAGATATTATGAGAGTGTAATTTATAGAATGTTTTCCTTTTTTTAAGGTTGTGAAAGTTATTGTGAAACTTTTTGAAAAGAAAAGTACTCCCTCCGTTCCAGTGAAAGCTAATTAACTTTTCTTTTTCGTCCGTCCCAATGAAATGAAAGCTACTCATTCTTTTTTTTTTTGTTAATTATTCTCTCTCACATTTCATTATATTTTTCTCTGTCTGAATCATATCACCTCTAATACATCTACTTATTATATTAGTATTCCTTAACCTCCGTACCCAAAGTTCATGGAGAATTTCCCCGGAGAGTATGATATTGAACGGAGGGAATTTATAAGTGTTTTTTTCAAAATATTTAAGTATCTTATATAGAATATTTATAATATTAATAAAATAAAAGGCACTTATATTTGAACGATTATATTCTTTCTTGTAAAAATATAAGTAAAAGAAAAATGCGTGTTTACTCATTAGTTATTACAGAGTGATGAGAATGAGGATCGTGGACTCAAAATTACGTACAGCCGAGAGCCGGGTTGAAGGGCGGCCCAATAAATTTAACAGGCCAAGGTGAAGTCGAGGCCCAAAATAAATTATGCATTAGTTTAGAATATATTTTGATAGTTTAGAATATATTTTCATTAGTTAGGATATTAGAAGATATTATTGAATATTAATTATAAGATATTATTGGTAATTAGTTTATTAGGATATTTGCATATTTTAGGGGGAATTAAATCTCTATAAATTAGGATGAAATTAAATCTCTATAAATTAGGATGAAATTAACATGTGAAAAGAGGGAAAAAATAATAGAATTCATAGAATTTATTTTGCAAAATAGTTTGCAGCCCCGTTTCTTGCTAGCCTGAGCTAGGGATTACGGATTTATTCGTATTTCGTATCGTGGTTCTCATCAAATTGGTGCTTTCATTGAGAGTATTTGAGAATCACGATCGTCATGACAAGAACTCACCGTGAAAGAATCGAAATATTGGAGGCAAGATTCAATCAACTCGAAGCTCGGTTTAATGGGATAGGCAATCGCTAGGAAAAAATTAATTCCACAATGGAGAAGATGGAACGAAGGCTAGCCAGATTAGTACGTAAGAAATCATCAAGCAAGAAATCATCAAGAAACGGATCAAGAACCAAGTCAAGCTCGTCATCTAAAGAACATCGCGTCTTCGGTACAAGCTACGACGAAGGGGTGAACCCGACGCCCAAGGAGGACGGGGGAAGACAAATTAGAACAGATTGTGGTTATGATGGACCACCAATTTTCGATGAATATTTTGATGAAAATTGTGGTTATGATGGACCACCAATTTTCGATGAATATTTTAATGAAAATTGTTGTTATGATGTACCACCAATTTTCGATGAGTTTGTTGAGGTTGATGATGAAGATGGAATTGACTGCAATAGGCAAGAAATAACAATTTATGAAAAAAGAACAAAGTTCGCAAGATCTCAAGGGAAGAAGGTTCAGATCATGGTTGAGAAAGGTTGTTCGAGATTGTTGGGAAATTTAGCATTGATTTACATACAACACAAAAACTTCAAATTTGTCGAAGAATATTACCGAAAAGCACTTTCGATTGAACCACATAAGACCAAACATATTTTCTCGATCAACGTCGGTGGATCGGACTCCGATAATTCTGAATTCATCCTTGAGGACAAGGATGTTCGTGAAGGAGATGGGAATGATGAGAATGAGGATCGTGGACTCAAAATTACGTACAGCCGAGAGTCGGGTTGAAGAGCGGCCCAATAAATTTAACAGGCCAAGGTGAAGTCGAGGCCCAAAATAAATTATGCATTAGTTTAAAATATATTTTGATAGTTTAGAATATATTTTGATTAGTTAGGATATTAGAAGATATTATTGATTATTAATTATAAGATATTATTGGTAATTAGTTTATTAGGATATTTGCATATTTTAGGGGGATTTAAATCTCTATAAATTAGGATGAAATTAACGTGTGAAAAGAGGAAAAAAATAATAGAATTCATAGAATTTATTTTGCAAAATAGTTTGCAGCCCCGTTTCTTGCTAGCCTGAGTTAGGGATTACGGATTTATTCGTATTTCGTATCGTGGTTCTCATCACAGAGCTAATGATCTTAAATTTGTTCACTTATTATTAAAATAATTTTATTTCATAAAAAACTTCAAATACTTGTTATTAAAAGGGTTAATTCTAAATAAATACACCACCTTTAGTCTCAATATTAATTTAATCACGACCTTTACGATTTTTTTTTAAAACCCCAACCTTTCATTATGTTGCAATTAGATACATATTTTTTTTTTCTCCGGTTAACAATTGATGATGTGGCTTGCCGGACCTCGCCACGTAATATTACACATATTTTTTTATTTTTCCTATAAAAATTACACTTTATAAAAATATAAAATATTATAAAAATAAAAATAAAATTGCGCGTCTCCTCTGCTTCTCAAACTAGTTTTCTTCTACCATTCTCAAACTAAATCAAGTTATTCCCTCTTAACCATAAAATTTTATAAAAATAAAATTTCATGTGTCTCCTCTACTTCTCAAACTAAATCAAATTTTCTTTATCTCAAACTAAATCAAGTTATTCTCTTCTAACCATAAAAATCATACAAAAAAAAAAAAAACTCACGCATCTAATCCATGATCATTGGTGATTTGGTGGTTTATTTCTTCAGGAATTCTTAAATTATTTAATAATTTTGTTGTTTTGTTCAACTAGTTCGAGAACTATAATTTTTTTGGTGGACCTCAATTAATTATTGTATTTAAGTGTATGTTGAAGATAACCTGGTGGTTTTTTATTATTTTGTTCAACTAGTTCGAGAACTACAATTTATATGTTTTATGAGAGAGGAAAATATTCTAGGAATTAATGTGTTTAAACACTAATGATTATTGCAACAAAAATGTTTTATCCTTATGATTTTGATTTTTAGGATTTGAAGAGAAGAACTTGATTGATTGAGTTTGAGAAGTGAGAGAGACGCGCATAACAAGAACTCTGTTGAGTTTGAGAAGTGAAGAAGACGCAGAAGATGCCGAGAGTTTTATTTTTATTTTTATTTAATTTTTATGGTTAGGAGAATAACTTGATTTAGTTTGAGAAGTAGAGGAGACGCTGCAATTTTATTTTTATTTTTATAAAAAATTATATTTTTATAAAGTGTAATCTTTACAGGGAAAAAAAAAATATGTGTAATATGACGTGTCGAGCTCCGGCAAGCCACATCATCAATTGTTGACAGGAGAAAAAAATGTGTATCTAATTGCAACACGATGAAAGGTTGGGATTTTAAAAGAAAATCGTAAAGGTCGTGATTAAATTGATATTGAGATGAAAGGTGGTGTATTTATTTAGAATTAACCCTTATTAAAATAAGGATTAATTTTAAATAAATACACCATCTCAACTTTTACGATTATTGTAAAAAAACTCTAACCTTTCATCGTGTTGCAATTAGATACACATTTTTTTTCTCCGGTGAACAATTGATGATGTGGCTTGCCGGAGTTTGCCACGTCAGATAACACATATTCATTTTTTTTTCCACATTAGATTAAACTTTATAGAAATAAAAATAAAATTTTATAAAAAATTAAAAATAAAACTCCCGCGTCTTCTCAGTTTCTCAAACTCAATAGAGTCATTCTTCTATGTCTTTCTCACTTCTCAAACTCAATCAAGTTCTTCTCTTCTATTCCTAAAAATCAAAATCATAAGAATAGAAACCTAACACTAAAAATCACAAAAAAAAGAAAAAATCGTCAAGAATCCTAAAAAGCTGGGTCGTTTGAAAGTAGAGTGAATTTGTAAATCCTACAAAAACTCCAAGTAAGTGAAATCTTCTGACGTATTTAAGACATAATTTTTCTCCTTATATATTTTTTTATTTTTGTAGATGGAAGACTATTTTTCTATATATTGGTAACATGGTGGAAAGTTTGACACTATGAATGGTAATTTACTGTACCAGGGAACCCTTAGACCTCAACATTGCATAGATGCAAATAGAGTTGGTTATTTTGATTTAGTTGATGAAGCAAATAATATGGGATACAGTAAATATTTTATTTGAATTGAGAGAGTAAATATTTTATTTGAATTGAGAGAGATAAAAGATGACAAGGAAGTTAGGGAGATGATGCAACATGTATTGAAAAAAAAAAACATAAAATGGTTGAGAATGGAAGAAGAATTTGATTGAGTTTGAGAAGAAGAAGAGTCAGAAGAAGTGAGAGTTTTATTTTTATTTTTAAATTTTTATTTTTATATAAAGTGTAATCTGATGTGAAAAATAAAAAATATATATATTTGTAATCTGACGTGACAAGCTCCGACAAGCCACGATGAAAGATTAGAATTTTTTACAATAATTATAAAAATCGTGATTAAATTGATATTGAGACTAAAGATATTGTATTTATTTAAAATTAACCCTTAAAATAATTTTATTTCATCTTTAAAAAATTGTAAAGAGTTTTGAAATCAATTTTATCCTAGTTTTACCGCTTTAATTAATTTGAGCTACATTAATTTATTTTCATTTCATTTTTTAATAGCCTTTTGTCTTCACGAAAATCTCAATGTCTCTAATCTCTCATTCAATTTCCTTTTTCATCTTCAGTCTTGAATTGGACTCATGTCTCAATTTTCAAATTATAAATTTGGATTTTTAGATATATAGTTTCAAAATTTCAATTTCAATTTCAATTAAAATGATTCTTAATTTTAGTTTTTACTTCTAACACATTCCACAACTTGATCTAACAAAAAAGGCAAGTTAAGTTCCGGTTTTTTCCATCGATCTACTACGCTAATTTTTTAGATTTATTTAGGGGTGTTTCTTTTGGGCTTTGGGTGGTTTTAAAAACCAGATTTTTGAAATCCTGGTTTTTGAAATCCCGATGAATAGTAATATGAGTGTTTCTTTTGGGTTTTGGAATAGTGAAGGATTTAACTTTATGTCAAATCAAGTTGTAAGATTGAATGAGTTTGTATTATTATATTATTGTTTGATGGGATTATAATGATTAATTAAATGTGTAATGATTAAATGTATTATATTATTGTATTATTATATTATTATATTATTATATTATTATTATATTATTGTTGAGAAAGAATATAATGATTGGAGTAATATTATATAGATATAACTTTATGTCAAATCAATATGTTTGATAGGGGTGGTTTTGAGTGGATTTTGAAAACCGATTTTTAAATCCCGAAGTAAAACAGGTTTTGGATCTTGAAATCCAAAACATGGTTTTTAAAACCAAAAGTAAACATACCCTTAGTTTTTAATTAAAATAATTTACAATAAAAATTATTAATTTTCAAATTTTATCAACAAATAATAATTCAGATTTAATATTGATGTGGATGAAATAAATTCACCTTTCAACAATTAAAATAAATTATAAATGTTATGAAAGTTACCTATAAAATCCTCCAAAGTTCCTACTTCAAAATTGATAATCACGTACTCCACGCGTGCTCTGAGCCTGCAATGAACCCGTCGGGGGAGTTTCCGGTGACGGGCCTCCGACGCTCAAGTCAGGTGATGGATTGAACCGAGAATGTAAAAAGTGTGTGAATGTGTGTGTAATATGAGTGATAATACCTTTTACAATAAGAATTCACTAGTATTTATACCTTTAATTCTCAGGGTATTTAGGTCATTTGAAGCCTTACAGGACAACCATTGATATTGCGCCACATGGATGTACTATTCCTGACATTTCAGATTCTGTTAGTCCAATTAGTTATCTATGCGTGCTAAGGTTGGACAAATTCTTAAGACCACCTGGTTATAACTCTACCTCATGATGGAACCGGCCAGCTCTCCATTATTATAATATCTTTCACGACACTTATCATAAATTTCAGATGAGTCCAAATATGTCAGCTCTCTCAAGAACTGGCCTGGATAAATGTGAGTGGGCCTGAGTTGGTAAATTAATCAGATCAATTACTACATGTTATATACCTTACTACATGTTATATACCTTATCGTATTGTTTTTATATTTCTTAGATTGAAATGGGCCCTTGGCCCAAACTAACACATATGACCATATATAATGGAGGGGATATTCTGAACTTTCCACTACTGGGCCCAATTAACAAATATAACCTATCAACTTCTCCCCCCTCAAGACAGTTCTGAATTCTTACGCTAATTCATGAGTTGTTAATTGTATCTCTTTTCCATTCATAATATCTATTTAGTAGGCCCCATAAAATTAATATTTTTCCTCTTTAGATATTGGCCATCAGTCCATCATTCCTATGTCAAATCAACCTCAGTTTTGTCAGGCTCAAGCCTCACGCTTCATAGGCCCTAGGGTTTCTTGTTTGACTATTTTCAAAAAATTCATATTCCCTTAAAACAGATTTCACACGTGTTTATTCCTTCAAACAAAAGAAAATTGGGTCTTTTCTTTATCACTGCAAATTTCTTACTCCAACGTTACTCCGTGAATTCCTGATTGATCAAATTTCTTTATCACTTCAAATCTAGAGTGTTTCACATCATAGCACGCCCTAAACGCCAGTGTTGTAGGATTCCCCCCATTGGCTTTTATAATCAAATAAAAAAGATGAATGATTTGAATAGATGAAGGTGTAAATTGATTAAGGGGAACCCTAGTGATGCGAGATACCTCGTGAAGGAAGGGATGTAAGGGAAATCTAATTCCAGCATCAAGTTGTTGGGTCCAAAAGGCTAAGGATGGATAGCATAAATGATCAGGTCTTTCATCAGGACGGGGAATATCTATTAAAAAATCAAGACACGGAGACAAATCCTTCCTTAGACCTGGGAGACAGTCTTCATCCATTTCAGAAGATTTCGATACTTTATCCCAATCAAGTCTATGCTTTTCAGAAATCACCACTGAGGGCCTACAGGTTAGTCGTTGCCCAGAGCAAGAATGAGTTTTATCAATAGAAATAATTGTTAAAGAGCTACTTTCGGTATTAAGTCCTACATCAGTATACCCATATTGTAAAAGCTCAGAGGGAGTTAAGTGTCGATTTTTTCTCACAACTCTAACCAAATCAGCTCAGTAGTGGTTCAGTCAGCTTCCAGTGGCCACAATCCATTCATTCAAGGAGTTAAGCTCCCTTTTCTTGCATCAGTTTGCTAGTGCAAAGAGATTGGTGAAAACCCCGTTAACTCTTTTGGGGATAAAACAGAAGCCAGGGGAGAGCGTGAGAAAGTATCTCTCCAGGTTTAATACTTCAACTCTAGAAGTCCATACAGCTACGGACGACGTAAAAATCAACGCTTTGGCTCAGGGATTGAGGGACGAGGACTTTTTCAGGTCTTTGGATAAACGTCCCCCAAGAAATTTTGACGAACTTCTAGAAAGAGCTGACAAGTATATAAACTTAGAGGAGGTAAGAGAGGTGAAAAAAGATGAGGGAAGGACTTAATCAAAGAAGGAGCAGGGTAAGAAAGGTGGGGAGAATGCTATAAAAGAGTATAAGAGTAAATCTGGACATGGAGGTCACGATCGTTATACACCTTTAACGCGGGAACCTTCAGAGCTCCTCCTTATCGCTGCAGAGTTATCGAGTTTTAGGTACCCACCATCCGCCAGAGCCGGTCCACGACACCCTAAGTCGGACTTATATCGTAGGTTCCACAATGACTATGGACATGACACCAACAACTGCTTTACTCTAAAAGGGGCAATTGAGAGATTGGTCCAAGAGGGCTACCTAAAAGAATTCGTTAGGAGGGACAGGGACCGAGGATATAAAAGAAAAGTAGAAGTTGAACGAGAGAAGGAAGAAAACAAGCTCCAAAGGAAGGATGGCCCCAGTCAAAAGAAAGGTTTCATTCAAATGATCGTGGGGGGACCTACAGATGGGGACTCTCACAGAGCAAGAAAAACCTCAGCCAGAGCTGCTCATGCTTGGTCTGAAAGAGAAATGCAAGAGGTGGGAGAGCTAAGTAACTCCCCTGAAATCAGCTTTGGACCGAAGGACAAAGGAATGGTGCTAAGACCTCATAACGATGCGTTAGTCATCACTGTCGAGGTAGGGGGTTATGATGTGGCAAGAATTTTTGTGGATACAGGGAGATCAGCTGACATCATGTTTAAGAGCTGCTTTGAAAAAATGGACCTGAACGTTTAGCTGAAACCAGTGGAGACTGCACTATTTGGTTTCACTGTGGGATCTATTCAGCCCTTGGGAGAGGTCCTACTTCAGGTCCAAATTGGGAGCTACCCTTTACAGAGGGTGCGAATGATTAATTAAGTTCTTGATAGTAGACGCTCCGTCATCTTATAATGTCATCTTGGGAAGACCTTCCCTTAATCTCTTCCAGGCCATAGTGTCAACTTTTCACATGAAGATTAAGTTTCCAGTAGGGGAGGAGGTCGGTGAGGTCCTAGGAAATCAAAGCTGCTCCAGAAAATGCTACGTGGAAACTATGAAAGAAGCTAGTCGCGCGATTTTTAAAGACTTGAGCAGAGGTGATGACCCTATGGGAAAAACGCTCAAGGCTACTGAAATTATGGAAGAAGATCCACAAACTCAAATTAGGCCAGAGGAGGAGCTCATGCTCGTTAAGTTATTCGAAGGAAGAAACGGATATACGACTAGAATAGGGTCTAAAATGAATCAGATCTTGACAGATGAAGTAATTAAATGTTTGAGAAAAAATGCAGATCTTTTTGCATTCAAACCCCAAGATCTGGTGGGCATTGATCCAAAGGTGGCAGTTCATCGGCTTAATGTGGACCCATAAGCAAGGCCCATCAAGAAAAAGTTGAGTATATTCGGTCCAGAAAAAGATAAGGTGATAAGAGAAGAAGTAGTGAAGCTCTTGGAAGCAGGACATGTAGTCGAAGTGCAGTTCCCGGAATGGTTGTCAAACGCAGTCATGGTTAAAAAAAGGAATGGTTCATGGCGAATGTGCATGGATTTTAGGGACCTGAACAAAGCTTGTCCTAAAGATCACTACCCTTTGCCTAAGATTGACCAGCTTATAGATTCTACTTCAGGTTGCGAGTTGTTATCTATGATGGATGCCTATCAGGGCTATCATCAAATCTTCCTTAGCCCTGAAGACATCAAAAGAGCTTGCTTTGTGGTAGCGTGTGGAACCTTTGGTTATGTAAAAATGCCCTTTGGATTAAAAAATGTTGGTGCCACTTACCAGAGGATGGTTGATTCACGATTTAAACACCAAATTGGGAGAAACATGGAGGTGTGTGTAGATGATATGTTGGTGAAGAGCTACAAAGAAAAAGACCATGTAACTGATTTAAGCGAAGCATTTGCGGTCATCAGAGCGCACAACATACGGCTAAAACCTGAGAAGTGTGCCTTCGGAGTTCAGTCCGGAAAGTTCTTAGGATGGTAACTCCGAATGGGATAGAGGTAAACAAGGTAAAAGTAAAGGCACTTCTGGATATGCAACCACCCCGCAATATAAAAGAAAGTTAAAGGTTGAATGGCCGGATAGCCGCCTTAAGCAGGTTTATTTCCAGGTCTGCTGAGAGAAGCTTCCCATTCTTCAAAATTTTAAGAAAGGGAGGCAGGTTTGAATGGAATGATGGTTGTTAAAAAGCATTTGAGGAGCTCAAAACGCATCTTGCAGCTCTACCTCGCCTCACTAAACCAGTGGCCGGAGAGACCTTATTTTTATACTTTGCAGTAGGAACTCAGGCTCTTAGCTCAGTTCTTATCAAAGAAGAGGGCACGCTGCAGAAGCCAATTTATTATGTTAGCAAGATGTTGCAGGGACCTGAAATGAGGTACTCAGAATTGGAGAAGTCAGCATTGGCAGTGATGGTCACGGCGAGAAGACTGAGGCCATACTTTCTATCTCATAAGGTGTTCGTGCGCACTAACGAGCCCCTGAAACAGACTCTTAGCCGCCCAGGCCTGTCTGGGAGGATGGTGAAATGGGTCGTGGAGCTAGGTGAATATGACGTTGAGTTCGAGCTAAGAACTGCAATTAAGGCCCAAACGCTTGCAGACTTTATTCAAGAGACAACTAGGAGAGCAGAACTCGAAAGTTGGAAAACCTTTGTTGACGGATCCTCGTCTCTACAAGGCAGTGGAGCGGGCATTGTAATCATATAACCTGCCGGTGAAGAGCTCCAATTCGCCATCAAATTTGAATTTAAAGCATCTAATAATGAAGCAGAATATGAAGCATTCATCAAAGGATTGCAGATGCTATCAGAGTTAGGCGCTCAGAAAGCGGAAATTTATTCTGACTCCCAACTAGTGATTCAGCAGGTCTTGATTAATTATCTATTGTTATCTTTATCAAAACAAGATTTCCTTTTTATTAATCTTATAAAGGTTCAGGTCATTGGAGCATATGAAGTGAAAGATGAAAAAATGCAACGGTATGCGCAATAGGTGGAAGAGTTGAAGGGAAAATTCTCAAGGTTGCATATCGAGCAGATCCCAAGATCAAAGAATAACAAGGCTGACTATCTAGGGAAATTAGCCAGCTCTGCTGAAAAGGGGTCTACCACCGGAAAGATTACCATCTTGACGGCACAAGACAGGTCTTCAGCGCTGGATTGATCCATACTAGTAATTCAATTATTAAATAAGGATTGATCCATACTAGTAAATGCAGTTCTCGAGTAGGAAAGAATTTCAAAAAGAAAATTTAAAGTAAATCAGACACTAATCCCGAGTTCTATTTTGGGAGCTGAATCTTTGAAAAAGCAATTAGAAATCCAGCTCTTAAACGATAGCGCAATTTTGTTGCAAAAATAATAACTAGTAATAGCTCCCAATGTTTGACTCTTGAAGTAGGAACTAAAATGCAGAGGGGGTATAAGATAAATACTACAGAACATGTAAAAATTGCAGAGGTGCATGGCGAGAGCTCAATCATAAGAGAATCCAAAATAGTTGCATCAAAATCTGGCCACAAATTAAAGAGTAACGATAGTAAAAGAAGAGCTCGTCTAGGAGCCTTCGTCTAGTTCTAGCATTCTAGTTTCAACTAGGGTTGATATCGTCAAGTTCTGGAGCATCGGTCTCATCAATGGACGGTAGGGTTGGAGGATGATCGGAACCCAGGGTGTGGAGGATGCTCTCCGGAGGATCTACATCATACCAAATCTCCTCAGCATAAGGCATTTCGGTAGACATGTTCTCTTCCCTAGATAAATGAAGGGCAGCTCTCCTCATCACTGGGAGCCACCAAGGTTTGTTCCAATCCTCTTGTTCATCTCCTTTAAAAGATGGTGAGGCTATTACAGTTTGTGCCGCGAGCTGGGGATCTAGGTCACCAGTAAAACCTTTATCCTGCGCCTGGGAGAGAGATAAGTAAAAGCCATGACCGACGAAGTGACTAATATGAGGACGCATGTTTCTTAGGTACAAAGTGCTTTGGTGATACACTTCAATCAGTCCCTCATGCAGATCTTTTAAGAATAGTTGACCAGGTCTTGTCTTGAGAAATCGTTGACGACAACTCTGAACGCCCTCTAAAAAGCCTAGACTATAAGCTTTGTTTTTCTCTCTCACGAGTGTGCTCTCGAAATTAGCTTGAGACCTCTCTAGTTCTTGAGATTTTTTCTTACACGAAGTAACTTCATCACGCAGAGCACTGAGCTCTTTTGATAGCTGATCATTCTTAAGGGAAAGCTCACTCATGCTCTCTGTAACCTTGACTACCGCCTGCTCTTGCTCTGACAGCTTGTTTCGTAAATCATTAGTTGTGCTCGGACTCACTCTGTTTGATAAACGACTGTAGCAAGTCAAGAACTGAAACAACAATAAATTATATATATGCATAAATGATAATGAGTGAATACTTCTAGTAAATGCAAATAAAGAGCTAGAAGGCATACCTTAACAAGATAAGCAGCAGCGCTGCGTTCGACCTGCTCATCGGTATGATCGCTGAAGGAGAACCGATCATCAGTCGTTTCTAAAGTCTTAACGAATGATAAGCTTTCCTCCTTTCCGAGGTGAGCAAAGCTTTTAGGCAGCTCCACAGTGAATTTATCATGGGGGCACAATCGGACTTCATCGGCTTTACCCTTATCTCTACTTTTGACCGCGGCCAGAATTGTCTTATCAGCCTTAGAGGTTTTCCCCTTTTTAGAAGGGTTAGCCACTTCAGAGGTAAGTGTTTTTTTTTTCCGAACCAGAGCTGAGTTGGGGGCCTTGTTGTTATCTCCAGACATAAGTTCAATACCTGAGGGAATGTGAGTCGAGCCAACATAATCAGAGGTCTTTTTGTCACATCGAGGCAACAATGACAACTTTAGCTCGTGCGCTTGCTATCGCTTTCAGGTCTACCACAAGGTTAGTAGCCCAATTCATCTCTGCAAAGAGGTGAAAGATTCATTCAAAAACAAAATAAAAAGTGACCTGGAAGCATGATATATGAGTGCATCAAAATAAAAATAAGACAATAATTTAAGTTCTTAAGAAAAGCGGATCAACCTCAGGGAGTGTCATCCGGATCAAAGGGACAGAAGCCAAAGTGTTTCAACACATCCTCATTGCGAAGAATGCGTTGAATAGGAAAGTTTTCCTTTAGATCCCTAGCCCGAAAACTAAGAAGCGTGATTATCTCGAAATCAGAGGAGGGAATCACGTCAAGAGGAGGACGATTGGTATGAGGAGTCTGATATATCCAGTTTTCACAGGGAAAATCCCATTTCCCGGATCGGGGAGTCACTACGAACCATCTTTTTCCCCATTGTTCATAAATACTAGAGGGTTTATGGATAAAATGGGCCAGACCTTTAGGAACTGGCGATACATAGAAAAAAGAACCAGAGTGTTTCACGTCATAGCACACCCTAAACGCTAGTGATGTAGGATTTCCCCTCCCCCCCCCCCATGGGCTTTTATAATCAAATAAAAAGATGAATGATTCGAATGGATGAAGGTGTAAATTGATTAAGGGGAACCCTAGTGATGCGAGATACCTCGTGAAGGAAGGGATGTAAGGGAAATCTAATTCCAACATCAAGTTGTTGGGTCCAAAAGGCTAAGGATGGATAGCATAAATGATCAGGTCTTTCATCAGGACGGAGAATATCTATTAAAAAATCAGGACACGGAGACAAATCCTTCCTTAGACCTGGGAGACAGTCTTCATCCATTTCAGAAGATTTTGATACTTTATCCCAATCAAGTCTATGCTTTTCAGAAATCACCACTGAGGGCCTACGGGTTAGTCGTTGCCCGGAGCAAGAATGAGTTTTATCAATAGAAATAATTGTTAAAGAGCTACTTTCGGGATTAAGTTCTACATCAGTATACCCAGATTGTAAAAGCTCAGAGGGAGTTAAATATTTACTGCCTTCATAAAAAGAGGAATCTACGCGCTCTTAACTATAAGATTCAGAAGCCAACGCAACGGAGTAAGAGCATTCGGAATCATCCATATTTCTCTGCCAGAGTGGACAATTTTTTTTAAAAAAAAATAAATAAATATACATGTATACACAATGAAACAGGGGAATGAAAGGTGGGTAGAACAAGAGAACCAAAAAAAAAAAAAAAGACATACCTCAAGAGGGTGTTGCAAATCAAATATAAATATGAGATTAACCGGCTGAAAATCCGAGGATGAGTGGTCGAGAAGTTGACAAATGACGCTGGATAGCCGAGAGATGATGCCAGATTAATTCACCAGGAATTCACGGAGTAACGTCGGACTAAGAAATTTGCAGTGATAAAGAAAAGACTCAATTTTCTTTTGTTTGAAGGAATAAACACGCGTGAAATCAATTTTAAGGGAATATGGATTTTTTGAAAATAGTCAAACAAGAAACCCTAGGGCCTATGAAGCGTGAGGCTTGAGCCTGACAAAACTGAGGTTGATTTGACATAGGAATGATGGACATATGGCCAATATCTAAAGAGGAAAAATATTAATTTTATGGGGCCTACTAAATAGATATTGTGAATGGAAAAGAGATACAATTAACAACTCATGAATTAGCGTAAGAATTCAGAACTGTCTTGAGGGGGGAGAAGTTGATAGGTTATATTTGTTAATTGGGCCCAGTAGTGAAAAGGTCAGAATATCCCCTCCATTATATATGGTCATATATGTTAGTTTGGGCCAAGGGCCCATTTCAATCTAAGAAATATAAAAACAGTACGCTAAGGTATATAACATGTATTAATTGATCTGATTAATTTACCAGCTCTGGCGCACACACATTTATCCAGGTCAGTTCTTGAGAGAGCTGACATATTTGGACTCATCTGAAATTTATGATAAGTGTCGTGAAAGATATTATAATAATGGAGAGCTGGTTCCATCATGAGGTAGAGTTATAACCAGGTGGTCTTAAGAATTTGTCCAACCTTAGCACGCGTAAATAACTAATTAATTGGACTAACAAATTTTGAAATGTTAGGAATAGTACATCCATGTGGCGCAATATCAATGGTTGTCCTGTAAGGCTTCAAATGACCTAAATATAGACCTGTCAAGACGGGCCGGCGGGGTGGGACGGGCCAAAACCGCAAAAGCCCGCCAAATGGCGGGGAGGGGTGGGCCAACCCGTTTGTCAAGCGAGCTACCAAAACCTCAACCCAACCCACATTTGGGCGGGCTCCGGGTTTTGGCGGACACATTTTTTTTTTAATTGTTATTTCACGAATATTCTGTAAAATATTGTAAGTGTACGTAATAATTAAATTATTAAATACACCAAGTCTGCATAATCTATAAAATAGAAATTATAAGAGAGATTATGTAGCACCTAAAATAGAAGAATTATTATAAATATTCCGCTGTATTTTTAATTACTAAATAAGAATGTGATGTTTTTAAGAAGAAAAAATCAAATAGGAATTCATTACTGTAAAATATAAGCAGAAAAATAATATACAGATACACATTGTACTGCAGTCTACCTTTGAAGTTTTGGGCGAAGAGCCGAGGCATGCGGGCGCCGAGTGACGCAGGCGGAGGAGCAGGCGGCTTTGTGTTTCAAATTAGAAGAATGCTTGAGGAGGGAGGCTAAGTTGGACTACTGCCTGTTGGTGTTGCCAAATGCGGCTGTTTGAGGTAAGTTAGTAACTAGGGTTTGTGTCTAAGTTTTTTTTTTTTTTTTTTAATAATTATAAAAAAAAAATTGGCGGGCCAGTCCGCCAAAGCCCACGGCCCAAATGGGCCAGCTCGTCTAGGCCCGCCTCCTGGGGAGCTGAAATTCTTTTGGTCCAACCCATTCTTTTTAACGACGGGGCGGGCGGGCTGGCCCAACGAGCTCAACCCGTTTTGACGGCTCTACCTAAATACCCTAAGAATTAAAGGTATAAATACTAGTGAATTCTTATTGTAAAAGGTATTATCACTCATATTACACACACATTCACACACTTTTTACATTCTCAATTCAATCCATCACCTGACTTGAGCGTCGGAGGCCCGTCACCGGGAACTCCCCCGACGGGTTCATTGCAGGCTCAGAGCACGCGTGGAGTACGTGATTATCAACTTTGAATGAGCAACTTTGGAGGATTTTATAGGTAACTTTCATAACATTTATAATTTATTTTAATTGTTGAGAGGTGAATTTATTTCATCCACATCAAATATACATAACTCACTCAAACTAACTGGACCAAAAATAAAATTTGCTCTTAATTTGAGCTACATTAATTTAGCGAGAACTGTTTAATTACCGAGGGCAACATACCCTCGCTAAATTGATTTCTTCTTTTTTTTATTTTTGAAAAAATATTAAGGCATGATTGGTATGATTGAATGAAATTGTGACTGAATGGAATGAAGGTCTGAATGGAATGAAAGTCTTGAATGGTCATTCTTATGATTGGTATTGATCAGGATTGGAAAAATCATTCATTGATTGATTCCATTCTCATGATTGGTATAATAAAATGAATGCAAAATAATGTAAAATATTTATCTTAAATAACTAAAATACCCTAATAGAAACATATTAAAATTAGTTAATATGCTATTATTTTAATAATAAAACTAAACATAAATAGTTGTTCATTTAAAAAAATGGTGTACATTTTTATACATTATTATAAGATGTAATTTTATATAAATAAATTTTAACCAGTATTTTAAACATTATTATAATATCTAATTTTATATAAAAAAAAATCAAACAATACGTAAGATATATAGCAACAAAAACAAAACAGAGGGCATTCACAAAAATTAAACATAAAAATATTGTGTATATAACTTATCGGCAGTTTATAAATTAAAAAGGCAAGAAATTGCATATATGTATATATACATAACACCAATACACTCGTATGACTGATAAAATTTTGACAATAGAAATTGACAATGGCATATGGATAGAAGAATGAGAGAATATGAGTGATCAAAATAATCGATAAAAAAAATTATCTTCTGCTTTCTTTCTGCGCTTCTCTCTTGGGTGAATTAGGTTAAAAAAATGTTAATGAATATCATATTTAATTGTGGATAAGGGGATTAATGAAAATCTTTTTAATTGTTTATAAAGATAATTTTGTAAAAATAAAATATGAGTGATGATTTAAAAAAAAAAAAAATTAATTCCACAGTGAATGGAATGGATAAAGATAGGGGGATGGAGAGAAATCACAATTCTTTATTTTTGGGAATCGTCATTCCATAAAGAATCATGATTCCGTGTAAAAAAAATGTACCAATCGTGAGATTAGAAAAAGACCCATGAATGCTCATTCGATTTTATGTTCATACCCCATATCAATCATGCCCATGCCCTTATAGCTGGTGTAAATTTGAATTAAATTACCCTACTAACCTACATATATTCCTGACATCCAATTTTACCTCGTCAAAATAAATAAATAAATTGCATGAAAAATACCACCAGATCATACATTAAAAATTATTTTTTGAGACTTTATAACTCTTCACATCATAGATCTTTGTCCCAAAACTCGTAAAAAATAATCTAGTGTGCAGAAATTACTCTATCCAACCAATTTTTTTATCAAATTAAATAATATTATTTACCCTACCCTACTTTTATTTTTACACTTCAATCATCATCGTTTATTTACACTTTATTTATTATTCATAAATTTTCATCATACCTTCAATTTATTTATTTTAAAATATTCATTAATGAATTTAGAGTAAACCTTTTGTACCTAATATTGTGATTTGAAAAGTTGTGTATTGAGCCTCAATTCCAGTTATGAATAAAGAATACTATGAAATAGTGGATAATGATGACAACAGAAATTCCAGTTATTGAATTGCAGTAGCAGTACAATGTCAAATCAGTGACGGACCCAGAAATTACAGATTGGGGGGCCCAATTTACATTAATACAAAGATAAAATATTTATATATACAAAAAAATTATTATAAATTTTTCAATACATCTCATTTCATTCATTTAAATTTAACGATTTTTGTTATATTTTGAAATAAAACAATTTTGATTGTTCTAGCTTTGAAAAAGTATACACAACTCCGATCGTTGTTGAGACTTTAGTCACTATTAGTCAAATGTAGAACTTAAAATATACTCCCCCGTTCATAGTGATTTTTATATTTTAATTGACTCACTTTTTAAAAAATGTAAATTTAGTGGAGTGTGAGATCAAATAAGTAAGAATCAGTTTGCGTGATTTAATAAAGTATAAAATAGATTTTGTGAGGTCTAAAAAAAATTAGTGAGGTGTATTAATAAGAGAAAATGTGGATATAAAATTAATAATAATTTTAAAAATAAAATGATATAGTAAATGTATCTATTTTGTGAATTATTTTTATATTTGAAGTGTACAAAGTAATTTTAAAACATAAAACATAATATAAATAATTACTAAAAAAATATATATAATATATATATAAAAAAAAAAAAAAATTGGTGGGGGGCCCAGTGACCCCCCTGGGCACTTCCTCGGTCCGTCACTGTGTCAAATGATTAATGGGGGCGCTTTAGTTGTTCATGAATAAACGGTGGCTCAAAAATTAACTTTTCCAGTCAGATTTAGTGATTAGGGACGGACACAGCCACACAGGACTCGAAACTAGAGCATGTTCAACTCTAGTGCTAAATTTACCATCAGATTTGAGTTATAGAATTTTAAATCAATGAAAATATTTTTAATTTTATCTTTTCTATAATCCATTTTATTAAATATTTATTTATAATCTTATATTTACATTTAAATTAAACAAAAAATGATACATTCAATACAAAATAATTAAAAAAACACAATTTAATTTGACTAAAACAACCCACCAAATTAAATTACATGATGCATCACAATTACATATAGAAAATAAATATTTGTACAACAAAATGCAATAATTAATTAAATACAAACTACATAATTATTAATGTTGTCTTAAAATTAAATTATATACCTTTAATTTTAAAATCTTCATAATTATTAATTAAAATAAAAATAAAAAACTAAATCATGTATAATATTTGCCACAAATAAATAGGGTGGAGGCAAATTTGCTACAAACTATTCATTAGTAGCTATTGGGGTCAAACAAGTCTCATATAGAAAAAACATTAAAGGATCATGGGGGTATAAAGAGGGGATTAGTATCTCCATTGTATGAGGCATTTTTGGGGAAAAAAAAAATTCAAAAGTAAAGTCGTGAGGGTTTGGTTAGCCCAAAGCGAACATTATCATACCAAGTGAAATACAAAGGGTCCTCCCAGGAACCCAACAAGTGGCGTCGTCTGTGAGAAACAGAGTCATGGTGTCGGACGAATGTGATGTGGAGGAGTCCCCAGTGTCAACGGTAAAAAAGACGGAACAACTAACCCTTGGAGAAACGACGGAGCTTCTGTGGACTAGGCATGATGACCTAGATAGAGCAGATCGTTTAAGGGGATGTTCGGTGATCTTTGTTTGAAGGGGAGAATTGTTGAGGTCAAACAAGTTCCACATCGGAAAATCATTAAGGGGATGTTTACTTTTGGTTTTAAAAACCAGGTTTTGGACTTCAAGATCCAAAACCCGTTTTACTTCGGGATTTAAAAACCGATTTTCAAAATCCACTCAAAACCACCCATATCAAACATATTGATTTGACATAAAGTTATATCTATATAATATTACTCCAATCATTATATTCTTTCTCAAC
This sequence comes from Galeopsis tetrahit, assembly GCA_963675135.1. NCBI lineage: Eukaryota > Viridiplantae > Streptophyta > Magnoliopsida > Lamiales > Lamiaceae > Galeopsis > Galeopsis tetrahit. Next base: position 43,834,631 of record OY776120.1, read on the forward strand.
AATAATATAACAATACTATAATAATATAATAATACAATAATATAATACATTTAATCATTACACAATCAACTAATCATTATAATCTCAACAAACAATAATATAATAATACAAACTCATTCAATCTTACAACTTGATTTTACATAAAGTTAAATCCTCCACTATTCCAAAACCCAAAAGAAACGCTCATATTACTATTTATCGAGATTTCAAAAATCAGGATTTCAAAAATCCGATTTTTAAAACCACCCAAAGCCCAAAGTAAACACCCCCTAAAGAATTATGGGGTATAATGGGGTCAAAAGCAAAATCGTGAGGATTTGATTAGCCCAAAAGGGATAATATCATACCAAGTGAATACAGAGGATTCTCCCGAGAATCCGGCGAATAGCCACCAACTTTGAGTCTCCATTGTAGGTGTCTTGGACCAATTTTACCACCAAAATTGTCAATTTGCCTCCACCTTGAAGATGGTCTTAGAGAGGGTAAATGTGTGGGATATTTTGAACACAAAAAATGACTATACAAAATTGACATAAATAAATAATAAAAATTGTAAGTTCAATAAAATACAACTTACATAAAAATCTCCGACTTACCCTTCAAAAAATAAATAGGTTCTCGAATCAGTAACACTACCCTACCTCACTAACAATAGGAACAAAAGTAACGTCGAGTCAAAAAAAAAAAATTCCCGCAAAATGAGTACACTTCAACTAGTGCTCATAGTTTGATGTAACATTTTTGAGCATTTAATGTTAACATTGCTACCAACTATACCGTACATTATTTATCTATACTATCCCCACGCATGTATTTTCTCTACCTTGCATTAATTGTCAACTAAATAAATATATTGTTCATTTTCTCTTACAAATTTACTCTTGAAATATATGTTGTCATAGACAATTGATTGTTTTTTTAGACATCCCAAAAGAGCTTGCACACATCAAAAATAGTAAACCCTCCATAAACTACGCCCTCACAGTATTCACAATTTTATTATATAATATCATTACTTTTGAACCTACACATACACAAGTCAACTACTTACTTTACCTTAATACATAATGTTTACAAAATTACCCCTATAAAACCTCAATCATTATTCCTATTTTTTATTTTGTGTGCCCAAAAGTGAGTGCAAGTTCATACGGGGCGGAGGAAGTATAAAACATGCTAAACACACACATACATTTTCTTGTGAATTTTGATCTGTACTTTGACTAAAAATTGCGTCTTCATACTTCCTCCATATTTTGGTTGTAGGAAGATCCTCCAATCTGCATCTGCAACATTCTCCATTATATTATAAATAATGAACAATTAAATTAGTTCATCCATATATTTTTATTTCAAAAAATAAATGTTTCCAAGGACTTTAACCAACAAAGAGAGATAGATAGCATATGCTTTGTAAATTAACCAAAGAGCTCTGTACAAATCAATATTTGTTACTAAAATTATCATCTCTTCAAATCATCATCGGACGAAAATTTATACGGATGTTTACTTGTTAAAGAACAAACTTCTCTTCTTCCTCCTCTTTTCACCAGCCTGCATTATTTGTACAAATAATCAGACACAGATTCTACGACAGAATGAAAACAAGTTAGAATTTACCTTTATTATGAATAACCTCAAGGTGAGAACAATAGTATCTCTTAAACTGAACAAATAGAAACAAAAAGGAACTTAGCCATGAATTACAACAAAATACAAACATTATAGTTTCTCAATATTGATAAGTAATACAAGCAAATATTAGAGCTTCCATATACTGTTTCTTGCAGAGTAAATGTTTTTTATATCACTTAACATCAATTTTGATTTTAGTCAGCTAACTTTTCGATTCCTTAAGTTTACCAAATTCAACTTTTTCGTCCTTATAAACAATTAAAAGTATGAAAAAAATTGAATTTTGTTAACCTTCTTTGGCCGGTAAAAGGACGAAAATGCTGAAAAGTCAGACGACTAAAATTAAAATTGGTGAAAGTTAAGGACAAAAAAAAAATTAACCCTATTCTTTACCAAATGTTGTTATCCTTTCTAGACATCAAAGTGCTAAAAAGTGTACACATTCAATAAATAATTAGGATTTCATCATAAAAATGCCTTTTATTTGTTTTTCATAGTAAAACTTCTCCATGGGATTCCCAAACAAATCACAAGATATTTTCCTAAAAAAAGTTTCAATGGTACACTCGGCCATTTTCTTCATGAAGAAGAATACTAACAATGACCACTAAAGGTAGTCGTAACCTTCGTACAAAACTAAGGTTTTGTTTCGATAAATCTTTAAATATCTATTTTCATATGAGTGATGACAAATAATGGACATGGAATAATGACCACAACTTACCCATTTATATCCGTCAAGTTACTGTCCACTCTCAAAAGGCGTTCCATGCCCAAGGAATCAACTATGGAAAATTCTGTTGGACTTCCAAATGGAATAGTGACCTAAAGGAAATATAGAGAAACAGAAAAATAAATTCTTTTGAGACTGACAGATAATTAGTTGAGACTTCCTTTATCAAATAAAGTACAGAAATGAAACGGACAAATAAGAATTTTGTGGAAAGGGTATAAAAATCTGTAGAATTAAAGCGCACAGACCACTTAGGTTTTGCGATTTCCAGAATAATGCTTTATTAATTGTACACAAGCTCCCAGGTTGCTAATGTTCTACTAGGCAAGATAAAACTCAGGCAATCTACAGAAAGGGAAACAGCTGTGTTTTGTAGTATCTCTAATGCTTACCTATTCTCTTCAAATTGTAAGCTGTAAAAGGGATCTCTCATCCCTTATACCTTCCCTATCTAAATAATACTCGTTTCCTATAAAAAAAACACCTAAAATGCGAATAATCCAACAGTGCTTGCTAAGCAACGTGACCATAGTCCACTAGATTCTTGCACACATAGCTGAAGATATTTTTCAGGATTACTTCGTCCCTCTCTCTCCTTACCTTTTCTTTTAAAAGGGTAGAATTATAATGCAAAACAATGAAGGCTAAATAGATAGAAAATACATACAATTGTGGGTGATGAGAACTTTTCAGTGACTACAACACCGCTAGGCCCACTGCATTTTATGCTGTAACCCTCCCTTTTTACGGTCAATGTTGCTGGCTCCCATATATCAAGATATCCAGTCTTCACAACCAAAACAAAAAGTCAAAAAGAGTATAAATTAATTGACAACACTTCAAGATGAGAATTAAAATAACTAATCAGCAATGAGCTAATACAAAATTATTGCCACCAAAGTTTTTTCTCTAAAATTAAAAGTTCTACCCTGAACAATTGATGATTAACAGAACGATTTATTGGTTTTCAAGATTTAGGGGTGCCTTTGCAACCACCTTAAGATATCTTTTTGGGGAACCAGTAATTTCTAAAGTAATGAAAAAACTGGCTGGATGGAAGAAAGAAAGGCTTCCTATAATGGGGTGGAAGATTAGCGTTGATTCAATCGGTTTTAGAGGCAATTCCTATCTACTATTCCTCTTCGATCAGATTAAGTAGAGGCAGCCAATATTTTGGATAATAAAATGAGAGATTTTTAATGGGATGGTGGAGATTCCCATACACATCTCATCTCTTGGGGAACAGTTGCACAATCAAAAGAATTCAGTGGTTTGGGGATTGGGAGGTTATTTGTGTGAAACAAAGCACTATTACGAAGAGTGTGGCAGAGATTCCAGTCGGAGACAAGGTATTTGTGGAACCAAGTAATCAGACGCAAATACAGTTAACAAGAAACCAAGTGGGATGCAGGATTAGCCATGAGGCACAAGGAGTATTAGAAAATAGGATCATTATACAACAGGTTTGCCCCCAATATATAAATTACTTCCACAAATTTTGATGATACAAATACAATTCTTGAATTTTCTCCATTTTGGAGACTGCACCTAAAATCTAACTTCATCAACAGAGTTTATCATCTTTCAACGTGTTTATCATCTTTCAAAACACGAACAGAACAATATTATCGTTATACGAGGTGTGGAATATGGTATAACTTAGGGTTGCTTCGCGAGTTTCAAACAATAAAAACTCTTGCTTCAGATTTATAAATTTCATGTCCATCCATCGCAAAATATAATGAGATTTTTAATTAATCCTAGAAAAATGATAAAAGAATTATTGGCATTCATACCGAGAGGGATAGCTTGTATGAAGCATGTCCAGAATAAAGGGTTTTCTCTATGCACCTCTGCATTTCAGGATCTGCAAGAAAAGGATTTTTTTTTTTGGTAAGAAATATATTTGATCTCGAGTGCAGCGAAACGCATCAAGTTATCTGAAAGAAAATAATTATTGAAAGACATGAAGGATAGAAACAAACACACATAGATTTTTCCAATGAACATATTTATTTTTTTAATGAGGAAAACTGAATTTCATTAAATAGAAGTAGAATGTGCACCAAGGGTCGAACCCCAGGAATATATTATACTATCTAAAGTACATTGCTCCAATTTCTTATAATAACAAAATCTGAACTTCAAAGACAATGATGCAGATATAATGAACTAATAAGCCAAGTCATAAACAGCATGAGCAACAAGAATCACAGATGTATCAGACAATTCTAATGTATCTAGGCACATTTACAAGGAAGAACTAATAAAATATGAACAAACTACGAACGAGAAGGAAAATGCTTATATGCAACAAAATAAATAAATTAAACAAATGCTTTCATTTTCTCAAAAACAAATTTTTTTCTTTAAAAAATATATGATAAATAATAGAGCCTTAACAAATTCTCGACAAGGTATGTACGATGTTCAAAACAAACGTAATGGAGGAAAAAGTGAGCACAACATATAGAAAGAAAAATAAATCAATTCAACATGCTCACGTGATTATGGTATGTTCATAAAGATTGAAGAAAATTTTGAAAGTGAAAATCCATTCTTTTCAATTTTATTTTAGGTGGGTGTTTGTTCCAATTTATACTTTATGCTCAATGTTTTAATAGTAACACAACTTATACATTATGAATCATTTATAAGTTAAGATTGTGAGCTTGTTATCTTAAAGCCTCCAATGTAAAGAAAGAACTATGGCTATGAGTTTGCAAAGTAATTAATACCACACGTAATTTTCCTATGATCATTGGCAAAGACCTTCACAAGTTCACCCTGAAATACAAGCAAACAAGAAAAAAGGGTCATCAGAAATTTTACAGCAAACAGAACCATTAATGAGTTATTGCAAGCACACTCATGATTGCTGCAACATTAAAGCATTTATCTGTCAAATAGCAAATTATTTTAGCTATTGCAGATAATTCATATGGAAACATTTGCAAATATGTCAGAACTACTCAAGTCCAACTCCACTACATCCATTTGGTAGTCATATCTTATCCCATCATTTGCTCTCAGAGAACATGGGCCAATAGGGCAATAAAAGTAGAAAAAAGACAAGGATCGGGAAAACAGAAAATTCTCTAAAAAGAATATTTGTCCCAAAAGTTTCCAACCAAACTATTTTGTTCGAGTAACATCATTTTCAGCAGGAACTCCAGACACTTAACCTCACATGAATGTCCCAGTAATCTTTAATTGTACTATTATAATGCAGTATACCAAACCTCTGACAGTGGCCACATCTTAAAAGTACTTTTACGACTATTACACTCGATAAACACCATAATGTTGTGAAGCCACTACAGTAGTTAAGAGGTAAATGAGAAGAAGAGGGATGACAACGATGTTTGTGTGACTGAGGGAAGATGTGAAAAACTAGAAGAATACTTTATTAAAATCCCACCCAATGACATATGCATTTGCAGTTATTTCTGCTTTCGCACATAATCCTACTGAATCTCCAAAAAGTGAAAAATCTATCTAGTTGGAGGAATGCACAGGACAAGATATCACTAGTGTTGAAAGGCAATTGTTTCACTTAGGTTGGACAATTTATTTGTGTATTCTGAATTTTTCTGAACTGAATGTTCCATTAAAGGCCAGTGGATAGTATTTTTTTTTTTCTTAAATGCTAAGAAATTCCGTTTGAGTTGGTTTTCTTTACGTTTCCTTCCTGTGATATATTTTAAACCCTGAAATCATAGACTTCCGAAAGTATTATGAGGTATGTTTGCAAAAAAAATGCAATAATTAATCACTATTATTTGAAGAACAAGAAACCAAATCCAATCTGCCATCAGGTAAGAAATGATTTCAGCATTTACCACCACATGTTTATTTTACATGATCCATATCATCTAAAACCAAAACAAAACAACCAGCCCACACACTTTCAAACCTATATTATAATACCTTCCGCTTCCTATCGTCTAGTGGCTGGACTTCAATTGCAAGATATGTATCAACATCATCTGCAGTAATAAGATAATTTGGTTGCTTTGCCCCTGCCATTAATATTTTGCAAATAAATTAGTGATCGGGATTAACTTGGAAGAGCTAAACCGCACTTGAAACAAGAAAAAACAATAAAATGAATACCTTCAACGTAATTAAAAGATCCATCATCCAGATGATGTACCCACTGCAATATCAGTATGTGATTAAAGAAAAAAACAAGAAATAAAAAAATGCAAGTGAAGTAGTCCCCATTGCAATTGCCAAAAAGAAGAAATGTTAAAATATAAAAATAAGAACAGCTAAAACCTCAAAATTACAACTTGTGGTCCCATTAATTGAGTAGCCACATGCTTGGAGCTGCTGACCAGGAAATGCTTCACCTGAAATTTGTAGACCTTCTATTGCTGGTAGTGGATCATCATCTGCAGCTGGTTATTGATTGCAATTTAAAAAAATTGATCACCAAACAAAACTCAAAGCAGAAAAGAAATTGAATTCAACAAGTTCAGACCCTCAGAGAAGGAGGACGATGGCTCCTCAAGAACTGGTGGTAGATAAGGAGAAAAGGAGGAGTTGGGATCATCCATAGTACTCGTAGCTGCAGTATTAGAATTCCAAATAGTTGACGGCTCTCTATCACTGTGTTGTCCTCGATTTTCTACTTCATCCATCTCACTACTTCTAACAAGGTCACCAAATGTGACTTTTTTACTGACTGAGCCTTCACTATTTCGAACTTGGTGTGGATCAGTTTGGCTGAATGCAAGCTGTGAAGATACTTCACGGGATGCTGCTTTCCTAAAGAAGAACGGGGGTGTAATGTTTGAAATAAATAATCAAATACTAAGAGAATATCACAATACCAATCACCAATTTGAGTATAACATTAATTCATTTTCAATAAAATAGGATCACATTTAACTTCAATTTTTAATTACGAGAAAAATAATACGGAGTACATTTGACAGAAGGTCAACTATGTTTAATCACAGAGATCCTATCCTTTAAAGAAAATAGATAGATTAATAGAGAATTCCTTCAAAACACACGACAGTTGCATCAAAATAGCTTGGAAATCTTTAAATGTCCCCTAAACAGATCTAATTCTATGCACTAAAGTTAGACAAGGTGTAACTTTGTCAAATTGAGTACATGTATCAGAAGTTACAATGAATTCAACGAAGTCAACTTTTTAAAAGTGCAAGATAGACTACATCAGAAACAAATAAGAGTAGAAATAATATACTTAAATTACAGGCAATACCAGCTACTTGAATGTACACCTAAGAACTTCACTTGCTATCTTTACAATGTTTGCCTCCACAGAGATCAATTATAAAATCACCATTAGAAATGTTCCATTTAGAATATGAAACATATATACAACCAGAACTCATCAAAAGCAAGGGACTGGAATAGAACATGCAGTTCAAATTCAATCTTCATATCAGCAGCTCACCTGCTTGCTAGAGTTGGATGCATCCCTAACTCGTCATGCTCCAAATTCTTCAAATTATCGTGTCCACTTTGAGGAAGACCTAGAATATCTCCAGCCATTGTTGTCTGAGAATCAGAAGATGTCATCTTTCCATCAGAATATGTTTGTTGTGGTAACAATTCCAACCTCTTATTGATCTGGAATGATAATTCACGACCTTTATCAGAGAATTAAATATTCAGGAATTAATTCTTAACATCATTTGGAACGAAATACTACTTCTTTTCCAAAATTGGCTTCCGATTATTTCATATAATCTTTTATCAGGTATGCAATTGAAACACGCCAACCAAGTTTCCATCTTCCTTTCGATGAAGACAGTTGCACTACTGATGCAATATAACATAAATGTGAAAAAAACTAAAATCCTACCTTGTCAGAATCTAAACAAATTAGGTAAATCAAAAGACTGACACTTTGAATTACAAATCCATAATAACATGTGTTACATGATATACATATATATTTTAGAGTAGGTTTCCTGTGAACTGAGTTCACGTAAACTCTCTTTTTCGATTGTCATTGTTGTGCATACAAAGCGTCAAGAGTTTTAAAAACACATTTTAGTATATTTAAACCATACTCAATAATAATATAACATCATTCACTTACACATTTACACATAAAGTCAAATCCCCCCTACTCAAAAACCCAAAAGACACTCACATATTACTATTCACATAAGTATTTCAAGAACCCCAAAATTTCAAACACCGATTTTCAAAAGTCAAACATCACCTTAATATTTTTTTTGGTCATATGCACATACATGTATAAATACATATGCACATCCAATAAATATAAAAAAAATTATAATAATTAAACACAATTATTATAATTTAATTAATATTAACATTGTTAATTAATTAATGCCATTAACTTCATAAGATTAATTAGATATAATTAACATGAATAGATGGATTGATAAATAAATTATTTATTAGGTTTTATATTATTATTATATAACTATATAGAGAGGATAAGTTGTCCAAAAAATGTGCCTACATAATTTCAGGTTTTTTGTCATATTTCTTCTGTTATTAAGATGTTGAGAGCACACTCCATTAGTTTGACAATCATCTAAAAACTCAGGTATTGTCCCGAGTATTGAGAGCACACTCCATTTGTATTAAGGAAACTAAAAGTTAACCATACCTCATTAGGATAAACTGGCGACTGGCTGAAATTGGATGGATTCACATCAGAACGCCAGGGTGCTAGCTGGTACTCGGACTCTTTTAACTTTCCCTACAAAGCAATTCACTACAAAATGATGCCCCAAGAAAGAAAAGTAGATGAGGTACGCAATCAGTTATTGGGTTCTAGAACAGTTTTTGAACCACTACAACATACCTCAGTCACAAGAAGCTGTTCTTGAAGATGTCTAAACAAAACCTACAATGAAGATTTCCAAATAATTTAATGCAGCGATAACCTCAAATGTATTCCAAACTATTATCAACATTTCATAAACAGCTAGAGATGATGACCAGCCCAAAGAAAGAGTATTATCAAACCCAGGTTCATCAGACCCTTATTAAAAGGAAAGTGTTCAACCCCGCCTTCAGCGCTCTCTACTAAGAATGCTGAATTTATGCATCAAAAGAAGAGCAACCATCATGAATCTTACAATATTTGGACCGATATAAGTCGGCATTTATAGTCAAAAGTTTGGTTTTGTATCAATTAAAGAGCTGTTGGAATTTCACAGGGCACATTTAATATGTTACAAAGAGCTGGGATTTTAGTAATACTCCCTCCGTCCACACTTAATATGCACTTCTTCCTTTTTTAACTGTCCACACTTAATATGCACACTTCTATAAATGAAAATATTTATCCCCCCAATACACCAATGCACCCTTCACTTTTTACTTTACACATCTACTTTTTACATAAACTACCAATATTCCTTAAAACATGTGCACAAAGAAAAATGCATATTAAGTGTGAACGAGGGAGTACGTGTTTAGAAAGCTACAGTGAATAGTTCTTATGAAACAGTACGGTCCAACTTTAGTTTCATTTTTAATGATTGCGATAAAACTGATTCAAGTGACGAGTGTTCCCATACTAAAAGAAACTAAGAAAAAACATTACTCCAATTCATAATTATATCTAACACATTTTTTTTCTATTAAATGAAAAATAATCTAACGTGTTAGTAAAGAGATTTAACAAACCAAACTACCAAATACATATAGATTCACTAATATAAATGGCCAATGTGCCAGTAAGATCTTTTGATGGGAAACTGATTAGTAAAGATTCTAATATTTCTCTCTTTGTTTTGTGTTCTTTTTTGATAAGAAACAGAATTTTATTAATTAGGAAAAATGGGTGTAAAGGGATGAGGAATCCCTCACAATACTGACAATATCATCTAGAAACCTTTCCCCAATTCACAATCTTATTTGTTTTCAGAGCTAAGTCAATATATCTTTTATCTCAGATATCGGTTCCAGCCTTTATTATACTCCCATCCAATCAAACTAACACCAAAGGAGATTAAAGAGCAGTCAAAACAATTATAATCTCTCACACAATCTAGAAATGCCCAAAAATAACAAAAAACTGGCTTTCCAATTAACTTTAATTCCTATCCCTTGGTGTTTTGCAACTTCACACAATCACACTCATGCCCCCACCAACCCCAATCCTGGAAAGAAAAAAAACACCAGCAGCTTCGCATGTATACTGCAATAACTGGGATAGTTCATCTCAACCAAGTACAAGAATAGTTGAAAGGCTTGTCATACCTTCACATTACTGACAATGGACTGAGCATCGGCAACAGGTGGCTGAAGAGAATACTCCGCAAGAAGAGGCATTAATGAAGTTACAAATGTTGATCTTTCTTGTTGTGCTGCCTGAAAAAGAAAATTGTTCTTGATTAAATATTTAGCTGACATTTGTAGAGAAGGAAGAGGGTCAAAGCTGTAATTTACTATTGATTGGTTGACCAAGTCTTGGACCATTAATTAATGTTATGAAGTAAGGGGGAAATCTAGAGTAGTGATTGTTAGAGATAATGAACCAAGAAGAAGGTTTTTATTAAATAAGATAACCTGGAGGATGAAGAATTGGAAGAACAGTTTCCTCCCCATCCTATGAAAGTCTCCATTTATAAAGAAAGCATAAGGTTAAAGATTACATATCCTAATTACTATCCATGAATTATACTTAATAGATCCCAAACATCAGCCACTCTTCTATAAATAATCCATTGACTCCGCCCTACTGCTGTGCACATATAAAAGAATGAGAAGGCATGGGAACAATTGTAAGTGGCTTGCTGAAGTCATTCGGTTGGTCTTGGGCTGCAGGAATTTTGTGATATAAATAAGATTCTAAACCTTAACCCTAACTTAGCCCACAAGCAATAAAGCTCATGCGCTATTTATTAAAGAAATTGAACTTAAGAGACCCTAAGTCCCTAACTATAATAATAATAAAACAATAATATAAACTGTATCACTATCCCACTCTTCCTCTAAAGCTTCCCCTTGCTATTGAACCTTTATAATCATTGTGATCAACAGTTCAACACCCATACACCTGCCCCCTGTCACTAATATATCCCCTAATCCCAAATCATACAAATAAAGAGATTAGAGGCTGTTCCAGGTAGGATGATCTGCAATAATCCTATCACCTCCAACACCTTGAGCCACAAAGAGAAACCACTACAATTTGAACTGGCACTATAATAAGCAGTATGTTGGACTTGCACTTATTACAGAGTTCACAACATCCATAGATGAGCTAAAAGGCCAGAAACATGCCTACATATACACAATCAAGAGCAGTTTTTAAAAATAAATATACCTGTAATGCATATGTAAGACGAACATTCTCCTCCATTATGTCTTGTCGGTAGGAAATTGCTTTAGACGCAGCAAGAATGAGATCCTGCTGTTGCTGATCAAAGGCCTTTGGAAGGAGGGGGAGTATTCCATAACTATTCAAAAACAAGTTTCATAAACAAGGTTCAAACAAAATTCCTGCTTACCAAACGCATATATGATATACGCTTCTCCAGGGAAAATTTCTCATTGCGGATTTGTGATTCCTGTCAAAAGAAAACAATAAATACAAAGTTGGTGCAAAGGTAGCCTAAAAGAAGTACTCAAAACACTCTTTATTTCCTACCTTCACTGAGAATTCTGCAAGATGTTTTTTCAATTGTGAAATCTCCTCCTCATTTTCCTGAATCTTTACAACAATATCCTACAAAGATGTAATAACAAAATGATGCTAGAGGTATAGTCTATCTCAAGGAAGTAAAGATGCATTCTACATCCATTCTCAAAACTTTGAAATCATAAATTGTCTGAGCCATAGTAACATACCTGCTTTGAAGTACTAGTATCACTAACTTCAGCAAATGAAATCAAATCTCTTCCAGAGTACCTGACCTCTGAATCCGTAATGCCCTCTTGCTGGTTCCTATGAAATACAATAAAACAAATTATAACAAACCACATGTATATGGATCACATTTCTTCTGGTATACCTGGTAGGGTTATATAATGTCATAGACGGTGCCATAATCTGAGAATTTTCTGATGCTGCACGACCACCATGAATCAAGTTCAACGATCCATTGACCTTGCTGTTATCAAATTGGTTTCCAGTATGATCTCTATTACTGCGAATGAGATCTGGTAAAGCATGTCCAAAATTGGTGTCTATATTTCCGCCCCCACCTATTTGGTTTTCTAAATTAAATTGGTCACTCCATCTATCACCTGACTGAGAATTTGGAGAATTTACATCACCTGATTTCTGCAAACAGCAGTAAACAATAGATAAAGAGATTGATAGAGTCAGCCAGAAATAAACATGCAATGCATCATGAACTTTTTTTAAATGATCTTATCTAGACCTATGCAGTAGGACAACCTACAAATTCAAGGAGATTTTGAGCAGAGAATAGGATAAAAAATCTGCAAAAAATGGAAAAGCCTTCCATATTTGTAATTCTTTGACTCAGTCAAAATAATTGTCAGCTCCCATTAGGTTGTTAGAGCTCTCAATCTCCATCATAACATATATAAAAGAACAGTACAAAAATTCTAAACATTTTCTCTTTTCCCAACAATTTCTTCAGGCTGATCCACTCTAGAGGCAATATTTGTATCTTCCATTTCATTCTTCTTTGCAGTAAGTAAATGAAGGCCACATGGGATATGATAAATAGCTTATAAAATGTCCTTGGTACAAATGAAAGATGGCAGTCATAAGCTCCATTGAATGAATTATGTGATCATGTGACGCATTCAGGCACACTAATTATACATGTGATAAAGATTGTGCTAATGGAACTGGAAAAGATAGTGGGATCATGTCACATATTGAAAATTTATCTTCTCATCTTCACTCCGAAATAAACTATACAATTTTCCTTCTCGAAATAACATCATACGTTCATCATAGCAGCAGCCTGAAACAGTCCAATTCAACGCAGAATGCCAATGTCAATAAGAACATATATATGTCACTCTCAGCCCAGGGGAATTTCCAGCATAGTAATAGTCTCATTTCACAAAGGCATAATAATGACTGTTTCCAATTTTCAACTTTACACCTGCTTAGCTGAAACATTTTGAAGATTGCAAAATATTTTATTAAGGTAGAGAAAGTATAAGTGATAAGAAGCCCCTTATACGGGTTAGGCGAGTTACACCACCACTTATAATGCGTAGCACCAGGCTTTGGGTTTTAAGATCCTACATTAAAAACCAGTTTTAAAAAACCACTCAAAACTAACCCTATCAAACATATTGATTTGACATAAAGTTAAATCCTTATAATATCACTCCAATCATTATAATCTCTCTCAACAATAATATAAAATAAATTCAATCATTGCACAACCATATAATCATTATAATCTCACTCAACAATAATACAATTTCATTTAATCTTACACACTGATTTGACATAAAGTTAAACCCCTCCTATATTCCAAAACTCAAAAGAAACACACATATTACTATTAATCAGAATTTCAAGAACCGGTTTTCAAAACCACCCAAAACCCAAAGTAAACATCACCTTAAACCCAAAGAGCCTTCTATAAACCTAGCTCAATGATACAGAAGGCAACGCAAATGTAGCATGCATCCTCCATAAAACCCTTGGGTTATGTGAAACTTTCTTTCTTTAATTAGGAACAGAAATGTATTAACATACAAGCATGGGCCAAGAAGTCCACAATTACAGAACTTGGCTTCCGTAAAACTCCAGCATGCTCTCTTTCTACCTCAGGATTTATAAATGGCAGTATGATTTATCAATTGTCTTAGCATTTTAAAGAGAGAAAAGAGAAAAATGCTCACATAAATTTCAATCAGCCATGTAGGAAACATTGAAATATTCATACTCAACTTTTTATTTTATTAGGAACAAATAATTTATTGATGTATAGAATAAAATGAGTACAAAGGGGGCAAGAACCAGAAAAACAAAAAGACCTATAAGACCAATCTCTCTCACTATCTGACATGTTAAATCGTATAGTCTCTGTGGTTAAACATGGACAAGGCAACTCAAAGCTCAGTCCTATCCCACAATTTCTTCATGTATTTCTCACAAGCTAAAAAATAGTTCTACAAAGCATAACACTAATCTCTAACTAGTTCTGAAACATAAAAACCTTCAAAATTCAATGACCTGATAACCAAAGATAAACCCTATATGTAATCCTATCTAAAACAATGTCTAAGGACTCGCTTGAATTCCAAAAGAATCTCTTATTTCTTTCCCAAAACCTTACCTTATTACCTCCCCTTACACAGGCTTTAACTGATTAAGGAAATTCCGGTAGATTCTAAAGATAAATAAGGAAACCTCACCTCATTAATTACTGCACACTCTTGAAGTGAATCATCATCATAATTAGAGCCCAATCCCGCTTCTTGCGAGGTCAGCTACACAATTATTTGTTCTCCAAATTACTCATTCTTTCCACATCCCATCACTTAATCCAAGATCTAGAATGTCTTTCTTAACCTTCGTCCCAGACATTTCTAATGTTCCTCAGTGGATAATTTCAGCATTCATGGGAAATTTGTAATTTATGTGTGATTGTTCTTTCATCCAGAAGTTTTCTTTCAGTAATACAATAGACCATCATAAATCAATCATTTTTTATTTACTAATGCCCTGCATTGATATCAACATATTTCTCAAGAAAAACAAAATTAATACAATTTGGTAAAATACATTGAGGGTCCAAATCCTTATTGAAATTCATACTTTTTGTATATTATTTATATACAACTGATTTTCCTTCTATCATAGAATTGTGGACCTAAATCATCAATCCTTATTTCAAATCATACAGAGCGCAACAAAGGCATCAAAGAATATTGTGCTTTAATATTTCCATACAACCTAAATACTGTCAACCCAAACCAGTCTACCTATGTATTGTTGATTATCGCAATATAGCAATAGCAGTTTTGATCTCTTATATTGTAGAAGTCCAATAGTTGTCTTGCTATCCAAACAAAACCTGAACAAAAAATTCTACACTAAAACCACTGCTAAACAAAGGTGGTCCCATTCCGCCTCTTCCTAGAGGTTGATCAAACAATTCTCAATCATGAAATTGAATCCATTATTCTGGACTAGGGGATAATAATTTTCTGAAAGAGAAAATGGATTAGAGAAAGAAGAAAGACATGAACATCTTCTTTCTGAAATGAATTAACACTAAATATAAGACAAAACGTGTAGAAACGAGCAAATAAGTATAATAAACTTGTAGATCAATAATTCCCTAAGAGAGATCTTACATATTTTTCAAGTTCGTCATTCTTTTTCTGAAGTTCAGATCTCAAACGGTTATTCTCTTCCACCTGTAGAGAGCAAAACATGAAACAGAAAGGCCTATTTAGACTGAGCCAATCAATATGTTCAAAGTGCAACTCACACGTTCGTTTTGTTTATATTATTATTGTTGAGGGTGGAAGAAACAGGAAATTATTAATAAAGAACATATAGAAGGGACAGGAAGTCCCCATTAGGAGCAATTTTGAATCTATATCGCAAAAAATCTCTTCATATCTCTTTTATTGATACACAAAATACTCTATACATCAACCTGTCCCATAAATCATCCTTCAATTCCTCAACATCTTCGAAAGTTCTATTATTTCATTCTAACCACATGGGCCAACACAGTATATTAATAATCCTCAATAGCATCTGCACCCTTTTACTACACAACTCCTAATTCCAATTGAAAGAGGTTTTGACATGAATTTGGAATAACTGAAGACAGACCAAGCTCATTTAACACTTTACTCCATACAAAATGAGAGAAAGAACAATGTAGAAAGGTATGGACCGTATGGTCATGATCATCAGAACAATTTTGCACAGCATACACAAACCAGTAAAAAAGTTAATATAGGAATGTGGTGAAGAGTTACAGAGTGATGTTTTCCAGTATGACGGTAACAAGAGTCTAGGCCCAAAAGTTTTCCTTCCCATTGGCTATGTAAAAAGAATGTCAGAAGATGATCAAAGAGGACCTCACCTTATAAAAGCTTTTGAAGAGCTTAACACAAAAGTAACATAAATATGTTTAAATCCCAAAAGGGAGGATTAAATTATCAGTCTTTTGTACAAGATTACTGCAAAGGTATAGTCACTGTAGGTGAAAACATGATGCTAGAAACAATAGCTAAATCCCACAGTGCTTTTATTGAAGGAAAACATCCTGTATTCAGATTATATATTCAAAAAAAGGCATACCTGCTGTTTGATGGTAGCCTCGGCAGCTTCTACTGCTTTCATAACCTGAAACAATCCATCGCTGTCGTAGGTAGAATAGTGGTCATTCATTGTCAACCCTGCGAATCTGGTTTCTAAATAGAAATCCAGGGGAAGAGGCATCAATTATCCCTGAAAGAGAACCTCGGAAATCACCTTCTTATTGATGCAAATTAATAGGCAGCAATGCAAGTACATGCAAATTAATAAGAAAAAATAAATAAAAATAGAACAGTAAAATGTATAAATATCGGTTTCTTTCCTCGGTAAAGGATCGAGAACATAAAGACCAGTTAGGTTGAAAACAAATTACTTTTTCGGTGAATGGCGGAATGATGAGATTAACGGCGGGGCGTTGGGTCTTGCATCGAGATATTTTATTTCAGATATTTTAGAACTGGAAAAGTGAAAAGCTGAGACCAATCTGGAAAATTGTTGAGAAAAACATAATAATCAATCTCCCAGAGTAGAAGAACAAAAAGCTTGACGCTGAACTCAAGTTATTTTGAGGATAAAACAAGAGCAAAAGGTTAAATACTTAAATATTACCTAAAAAAAACACTACCCTCCCACCTCAAGTTCGATCTGTGCGGTTCTTACTGTGATTATGCTAACTTGATCTGTTTCCATTTTCTGTTCCGACGAAAACAAGGGAAAATTGAAAACACCAGATTTCAGGAGCCTCCAAGTGAACAAACCGGGACGTTGAGCAGGTTGCCTTACTCATCTGAGACGAAAAAGGGAAAACATTCAAACAACCCAAAACGTTGAGAAACGGAGTAATGACTAAGTTAGCTTAGGGATTGCAATAAGCGAACTGACTCGTTTTAACTTAAAACATTATTATTGTAATATTAATATAAAATTAGGATTCCTAATATTAAATGTAGGTTTCCACAATTTCAGGCTGCTACGATTTAGGACACGTAAACAGATACTCTTCCAATATTAAATTAAATGCGTTTCAACATAGAAGCCAAGCATTTTAAATCAAACTTTATTTACATATCCATAAACCGTTTCCCTTCTTAATTCTAATCTAGCGCATTATTCTACTTCAAATTGAGCTCTTAAGCCTAAAGCTCAAATTCTTACCAACTAGAGGGAGCTTATACTTCCACTTATTATGGAAATATAATTAAAAATATTTACTTTTAACAAAATTGAATGATTACATTCCAAAACATTAGTATCACCCTTCAAGTAAATCAGTGTAAGCAAATCTTCCCCAAAAAATTAAATGAAATCGAACAGCCTAAGCAAATCTTCCACAAAAAATGAAACAAAATTCAAGTAAAAAAAATAAAAAATTGAATACAATTCCAGTTACTACATTTTTATTATCAGAATGGAATAAGAATAAGGGGAAAAGGTCTTACCCAAAACTGCCCAACAGCCCAGATGCTTAACAAGATTGAGATTATCTGCAGACCTAGCCAAAATGTGAGCATAAATAAAAGGATTAGCATGGAATAAGGAACAAAAAAAAATAGTGAAACAGAACCAAAAGAATCATGAAATTCAACTGAACGGCTACATAATCCTCCTCTATTTATTTCAATCTGCTGGCCTAACCATCAAAAACCGCTACAAAAACAAATTGATGGCTACGAGTGGAGAAGATGTTACCTGAGTGACGAAGGAAGATGGATGAAGAAAATAAATCGCGCACAATCAGAAACGAAATCGGGCAGAATCGAAATCAGAAAAGAAATCGCACAGAATCGATAGGTGGCTAGGGCTTTTTCATTTGGGAGAAGGATTAGTTCTCGTAGGCTCGTAGCCTACGTAAAAATTTGTTTTATTAAATAGCTTTTGATTCAAAACATTATTTTTCTCACAATTAAAAATTTTATTTGTGAACTGAAACTCTTAATAATTTACACATTAGCCTCAATTGTCGTCATTTGAAACCTATTTTGTCCTCATTCTTCCATAATATTTCACCCTTTTATTTCTATTGCAAGAAAGAAAGGGCATTAGTCATCTTTTTGTTGTCTAAAAGAAATTAGCCATCTTTTTTGTTTAATTTAAATTGATCTATAGTTATGCAATTGCCTCCTGGTTGATACATTAGATTGAAACTCTTATCCATGACAAAATGATATTATAATATATACTCCCACCACTTTTAATTAAGTGTCATCTTAACAATTTTCAACAAATTAAAATATATAATTATAGACCATTTTACCCTTCGTTAATGATAACTAATTTTAATATTAAATTTATGTTTAGTAATGAATGTGATCAATATTGTAGATGATATTCATGTATACAATAATTAAGGTTTATCTCTGATTTATGCTATAGTATTATATTCAAAAGCGAAAAAGCTTAAATCAAGGTAAAGAAAATGGAGGGAGTATAATGTATAAGGGTAAAATTGTCAAAATTAAAGAAGAAAAAAAGTGTAGAATGACACTTATTTTGAAAATATTAAAAAAGGCAAAGTGACACTTAATAAAAAGGGGAGGGAGTACACGTGACTCCCACCTTTGGAGGATGATATGATAGTTAATGAAAGGCTCCCGCAGTTAGGTTCGTGAATTATTCTTCTTTCCAGCAATTAATATGTTTATAATACAAGATGTGAGCAAAAGCTTACATTACAGGACAGAATTATAGAATTTGTGTTTTATATGAAACATTGTGAATCATTACAGTATATATTGTTGCTACATTACCTCTATTATCACTATATGAGTGTATTGCAACATTAAGATGCTAGTACATTACTCTTAGAACTGGAAAATTTCTATATATTTTTTGTATTGAACAAGCGGTTTATTTACTTGGAAGCAATAACTATATGCGTGTGTGATTTACTATTGATTAAGTTAATTAAGTTTCTTTCTATAAAGTGGTAATCTATTTATACAGTAATAGTGTTAGATATATTTTTTATTTTTTGAAAGGAAGTGTTAGATAAGAAGATTGACAGAAACATAGGGCATAATGCACATGAAAAACACCGCTTCTTTTATGAACTATTGGCTAGGTTGTATTAATAAAATTGTTTGTGCTTCGTTGCTTCTTTTATGAACTATTGGCTAGGTTGTATTAATAAAATTGTTTGTGCTTCGTTAGGAGGGAAATGCAAATAAAAATAGTAATAGTAATTAGTAACTAAAAATGCAAAAGCATTAGACTTTTTAACATGGTTTGGGTATTATATAAATTGGGACAGAACTAGGGGTGTTGAAGGAGGGCCCATATATTATACTAAATGAGCACCACTTATTACGTGAAACGTTAATAAAAATAAATATTCATAATATATTGTATATTTAAATAATTTTAAAAAATGAAATATAAATAAAAAAATTGAAAAATCGAATAGATATTTTTTTTAATACAATCTTTAGTAAATATGAAAATAATCTTAAATAAAAATAATGATAAAATTTAGGAAATAAACAATTTAAGTGTAAAATTTCAACCGACACATAATATTTATGTCATATGTATTTTTTAACCAATAAAATTATTACATGTCACTTTAATTTTAAATATTAATACAATTCTATAATATAAGGATGGGAGTGTAATTGCATCTAGGCTGGACAGAATTCTAGCTACAACGGAATTTATGGAAGGATGGTCGACTATAACGGCCACTGCGCTACCAAGACTAAATTCTGATCATCACCCCATTCTCTTGAAATGTACAACGGGAGATGCAGCTCTGAAGGGGCATTTTCACTTCCAGAAAATGTGGCTCTCGGACCCGAGATGCTTGGTGGAGATAGCCAAATCCTGGACCATTTTTGTCCCCGCGACCGATCCTATCAATCTGGTTCGGGCAAAGCTTAAACGTCTCAAGGGTGACCTTAAGGCTTGGAACGCACAGACTTTTGGGAACGTCCATAGCAACCTGGTAAAGGCTCAAGCGGACCTTTTACAGATCCAAACTCGCGTCTGGAGGACCTCACCGGGGGCTGCACAAGAAGCAATTTTTAAAGAAGAAGTGGCGCAAATGAAATTGATTAATGATTTGCTTAAACGGCAAACCATCCTATATGCTCAACAGAATCGAGTTACATGGCTTCATGACGGTGATCGCAATACCCGATTTTTCCACAGGTTAAACCAATTAAGGAAAATTCGAAACCCCATTGAGGTTATGGTGATCGATGAGGAACGGGTTTCGGATGAGCGAGTAATTGCTGGACATATTTTGGAATTTTACCAAAGACTTTTCAATAAAAATGGGGAGTCAGCTCCAAGCGAGCAGGTCATTAAAGAATTTATTACACCACGAGTTACAACAGTTTGGAACGATGATCTAGTAAGAAACCCGACAGCAGTGGAGGTGCAGGAGGTTGTGTTTACGCTCTTTAAGGATAGTGTGGCAGGACCAGATGGCTTTGGGGGTAGTTTCTATCAAGCGGCATGGGGTATTATTGGCAATGATATCACTCGAGCAACCCAATATTTCTTTGAATATGCTTTCATTCGACATGGGCTCAACTCAAATCTGGTCACGCTAATTCCAAAGAACCCGGGAGCAGAACGGATTGAAGATTTCCGCCCGATTGTATTGGGGAATTTCTTATTCAAATTGTTTACTAAACTAGTTGCAACATGATTGGGGCCTATTCTAAATCAGATTTTATCGCCATAACAATTCGGATTTATCCCGGGCCGTAGCATACATAATTGTGTGGCGGTGGCATCGGAGGGATTTAACTGCCTTGACAACACTCGAATTCACGGGAATATGGCGATAAATGTGGACATCAAAAAGGTGTTTGATACGCTGAACTGGGATTTTATTATTGCGGTTCTGAGGCGGCTGGGTTTTGGAAGAAAATTTATGGATATTGTGAGCACTATCCTCCACTCGGCTAGGCTGTCCATCCTAGTCAACGGTCGCCAGCATGGTTATTTCGCTTGCTCTCAAGGGGTCCGCCAGGGAGACCCTTTGTCGCCTCTCTTATTCTATATAGCGGAAGAAGTTTTGGTAAACATGTTCGCAGTAAATAATGGTTCAGGTTCATTGCAGCCGTCGTTTGTGCGGAACGGATTGAATCTACCAGTGGCACTCTTATATGGGGACGACATCCTGGTTTTCTGTAGGGCATCCCGCTCAAATATCAGGAAAATTGGACATATTCTACAAGTATATGGGGAAGCTTTAGGACAAATTTTTAATCCGAGGAAATCACAGACTTTTTTGGGGAAGCATGTTAGTTACAATAATAAGAGGTATATGACTGACACACTTGGCATTACAGTTGGGGATCTGCTGCTAATTTATCTTGGGGTGCCTATATTCAAAGGCACGCCTAAATCAAGACATTTGAGAGGGCTTGCGGATAAAATCATAAACAAGTTTTCCCACTGGAAAGGAACCTCATTGTCCATGGCTAGAAGAATATGTCTGGTAAATTCAGTTATTACTTCATCTCTGGTTCACTCAATGATGGTATATAAATGGCCTCACTCACTCCTAAAATCGATTGAAAGAGCGATGAGGAACTTTGTATGGTCGGGTGGCATAGATAAACGAGGAGTGTGTGTGGTGCCATGGTCAAAAGCGTGCGCACCGAAGGAGGAGGGCGGACTGGGCATCCGTTCGGTAGTGGTAGGGAACGAGGCTTTTTTATTCAAAATGGCTTGAAACATATTTACCGCACAAAACCCAGAAATGAGCTTCCTCCGATCTCGATTTATGCCAAAATTTCAGCTTCGATCTCAGCACGTACCATCTACGATTTGGCGGGGATTGAGACAGCCCATGTAGTAGATTATGGATACGGCGAGATGGATAATCGGGAACAACTCAAAAGTCATATTCTGGTTGGACAATTGGCTTGGATATATAATAGCGGATAAATTGCAAATGCCACAATACGCGAGACAACACTACGGCTTCGCAGTGTCAGATTATTTTCATGATGGTCTATGGTATCTAGATGCAGTCTTTGTACACACACACCCCAATGTTGTTGATGACATACTACAACATACATACAGCCTAGCGGATGACATGAGAGTTTGGCCACTCACCACACACGGAAATGTCACAGCGAAATCAGCATACATGGAAGCTCGAACACACTTCCCAGAAGTTAATTGGGGACGTTGGATTTGGGCGAAGTTTATCCCTCTGAGGCGTTCCGTGGTATTTTGGCGAGCTATACACGGGAAGCTACCCACCTTGGATTTTTTGTGCAAATTCGGAATACATGGCCCTAACATTTGTATATTATGCATGAATGCGGAGGAATCCATAGACCACATTTTCAGTGAGTGCCAAGTTTTCCAAAATATTCTTTTGAAATTCACAAAAGTGTTCGAAGTACATTTTACCAATAAAAGATGGGTTTTTGGGATGGTTCATAACCGCCCTTCGGCTGCGTTTCAGCCCGCAACTAGCAGCGATATGGAGGCTCGGCATCGTTATAATAATCTGGAGGATATGGCAAATTCGGAATGAGACTATCTTCGATGGCACCACTAGTACCCTAGAGGCAACAAGGGCATCAATTTGGGCATTTATACAAGAGGCGGAGGATTTTGACATGGGACGTATGCACAATTCGATCCAGGACCTCCGAGTACTTCATGAGTTCTGAATCAGGGGAAGGCCTAAAACTGCACCCTCGATTTAAGCGGTATGGTGGCGACCACCGGGAATGGGAATTATCAAAATAAACACGGACGGAGCAGCGTCGGGGCCCCGGGAGTTATCACAGGAGGAGCGCTATATAGGGACCACACTGGGCATTTCTTGGGAGGATTTTCTATAGCCCACGGCTGGGGGTATGCATATGAGGCAGAGCTAGCCACGACCCTACATGCTATCATCGCAGCATATGATAGAGGATGGCGGAGAATCTGGTTGGAATGTGATTCAACCTACGTTATGCACACCTTGACTTCGCCGAATGCACGACTCCCATGGCGATTTCTAGACTTGGGAATGAGGGCAAAGGCGGCCCTGAAAGAAATGGCCTACTCGGTCACCCATGTTTTTAGGGAAGGGAATGCGGCAACAGATAAATTGGCAAGCGCGGCAACTACAGGTATCTTTTGGTGGACATCAACACCGGACTTCTTAAAGAAACATCTAGCAACAGACACACACTCGGAATATTACAGATTTGCTGGAATGTAATTTGATGCTTTGAGCTTTTAGAGGAGTATCCCTTTTCCTTGACTAGGGGTTTTATCCCTAATGAGGGTTTTTCTCCTAGCAAGGTTTTTAACGGGGCTCTGGCCTCTGAATCGGATTGTGATTTTATGGCTTCTAGGTTGCTTCCATTTATATAAGAACTAGTTTATATACATAGGGGGATACAGTATATTGAAAAGTGATGCATAAACTCATCAATTCTTTACTTTCTGCTTTTCTGGGCGCATTTTGCGTTTTTTCCCGTCCCTTTTGGAGTTTGTTTATGTCCCTGTAGTGGTGCTGGAGTTGCATGTTATGACTCTTGGTGCCTGGTGGCTGTTGTCCTTTTATTTTCCCTATTTATCATAACGATATAGAGTACCTTAGTGTGGGGTTTGTCTTGTTGTTAAAGGATTGTGCATTTCTCGTGGGCAATGAGTACACTCGCGTCCTCACTTCGCACTATTGGAGCGGGTAGCGACATCGGTTTGATTCGTCTTGGTTTGAAGATCTGATGCTTTGAAAAATATCTTTGTATTTGATTCTGATCTTGTAAACCTTAAAAAAAAAAAAAAAAACTTAAAAAGCAAAAATACAGGATTAGAGTAATTGTGATTTAGATTTAAAAAAATTGTTATACTACATTATATTAATAGTTTATAAATATGCACACTTTATATTTCATAATCTTTTAAAATCAATGAATTTAATTTAATAACATATTTACTAATTTATTAGTATGATTTAATAATTGAGAAATTCCTCAAATAAGTCATTTTTTCGTTAAATTGTTAATGTTAAAGATAGTAAATACTTACCATATATTTGACATATAATCATAATTATTTAAAATTATTTTAATAATAATTATGATGACACCTACATAATATCATACATAATGACATTTAAATAAACATTTTATAAAAATTTGACATGTCATACAAAATTAAGAAGATAACAACACATCAACAAAATTAAGGAGAAGATGACACGTCAGTAAAAAAAAAAATCATTATTAGTATATGGTGGGATATATTAAGATTAAATTTTTTAGTATTTTTTTAAAATTAAGTAAAATTAATGATAAATTAATTTAATAAATCATTTTAGTAGTGAGTTTATGCAAAAGTTGTCTAAAGATAAATTAAAATAAAAATGCATTTTTATACTTATATATAAAAGTGATTGTACGTATTTTAATTGCAAAACTGATTTAAAAAATATTATATTTCATGTTTGAGACTGTTATTGATAAAAAAAAAATCATGTTTGTATTAATTTAGTATTTTTGAAACATGTTTGCAATTAACCTTATAATGGTATTATATAAATAAATAAATTTAACCTCATAAAAAAAAAGGCTTGATGAAGTAAATATGATTGCTAATTTAATTCATTTTTCTTTAATTTTAATTCACTTTAAACAAAGTAAATAAATGGTATTTTCATTATTTAATAATATTTGAGTACTCATTTTTTAAATTATCAATACTATGTATTTAAGAAATCTTATAACCAATATTAATATATTTTGATATAAATATATATATATATATAGATATATTATAATTATACACTTTTTTCGCTCTAGGCCCCGTACTAATGCTTGGTTATCTTTTATGTACGTGTTCTAATTTTTACATTTCACACACATATAGACTAACACATCACAAATAGAGTGAGCTGCAAATGTGAAAATGGAACCATTTCTGAGGAGAATTGAAGCTCACTACCATGAATCTTCAATTGGCGGATCGCTCCATGGCATATCCCATAGTCATAGTCGAGGATGTACTTGTAAAAGTGGGAAAATTCATCTTTGCGGTTGATTTTGTGGTGCTTGACATAGAGGAAGATAGGGCAATCCCCTTGATCTTGGGAAGATCGTTTTTGGCAACGGGAGGAGCTATCATCAATGTACGTAATGGAGAGCTCGAACTAAATGTTGGTGATGAGAAGATATCTTTCAATATTTATAGAGTCGTTAGATTCCGTGATGACGATGATGAGGATGAAGAGTATGAGTACCCCAAGAGAGATCATCATCCAAAATCCGTGGAAGAGAAGACGGGAGAAGATTCTAAGATCAAATTTGTGAAAGAAAACCCCAAGGTGGAAGACAAAGATTTGAAGATGGGTAAGAAGGTCAAGTTTGGGGGAGAAACTCCCCCAACTCAAGAAAGGCCACTTGTGTAAGCGTGAGGTTGAATAAGGCATCACATTCCTATGATATGATTGAAGAGCCGGATGGGCTAGCTTGTGGATGTTTCAATGGATTCAAGAAAATTGGATGGGCAAGGAAGTTTAAGAACAAGGATGATGATGGGGTGACTTTGTTGGTCCCAAAACGAGTATAGTGACAGTCTAGAGAGGGGTGAATAGACTTTCAAGATGTTTAAAACTTTTTCGTGTGGTAAGATCAGATGAGTTATATACTCTATCGCCTGAATGCAAATAAGATGTTCTGATCTGTAGAGTGCGGAAGTGTAATATAACAGATTAAAATAACAACCTTACTGACTGCTGTGTTTAGCTGGTCAGTTTGAGAGCTATCTCAAAAGCTATAGGTGCGGAAATGTGTATGCCCTACGTGTTTAGACTCGTGGGTATTTTATGAAAACCTTTTTAAAGAATGACTTTTAAAAAACAATTAAAGCTTATCAACTGATTGGATATCTGCTGATTATGAAAAATAAACACTTAGTGAATTTTGACTTTTTGATAAACCTATGCCTTTAACAAATATGAACATTACGAATATGAGTACTGAATAATAAAGTAAGCAATAAAAACACAAGTATTTATAGTGGTTCAGATATCAATATCCTACGTCCACTCTCTCTAATCAGATAGAGAAATTCACTATCTTGCTGCTTTATAGTCCCAAGAGAAGACTTTCGATCAAGAACCTCAACTACAATCTGAGGCTACGGATCTACTTGTTGGTTAGGTAACAAGTAACCTTTATAGGGGTTTATACAAAAATATAAAGATATGTGTATAACCAACTGGTTTTAAGCACTAAAGATTGGATTATTTATGCAGGCTTAAGATCGGAAACTTAGAGCACTAAGGTTAGAAAACTTTGCAGGCTCTAAAGAACTCGACACTTAAAATATTTCTTGAAACCGGTTGTTCTTGATATCAGCTGGATGCATAAAGAGAGTTTTTGCTTGTGAAGTTTCCGGTACCTTGTTTCAAAGAACAAGTGTTGTATTTATAGGCTGTTTTGTGCTAAAAAAAGTAGCCGTTGGTGAGAACTAGCCGTTGCAACAAATCTTCCATTTGTGGGTAGAAATCTTCATGTGCAGGTGAGAAATTTTGACTTTGTACGGCTCTGCAGAATGATCTCTGTCCCTTGGTCCAGGTCAACTCTTGTGGTTTGTTGTCGAAACATCATTGGTCCACATCAAATAGAGTCGTTGAAAAATTGTCTTGTCTTTTGATAGAGTAATTCAGAACTAGTCCGACGTTCTCTTTATCTTCTGTTATTTGTGCCTCTTCTTCCTTTGACTTAGTTAAACATAAATGAACTAACACTTGTAAATGTGTTTTATTCATAAATGCTAAGTGTCATCTGAATCTTAAGATGAGCTTGACTTGAATGTTCACTGAGGCTTATTAAAACAAGATCAGGTGAGCTCATATCTGCTGAATTGTCTTCTGAAACTTGAATGCAGATTATCATATAGATCTTTCAGTCTATAAGTTATACAACAACCTTTAGATCTGATTTCACTAATGAGCTCTTGATGTCTTCTAGTCTTCTGTCTTCTTCTCTTTAAGTCTTAAGCAGAGTGCGTGTAATCATTCAGATGAGTAAGCAACTGATATCTATACAACTGTTTCCTCATACTAGACTTAGACATATTTTAATACTTCTAAGCTCTATACAACAGCTTAGGAAACTTAGTTCTAGATTACAAATTATTGATCTAACCTGTACTCTACTGATCTGGTTTTGGCCATCAAAACTTAAACTATAAATTGCAATCAGATTAGGGGCTGGATGAATATCCCAACAATTTTCCCCTTTTTGATGAAGCCAAAACTAAGTAAGCTAAGTTATCAGATCGGTTAAATAATTTGAAATCATCATAGGTTAGAAAATAAAGTATCAGAGCTAATAAACAATATTAGAGCATTTAATATGTTTATCTAGTATCAGAGCATTACCAATACACAAAAATATGTATCAGAGCTGTTTTATACTTATGATAACATGTATCAGAGCTTAAACACATAAAAAGTGCAGATGGTTTCTAAAGAAGACAATGAGTTGTTGTCTGAAGCTGAAAAGGTAAAAACTTGTATTAATCAGAGCATAAGGAAATTCAGATTACAAATACAGTACAAAGTAAATTACTTAAGCTAAATAGATGATGTCTTCAATATTCGCCATATGCTTGATATACTCTTTCCTTCACTTCTCGGACAATATGTTTGTCTCTGATTTTCTCTTCCAGAACTATCTCGTCGACAATGTTATTGGCTTCTCTCATATCCTTCTTTTCGTTGACAGTAGATGCAGTTGTCCATTTTTGAAAAATCAGGCAGAACGATGTTGATGTTCTTCTCAGCTGCTTCTTTGATGATAATACTCAGGAACTCTTCATCTTTTCCTGTGAGAAAGCTTTCGAAACAACTGAATGCAGTTTTTGGATCTTGATCTCCCCATCAGTGAGCAAGATAATATATCTTCTGCCATTCTCTTTTCAGATTCAACCACCTTAGATTGTGAATTGGATCAAGAAATTCATCAATCTGCTGATTTGTAGCTTCAGGGAGTTCATCCTCAACATTCTCAGATTGTTTCTTCTTATTCAGGATAGTCTTTCTTCTTTTGAAGTTCGCATCAAATTGAGCAGCATTCTTTCTTTTCAGCTATAGCTGACGACGTTCCTCATCTGTTTGCTCATGTGTTCGACCTCTCCTTAAGGCGATAGGAACGTTGTCATCTTCATCCTCAATTTGGGTTACGGGCACATAATCTTTTTCAGGTTGATCTGGTTGCTTCTGAATGATGTTTTCTTTGATAGGAGCAGCATCATCAGTAACCTGTACAACTTGAGAATCGGAAAGCATTAAAGTTTTTAAAATTTAAGAAATTCCCCCTTGAGATGAGCTTGCTTTCATCTGATTCTCATGACTTCTAATTTCCTCCTCTGCATCTGCTAATCTCCTAGCCAGATCAGACTAAGTATCAGAAAATTTCTTCATTATTTTAGCTGCGTCTTCAGCTGCTTTCTTCAGTTACTCAGACACTTGATTGGATAACTTAGCTCTTGCCTCTTCTTCCCCCCCTCCTTTTGGCTTCATCAATGTGGGAAGTGAGCGCTTGAGCAAGTTTCTTGAACTGGTCTTCATTTGCAAAGTTGGCGTTATTCAGAACGACAGATGCCTTCTATTCAATTCTTTCGGTAGCCTTTGCAGCAGTGTCTTCAACAATTTGGTCGATGGCTGGAACAGTAGGAGTCAGTTGAAGTCTCAACTTCAGATCCTCAATGGCTAAGAGAAGTTGATTCTTGGCCAATTTGAGATTCTCAATCTCTTCTTCCATCTTTGCAGTTTGATCCTTGGCCAACTCTAACTGCTTTGTCAGTTCAACTTTCTGAGCAGTTGCCAATTTCTCCAACTCAATGTACTTCTTTTGCAGATCAGAAGTACAGGCTCGTTCTCTTTCTTGACTTCTCTTCAACTCCTGCTCTTTCAGTTCATCAATTGTAGTAAGCAGACGAGTGCAATGATCTGTGTCCATAGCTGCGATTCCCTTTACAAAGTTGTCAGCGGAATCAGTGAGAGTCTTATCCACAACTTGTAGAATTGAAGTAGTCAGATCAGCATCAAAATACTTTTTCATGTTGTCTCGAATCGCTTTGTAGATGTCATCATAAATATCAGAGCGATTCTTTTCGATGCGAGATGCTGAGTCTCTGATTTTTTATGCTAGATCTTCATGGACAAGCATTGCTAGGTCGGAGACGACTTGACCAATTAGAGGAACATCAACCTAATTCGAACCCATCATCTTTAACTTGTACCAGATGATATCAGAAAGGCTCACCTGAGTTGTAACCGTTCCAGATGATGACTCTCCAATCTGTTGGACATCTTTGTTCCTTCCAAGAGCTTGCATAAGTTCCTCGAATGATCGTTGAGGAAGGTTTGCAGGGATGGAAGTAACAATCTGTTGTAATTCCTTTTCATCATCATCACTGAGCTCTAATATTTCATTGTATGCTTGATCAGTGTGATCAACCTTGAGCTCTTCATCTATCTCTTCAGTTGTCTCCTCTTTCTCCTCAACTGAATGAGCTGGTAACTTCTCCTCAGCTATAGTAGTTGGATGTTCATTGTTTTGAGATCCCCGAATCTCTAAGACCTGGGGTTGTGAAGATTCAATCATCATAATTTCATGTGATTGATCGATATGAACATTGGACGGTGCATTTTCAGCTCTGACTGTTTCCATCACCAGGTCAAAAACTGATTTTAGCACGAATGCCTCAGAGTTCAAGGACTCGTCATGGGCAATGACTTCAACTGTTTGCACAACTTTAGTCTCTAGCTCTGCTGATTTCTCAGCATCATTGCCAGTCTGTTTAGGTGAACTCCCACCTAAATCAGATGTTGGGTTATCTACTACTCCAACAGCGTTCCCTCCGACTTGATCTTGTGTAAGATCTTCGTCGTTGGTCGTCTCCTTATCAGCTCCGGACTCTGGTCCATCGTTGTTGTGCTCTGTATTGTCCTTAACAGTTTCAGAGGCTTGTAACTTCGAAAGTTGTCCAAGCTTTCTCGCGACAAGTACTGAAAGTGCATCATCGGAAGTTAAATCAAGAAGACTTGCAATTTCAGTAGACTCAATCTGCTCCAACTCCCAGTCATAAAATATATCATGACCGTCTTTCTCCTCTACTGCCTAGATAATTCTGGAGATGTCTGAGACTCTGATTTCTCTCCAGGTCCAGATCCTTAGGATTTGCTCAAACAATTCAGGATATTGCTTAAGCTCTGGGAAATTCTCTTCAAGATCTCATTCGACCTGCTGTCTGAAGAACTGCTCCTTTGGGCCAATGAGATAAGTAGAGAGAGAAGGATTGAAAGGAGTGGGAAGTTCAAAGGAAGGGGTTGATGTGTCGACTGGATGTGGTCGAGCAGCATCAGAAGTTGATTTGATGTTGGTTGGGGAGGGAGAAGTAGAGACTTGTGCATAAGTCTTGGCAACTTCTGCAACAAGTTCTAGAGGATCAGTAGTTGTAATATCTGTTGTGGGTTGGGTTTCAGAGCCTAGAATAGGTTCTAAGGCTTGGCTGGTTGGATCGATGGGTACAATGGCTAATGTATTATCAACTGATGGGGTCTCAGCTGATGTTGAGGTAGGTTTAGAAAGATTAGAAGGGGGTGAATGGATGGATTTGGTTAGGGTTTCAGAAGGCTGGGCAGAAATGGGAATAGGTGCAAGGGGGTTAGAAGTAGAAGAATCTAATGCAAGTTTTCGATTTACCTTAGATCTGGGCTTGGCTGTTGGCTTGATTGGAGAGGCTTTAACAGTGTCTCCAGCAATCTGGTTTTCAACTGCCATGGTGTCCTCATCTAATTCTGTGGATTCAGATGATGACTCAGAAGGGTTGGCAGCTGGGGCAAGTTTGATTACAACAAACTTCAGTTTCTGCTTCTTCTTGGGAGCTTCAACTCTGGAGGTTTCAACTCCTTTCTTCCTCTTGGCTGCTTCAACTTTCTCAGCCTTGGACTTAGTTAAATTCATTTGGAGCTTCTGAACACTGTTCCAGAACCCCAATCCTTCTTGTTTGGCAGCAGTTTCATCAGAATGTAACTAAGTTTAGTTACATAGGTGAGTTTTGAATCAAGCCAAAACACACCATCCTTCTTTTTCCTCAAGATCTTGGCCGCTTCTCTTGCAATTCTGGTCATGAAGTATCTTGGCCAGTTGATCTTTGCCTTGTCCAATATTTCTTTCATCACTCTGATCTTGAACTGAATGACGCCATCTAGGGACGAATGATGTCCCATGATGATCTTGCACACTATGTCAAAGAGATCTCTGTATTTCTCTTTTAATATAGGCTTCTTCAAGGCACTGGATGCCAATTCCAGATACATGGGGTCAATGAATTCCTCCCATAATTCAGCCTCTTCCCCACTTTTGTATTCCTCGGGATCCTCAAGTCCTTCGTTCTTTAGTCCGAACAGATCTTCAAATGTTTCTATGGTGATTCGGACTTTGTTGTTTCCAACATAAGAGGAAATGGTTCCATCCTCCCTCAAAGCCAAGAAGATGTAAAAATCTGCCACATCTTCACCAAGAATGATCTTGGGACAAGCACTGAGAAGTTTCTTCAACCCAGCATCGACGAGAGCTTTCGTCGTCCATGCTTGTTCAGGGGTATGTGGACCTTCAAAAGACACGCATCCTTCTACAACCATGCGTTCTTTTGCCCATAGGTCTGGTCGGTAGGTTTCAGGAGTGACATCGAAGAATTCTCTGCGAGTTTCAAGAGTGTGATGTCTGGATGAATCCATTGATGAGATTAAAAAAAGCTTGAAGGTTTAGAAATCAGGTTGCAGAGAGGATAATGGTTCAATAGATTTGAGAGCGTAAACTGAATAAAACTTCTAACACTTTCTTATATATGATTTGAAATTAGACTTCAATGGTCCTGATTTGATCTTAATAATGTAATAAAAGGCTTAGATGAAGGGGTGTATTCATCCAGATTTGAAAATTAGGTTTTGCCGCTTCATATTCTTCATGGATTTCAAAAGAGATCAAAATTACGTTCTGAATTTAATATATAAAAATTTCGGGTCCGCATTTAATTTTAAGCATGCTATTGGTTGGCAAATAAAGCAACCGTCCACTCAGCGCGTGAAATGAGGTAATGTACTTATTATTGAAAAAGTAAAACGTCTTAGACAAGTTTGCAATTCCATTTACCATTTCACTTCAGATTTGTACTTAGCATGTTGAATTACAATAAATGAAAACAGAACACAATAAATGAGATCGAATAACATTAAATATGTCTCATAATCATTTGAAGTAAATGAGTTAGGTGAGAAGTAATGTTTATCTGTATCAGCTGTGTGCTGAGAACAACTGATTTTGGTTTATGTTTGATCTTCTGATTTTCGAATATCAGCTGAAAACGTTCCCCCTTCAGCTGATATTACTTCTTATCACTTGTTGAAATACCACTTGTTGTAATAGTTCTCTTGAGCACTTGTGAATATCAGTTGCGTTCCCCCTTCAGCTGATAACACTTGCTTGTATTCCATCTGAATTACTTCCTTGAAATGTTAGATAAATAAATTTAGGAGTAAATACAGAAGGATATTTGAAATTATGTAAATGGGGGGGGGGGGTATTTCAACACAACAAAAGGAATATAAATCTATTAAAGATATATTATAAAATAGAAAGCAAAAGAGTGTTCTGAATTAAGGATCTTTAAGAATTTCAGAGAAATTCCCCCTAAGATAGATATCTCTTTGTTAAATAACCCTCAACTTTAACAGCTTCTTCATTGGGTTTAACTTACCTTTTCTTTGTCTTCATTCCAGCTTGCAGGGATGGCCTTTGGGGTGCATGGCCTCTTCTGGTAGGTTTTAGAGAGTGAGAAGAAGAATCAGAGGGGCAATATTGTTGATCCTGATTATTTTCATTTATTGCCTCCGATTCTGAGACTGCGGAGAAGAAGCTTTGCGTACACGCATAACTTCAGTTTGTAGCAGTCTCCATTCTCACCACCCTCCAAACCTTGTCCTCATGGCCAGTTGCGTCCTCCGTTCCTGGAAAGGAACTTGAACACGGCATGACATGGGACACCAGAGATTCCTTCCGGTTTGACATGAGACACGTGAGATTCATTTCCCTGCAAGGAAGAGTAGAAGAATCTTTCTGGCTTTAACCCACATCTTGGGTTGGAAAATCTCATGCAATTATGATTTTCTCACATTTTTCTCCTGTATGAGTAAAAATGTTTATGTTAGATATGTTAGTTTGAGAGATAAGTGTCGATATTTATACTAGTAAAAGTAAGATTCTGTATAGGAACAAGACAAGTTTGATTAGAAATCGTAGGTCTTAGCTTCTGAAAAGATATCCAGAGAATAGTAGATTTCTTGGAAATATAAAGATTCCTTTTATAAAAGAATGGTTAAGATGAGATTTAGTTTTGATCCGAGGGTCCAGATTGAAGGTGATCTAAATCACTACTATTTGGACTTCAGACCAAAATAAAATGGTCATAATAAGTTTTAAAATCCGTATCCAATGTTTTAAAAGAATGATTAATATATATATATATATATACATCTGTATGAGAAAAACACTTATATGCATCTATATACATTATGAGAGTCTTCAACAAGGATATTTAAGGAATCTTAGATTCCCCATTAAGTGAGTAACTCTTAGTTTCCCTCAGTGTTATCCGCTTTCTTCATAGGGAAAAAAAAACCTTACATGAATGATGAGTGTATCAATTCAACTCATCTACCTTTGTTGTCTGACTAGAGCTGCTCTATGATCAGCTTGGTCAGGGTAGACTTCTCAGCTGAAGGCTTCGAAATATCCAGCTCCAATAAACCCAAAGAAAAACACAACTCTCTAAACCTCGTCTCAGCTAGAGGCTTAGTGAGCATATCCGCCCTTTGGATATCTGTGTGAATCTTTTCCATTCTGATATCCTTCTTCTCCACATGATCTCTAATGAAATGATGTCTAACATGAACATGCTTACATCTGGTATGGAGAACAGGATTCTGAGTGATGGTTATTGCACTGTTGCTATCACAATAAATTGGGACTTCTCTAGCAACAATGTTATAATCCAATAACTGCTGACTTAACCATAACAACTGACTACAACAACTACCAGCAGCCATATATTCGGCTTCAGTAGTGGAGGTAGCAACTTAGGTTTGCTTCTTGGAGAACCAAGAAATCAGTATGTTTCCTAGAAACTAACAAGTGCCAAAAGTAGATTTCCTATCTATTCTGCACCCTGCGAAGTCAGAATCAGAATAGCCACTCAGATCTAAACTATCTTCAGATGGATACCACAAACCCATATTCACTGTACCTTTCAGATACCTCGGAATTCTCTTAGCCGCTTCTAGGTGATTAGTCTTAGGATTGGATTGAAATCTAGCACAAACACCCACAACAAAGGTAATATCTGGTCTACTAGCAGTTAGGTACAAAAGAGATCTTATAAGGGCTTTATATTCGGATTGGTCTACAGACTTACCATCCTCATCTAGATCCATCTTAAAGGAAGTCATCATGGGAATCTTACATACTTTACTTGTCTGAGCACCAAACTTGGCAATCAGATTCCTTGTATACTTAGCCTGAGTAATGAATATCTCATCTAGACTTTGCTTCACTTGCAGACCTAAGAAGTAGTTCATCTCCCCCATCATGGGCATCTCAAATTTGCCTTGCATCAATTTTGAGAACTTGTCACAAAGCTTCTGAATAGGTGAACCAAAGATGATATCGTCGACATAGATCTGAACCAATATAATATCACCTCCTTCTTGAATCCTAAACAACGTCCTGTCAATGGTTCCTTTTGTGAATCCATTATCAATCAGGAACTGAGATAGTGTATCATACCAAGCTCTAAGAGCTTGTTTTAGTCCATAGAGAGCCTTCTTAAGACGATATACTTGGTCATTCTGTTCGAAGTCAGGGGGCTGTTCGACATAGACTTCTTCCACAAGTATTCCGTTTAAAAATGCACTCTTAACATCCATTTGATACACCTTAATCTCATTTGGGACGCATAAGCAAGAAATAGTCTAATAGACTTAAGGCGAGCAACAGGTGCAAATGTTTCATCATAATTAGTCACTTCTGATTGTGAATAACCCTTCACAACAAGTCGAGCCTTGTTCCTTGTTATGGCACCATTTTCATCCGTCTTGTTTTTTAATACCCATTTGGTACCAATAACACTTTGATGTCTAGGACGGTCTACGAGCTCCCATACATCGTTCCTTGTGAACTGATTGAGTTATTCTTGCATTGCAACAATCCAATTGCTATCTTCTAGGGCTTCTTCGATGGTTGAGGGTTCCTTCAAAGAAAGAAACAACTATGACCAAATAAAGTTTCAGCTATATGAGCTGATTGGTTTGCATCGGCATTTTGCCTTCTAGTCTGGACACTGGAGCTTGAATGTCTATAATCAGATCAGTTGAATGATCCCTTGCCCAAATAAACTTTGGATAAGTACCATCAAGTGAGTTGGGATCCTCTTCTGATGTTGTGTTACTAGGATCTTGACATTGATGTGTCTCAGCTGGATCATCAGCTTGAGTATCATCTGTCGGATCAACTTCAGCGGTATCAACAGGTTCAGCTGTATTCACAACTTCTTCTGTTTCAACAGCTTCAGTTGTTCCCCCTACTTTAGTAGGTTCCGTATCCACTCTAGGAGCTTCATTTACTGTGTTTATCTAAGATCTTGTAGTAGGTCTTCTTGGTTTGAATTGATCATTATCACTGTCATCATCGTCTGAAAAAGGAATAAAGACTTTGACATAGCCTTTGTCAGCTGATCCCTTTTTTTTTAGATTCAGATTTTGAAATTTTTGTGTCAAGAGATCTACTTTATCAGCTGTACTCACAGAAGTAGTTTCATCAAATACAACATGGGGTGTTTCTTCCACTACAAGAGTCCTCTTGTTAAAGACTCTGAATACCTTACTAACTTGGGAATATCCTAAGAAAATTCCCTCGTCTGATTTAGCATCAAAAGCCTTTAATTGAGTCTTCCCGTTTTTATGGATGACATACTTGCAACCGAAAATATGGAAATAAGATACTCTAGGTTTTATTTCATTCAAAATTTCATAGGGAGTCTTACCATGTCTCTTATAGATGAGACTTCTGTTATGTGTGTGGCAAGCTGTGTTCACTGCTTCAGCCCAGAACTCCTTTGGTGTGCCAAACTCAGCTAACATGGTTCGAGCAGCTTTTTTGAGGGTTCTATTTCTCCTCTCAGCTACTCCATTTTGTTGAGGCGTATGGGCTGAGCTTGTCTCATGTTGAATACCATTGTTATCACAATAAGTGGTAATGGAAGAGTTAAGAAACTCACCACCTTTATCGCTTCTGATTTTGACGATTGTGGAACCCTTCTGGTTCTGAATCTTCTTCATCACCTCTGGAAGTTTGGTCCTTGTCTCACTCTTTTCGAATAGAAAAGTAACCCTTGTGTACTTGGAGAAATCATCTACCACCACAATAATATACTTCCTACCACTTAGAGTAGCAGGTGAGATAGGTCCAAACAAATCCATATGAAGCAGTTCAAGTAAGTTCAAGTACTCTACTGGTGGATGATATAGTCTTACTTTTCATTGGCACTTTCGTCTATTTGCCCTTCTGACATGCATCACACACCTGTAGATCTTTACTAAAGACTTCATTAGGAAAGCCAACCACTAGTGAGCTTCTTGCAATAATGTTTAGAGTTTTAAAGTTCAGATGACCAAGCCTCTTGTGCCATAGCCAACTTACTTCTTTAAAACTCTTAGCAACTAAACAAGTGTCACTAGGGCAGCTTTTCCAGTTAGCAACATAAATAGTTCCTTGTCTGCTACCAGAGAGTAGTACGTTTCTACTAATCTTATCTACTACTTTACAACCTGTAGATGAGAATTCGACACTATACCCTCTATCATAGAATTGAGAAACAGAAAGTAAATTGTGCATTAAACCACCAACATAAGATACATCTTTTACCAATATGTCGCAATTGACTAAGGTTCCAATTCCCTTGGTTTTAGCAACGAAATTGTCACCAAAGACTACTCGTGGACCTTTCTTTACTTTGAGGTCTGTAAGGAGGTACTTTGATCCTATCATATGACGTGAAGCGCCTTAATCTATGTACCATAGTTTAACTTTTGATCTTTCTTTCATCTTTAGATCCACGCGACCCTGCAAGCAAATTATTGCTTAGGTACCCATTTTGTTTTGGGTCCGTGGGTGTTAGTACTACCCTTGGGAACCCAGATGTACATTGCTCTTCTGTAGAGTTTAGAGCACTTCAGCTTGTTCCCTCGGGCATCACAATACCAAATCTTCTTAACTTTTTCCTTAGTTGAAGAAGCTTTAGTAGTGTCAGATGTTTGAAATTCAGAAGATTTGTGCTTCTTTGACAGTTTAGGGACTGTCTTCTAATTTTCATTCAGCTTGGGTGCATCAGCTTTTAGTGATGGAAGCCAAATTCCAGATTTGTTGATTATTTCATATGAAACTGGAGGTGCAATTTCAACAGACCTTTTATCAGCCTTTTTTTTCGGCTTAGTTGTTTTCAACTGGGACTTTTGAGTAGAGGGTCCAGGCTGATTACAATTCAACTGTTGTTCTAACACAATCTCCAGCAGTTGACTATAAGTCTTCTGCCTTAGAATGCGAAGCTTCTCCTTAGAATCCTTTGGTCGACCACCATGTCTGGTGATGAAGAAATTCATCTTAGGATAAGCAAAAACTGGAAACGGAGGCTTTGGATTTTGGATGACCTCAGACTTTTTAGGGTCTTTGGTCAGATTAATCACTTCAGTAGTAGAATCAGAACATTCTGCACTGTCAGCTGGAGAAGAATCATTTAAGAAGATCAGCTCAGGTTCGTCTTCTAATTCATCAGCTTTGTTTTCACTCAGCTGATTTGCAAAAGCTTACCTTCGTAGCCTACTCCTGTTTTCACTTTCAAACTACGGTTAAAGCCATTGCATTGATTATGAGCTTCCCTTGCTCTGTTAATCTCGGCTACCTTTAAGTCCAAAAGGTTCTTCTCTTTTATCAGCTCTCGATGGTCGCTGATGAGTTTCTCATGTGCTTTTCTGAGATCTGATAGTTCTTTTACTTCAGCAACATGAGTTAGACATTGTTTCTTATAAACTTGATTAAAAAAAAGGAATACTTCTCTTTGAACTGAGACAGTTCTTCAAATAGCTTTCCATTGAGAGTCCTGAGTTTAAGAGACTCTTCTGGCTTATGCTCCTTCATCCGAACTATTTCAACTCTCAGACGCATAGTCTCATCTTCAACTTCCACATAAGCTGTTGTAGCCAGACTAAGATCAATCTTCAATTGTTCACAAGTGAACTGAAGGTGATCTTTAGAATCGGCATTAGATGAGTCGGACTCATCTGTTTGTGAAAAAGAGGAATGAATTGAAACAATTTTAGAATTTACCTCATTTTGTTCTCTTGCCATGAGACAACGATCATCTTGAAGAGAATCTTCACCTTCAGATAGAAAACCAGATTCATCTGAGGAAGGTAGATCATCGTCTGAACTACTACTTTCCTCACCAACCATCATAGCTTTCCGTCTGGAGGCAAATCTCCTCTCTCTTCTTGCTCTAAGTGCTTCGCGCTCTTTGGAACTTAAATCTGGACAATCAACACTGAAATGACCTGGTTTATTACATGTAAAACATAAGTCCTTACCATCCCTATAGCTG
The DNA here is from genome assembly GCA_963675135.1 of Galeopsis tetrahit. NCBI lineage: Eukaryota > Viridiplantae > Streptophyta > Magnoliopsida > Lamiales > Lamiaceae > Galeopsis > Galeopsis tetrahit. The sequence goes on from OY776120.1 coordinate 43,873,894, forward strand.
CGATTAGGGGTAGCATCTCTTCTGCTACTACCTCTACGATCAGAGGACTCTTCTCGTCTGGAAGAACTAGGTTCTTCTCGTCTACGCTCAGGAGTCCTTTCAGATCGGTCCTTGGACTTATATGAAAATGATGAGCTACCTGCATGGCTAGATCTCTTATCTTTATAATCTTTGTAAAAGCGTTTATATTTACCATGCTGAGATTGAAGCTTGTCAAATCTCTTCATCATCAATGCCATATGTTCTTGTAAACCCAGGTCTGATGGAGTTGCTTTCTTCTCTTCTCTCACTTTAGGTTCTTTGCCAGAACGACTAGAACCCTTGGCGGCGGCTGAAGCTTTAAAGGCAACAGCTTTAGAAGAAGAGGTTCAGACCTGTTCATCACCCGTCTCTTGTGCTCTTTCAACATCATATTCGTGAGCCTTAAGAGTTTGAAATAAAAGTTGTACAGACCAATTCTTAAATTTTTTATCATTTTTAATGATCCATACTTTAGTTAACCAGATATTCGGTAAAACATACAATACTTTAGCGTTGACTTCGCTTTTCATGTATGTCTTACCTAAGTCTGTGATCTCATTGAGGATTCTGGTAAATCTATTGTCCATTTGGTCAATAGTCTCACCAGACAGCATCTTGAAGTTGTCAAACTTCTAACTGCCGTAACGAGCTTATTTTCCTTAATCTGCTCTGTGCCCTCGCACATAATGGCTAATGTTTCCCACATTTCTTTAGCAGTTTTAAGATGAATAATTTTACCAGCATACTCATTAGATACAGTAGTTAAAATCATATTCTTAGCTATTCTGTTGAGGTTGTGCTGTTTTGCTTCATCAGGTGTGAAATCAACTCTATCTTTTGGCATTAGCTGACCAATGGAATTTCAGGGTTTCCAGTGGCTGTATTCGGAGCCATCACGGTGATACGGCCATCTAAGATCACATCCAGCATCAGATCATGAATCTGACTGAAGGCAACCTCCATTCTGCCTTTCTAGAGATCATATTCCTCGACTGAAAGAATCTCCACCCATAGTGAATAAATAGTATGAGTTTTATGAAAATATGGTTTTCCAAATATGGATTTGTTCAAGAGAGCTACAAGAACTTCTTCCTTAAAAAGTTAAGTAACAGAATCAGTAGCTCATTAGAACCACTGCTCTGATACCACTTGTAGGTCCCAAAATGAGTATAGTGACAGTCTAGAGGGGGGGGGGGGGTGAATAGACTGTCAAGATGTTTTAAAAAATTTAGTGTGTTAAGATCAGATGAGACGATCAGATGAGTTATATACTCTATCGCCTGAATGCAATAAGATGATCTGATCGGTAGAGTGCGGAAGTGTAATATAACAGATTAAGATAACAACCTTACTGACTGCTGAGTTTAGCTAGTCAGTTTGACAGCTATCTCAAAAGCTATAGGTGTGGAAATGTAAAAGCCCTACGTGTTTAGTCTCGTGGGTATTTTATGAAAACCTTTTTAAAGAATGACTTTAAAAAAATAATGAAAGCTTATCAGCTGATTTGATATCTGCTGATTATGAAAAACAAACACTTAGTGGATTTTGACTCTTTGATAAATCTATGCCTTTAACAAATATGAACAATATGAATATGAGTACTGAATAATAAAGTAAGCAATAAAAACACAAGTATTTATAGTGGTTCAGATCTCAATATCCTATGTCCACTCTCTCTAATCAGATAGAGAAATTCACTAGCTTGCTGCTTTATAGTCCCAAGAGAAGTCTTTCGATTAAGAACCTCAACTACAATCTGAGGCTACAGATCTACTTGTTGGTTAGGTAACAAGTAACCTTTACAGGGGTTTATACAAAAATATAAAGATATGTGTATAACCAACTGGGTCTAAGCACTAAAGATTGGATTCTTTGCGCAGGCTTAGGATCGGAAACTTAGAGCACTAAGGTTAGAAAACTTTACAGGCTCTAAAGAACTCGACACTTAAAATATTTCTTGAAACTGGCTGTTCTTGATATCAGTTGTATGCGTAAAGAGAGTTCTTGCATGTGAGGTTTCCGGTACTTTGTTCCAAAGAACAAGTGTTGTATTTAGAGGCAGATTTGTGCTCCAGAAACTAGCCGTTGGTGAGAACTAGCCGTTGCAACAAATCTTCCATTTGTGGGTAGAAATCTTCATGTGCAGGTGAGCAATTTTGATTCAGGTACGATGTTACCAAAAATGGTAACTTGCATTAAATGCTTTGTACGGCTCTGCAGAATGATCTCTGTCCCTTGGTCCAAGTCAACTCTTGTGGTTTGTTGTCGAAACATCATTGGTCCACGTCAAATAGAGTCGTTGAACAACTGTCTTGTCTTTTGATAGAGTAATTCAGAACTAGTCCGACATTCTCTTTGTCTTCTGTTATTTGTGCCTCTTCTTCCTTTGACTTAGTTAAACATAAATGAACTAACAGTTGTAAAGGTTCTTTATTCATAAATGCTAACTGTCATCTGAATCTTCAGATGAGCTTGACTTGAATGTTCACTGAGTCTTCTTAAAACAAGATCAGGCGAGCTCATATCTGCTGAATTGTCTTCTGAAACATGAATGCAGATTATCATATAGATCTTTCAGTCTATAAGGTATACAACAACCTTTAGATCTGATTTCACTAATGAGCTCTTGCTGTCTTCTAGTCTTCTGTCTTCTTCTCTTTAAGTCTTGAGCAGAGTGCGCGTAAAATCATTCAGATGAGTAATCAGCGGATATCTATACAGTTGATTCCTCAGACTAGACTTAGACATATTTCAATACTTCTAAGCTATATAGAACAACTTAGGAAACTTAGTTCTAGATTACAAATTATTGATCTAACCTGTACTCTACTGATCTGGTTTTGGCCATCAAAACTTAAACTATAAATTGCAATCAGATTAGGGGCTGGATGAATATCCCAATATACTTGACAAATCATCTCAAGAGAACCCGTCCGACATAGGATGTTAAAAATAGCGCTACTTGGGAGGCAACCCAATATTTTATTGCTTTCTTTATTTTCTTGCTTTGTTTTCTTAGTTGTTTGATAGCTTTGTCATTTTTGTAGATTTGGATGAGTGGAACATTGTGGATCCAATTCTTGGAGAATGGAGAGGAAAGCAAAGCCAACATTGGAAAGAGAGAGCAAGTGGTGCAATGGTGATCCTTTAAGAGAAGCTTTGGATGTGCAAGGAGGGAGGTAACGAATTGTAGCCCCAAACTTAGAATTTTTACTATGTAAAAATTCTAAGTTTGGGGGAGTTATTTTTCTTTTATTGCTTTACTAGTTCGTTATCCTTTGCATCGGTTCGTCATTCTATTTGTGTCACATTTTACATCGGCGCACGCTTATCTTTCATTTGCTTATATTGGTTGAGTTGGCTTTGTTCATGTTGTTGGGTAGTGTATTTATGCTGAAATGTGAGCATGGGTAATCTTTGGAATCCATAGTTGAAGAGTTGTGGTGATTTCTATTCTTTGAATGTATGCATGATTGGTGATAGATAATAGTTCTTATGTTGTGTTCTTATTTGTTGGTCTTTGATGCTATGAATGCATGATATGTTGTTGTTGGGGGGACAATTGATGAATGTGTGAGTTCTATTGAATAAACCGGTGAGAATTGAGCCCTAAATCGAACATTAAACCGATTTAGTTCATTTGAGAGTGGATTAAGTTATTGCTAGTGATCCTAGAACTTGCCCAAGTTCTAGTTTGAAACCATGATTGTGTGAGATTTTGTAATACTCCCTCCGTCCAATTTTATTATGTACATTTCTTCGGGCACGAGTTTTAATGAATATTGATTAGTTTATGTATAAAGTAGATAAGTTGGGGGTATGATGGGATGTTGTGAGGTCCATTTATAGGTAAAGTGATTGTTTATGAATAAAGTTAGTGACAATTTGAGTAATAAATAAGTGGTGGTTGGAGGGTAGAGATAAAGTAGTGTGAATAGTATTATTTCCATAAAGGGAATGGGCATAATAAAATTGGGAATAATGAAATTGGACGGAGGGAGTATGATTTAGGCAATCTTTCATTCTAGAAAAGTCACTTAGCCAAAATTTCCGAAAACTGAAGAAATCTTCCGTAGTTAGCCCATTTGAGCTTAATTCCTCATTTTCTTGGCAACCTACAATGTTGAACTACTTAGCCTTTTTGAGCCTTTGATATCCATATCTAGTGGAGGATAAAAGACAAAGTGGAAAAACATGTGCTTGAATATTTTTAGTTTAATAAAAATTGGAATGAGTTGAAAAAGAGAAAAGATGAAAAGAGATGAAAAGAAAAATCATGAAAAAGAAAAGAGGGACAAAGATCCCCAAGAGCTTGAAAAGAAAAACTTGATTCAAAAGATGAGGTGATGAATGCATGAAAAAGAAAGAAAATGAAGTGAGGATAAAGGTTGAAAACTTTGAGAATGAAGGTACGAAATGTGAATCAATAATCTTTGTCCTCCACTAGACGAGTCACAATTCCAAATTTATCCCACCTTGTCCAAAGAGCCAATGTTACATCCTTAATCAAGTTCTATTGATCACATTGTTGACATTTGAGTGGTGTAGAAAGTAGAATGTGGGCAAGCTTATGGTGATTACAAAGCATGACTTGATTGTTGAGTGCACATTTGTCCTTTATTTGTTTGAGTGTTTGAGAGAAACACTCTATCATGTGAGTAGAGAACTTGATCATTTGGATATTGTTTTCCCCTTCACAATGTGTAATGTGCTTAAGTTATCTTTGATCTATGAATGTGATTTGCAATAATGAACCTATGACCATCATTGAGAAAGCACTTTGAGGAAGAGAACTCACCATATCTCACTTTGCATGTGTGATTTGCATTGAATATTCCATTGTGATCATTCCACCCTCATGTGTTTAAGTGCTTAGTTGTTTGAGGACAAACAACATTTTAAGTTTGGGGGAGTTTAATTCGGGTTGAATTTACACGTTTTTTATGCATATGTGAAGCTCATTTTGATTGTGATTTCATTGATTTATTGGTTGATTATAGATGTTTTGGTCAAAATAAGAGAAAGGTGGTGTTTTGTCGATTTTGTAGGAAAAATAGAAGGATTTTGGGAGCAAAAAACCCACCACATTTACTGGACCGGAGAGAAGATTGCACCATTGGATCCGTCTTGAAAAATGGGATAGAATGGAAAAAAGAATCGAGTCAATCGGAGGTCGGAAGCTCAAGATACGGAGGGATGAAAACGGAGGACGAAAGAGGCCAAACACGAAGTTTTGGCCCAGCCGGGCGGCACCACTCGCCCGATCGGGTGGCCGAAGCCTTGATCACGCCCATTTACGAAGAATCGGCCCGGTCGGGCGGCGCAATATAGCCCCCTCAATACGAATTTTCCGCCCGACCGGGCGACATTGACTTGTATCATTTTTTAACACTTTTTACACGCGTAACAATACGATCCCCACAAGCGTATGGGTCCGATTGTAGTACGTAAGTACGACTAAGTAGTTTGTTCATCCAAGGATCTAGTTGAATGTAAGTGAATCCCTAAAGTTAAGAGTATTCATGCTATTGTAGTAACTAAATGTGTTTGTTGGATTTTCGGGAATTAGAACAAAAGTATTAAACTAGAATAACTAAGATAACAAGAATATAACAAAAGAAATAACGAACTATCTAACTTTCGATAGAAAGTGCAAGAGAAGGGTATTGCCTCAGGTGTTTCCGTTTTGTGGATAATTCAATGAGTTAACGAACCAATTGCATTAATTAAACTATGATTTTGGATTAAGCTAAAGACTACCACTCTTATGTGTAGACCAATCCCTCGTGAGGCTTAGGTGAACACGTGCATTGATTAGCAATTATAGGATCTAACCAAATACCATAAGCTCCTAAGATAGTGACTCATAAACACGTTCAACACGGTTACTAATGCTTATGAGACTCCCTTTCACTAATCTAATAGACGACCTCAAATCGATTAGTGTCTAGTGTTGTCGATCTAAGCAATCAACCCCCGTTCGGTGTAGTCAATTACTATGTGAATTCAAATCAATTAATCTAAGCTCACACCCACACTCTTAATCGTGCAACCCAATACGGTCGTTATAGTCGACACAACCAACAATGCTAGCTAATAGGGTGAATTAATCAATTGAATCATGGAAATCACAACACTAGAAACATAAACACCCAAATCCTAAACTAATCATACAATTAATCCATAATTACACTAAACACCCATCAAAACATTCACACCTAAGGCAATAAGAGCTTAGCCCATGGTTCTAGAAGAGAATCTCATGGTTACAACAACAAATAACATCAAACTCATAACAAAATAGGAAGAGAATGAAGAATTTAGGAAAATACCAAATTGAATTGCAAAATAGAGTAATATCACCTTGATCATGAAAATTTAGCTACAAACCGTTGTAATAGACGATGCCTGATGAAAACCGTAGCTTTTTTTTTTTTTTGGATTACGTTAAATACCCATCCCATTTCCCCTCCCCATGACTCGAACCCAGGATCTAAAGCCTAGGTAGTGGTGCTCTAACCACTTAAGCTATCCAACTTCGTCATGAAAACCGTAGCTTGATTCGAAGTAAAAAACACCTATTCTAGCTAATATAATGAGAAATTCAACTAAAACTATAAGAAAACCTACTACTATGTGTTTGTGTGTGTGGAATTGCTTGTAAAAGTAGGAAGTTCCCTTTTCAAAACTCAAATAAGGTCTATTTATAGTTGGGGTAGAAGTCTTGAATCAATTTTGCAATTACGCCCTTCAAATATGGAGAAAATTGGCCAAAACCCCCGAAAATGGGTCCACCCAGCCGGGTGGGTAAGTGGCGCGGCCGGGCGGACGATGGCGCGTGCAAAAAATGGTCGAAACAGGTGGGCCGGTTGGACTGAAACTTCGTAAGTTGATTTGGGCCAAAAATACGCGCAGGGGTGCATTAATAAAAATGGTGGGTGCAAATCGTTGTGGCCCGGTCGGGCAGAAGTTTCGACTTACTGTTCGTCCTCCATCTTCGTCCCTTCATATCTCGAGCTTCCGACCTCCGATTGACTTGATTCTTTTTTTTAATTTCACTCCAATTTTCGAGACGAATCCAATGGTGCATTCATCTCTTCAGTCCAGTGAGTGAAAATGATGATTGAACACTTGTTTTTGCGATTGTAATGCTTGATTCACCTCGTATTCCTACAAAACGAGCTGAAACACCTTTCTCAATCAAATCAAGCACATTAGTGTGAAAATGCATGAAAAACCCTCAAAGTTTATCACTAAAACACATGAAATCTTATGCAATTTACAACTGAATCACCCCCCAAACTTACACTGTTGCTCGTCCCCAAGTAACGAAAGAATTAAAATAAGAGGTTGCACGATTGCAAATAGATTATCAATGAGAAATCTCACTTATCAAATGAAATGAAATGAATTCTTCTTCCTCAAGATACATTCTCAAAATGATCACAAGTTCACTATTGAAAATCCAACTAATTACCCACACATGCTCAATATACAACAACAAGTGATGGTGATGACAATATCAAAATGTTAAAGTTCAACTTACAAGATATAGTGTTTCTCTCAAACACTCAAACAAATTAAGGACAATAAGCACTAATCAATCAAATCATGCATTGCAATTGTCATAAGCTTGCCCAAGCTCTACCATCTTTCCACCACTAACATGTTCAACAATGAGATCAATAGGGCTTAACCAAGGACGTAACATTGGCTCTTTGGACGGGGTAAGATGAATATGGAAAAAGTGACTCGTCTAGTGGAGAACGAAAGTTGTTATTCAATAATTCAAGCTCGTGCTATTAAGGTTTACAACCTTCATTCTCACTTTTCATATAAGTTCCTCAAATGCATTCATCTTCTCATCTTTTTAGCCAATTTCTTTTCTTTTAAGCTTTTAGGGGCTCATTGTCCCTCTTTTCTTCTTATCATTTTTCTTTTCACTATCCATCATTTTCTCAACTTTTGCCAATTTTTCTTATCAAACCAAAGACACTCAAGCACATATTTTACCACTTTCTTTTTAATTCTCCACTAGATATGGATATGAAAGGATAAAAAAGGCTAAGTGGTTAAACATTGTAGGTTGCCAAGGAAATTGGAAATCAAGCTCAAATGGGCTAACTACGAAAAATTACTTCGATTATTGGGAAAATTTGGCTAAGTGACTTGTAGTACGAAAGATGGCCTACATCATATCTCAAAGTATCACACAATTATGATCTCAAGCAAGAACTTGGGCAAGTTCTATAAAAGCAAGCAATGAATTGATCCGCTCAAAAATGAAATAACCGGATTAATGCTCGGTTCAAAGCTCAACTCTCACCGGTTCATTCAAGACTCAAATATTCATCAATCATCACCACACATAACTTATTGTGCATGCAAAACATCCATAGGCAACAAGATGACAACAACACAAACAAGATGATTCATTCCAATCATGTACACATTCAAGGAATCAAATTCAGAACAAATCATTATCAAATGTGTCTCAATAATCATTAAAGCTCAAATTGCACACACACACACACACACACACAAAAGTGCACATTGGTGTCAATAGAAAATGTAAAAATGAACATACCCCCCAAAACTTTTTCATTGCCAAGCAATTAAAAGTTTGGAAAAATAGTTTTGCAATGATATTGACACCAAGTTATCCATACAAATCTACACACATGGGCCACTATCCCAAAAAGTAATCAAAGAGTAGCTAAACAATCAATGTCATGATAAGAATATAAATTCCACTACCCCCCAAAATTAGTAATTGCTACGCAATTCCTAAGTTTGGAGTGAGAGTACCTCTTACGATTGCTATAGCTACACCTTCTTCGAAGCTCAAAATTCCACTTTCGATCTCCAATCGTCCATTCGATCCAAGCTTCTCCAACTAACATCAAAACTCACAAACACATCAAACTAAACTAACAAAGCATAAAAAATGAACAAGAAATGAAAGAAAGCAAGTAAAAATGGGTTGCCTCCCATTTAGCTCTAGGTTTAACGTCCTATGCCGGACGGAACTTAACAAGTTCAAACTTCCCTTTCTTTGAATGGAGGATGATAGTGCTTCACATTGTGCTCATCGGTGATGAACACTTCGTCCTCCTCACCTTGCAACGCAATGCCTCCTTCATAGGCCAATTTCTTCATGACCAACATCTTGCGTTCTTTGAGCTTCACCTTTCCAAGAACTTCCATCACTCCCACTTTGCACCATACCACCGTATCTCAAATTTCAAATCATTTTTCAATCTTTCTCTCCTTAGAACTCTTCCATTTTCCCTCTTCATCGTCACTACCCTCAAGGAACTCCCCAAATCTCTTTTCCTTATCAAAACCCCCCAAACTTGAGTTTTGCTCAAGTTTGGGTGTTTCCTTAATTTCTTGATCATCTCCCGGATCTTTCAATGAGAATGTTGGTAAGGGCTCCTTCACACAAATGTCGAGTTCTTTGACGGAGTGAGATTCCTTCTTTCTTGGGGCACTTTCAATTGAACCATACTTGGAGAAGATCACCTTCTCTCCATTCACCTCCAATGTCACCTCTCCTTTACTCAAGTTTATATTTGCTCCCCCCGTGGCAAGAAACGACCTCCCAAGAATCAATGGGATATTTGCATCTTCTTTCATATCAAGCACCACAAAATCTGCCGGAATGATGAATTTGTCAATATTCACCAATACATCTTCAATGATCCCTTTAGGATGTGTGATAGAACGATCCGCTAATTGAAGAGTAATTGATGTGGGCATCAGTTCTCCAAATCCCAAACACTTGAAGATTGAAAGTGGCATCAAATTGATGCTAGCCCCAAAATCACAAAGAGCCTTCATCATGGGACCATCACCAATCTCACATGGGAGAGTGAAACTTCCCGGATCCTTGAGCTTTTCGGGAGGAGTTCGTTGAAGGATAACACTACACTCCTCAGTCAAATTGATCTTCTCATAATCCACTAGCTTCTTATTGTTTGCTATTGCATCCTTTAGAAACTTCATGTAATGAGGTATTTTCTCTAAAGCATCCGAAAGTGGAAGATCAATGTGGATTTTCTTGAAGATATCCAAAAACTTTCCAAACTTTTCATCCATTTTCTTCATATATATTCCCAGATATGGAAGTGGCTCATATGTAATGGGCACCCCCCATTTATCACAAGGTACCTCATGCTTCTTCTTTTTCAAATCTTTGGCAATTCTCCTCTTTGGAATTCTTGGAGCAATCTCTCCACTCCCAACTTTTTCTACCTCCTTTTTTTTCTCTTCCCCCCTTTCTTTTGCCTTCACCACTTCATTCTCTTCCACTTCAATCGACATTGAAGAGCTTCCATATTGTTCACCACTTCCAATTGTAATAACATTACAATGTTCATGTGGATTCACCTCGGTGGTCGATGGAAACTTACCATTTGTATGTTGGGTTCCAATTGTTGTAGCCAATTGACCAAGTTGAAACTCGATTCCCTCCATCCTTATATCATTTACTTCGAACCTATTTTCATTCAACTCGGTTGATGACTTTCCCTCTCCATTAGGGGGTTTTGCTCCGGGATCAAATCCTGGAGGATGTTGAATAGCACCCTTCGGGTTGGAGTATGATAAATTATCGTTCCTCCGAAAATTCGGGTTTTGAGTTGCTTAGTATTGAGGGAGGGAACCCCCTTGGCCTTGTTGACCTTGAGAAGACAAATATTGACCTTGATGTCCTTGGAATCGGTTTTGTGGAGGAGCATGGTAAGGGCCTTGATACTGTCGATCCCCTTGAGAATTCCCTTGATATGGTGGTCGACCCATATAACTCACCTCTTCCATTTACATCGTTTGCGGTTTTTCTTGAATGAATTGTAGTGTACTAACCTTTGCTTGAATTTTTTCTAGAGCATTGACCTTCTCAAGCAAGCTAGTCACCATAGTATTCATGTTGTCCACTTCATTCACGCTTTCAATCCTATGCTTTGCTCCTCTATCGATTCTCATCTTGAAGGTATTGTGGGTTATTCCGTCCATAATCTTCTCAATCTTTTCGGCAGACTTGAACCAAATAGAACCACCCGCACAAGCATTCAAGTGATTTTTATCTTCTTCTCTCAATACACAAAAGAACCAACACCTTGTTTGCTCGTGTCGAAAACCGTGTTGAGGACAAGTGATCAACAAATTTGTAAACCTCTCTCAAGCTTCTTTGATGTCTTCATTTACTCCTTGCATAAATTGGGAAATATTTTGCTTTGCCTCCATGATCTTGGATGGTGGGTAATACTTCAATAAGAAGCGTTTCTTCAAGTCCTCCCACGTCCTCACTTCCCCAGGTGGAATACTAGATTGCAACCACGTTTTTGCCTTACCCGACAACGTGAACGAGAAGAGTCTCAACTTCTTAGCAACTTCCGACACTCCATTTTGCTTTAGAGTATCGGCGATCTCTAAGAATTGAGCAAGATGATCGTTGGGATCTTCATCAAATCCTTCCTCCGTTCTCCCCTCAAATTGCTTCTCCCTCAACATCCAAAGCAAAGAAGCACTAATCTCATAGTTGTTTGTCTCTACTCTTGGACTTGCCAACCCATCATAGTACTCTCTTGGTTGAGGCTCGAAATACTCCCTCATCGGCCTTAATTGATATCCATGACGAGGCTCCTCTAAATGTGGAGGAGGAGGCATGTATTCATCTTGAATTTGATGAGGTGGAGGATATTGGTAGGGAGGATAATGGTGTTGAGGTTGTTGGTATTGGTGTGGTGGAGGTGGTGGATAGTAGGCTTGTTGTGGAGGTGGGTAGTGATAAGGATAGTATCCTTGATATGGAGGATGGTTTTGAGATGGATATTGTGGATTGAGATTTTGGAGATTTTGTGGAGGGTTTTGAGGTGGATTACCTCCTTGTGGATTCTCTCTTTGAGGTTCCTCATCTCCAAGTGGTGGAGGATTCAACTCTTAATTGTGATCTTCCATCTCAAAGTGATCCTCTACAACTCTTTGACGGTTTCTACTTCGATTTCTTCTTCTTGCGTGTGCCTCGATCTCAAGATCCAACAGTTCTAAGTTTCCTCCACGTGATCTTGTGATCATACACCTACAAAAGACAAGTATCAAATCCCACAAAGAGAAATGAGAAACAAAATAACGAAAAATAAATGCTACTATCAATAACACTCAACAAACTTTAAGTTTCACAAATAACACTCACTTAGATCCCCGGCAGCGGCGCCATTGACTTGTATCATTTTTTAACACTTTTTACACGCGTAACAATACGATCCCCACAAGAGCATGGTCCGATTGTAGTACGTAAGTACGACCAAGTAGTTTGTTCGTCCAAGGATCTAGTTGAATGTAAGGGAATCCCTAAAGTTAAGAGTATTTATGTTATAGTAGTAACTAAACATGTTTGTTGGATTTTTGGGAATTAGAACAAAAGTATTAAACTAGATTAACTAAGATAACAAGAATATAACCAAAAAAAAAAAAACGAACTATCAAACTTTCGATAGAAAGTGCAAGAGAAGGGTATTACCTCGGGTGTTTCCGTTTTGTGGGTAATTCAATGAGTTAACGAACCAATTGCATGAATTAAACTATGGTTTTGGATTAAGTTAAAGGCTATCACTCTTATGTGTAGACCAATCCTTCGTGAGGCTTAGGTGAATAAGTGCATTGATTAGCAATTATAGGATCTAACCAAATACCGTAAGCTCCTAAGATAGTGTCTCATAAACACGTTCAACACAGTTACTAATGCTTATGAGACACCCTTTCACTAATCTAATAGACGACCTCTAATCAATTAGTGTCTAGTGTTGTCGATCTAAGCAGTCAACCCCCGGTCGGTGTAGTCAATTACTATGTGTATTCTGATCAATTAATCCAAGCTCACACCCACACTCTTAATCATGCAACCCAATACGGTCGTTATAGTCGACACAACCAACAATGCTAGCTAATAGGGTGAATTAATCAATTGAATCATGGAAATCACAACACTAGAAACATAAACACTCAAATCCTAAACTAATCATGCAATTAATCCATAATTACACTAAACACCCATCAAAACATTCACACCTAAAGCAATAAGAGCTTAGCCCATGGTTCTAGAAGAGAATCCCATGGTTACAACAACAAATAACATCAAACTCATAACAAAATAGCAAGAGAATGAAGAATTTAGGAAAATACCAAATTGAATTACAAAATAGAGTAATATCACCTTGATCATGAGAATTTAGCTACAAACCGTTGTAATAGACGATGCCCGATGAAAACCGTAGCTTGATTCGAAGTAAAAAACACCTATTCTAGCTAATATAATGAGAAATTCAACTAAAACTATAAGAAAATCTACTACTATGTGCTTGTGTGTGTGGAATTACTTGTAAAAGGAGGAAGTCCCCTTTTCAAAACTCAAATAAGGTTTATTTATAGTTGGGGTAGAAGTCTTGAATCAATTTTGCAATTAGGCCCTTGAAATATGGAGAAAATGGGCCAAAACCCCCGAAAATGGGTCCACCCGGCCGGGTGGGTAAGTGGCGCAGCCGGGCGGACGATGGCGCGCACATAAAATGGTCGAAACAGCCGTGCCGGACCGAAACTTCGTAAGTTGATTTGGGCCAAAAATACGCGTAGGGGTGCATTAATAAAAAAGGTGGGTGCAAATCGTTGTGGCACGGTCGGGCGGAAGTTTCGACTTACTGCTCGTCCTCCATCTTCGTCCCTTCATATCTCGAGCTTCCTACCTCCGATTGACTTGATTATTTTTTTCATTCCACTCCATTTTTCAAGACGAATTCAATGGTGCAATCATCTCTTCAGTCCAGTGAGTGAAAATGATGATTGAACACTTTTTTTTGCGATTTTAATGCCTAATTCACCTTGTATTCCTACAAAACGAGCTCAAACACCTTTCTCAATAAAATCAAGCATATTAGTGTTAAAATGCATGAAAAACCCTCAAAGTTTATCACTAAAATACATGAAATCTTATACAATTTACAACCGAATCAGGCATCACTCACCCCGCCGGGCCGCCCCTGTTTTGCCCAACCAACATGCCTAACACATCCGCCCGGCCGGGCCACTTTCCCGCCCGGCCGGGCCACTTCCAATCTCGGGGGTTTTTGTGTTTTTAGCTAGCCATTTTCGAGGGACTTAAGTGCAAAACTTATCCTCAAACCCTACCCCAACACTATAAATACCATTTTTCTTGAAATTCAAAGACATTACCCCCTTCCACAAGAACTCTTAACACACAAACATACACTTGAGGTGATTCTTCATCATCTTCCTCAATTCTCCACCAATTGGAGTAAGGATGCAATCAAGAGCTTGAGAATTCCATTCCCCACCATCCATTAGTCTAAGCTTTCTCTTTCTTTCACTTTTTATTTGCTTTTATCATTAAACTTTGTAGTATTTTGATTATGTTGTTGATTGACTAGAACACTTTTGGTTTTAGGGCTATGTTTACACTTTGGATGATGTCTATGAATTAATTTCTTGTTTATTTGGTGGTTGTGTTGTTTATTTCTATTTGAATGCTTAACTTTTATTGCAAGACATGTTGTTAATGACCATAATAATATGTTTGATTTATTATTAATTGAAATTGGATTGAGAAATATTTTTTATTAATCATATTTAAGCATTCGACCCAATTTATTGTGAGCTCAAGAGAGGATCAAGGACTGGGAGGATATTAGATGATCTTAGGAGTCTTTTTGGGATTTATTATGCATGTTAAGTAGAAATACTAGTTTGGGTGATATTTCTCTTGAATTAATTGGATCGAAATAACTTTTAATTCATTATTTAGTGACCAACCCTATAGTAATAATCACAACACCACTTAAATAGGCTTTTAATCATAAATTGACCCCTTAGTGTGGCATATGTCTTGGAACCTCCCTTTTCTTTATTGAGTTTTACTCGTATTTCTCTTATTTTTGTGATTTGCATGAGATTTACTTGGTCGATTTTATCCATTACTCTTTTATTGTTTACTTGTGACACTTGGTAGGCAATTTAGGGTAACCAAACACTCAAATCTCGATCACGTCTATTTAGAACTAGATCAACAAACTCCACTTTTACACTCCCCCTCCATGTGGGATCAACCTCGTACTTACTTCGCTACAATATACAACGTATAATTGCGGTCATGTATTTTAGAGTTGTGAAATACGTGAATCACTAACTTACTACACAAACAAATAATTATTATATGAACAAATATGTGTTTAGATGTGTTACTATATCAATAAAAAAATATAAAGAAGAATACTTAGGTTTATGGAGATGAACAAAAGAAGAAAACACACACAAAAAAAAGGGTTTAAATAACAGTATAACCAAAAATAAAATAAAATTTAGCAGTGGAAAAATCGATTATAAAAAAATAGAGAAGAAAGTGGAGAAGAAACCAATATGGATAGTCGAACGGGGGTGTGCATCAGAGCCGGTCCTGAGATTATTTAGGCTTGGGGCGAACAAAATAAAATGGTCCCTTCTCTAAACAACATTAAAAATGAACGAACGTTTAAAAAAAATCATTTAAAATATGGAATACAAAGTTGAAAGCACTCCAAATAATTTGTAGGTACTAGTATTCCATAAGCCTACTAGAGTGATAAAAGCCTTTAATTAGATATTGGAGTACGTGCTGCACACTTGTGTAATAGTTACATACATGTAACTTGTTTCTATTTAATATTTAAACTAATACTATACAATATATAAGCTAATACTATACTGTATTTGAACTAATATTATACTATATTTACCATAATTTATGGATAACATTCACCTATTTAAAGGAATTGAATCAAGTGGTACCAGATACATGTATGTAACTGGTAGACATAAGTATTTGCCTTGGAGTAATTGTTAATTATAATAAATTGTAGGTAGTATTAAGTTATTGCCATTTTCAAGAAATAAACTAAATATTAGCCTAGAAAATTCATATTTTATCGTTATACTATTATTGTACGCTCAGATTAGATAGTCACATTTATACATTATATATTATTTATTTAGTTTAGCTTTTAATATCTTTTAAAAAATACTCCCTCCGTCCAATTTCATTATGTTCACTTTCCTTTTTTGATTGTTCAATTTCATTATGCCCATTCACTTTTTGAAAATAATAATATTCACACTATTTCATCTTCACCCTCCAACCATTATTTATTTACTCAAATTGCATTATTTATTTACTCAAATTGCCACTAACTTTATTCATAAACAATAATTTTATATATAAATGGACCTCACAACATCCCATCATACCCCCAACTTATCTACTTTATACATAAATTAATCAATATTCATTAAAACTCGTGCCCGAAGAAATGAGCATAATAAAATTGAACGAAGGGAGTATTAATTATAATATTATATATATATAAGTAGACCCTTAAAAATTTGGGATCTAGGCGATCGCCTCTCACATCCTCTCTGGGCCACCACTGGTGTGCATGTATTAGAAAAAATGTGAGATTAACAATATTGTATGCATCTTATATTCGTGTAATATTACACGACTCGTAACACGAGTCTTTGTGTAGTTATATATGACATAAAATCTTATTTTTAACAATTAGATCATATGACATTTTTTCGACAATTTACAACACAACTTGGTAAATTTTAATCACAATAACTTTAAATGTAAAAAAATGTGAAAATATTGAAAACTAGGTGATATACTAGCATTTTCCAAAATTGCCAAACCCAATACACAAAAAGTAAGAAGTAGGCAAGGATCAGTCATCCACTAAGCCCAGTCTTGATGCAAATCATCACATTTATAGACTAAATTTCATCACCAACACTTGCACAAAACAACAAGAATAGTCAATAGTTGAAAGGACCTTTAAACAAACAAATAAATAAATAATACAAGTGAAACGTGTTCAAGCATACCATCTTTGTCAAAAATCTCATCCCATATAATCTTTCAGTGCATTCAAAATGTATTCATTTATTTCCCTTAAAAAAAATGTATTCATTTATTATTTACCCATATATTAAGAAATACTAATATTAATTATTTAGTTGATTGTTAAGATAGAATAAGAAATATAACATTAATTATTTAGTTGATTGTTAAGATAGAAAGAATGGTAAGAAAGAGAAAAAATGGAGAGATATGAAAAAAAATAGTAGAAGTAGATAGTGAGTGTTGCCAAAAAAAATAAAAAAATACGGCGTGATGTTCAAAATGATAAAATAAATAACTTTCAAAAGGACGGAGAGAGTATAATACTTCATTTGTCCCTGAAAAGCTTTCACATTTTTTCTTTTTTCAAATGTCCGGTAACAATTTCCACATTTTTAAAGTAGAAAATTCTCTATAAACTCCATAGTCACATTATTTACACACAAATATATAATACAATCAATTTATTTATTTTATATATAAAAATTTATAAAATTATCCTTTATTCTTTTTTTTTTTCTTTTATATGTTCTTCTTTTTATAAAAAAAAATTATGGAACGAAGAAAAGTATATTCAGCTGAGAAAACAATGAAAAAGATTGGAAAAATCCTAGTATTGTTACGTCCCATCTCTATCTTAGCCTTCTCCACGAGATGCGCCACATTACATGTTCATAGTATAAAGTAACAAAAAAATTTCTTCCAATAACCCCATTTTCAACCAATAATAGAGAGAAACAAATGATGATCATAAGAACAAGTTAAAAAGCAGAGAGAAAGAGGTTGTGGTTGTGGAGGTTCAGAATTGAGCACTCAACACATGCACCACATTAACTTCTAAAACTAACTTTTTTTTTTTTTTTTTTTGGGTGTCACGCGATGTATATTAAGTGTTACTGTTTAAATAAATATTTAATTTTTTAAACAATGACATTTTATATGTACATAAAAGATATTTAAAAGAAAAGTGTTTACGTAAACTCGGATCGACATACATTTTTATCTTTAAAGTTTGACAAATTATGCAACTAATGCAGTTTCTTGCCATTTGTAATGGCATATCACTTACAAAGTAATGTCACTAAGTCATTTAAAGTAATACCATAACATTTTTTTTCTTCATAATTTGGCATGTTTGTGCATGTAAAATAATGTTGTATTACTTTATAAGTAGGGGCATAAGTGAGTCCAGCCAACTAGCAACTACTCGTGCTCGACTTAAAAAAAGATTAAAATCGACTCGAATTTAATCTAGTCGAGTTTCGAGCTATTAAAGTTCGAGTTCATAAATACTCGGTATGAAAGACTCGCGAGCCTAATCGAATTTGGACAATATTTACTTTTTTGCCATTAATTTTATAGTTTATATTTATATACAGGTAATCGAGGCAAACTGAGCCGAACTCGAATTTATTTTGTAATTAATTTTGAAAACTATACATATAATCGAGTCGAGTCGAGTCGAGCCGAACTTGAGTTTATCGAGTTTAATGTCGAGTTGAGCTTCGAGTATAGAAATTGAGTCGGTTCATTTACCCCCGTTTTTATAAGCGTATTGGTATTACTTGATAAGTGATGTAGTATTACAAATAGAAAGGAATTAACTCTTAAAGTTATGGTTGACTCTTTAATTCCCTCCTGCTTTTGGATTGCAACCTTGATGGCTCCTCTCATGCTTCTTGCCTTATGAATTAATCCCACTTGAACCATCATGCCTGTCTTATCTCTTTTACCACCACCACCACTTGTACTGCTTTTTATTTATAATTTCCACATTTTTCATCTAATCTTAAACCCCATATAATAAATTGTTGCTTTTCATGTATTTCACCAATCAATCTGCAGATACCATGTAGGGTGCATGAGTTTCTGTAAGTAGTTCTTTTGTTTCTTGAATTCTAATATACTATATGTTTGTCATTTTTTCAATCATAATGGGAGGCCATAAGAATTTTCATTTGGCATTAATATTACTACTATTTATCATGTCCATTATTGTATTGGCTGAATCATTAAATGAAGAAGGAAAAATCCTTCTAGACTTGAAGAACTCTCTTACTGATCCTTATCTTAATCTCCAAAACTGGAATCCTTATGATTCCAGCCCTTGCAATTGGACTGGTATTACTTGTAGCTCAAATTCAAGAGTTGTGTCTTTGCATCTTAGTGGCCTCAACTTATCTGGCAATTTGTCTTCAGCCATTTGTAAACTCCATTTCTTGAATGTGATGAATGTTTCCAAGAACTTCATCTCAGGGCCCATCCCTCTCGATTTCGATTGTTTCGAAAACCTCCGAGTTTTAGACCTCTGCACCAATAGACTCCACTCACAATTCCCATCTCAAATCTGCAACATCACATCCCTTAAAGAGCTGTATTTGTGTGAGAATTATCTGTTTGGAGAAATCCCAAATGAAATTGGGAATCTGGCCTCACTTGAGGAGCTTGTGATTTACAGTAACAATCTAACAGGACAGATCCCATCTTCCATTGGTAAGCTGAAGAGATTGAGGATCATCAGAGCTGGTAGAAATGACCTTTCTGGCCCTCTTCCTGTTGAGATTAGTGAATGTGAGAGCTTAAGTATGTTAGGCTTAGCAGAGAATAGATTAGAGGGCCCTTTTCCATTTGAGCTTCAAAAGATCAAATCTTTAACCTCTTTGATTCTTTGGAACAATCTGTTGTCTGGTGAAATCCCTCCTGAGATAGGCAATTTTACTAACTTGGAGCTCTTGGCCTTGAATGGAAACCTTTTGACAGGTTCCATTCCCAAGGAAATAGGGAATCTAACTCTGTTGGAAAAGTTGTATCTTTACACAAATGACTTGAATGGTAGCATTCCAAGTGAGTTAGCAAACTGTTTGAATGCAGTTGAGATTGACCTCTCTGAGAATCGTTTAACGGGCTTCGTTCCAAAGAGTTTGGGCCGTATTCGCAATCTTCGTCTGCTTTATCTTTTCGAAAACCACCTTCAAGGAGCCATTCCTAGTGAGCTCGGGGAGCTAGGGAGCTTAAGAAAGCTCGATTTATCGATAAATAACTTGACAGGCTCAATCCCACTAGACTTCCAAAATCTCCCTTTGTTGAATAACTTTCAGCTCTTCAACAATCATCTCAGTGGCACCATTCCACCACTTCTTGGATACAGAAGCAACATCTCAATCATCAACATTTCCAAGAACAACCTCGTCGGCACCATTCCTCAGCACATTTGCGCCTCGAAGAAGCTGATTATTCTGAGCCTTGGCTCGAATAAGCTGTTTGGAAACATCCCACATGGTGTTAAAACATGCACATCACTTGAGCAGCTAATGGTGGGAGATAACTTACTCACTGGAACTCTTTCTGTTGACTACACCAACCTCCACAACCTCTCAGCACTCGAGCTCTACCAGAACCGATTCTCAGGCCTCATTCCTCCAGAAATCGAAAACTTTAGAAGCATAGAGAGACTACTCTTATCGCACAACCATTTCATTGGCCAAATCCCACCTCAGATAGGCAAACTTGTCAAACTTGCTGCATTCAACGTCTCGTTTAACCGCCTTTTTGGTAGCATTCCACGAGAGTTAGGCAAGTGTGTGAAGCTGGAGAGGCTTGATCTTAGCAGCAACTGGTTTACTAAGTCTGTTCCAGATGAAATCGGGGAGCTAGTCAAACTCGAGCTCTTGAAGATCTCGGATAATCAGTTAACAGGACAAATCCCGGGAACCTTTGGGGGTCTGGTTCGGTTAACTGAGCTACAGATGGGAGGGAACTTCTTTTCTGGGGGTATTCCTGTTGAGTTAGGCCAACTTACTGCACTGCAGATTGGTCTCAACATAAGTCATAACAATCTCACAGGCTTGATTCCCACCAGTTTAGGGAACTTGCAGATGCTTGAGTTCCTGTTCCTGAATGATAATCAACTTAGTGGTGAGATTCCTAATGCCATAGGTGGATTACAAAGCCTCATTGAGTGCAACCTTTCGAATAATAATCTAGTCGGGGTTGTACCCAACACCCCGACTTTTCAGAAGATGGATGGTACCAACTTCGTTGGGAACAACGGGCTTTGTGTGCGTTGCCATTCGTCTCTTCCTAGCTCGACGTCTCATTTGAACCAAGGGTCTACAAAAGACAAGATTGTCAGCATTGTCTCACTTTGTATTGGGATCACCTCCTTAACATTCATAGTGGCAGTTTGCTGGATTATGAGGAGGAGGCGGCCAAGTGCTTCGTTCCAAGATGAGATGAGAAGCGATGAGTCGTTGGACATGTATTACTTTCCAAAAGAAGGGTTCAGGTACCAGGACCTTTTAGAAGCTACTGGAAACTTCTCAGAAACAGCAGTTGTGGGAAAGGGAGCTTGTGGGGTTGTGTACAAAGCAGTGATGGCTGATGGTTCAGTTATTGCTGTTAAGAAGTTGAAGAATTCACGCGGTGACAACAGTTTTCGTGCAGAGATATCGACTCTGGGATCGATTAGGCACAAGAACATTGTGAAACTATTCGGGTTTTGTTATCATCAGGATAACAATCTGATCTTGTATGAGTACATGGCTAATGGGAGCCTTGGGGAGGTTCTGCATAGACACGAGACGGCTCGTATGCTAGAGTGGGATACGCGGTATAGGATTGCTCTCGGGGCTGCAGAGGGCTTGTGCTATCTGCACTATGATTGTAAGCCTCAAATCATTCATCGTGATATAAAATCGAACAATATCTTGCTCGATGAATACTTTGAGGCTCATGTGGGGGATTTTGGGTTGGCAAAGTTGATGGATTTTCCCTTCTCAAAATCCATGTCTGCTGTTGCTGGTTCATATGGCTACATTGCTCCAGGTAATACATCATCTTAATTAATATTGGCCACAAGCTTCCTTTTTAGGCCCGTCGATTTTCATAAATTGATCACGTAACTTTAAATTTTTCAACATTTTGGTCCGGTAAGAGGTGAGACATCCGGTTGGCCATTCATACTTTGCCATGTTAGCGTCAATAGGATGTTTGATCTCCTATATGATTATTTTCAAACTAAAAAAAAGACAAAAACTGAAATGAACTTCAGTTCACTGAACTTTTTTTTTCTTCAAATATCATTATTGCGCATACGATTATCACAGTTATGCATATGAAGTGTCACTGTTTGAAAATCAAGTATTTTATTTTAACAATGACACTTCATATGCATAAAAGTGATAGTTTGTATGCATAACAGGGACACACAGTTTAAGAATCAAATGTTACTTAAAAAAACAAAAAGACTATTTTCTCTTGATTAATTTTGCTTATTTGTGCTAATTTGTTTCCAGAGTATGCTTATACAATGAAGGTGACAGAGAAGTGTGATGTATATAGCTTCGGAGTAGTTGTATTAGAACTAATCACCGGAAAATCTCCAGTTCAACCCCCAGAGCAAGGCGGTGATCTTGTAACTTGGGTGAGAAGATGGATGCACAAGATGGAGACGACGTCTGAAATATTTGATCAACGGATTGATCTTAGTGCCAAAAGGACAGTCGAGGAGATGTCTTTAGTTCTCAAAATCGCGCTCTTTTGTACTAGCACATCGCCTCTCAATAGGCCAACTATGAGGGAAGTTATTGCAATGATGATTGATGCTAGGGAAGGAATGACCAGTTCATTACCATCTCCAACTTCAGAAACACCATTAGATGGACATGGACAAGATTGATTGATTATTTCTTGTTAAGGTACTTTATTTTATTTTGCTCTAAGAAAAACTTATATGAACTTTTATTTTTCAAGTATCACTTTTATGCATATGAAGTACTATCATTTTTAAACAGCGACACTTCGTATGCATAACAATGCCACTTGAAAAGGATAGTTCATATGAATCCGAGTTCATACAAGACGCGTTCTCTCCGTCTCTCCATGTGCATTGCTTAGATCTTACATTTAAATATGCAGGTTGAATTAATGATTTGTTTTCAAATGAACTAGGGAGGGAGACCTGATGAAGATTGCACTTGATTTAATGATAATTGTGGATCCATGCCTATTATTAGGAGTCTGCAACTAGATTTGATATTAAATTGCTAATGCTGGATTAATGTATATTATCAGCTAATTCATTTGTACTAATAATTGAACCATTAATTAGCTAGTTTCAAATTTCATGATAGTAAAGTCATTTTAGGTTTATTTTCTCTTAATATCTCTCTGTGTCTATGGTCCTATGGATCGTATGAAATGAATATTCGATCTATACGGATGAAACACTTAGTACTTGTGTATAAATATTTTATGTTGGCCATAAAGTTTCATAAAATTTCACTATCCGGGTCCATATCAATATTCTATATCATGTTGATAGCAAAAACTAATTAGACTAAATTAAGATGATATTCAATTTTCTTTTTAAATTTTAAAAGCATAATTTATGCTTATTTAAGTTATCAAATAAATTATAAAATTCAGATATAGTTAATTTAGATTTAATCTAAGTTATCAAACATAATTTAAAGATATAAAATTTGATGGTGGATTTCTTATGGAACTCATTACCTTTATAAATTATTTATACATTTTAGCATGTATAAGTATTTTTATACAAGTATTTAATTTCATAAGAAACTCTCCTTCTGATTCATATTAAAATTATATATGTGAATAATGATTGTTTAGGTAGGGTGGGGGACCATAAATATTTTGGTCTTTGTTTTCAAAGACTTTCCGATTGAGAGAATGTGTCCGTTGGTTAGAATTGATTTTTTAGTTTTTTAGGTTTTATTAATTAAAAAATTAAAAGTTTAGATTATATTACAATTGGTTGTAATTTTTTTTTTTATTAAGCCTTGATAGTATTACATGAATCTTAAATTTAGTTTAGTTTGAAAATTCTGTAATTCTTTGAATGAAAATTTTGCAATTGTTATTTGTTTATGAAATGCAAGTAGACGGTAGTTAAATTATACAAATCAACTACCGTAATCAGTATATTGAATTGCGCCATGTAGTGTCATATGCGTCGTACCTGCTACCTATTATACAAATTTAAGTTAATTAAATTATTTTTTAAAGGGATCTTTATTGAAAGGGCCTAGTCAACCTAAAACCTCATTGCCTTCCTTCTTAATTTTATTTATTTAAATGACCCTTTTTAATTTTTTTTTTATTATTTACTATATATTACTCTTATTTAATATAAATAAATTTTAATATATATATATATATATATATATATATATATATTAAACAAAATTACTATTCTACGCTTTTTAATACAAATTTTATTATTTTAAAAATTAAATAAATCAATCCAAAAAAATAATTAAATAATAGATTAGTTAATTAGAAATTATGTTCTTTTTTCTTCCCCAATTCCATTGACTCTTGCTTTTGCTTGCAGAAAATTACAAGTGCACAATTCTTAGAATTTCGAAATTAGGGTTATTACTCCCCCAATTTTGTCGACCCTTGTAGAATTGAATCGCGATTATTAGGTTTGAAGCAAGAAGGGATTAGGTTTAAAGCAAGAATGAGTTTTTTCTCACGGTTGCTGATTCTGCTTCTCCGACTCTCCGTCAACTCCACCGAATCGACAGTCGCGACTCGCTGTTGGTCCTGAAGGAGTATGACATAAGTGTATGGAGGGGGGGGAGGAATGCACTTGTGTATCAATTTTCTTCTTTTAAAAATAAGCAGACTATATTGAGCTTTTCAGGAGAGTTGTCTGACAAGCTCACTGATTGTGTAGACTGATCTCAAATAATCAACATAATGAAAACTATTCAAGTATTCAGTTGGACAACTATCTTAAGTTAGTCTTTTAGTGCGAAATGTGGTGGGGCTTTATACTTATAAAAACTCCTTTAATTTTTCTGAGATCAACCTTATCAGGGAACTTGTCCAAAACCGTTTTTATCACTTAAACAAATGTTTCTTGAACTGAACTGTTTTGTGTGCAGTGAGTGAATGTGATCAAATGTAAAGCAATGCACACAGTAAATAACACATATGTTATAGTGGTTCGGAGACTCAAACTCCTACGTTCACTTTCCCTGATTGAACAGGATAATTCCTTATCTCTTGGAATTAACTTGTTTTATAGTGCCAAGGTGCATTGATCAACCACACTACTCTGAAGTGCCTTGATCCCTAGGAATTCTGAGTCCTAGTACTCAACTACTAATTCGAACTAAAACTGAGTTTTCTCTATCAGTTCTTAGCTCTTCAATTCTATAACAAACTCTACTACTTTCACTCTTTGAAAGGTTTGGGTTTGAGGTTGGTTCCAACTATGAGATATCTTTTACAATGAGTTCTATGTAAAAGGATAGGATATCTCTTTGCTAAGCTTTAGATATGTAAATTGGCTCAGCTTGAAGTGATTAAGGAAACTGGATACTAAGAGTATGTATCAGAGCTCTTTGCTTTTCAATGCTTGTGTTTCCTTGCTTTCTTGTGTGTTGTTCGACCTACTTTGAGGTTTGAATCACTTCAATATTTATAAAGAATTTGAACTTTAGATCGTTGGAGGAGTCTAACGTTTCAATTCACTATTTGCAGCTTCTCTTGCACTCTTGCTTGTTGTTCACAACAGCTAACAGTACCTTTTGGAGTAGGTAGGGTGGCTGGAACATTTACTGTTGATGAATAGTAGCCTAAAAAACATGTGTCAACTCCTAGACACATTTTCCAAGGTAGATTGTGTCAGAATCTATCCTTCTTCAAACGGTTGGATTGGCTAACTCCTCTAAAACATTCAACTGCAATGAAAATGTTCAGTACACAACATCTGTCTTTAATAGTCTTCTGCCTTTAATGCTTCTAGCTTGATGAACTTTAGGCTGGCTTGTTGTGCTTTAATGCTCTTAACTTCTTGTCTTGTTCATCTTACATTGATTGCTTCTTGCAAAGACTTCAATAAATATGTCTTGATCTGAGACAGTGCTTATCATTCATCTTGATCAGCTCACTTGATCATTCATCTATTCTGGTCATATCAGACCACTTGTCCATATCAGCTTGCTTGGTCTTTCAGGCTTCTTGTCTTCTGGCCTTTTTCTTCAAAGACTTTGTCCATTTGAGTTGTATCCTTTGAGTACACTTCTGATCTGAGTTACTCTTCGGTTTTGAATTGTTCTTCTGATTCTTGATCACTCTTCTGATCTAGACAACTCATCTGAATCTAGACAAACCTAAAAGTTGTCTAACATTTCAGCTTTGGACAACTAGCCTGAATATCTAGGATCTCAACTGTCCTGATATTCTATACTTGGCCAAATTTCACTAGTCTATCTCATCTACTCTGAGACAACTAAGCCGATACAAAATCTATTACATTGAGCATCTGAGCTGACTCTATCTCATCTAACTTATATATCTCAACTATGCACTTAGCTATCAGGGATTTTGAGATCTTAATCAAAATCAATTCTTTTCCAACACTCGCTCACCCCAAGAAGCAAGCAGGAGTTTTTCTCCGACGCTCGCTCAATTCCAGATCGACTATTGGGCAGTAGTGCGGCGGCGGCTGGGCAGCGCGGGATCGCAGGGGCAGAAAACACAAGCCTGAATGATGTACTCGTTTAATGTTGTTTTAGGTTTAGGTTAATCTGATTTTTTTTTGTTTAATTTGATTTTTTTTGTTATTAATTTTATTAATAATATAGGGGTAAATAGGTAGTTTTAACATTACATATTTTAATTGAATTAATAAATATAATAAAATATTTTATTGTATAAGGATAAAAATATAATTTTAAGATTATATATTTTAATTAATTAAATTAAATATAAAAATAGAAATGTACACAATAACTAAAAAAAAAATTAATTAGTATATAAACATGCGTTTGTAGTGGTCAATGACACGAGGCTTCGCGGACTCTGTACCTGAATTTTAATTTAACGATTTGATTCAATATTCAATTGAAGATAAAATACTGTTAGGTCTTACTTAAATTAATTAATAATACATGAAAGTTCAACTACATTGTAACCCGAATTCAGAATGCAGTCTTTAAGGCTTGAACACTCAAATTCGAGTCGCCATGTAGTGACTGAAAATCCGAACTTGAAAATTTCTTTAAAAATATAATAACACAAGTGAATCGATAAGAGTTTTACAGGGGAAATAATTTAAAGATAGTTATAAGTTGCAATAGAAGCAGTGTGGACCCATTTATTTTAAAAACTTAGAACGTGATAAGCAGTATTTGGTTTGAAGATACCTTACATAATGATCATCGAGTTACTCTGGAAATATTTGTCACTCCACATAATAATAAAGATCGTTTTTCATAACACATTTCATTTGTCATTCTGAAATAGATGTAATATTATCCCATTTTAATATGGAAAAACTCCGTGTCATCCTTGCTGCAATGCCGGCCCCTCTCGATCATAACCTGAAAATATTTGTTTTTGGGGTGTGAGATAAAAATCTCAGTGGATATCCTTGTACGTTGTTATACAGATTGGCAGTACACCGAAATAATTATTATTAGTATTTTATCGTAAATAATTTTTATTCATAGCACATTCATATTTATGTCATTGAATAATAATTTTCTTTATCATAGTGGGACAACACTGATAACGGCTTATCACGTGCAATCCCTCATCATCTCATTTGACTACAAAAGTCTTTTATCATAGTGGGACCATACTGGCAACGACTTACCACGTGCAATCCCCATAAACATTTCCCACCTCCTCCATGAGATCGAAATTCATATATCACATATCACATACCACATATCACAATGTCATAAAATACGTATATCATAATCTATTCTTGTATTCTTAGTTATATGTTGATGTTTGTTTAGTTTAGTTCAGTTCAGAATACACCAACAGTCCATATAACATTTACATCGACAATACAGTAGTGACACCCACCTCGTTAACTTTTAAGAAAAGTTACAAACTTCTTGAATAGTTTTAGTAAGCGTTACGCAGGGACCGTCCGAGCTCTGATTAGGCCACACACCTAGCACGTTTTCTTGAATATTTAATTGTTATCAGAACTCTTGTTTCATAATTTACATAACAATTTTTCTTCATGAATAAATCTTATAAAATCACATGACAAGTACTATGACAAATTAACAATAAATTTAATCATATACATTTTAACATATATCAATTGATGCGCTTCAACAAGCAATAACAATTTATAAAATTCACTTTAATAATTTAAAAGGGAGCAACATATAAAATAAAATAATTAAACTCGAGTTTAATAAAAGAAGGATAGAACCTATAATCTACAACTATTTAAAAACTTGTGATAATTTTGTATGTACCAATATTTTAAAACAACAATAATATATTTATAATAACAATAATATAAATGGAGTAGTAAATAATATAATAATATTCAATATATATTTAATAATACTTAATAAAAGACACTACACACACTAACACACACCACTACTCATTTTACACGCACACACACAATGCACAATTTAATTAACACATAAGACATATCTCTTCTCCCTCTCTCTCTTTAATATCCTCTGCAGAATAAACACATATATACACATACTCACACAGCGCACAAAACAAGATGATTGTGATGAAAGACTCACCACAAATTCAAAGCAAAAGGATGATCGAGAGATTTGAGGGAATTTCAGTATAGAAAGAAGTGTATAGCTTGAAGGAATGGGTTACGAAATATCTTGGGTAACTAATTGCAAAAATGTGAATGTTAAGAATCTAGATATTATTTTTTAGTTATGGTATTTTATTACAGAGTCGTTACTTATTTTCGTGCTAGTTTATCATAGAAAAAATTAAGCAATATCTATAATTATTTATTTAGATATTTATGAGCTGAAAATTTATTTAATTATACAATTCAACTTAAGACTGCTTATATTCTTATGGGCTAGTCTTACGTGAAATATTGCATATATACATTTCAGCTATTCACACTCACATTCTTTATAAATACACCCACTGACAGCTCAACCCACATTTTTTATAAATACACCCACTGACAGTTCAATTCACACCCATATTTTTTTATAAATACACCCACTAGCAGAAATTGTACTTAGTCGTCTTCTCCGAGCAGTTTTCGGCCACCCCAGGCCGCAGTCGAACGCTGCAATTTACGATGGCCTTAATCTTTAAATATTTTCTATTTCTTTAAATATTCTTTAATAATTATTATGGATCAAGGTTATTTTATATTATTACATGCAATAATAAATGTTACTATATGTCATAATGTGAGTTACTTAATCAATAAAAATTCTAAAAAAAAAAATACTACATAAAAGAATCGGTATTACTATATAAAAAATTATATGTTACTACATACTACAATTTGAATTACTACATTGAATATGTGTTTGTTACTATATGTAAGTTTATCAAATGATTTGCATTACAACATGGTTATTGTGTTTACTACATGCGATAATATATGTTACTACGTATTATAATGTGAGTTACTACATTAACAAAAACACTAGGAAAAAACGTGTTACTAACACTACAAGGAAACTGCAATTTAGCCGCGAAAAAATTTGTCGCTAATTCTAATATTTTCGTCGCTAACGTGAGTTGGCGATGAAATAATTTTGTCGCAGGATTTGTTGCTATACGCCCGTCGCTAACGTATTTGCGACAAAAAAAATTAATATTGTCGCAAATGTATGCGATGAAAATTTGAGTTTCATCGCAAAATATTAGCGACAAAATATAAGTTTCATCGCAAAATGTTAGCAACAAAAATATGAGTTTCATCACAAAATGTTTGCGAGGAAAATGAAACATTTGTCGCAAACACGTTAGCTAGCGACGGGTGTATAGCAACAAATCCCGCGACAAAATTATTTCATCGCTAACTCACATTAGCGACAAAAATATTAGAATTAGAGATAAATTTTTTCGTATCTAAAATAGTAACTCCTTACTTTGTGGCTAATTTTTTTGCGATAAATATTTTAATTTCGTTGCAAATGTTAGTGATGAAACCGATATTTTTGTCGCTAATATTTGGCTATGGATATCTGATTTACGAATCATTCTCTAAACCCCCTTCCGTAGTCGACCAACCCAACCTGCACCCACACCCACCCGACCCACCCCAACCGAACAAACTCAATCGTTCTCTAAACCCACGTCTGCACCCGCCCCGCACCAACACTCGCCCCGCCCCAACTCGCACCCACATACCCCTCCCCCATTTTATTTAAATAAATATTTTATTTGGTCTTAGTGGGAATTGATCCCGGGTGGATGGGCGTCCATAGCTGGGCGCCTACCACTCGGACAGACAGCTCTTTGGTTCAGTTTTTAATATTAATTATATATATATTCAATTGGTACTTATTTAGTTATTTTTACTCATTTAATAATTAATTTCAAATTTATCAATTGATTAATTTTAACTTGTAACAATTATATATGTATATATATATATTGTAATTTTTAAAATAATTCCAATTGTAAAAAATCAATGTTACTTTAACAATTTAAAAAAATAATAAATATTACAGCTAATGTGCATTCTCTCATCTTTATGTCCATCTTCATTTGCATCATCATATTTATAAATATTTTTATAAACATTTATACTGATTTATAAGACATAAAATTTGGAGAATTATTAAACATTTAGTTATATAAATCGATTTTCTTGATTTAATAAGCATAGTTGATTTAATATTAGCCACGAAATATAATTTTCATTGTTGTTCTTATTATTAACAACAAAATAAAATAATTTGTTAAAAGTGTAGCGATAAAATATTTTAATTTTGTTGCAAATATTAATTCCAAGATATTAGCCACAAAAAAGGGAAAATTGCACTTTTAGTCCTGTAGGAATTTTTTAAAATCACTTTTGGTCCCAATATTTGGAAATGGTCCTGTTTTCTGCACATTTGATCCTGTATGATAATTATTTGGATGGAAACCGTTAGATAGCTGGCTAAAATATATTAAAAATAAAAAATTATTAAAAATTTATATAATCTACATAACTTCTATAATTATAAATTAATTATATATATATATATATATAATACGGATAACTAAAAAAAATAAAAAATTTATAGCTAATAAAAATATCAGTTTTTTTTTAAGTTATATAATCTGAAAAAAAAATTATTTATAGAATCGGAATATATATATATATATATATATATATATATATATATTTTGGACCCAAGAATTTGAATAAAATAAAAAATTACTGAAAAATAATTTAATGTAATTTCTGAAATATAAATAATTTTTAATTAAATATTTATATTAAAGCTGAAATATATGCAAAAAGGCAAGTTCAAAAGTAAATTCTGAAGAAAAAAATTATTTGAATATAATTTGAAGATACAAAATACGGAGTATAATTTAAATGAAATCTGAATATTTAATAATTACCAAATAGAATTCAAAAAAATAATTTCAAATTATTTAAAATGTAAATTATAAAAAAAAAAAATTTGAATAAAAATCTATATTAAAACTAAAATTCGTATACATTATTATATTAATTATATATAATCAGTATTTGAATATAACATGAAGATAAAAATTAAAATTTATATAAAATCTGAATATTTAATACTTACCTAATATCCTTCAAAAAGAAAAAAAAAAACTACCAAAATAGAATTCAAAAATATTAATTATACCTATTTAAAATGTAAATTCTGTAACAATAATCTGAATTAAAACAAACTCATGATATAATATTATACTCCCTCCGTCCACCAAAAGTGTGCTCATTTCTTTTTTTGAGGTCCACAAAAACGTGCTTATTCTATTTAAATAGTTAACTTTTGAATATTTTTTCTACTTTACTAACAAGATTGAGTATCTACCAAATATATTTTCTACTAATTATATTAAATATATTCTTTATAATTAAAATATGATTTTTTTAAAAGCACATATAAAAAAAAGTGAGCACACTTTCACATGCCCTGTATCATATCTCCCCCTCTTCCTCCCTGCTCCTCTTCTTGCCGTCGGTCATGGAATTCGTCGTGGCTACCCACTCTAGCCTCGTCTCAGTGATAGAAATTAAAGCCCCTTGTCAATTTTAAATTTCGATCTCTTCTTCATCTCTGATTCGCAAATTTTCATCATGACTTAGCGATTTTTCATAGTTTATTAACTTTAATTTTCTGACTTTTTTTTGTGTTTGTGTTGATGTTTGGGGGTGTGCGGCAGCGGGTGACACGGAAAGTCGCCGAAATTCGTAGTCAAAGAAATACTCATCGGCAATAATGAGGAAAAATGGTGATAGATTTTCAGAATTTTTTTTAAAAAAACCGGCTGTTAATGGAGTGTAACGGAGCGTGCAACTCACTCCCTGGATTCCGTTACATTTTTAACGGAAAAATCATACAGGACCAAAAATGATGTAAAAAGGACCATTTTTGATATTGAGGCATTCTTACAGGACTAAAATTGCAATTTTCCCCCACAAAAAATATATTTCTTCGCAAAATAATATCGACTAAATATAATTTTCATTGTTGTCCTAATTATTAACAACAAAATAAAAGAATTTGTTGCTAGTTTAGCGATGAAATGTTTTTATTTCATCGCAAAAAGTAATTTCAATAAATTAGCCACAAAAAATTCTATTTCATCGCAAAATATTAGTGACATAATATAATTTTCATTGTTTTTCTGATTATTAACAACAAAATGAAGCAATACGTTGCTAGTATAGCGATGAAATATTTTAATTTCATCGCAAAAATTATTTTTAATAAATTAGCCACAAAAATTTCTATTTCATCGTAAAATATTAGTGACGAAATATAATTTCCATTGTTGTTCTGATTATTAACAACAAAATGAAGCAATTTGTTGCTAATATAGCGATGAAATATATAAATTTTGTTGCAAAAATTAATTTCAAAAAATTAGACACAAAATTTTCAATTTCATCGCAAAATATTAGCAAGAAAATATAATTGTCATTGTTGCTCTGATTATTAACTACAAAACGATGCAGTTTGTTGCTAATATAGTGATGAAATATATAAATTTTGTTGTAAAAATTAATTTCAAGAAATTAGCCACGAAAATTTCTATTTCATCTCAAAATATTAGCAACGAAATATAATTTTAATTGTTGTTCTGATTATTAACAACAAAATGAAGCAATTTGCTGCTAATATAGCGATGAAATATATAAATTTTGTTGCAAAAATTATTTTCAAAAAATTAGCCACAAAAATTTCTATTTCATCGCAAAATATTAGCAACGAAATATAATTTTCATAGTTTTTCTGATTATTAACAACAAATTGAAGCAATTTGTTGCTAATATAGCGATGAAATATATAGATTTTGTTGTAAAAAATAATTTCAAGAAATTAGCCACGAAAATTTATATTACATCGCAAAATATTAGCGACGAAATATAATTTTCATTGTTGTTTTGATTATTAACAACAAAATGAAGCAATTTGTTGCTAATATAGCGATTAAATATATAAATTTTGTTGCAAATATTAAATCTAACAATTTATCAACGAAAATTTATATTTCGTTGCTAAAAATTAATTTTAGCGATGAAATTTAGATTTGTCGCACAATTTTCGTCGCTATTCCCCCTGTTTCTTGTAGTGTAAATAAAAGAATTAATATTATTATATAAAATAGTTTGTGTTATTACTACATAAAATAATGTGTGTTACTACATATTACAATTTGAATTACTACATTTAATATCCCGCGTTCGGCAATAAAATAAAAGATAAAAAAAATCATAGAAACTGGTAAAATAAACGGGTTAAATTTTTTTGTCAAAATTAGAACATAAGCGGGCCGGTTGAAAAATAAATTAAGTTAACCCAAATGAATTAATGGTGGCCCAATAATATATATTTTCAGCTCATTAACTTAATAAGTCAATATTTTCGGCCCAATTGACTTAATTGGTCAATATGCAATATTGCATATAAGTTTTTGTGTATTATTATTTTGTTTTAAATTCTAATATTAATTTAATAATGAATTATTAGAACGAGTCATAACAAAATCAAATAAGGAAAACATTATAACACATAGACACGAAAAGCATGATAACCAAAGAAATGAAATATTTCATTCATATAATGTTTATTATGATTAAGCAAGTAAATGAATCAAACCTTTATATTTTATATTTAGATTAAGATTAAGATGGTAAGACCCCTCAAAAAAAAAGATTAAGATGGTAAGACAATACTATTTATTAAAATGCATATTATGCTTGTTCAGTTATTTTATCACATAAGATTAAAAATAATTTTTAAGGTTATTAATCAGACTTCTTTCATTTTCGACACTTATTAAATATTCATCAAAACTTATACTTTATTTATTTCTTTATTATGTGTTAGGAGTGTTCCCGATCAGAATTCTCGTCCGTCTTCCTGAAAATCAAGGTCTTTTGAAAACAAATAACGACGTTAATATAATTGAAAAACTCTTAAATCATTTATTCTTTTATTTCATACTCCCTCCGTCCAATTTTATTATGCCCACTTCTTTGGACTCGGGTTTTAATGAATATTGATTAGTTTATTCATAAAGTAGATAAGTTGAGGGTATGGTGGAGTATTGTGGGGTCCATTTATAAATAAATGATTGTTTATGAATAAAGTGAATGATAAAGTAGGTAAATAAGTGATGGTAGGAGGGTGGAGATAAACTATTATGAATAGTATTGTTTCCAAAAAGGGTATGTGTATAATAAAAATTGGACAACTAAAAAAGGAAAGTGGGAATAATGAAATTGGACGGAGGGAGTATTAATTTTGGGATGGGGTGTCAATCATACACTATACTATATAAACCCTCACCAAGCTGCAGCATTCCAATCATCAGCAAAATACATCTCTCTAATCCAATTAATATTTCACTCCCCGATGAGGCAGCAGATCGAATGCACAGTTTGTTTATGCAGAATTGATGAAGGAGACGAAATTAGAGAGCTGGGATGTGATCATTTGCTTCACAAGGTTTGTTTGGACAGGTGGCTTGGCTACGGTGCCCAGCCACTATGCCGGCCGGGGTAATGTGAAGCCGCCGGCTAGCGGAGCTCATCCAGGAGTTGATTGTCGACTTCAACTTTTTCGACGTCAGATCAAGGGATCGATGATAGGGATACGCGCGCGTGGTGGCTGCGTTGATTATTAATTACTCCATGCATTGTTTTTTAATTTCTTAAAATATACTCTCCATATATTATTCTTCCGAGTCTCATGTATAGATTATAAAGGTTCACCTAATAAACCCACTATTTTAGGAAATACACTCCCTGATTAAATCCAATATTTCTAATATTGGTAAATACACTATATCACTCATATCTTTATTTTAGATTCTGAGTTGGTTAGTCAGTTATTAGCAGTTTATTCCTCTTAAAGGCCTATAAATGTTAATTAGGGCTTTGAGTTGTTTTCTTATGGTTTTCAATTCATCACTTTGTAAAACAGTGGTTTCTTCAATCAATAGATTCACTTTTGATTCTTGTTTTCGATTCATGAGAATCCTTTCATGAAATTCTACATGGTATCAGTTTTTTGATTCATATATGCCAGATTATCGATCCTATTTTTCCAAATCCTCTTGAGTTTCTTCCCCTTTTCGTTGCATCGATTCATCAATGGCGCCTACAGTTACTGATCCAGATTCACTCGACCCTGCCCTCAACCCGTTTTCCCCTCTTGCCCTTCACCAGAATGACAACCCCGCTGTGGCCATCGCTCTTGAGCCGCTCGACGGTACCAATTATGTTTCCTGGAGCCAAGCCGTCAAACGGGGTCTCAGCTTCAAGAACAAGGTTCAATTGATCAATGTGTCGTTGGATATTCCCACTGAAGAGGACGATCCGGCCGTTCACGCTGCTTGGGTAAGGGCTAATGATTTAGTTTTGATGTGGATTTTGAATTCCATTATACCTGACATTAAGCGTACCTTAGATTACTTTTCAAATGCTAAGGATGTTTGGGATGAACTTAAGATTCTTTATGCTCAATCTGATGGTACTAGAGTCTATCACTTAGAGAAATTCCTTAGCACTATAAATCAAGGTTCTCAAACCTTAGTCTCATATTACAATCAATTTAAATCATTGTGGGATGAGTATCTTAGCTTTAGGCCTGTTCTTAAATGTTCTTGTGGTGCCATGGATGGTTACTCATGTGATTTGCCTAAACTTATGATCACTACTCAAGAACAAGATGTTGTTATGAAATTCTTGATTGGTCTTCATGAATCCTATAGTTCTCTTAGAAGCCAGTTCTTGTTACAATCACCATTCCCTCCCCTTTCCAAGATCTATGTTCTCTTGCTCCAAGAAGAATCTCAAAGGACCCTAAACACTATCCCTGACCCCATCCTTCCTGACTCTATTGCCATGGCTACTAGAAATACCAGAGTCTATAAAGATAAGAGGAAGCCCCTCAAATGTAGCCACTGTGATGGCATTGACCACATATTGATAGATGCTTCCAGATCATAGGTTTCCCACCTGGTTGGAGGGGTCCTAGAGGCCTCCCCAACAAAGACCTCCCAACATCTGCCAACCTTTCCATCAAAGACAGCTCCATGGTCTCCAACCCTCTTTTTGATCAAGATCTGCATAACAAATTTTTGAGCTTCTCTAAGTTGTAGAGCACTGGAGAAAATAGGGATGTTTCTCATTCTATGGCAGGAGCTTCTGCTTCCCATGTTGATGAGCCCAAGAACTCAACTGATTCAGGTATGTTTCCTATCATCTGTCCCAAAAATAACAATGCCTTCACTTGGATTTTGGATACTGGGGCCACTGATCATATGATCTGTGACTTTTCCATGTTTACTACCCCTCCATCCATAGCCAATGTTAGGATTTCTTTACCCAATAATGCTACTTCCATTACTACTCATATGGGTAATATTGTCATCAATGATCACTTGACTTTGTATAATGTGCTTTATGTCCCTGATTTCACATTTAATCTTTTATACATTAGTCACTTGACAAGATATTCCAACTGTTCTGTGTGCTTTCTTTCATCCCATTGTGTTTTGCAGGACACTACCACCAAGATGGTGATTGGTACTGCTAACCAAGTTAGAGGACTATATCTCTTGCAAACTACACATCACCATTCACCATAGCAATTCTGCTTTAAGGATATACTGCACATTTTAATTCTTTTGTTGACACTGCTTTACCTTCTGAATTGTGGCATAAGAGCCTTGGACACACATCTATGAAATGCTTGTTAAACATTCCTGAACTCAATGTAAAAGCTGCTCCCTTACATGATCCCTGTTTCATTTGTCCTTTAGCTAAACAGAAGAAAAGATCTTTTCCTATTAGTACCTCTGTATCTACTCATGCTTTTCAGTTAATACATTGTGATGTTTAGGGCCCCTTTTCTACTATTTCTGCTTCTGGACATAGATATTTCCTTACTATTGTTGATGACTTTAGTAGATGCACTTGGATATATCTATTGGCTGCCAAAAGTGACGTTAAACTTTCTTTGCAAAATTTCTATAACATGGTCTTCACTCAATTTCATGTTAAAATTCAAACCTTAAGGAGTGATAATGGCACTGAATTCTTTCTCACTGATTTCTACCATAACTTGTGAATTATCCATCAAACCTCTTGTGTGGAAACACCCCAACAGAATGGTATAGTAGAAAGAAAACACCAGCATTTACTTCAAGTTGCTAGAGCTCTTATGTTTCAATCTTCTTTACCTCTTAAGTATTGGAGTGAATGCATCAAAACTGCTGCCTACATTATAAATAGGATTCCATCTTACATTTTGCACCAAAAATCTCCTTTTAAGTTACTGTACAATAAAAAACATGATTATTCTGTTTTTAGAACCTTTGGGTGCCTTTGTTTTGCAAACACTTTGCTTTCTCACAGACACAAATTTGCACCAAGAGCTTCCAAATGCATATTTCTTGGTTATCCTTTTGGAACAAAGGGGTACAAACTCCTTAATATTGAGACTGGCACTCTTTTTGTATCCAGAAATGTCAAATTCGTTGAGAATGTGTTTCCCTTTGCTGACAAAACCATTCTTTCCCCTAAATCTATACCTGTTACCACTGAATATGATGATTTTAGTGATAATGAAGATCACAATCCTATTTCTGATACTACTAATGTCCCTGATACTCCCATTTCTAATATTGATGCTTCTGATCCCAACAATTCTATAACTGAGTTTACTTCTAGACCTACTAGGGTCAAATCTCAACCTGCTTACTTGCAACTTTATGAAACTACTCTACCTACTTCTGTGGATCATGCCAAAATCAATCTCTCTTGCAATGATAAATTGTATCCCATCCAAGATTAATTATCCACCTCTAAACTATCACCTCATTTCAGACACTTTACTGCTTCCATTTCTCATATACAAGAGCCCAAAACATATAAGATAGCTGCTCAAGACAAAAATTGGGTAAATGCTATGAACAATGAATTAGATGCTCTAATAAAGAACAATACATGGACTCTTGTTAACTTACCCCAAAACAAGAATTGCATTGGGTGTAGATGGATTTACAAAGTTAAATATAACTTTGATGGCTCTTTAGACAGATATAAAGCTAGATTAGTAGCCAAAGGCTTCACACAACAAGAAGGCATTGACTACTTTGACACTTTTTCCCCTGTAGCCAAAATAACTACTGTAAGAATTTTGCTTGCTGTTGCTGTTTCTAAAAATTGGCACATTCATCAATTAGATGTTAATAATGCCTTTTTGCATGGTGATTTAGATGAAGAAATATACATGATGCCTCCTCCTGGTTAAAAGACATCTTCATAAAAAATTTACCATAAAAGATCTGGGTATTTTAAGGTACATTTTAGGAATTGAAGTTGCTAGGAATTATATTGGCCTGACTTTATCCCAGAGAAAGTACACACTGGATTTACTTCATGATTCAGGGTATTTGGGGAGCAAACCTTGCTCACTCTCATTCACATCCCCACTCAAGAGAATTTGGCTGACATTCCGACCAAACCAATGCCACCAGTTGCTTTCATTGATCATAAAGCCAAAATGGGAATGCTAGACATACATTCTCATTTTGAGGGGGTATAAAGGTTCTCCTAATAAACCCACTGTTTTAGGAAATACACTCCCTGATTAAATCCAATACTTCTAGTATTGGTAAATACACTATATCACTCCTATCTTTATTTTAGATTGTGAGTTGGTTAGTTAATTATTAGCAGTTTATTCCTCTTAAAGGCCTATAAATGTTAATTAGGGCTTTGAGTTGTTTTCTTATGGTTTTCAATTCATCACTTTGTAAAACAGTGGTTTCTTCAATCAATAGATTCACTTTTGATTCTTGTTTTCGATTCATGAGAATCCTTTCATGAAATTCTACACAAATCGAATAGAAGTACTCGATCCAAAAATTGTAAATTGTACGTTGTATATTTTGAAATGGTAATAACAAATTGTTTAACACACGGTATTCGAGATATATAGTTCTATTATTTGCAAATGATTTTAATAATTAATTTTAAATGTCATCGATAGATTAAGTATTATATATAGAAATATGGATTTAATATTAGTCATCAAGTCCTAAAAGTAGTGCGGTTATGTTTGATCGATAGTGAATAGACCGAATATATTATTATTTCATTTACAAATATAATATTGAAATTAATTAAGAACTCACTCGCATATATTACTAATTATAAAATTTTGTATGAGATAGTACTGGACTCGTGTATGATTAATGAGTTTATGATTCAGTTTGAATCATGTTTAATTTAAAGTTGAGTGATAGTGAATAGACCGTCTTACACAATATTCTCCAATTACAAATTAATATGTTGAAATTTTATTTAACTAATTTTAATAATAACCATATATTAATACAATAGCTAGGTTTTCTTTAATTAATTAATTAATATATACTATCGATCATATAGACGATCAACTTAAAAGAACACACTTCCATAAGGATGCTAATTATTTTGTTTAGATTACTTAACCTAATTTTGATTAAGATATTGTACCAATTTTCTTTGGCTGCCCTTTTAGTTCACTTTACTATTATTAGTTTGGTTCCCAAAGACGCTAGATCGTTATTGGTTAATTACTAGTTATAATTAAGGATAATTAATTAACGAATCATGAGAGGTGTCCAAACATCGAAGTAAAATACGAAAAGTTGTTAAGTCCAGGTGTTAAGTGAGAGGATTGCCCAGACTTATAAGCCCACTCAAGACCATCTCTCTATACGATGTGGGATACCTTAATAAATAGTATATAGAATAATTAATAGTTAATTAATTAGAATTACTAAGCATGCCTTTGTAGTGGCCGGCCATTGTGGAGCCTTCGCGGAATCTACACCAAAACTAAAAATATTGTTTTGTCCTTAATTATCTATATATATATCCAATTCAATATTCAATTGAAGGTAGCCATATTATATTCTAATTAAATACTGTAATATATTGTTTGGTGTTGACTTATATAAATGGAAAATGCACAGCTACAATAATCCTATATATATATATATACCCTTACTGAACTACAACTACAATAATCTGCAGCTTCGATCAGCAAAATACATCTCTCTAGCTAGCTAATATATCCATTTCATTCCAAGAGAAAAAAGAATTCGATCAAAATGCTTAGTGTTACTAAATCAACAATATTAAACCACATGATTACTGTTACCACCCAAATAAAATGGGCATGTAATTTTATTCTTTACCAATCTTTCTTTCAAACCCGTTTAGTAGAATGCATCGACAATGGCCTCCGAGTAGCTCATCATCACAGTAAGAACACAAAATCCGATGAATGCGCGGTGTGTTTATGTAAAATTGATGAAGGAGATGAAATTAGAGAGTTAAGATGTGATCATCTGTTTCACAAAGTTTGTTTAGACAGATGGCTTGGCTATGGACATGGCACGTGCCCATTGTGTCGGGGTAACGTGAAGCCGCCGCAGTTCACGGCGGAGCTCACCCAGGAGTTGATTGTTTTCAGCATTTCTGCCACTAGATCCAGGGATGATCGAGATACGTGGTGGTTGCGTTAATTCTTTAATTTCCTATTTTTTAATTTATAGCTATTACCATTT
Organism: Galeopsis tetrahit; assembly: GCA_963675135.1. Classification (NCBI taxonomy): domain Eukaryota; kingdom Viridiplantae; phylum Streptophyta; class Magnoliopsida; order Lamiales; family Lamiaceae; genus Galeopsis; species Galeopsis tetrahit. The sequence continues at coordinate 43,914,926 of OY776120.1, forward strand.
TAGCTCATAGTTATACCACTCAATTATATTTTTTCATTAAATTCTTTTTCGAGTATTATGTACAGTACGTAGTAGTACTCAAAAAATGTAATTTTTTTCATATATTGTTGTACTTACAAATGGTAATATTACTCCTATCAATTTATTGATTGTTAGTTCTAATGCAAGAATTGTATTAATATTAAATTCCACCAATATATTAAATATTATTACTGATAAAAATAATAATTAAACATTACAAAATTGAGACAAGTGGAGGGTTTTTTTGTGTCATCAAAGTCCAAATAGCTAGTGGTACGCGTGTGCGATTTTGTTTGATAGTGAACTTGTAAATCTTGATATAATAATGCTTTTTTTACGACTCCTCAAAAAAAAAAACTTTCTTTACAAATATATATGACTGTAAAGAACAAACCTTCGTATATATTACATTAATTATGTGGAAATTTTATTTGAATTGAACAATTTTTTAGATTATAATTTATAACTTAGTTTATTTTCACCAAGAATTTTGATTTTGTACCAATTTTCGTTGGCTGCCTTTTTAGTTACACGTTGCTGTTATTATTTTGTTACCAAAGGAGCTAACTATTTAATTTAAACTAATAAAACAGAGTTTACAAGTACGTTGTTTAAAATTAGCTTAGCCAATTACCAATACAGCTATCTCACAATTTACTTTGATAAAATTAGTTTATCATTATTGGTTACTAGTTATAATGATTAAAATAAATAAAAAAATCACTACAAAAATATGGAGATTACAACGACAAATTTGTTAGGATTAGAATTCCGTCACAACTTCCTACGAAAATAGTTAAATGGTACGTTGAAGTCAACATGCATGTTTATTATTATTATTTTTTTTAATAGAGCAGATAGATTATGCTTAGATTACGTCAGGGTTTCAAAAGTCGAAAATCAGTAGTCGACTAGGCGGCACCTTGCTAGCTTATTATTATTATTATTTTAATTTCCTAACGCAGCTTCACCTTTAAATGGTGTGTCAAGTTATTTCAATCGATTAGACGTCTCCAACCAAGTTGTTGGAATTAATTAATCGAGAAATAAGAATTAGAATTACCAACCTGTAATTCTCAATGCAGCGGAATATATATATCTTGAACCCGGTTGAATTCCACATACGTACCGTGATCCTCGTAGTCAGAACACGATCACATGAATTGATTCACGAACCGCTTTTCATATCCACAATCTAAGTGCCCTCCACGTATAAGTGTGTGTGAGCGTATTCTACAGAATACTCAGAAATCTCTGTTTTCTGTTTCTGTCTAAGCAGGAGTGGAGAAGAGAATGGAATTCTCCCCGCGTAAAATCGTTATTGGAAAATCCCGTTGGATTTTCTTATGTAGGAGATTATCTAAATAACCGCTCCTCTAATTATCCACTTCCATGTGTGGATTAAATAAATAAATAATTAATATTAATTAATTATTATTTATTAGCTTTCACAAGTAGAATACTTGAAGATATAAGAAATAACTGCTCTAGGATAGTAATTTAAAAAGTAAGCAATAAGACAAACAACACACACATAATTTAAGTGGTTCAATCAATGTGATCTACATCCACTGGACCAGACGAGTACTTCTTTGATTGATCAATAATGTTTACACACTCATTCACTCGGAATAGGATATTTCCTCACTTCACTCGTGAACCCACACAACTCAAAGATTACAAAACGTACTACAACTAGTGTAAGACCCGCGTTTTACGCGGGATTGAAATAAATTTATAATATATTTTATTTTTAATTTATTAATTAAAAAATAATATTTAAAATATGTCTAGATTTGTAAATTTATAATTTTATATCAAAGATAAAAAGTAAATTTTGGAGCAATATAAATATATATATATATATAAAAGAAAACAATAATAGAATAGAGAATTATAATTTTATTTATAAAAAAATTAATATACAAAAGAATATATTGAATAGTATAGAGAATTGAAAAATAGCATGTGACATTATATACTACAGAGTATATAGAATAAGAAAGTAGTTTTTTTTATTAATAAAAGAAATTAATATATAAAATTACAACAACAAATTTATATGTTTGTATATTTTTTCCATTTGAATGAAGGAAAAATAATTTTAATCTGCTATTACTCAATTATTTAGAGGTTGTAATTTATAATTGTTCGTGTATGAACAAATATTTTAGAAGATACACATTTATTGTCAAAAGGGACTACACAAATTTTAGAAGATACACATTTATTGTCAAAAGGGATTGATATTTTATTTATCGTTATTGCAAAACACAATAGAATATGAGATTGTCTCATTCAAAACACTCAATGTTATTCTATAAATCCATAATTTTTTTCCAACATTCCTTCCACAAAGTATTTGACCTTCAATGATGTGGTTTTTAAGTCTTGTAACGATCAATATAGTTTATTGCATAATATCTCTTCTTTTAATAGTCATATATATATATATCACCCCTATATACTAATAGGGAGGTTAGTTTTGCCACGTGTCATCATATGGTTAAATGTGATGATGTGTCACATGGAGATTAAATTGATTTTTTTTAAATTTAATGTGTAATTAAACTATTGGTTAATACATATGTCATTGATATTAAAATGGAAAGTCTTACCTAAATTAAAATTAAAATCAATTAATATCTTATTTTGATTAAGTTCTCTTTTATGTTCTTTTATCTAAAATATATCTATAAATTTTATAGAATATATCAATTTAATTAATTAATAAGATAAATTCATTTGTATATAATTTTATCAATAATTGAATATATATTATAAATTAATTGATAAAATGAATTTTATCAGTACCAATTATAACTAAAAAAATTATTCAAAATAAAAAAATTATATAAAAAAATTTTAAATTATGAAAAATAAATTTACCTATGAAATTTTATTAGTGTATCTTTTAAAATATGAGTTATACTATTTTGAATATTAACTTTTATCAATATACCGAGGTCAGTACGGATTTGAACGACTTCCGACCAATCTCACTTGTAGGGGGAATATACAAGATCATATCAAAAATCCTAGCAAAAAGGCTCGGATCCGTCCTACCATCCATAATCTCGGACGCACAATCTGCCTTCATGGGAAAGAGGAACATTTTGGATAGTGTGGTTGTCCTGAACGAAGCGATCGATGAAGCTAAACGGGAAAAAATAGTCCGTGCTTTCTTCAAAATTGATTTTGCAAAAGCATACGACTCGATCGACTGGGGCTATCTCGAGCTTATGATGGAGAGATTCAATTTCCACCCCAAATGGAGGAAGTGGGTAATGGAATGCGTATCGACTGCATCAGCTTCCGTTCTAGTCAATGGTAGCCCATCTGGTGAGTTTAAGATGGAGAGGGGACTAAGGCAAGGGGACCCCCTATCCCCCTTCCTCTTCCTGATCGCCGCAGAAGGATTGAGTATACTCATGGAAAGGGCTACAGAAGAAGGCATATACAAAGCAGCAGAAATTGGTCGGGAAAAAATCAGGGTCTCACATCTACAGTTCGCGGATGATACAATTCTTATGGGGGACGCGAGCACGGAAAATGCCTGGGTCATGAGACGGGTGCTTAGAAACATGGAACTGATGTCGGGCCTAAAAATAAATTTTGGGAAATGCGCGGTCACAGGGGTAAATGTGGAGGAGAACATCCTAAGAAATATGGCGGAGATCCTAGGGTGCAGAGTGGATACCATTCCTTTCACATACCTGGGAATGAGAGTGGGGTCAAATCACAAGAAGGCAATGGAGTGGGCATCAATTGTGGGGAAAATAAAGAACAGGCTAGCACGATGGGACGATAAGAAGATCTCGATGGGTGGCAGGATCACACTGTTGAATTCGGTTATATCCTCTCTTCCGATATACTATCTGTCCTTTTACTGTATACCAAAGAAAACCATGAGTGAGATTGTGAGGTTACAACGTAATTTTCTTTGGGGGGGTGGGAGTAATGGTAAAAAAGTAGCTTGGGTTGATTGGAAAAGAGTTTGTAACACAAAACAACTAGGTGGGTTAGGTGTTAGAGATATTGGCTATTTTAACAAAACCCTCTTGGGGAAGTGGGGATGGAGATTTCTTAATGAGAAAAACAGTTTGTGGGCTAGGGTGATTAGGTCTAGGTATGAGTCTGGTGGGGGAGATGGGTTTAGCATTTTTCCAAAAGGGAGGGTCGGGAGGGTGTCATTATGGTGGAAAGATGTCTTAAAAGTGGTAGGTGAGGGGGAGGGGGACTGGTTTCATGAAAATCTGTCTAAGGTTCTAGGGGATGGAAAAAATTCGATCTTTTGGGAGGAGAATTGGACAGGGGAGGGTATCTTAAAGGGTAGGTTTAAGAGATTTTACCAACTTAGTCTAGATAAGGGAAAGACAGTGGGGGATATGGGTACATGGGAGGGGGAAAACTGGAGTTGGACATGGAATTGGAGGAGGGCACTATTTGATAGGGAACTAATACTCCTTAACGAGCTGATCAATGTGTTGGACAGGTACAAACCAAAAGAAGGGGTCGAGGACGCGTGGAAGTGGAAGACATCAAACACGGGGAAGTACTCTACAAAAGAAACATACTCGGTCTTGTTCAACCAAAGCCAAGGCACTCAACTGGACGACAAACTAAGTCAAGGTTTCAAGAACGTATGGAAGAGCTTTGCCCCCTCAAAGGTCAAGGCACACACATGGAGGCTCCTATGGGGTAGGCTGCCAACACGAGTCAACCTTAGAAGAAGAAACATCCTCAACCAGAACGACGACCTAAGGTGTGTACTATGTGGTGGAAGTGAAGAGACAGAGAAACATGTATTCCTGGAATGCCCTCAAGCCTACAAAGTTTGGATGGAATGTCTGAATTGGCTCAAGATACCATCAGCTCTACCACCAGACTTACTAGACCATCTCCTAGGTTTTGGAGGCCTTATTGGTGGAAGAAACGGGAAGAAGATAGCCATCTGCATATGGCTAGGTGTAGTGTGGCTCATATGGAAATGGAGAAATGCAATCCTATTCCGCAACGAAACTTTCTCGATCACAAAGGTCAAGGAGGAACTAAGGGCAAGACTCTGGAGTTGGATCACTATCAAATACCCCACTGATACAAATTTATCCTTCAAGGCCTGGGTGACAGACCCACTCAAGTGCATGATTCGAGTCACTTAGTAGTCTTTTAACAGTAGTCGTTTTGGTTACATTTACTGTTCTCTCCTGAATCCTGTACACTAAATTAGCCTTTGGGTATTTCTTATACCCAGTATAAATAAAATTCCTTTTACCGATCAAAAAAAAAAAAAAATACCGCGTAATACGCGGGGAGTCATCTAGTATATATATATTTAGGAATGAAAACAACAACCTTAGATGTTGTTGGTAGGTTATACATTCTACCATCAATAGATCTTATCTCTAAAAGTTTCAATTTTAACAATCTCTTATCCAGATTGAAGGCGTTAATTCTCTTGGCTTTCAAAATTGTTCTATAAATGGATTGAACCTATCGATCATTCTTTTTAGTTCATCAACTATTAATGCATTAAATTTTCTAGAATTGCATGTCTACCTCACGTGAATTGTTCAAAATTATTAAAAAGAATATTTAGAATCTAATAAGAAAATATAAAATATTATCAAATAGAATACAATTATTTAATATTTAAGTTTAATATAAAAAAATATAGATATGTAACATAAATATTTACTAATCCAATAATTATGTTAGGTGAACTTCATTATTTATGTCGTAAATGTATATAGTTGTAAAATTTTTGAAGCATTTCCTATAAGTGGCAACAAACTTCAGATAAGGCGGTGATTAGTTCCCTGCAGCTTAAAGACACATGGTCCATTTATTTTATTGATTGAATGATCAACTCTTCTACCCATTGATGTGGAACTAAACATCATTTAATTATTAATGATTTGATTATGCCATAAACTCTGCAAACTAAATTTACAACTATATACTCCCTCCACTTTTAAATAAGTGTCACTTTGTCATTTTAATTATTTTTATAATAAGTGTCATTCTATGTTTTTTTCTTTAATTTTGACAATTTTACCCTTATAAAATAATTTGCCTTCAATTTCAATTAATATAGTAGCATAAATCATGGAAAAATCATAAATATTGTACATATGAATACAACATACATTCTTGACCACATTCTTTATTAAACAAAAATGTAATATTAAAATTATTTTTCATTAATGAAGGGTAATATTGACCACAATTTAATATCTTAATTTGTTGAAAAATGTTAAAGTGACACTTATTAAAAAATGGAGGGAGTATATATTATTGAAGACAATAATTGCATAATTTTATGATTTTTGTGTCATACAATTTTTGACATAATTTAATTATTGATGATTTTTTCTAAAAAAATAAATAAAAAATTGATGATTTGATTATGATTAAAATATTAATTAAAAAATATAAATATATTAAATAAAATAAACATATTACTGACAGGATTAGATTAAATATTAATTGCAAAGATTATATCAATTAATAAATAATAGTAGTATCATTTAAGTAATTTATTACAACATTAGGCATGACAAATTTCGGGATCCATAATTTACTTTAATTTCAGACTTAAATTCAAATTATATACACCAATACATTTTACAAAATAAGTCTAACTTCGTCAACTTTTAATAAATATATAATCCAAATAAATTTCAACCTAAAACGTATTCCAATATTTATATATTACAAATTATTATAATCCTTAAATTCCGTTCATTAACTAATACAAATCTCATTCTCCTTTAAAGAAACTAAACGTAAATCGGGTCAATGTACATTCAAAAATCTATACATCTAATAATTTGATATGAAATAGACTAAATAGTCAAGTTTCAATAATTTTTAAACTTACTCATTAATTTAACCTCCTTTTTCTTCTCTCTATACTTTTCATAATTAATTGATTATAATTAATGGCCATAAAATTCAAAATTTTTTTTGCCATCAATGTTAAATTTATATAAGTGTAGCACATTTATTTATATATTTCATTTTGCACTTGTATTCTTATACAAATTAACGTTAAAAATTAAATATCAACAATTAATTAATATATTAATAAAAAATTGTTTTAATACATATATTTATTATATGCATATCAATATTAATTTATTTGACTAAATAAAAATTAATATGATAATAATAACAAAAGAACGAAAGTAAGCACACTTTTAATGTAGTATTTATTTTCATATGATAGTTTAGTATGTTAAATTATCACATTAATTAATATGATACTAATAAATCAAGCACATTTTTAATATGTTTTTAATTACTTTGATTGAGCACATCTAAAATAATTAATTTCATAAAAATTATATTAAAATCACATTTAATATGATATTAATAACAAAAGAATGAAATTAAGCACATGCAATACTTATTTTAATATGATAATTATAAGTATTAAATATTTAATTAGAAGTATTAATGAGTAAGTTTGAAATTAGGAGTAGAAATTAAGCACATTTTACTATTTTAGAGTAAATTACGCACATATCAGTTTTTAGGAGTAAATTAAGCACACAATTTGATATGAAATTAGGAGTATTTTAGAGTAAATTACATTTAATATGATTATAAAATATTAATATACTTAGTTGATTGAGAAATATTAAAATAATTATTTCAAAAATTAATTAACTCGCTAAAATTATTTCAAAATTAATTAAAAGTATTAAATATTTCTGTAATTTTAGCAACAGAGTTGAAACATATATTTAAATTGTGTGGAGAAATAAAATATGATAGGTTATGCATTCTTTCTTAAAATTTATAAGTTTGGTTTATTAATAAATCGATCTTTCATATTTTTCATATGCAAATAAAGAGAATAGATAAAATAAGTTAATATTTCAATTGAAGAAATAAAGAGAATTTGAGAATGTTCCATATATGCAAATCCCTATATATAATAAAAATCTTTGATCATTACCTTTCTTCTTTCAAAACTATAAAAAACTACTTAAAAAAAATACGCAGGTAAAAAAATATTAAGTTGATTCCATAATGAAGATATTAAAGTAAATTTATATATATGATTCAAAATAAAATTATCATATAAAAGAATAACTGTAGTTCAAATATATATGTAAAACTAAAAAATACAGTACAAATATGAATCATCTATGTACATTAAAGATAAGAATAATTTACATAACATAAATAATTGTAAATTATAAAATTACAACATAAACTAAATAAATCGATGTTGACACTTTTCATTCAAAATTTGAGAAATTGCACTTGATATTTTTTCATCATTTGTCTCTCTTCATCCGACCAAACAAAATCAAGCAATAAAAATTAAGTACCTGCAAATTAAAACACAAAACAACCTATTAGATATATATAAAAAAATAAAAGTGGATCCACATAAACAAAAGTAGATAGAACATAGTTCAAATATCCAAAAAAAGTTCTAATTAAACACTTAGTAAAAATTTCAATTTATAACAATATCTAGAAGATTGTGGATTATAAATTTACAAAATTCTCATTGAGAAATAAATCTACCTCTTCAGAGATGAAAATTTGAGTATTGCCACCAAAATCATGTTGAAATCATCTTCTTGTTCATCGTCACAATACTCGTCATGTTCTTAGATTAGCCGAAAGAAAAAGAAAGATAAATAAGAGATGTAAGACAAACATTGTGAATGAATTTGTGACTAATAGACATTACATATTTATAGGTCTTGAAATAGTGATGGATAGTTGTGATTACATATTTACCTATAGAATGTAAGGTTGAGATTAAAAGATTAACCAAAGATTAAGGAGGGTGAAGGGATTTTGAAATGAAAGGATTTGGAGAAGAGAGAGATTGAGGTAGAAAGGTGTGGTGGTGACTTGTGACACTTTATAGGTTTGCAAATATATAAATATAGATTCCATCCAACCTTTACAATGTACACATACAAGAGTTTATAAAGACCAAAGGTAGTTGCTGCTCTTAGGAACTGTTTGAGTAGTTAGCAACCGCTTGTAACAACCCATGTGCTCTGTTATTGCCCAACTGAAATGGTAGTTATGCCCTCAAGTACGTAGTTGTAACTGTAATACAACTAGTTAAACTAACTAACTTTCATATCAGAAGACTTGTCCATAAAGATCAGAAGACTACTTAGTGTTCTGATACTCAACTCTTCTGTTCTGTGATCAAACTTAAAAGCTGACTCTGCTGATAGACTTTTACTGTGCTGATATACCCTGCTGCAGTACTGTGCTGATATACTCTGCTGAAGTACTGTGTTTGGTATACTCTACTGAAGTACTGTGCTGATCCAGTACTGTGCTGAACTCTAAGCATCACCTCCTCAGCTGATTGAAAACCTTCAACTCATTTGATTTCGGCCTAAGTCATCTTATCTGATCCTATCAGCTCACTACTTACTTAGTGTGCTGACTATGAGATTATGAGATAACACTCACATGGTGAAATTTGACCAAAGAATACCGTACACCATAAAATCACTACGAGTTTTGCTTAGAGCCTCGTTTCAATTTAGAAAAGTGTACACAATCTTTCAAATCGAATATCTAATAAGCAAATTAAAAAAGTAAAGCAAAACAAAAAATCTAGGTGTCTAGGCCGATTTTTCTACCGAACACCAAGAAATCGAATATCAAATTTTGAGGACTATGTGCCCCATAAAAAGACTGATTAATTCGATCATTAATTAATACATCATAAACTGATTAGGTGCCCCGTAAAAAGATAAATAGATTTAAACATGCAAATTAGAGAGTTTTATAATAATTTATAATAAATAAGTAATACTTTGAACATGCAATTAATAAATTAGAGAGTTTTATAATTAATACTCCAGTGAATAATAAATTAGTACGTAGTACTATATATATTAAGCATGCCTTTGTAGTGGCCAATGCCATTGTGGAGCTAGCCTTCGCGGACTTTTCTCAACTTTAGGAATTAGCTCACCACACCCAATTCAAAATTCAATTAAAGGTGGCCGCCATATTCTGAATAAAATATTCAATAGAAAATGTAGAGCTTATTAATATCTGCTAATATATATACCCTTACGGCAAGCAGCACTGAACTACGTACAACTGCCAAATAATAAACTGCAACTCCAGCAAATTAATACATCTCTCTAGCTAGAAATTAAAGGAATTAAAATATGTCTAGAGTTATGCCTAAATTATCTGCAACAATATTAAACCACATGATTACCATTATCAATTACCAATTGAAATAGGCATGGAATTTCATTCTTTAATTACCAATCTTTCTTTCAAACCCGTTTAGTAGAATTAGTCGACAATGGCCTCGGAGTAGCTCATCATCACACGAAATCCGATAGAAGCAGCAGAATGCGCCGTGTGTTTATGCAGAATTATTGATGAAATTAGAGAGTTGAGATGTGATAATTTGTTTCACAAAGTTTGTTTGGACAGGTGGCTTGCCGGGAAACGTGAAGCCACCGCAGTTCACGGCGGAGCTCATCCACGAATTGGTTGTCTTCAGCATATCCACCACCACATCAAGGAATGATCGGGATACGTGGTGGTTGCGTTAATTTTTTTTTCAAATTATACGTACCATTTTAGCTTATAGTTATAGTACTACTCAGTCACATTTTTTTCGACAAATTCTTTTTCGAATCTCATGTACAGAACTACTCGAAAAATGTAATTTTTTTTTTTCATTCTTGGGACAAGTGGAGGGTTATTCAATCATCAAGTCCGAATAGTGGTGACATTAATAATGCTTTCGATCTTTACAAATATGGCCGAAATTAAAAGAACACACATTAATTCCTATTACAATTATGTGGTTTTTTTATTTTTTTGGAATTACATGCCTTGTATACAATCCTTGGAGTACAATTTCTAATTAAAAATAAATAAAATTATGATTGAATGCAGGGACACTCCTTTCTTGAATCAAACATCTCAATCAGAGTCGCTCCTTCCTTGAGTTGAACAAGAGGTTCAATTTAAGAAAAAAGTTATAGTTCATTTTTATGGGTAATTTATACTTATTTTTTAAAAAATATGGGTGGAATATAATAAATTATTTATACGATAACATTTATCGATTATTAATGAGATAATTTTTTAAAGTCTAATCTGAATATATAGGACACATTTATCTACGTATGTATGGTTTTTTTTTTTTATGTTTTGTATTAGAAAATTAATCTATAAAAATTAATTCTCCACCTCTCTATATATAAGTTTGGATTTTTAGATGAGATAAATTTTCTTTTTTATAGTATTAGCCTTAAGGATCGATGAGATAAAATTCTTTCATTTTGTTTGTTCAATAGTAATTTATATTTTTGCAGCCAAGGTGAATTGTATTTAAGTAATTATTAAGAAAATGTTTGTCATATATATTAATAAAGCATAAATGTGTTTTTTCTTTAATAATGTACATTAATTATTTAAAATTAATTTTATATTGTATTTGGGTGGAATATATAAATAAATAATAGAGTAATGATATATATATATAGATTGAGTAATTTTTAAGAAATTTATCATTTGATTTTATATTAAAATCGATATATGTACATATGTGGGGTGGGGGTGGGGGAGTATGAGTAAATATTACAATAAAACAATCAAATTTCAAAGTATCAACAAAAGTTTAACCTTAAATATTTTATGTGAGGTAGTAATTCTTGGCATATGTAGTAAAATAAAATATCAAGATTCGCAGCACAAGCATGTCAATTTAAAGTGTTTGTGCATATTAATAATATTGGTAAATAGTAGGTACACTTAATTTTCTAGCTAGCTAGTTTAACACCTGGACCAATTTTTAATTACTTTAGACAATTCTGTTTTGAACTCTCTATCATATTGTTTGTCAAGGGACTTGAAATTAGTTGATTAATATGTTTTTCTTGTAAAAAGGGATAATATATATATTAAAGCCTCCAACAGAGAAAGCTGCAGATAATTTCCTTTCAACGGGAGAAATTTGTACTCGTTCAACGGAAAATTATAAAAAGAATTACTTATTTATTGATGTTCTAATATCACTCAAGTAATCCAAAATTTCTTTCTTAATCGGATTTCCTTGAGAGTAGATTCTGCTAACGGTCTTTTTTTAAAAGACTTTTGATGATAGACTAGCTAACTCAGGCTTACTTTATTTACACGTGGAATGGATAATATGGATCGATTTAATTATTTGAATTTTTTTTTGGCTGAGATGATTCTTCTTGGATGAAGCTTGCTGACCTAGCTAGACAAATAAGATAGTCTATCAGAGAATGACCTCTAAGGTGGGCAAATCGAGTTATCGAGATGTAGTTAGCGAGCAATCTACGAACGGTTTATAGTTGATTCCGATATTCAATCTCTCTATCCACTGATCGTATGTATGACTAGGTCGAGACCAAAAACTTTAATTTTATTTATTAAGAATTGGTATAACAGATTCAAACTTAAAAATAGTGAAAAAATTAGTTTGAATATTTGACGAAAACAACTTTTAATATCGGTTCCCATCTTTAAATAATCCAGAATTTGGACAACACATTCAAGATAAACATTACATCAAACACACGCATTCTTCTCCCGAACGAATTAATTTCCATTTACATTCAAGTATATATTTTCGATTTGTTTATTTCGTCTTATTAATAATCATTAAGATGAATTTTCTGTGTTTTAAAATTCCTTTTCAAACAAGCTAGGAATTTAAAACGAGAATTTTGTGTTTATATAATTATATTGACATGAAATTAAATTGCGACTATTCAGCTCTCAATGAGATGCAATAGTGTGTGGGTCCACCATATCTAGGACTAGATTTAATTGTAATGGCGTTCTGTTTTTTTTTTTATAACAATTAATTATATTTTTATAGTTTAATTCGTTAAAACATTTATGTTTCGGATGAACTATTTTAAGTCTATCAATTATAGGAGTTTTTTTTTTTCAGTCTATTTCTTTCTTTTTTAGTCATGATCAAATCTCAACTACTAGAATTGACGATCGATAAAACCAAATTAACGGGTTCTGAGAGATAAAAATAATATGATGTATCATTTGACCCATGAATGGTAAAAATCGACCATAATTTAGCTAGGAGGAGACTAAAATTTAGAAGACATGTGCAAATTACATGATATATTTTTTTAAAAAAAATACTTTAAAGATTTTATGTTATATATAATTGAAAGCCCGGAGACGTGATATCATATGTTTTTTTTAACAAAAACAAATGATCTCATGATAAGTGATCGATTAGGAACTAGTACAAATTAAATATATATACTTTGTCTTGCAAGAAGTCATCTTACACAAACTCAATTTTGATTTTTTTTTTAATTAATTCCTGTCTACTCAGCATAGCCCAATAGATTGCATGAAACTGTCTTAGTCAACTAGACATAATAATTAGTATAGTATAGATTAATGATTAATCAATCATAATTTGAGACTGAATACTCAGAATAATATAATATATTTTATTTTAATTCATTTATGGTCGGCATCGAAGAGCTTCTGAAATAGTTGAATATGAGAGTGTTGCAGTTTCGTGGCAAGTTCTGAGTCTCGTGTGTTGATTTTATTAACCATTCAAAATTACACACTACTAATTGACCAAATTAATTAGTACTATAAGAATTGTCAGGACCGTAACTGAATTTTTTCCCCCTTTTTACGTGCATCTTAATATTAATACTAGTATTGATGCGGCCTAAAAATGTCACCTAATAAGACGTCGACACGTGTATAGAGGATAAGATAAAAGTGGAAGGATCAGATTATATAATACTCTCTGATGAAAAATCCCCTCTGAAGATCCCTTTGGAGGGAGCTCCGTCTGGAAAGAAGCTTCAGGAAGAATTAGTTTTGATGTAAGGTCGTGAGCCTTAAATGTAGGGAGGTTCCGCCATTTTCGGCTTAGACTTGATAAAAGGCAGACCTTATCCTCCTTTATCTTGGGGGAACCAAGTCTACTAAGAAGGAATGTTGCCGAGTTTTCGGGAAGTGGAGAGAAGAGAAGACTTCGTCCACTCAGCAGGGCCGAGTCTTATGGGCAGCTCCGAAAAAAGAGGAAGACTTGACTTCCTCTCGAGGAAGGATCTCTATAAATAGGTAAATCCAAGGAGATTTCCAGGTTAGACATTCTTATATTACAAACTTGATATACTAAACGAAAAACACCTTTTTTGATATTCTGTGAGAACTGATTTAATACATCGAGGACCTCGAGATCCTTGGGAGATTTTGATAAGCCCTATACTAACTTAGGCATCGAAGTGTCCACGCCGGACCCCCCTCCGGCGTGTTCTTTGCAGGTTCTTGAGGATTTCGAGTGAAGGCAGCATACTTGGAGTGATTGTACGTGTTCGAAGAGTGGGACATCCAATCCAGAAGACACGCAATCCTCTCGTGCAAATTTTGGCACATCAACTGGCGCCGTCTGTGGGAAAGAGTTGAAAGATTTTCTCACGAATTTCTACCTATTCGAGCAAATGGGTGGCGGAAACAAAACATCTACTTCGGGAAAGAAGAATCTTCAAGGGGAAAATTCCCCTTTGCCAATGGATCCCCCATCAAGGGGAGGCCGGGGGAAAGATCCAATCCATACTCTTTCTGGATCAAATCAGTCATTGGCGCATACCCCAGGCTTGGGCGACGAAAGTCATCCCCTACCGGTCGGGGAGAGAGTAACAGAGAACTTTGAAGCCCCAGAGTCTCAGACAGCGGATCCTCAACGAGAAGATATTCTAGACTCGGGGCCGCTCCTGATCTCTCCCGATCAGTTGAACGCCCTCATTAAGCAAGCTGTAGAGAGAGCCTTCGCGGATCAAAGAGATCGGGTTCCCAGAGTTGCACCAGGAAACCTGGAGGTACCTGCCCCGAGACCCCAAGATGAGGCACCTGTAGCCTCCCAAGTGTTGTCCAAAGAAATGGGGATGCGGGCGGAAGAAGACGATAAGGTGCCCTCCCGAGCGGAGAGAACCATTCCCCTTCGGAATACAAGAAGGAATGCAGATCTGGCACCCCGAGAGACAGAACTCCCTGAAGCAGAAGAAAGCACGGATGATACCTACGGAGGGCCAGTTAGTGATCAACTACAGGCCCTGCAGAAGGAGATGAAGGATATGAGGAAACAGATGAATAATCGAGCAAGTAGATTCGCGTATGTTTCTGGATGTCAGTTCTCTCCTAGCATACTACAAGATGAACTACCATTCAATTTCAAGCCCCTCAATTTCGAATACGACGGTACGGCTGACCCTTATGAACACCTAGTAAGATTTGAGAATGCTGCGCTATTACACCGCTACGGAGAAGGAATCAAGTGCAGGGTGTTCCTGACCACCCTGGCAAAAGCAGCGCAGCAATGGTTCACTCAACTAGAACCTAATACTATCCGATCCTGGGAGGAATTCAGTGAGTTATTTCTCCATCAATTTGCAAGTGCCCGGAGGCAACCACGGGCCACTTTGACCCTCTTCAATCTGAGGCAGGGGGAGAGCGAGAGTTTGAGAGCTTTTCTCCGGAGATTCAACCAGGTAGCTCTGGAGGTCCCTACAGCTTCTCCGGAGGTGAAGATCAACGCTCTCACCAACGGATTACGGGATGGAGATTTCTTCTCATCCTTAGCTAAGAAGCCAGTTAAGAATTTTGATGAGTTGCTGCACAGAGCAGAGAAGTACCTCACTCTGGAGGAGGTCCGTAAAGCCAAAAGACTGGAGGTTAGGCCACAGGATCGAGAGAGAAGAAGAGAAGGTCCCTCTAGACGACCCAGCCAAGAGGTCCCTCGGACCTCTGGATCAACAAGAGATAGCCATCCCTCCGGAGGTCCCCGGTCTGGCCCTCGCGGGAGGTTTGAGAAATACACGCCCTTGAGGATTGAGCCTGCTGAAGTACTGGAGGTAGCAGGAGATCATCCAGACTTGAAATTCCCATATTCCAGAGGTCGAGGACCTCAGAAGCATAAGTCTGATCGATTTTGCCGATTTCACAATGAATATGGACATGACACAAATCAGTGTTACCACCTGAAAGATGAGATTGAGAGGATGATCCAAGCGGGTCATCTAAAAGAATTTATATTTAGAGACAGACAGGGACCTCGAGGGCAGAAGCGAAAAGACCATGAAAGAAAACCGGAAGAGAAGGAAACCAGAGAGGCGGCCGAAGATATGCCCCCTCCACTGCCGAAGAGAGGAGTGATTCACATGATTGTGGGAGGACCAGCCGATGGAGATTCCTTTCGGAAGAGAAAACAGAGTGTCCGAGCTCTAAAAGCAGAGCAAGGGGGTCAGTTAAGAGAAGTAGGACGTATGACGGAGACGCCCAATATCCGATTTGGGCCGGAGGATGTGAAGGGAGTTAAGGAAGATCACAACGATGCTCTGGTGATCACTACCGACATAGCTGGGTTCGATGTTGCTCGAATCTTCGTAGATACGGGGAGCTCAGCTGACATTATGTTTTTTGAATGTTTTAAGAGAATGGAGCTGAGTGTGAAGCTGCGTCCTGTAGATACCTCTCTGTATGGTTTCTCCGGAGGTGCCATCCAACCTTTGGGATCAGTAATGTTACAAGTAGGATTGGGGGACGCTCCAGCTCGGAAGGTCCACTTGGTGGAGTTCCTTATTGTAGACATCCCCTCATCATACAATGTTGTGATGGGACGACCTAGTCTGAATCTTTTTCAGGCAATCATTTCTACATTTCATATGAAAATGAAATTCCCTACAGCCACAGGGGTGGGAGAAGTAAGAGGAGACCAGTACCAAGCACGGAAGTGCTATGCAGAGTCTGTAAAGATGGCGGACAGAGCTCTAACTAAGGGCTTGGAGCGGACAAGAGGAGATGGCCCTGAGGTCAAGAGGAAGAAAGTAGAGGGAGCAACACCTCAACAGGTGAATGTTAAAACAGACGAGGAACTGATGAGCGTGGAGCTCTTCCTAGGGAAACTCGGCTTTGCCACTAAGATAGGTACCCAACTGGGACCTGAACTCACAGAGAAGGTAATCTTTACATTACGTCAAAATTCCGATATATTTGCATTTTCTCCAGCTGACATGACAGGGGTCCCTCCGGAGATAGCAATACATTGCCTTAATGTTGATCCAAAGGCAAAGCCCGTGAAACAGAAACTACGAAATTTTGGAATTGAAAAGAATAACATCGTGAAAGAAGAAGTCGAGAAGCTATTGAAAGCAGGACACGTGGTGAAAGTCCAATTCCCAGAATGGCTCTCCAATGCTGTGCTAGTGCCTAAAGGGGGAGGAAAATGGAGAATGTGCATCGATTTCAGGGACCTCAACAAGGCATGCCCTAAAGACCACTATCCGTTACCAAGAATAGACCAGTTAGTAGATGCAACTTCAGGCTTTGAGCTGCTAAGCATGATGGATGCATACCAAGGATACCACCAGATCCAGCTAAACCCCTCAGATGTCTCCAAAGTGTGCTTCATAGCAGCGTGTGGAACGTTCGGCTATGTTCGAATGGCATTCGGATTAATCAATGCTGGAGCAACGTATCAAAGGATGGTCGATGCTGTCTTTCGGAGACAGTTGGGGAGGAACATGGAGATATATGTAGACGATATGCTGACTAAGAGTGTAAAGGCAGATCAGCATGTGGAAGATCTGGAGGAAATTTTCCAAGTAATTCGAGAGAACGACATCAAGTTGAACCCCGCCAAGTGCTCTTTTGGAGTAAAATCAGGGAAGTTCCTCGGATACATGGTTACTCAAAGAGGTATAGAAGTGAATCCAGCCAAGGTGAAGGCTGTACTAGACATGCAGCCACCGAGAAACGTGAAAGAGCTCCAGACGCTCAATGGGAGGATTACAACATTGAGCAGGTTCATAGCTAAGTCTGCCAAAAAGAGTCATCCCTTCTTTAAGATTCTCAAGAAAGGAACCAAGTTTTAATGGAATGAAACATG
Source organism: Galeopsis tetrahit (assembly GCA_963675135.1). Taxonomy (NCBI): domain Eukaryota; kingdom Viridiplantae; phylum Streptophyta; class Magnoliopsida; order Lamiales; family Lamiaceae; genus Galeopsis; species Galeopsis tetrahit. The sequence goes on from OY776120.1 coordinate 43,932,891, forward strand.
CCAACAAGCTTTTGAAGACCTGAAGCATCATTTATCCCAGCTACCGAAGCTGACAAAGCCTTCTCCGGGAGATACTCTCATTTTGTATCTCTCCGTAGGGGAATTCTCACTAAGCACCGCCTTGGTTAAAGAAGAGGGATCTCTCCAGTATCCTATTTATTACGTCAGTAAGGTCATGCAAGGGGCTGAAACTCGATACTCAGAAATTGAAAAGGCTGCTCTAGCAGTGGTAGTTACAGCGCGAAGGCTGCGCCCATATTTCCTCTCTTACAAAATACTGGTCCGCACTAATTACTTTCTGAAACAGGTTATAGGGCGAGCAGACCTCTCTGGAAGGATGGTGAAATGGGCAATAGAGCTCCAAGAATATGATGTGGATTTCGAGCCACGGAAAGCCATAAAAGCCCAAACTTTGTCCGACTTCATCCAAGAGTCGACCAAACCAGAGGAAGCTGAGGGATGGAAGGTATATGTAGATGGCTCAGTGACTCTGAGCGGATGCGGAGCAGGGATTGTGCTAGCGGGCCCTCGAGGAGAGGACCTACAATTTGCAGTGAGGTTTCGATTCATGACCTCGAATAATGGAGCGGAGTACGAAGCTTTGATCAGAGGAATGGAGATGGCATTAGAATTGGGAGCTCCAAAGGTAACCCTATACTCAGGCTCCCAATCAGTTGTTCAACAGGTGAAGGGGGAGTATATAGCCAAAGATAGTAGGATGGTTGCCTATCTGGAACGAGCCAAAGAAGTGATGGGCAAATTCCAAGAGTGCGAGGTAGTCCAGATACCTCGAGAGAAAAATATGCAGGCGGATAGCCTCTCCAAACTCGCTAGCTCCACAGAGTTTGATGGACAAGGAACAGTGACCTTGGTAGTGGCAGAAAGAGAGACCCTGGAGAACCCCATTGGTGCCATTGAGGAGGAAGATGATTGGAGAAGAGCCATATGGGTGGAACTCACTAAGGGAGCAGACGCCCCTACCACCAGAGAGACCCGAGCCCTTCGGATCAAATATTGTATTATCGGAGGGCACTTATACAAGAAATCGTTCACACAACCATATTTGAGGTGTATATCAACCCGAGAAGCGATGTACACACTCAAAGAGATCCATGAAGGTGATGCAGCTAGTCATGAAGGATACAAAGCAGTGGTGAAGAAAGTTTTAAGGGCTGGATTATATTGGCCTTCCATGACAAAAGACGCTAGGGAATTTGTGAAAAAATGTGTCAAGTGTCAGAAAAATGGTCTATTGATAAGGACCCCTGCGGAAGAGATGGGAGCTATGCACTCTCCCTGTCCCTTTGCTAAGTGGGGAATCGATTTGGTAGGACCCTTCCCTCCAGCCTCCGGAGGAAGGAAATTTCTGATAGTAGCAGTGGACTATTTTAGCAAATGGGTGGAAGCTGCTCCTCTGGCTACGATAGATGAAGAAAATGTGATTAAATTCTTGAGAAAACAGATTTGTTGCAGATTCGGAGTACCCAGAATATTGGTCTCTGATAATGGAACACAGTTTAACGGAGAAAATGTACAAGGGTGGTGTGCAAGACTAAACATAATACATAGATTCACCTCTGTAGCTCATCCTCAAGCCAATGGACAAGTGGAGGTTACTAATCGATCGATAGTTGATGGTATTCGAACAAGACTGACGAAGATAGGAGGAGGATGGGTGAACGAGTTAGACAATGTATTGTGGTCATATAGAACTAGTCCAAAAACAGCAACTGGAGAGTCCCCATTTCAGCTGGTCTACGGAGCCGCGGCGGTGATACCTCCAGAGGCCGTGTTGCAGTCGCATCGAATTGCCCAATTTGAAGAACATCAGAATAAAAGATTGATGAGAGAGGCCCTATATTTAATGGAAGAAGAAAGAGAGATGGTTAGAGTACGTGCCGAAAGGTATAAGAGCAGAATTAAAGCCGCATATGACCGAAGGGTGATCCCGAGGTCCTTCAGAGCAGGGGACCTAGTACTAAGAAGAGCTGATGCCCTAAAGAATACGGGAAAGTTGGAGCCCAACTGGGAGGGGCCTTATAAAATCACACAGGTACTGAAGGGAGGAGCCTATAGATTACAGAGCATGGAAGGGGTCGACATAGCTAGACCCTGGAACGTTTGCCATTTGAAGAGATTCTTTATTTGAAGAAAGTGTAAGGTCTTGAGACTATTTATGACTTTTGCTTTGTGATTTTTTGCATGGATTCATATTTTGCTTAATGTATTTTGTGGCTTCACCGGAGCTCTTTTTCCCTCTCTACGGGTTTCCCCTCTGGGGTTTTTCCGTAAAGAGGTTTTTAATGAGACCGGCGTAGGTTATCTATGGCCTATGTTGAAAACTGACAATAAATCAATGAAGTCTTATCCCTTTTTGAAGAAAGAATTATTGTGTCTTGATTATCTTTTTCATATTTGAATATGCGATATATGAGTACAAAAAAATGACGAGTGAGAAACACTCAAAGGCCTAGAGGCCGAGGTGCTCCAAAGAGCCCTCATATTACTTGAGACCCAAGTGGGTTACTAAAATGAGAAGATTTTATGAATTAAAATCTTTTAAGAATTCGAGTGAGAAACACTCAAAGGCCTAGAGGCCGAGGTGCTCCAGAGAGCCCTCATCTTACTTGAGACCCAAGTGGGTTACTGAAATGAGAAGATTTTATGAATTAAAATCTTTTAAGAATTCGAGTGAGAAACACTCAAAGGCCTAGAGGCCGAGGTGCTCCAGAGAGCCCTCATCTTACTTGAGACCCAAGTGGGTTACTGAAATGAGAAGATTTTATGAATTAAAATCTTTTAAGAATTCGAGTGAGAAACACTCAAAGGCCTAGAGGCCGAGGTGCTCCAGAGAGCCCTCATCTTACTTGAGACTCAAGAGGGTTACTGAAATGAGAAGATTTTATGAATTAAAATCTTTTAAGAATTCGAGTGAGAAACACTCAAAGGCCTAGAGGCCGAGGTGCTCCAGAGAGCCCTCATCTTACTTGAGACCCAAGAGGGTTACTGAAATGAGAAGATTTTATGAATTAAAATCTTTTAAGAATTCGAGTGAGAAACACTCAAAGGCCTAGAGGCCGAGGTGCTCCAGAGAGCCCTCATCTTACTTGAGACCCAAGTGGGTTACTGAAATGAGAAGATTTTATGAATTAAAATCTTTTAAGAATACGAGTGAGAAACACTCAGAGGCCTAGAGGCCGAGGTGCTCCAGAGAGCCCTCATCGTATTTGAAACCCAAAAAGGTTAATTAATGAAAGGAGAAGATTTTTTGCGAATAAAAGTCTTTTAAGCACAAGAAAGTGAAAAGAAGGTGAAATGCTTAGAGGCTTAGAGACCAAGATCCTCCAGAAAGCCCTCACCATGCTTGAAAATTACAAAGACTAGATAATGAAAAGGATAGATTTTATGATCCAGGAGTCAAGAGAAGAGGGAGGATGTCCCCCCATAACCAAGCCAATTGAAATCAAAAGATAGGACAACCAAGAGACGATTCCAACGTAGCCTACAAGACCAACAAAAAGGGGGGGGGGGGGAAGAGAGCACACCTCCAACATATTCTTTGCTGGTCTTGTAAGTTACTCATGCAAACAGAGAAGAAAAAGCACGCCAACAGACAAGCAATATCAAGCCAATACGATCACTACAAAAGCCCCCACGTATCCAGGAGTGTGGGGTCCCCTACGAAGTATGTGAACAAGTATTATGAGCAGAAAATGAAAAGAGTGCAGCAAATCGAAAGAAAAGTAAATTGTTCATTGTGACCACCGGAAATATGAAATCTAAACTGCTTTTTCAGCAGCAGCTTCCTCGGCAACAGCCCCCTCGACCTCAACTCCTTCAATTCCTCTAGCAGCGCCCTCCTCTTCAGCGACATGGTTGCTAGATCCTCCGCCCTCCTCTGGACCCTTTGTACCTTTCACGGTATCTTCAACGCCTGTCCCTCCATCTACCTTTGTTGCCATCTCTGGAGCAGAGGCATAAGGATAAACTAGACGCTCCAGGGGCTTTAGCTCAGCCATGCTCACCTTAGCAGCCTGCAACTTGGTGATGGCCTGATTCATGCCGGGCAACCACCAAGGACTGTCGGGGCTCTCCTTAGGATCCTCCAAGAATTTTGGAGGAGTAGCGAGTTGATCCAGGTGGAACTCACGGGAGTAGGTCCCATCGAACCCCGGGGCTGAGTGTTCGGCCACAGCATTGCTGAAGCCATGGTCGATGAAATGAGGGATATGGGGCCCCATGGCGCATAAGAAGCTCGAGCTCTTTAGGAAGCCGGACAGCCACTGAGTATGGAGAGTCCCCAAGAATTCTTGACCCAAGGAGGAAGTGAATAGAGACTTAATGCAAGCCTGCACTCCGACGTCTGGTAGCTCGCGTTCCATCCGTCCCACCTCCTGCACCAGATATTTAATCCGGGCTGCATCCTGCTTGCTTTGAGTCTGTAGAAGAGATAACTCCTCAGCCAAAGCTTGAGCTCGTTTATGAGCCTTGTCTTTCTCCGTAGTGATCCCTTTGAGAGTTGACTGGAGAGAAGATGCTTCAGCTCGGAGAAGTTCGAGCTCAGCCACCATCTCAACGCCTTGGTCGAGTATCTTAGTATAGATAAGACCAAACTACAAAAGAAAAAGAAACAATGTTTAGGATGTGAAGAAGGCAGAGATCTGAAAATAATAGAAAGTACCTCGGAAAAAAGATGAGCCCCCTGGAGCAGTAGATCTTCAGGAAGAGGCGTGTCGGATAACTCAGCGTTGGGAGGAGCAGGGCATCGGTCGATAAGACGGTGGAGAGGCTCGTACACAGTAGGAGGGGGAGATTCCTTCTCAGCACGTGTCGCTTTTCCCTTCTTCTTCTTAGAGGTGCCACAGTCAGAAAAGAAGGCGTTGGCAGCTGATCGGGTTCTCCTAGCAACTGAACCAGGAACTTGAGTGGATGAACCGGGGAGAGGAGGAACCTTTGAAGGGCTCCCTGGAGCCGGGGTCTTTGCTGAGCTCTCGAGAGCAGGAGACGGAGGAGCTTTTGGAGGATCTTTTGGAGCGGATAATGCAGGGGTCTTCACTATGCTGAGAGCAGGGGCATCCCGTGAGATGTGAGTTAGCCAACTCATTGCTGCAGATAACCAAGAAGATGTTCAGAATGTAGAAAAATAGCCACATACGAGAAGTAAGAAACAAGAATAAAAGATTTTTTACCATCTCGAGAATCTAAAGGGAAGTCTTGAGGGCAAAAGCCAAAGTGGGAGAGGATGCGAGGATTTTTACAAATACTAGGAATATCGAAATAATCGTGCAGATGGATGTGAGTATTGAGATCAGTCATAACAGTGTGATTGGAAACAGAATAAGCTTTCAAAGGAGGAGGAAGTACCCCTGGGTTGTGGAATATCCAATCCCCGTGAGGAAATGACCAATCAGTGGGGCTTGTAACAAAAAAATAATAATCTCGCCAGGATGAGTCTTCTTCATGGAGTTTTTTCAGAAACTTACAAACACGGGACCTTCGCCCACTAACATAAAAGAAGCCATCGTTCACTTTACAAGAATGTTGGCTCAGAAACAGTTCGGCAGATGGGTCACCCCCATTCCCTTTCACCAGGATGAAAAAGCCTATCATAGTACGGATAGCATTCAGAGTAAACTGGTTAAGAGGGATCTGCATGCGAGTCAATATGGCAGCCAAATAGGGATGAATCGGAAATCGTAGTCCTGCCCTAAGTTGAGCTTCAAAAAAAGCAAGAGTCCGGGGTTGGGAGAGATCTGGGCGTTCATTTGAGCGAGGAGCGCGAAAGGTATATTCTGATGGAAAACCATAAGCATGAGTAAGGCTAACTAGATGAGTATGGTCGATTTGAGATGAAGGGGAAATCTTATTCTCTGGACTCCCCATCAGAGAGGGAGTCAATTCAGAAGAGTTTGGGCTGAGATTTTCAGGCGGAGAAAGGGGGCTTGACATCGAGTTACAGTGCTAATAAAACTGGAAAGAAAAAAAAAGGAAGATAGCTGGGTTACCTTGATTAAGAGGACTACGGAATCGGTCGGGGCGGCCGGCGACGGCGAAAACTCGAAGGAAGAACACCGAAGGAGAAAGATGAAGACGATATGAGACTTTTGGGAAGAAATGAAATTTGAAAAAGGGAAGAAGAGAAAAGAGGCGGTTGTGTGGAGTAAATGAGAGAAGATGTGGGGAGGAATCGAGAACTTTTCTCGGGAGAATAACAAAGGAGAGAGAAAAGCGATCGCGTGGGGCCCACGCGTGGAAACCAAAAAGTCTCCTTAGTTGGAGGCGGGAAAAGCCTTCGGAGAAGGACATGTTTTGAAACTTCCTCTCCAAAGCAGGAATGATACACATATCTCCAGAAGGACCCTTGAACTAGATTTTAGGAAATTTCTCTACTCTCCCAAAAGATGTCCCCCTTTTACGAGAGTAGGGGGAAGTAGATGATGCGGCCTAAAAATGTCACCTAATAAGAAGTCGACACGTGTATAGAGGATAAGATAAAAGTGGAAGGATCAGATTATATAATACTCTCTGATGAAAAATCCCCTCTGGAGATCCCTTTGGAGGGAGCTCCATCTGGAAAGAAGCTTCAGGAAGAATTAGTTTTGATGTAAGGTCGTGAGCCTTAAATGTAGGGAGGTTCCGCCATTTTCGGCTTAGAATTGATAAAAGGCAGACCTTATCCTCATTTATCTTGGGGGAACCAAGTCTACTAAGAAGGAATGTTGCCGAGTCTTCGGGAAGTGGAGAGAAGAGAAGACTTCGTCCACTCAGCAGGGCCGAGTCTTATGGGCAGCTCCGAAAAAAGAGGAAGAATTGACTTCCTCTCGAGGAAGGATCTCTATAAATAGGTAAATCCAAGGAGATTTCCAGGTTAGACATTCTTATATTACAAACTTGATATACTAAACGAAAAACACCTTTTTTGATATTCTGTGAGAACTGATTTAATACATCGAGGACCTCGAGATCCTTGGGAGATTTTGATAAGCCCTATACTGACTTAGGCATCGGAGTGTCCACGCCGGACCCCCCTCCGGCGTGTTCTTTGCAGGTTCTTGAGGATTTCGAGTGAAGGCAGCATACTTGGAGTGATTGTACGTGTTCGAAGAGTGGGACATCCAATCCAGAAAACACGCAATCCTCTTGTGCAAATTTTGGCACATCAAGTATATATTCAAAAAGAAATATTAATACTAGTATTAATTGAATTCTCTAAAATTTAGATGTGATAATGGGACGGGACCCATTTATACCACCTCCGACCTTGACTCAGACAGAAAAAATTTATCACAAATTTTGGCAGATTTTTTTTTTTTTTTAAATCTCCATCCCAGCCCCCAATCCAGGTAGGGGCTTAGGTAAACTAAATTCCACCCTAATGTTTTTTTTTAATATTATTGATGCGACCTTATCGAATCCATAGGAGTGGATGACAAGGAACACAATCAAAGAAAGAATAAAGATAAGAAATACCTAAATGAGCCCTTGATAAATCCTTGGATGTTTGATAGCAATGCACGCCTTAGTATGCCCGAGGACCTGCACGCAAAACCGGGCCGGAGGAGTGTCCGGCGACGGACCTCCGACGCTCAAGTCAGTTGAGCTCGATGATGAAGATGAAGATAATAAGAGTGTTTCATGTTTGTATGTGTGTTGTAAATGGATAGAATGACTTAGGGAAGACATTGAAATGAAAAAGGGATGCTTTTATACCTTGTAATGGAGGGGTAGGGAAGTAATTTTACCTCTAGGGTTTGTTGCAAGCAGTGCCACGTCATTGTACTACCTGACACATAACCAATTGTTATGATAATGCGCATACATTTGCAGGTATGCTCAGAGATACTCTGATACACCAAGATTCCTTTGCTTCTTCTTATTTAACCAAGGCCCTTTATCGTCCTGATCCTGGATGAGAGTATTAATTGTCAGATCAGATCTTTGAAGGATCTGATCCGGTCATTATCCTCGTCAGGGGTGGTGACTTTTCTGATCCTGGTCCTGAAAGGAAGTGATCAGCTTTTATTTTGGTCTCAGTCAGTAGCTATTCCTTTCTGGACATGCGCCATTATGTCGCATCATCCACTCCCCCCTATTCTTGACTATGACAGCTCTTTGCCGAAATAGTTAAGAATAAAGTCTTTTCGAATTCATATCTTGGGTTCTGCTCCTAATCACAGATCTCTTTATTTCATAATATTTTCTCTTGAGAATATCTTACAGTTCATGAACTCAAATCTTGAGTTCTCTGGTTCAGATCCTGATCACGGATCTCTTTACTTCACAATATTTTCTTTTAAAAATATTTTTCATATCCTGAACTCAAATCTTGAGTTCTTTAGTTCAGATCCTGATCACGGGTCTCTTTACTTCACAATATTTTCTCTTGAAAATATTTTTCAGATCCTGAACTCAAATCTTGAGTTCTCTGGTTCAGATCCTGATCACGGATCTCTTTACTTCACAATATTTTCTTTTAAAAATATTTTTCATATCCTGAACTCAAATCTTGAGTTCTTTAGTTCAGATCCTGATCACGGATCTCTTTACTTCACAATATTTTCTCTTGAAAATATTTTTCAGATCCTGAACTCAAATCTTGAGTTCTCTGGTTCAAATCCTGATCACGGATCTTTTTAGCTTCACAATATTTTCTCTTGAAAATATCTTCATATCTTGAGCCCACATCTTGGGTTCTGATCCTGATCACGGATCCTTTAGCTTCTCAATATTTTCTCTTGAAAATATTTTGACATTTTGAATCCACATCTTAGGTTCTGATCCTGATCACGGATCACTTTAATTCACAATATTTTCTCTTGAAAATATTTTTCAGATCCTGAACTCAGATCTTGAGTTCTGATCCTAATCATGATTCGTTTAACTTCTCCATATTTTCCCTTGAAAATATTTTGACATCTTGAACCCACATCTTAGGTTCAGATCCTGATCACGGATCTCTTTACTTCACAATATTTTCTCTTGAAAATATTTTTCAGATCCTGAACTCAAATCTTGAGTTCTTTAGTTGAGATCCTGATCACGGATCTCTTACTTCACAATATTTTCTCTTGAATTTTTTTTTCAGATCCTGAACTCAAATCTTGAGTTCTCTGGTTCAGATCCTGATCACGGATCTTTTTACTTCACAATATTTTATCTTGAAACTATTTTCAAATCCTGAACTCAAATCTTGAGTTCTCTGGTTCAAATCCTGATCACGGATCTTTTTAGCTTCACAATATTTTCTCTTGAAAATATCTTCATATCTTGAGCCCACATCTTGGGTTCTGATCCTGATCACGGATCCTTTAGCTTCTCAATATTTTCTCTTGAAAATATTTTGACATTTTGAATCCACATCTTAGGTTCTGATCCTGATCACGGATCATTTTAATTCACAATATTTTCTCTTGAAAATATTTTTCAGATCCTGAACTCAGATCTTGAGTTCTGATCCTAATCATGATTCGTTTAACTTCTCCATATTTTCCCTTGAAAATATTTTGACATCTTGAACCCACATCTTAGGTTCAGATCCTGATCACAGATCTCTTTACTTCACAATATTTTCTCTTGAAAATATTTTTCAGATCCTGAACTCAAATCTTGAGTTCTTTAGTTCAGATCCTGATCACGGATCTCTTACTTCACAATATTTTCTCTTGAAAATATTTTTCAGATCCTGAACTCAAATCTTGAGTTCTCTGGTTCAGATCCTGATCACTGATCTTTTTACTTCACAATATTTTATCTTGAAACTATTTTCAAATCCTGAACTCAAATCTTGAGTTCTCTGGTTCAAATCCTGATCACGGATCTTTTTAGCTTCACAATATTTTCTCTTGAAAATATCTTCATATCTTGAGCCCACATCTTGGGTTCTGATCCTGATCACGGATCCTTTAGCTTCTCAATATTTTCTCTTGAAAATATTTTGACATTTTGAATCCACATCTTAGGTTCTAATCCTGATCACGGATCACTTTAATTCACAATATTTTCTCTTGAAAATATTTTTCAGATCCTGAACTCAGATCTTGAGTTCTGATCCTAATCATGATTCGTTTAACTTCTCCATATTTTCCCTTGAAAATATTTTGACATCTTGAACCCACATCTTAGGTTCAGATCCTGATCACGGATCTCTTTACTTCACAATATTTTCTCTTGAAAATATTTTTCAGATCCTGAACTCAAATCTTGAGTTCTTTAGTTCAGATCCTGATCACGGATCTCTTACTTCACAATATTTTCTCTTGAAAATATTTTTCAAATCCTGAACTCAAATCTTGAGTTCTCTGGTTCAGATCCTGAACACTGATCTTTTTACTTCACAATATTTTATCTTGAAACTATTTTCAAATCCTGAACTCAAATCTTGAGTTCTCTGGTTCAAATCCTGATCACGGATCTTTTTAGCTTCACAATATTTTCTCTTGAAAATATCTTCATATCTTGAGCCCACATCTTGGGTTCTGATCCTGATCACGGATCCTTTAGCTTCTCAATATTTTCTCTTGAAAATATTTTGACATTTTGAATCCACATCTTAGGTTCTAATCCTGATCACGGATCACTTTAATTCACAATATTTTCTCTTGAAAATATTTTTCAGATCCTGAACTCAGATCTTGAGTTCTGATCCTAATCATGATTCGTTTAACTTCTCCATATTTTCCCTTGAAAATATTTTGACATCTTGAACCCACATCTTAGGTTCAGATCCTGATCACGGATCTCTTTACTTCACAATATTTTCTCTTGAAAATATTTTTCAGATCCTGAACTCAAATCTTGAGTTCTTTAGTTCAGATCCTGATCACGGATCTCTTACTTCACAATATTTTCTCTTGAAAATATTTTTCAGATCCTGAACTCAAATCTTGAGTTCTTTAGTTCAGATCTTGATCACGGATCTCTTACTTCACAATATTTTCTCTTGAAAATATTTTTCAGATCCTGAACTCAAATCTTGAGTTCTCTGGTTCAGATCCTGATCACGAATCTTTTTAGCTTCACAATATTTTCTCTTGAAAATATCTTCATATCTTGAGCCCACATCTTGGGTTCTGATCCTGATCACGGATCCTTTAGCTTCTCAATATTTTCTCTTGAAAATATTTTGACAACTTGAACCCACATCTTGGGTTCTGATCCTGATCACGGATCCTTTAGCTTCTCAATATTTTCTCTTGAAAATATTTTGACATCTTGAACCCACATCTTGGGTTCTGATCCTGATCACGGATCCTTTAGCTTCTCAATATTTTCTCTTGAAAATATTTTGACATCTTGAACCCACATCTTGGGTTCTGATCCTGATCACGGATCCTTTAGCTTCTCAATATTTTCTCTTGAAAATATTTTGACATCTTGAACCCACATCTTGGGTTCTGATCCTGATCACGGATCCTTTAGCTTCTCAATATTTTCTCTTGAAAATATTTTGATATCTTGAACCCACGTCTTGGGTTCTGATCCTGATCACGGATCCTTTAGCTTCTCAATATGTTCTCTTGAAAATATTTTGATATCTTGAACCCACGTCTTGGGTTCTGATCCTGATCACGGATCCTTTAGCTTCTCAATATTTTCTCTTGAAAATATTTTGATATCTTGAACCCACGTCTTGGGTTCTGATCCTGATCACGGATCTCTTTATTTCACAATATTTTCTCTTGAAAATATTTTTTGTTTCAGACCCACATCTTGGGTTCTGATCCCGGACAGGGATCTCAATTTCTTAATATTTTCTCTTGAAATTATTTAATGTTTCATACCCACATCTTGGGTTCTGATCCCGATTAGGGATCTCTTCTTCTTAATATTTTCTCTTGAAAATATTTAAGTTTTTAGACCCACATCTTGGGTTCTGATCCCGAATAGGGATCTCAATTTCTCAATATTTTCTCTTGAAAATATTTAATGTTTTATACCCACATCTTGGGTTCTGATCCCGATTAGGGATCTCTTCTTTTAGATATTTTCTCTTGAAAATATTTAAGTTTTTAGACCCACATCTTGGGTTCTGATCCCGGTTAGGGGTCTCCACTTCTTAATATTTTATGCTTGTGTTGCCATGAATTTTTTCCAAGTAAACAATATTTCTGATCTCGGACTCAGGTCCTGAGATCGCTTCTCATCCTCAGAAAAGATTGAATTTTTTTTCCAAGTAAATAATGTTTCTGATCTCGGACTCAGGTCCTGAGATCGCTTCTCATCCTCAGAAAAGATTGAAATTTTTTTCCAAGTAAATAATGTTTCTGATCTCGGACTCAGGTCCTGAGATCGCTTCCCATCCTCAGAAAAGATTGAAATTTTTTCCAAGTAAATAAATGTTTCTGATCTCGGACTCAGGTCCTGAGATCTCTTCTCATCCTCAGAAAAAATTGAAATTTTTTCCAAGTAAATAAATATTTTCTGATCTCGGACTCGGGTCCTGAGATCTCTTCTCATCCTCAGAAAAATTTGAAATTTTTTCCAAGTAAATAAATGTTTCTGATCTCGGACTCAGGTCCTGAGATCTCTTCTCATCCTCAGAAAAAATTGAAATTTTTTCCAAGTAAATAAATATTTTCTGATCTCGGACTCGGGTCCTGAGATCTCTTCTCATCCTCAGAAAAATTTGAAATTTTTTCCAAGTAAATAAATGTTTCTAATCTCGAACCCAGGTCCTGAGATCTCTTCTCATCCTCAGAAAAATTTGAAATTTTTTCCAAGTAAATAAATGTTTCTGATCTCGGACTCAGGTCCTGAGATCTCTTCTCATCCTCAGAAAAAATTGAAATTTTTTCCAAGTAAATAAATATTTTCTGATCTCGGACTCGGGTCCTGAGATCTCTTCTCGTTTATACTCCTCGGGGAGTTGTTTATACTCCGAATATAAGGAGCAGCACTTGCTCATTCAGAGTTCTATTTTATACTCTTATATGAGTTGTTTATACTCCTCGGGGAGTTGTTTATACTCCGAACATAAGGAGCAGCACTTGCTCGTTCAGAGTTCTATTTTATACTCTTATATGAGTTGTTTATACTCCTCGGGGAGTTGTTTATACTCCGAATATAAGGAGCAGCACTTGCTCGTTCAGAGTTCTATTTTATACTCTTATATGAGTTGTTTATACTCCTCGGGGAGTTATTTATATTCCGGAGAGTTCTTCTCTGATCCTGGCTTAGTTCGTATTGAGGTAAATAGGATGTGATTCTCAAGCACATGATTAGAACTCCAACCCTTTTTGTATATGTTGGTCCGAAGTAGTGGTAAAGAGAGACTGCTCTCATCAGTTCCCTGTCTCATTGAGTTCTCCAAAGTACAAGTTATTACAAGATTAAGAATAACTAAAGACAATATTTAGAACAAGCAAATGAAATTTCAACACTGAAACTTGCCTGATCTCATTTAATAATGATATGTTTAGCTTACTTACAATCCAGAGCGCGGGTCCCTTTTTTGTCGCCTTTCTTCATCCTCTTGAATCAAGAAGTGGAGGCAGAGCTCGTCAGCTCGTTTTCCTTGAAATTCAATTCGTGCTCAACCGCGAGCAGGTCTCTCTTAGGTTGTCATGCATAAATCAACTGAGCCCATTTATCTGCGAACTCTATCCCCCCTCATTTTTTGTGAAGCGAAATTCATATTTTTCGCATTTCTGACGAACATTGCTACTCTTTCCGATGCAAGGATCATATCCATTTTCCCATGAGATTGTATAGTTTAATTTAAAAAAAAAAACAAGTTCAAGCAATTGAATGTCTCAAATTCTCCAGCTTGTTAGAGATATGATTATATTCCGCATGAAGCATTGACAATGAATAAATATTTGTAATTCAAACGGTGAGCAATTTCTCATAATCATGGATAACTTCACACCTCTCATGAATATCAAAGATTGAGTGAAATAGAACCATGAATCGGTCAAGGAGGTAACATAAATCATAAAGAAATCCATTCTTTCAACTATATCCATAATCCACTAATTAAATAATCAACACTTGTTTGTTCAGATAAAGCATAACTCCATTGTATTCTTATTTGAGTAATCCCAATAAAATCCAAATACTCTGCCATTTTCATTCCCAAATTTCAATGTGTGTTTTACTACTCAATTAATTTTCTTTTATATAAGCAGAGAAAAGCTGCCTCAATTTCATAAAATCCAAATCTCCATGCCAGAGTTCAAATAAAATGAGATATTTCATCAACTATGATCTCACAATTATAGTGCATTTAGGATAATTCCCTGTATATATACTACCATTCCTCATGAATGTGAAAAATTAGCCCAAAAATAGGTGGAGCTAATGTTAGTAGCAAAGAGTGGATAAACAAGTATTAATTGTATTTTTCAAATAATAACATCAGATTAAGATATCTTATAGCTTATAATTTTTTTGCGAGGAATGCAGATTCAAAAATCCTCCATACTTGCAGCAAAGCCAGCAGCCAACAAGAGAAACATACAAGTTCTATTTTCTAAAAATTAAACTCGTTAGTTTTCAGCGGAAAATCAAGCTAAATCATTTGTGCCGGGAACAAGCAATTGGGTTGTGATAAAAGTTTTTTTTTTTTTTAAAAAACTACACACTTCGAAATTTATAGCACATTGAGACCGGGATCCTCAATGCATGCATGTTTATCAACTAAAGGATATTGTAAGTATGGAGTTTCTCCATCAAAGAAATAACAAATCTATAAGGCACAATATAAAAATTTATCAAACATGCATATTCTAATTTAGAAAATGAAAGATTTTTCAAAGAGGAGTGAAGCCAAGAATCCACAATTCTCTTGAAAGTTTCATCGAGCAGGTGGTGCTCGTGACACCATGCACCAAGCAAATAGGGATATGAATATTCATAAATGAAGTTCAATATTCGAATTCCATCATCACCATAAATTCATCTTTCAGATTACTCAATAGCATATATAAATTCATAAGTTTATTAAAAAAAACTCAGTCACAGTAACAAACAATTTATGCAGCGCTTTAAAAATTGTCTAAAACAAGGCCACCAAATTTCAGTTACAAATATTAATTATGATATCGTGACTAAATGCTTTGAATTAGAAGACACCTAATAGTCAATCCTCTTTCAGACATATGCATTATATCAACAAATTATTTAAGAATTTATATAATTCTTTTTATTTTCAAAGTAACTTTATCATTAACATAATTGTCAATATATGTGCCCAGTATTTAAAATTAGTTGCAGCATATGCAGAGAAAACGGGAAGGAACCTGTAAACCTGGGCAAAGGACTGCCCGTAGACTTTTCTGAGCAATAGTTCATCTTCAGTTTCATCATTCGAGTTTCCATTACCGCCTTATGAAAGGTAATTTTACAGTAGGGGCTATTGCGAGTATTACTTCTTTTGGTCATTCATGAATCAAAGAGTGATTTATGAATATGGAGAAATATCATTGTAAAAGGAAAAACAAGAAGAAGGATTCTGCAAAATAAATCTGCCCCTCTTTTTTTTTTTTTTACTTCCAGTTGAGGTCCGTTTTAATGATGGTGTTGTGCGCAACTCAGGGTGACCCGAGTTAACTCGGCGGGTTGACTCGGTGAGTGTTTTACAGATCTGGATTCAAACATAACTGCAGGTGGAATGCTGTTGAAGTTATCGTCGGTGCTTTCTGGGCAATACAGCAGCGACGACTGTGTCTCAGGGTTCGAGAGAAAATCCACCTCTAAAAGGCGAGGAGATATGTAGAGAGAGATGTTGTTTGTGGCGGATAGATCGGGGCTTCTATCCGGAACTCTTCAACAAAAAAAATCTACTACGGATGGCGGTGCGTAGATCGGGGCTTTTCAACGGCGATCAACAACGGTAGTGATGAACACAGTGAGGCAGCATTCCGACATGCGACAACCAACGATTGCACAAAGCCGGAACACGAGTGGCGGTTATACAGAGATGAAGCAGGGGATTCGACCATGGATTCGCTAGGGGGCTGCAGCGGCTAGGTCTCTAGGTTGGATCGGAGGCTGCCGTGAAGAATCGATGCAAATTTAAAAAAAAACTTTAGTTTCCTTCAAATTTCTGGGAACAGCTCTTTTGCCCGCCTTAACTCGAATTTTCCCACAGACGGCGCCATTTGATGCGACCTTATCGAATCCATAGGAGTGGATGACAAGGAACACAATCAAAGAAAGAATAAAGATAAGAAATACCTAAATGAGCCCTTGATAAATCCTTGGATGTTTGATAGCAATGCACGCCTTAGTATGCCCGAGGACCTGCACGCAAAACCAGGCCGGAGGAGTGTCCGGCGACGGACCTCCGACGCTCAAGTCAGTTGAGCTCGATGATGAAGATGAAGATAATAAGAGTGTTTCATGTTTGTATGTGTGTTGTAAATGGATAGAATGACTTAGGGAAGACATTGAAATGAAAAAGGGATGCTTTTATACCTTGTAATGGAGGGGTAGGGAAGTAATTTTACCTCTAGGGTTTGTTGCAAACAGTGCCACGTCATTGTACTACCTGACACATAACCAATTGTTATGATAATGCGCATACATTTGCAGGTATGCTCAGAGATATTCTGATACACCAAGATTCCTTTGCTTCTTCTTATTTAACCAAGGCCCTTTATCGTCCTGATCCTGGATGAGAGTATTAATTGTCAGATCAGATCTTTGAAGGATCTGATCCGGTCATTATCCTCGTCAGGGGTGGTGACTTTTCTGATCCTGGTCCTGAAAGGAAGTGATCAGCTTTTATTTTGGTCTCAGTCAGTAGCTATTCCTTTCTGGACATGCGCCATTATGTCGCATCAATTATATATATATATATATATAAAATAAAAAATATAAAAACAAAAAACTTTGCAACTTAACCGATTCAAACCTCCAACTTTCACATAAATAGAAGAAATACTTTATCATTAACCCATATTAATTGTATAAACATATTTAAATTTTTACATAATTTAACATTTAAATTAAGACAAATACTTACGTGCACTAGTTATATACATGTAACTGAATTCAATTTTCTATTTTCCCTCATTTTTTTAGGCACTCCCTTCTTTTAGACACTTATGTGTACAAGTTACATACATGTAATTAAATCCAATTCTATTTACCCTCCTTTTTTTTAGGCACTCCCTTCTTTTAGGCACTTATGTGTACAAGTTACATACATGTAACTAAATCCAATTTTTTACATGGGTTATTGGTTATTTACCCTCTTTTTTATTAATTTCACCCCCAATTTTTTTAAAAGAAAAATACATGTAAATAACTATATTACCATTTTATCAATTAAATTAAAATACAACTCATTAAAATTATAAGGGTTAATAACTAATAAGGTCATTTCACTACTAGTTTTATCTAATAAAACCTACACCAAATTTTCTTATCTAATAGAGTCAAATTGAAAAATCTAAGACAATTACACCCTTTTACTAATTTGACACAATTCGAAATTTTTAATTCAAATTAAAGGATCAACTAAATACCTTAATTATAGATTAACACAGATTCTCGAAAGAAGCGAAATTTAAGCAGCTTCCAAATTTTTAAAATTTTTCTAAAAAGTAGGTATCCTCATTAATTGGTTTCACTTGCTTAGCTTCGAGAATTCTAGAGTCTGCATTTTCAAAATTTAAGCAACTTTCAAAATTTAAAAAATTTGATCAACATGTATGAGTTATTAAATTTAAGTTTGAGAATAGATGGCTGGCTGAGAGAGATATTACACAAGTTATCCGTACTTGTTGGGTGGGTTTCCAAGATCTTGACATGATGGAAAGATTAACGGCTACACCAGATACATTAGAGATGTGGGGGCGGAAAGCCGATTGGGTATTCCGAACTAGGAAGAGAGAGCTAGAAAAGGAAATTGAATGGCTCCAGGAGAGACCCGTTCGGCATCGAGCCAATCGATTAACGGAGGCCCGTGTGGAGCTGGGACGCCTTCTTATTCAAGAAGAGACAGTGTGGAAACAAAGATCGAAAATCATGTGGTTAAAGGAGGGGGATCTAAACACTCGCTTTTTTCATCAATCTGCGTCGTCTCGAAAACGCCAAAAAAAGATTGAGGCCCTGAGGAATGAAATGGGACTCTCTGTGACAGGACAACAAGGCCTTTGCCAGGTGGTGAGTAACTATTTTGCCAATTTATTTGAAGCTTCTATTAATGATGTAGAGAATAATAATTTTCTGGGCACACATACCATATCCCAAGAGCAAAATGAATTGTTAATCCGGGATTTTGAGAAAAAGGAATTCACAGAAGCAATAAAACAGATGCACGGAGATAAATCACCAGGGCCGGATGGTTTCAATCCAGCCTTTTTTCAAAAAAGCTGGAGCATTGTGGGGGACGACGTTTTTCAGGCGTGTGTGGAGTGGCTTCAACAAGGCACTTTTCCGGAGGGATTGAACTCGACAAATGTAGTCCTCATACCTAAGTGTGATGAACCAAAAGATATGACGGAGCTAAGGCCGATTGCCCTGTGTAACGTGATTTATAAAATCCTCTCAAAAGTGCTTTGCAATCGCTTGAAGACAGTCTTACCAGATTTGGTTGATAGGGCCCAATCTGCTTTTGTCTCGGGACGAGCCATCCAGGATAATGTTCTTATCGCATTTGAAACGCTGCACATGATGAAGAATAAACGGACCGGGAAGAAGGGAGATGTGGCATTTAAAGTGGACATCAGCAAAGCATATGATAGAGTGGACTGGGCGTACTTGAGAATCATTTTGCGACGCTTAGGTTTTTCAGAGGTATGGATTAGATGGGTAATGATGTGTGTCACAACAGTCTCATACTCAATTCATGTGAACGAAGATTTAGTGGGGCCGATACAACCCGGGAGAGGCCTTAGACAGGGGGACCCTCTTTCCCCCTATCTATTTATATTATGTGCAGAAGGGCTTTCAGCTGCCATTAATCATGCCAACAACATGGGTGTTTTACACGGAAGCAAAGTGTGCAGGAGAACTCTAGCGGTATCACACCTCCTGTTCGCAAACGATTGCATGCTATTTTGTAGGGCGTCCACTGCTGAATGCCAGGAGCTGAAACAGATTCTGATCAATTATGAGGCAGTCTCGGGGCAAGCGATTAACTATAACAAGTCCGACGTCTTTTTTAGCAAGAACGTCGACCTGTAGACGAGGACAAAAATCGCTGGGATTATGGGCGTGAACAACCCTTTAAACACAGGTAAATATCTTGGTTTACCTTCCCTTATTGGTAGAGGAAAGAGGTAAATCTTTAATTATATTAAAGAAAGACTATGGAGGAAGCTGCAAGGCTGGAGGAGTCGCAAAATCTCGAGGGCCGGCAAGAATGTGCTTATTAAATCTGCAGCACAATCAATTCCATCCTACTGCATGAGCATTTTTTTATTGCCATCCACGTTGATAGATGACCTGCACCGAATGTTGAATGCATTTTGGTGGGGGAGTGGGACAGATTCTACAAAAGGAATGCGGTGGATGAAGTGGGAAAGAATGTGTACGAGGAAGAGTGTGGGAGGTAGGGGTTTCAAAGACCTTCACTTGTTCAATACAACTCTCTTAAGTAAGTTTGGTTGGCGCCTGATGCAACATCCAAACGATCTGGTGTGCCAGATTTTTCAGGCCAGGTATTACTCAAACGGCTGCTTCCTGGACGCGCCGTTAGGGAATAACCCCAACTTCACCTGAGCGAGTATTCACTCGGCTCAGGGGCTGCTACGACACAGAGTGAGATGGAAAGTTGGGTCGGGAGAGGATATATGTGTGTGGGGTTTCCCTTGGGTTATGGATGAGGCAAATTTCTATATCCAATCGCCACTAGTGAACGGCTTTGGGGACATGCGAGTGGAAGATCTCATGATGCCAGGGACTAGATCGTGGAGCAAGGAGTTGATTGAGGAGGCAGTCTCTAATCGAGATGCCGCAGCTATCCTAAAGACGCCCATATCCCCAGCGAATTTTGAGGACAAATTGATCTGGAGTTATGACACAACTGGGCGGTACACAGTAAAAACAGGGTACCACCTAGCCTCGAAAATCACTTATGGAGACAGATGGAATTCAGATGGACTCTGGGGTGCCTTATGGAGATTGAAGACCCCCCCAAAAGTAAAAGACTGCATATGGAGAATCTGTAGGGATGTGTTGCCAAATAAAATTAACTTGCACTCGAGAAGGGTGACGAGTGACAAGTTGTGCGTCATATGTGGAATCGACGATGAAACATTGTGGCATCAATTTTTCTGCTTTGGATATGCTCTACAATGCTGGAGGGAATCTCGATTGTGGAATGACGTGGAGAGTATTATGCCTCAAGTGGTTTCAGTGAGTGACATGATCTTGACCTACCTGCATAGTAGAGGTGAAGAGCAGAGTGGACGGTTTGCCTGCGTCTTCTGGCAGATTTGGAAACAGCGTAACAGGCGGCTTTGGACGGGGGAGTGTACGACACCAGCTCGAGTAGTCGGGGAGTGTGTCCAGACCCTCACCGAGTGGAGACAGCTCCAAATCCCTCACTCTCGTCACAGAGGCTGCAGGAGCTGCTCAGGTTGGCACAAACCTACGCCGGGAGAACTGAAACTAAACGTCGATGCAGCGTTCTTCGTTGACAGCAATGAGACAGGCATTGGCATGGTTCTTAGAGATGAAGAGGGTGAATTCTTGGCTGCCCGCTCAGTAGTAATTCAAGGCTGTGTGGAAGTCGCAGTTGGAGAAGCCATCGGATTTTTGGAGGCCTTATCATGGATTCGCGGCTTACAGCTTGACAATGTAACTATCGAGGGAGATGCTAAACGAGTCACAAACGCAATTTCCTCTCATGCTCCGAATGACTCTTCGTTTGGAGACTATGTCCAGAGCTGTAGAAGGGTGTTGGGTACTTTAAATAATTGTTCAATTTCTTTTGTAAAGCGTGAGACAAACACTTATGCACACGCTATTAATTGCTAGGGCGTCTCGCGACTTTGAGAGCCCGTACACTTGGGACGATCCGCCAGTCTTTGTGGTAGGACTTCCCCCAAATATTTGCTCTTGTCATGAATAAAGACATTATGTGTCGAAAAAAAAAAACAGAGAATCTCGAAAAAGCAAGATTTAAGGAACTTTCAAAATTTAAAAAATTTCCTAAAAAGTAGATATCCCATTAATTCAAATAAGAAGCATAAAAAAATTATAGAGTGAATAGTGCATGGTGTGCAATATTGAAAAAGTATGTATATAGAACTGCATATCTATATGTGGGTAAAAAACACAATATGAAGTAAGTAGTGCATATCTATTCCGTAACATGTATATATATGCATAGTTGAATGCACATGAATAGATATGCATTGAGCAGTGCACTAAACCAATATGCACTGTGCAGTTATAAGGCATATGATTAAGCTTCTGGCTGTATTACACAAGTGATCGATTTAGTAAGAAAAGTAAAAAAAACAATGGAGAACTAAACAACATCTGAGTGACACATTGATGAACTCAAACCCTGACGAGACACAGGATAGATGTTCCGAAAATATAAAGAGAAATAAATATTTAGTAAAAAAATCTTGATCTAATATCAATATGAAATCTCGTCAGGGTTTGAGTTTATCAATAATCGAACGATAAAAAATAAAAGGATAAGAATTGGATACGTACTATGTAGACGAATCTTGATCTAATATCAATATGAAATTTCTTATTCTGATCTCAGTGCATCATCGAATCTGAGAAATTGAAATTGAAAAGCGAATTTGGGAATTTTTCTTCGGTGCATAACAAGAATCTGAGGGAATAACAAGAAATTGAAATTGAAGCGAATTTGATTGAATCTGAAGATGATAGAACTCAAAAATTGGAAATTCAAATTTTGGAAAGTCGTAGTCTTACCAAATCTGTAACCTAATATAATGAGGAATTGAATGAAACCGAAAATTGTGGCAGAATAAATTTCGGAATTAATAGCATTTTCGAAATTTTAAATGTCAATTTGTATGATTAAGGGTAAATATGGGTTTTTGTGTTCAAATTGAAGCAAATAGACAAACTTTGAAGTAGCTGTTGCAATTTGTTGAATGTGTGGTGATAATGACTCTATTGGTAAAAAATCTCAAATTATAATTATACACTGATTATCGAGTCACCAATGAATCACCACGAAGTCAAATATTATTCTATTTTTTTAACTTTCAAAAAGTAAATATAAAAAAATATCGAATATAAAAAAAAATATGAAACTCAAAAATAAAATTATGAAATAAAAATTTCAGTTTTTTTTTTCAAAAATTGACCAAAATTAGGAAAAAATACAAAAAAAAGTCGAAAAAAAAAATAAACTAAAAAAAATCAATTTTTTTCTAATTTGGGTATAAATGTATGAATATGACATGCTCACTTTTTAGCTTTAATCTGATTTATAATAACTAAGATTATTTTGTTATGTCTTCATTATTTCTACAATGATATCTGGTTTGTTACAAGTTTTTTAAAGTTGTAGATTATTTTTTAAGATTAATTAATAACATAATCTAATTGAAAAATAAAATTTATATTTAGAAACTTAAATGAGTGGAGAATTGGGGAAGAAACCAACATAATATTGCATCAACTTTATTATTTTCTTTGTGGTCATCGCACCGTTGATGCATTCATATGTTTATTGAGTGTGATCGTATCTATTAATTGAATTTTGTGTTCAGTGTGATTCATTCTCACTTTTGTTCTTCTTACTAGTTAGTTAATATCAATCTTTTAATATTGATGTATTAATTTGCATGGTATGCCTGAAATTATGAATGTGTTAAGTTATGTATTTTTGTTAAATATAATATTAGTTTAAATACGATATAGTATTAGTACGCCTATGGTATAGTACTAGTTAATATATTGTATAGTACTAGAGATTAATGTGTGTATAAAAATATTATTTAATATGTGAACTAATACTATACAATATGTGAATTAATACTATATTATATTTCAACTAGTACCATAGAGTATGTGAACTAATACTATACAATATGTAAACTAATACTATACTATATTTGAACTAGTACCATAAAGTATGTGAACTCGAAACTCGAAAACATTAGAACTTGTACCAATATAAACTAATATTATATTGTATATGAACTAATACATACAGTACTGCATATTAACTAATAATATACCATAATACTTATAAACTGTTATCATATATAACACTTATAAACTAAAACTAATATTCATAAAAAATTAAAATAAAGTGATTAAAAAATGAAAGTTCGAATGAAAAAATAATTAAACAATGTAAAACGAAGTAAAATATATTTGTAAGGAATGAAGTAAAATTTTAAAGGATAAGGTGAAAATTATACACCAATTAATTAAAGTAAAATAGTACCAATAGAATTGAACACTTGCAGCTAAGCGAGATGAGAGTTTATTTTTTTAAAACAAATTATTGTTATATGTACTATTTAATATTTTAAAAAACAATTAATATTATTTTTAAAATTTTCTTATTAGACTTTAAAATTTTAGAATAATTATTTGTGGCATAAAAAGAAAGTTTTTGAAAAAAATTATCATTTGAAACACAAATGATAAATAGAAAGAAAAATAAATTTAAAAAATAATATTAAAAAGAGAAATATAAATATCAATTGGAGTAAAATAAAAAAAATAAAATTTTAAAAAATTAATGAAGTATTATTTTTTAATGATAAAATTTAAAAAAAAATTAATTGAAGTAAAATAAAGGTCCATGAAAAAAATCTATGTGCTAAATTGATATAGTAAATGGGTCATGTGTTATTTGTAATGAGTTATTGGATTGGATATAGTAAATGAGTTATGTGTTATTTGTAATGGGTTATTGGATTGAATATAGTAAATGAATCATATGTTATTTGTAATGAGTTATTGGATCCAGTTACATATATGTAACTAGTACACAATAGTGCAACCCTTCAATTAAATAACAAACCCTAAACCAAATTCCATAATTTCAAAACTCTAATGTAAAGAGGCATATCAAATTTAAATTAGTAACTTCCATATAGACCTAGTTAATGTATTTATAACTATTGTGAATTAATTTTTTTTAATTTATAAATTGTAAATGTATTTTTTTTTACTTTGATTAAAATTCTAAATTATGTATATATATATATACATTTTTTACTCATTTTTTTAAAACAAAATCATTTATTTATTTTTTTTCACATATATTAGTTGTGATTAATTTGTAACTAAATGATAAACATTTAACTTTTATAAATTGTACGTACAAAAATAAATAGATTACATTAATTTAATATTTATCTTCATCTTCATCTTTATTATTTTCCTCATTCTCCCCATCTTCACTATCGTTTTCAATTTCAATCAACTGTGAATTTGTAGCCGTTAAGTCTACATAAAGATTGAAATCTCCCGCAAAGATCTCACAATTTGAAGTCTCTATTTGTTATGTTTGAAACAGAGCTTCCACTACAAAATATGCCCCAAATCTCGAGGGAAATACGCTCACAAAACAGCATGGCGAGGGAATGCACAATCGAAATTATCCAAAATGTTCACCGCCATTATTTTCACAAGGGAATTTGAAAATCACTCGTCGTTTCGCGAGAACATTCATGTGCCTCGTCAACTAGTGGGGTTCGATCCCTCGCAAAACCTTTTTTTAATCGTTTTGATCCTCGCCAAATCTGTCGGTAAACGTGCCGAAACGGGCACTGTTTCAATGTCGGCAATGGTCCGTTAGAATTTTTGTCGATGATCACCGACGGATGTCAAAATTCGTCGGTACGTTGGTTAGCTTTCTTGATTTGTCGAAATTCGTCGGTATTACCACGTAATAGAATCCGTCAGTATTTTACAGTTTTTTTGTAGTGAATGATTGTTAATTAAGGTTGAATATAAAATGATAATTTACATAAAAAGAATATGGACAAGTTTGATGAACCGGAAGAAATAAATAAGTGAAATCTATAGACGAGTACCATTTAGGCAAAATGAAGGGTCACTAATACATAATTGGCTTTGGACAACCCTTAAAAAGTGCCTTGGAGAGTTATTTTAACAACTCTCCAAGTGACAGCTATCTACGAAAAAGCACTTAGACAGCGGTTTAGAAACGCATTGCAAGTACATACGTCCAATATACACAGAAAATATGAAAAATCATCACAAATATATAAGTTAATTACATGCTACCAAAAGTTATACCACTTTAATTATAAATATATAAAAATCGATTGTAAAGGTACCCCGTCCAATCTCTTTTCCATTTATCCATTCTTTTGTCATTGTACGTCTTGAGCGAACGTTCATAGACAAACTGTAAACAACGATCAATCAATATAGTTAGATATCTAGTATATGAATTATTCAATATTCAATAATAATTTAAATAAATCGATAAATTGACTTACAGTGTTAGGAATCCTCGTTTGAGAAGTGCGGATTATATCTTCAATATAGCAACACACAAATTAGTTTCCCTCTCCAACACTATATATGTCTGAAATATAGAATACAAAAATCAATTTTAACAACCGTTTTTCTATCTTAAATAAGTGTAATAATTGATCTTTTTTCACTATAAAAACAGAAAAGTTATGATGCCCTAGATAATACTCTCCATGTCTTTGTTGCTGCAAGATGAAAGAAGTATTATATGACATTTAATATGAACTGAACACAATAGTTTAATATGCCATAAATACAGAAGAAATCTCAGAATCTGAATGCAAGGTGCCCTCTTCCAGAAGTTAAGAAAGTAAACAAACTTCACACAAAAATTGTTCTTGGAACACAAAGTATTATATGAACATGGTTCATGATAGTCTTTAATGTGAAACTGAATTTATTTCTATTAGGACCAATCGATGAATAAGTTCCTACCTTAACTAAGCTGGGTCATTCATCATTCTAAAACCTACTGGTACAAGAAAAATCGTGGAATAAACAACAACGTTTGCTTAAATAACCACTGGATTTTTTAAAACATTTTTAAGAGCTCTATATGATTTTAAAACAAGGAAATTACATTGACAGTCCTGCATAAATTCAGAAGTTAACCATTTTCAATTATCTTTAGTACTAGAAGAAATAGAAAATAGCAAGATCTAGTAACAAACGTTATCAGAGAAATTTATACTGATAATAGAACAGAAGCAATATTTATAATAACAATACTCTTGTGAGTGTTATCTCATAATCTCAAAATCAGCACAGTAAACTACTGAGCTGATAGGATCAGATAAGATGACTTAGGCCTTATCAGATGAGTTGAAGGGTTTCAATCAGATGAGAAGGTGATGCTTAGAGTTCAGCAGACTGGACTAAGATCAGTACTTCAGCAGATTGGACTAAGATCAGTACTTCAGCAGAGTAGATCAGCACAGTACCAGATCAGCATAGTACCAGATCAGCACAGTACCAGATCAGCACAGTACCAGATCAGCACAGTACCAGATCAGCTCAGTACCAGATCAGCACAGTACCAGATCAGCACAGTACTTGGGTCAGCACAGTACCAGGTCAGCACAGTACTTGGTCAGTGCAGTTAAGATCAGCACAGTATGAAGTCTATCAGCAGAGTTAGCTTTTGATCATCAGAGCAGAAGAGTTGGGTATCAGAACACTAAGTAGTGATCTGATCTTTATGGGCAAGTCTTCTGGTTCGAAGTTAGTTAGTTTAACTAACAGTTTTACAGTTACAACAACTTGAGGGCATAACTACCATTTCAGTTGGGCAATAACAGAGCACATGGGTTGTTACAAGCGGTTGCAAACGGTTGATAACTACTCAAAACAGTTCCTAACAGCAGCAACTACCTTTGGTCTTTATATACTCTTGATTGTGTACATTGTAAAGGTTGACACCTTTTTTGGGATGAGAGATTTAGTACGTTATTGTATTCTTTGAGTTGTGTGAGTTCACGAGTGAAGTGAGGAAATATCCAATTCCGAGTGAATGAGTGTGTAAACATTCTTTATCAATCAAAGAAGTACTAATCTGGTCCAGTGGATGTAGATCACATTGATCGAACCACTTAAATTCTTGTGTGCTATTTGTCTCGTTGATTACTTTTCTGAATTACTATCCTAGAGCAGTTATTTCTTCTATATTCAAGTGTTCTAATTAGTTGGAGACGTCTAGCTGATCGGAATCCATCTTGACAATTGGCGCCGTCTGTGGGAAACCGAAGTAGGTGCAGATCTAAATATGGAGAATTCTACCAAGTACAACATAGAGAAGTTTACAGGCACTGGAGATTTTGGGCTGTGGAAGGTCAAGATGCAGGCCCTCCTTGAACAGCAAGGATTATTCGAGGCTCTCGAAGAATCCGAAGAGATTATAGAAGAATCTGCAACAGCTGCGGCTGAAAGGAGCAAGTTGCTCAGGAAAGCTCGAAGCACGATCCTACTCTGCCTTGGAGATAAGGTCTTGAGGGAGGTTGCTAAAGAGAAGTCAGCGAAGGAGGTTTGGGATAAGCTTGAGAAGCTATATATGGTGAAAACTCTTGCTAACCGACTCTATTCGAAGCAGAAGCTGTATGCCTTTAGAATGGGAGATGACAAACCCATTACGGAGCAGCTAGATGAGTTCAACAAGATTCTTGATGATCTGGAGAATTTGGATGTCAAGTTAGAGGAAGAGGATAAGGCTCTGATCTTGTTGAGTGCTCTGCCTAAGTCCTTTGAAATCCTAAAGGACACCATCTTATATGGTAGAAAGGAAGCAATCACATTGGAGGATGTGATCTTGGCTGTCAAGTCCAAGCTGTTACATAACAAAACATCTCAAGGAGATAAAAGTAGCAGTGGGGAAGGATTGGCAATCAAGGGAGGTCAGAAGAAGTCTGTCTCCAAGAAGGGGTCTAGTCAACCCAAAGGAGCTGATAAGGGAAAATCAGCAGTGTCAAATCAAGGGGAAGTAGTGTGCCACCACTGCAACAAACCTGGGCACTTTAAGAGTACTTGTTACAAGTACAAACAGCTTATGAGAAAATCTGGTCCTAAGAACCCTGTTGATAAGAATCAAGCAAATCAAACCCAAGATGATAAGGAGCAGAAAGGCTATGAGTCAGCTCAGTCCCTATCCATCACTTCCACTAAAGAGCAGCAAGATTGGATTTTAGATTCAGGGTGTTCTTTCCACATGACTCCAAGAAGAGAGTGGTTTCATGATTTTAAGCATCAGAATGGAGGTTCTGTGTTGTTAGGGAATGATCACACTTGCAAAGTCAGAGGTGAAGGTACAGTACACTTGAAGATGTATGATGGAGTAGTGAGGATTCTCAAGAGGGTCAGGTATGTTCCTGAACTCAAGAGAAATTTGATATCTCTTGGTATGCTGGATTCATTGGGCTATAAATTCCAGTCTGAAGATGGAGAGCTCAGAGTTTCAAAGGGGAAGCTTACTGTTCTTAAAGGAGAGAGAAGAAATGATCTCTACTTTCTTAAGGGGGGAACAGTTATTGGCAGATCAGATGTGGCAAGGGTGCAAGACAACTCAATGTTGTGGCACAGAAGATTAGGTCATGTAGGAGAGAAGGGCCTACTTGAGATAAGTAAGCAAGGATTGCTATGTGGTGACAAGATCACAAAGCTGGATTTGTGTGAGCACTGCATTCTTGGGAAATCCAAGAGATTGAAGTTTGGGAAGAGTTCACACTCTACCAAAGGAATTTTGGACTATGTCCATTCAGATTTATGGGGGCCAGCTAGGAATCAGACCAGAAGTGGTGGGAGATACTTCATGTCTATCATAGATGACTACTCAAGAAAGGTATGGATCACTATCCTGAAATCCAAGTCAGAAGCATTTGAAAAATTTAAGGAATGGCTCACTGAGGTGGAGAACATTTCTGGAAAGAATCTAAAGCATTTGAGAACTGATAATGGGCTGGAGTTCATATCAGAAAAGTTCAATGTTTTCTGCAAGAAGAAGGGTATAGTGAGGCACAGAACAGTACCAGGTACACCTCAGCAGAATGGAGTAGCTGAGAGAATGAACCAGACTTTGCTTGAGAGAGTTAGGTGCATGTTGAGCAGCTCTGGATTGCCTAAAGTATTTTGGGGAGAAGCAGTGTCAACAGCAGCCTATTTGATAAACAGAAGCCCTTCCTCAGCTGTGCAATTTAAGACCCCAGAAGAGTTATGGTCTGGCCATGCAGCTGAGTACAGTAATTTGAAGGTGTATGGTTGTTCAGCATATGCACATGTCAAGCAAGATAAGCTTGAGCCTCGAGCCTTGAAATGTGTGTTCATAGGGTATCCTTCAGGTGTGAAAGGGTATAGATTGTGGTGCCTAGAAGCTGGAATGCAGAAGTGTATTATCAGCAGAGATGTAACTTTTGATGAGAATAGAATGCCATTGAAAGAGGAGGCAAGCTCCAGTACAGCACACAACAAACCAGATGAGACACAGGTGGAGGTGGAGCATGGTGACATCAGAACACTAACTGAAGATCAGATTGATCCAGATGAGGAGGAGATTACTCATAGTGATACTGAGCTTCATGACTATCAGCTGACTAGGGACAGAACCAGAAGAGAAGTCCACCCACCTCAGAGGTATGGTCAAGCTGACATAGTATCATTTGCATTATGTGCAGCTCTTGAGGTGGAGTCTTTGGAGCCTAAAACTTACACAGAAGCCATAAACTGCCATGACAAAGAGAAGTGGTTAGTTGCTATGGAGGAAGAACTGTTATCTCTGAACAAGAACCAGACTTGGGAGATTGTTGAGAGGCCTAAGAACAAGAAACTTGTTGGGTGTAGGTGGATCTACAAGAAAAAGGTGGAGGCTCAAAGAGGTGGCAAGATTAGGTACAAGGCAAGACTTGTAGCTAAAGGATTTACACAGAAAGAAGGTATTGACTTTAATGAAATCTTCTCACCTGTTGTAAAGCATTGTAGCATCAGAATCTTGTTGGCTATGGTTGCTCAATATGAATTGGAGCTGCATCAGATGGATGTGACCACAGCATTTCTTCATGGGACTTTAGATGAGAAGATCTACATGAAAATACCAGAAGGGTTGGACATAGAAGATGGAGAAGACAAAGTGTGCTTACTCAGAAAATCACTCTATGGCCTCAAACAAAGCCCTAGACAATGGTACTTAAGGTTTGATGAGTACATCTGCTCAGCTGGTTTTGCAAGAAGCTTGTATGACAGCTGTGTTTACTTCAGGAGGGTTGGGAGTTCAGTTACCTATCTTCTGCTGTATGTAGATGATATGTTAATAGCTGGGGAGTCTATTAACAGTATCAATCAAGTTAAGGAGATTCTCAAAAGAGAGTTTGAGATGAAAGATCTTGGTGAAGCTAAAGTGATTCTTGGGATGGAGATCAGTAGAGTTGAGGGAGCAATTCAGCTTAGTCAGCCTACCTATCTGAGGAAGGTGTTAGAGAGATTCAGGATGAATCAAGCTAAGTCAGTTTCTACACCAATTGGCCAGCATCAGAAGTTATCCAATCAGATGTGTCCCAAGAACAGCCAAGAAAGAGCTCAGATGAGTAAGGTTCCTTATGCCAGTGCAGTAGGGAGTTTAATGTATGCTATGGTGTGTTGTAGACCAGATTTAACTCATGCAATGAGTGTAATCAGCAGATACATGAGTGATCCAGGTTCAAGTCATTGGGAGACAGTTAAGTGGGTCATGAGATATGTTCTAGGATCAGCTGAGAAAGGTCTGAAATTTCAGAAGATATCAGATGAGGGAGAAGCACTTGTGGGATATGTTGATGCCGACTATGCAGCCAATGTAGACACAAGAAAGTCCTTGACAGGGTATGTATTCACCTTATTTGGTACAGCTATATCATGGAGGTCAATACATCAGTCCGTAGTTGCATTATCTACTACAGAATCAGAATATGTAGCCTTGACTGAAGCAGTAAAGGAGAGCATGTGGTTTAGGGGGATCTTGAAGGAGTTTGGTATATCACAAAGAAGTGTGACTGTCTTCTGTGATAACCAAAGTGCAATACATCTTGCAAAGCATCAGGGGTATCATGAGAGAACTAAACATATAGATGTAAAGCTGTACTTTGTAAGAGATATTGTAGAGAAGGGGTCAGTCCAGGTAGTGAAGATTGCTACAGAGGAGAAACCTGCTGATGCGTTCACTAAGGCATTGCCAAAAGAGAAGTTTGGCTTGTGTCTTAGACTTATTGGACTGCATTAATTCCTCTGAGGAGAAGGCTACTGTTCTTGTGGCAGAAGATCAGTAGTGGAGGCTATTCTTTGAGGAGAATAGTGTTGGTGTTTTTGTTTTGGTGGAGATTAGTTCGATTATGAGCTAAAGGTGGAGAATTGTGAGTGTTATCTCATAATCTCAAAATCAGCACAGTAAACTACTGAGCTGATAGGATCAGATAAGATGACTTAGGCCTTATCAGATGAGTTGAAGGGTTTCAATCAGATGAGAAGGTGATGCTTAGAGTTCAGCAGACTGGACTAAGATCAGTACTTCAGCAGATTGGACTAAGATCAGTACTTTAGCAGAGTAGATCAGCACAGTACCAGATCAGCACAGTACCAGATCAGCACAGTACCAGATCAGCTCAGTACCAGATCAGCACAGTACCAGATCAGCACAGTACTTGGGTCAGCACAGTACCAGGTCAGCACAGTACTTGGTCAGTGCAGTTAAGATCAGCACAGTATGAAGTCTATCAGCAGAGTTAGCTTTTGATCATCAGAGCAGAAGAGTTGGGTATCAGAACACTAAGTAGTGATCTGATCTTTATGGGCAAGTCTTCTGGTTCGAAGTTAGTTAGTTTAACTAACAGTTTTACAGTTACAACAACTTGAGGGCATAACTACCATTTCAGTTGGGCAATAACAGAGCACATGGGTTGTTACAAGCGGTTGCAAACGGTTGATAACTACTCAAAACAGTTCCTAACAGCAGCAACTACCTTTGGTCTTTATATACTCTTGATTGTGTACATTGTAAAGGTTGACACCTTTTTTGGGATGAGAGATTTAGTACGTTATTGTATTCTTTGAGTTGTGTGAGTTCACGAGTGAAGTGAGGAAATATCCAATTCCGAGTGAATGAGTGTGTAAACATTCTTTATCAATCAAAGAAGTACTAATCTGGTCCAGTGGATGTAGATCACATTGATCGAACCACTTAAATTCTTGTGTGCTGTTTGTCTCGTTGATTACTTTTCTGAATTACTATCCTAGAGCAGTTATTTCTTCTATATTCAAGTGTTCTAATTAGTTGGAGACGTCTAGCTGATCGGAATCCATCTTGACAACTCTGGTTTAACAAAGTAGGCCAAACAACAACTTGAAAAGCATAAACCCATTAATTAAATTAAGACCAAAAAATTATACCTTCAATGAAACCATTGTCATCTTGTGTTTGAGCTGAAGAAACCTCTAAAAATCACATTTCTACGAACATCTAGATGCATGTTCCGCCAAAGCGAGACTAGTTCTCAATATGGCTGGGAACAATCTGTAGAGCAAAATGATGATCAATTGAAGTCTTAAGTCTTAACACAAAAAACCTACTTAAAAAATCTCAAATGCACCGTATGAAGCATATTTTTTTTTGGGGGGGGGGGTTTGTTGGTCACTCGACCAGGAGAAAAAAAGATATTTTTAGTTGATTCCGCTCCTGTTACGCCAACGACTACTCAAATTCATACATATGAACTGGTAGAGCCTGCTCCTACTGGGGCCAGCACGTGAGCCTTCCTGAGATCAGCTTTTGGAACATATTTGAACTTACACACTACAAATTCATTGGCAAGAGACCATATCTCTTTCACCACGCTATTCTCCGGTCCTGTTGATCTCTTAAGTTTAGTGCAAAGAGCAACTGCTTGTTGTGAATCTGTTCTTACCTCCAGATGCTCTACACCTCATTGTTTAGCTAATTGAAGACCAATTAGTACAACCATTAATTCTGCGCCCAATGGTCCTCTTTGGGGTCTTAATTTCTCTACGAAGGTGGCTAGAGTTCGCCAGTCTTTTGTATTCAGAGTCCCACCTGCTCCATATCTTCGTTCTTCCTGTTTGAATGCCCCGTCAACTTCCAGGATGATAGCTTGCATTTTCGTCATCTCTCCTTGCGCGTCTTTCTTCTGATGATGATGCTTGCATCTTTTGTGCTCCTTAGTTTGCGTGTGAACATTCTGTAAGTACAGAAGCACTCTTTGTCTAGTCCTGTCATCTATATCTTTCTTTGTGTCTGTCTCAGAATGAATAATCGAGCATCTTTCTCTCTAGATTCCCCAGGCTATAATGATTATTTTTTCAAATACCTCTTTATTATTTTCCGCGCGAATGTACTCAAGAAGCTCCATTGTGTTGCCCCCTTTACCGTTCTTAGTCACTTCCTTTAAACCAGCCTTGGCCCATACCTTTTTAATTTTCTAGCAGTGAAATAAGGCATGTGTCGTTGTTGGGTAACTACCTCCACATAATCCGCAAATAGGGCGAATTGGTATATGTCTCCTAGCAAGGTTACCTTCCGTTTGGATAAAGTCATGATACATTTTCCAACAAAAAATTCTCACCTTAGGGGGAACTTCCAACTTCCAGACATATTTCCACCAATCCGTCTTATTCTTGGTTGAAGAGGGGGATGCATGATCTCCTCCTTGGGTTTCCAATATGAAGCCTCTTTTGTAACCTGAGCTCACCGTGTACTCTCCCATATCCTCATCTTCCCAGAATCTCTAATCTTCCTCGTCTTTTCGTCCTACCTGAGTGTTAAGAATTCCATCTACTTCATGAGGTAGAAATGCCAATCTTACTAGATCCTCCTTCCATTCTCTATTATCATCTAGAAAGAAATGAATATTTTGGACTGCCGCCACTCGAGATTTAATCTTCCCTTCTGTAAGTCTTTGAACCCAAGCATGCTTGCGGAGTTTGACTGTCTCCCCATTTCCAACTACCCATCTCATTCTTGCATCTAAAAGGTACCCACTCTTACATGAAGATCGCTAGGTGAAGGATGGATTTTGACCCGTCTCGACATCCATGATATCCATATGTTTGAAATATCGAGCTTTCAGAATCTTATTGAGCATCAATTCCGGATTATTAATGCACCTCCATACCTGTTTAGCCAGTAATGCATCATTGAAAATGTGCATCCTTCTAAACCCCATTCCACCCTCCTCTTTTGGTTTACACAAGTCCTCCCATTTTTGCTAATGCATTCTTTTACCACCATTTTTCTTTCCCCACCAAAAATCCGCCATTAAATTCTCCATCTGCTTACACACTTGAAGTGAAATTTTAAAATAAGTAATAGCATAGGAAGGGATTGCTTGCAGGGCCGATTTGATGAGAACTTCTCTTCCTCCTTCTGAAAACTCCTTATTCTTCTAGTTTTCAATTCTGTTTTTCATACGATCAATCAAATAAGAAAATTGTACCCGTTTCGCTCTAACCAAGAACGTTGGTAAGCTAAGATAAATTTGATGTCCTTGGGTGAAGCGAATACCCAGCTCTTGTTGGATCTGTTTTTTGGAGCTGTCCCTAGTGTTCGGGCTAAATAATATGGTGGACTTGTCAAAATTAATCATTTGTCCTGAGGCATTTTCATAGTCTTGTAGTATCCGTTTCATTTCTTCGCTACTGTTAGGTTTTGCTTTGAAGAAAATCACACTATAATATACAAATAAAAGGTGAGAGATGGCTGGAGCCTCTCTAGCCACCTTAATTCCTTCTATTCTTCCTTGGGCCACCCTTTCAGAGATAAACGATGAGAGTCCTTGGGCGCAGATGACAAAGAGAAAGGGAGAGAGGGGATCACCTTGTCTAATACCTCTGGTTGGAACAACGTTTCCAACTATCGTGTTGTTAATCTTGAAAGAATATCTCACCGTCGTGACACAATTAAGAATTATCTCCACAAATGACTCTGGAAACCCCATCCTATTGAGTTGTTTTTGGAGAAAGATCCATTCAATTCGGTCATACGTTTGCTCATATCCAGTTTCATTGCAGCATAGCCAGTGTTGCTCTTGTTATTTTTAAGCCAATGCATGTATTCATATCCAATGAGAATGTTATCAGAGATCTGTCTGTTCTTCACAAAAGCACTTTGATGTTCATCGATAACCTCTGGTATGATGACTCTAAGCCTATTGGCAATCAGTTTTGCCACTATTCTGAAGCTCACATTACAAAGGCTGATCGGTCTAAAGTCTTTTAATACTTTAGGGTTTTTGGATTTCGAAATTAGCGTGATCCATGTTTCATTCCAACTACCAACTCCTTTTTTATTATTCAATACCTCAAGTATGCCTTTAGTGATATCCTCCCCAACTATGTGCCAATTGTCTTGGAAGAATTTAGCGTTGAAGCCATCGGGGCCTGGTGCCTTACCTGGATCCAATTCGAAGGCCGCACTCTTGACCTCTCCCTTCGTGAATGCTCTAGTCAGGAATGTGGCCATCTCATTTGTTACAACATGTTTCGTATAATTCAGAATCCTATTTAGTTGCTCATGATTAGGTTCACTCGATGTGTAGAGAGTTTGGTAGTAATTCACAATCAGCTCCGTAATATCCTTTTTATATTGTGCCCATGATCCATCGTCTTTTTTAATGCGAGAAATGGAGTTCCGACCTCGTCTTTTCGTCGCTCTTTGATGGAAGTAAGTGGTGTTTCTATCTCCATTGATCATCCAATTGGTCCTGGCTCTTTGTTTCCAATATTCCTCTTGCTGAGTTAGAAGTCTTTCTAGTTCTCCTTCCAATATCGAAATTTCTTCCAAATTCTTATCCTTATGGTCATCTTTAGTCTTGTTAAGGATATGTTCCGATAGCCTTTTTACTCTCTGTTGGGAATAAAATGACATATGTTTTGATTAAATACCAAAACCCCCTAAGACATGCCTAAGTCAAGATGATTGTGTTCTAAGTACGTTAGAATACATAGCATAAGGCTAGATGAGAAGCTGATATGTTAGGCAGCTCTTAGATGATTAGATGCACATTTTGAGGGGGAACCTATGCTTTGAAGATGATCAAGATCAAGTCCCCTCAAGGCTCAAATTCTGGAACAATCACTAAGGCCAAGCATACTCTATTGAAAACCAAATGCCTTGATCAGGAGAGTTGTCCAGAGAAGTTGTCTCTATGCAAGAACAAGGTTGTAAAGCTCAAAAGGACAAGTTTACTCAAATGCTCTGATCAGGAGAGTTGTCCAAAGAGGTTAACTCTGTGCAAAGACAAAAGTTCTGAAGCTCAAGGCCAAGTATGCTAATCAGGAGAGTTGTCCCAGAAGAGTTGTCTCAGCTAAATTGAACCAGAATAAATGTTATATTGCTTAAAGGTCAACCATGCTGAAGAGAAGAAGACAACTACACCCTAAAAGACTTCATTATATCATGCTGAGATCATTTATAAGTGAAGCAAAGGGAAGGAGCCAAGCCATCTGAAGAAGAGCAAGCCAACCATGCTGATAAGCAAAGTCTGCTGATAGTGATAAGCAGAGTTGTCCATTTGATAAGGAATGTTGTCCTATCATTGGATCAACCTTCAGAAGCCATGTCCAAGTCTTAACAAGAAGTCAAACATTGGGAAAAGTGCTGCAGAATGAAGACAAAGTCTTAACAACCGTTTATTACCCAAATAAGGACATGTCACTATCAAGAATCTGTCTTCCAGTTTGAAGAACTCAAGGAAGACATTTATAGCAA
Organism: Galeopsis tetrahit; assembly: GCA_963675135.1. Taxonomy (NCBI): domain Eukaryota; kingdom Viridiplantae; phylum Streptophyta; class Magnoliopsida; order Lamiales; family Lamiaceae; genus Galeopsis; species Galeopsis tetrahit. Next base: position 43,969,537 of record OY776120.1, read on the forward strand.
TTTGGGGCTGCCTCTCCAACGGGCAAATCCTCAAATTTGTCTATAAATACAGAAGTGTGAAGACCATTTGAAGCATCCATTCTACATCCAACTGAACAATTATTCTGAAGCTTCAAAGTCCTCAAAAGACATTCTTAGTCTTAAAACACTTCTTCTAAGCTGAACTTATTGTATATCCATACAAAGCTTAGAGAGATATCCTAATCCTTATACACTGATCTTCATTGTAAAGGATATCTCATTAGTTGGAACCTTACTTCAACCCTTACCCCTTTCAAGTGAGAAAGTGAGAAGGTTGTAGTAGTAGAAGTGGTAGGAGCTGACTGTTGAGAGAAGAACAGTTTAGTTCTGAGTTGAGAAGAGGGTACTAGGACTCTAGACATCCTATGGATCAATTCACCAAGGAGTGGTGTTCTTTATCAAGTGCACCTTGGCACTATAAAACAAGTTAATTCCAAGAGTGAAGGAATTATCCTGTTAAATCAGGGAAAGTGGATGTAGGAGCTTGAGTCTCTGAACCACTATAAACCTCTTGTGTTGATTTGCTTTACAAGTACTTACATACATTCAACACTGCACACAAAACTGATCTTTCAAAAGATACATATTCAAAGACTGTGCAAAAACTGAATTGGACAAGTTCCCTGAAACTAAACTGGATTGCATTGATTTGACTAAGTGATTTCAGAAACTGAAGGAGTCTAAACTTAAAGGGCCAACCACTATTCCGCACATATAACTCCCCTAGACAGTTATTCAACTAAGTACTCAATAGTACTTAGTAGTTTAATTACCTTAGAACAGTTAATCATCTTCAGTAGAGTTGTCCAAGACAACCTTGCTGAGCTCTGGTTTGATCAAAAGTTGAAAAGAATTGCATACAAGTGTATTCCCCCCCATACACTTGTTATATACTCCTTTCAGGACCAACAAGTGGTATCAAGTGAAGGGACACGATGAGGAGACATAGGAGTAGCAAGAGCCGGCGCTGGAGGGAGCTCGACAAAGGGAGGGATCTCGGTAACAAGGGGAGGCATAGGGACGGAATCGGTGTTCGGCGGGTTCGAGGCAGTCGGAGTTGGAGAAGGGAAGGGTTTAGTGTGGAAAGGAAACTGGTCTTCCACAAATTCGACACGACGAGATGTGTAAAGGCGGTTGGACGATAGGTCCAGGAAAAGGTAAGCACTTTTTTTTTAGAGTATCCGATGAATACACAGGGATGGGAGTTGATGGGAAAGTTTGAGAGAGGTGTAGGGACGAAGCCAGAGATAACATAGGCATCCAAATACACGGAGTGTGAGGATGTTGGGGCGACAGTGAAATAGGGTTTCAAAGGAGGATTTTAGAGAGAGACCAACTTTAGGTAGCCGATTAATCACGTAGGTGGCAGTAGTAAGGGCAAAGGGCCAATACGAGAGAGGTATGGAGGAATGGTGAAGGAGAGCAAGGTTGGTGTCAAATATATGACGATGACGACGTTCAGTGGCACCATTGTGCTCATGAGTGTGGGGAGGGGTGGTGAGGTGGGTAATGCCATTGGAGGATAGAAAGGGGCGGAGAGCGACGAATTCTCCACTGTTATCAATGTAGAGGGTGGTGATTTTGGTTTTTAGAACGTTTTCGACTAGGGCTTTGTAGGCTATGAAAGTGGGTAGGACATACACACATATTTGGAGAAATGATCAACAAAGATAACATAATATTTGTAACCATCCTTAGACAGAACATGAGAGGTCCAGACATAATTTAATTCGAGGGGCATGGATGAAGATAAAGTAGTATCGTTAAAGGGTAGTTTGTGACTTTTTATACACTTACAGGAATCATAAGAGAAGTTTGAACATTTGGTAAGGTGTAAACTATGGCTGGACACGACATAATTTAAAATTTTAGAGGAGGGATGACCTAACCGAGCATGCCAGATGGGTCGGGAAGGGCGAGCAGCTGAAAAGGCAAGAGGGGAAACGGGTGTAGTGTTTGGCCAGAGAGTCCATTAACGCGCGGTCCGTGTACTAGAGTGTCCCCCGTACGCGAATCCTTCACCTGATAGTCACAATCAAAGAAAGCAATCACCACATTATTCGCAACACATAGTTGAGATACAGAAATTAAATTTCGAGACATATGGGGTACAAGCAAGGTGTTCGGAAAAAGTAAGCAGGAGATGTGAGGAAATGTAAGAGTGCCAATACGAGAGATGGCAAGGCGCTTGACATCCCCAACAACGACTCCATCAGTACCATCATATGGAGAGTGGTGGGAAAGGTTGGCAAGATCTGTAGTGATGTGGTGTGACGCCCCAGAGTCTAAAATCCAATCTGGGACAGGGGACGAGGAGGTGGACGTGTACGCCAATGGGTGTGCATAAGTCGGGTGAGCAGCATGCTGGGCGACCGAGGGGTTGTAGTCTGGGCAGCAACGAGCAGAGTGGCTAGTGATGTCGCAGATTTAGCATTTGCCGAGGTAGGGGCGAGCACCAGTAGGCATATGCTCGGCAGAGTGGGACGGGTGTGGCTGCGGAGGAGTAGGGGCGCTGGGTGACGACATCGCGCAAGCAGTATAAGGCGAGGACAGTGGGTGGCCTCTGGACGATGTCGCGCGAGCAGCATGGGGAAATGATGCAGTCGTCGTGGAGGTGGTGCTTGTGACGGCCATGGTCGCGATAAGCGGAGGAGAGAAAGGTAGGGAATGAAGGAGCGCGGTGGCGTGTGGCGGCGACGCTGTTGTTTGCTGCGTGAGGCAGGTTAGGGTTTTTGGAATTTAGGCTGGGCCGATTCTGGAGATTCCGTAGAAATAGAAAATCTGGAGAAAAATATCGGAGGGTTTGGTCAAATTACCAAAAGGGGAAAAAAAGAAGAAGGAAGGGATCGTAAGAGATGACGTTAGCCAAAAATTGCTCTTATACCATATAGAGAATGATGAATGGAAAATATAATTTTATTAACAATGAGAATGAGTATATATAGATTACATAATGGGCTTTTAGGTTAAACTATAAACATGGGCTTTAGGTTAACTTGTGGGCCAAGATATACAAGGAAGTAGAGATGGGCTTTAGGTTAACTTGTGGGCCAAAATATACATGAAAGAAGTAAACCCTAATCTCTAATACATAATATTCCTAATACATACTTCATTAATTTGAGCTTTTGTGTAAGTTTTTTCTACAATCTATGAATTGCAAACACATACAATATTATAAGGTACAAAAAGTCAATTAATTAATAAATATAATGTGATTGTAAATGTTGATGTTGATATATGTGTTTTGTTTAATGATCCAACACTAACAGCCGAGTGTTGTGTTTAATATTCCCAACACTTATGACAACATCAGAATTTGCCCTTCCTTTTCTCACTAACTCCGATCTTACGTTTGTTGTCTAATAATGTCCCCAGAGCAGTTAGAAGACGTGGGCAATGCCCAAGTCATGCCATTGTGTGGGAGTGAGAAGTTATTAGACATAGTATAACAAGTCCCTAAATTCTAGGAGTGGTGGAGAGAAGTTTATAACGGCATGATCTCACGGCTGTGGTGATCATGGGAGTTGATGGTAGTTCGTGCATAAGGCCTATAAATACAGAAGCTGCCCTCAACACAAGACAGACAAGAAGGAAAGCTAAAAACGACTACTACACTATTGAACGCTATATACGCTTCTAGTTAGGAATATCTTTGTTTCTTCTTGTAGATCTTCATACTATTGTAAACCTGAATAGTAGTGTGTTAGATCATAGTCTTATTTACTAGGTTGTGTGATTAGATCTATGAGGGAGATAGTTTCATAGAACTTAGTAAATCATTATACACTTTCATATGTAATTATACACCTCAAAGAGGTTGTACTCGTTTCACATATTTTTATATAGTGAACAGCGTAGATTATTTTATAATCTACGCAAATTTTGAATACTTCTATTTTCAGTACGTGCATTTTAATTTTCGCTGCATAATGTTGTCTGGACAGTGCCAACACGATAGACAACATCTCTAATTTCGCACGCACACACACTTTCAGTTGGTATTAGAGCCAACTACTTGATACACTAAGTAGAGATTCTGCTTAGAGTGTGTAAATCTGAAATGGAGTATCCACTTCCACCCGCACTAAAGCTTCCGATTCTAGATGGCACGAATTATGCCTTCTGGAAACCAAAGATGAGAATCTACATCAAATCCATTGATGAACAAGCCTGGAGGAGTGTTCTTGCTGGTTGGACTCAACCAAGAACCGCGGCGGATGAAGACAATGAAGCTCAGATCAAGAGAGAGCTCGACTGGACGGCTGAAGAAATCACAACCGCAAGTTACAATTCAAAGGCGTTGAATGCAATCTTCACCTCAATGTTCAAAATTATATCAAATTGCATTTCATCGAAAGATGCATGGGATCGATTGCAAGAACATTGTGAAGGATCGGATAGTGTACGAAGGACCAGACTGCGTATGCTTGGAACCAAGTTCGAGAATATGAGGATGAAAGAAGATGAAACCATTTCATCTTACAACGAAAAGCTGACTGAGATTTCAAATGAAGCTCATTCTCTTGGAGATCCAATTTCAAACTAAAGGTTAGTACATAAAATTCTTAGATCAGTTCCTAAACGTTTTGAACCTAAGATATGTGCTATAGAAGAAACTAAGGATACTGATGTGTTAAGCCAAAATGAATTGATTGGTATTTTGAAAACTTATGAGATGAACATTTCTGAGAAGACTGATAATGAAAAGAAAGTGCTTGTTTTCAAAGGTGATGCTTCATCATCTGCATCATCAGGTTCTGGAAAGTCTCCTTATGTTACTGAAATTGATTCTGATGATAATGATATTGAGGAATATTTGAATAATCCTGATTACATGGCATTTATTACTAAACAGTTTAAGACTCTCATGAAGAATAAGAGATTCAAAGACAACATTCAACCTAAGGTTCAGATTAATAATACTCAACAATTACCTATTAGGAAGAATACTTTTAATCCTGCTAGATAATTAGAAAGAGGAAACATGTTTAGATCTGACCAGGACTATAGGAAGAATGTTAAATGTGATGCATGTTCTGGATATGGTCATTATGCTAATGAATGTGCCAACACCATTCTCAAAAAGAAACTTAATTTCAGTGCTACCTTAAGTGATGAGTCTGATGTTGAACATGATCCTGAAAAAGATATTGAAAAAGCTTTCTCTGCCAGAATTCTATATGATGATACTCTTGATGATGATCTGGATGATTATTACGATGTGAGGAAAAATGTGCCATCATTCGGGAAACCACTAAATAATGATATTCCAGAAGTTAACTGTTTTACAAGTTCTGTTTTTTAGACATGTACATCAAGTAAAACAGGTTTACCCAGAAGAGATGCTGACATTCAAGATTTGTCTAATACTGTTTTCAAACTAGAATGTCTTTTGACAAATAAGGATAAGGAAATTTCAAAACTTAAAGAAAGACTAGAAGTGTCAATTCTTGATTTTAAGAAATATTCTTATGAAAAACCTTTAACAAATGAAAAAGTTTTCAAGATATCTTCTGAAACTGGGAAACTTAATCATGTAATTAAGTCTCTGAATTTTGAAAATTCTGATTTAAGAGAATCAGTTACTAAGCTTGAAGGTATTTTGACAAGAAAAGATATTGAAATATCTAAGCTTGAAGAAAGAGTGAAGGAAGCCTCACTGAGTTTTAAAAGATTATCTAAAGGAAAGATGAAACTGGAAGACTCCCTTATGACCAACAACTCAAGAAGAACAGGTATTGGCTATCAAGGTAAAACCTCTAAAAATTCTGAAACTAAGAAACCTACTGTGTTTGTATAAGCTGAAGTTAATTGCAATTCTAATGTTTCTGCTAAGACTCAGATCAATGCAAAAGATGTGATATGTCATTACTGTTTCAAAAAGGGTCATAAAAGTCCTCAATGCTTGAAAAAGAAAAACCATCTGAAAAATTTTGTATTGCCTGGAATGACTCAACATTCAAGACCACACAGTAGTAAATCTACATGGGTTTCAAAAGAAAATACATCTTGCAATATTGTTCATATGTCTCTAAACGCATGTATTCCTGGATTATGGTACTTTGATAGTGGTTGTTCTTAACACATGACAGGTCAAATCGATTATCTTAGTAATTATACTGTTTATAATGGTGGTAATGTCACATATGGTGGTGGATCTAAAGGGAAAATCATTGGTAAATGGACATTGAATGTTCCTGGTTTTCCTAAGTTATCCAATGTTCTACATGTTGATGGATTACTGGCCAATCTTATAAGTATTAGTCAATTATGTGATGATGATTTGCATGTGAAATTTGACAAAAAATCATGTTATGTGTTAGACAAAGATTCTGAATGTATCATGATGGGAAACAGGTCTGCTGATAATTTCTATCTTATTGAATCTAAACTTATTTGTAATAAGGCTAAAGTTGATGATAGTACATTGTGGCATCACAAACTTGGACATGCTAACTACAGACAACTTGATAAACTTGTTAGATTAAAAGTTGTTACAGGTTTACCAGATCTGAAATTTTTAGATAAAAAGGTCTGTGGACCATGTCAAAAAGGCAAACAGGTCAAGGTGTCTCACAAAATGTTGGGACATTGCTCAAAACCAAACATTGCTTCGAATTACTGCACATGGATCTTATGGGTCCTATGGAAACAGAAAGTATTGAAGGTAAAAGGTATTCTCTTGTTGTGGTTGATGATTATTCTAGATTCACATGGATTGAGTTCTTAAAAGATAAATCTGAAACTTTTTCCATTTTCAAAATTCTGTATAAAAGATTTAAGAATGTTTTCAATTCCAAAGTTTGCAGAATTAGGTCTGATCATGGAAGGGAATTTGAAAATAGTTCATTTACTGAGTTTTGTGAATCAAAAGGTATTATACAAGAGTTTTCATCACCTAAAACTCCTCAACAAAATGGTATTGCAGAAAGGAAGAATAGAACACTTCAAGAAATGGCTAGAGTCATGCTATGTTCTAAGAACTTATCCAAAAGATTTTGGGCAGAAGCTCTTAATACTGCTTGTCATATTGCCAATAGAGTTTACATTAGAACAGACTCTACTAGAACTCCTTATGAAACTCTGAACAATAAAAAGCCTAACCTTAAATATTTCCATGTTTTTGGTTGTGTATGCTACATCTTGAATGACAGGGATCAGTTACATAAGTTCGATTCAAAAAGTGATAAAAGGTTGTTCCTTGGCTATTCAAGAAATAGCAAGGCCTATAGAATTTATAACTTTAGGACTGATACTGTACAAGAATCTGTAAATGTTGTTTTTGATGATGATACAAGTATTACAGGTAAAAGCATTGAAGATGAAGACATATCAGATTTGATTGATGTTCCAATCAATACTGAAAATGTTGAACAGGTTCAGAATGTTGAGAAGAAAGATGATACACCAGAGGAAACATCGGATAATACAGATCCTGAAAATCTGTATAATCTCCAGAAAACTCCCTCCATAAGGATTCAGAAATATCATCCATAAGACCAAATCATTGGTGAACAGTCTACAGGTGTTCAAACCAGAAGAAGAATGGGTATGAACTCAAAGGAGGATGTGGTAAGGTCTATATGTATGTCATGTATGTGTAGTAAAGTTAATCATGAATGCTATCACTCAGAGATTGAACCTAAAACTGTTAAAGAAGCATTAGATGATGAGAATTGGATTGAAGCTATGCATGAAGAACTTAATCAGTTTGTTAGGAATGATGTTTGGACATTAGTTCCTAGACCAGACCATGTTAATGTCATAGGGACCAAATGGATTTTTAAAAACAAGACTGATGAGATGGGAAACATAATTAGAAATAAAGCTAGGTTGGTTGCTCAAGGGTATACACAAGTAGAAGGTGTAGACTTTGATGAAACATTTGCTCCTGTTGCTAGAATTGAATCCATTAGGCTCTTACTAGCCATTGCTTGCTATATTGATATAAAACTGCACCAAATGGATGTTAAAGCTGCTTTTCTAAATGGCATTCTTATGGAAGAAGCTTATGTTGAACAGCCAAAAGGCTTTGAAAACCCTGATTACCCTGATCATGTCTTTAAACTAAAAAAAGCTTTATATGGCTTGAAACAAGCACCTAGAGCATGGTATGAAAGGTTGACAGATTTCTTAATTGAGTTTGGCTTTGTAAGAGGAGAAGCTGACAGAACACTGGTCATCAAACATGATAAAAATGATATTATGATTGCTCAAATTTATGTTGATGATATAGTATTTGGTTCTACTTGTGACAATATGCTTAAACACTTTGTGAATGAAATGACATCTACATTTGAAATGTCCATAGTTGGTGATTTGAATTACTTCCTAGGATTGCAAATAAAACAGCAAAAAGATGGGATTTTTATTTCACAAAGTAAGTATGCTAGAAGTCTTGTAAAAAGATTTGGACTAGAGAGTGCTAAACACATGAAAACTCCTATGGGATCAACTCAGAAACTAAGTAAAGACAATGTTGGCCAGAATGTTGATCCAACACTGTACAGATCAATGATAGGAAGTCTTCTATATTTAAGCTCCAGTAGACCTGATATTATGTTCAGCGTTTGTTTATGTGCTAGATACCAGGCTAACCCCAAAGAATCACATATGAATGCTGTTAAAAGAATCATTAAGTATGTTGCAGGAACAAGTGATTTAGGCATCTGGTATAGCAAAGACACAAACTGTACCTTAATAGGGTATAGTGATGCAGATTGGGCAGGTGATTGTGATGATAGGAAAAGCACAAGTGGTGGTTGCTTTTATATAGGAAACAATCTGATCTCTTGGCACAGCAGAAAACAAAACTGTGTCTCTCAATCAACAACAGAATCAGAATACATTGCATCAGGGAGTTGTTGTACTCAATTACTTTAGTTGCAAAAAATGTTTCATGATTATGGCTTACCTAGTGATGTTTTGACTGTGTACTGTGATAATACTAGTGCTATAAATATCTCAAAAAATCCAGTGCAACACTCATTAACAAAGCATATAAGTCTTAGACATCACTTTATAAGAGATCTTGTTGAAAATGAAGTTGTTAAATTGGAGTACATATCTACTAAAAAATAATTGGCTGATATATTTACTAAAGCTCTTGATGACAAGAGGTTTTCATCTCTTCGAAAATCTCTTGGTTTGTGTAATATCTGAAAATATGATCAAGGGGGTTGTATTAAATGCGGCAGCATTTGAGACAACACTAAGATAAAGTCTCTTATTTGTTTCCTTGCTTTAATTTTCGTAATTATTGAATTAATGAAATTCCTTGTGATTGTTATTGAATTCTGAGTGATTTGTGAGAAATACTAAAAGAGCATATACACCTCTCAAATGCTACAAAAGAAAAATCACATATTAGATGCTTTATAAATCACTGAGTAACTATGGGACACGGAGTTCGCTACTACGATGATCTCTTTTCAAAAGGTAATATAAATTGCATCAAAATATTGACAAATCCATTGAGTAACTATGGGGCACGGAGTTCGCTGCTACGATGCACTCTTTTCAAAAGATGGATCAATGTGAAGTGTGATAAAAAAAAATATTATATTAGAGCAACACAAATGATGAAAAATCATGAAAAAACTGTGTTGAGGTGTATAGAATGCCAACAATAGTAAAAACACTCGTTAATTCAAATTCTTATCCCAATTTTCGTGGAATTAGTTATTTTTGATAATTATTAAATATTATCCTCTGAAATATTTAATTTGACTTAGTCTTACCTTGTTTATTAATTCAGTTATTATATATTCCGCTTTTTATTACTCCCTTCGTCCGCCTATAAGTTTCCCATTTTACTATTTTTGTCCGTCCGTCTATAAGCTTCTCATACATTTTTTGGTTAATACTTTTTCTTACACCTCACTTTATATCTTACTTTTTCTCTCTATCTCTCTCCTCTCTCAATCACATCACTTGTACTATATCTATTATTTAATCACTTTTCTTATTCTTTGTGCCAAAAAGTAACGTGAAACTTATAGGCGGACGGAGGGAGTATTTTTGTTTTTCAGAATTCTTATTCTCCCTGTTTACCACGATCAATTAGTGGGGAGTTACTTCCACTACTTCACTTCCCTCACTCTCCAAATCGTGTAACTCCTTCCTCTCAATTCTCCATATAAGATGAGTCTCCATAACAGTGTTGGAAAATACTTGAAAAGCTTTGCTAATTCATTTAAGCCTGGTAATTACTGTCCTTAATTTAATTTACAGCACTCAAGTATATCTAGTACCTATGTCATATCATTTCTTGACTCACACTTTTTGAAACCTGTTTTGCATTTATCTGAAGAATTCGAAAGGTCTCCAGAATTAACCTTTTTGTCTCGTTTTGTGTGTACAACTTCTATTATGCCTAACAATTCACAGGACTCTGCTGCACATTCGAACTCAAATTCAAGCAACAAGAATTCTCCAAATCCTATCAACCTTCTCGCAGAAATGGCTTCATCCAACTCACCAAACTCTCCATCATTCAATGTAGGAACCATAGTTGTTCCTTATGCTGAAGCCCAAACTCTCACTCAATCATCTCCGCTCGAGATCGTTCCTTACAATCTGTTTGACATTCGCACAGAAATTGCAAATGCGAACGCAGCTGCTAAAATTTCGGCCTCCAAACTACTAAATGAGCCCTCATCCGAAGCTCCCGCACCTGAAAACACTCCAGTTACTCTACACTTTCCTCTGGGCACCCCTTTCAACACCTTGAAAGATGCCTTTGAAACCCTAAGCCTAAAAACAACACACCCTGTTTTAGTGCTTGAAGGAGAAACACTGGACAATGCCATGTTCAAAGGAGATGTGGACATGCATACTCAGCAGGAATCTTCAGATGATGAAGTTCTAGCCGCTAAGTTCGAAAGGTTACATCGGCAGAAAAAGGGCAAGAAGAAAGAAACTGACCGGGTGGAATCTTCAGATGTGGACATGCATACTCAGCAGGAATCTTCAGATGATGTTGTTCCTACTTCAAGAAAGTGACTGGGTGGAAAGAGAAAGTCCCAAAGGAACCTGGGAAAAATTGTTGACTACACTGGGAAGAAGAATCCCAGAACAGATGGAAACTCATCCGAACCCATTGCAGTGTCTGATTCTGAATCGGAACCGGAAGCAGAGCACGAACAAACTACAGCCCAGATGGAAAAAGCAGTGGCTGTCAATGAAGATGATGTAGATGAAGTTGCTGAGGAAATGGAAGAGGAGAGTGAACCCACTCCACCAGTCCGACGATCAAAAAGGCTCCGAGAGCCCGAGAGTGTTGCCTCTCCGATGGCAACACCAGAACCATCAGATCAAGAACAGTCATCCGACTCTTCAGATGAAGATGAAAACGAGGTATCTTCTTCTTCTGATGATAGGAATAGTGACTCTGATGAGGATTATAATGATAAGTCATGCATACAGTATAGAACTATAAGAACTAGGCAGATTCTCAGTGAAAGATTGATTAAAATTCCTGATTTTGAAGAGATGAATCTGCTTGATTGGTTTAAAGAAAGATCTTTACTGGATGCCTTACAATTTGCTTGTCCTTATGTTGTTGACTGGATATATGAATTTTATGCTAATATCCCTCAATTTGCTGGTGATTCAAACTCCACAAGATATGGACAATTTTGGTTTAGAGGAAATAGGCATATGATTACCCCTAGAAGGATCAATATTTTGCTTAAAATAAAAATTATGGAGGATCCTGTTGTTACTGATCATGATGTCATGATAAGCATCTTGACAGGAGGAGTAATCACCAAATGGAGAAGAAGAATTTTAGCTTCTAAACTGACTAGTTTGTATTCTGTTCTGCATAAGCTGGTTTGTTTTAATTGGATGCCTAGCACAAACAACACCACTCTCACCTTAGAACAGGCTGTTTTGATGTACAAGATTGGGCACTTAAAAGGGTTTAACCTAGGACAGGTTATTTTCACTAATATGATAACCTTTAAGTCTGATATGACTGGAAGAGGCATACTACCTTACCCATGTCTTGTGTACAAATACCTGCTGGACAAAGACTTTGAGAGATATGAAGATGAGGTTGTAAGCTCCTATATCCCAGGGTTCAGCATCTCAAATCAGTTCTTAGTGAGAGGTGACAGGGTGGTTGATCTTCCTTTGAGAAGGAATGATGATGAAGCAGGCCCAAGTACAACAACCAGTGTTCCAGCAAATGATCCCTTCCACAGTTCCACACTGCCTCCAGAAGGAGCTGCCTCCTCTATTTATTTATCTTCCCACTATATAATGAGGCATATTGATATCTTGCAGGGATCTATTCTTAATTTACATCACTCTGTGGAAGATCTTCTAATCCAAAAGAAATTTTGGATGGATCTCCTTTCCACTTCAACAAGGGGAGTAGTTGACAGTTCACACAATCAGCCTACTAACATTGTTGCTCCTACTGTAGATGAATCGGATTCAGTTCCTGGCCGAACTACTGAACCTGCTGCTAACACTACAATGATTGAGGGAGATGAATAGGACATCCAGGATCTCTATGGTGATCTGTGATCTGGATGCATGATAAGCTTGAAGACAGGGGGAGAACTTACACTATGGGGGAGTATATGCAGACTATGGAGATGCAGCTGATACACTTTCAGCCCAATCCTTTCCCATGTGTTAATCAAGTTCTTATCTTGTTGTAAAAAGCTTTGTACTTATGTTTTTTATTTTATCAAACTCCGTTATTTACATTCTGTAATTATTTATGATTTTTTTGCTTAAGTTATTTAAATTTAAACAAGTTTTTTTTTTGGTTTAGATGTTGTTTTTTTTAATTTGATCTTATACTAATTGTTACTTCATATTTTTGGAATATCAATTGTGTAAATTTCTTAATCAATGTTTCTGTTGTGTGAACTTCAGTTATGTTGATGTAGAAATGTCAAATTGGGGGAGATTGTTGATGTTGATATAAGTGTTTTGTTTAATGATCCAACACTAACAACCGAGTGTTGTGTTTAATATTCCCAACACTTATGACAACATCAGAATTTGCCCTTCCTTTTCTTACTAACTTCGATCTTACGCTTGTTGTCCAATAATGTCCCCAGAGCAATTAGAAGACGTGGGCAACACCCAAGTCATGCCATTGCGTGGGAGTGAGAAGTTATTAAACATGGTATAACAAGTCCCTAAATTCTAGAGGTGGTGGAGAGAAGTTTATAACCGCATGATCTCACGGTTGTGATGATCATGGGAGTTGATGGCAGTTCGTGCATAAGGCCTATAAATACAGAAGCTGCCCTCAACACAAGACAGACAAGAAGGAAAGCTAAAAACGACTACTACACTATTGAACGCTATATACGCTTCTAGTTAGGAATATCTTTGTTTCTTCGTGTAGATCTTCATACTATTGTAAACCCGAATAGTAGTGTGTTAGATCATAGTCTTATTTACTAGGTTGTGTGATTAGATCTATGAGGGAGATAGTTTCATCGAACTTAGTAAATCATTATACACTTTCATAGTGTAATTATACACCTCAAAGAGGTTGTACTCGTTTCACATATTTTTATATAGTGAACAACGTAGATTATTTTATAATCTACGCAAATTTTAAATACTTCTATTTTCAGTACGTGCATTTTAATTTTCGCTGCATAGTGTTGTCTGGACAGTGCCAACACGACAGACAACATCTTTGATTTCGCACGCACACACACTTTCAGTAAAGTACAACAATTACCATTAATTGCAACGAGTATATGTCAACTTCGCCTTCAAATTCAACAATTTGTCTCATGTAACGAAACACATAGAAGCCACATTGTTTCGTGTTGGGTTGCTTAGGAGCCTAGATTATGAAACAAATAAACTCATGGGTTAAGTAAATTATAAATCATATCTAGCTTTCATTTAAAACAGTTAAGTAAAACTACTAACAACAAGATTATGACATATTAAGACTACCAATTATAGTTATCAGACCAATAAATGATATAAACTCATTAAAATTATACCTTATTTTCCATTTATGGACAAATTAACACATGAACGACTTTCATATACCTTTATTTCAATCAATTTAGGCCTCTTTCCTCTCTTTTTCACCATCACCGACACATTAAATATATGTAAGGCCCTACGTATATTTAAAATTAGCAAACGTCACATGTATACATACAAAATTATTTAATAAAAAAAATATTATTGTATCTTATTAATAACAAGAAAAAATAACTTACGACTTAACAATAAATGTCCATTGTGTATCTGGTTCGCCATGCAGAGGGTCAAAATAACCAAAAGCCAACTTGTGTGGGTCGATAACCGTTAGTATCCAATGTTCACCGTTTATATACACATAATAAGATGCATTAGTAATTTTTTTAAAATAGAATATGAAAGTGGTTTTAAAAGTCTTACTTACCCGATATTGATGATTGGGTGTGAGATTGCTCGTATTTGTGCTAATTTTTGCTATATTATTGTAGCATTTTGATGTGATTTTGGGCGTAATAGATAGAAATTGTGCTACTAACCTTGTTGTCAAGAAATGTGTTCAAAGTGTAGGAAACAAGGTGAAATGGTCCATTTTAGAGGAAAAACGAGCCTTGGCACATGGAATTGAAGTTCGGTTGGAGGACGAGCAAGGAAAGCCGAGAAAAAGAGAAGAAAAAGTCCAACATGTAGAAACCACACTGGCGGCCGAGTGGAGTCGAGTTCCAGAAAGTTTCGAGGGAATTCATCCCACACTGGCGACCGAGTGAGATGATTTCACACTGGCGGCCGAGTGAGTCCACACTGGCGCCCGTTTGGGATCTGGAACCAATTTTGGTTCTGTAATTCAATTTCACTCGGTTGACCGAGTCAACTTACGCTTTTCGGGGAATTTCGCGAATTCTGAAGAACTCCAAGGGCCAATTTGTAAATTTCATCTCACACACTTTTGAAAGCCTAAAATACTTCCCAAAACAGTTTGTAGAGGGGGCTTGGCCTATTTTATTGAGAAACCCATAAACCCTAAGTCTTACTTAGCCCAATTTCCATATTTCTTCCTACTTTAATTCCGGGTTTAGTGAAAAGGTAGAAGACTTAGCATAGTTTGGAAGAACAAGACTCTACTCTTTTGTAATAGCTAGGTTTTTGGAAGAAACAACAAGGTGACTTCAAACCATTCTCTCTATTTCTATATAATTTCATATTTGATGTTTATGTTAATTTCTTGTGTTGTTTTGGCCATGGGTGTTTCTCCTAACACCATTGGCTAATTTTATTTATGCTTTGGGTGTTCTAAAACCATGTGATTGTTGAGTTAGGAATTGTTGAGCTTTGTTATTGTTGATTTTAGGATTATTGCTTCTTTTATTGAGAATTATTGGTACTTTTGTGTGTTAACTTCTATTAATTCATATTTAAATATTAATGCATGTTTAACGTAGACGAGAGTTACATGGACATGTGTATATTTATGGTGTGAGTTGTTGGTTTACAATTGTGTTTGTTATACGTTTAATTCGTTGAGAGAGAGTTAATCGTATTAGAACTCCATTAAAAGACATTAATTATTTGAATGGTTATTTGAGTAGTTGGTGAGGATTAGGTGTTACATCATCCGAGTAGTAGTAGTTCTGTTAAACTCGTTTCATGTCGGTCTTGATTTGTATAATGAGGGAAGTTGAGTATTGGATGAACAATTGGACTGAAAACCTACAACAAAATAATCCACAACATAATTATTTATAAAGGACACAAATAAATTGAAATTTTGTCAAGGATGACATGAAAAAAATCATTTAGTTAGATTCATAAAAACTGCTACTAGTTTGATATTAACGGGTCAATATTCTATACATAATAAGAGAAAAAGACGAATCTAAATTTTTTACACCCCATAAAATCAATTAAATTAACTATATCAATAATGCATATATAGTAGAAAACCTGTGAGAGTTGCGATGAAAAAGGCAAAGAGTTCCGTTGAGAAGAAGTACCAATGCTTGAAATATTGCTCCTATTCTGTTGCACACATTTTTATATATAATTAAAAAAAACCAGACAACAAAAATAACTTATAGCTATACAAATATTAAAAACTAAATAAGTAATACATAAATCATACCTGTTCATTATCTTCAATGGGAGTAATTGCATCTCTAACCTTCTTTCTACGTCCAGACTTTTCTAAACCTCTCTTTTCTCCTTTTCCAGATTTTGCAGGCTTCTTTTCTTTCTTTTTCCATCCTTTAATTATTATTGCATCAGATGCTTGTTCATCTTCATCTAACCGTTCAGACACAGATTTGTTTTCCACCACTCTGGATAATTTGCTCTTTTGCGCAACTGATTTGGTTCCATGAGTTGGTGTCTCAGTCGAAGCATTTTCCAAACAAGCATCAACTTCTTCAATCCCTTTGAGAAAATATTTTTTTGCAATTTCAAATGCCTTTGTAGTTAGATCACCCCGTGTTGTCAAATGATTATACAAACTACACAACTCTCTATAGTGAACTCCAATCAACTTCTTTTCCTCATCTTCATATATAGACGTGGAAGGTTCTTCACAAATTTCATTCAGCTGACCTTCAACTATACTTTTTTTGGCTTTCTTAGTCCATCTCTTTTTAATATACAACTCAGGAATCTCCGTAATATTGTTCAAAGAGAACACCTTAAGAACATGTGAGCACAAGATCCTCGAAAACTCAAATTTTTTACAACTACATGAAACTTTTTTCTCGGGCAAGATAAAAGTTACTGTGCGCTGATAATACTGTCCAAAAAGTGTGACTTTATACTCAAAAGTTTCCCTAATTTGACTGCACAAGTCTGCTTTAGCATCATAAGCCTTACGCAACTCATCTTCAAATAACGTTAATACTTCATGCGCATAGACACTAGCGGCATGCTTTAAAATTTGTACTGGAAAGGCACATGCTCGTATAGTGTGGCATGTTCTATAATCTGCTTTCAATTCTTCATATCGACGGTCATTGACCAATCTATCAAAATGTTGGCAAAATTGTAGCAGATTATGCTTGTAGTTTACATACCTTTTAAGGGCACTGTTCATGCTTTCACTACGTTGAGTAGTTGTCATATTTGCGCAAAACGAGTTTTTCCCATAAACTAGTGCCCACTTTTCTCTTATTTTGAACAACCTTTCCAACCACTCATTATCCTGAAGCTCATATTTTTCCAACATACGATGCCAAACATTTATAAACTCTTCTTCCTCCTCATAATTATAGATACAAAAATTGAAGTCCTTCGTGAATGTTTTGAAACTTGCAAAAACATTACTCAAATGTGTGACTGCATTTTGATATATGTGCCAGATACATAGTCGATGACATGTTTCGGGACACTGAATGGCTAAGGCTTTTGCCATTGCAGCATCTTGATCAGTGAGAATGCTTCTTGGTTTTTTTCCAGACATGGCTCTAGCAAACGTATCAAATAGCCAAGTGTATGTTGCTGCAAATTCATCATACAACAATGTTGTACCAAAAATAATTGTTTGCCTATGGTGATTCACACCAACAAAGAGAGAAAAAGGTTTACCTTCTTTGTTTTTTTTTTTGTATGTCGTATCAAAACAAACTGCATCGCCAAAATAAGTATAATCAAATTTCATCAGAGCATCAACCCAAAGAATATTAGCAATCAAATCTTGTTGATCAACTTGAATTGCATAGAAAAAATTAGGATTGTCAAGCTGCCTCTGTTGTAAGTACTCCAAAACCCCTCCGATATCACCAGCCCTCATTTCCATGGTCCTCTTTGATTTCAAGTAATTTTTGTAATCTTGAAATACAAAGCCAACATTTTCGTAACCTCCAACTTGCTTTGACAATAAGGTAAAACTCGATTTTGGTGTTATTCCACTATTGTCTAAATCGTCCGCTTGGGAAGCTTGAATATTTGTTATTCTTCTGTGGAACCTTTTCATATGAATCTTTCTTGGACTCACCAACTCATGGCCACTATGTTCTGGGATAAAATTGATAACTTGGTATTTACCATTATACCTAACATTAATCTTCATCTTTGCTCCACATCCTGTTCTTGTTTTTGGAAGATGAGACTTGATCAATGCATCTCTTTTATCTTTTGGCCTGTTTCCTTGACATTCGCAACAAAATACCCTATCCAGTATTCTTCCATTTGTATCTGTATGAACACTGTGCTTTCTAATGCCAAATTCAAGTGCTTTTGCATATTCATTGTAAAAATTATAAGCATCATCCTCACTCTCAAATTCCATACCAATTTTTGGAATTTTCTCTTCAGAAATATTTAGGTGCCTATCGTTTTTAAGCTCCTCTCCACTTTCATTTGTAAGTTCTATATGTTCATCGGCCTCATCAAAATTTAGTTCACGTCTTGGCGTAGCATCAACATGACTATTTTTCTCTATAGCTTGTTGAGCAAATGAAATCTAAAATTCACATATAGCAAATAAATAATGGAGAAAACAAAAAAAAGCTAAAAGGTTGAAGCATACAAATTCACAAACTCTTGAAAATGCAAGAATAACATCACGCGTATCATTATTCTTAGAATATTAAAAGCAAAGAGAATAAACAAATGAGAGTTCATGAGATAAATAAATTAACTTAGAGTTCATCAGTGTCCATTCAATCTAAAAAACAATGATGAGCAAACATGTTTGACATTTTTGATGTGTTAGTCCATATATAGTAGAAATAGGACTCTTACTTATTCCTACAATCTTAAAACTATCAATTTTTATTCTATCTATGATCAGTACTATGCATATATGATGATTAAAATCTTAAAACATGTTTGAAATTTAATTCACCAAAATTTATACTACATATCATTTTGCAAAATATTTAACTAAACGAGGAGATGATAAATTTTGGGGCTGGACATGAGCACAATAACTTAAAGAATTAGGCAATGGGCCATTTAGGCATTTTATCAAACACATGGTGTGTTAGTTTAAATTATACATAATCTCAATTTTCATCACATATTTGAATTCAATAATTTGAGATAGGTCCATATTAACTCGAAAACGAAAAGAGGGGAAGAAGAACTTACCAAATCTCCGTTGGCGCTTCAACAAAGAATTATGTTCAGAGTTCTTATTCAAG
Source organism: Galeopsis tetrahit (assembly GCA_963675135.1). NCBI lineage: Eukaryota > Viridiplantae > Streptophyta > Magnoliopsida > Lamiales > Lamiaceae > Galeopsis > Galeopsis tetrahit. The sequence continues at coordinate 43,988,658 of OY776120.1, forward strand.
ATATCTTCAGAATTTTGGTTGCAGAGAGAATAATCTGCCAATGAAAATAGGGAGATTTGCGATTCCTTGTTTCCGTTGAGATGATTCATTTTCACGATTGAGATTGTCATATTAGAATTGAAGGAAATTTGCAGTTAGGCAATTGCCAAAAATACCATTCTTTCCTTTTCTTACAGAAATTAACGGTGTTAGTGTTCTCCATCCTCATATTCTCTCTCATGACACGTGTCCTTCATCCGAGTAGTGTAACAGGAGATTTAACACCATTGTGTAACAGGAGATCCTGTGCCGTATATTGACTAATTACATGTATATTTTCGAAATATTGAAATGCACGCATGTTTTTATTCATAGGAAATTCAATAAAAAATGATACAAAGTTAAGAATAAAATAAAAATGTTACATGTACAAATTTATAGTCAATCGAATGTATTAATACCGTTAGAATTTCCCGTATGCCATAAGATTAAAATTATTAAAATTAATTTTATTTAGATATTATTAAAATTAGATTAAATTTATTTAAGTCAGATTTAAAAAAAAAATCGAAAAATTAATTTGAATATTTGTTGTTAATTGTTGAAGTAATTTTAGGAAATTCAAATTATCTAATTTATTTAAGATAATAAATATTATTAAAAAAAATCAAATCTTATTTTTAGGGTAATTTTAGAAAATTGTTGAAGTAATTTTAGGAAAATTCAAATTTTCTAATTTATTTATTATTAAAAAAATAAATCAAATATTATTGTAATTTTAGGAAATTTATAAACATTTGTGGGTGTAATTTTAGAAAATTCAAACTATTTGTAAAAAAGAATCGAATATATATTGATTTTAATATATATATATATATATATATTTATCGATAAATTAATATTTTATTAATTGAAAGAGAGATATTTATCGATAAATTAATAACCTTGTGACCATGAAAATTTATTAATTTAGAGAGATATTAATTTATTGATAAATTAATATTTTATTAATTAAAAGAGAAACTTCTTAAATTCAGCAAATTTAGTACATACGTATTAAAAATAAATGAGTCCACATATGTTTCATTAATTATATTCATATATCAATCAATTATTTGTATACTATTAACTACTTATATTCATCGAGACATGTATCAATTCATTGGAATTACTTAAATATACATGTTTATATTAATTCATTGCACTTAAATAACTATATATTATAGTCAATTAAATATATATTTTCATGCATGATGAATGAAATATATACTATATAAATCTCGATATGGAAATAAAATAATTCATAACAACCAACCATGTCTTCTCATCTAAAAGGCATCGCAAAATCATCCATGAATGATCAAATGTGTAAAACATTATGTAAGTATAAGAGAGACCATCTCACATGCACTCAAAAAGATTTACAAGTGTGGGTTGATGAAAAAGATTTACAAGAGAGACAATACCATAATATTTATAATCATAATATTTATGAATTATTAATTTAGAGTTTTAATGGGACCTAGTATTTATAATAGGATTTTTCAAAAAATTATTATTTTATTATCTTATCGAATTTGATGATTTTTCACAAAGGCCCAAGTGGGACCAGAATATTTTATTATTTTAGACAGTTTATTAATTTATAGAGTATTAATTTATAGAGGTTTTATTGTAATTACATTAACTGTTATTAAGATTAAATTTAATTATCCGTATATTAAAAAAAATGCAATCTAATTTATTTAAGATAGGAAATATTATTATCAAAAATCAAATCTTATTGTTGAAGTAATTTTAGAAAATTCAAATTATTTATAAAAAAGAATTGAATCTTTATTATTAATATACATATTGATTTTAATATATAATTATATTTAACTTCATGATCGAAATAATTGATATCATTACTTGATTTTGCAAAAATCGTGGAATTCAGTATTTAATATTTCACAACAATTAAGGATTAATTCAATTTATTAAAGGTTGATTAATTAAAGATGTTTCGAAATACACAAAAATTATAAAAAATATTGCATACATGCAATATTGACTAATTAAGTCAATTGGGCTGAAAATATTGACATATTAAGTCAATGGGCTAAAAATATATATTATTGGGTCACCATTAATTTATTTGGGTTAATTCTTAATTTATTTGTCAACTAGCCCATTTGTGTTCTAATTTTGACAAAAAAATTTAACTCGTTTATTTTGTCAATTTCTGTGATTTTTTTTATCTTTTATTTTATTGCCGAACGCGGGATATTAAATGTAGTAATTCAAATCGTAATATGTAGTAACACACATTATTTTATGTAGTAATAACACAAACTATTTTATATAATAATACAAATTCTTTTATTTAGTAACCCGTTTTTTTCTAGTGTTTTTGTTAATGTAGTAACTCACATTATAATACGTAGTAACATATACTATCGCATGTAGTAAACACAATAACCATGTTGTAATGTGCAAATCATTTGATAAAGTTACATATAGTAACAAACGCATATTCAATGTAGTAATTCAAACTGATGTATGTACGTAGTAACATATAAATTTTGATATAGTAATACCGATTCTTTTATGTAGTATTTTTTTCTAGAATTTTTATTGATTAAATAACTCACATTATAACATATAGTAACATATATTATTGCATGTAGTAATATAAAATAACCTCGGTCCATAATAATAATTAAAGAATATTTAAAGAAATAGAAAATATTTAAAGATTAAGGTCGTCGTAAATTGCAGCGTTCGGCCGCGGTCTCGGGTGGCCGAAAAATGCTCGGAGAAGACGACTAAGTACAATTTCTGCTAGTGGGTGTATTTATAAAAAAAATATTTCTGCTAGTGGGTGTATTTATAAAAAACATGGGTGTGAATTGAACTGTCTATTTATAAAAAATGTGGATTGAACTATCACTGGATGTATTTATAAAGAATGTGAGTGTGAATGACTTAATGCATATATATGCAATATTTCACAAAAGACTAGGCCTTGAAATAATGTTTTGCCATTAATTATAAGAATAAAATCACGGATCAGATTTGAAAAAAAAAAAGGATTATTGTTTTTCTTACTTTTTTCGAATTTAAATTGATTACTTTTTTAAACTTTTATTCATTAATTTAATATATATACACACACCTAGTGTAAGACCCATGTAATTACCCACGTTGTAATTTTTTTTTATTATTTATCAAGATTTAATATAAAAAGAATTAAATTTATATGTAAGTAATTTTATTTATTTTATTGAATAAGAAATTGAAAGAATTATTAAGAGAAGAAATTAAAGAGTTAGAATTGATATAAAATAGAAAAAGAAAAATACTCTCTCTCTTCTCCATGTGTAAATTTATAGATAAAGTATGTGAATATCTAAATTTATAGATGGTAATAAACGATATTTAAGGTATTGACTTTATTAAAAGATATTACTATTAAATATAGAAATTAAAAATTAAAAAAGATATTAATACAGAGAGATGAAAAATATATTATCTTGATTACTTTATAAATGAATGTACAAAGGGTATTTATACAAGACATAAATTTGACCTAATCTTAGTGGGCTTATAGATGAGGCCCATAAGTAATATGAGATGGGCCTACATATGAATATATATACAATACTTTAAATATATATTCCTAATATGCCCCCTCAAGATGGAGTACCATAGGATAATCCAATCTTGGACACAAGGAGTTGGAGGTGAGCACTCGAGAGGGGTTTGGTGAGTGCATCAGCTAGTTGGTCGGCAGATGAGACATGTGAGACGCGAATTTGAGCAGTTTTGATGAGATCACGAACAAAGTGGAAGTCAATTGCGATATGCTTCATGCGTGAGTGAAACACAAGGTTGGAGCATAGGTAGGTGGCCCCAATGTTGTCACAGTAGATGGCGGGCTCTTGCGAAATGGGGAAGTGTAATCCTTTGAGTAGCGACTTCAACCATTGAACCTCAGAGGCTGCTGAGGCAATTGCTCTATATTCGGCCTCAGTGGATGAGCGAGCAACAAACTTCTGTTTCTTGGAGGACCAAGAGATAGGATTCCCCCCTAGAAAAATGACATAGGCACTGGTGGAAGTGCGATCATTGCGGTTGCCCGCCCAGTCGGCATCAGTGAAACAGTGAAGTGAGGACGAGGTGGGAGTCAGGTTAATCCATGCATTTTTTGTGCCATTGAGATAGCGAAGAAGACGTTTAACACCATTCCAGTGAGTGACAGTGGGGGCATGCATGAATTGAGATAGCTTTTGAACAACAAAGGCAATGTCAGGCTGAGTAAGTTGAAGATACTATAGGCTGCCGAGCACTTGGCGATATTGGGTGGAATCCGTGGGGGATGTGCCATCCGAAAGGGAAAGGCGAGCAGAAGCAGGTAGTGGAGTCTGAACAGGTTTGGATGTGATCATGTTGTATCGTGTAAGTAGGTCCACAACATACTTTTGTTGTGAGAGAAAGCATGACTTCTAGGAGCGAAGGACCTCGATGCCGAGGAAGTAGGAAAGAGGGCCCAAGTCTTTCATAGAGAATTTTGTGCCGAGCTCGGCAGCTAAGCGGGAAAGTAGGGGCGAGCTATTTCCTGTGAGGATAAGATCGTCAACATAAACGAGAAAATAGGCGAGCACACCGAATTTGTTGTAAACAAATAAGGATTCATCAGAGTGTGTTGAAATGAATCCAATATCTTTCAGGAATGTGCGAAGGGCATAGTACCAGGTGCAAGGGGCCTGTTTTAAACCATATATGGACTTGCGCAATTTGTAGACATAAGTGGGAAAGGTTTTATCTTTGAATCCCGGAGGTTGGGCCATGAAGACTGTGTCGGAGAGAGTGCCATGTAGGAAGGCATTGTTAACATCAAACTGTTGAAGAGGCCAATTTTTTGTAACAACAATACTGAGTACTGCTCGCATGGTGGCTGGCTTGACAACAGGACTGAAGGTTTCAGTGAAGTCCACACCCAGACGTTGGTGGAAACCTTTGGCGACCAGGCGAGCTTTGTACTTATCCAAGGTACCATCCGGCTTCCGCTTGATGCGGAACACCCATTTGTAGCCAAAAATGTTTTAAGAGGTCGCAAGGGGAACTAAGTCCCATGTTCCATTACAGAGAAGGGCATTGAGTTTTGCAGATATTGCATCTCGCCAGTGCTTGTCTTTCAGAGTCTGAGAAACACAACTCGGTTCAATATCAGAGGATATTATGGATGTAAGTCCATACCTAAGATTGGGTTTGAACACTTGATTCTAGGAGCGAGTAACCATGTGAGGTGTAGGAGGTCGCAGAGGAGCATTGGTTGGCACAAGAGCGTTGGTAGTGATCGCGGGTATGGTTGGCTGGTTGGTCGGCTGGGTGATAGGGGTTGGTCAATCAGAGGTTGGTCGGCTGGAGTAGTGGTGGTCGGCATTGGGTTGGGAGCGAGGACTGGAGGGGTAGGATTAGGAGGTGCAGGGGTTACAAGGATGGTCGAGGTGTAGATATTGGAAGTAGGGGAGTTGGTGGTCGCAGGATCAGGTGTTTGCGGGAGAGGAGGATTGGTGGAGAGGGGAAAGGTGTGTTCGACGAAGTGGACATGGCGCGAGGTGTAGAAGCGGTTAGAGGAAGGGTCAAGGCAGAGGTAGGCACGTACTCTGAGTGAGAGAGTACCCGACGAACACACACGGTTTGGACCGAGGATCAAGTTTGTGAGTGGTGTAAGGACGAAGCCAAGGGTAACAGAGACAACCAAATACACGGATTTTGGATAGGTTAGGAGGGCGACCAAGAAGTTTTTGGTAGGAGGATATCATGTTTAGATTGACTTTAGAAAAGCGATTGATGATGTAGGTTGCCGAACGTATAACATAAGGCCAATATGTGGGAGGCATGGAAGCATGATGGAGAAGGGCTAAGGCTGTGTCAACCACATGGCGATGGCGACGTTCGGATATACCGTTGTGTTTTGGGGTGTGGGGAGGGGTGGTGAGGTGAGAGATGCCATGGGTTTGGAGAAAGGAGCGAAGAGCAATGAATTCCCCACCATTGTCAGAGTAAAGTGTTTTGATTGTGTTTTGATGGTAGTTTTCAACAAGGTTTTTGAATGTGATAAATGTGGGTAAGACATCTGATTTTCGTGTTAGAGGATAGACTCATATATATTTGCTAAAGTGGTCAACAAATATGACATAGTATTTGAAGTTTTCAGTAGATGAGACAGGAGACGACCACACATCAGAGAAAATGACATTAAGAGGTTTAGTTGAAATAATGCTAGAATCATAAAAGGGAAGCTTGTGACTTTTGATACAAGAACAAGAGTTACAATTAAAATGTTTGGAGGGTGCATTAGATAAACTAAACTTGGATAGAGTGTGTGAGAGGATCTTTGTTGATGGATAGCCAAGTCGAGCATGCAAGACGGTAGTGGTGAGATGAGCGATAAGAGTTGTTGGGGAGTGTTTGGATATTTATGCCGGCCATACGTACAAATTATTTATACGACTCTTGACGAGAAGAATGCTCCCCGAGTGACCATCACGACAAAGGCAAGAGACAGGTAAAAGGTTTTTCGAGATGCTTGGGACGACCAAAACATTTGAAAAACGAAGAGAGGCAAGTTGATCGAAATGCATGGAGCCAGTGTGTGAGATATGTAAACCTTTACCGTCACCAATTTCCACAGTGTCAGATCCATCAAAGGTTGAGTGGAGGGAGAGATTGGCGAGATCACTCGTGATGTGGTGGGAGGCCCCAGAGTCGAGTATCTAGTGCTCAGCAGGATGAGTCGAGGAGACTGAGTGTGCCGACTAGGCCGGGCGAGCACCGAGTTTGGGATGGCGAGAGGCTGGTGGGACAAAGCTACCCTGGGAAGATGGTCGATGCTGGCCTGCTGGTGGAGTGAAGTGCGAGGGTGCCGAAGGAATTTCTGGGCAGGTGCGAGCAGTGTGTCCAGGTGCTCGACAATATTGGCACGTTCCAAGATATGGTGTTTGCGCTGAGTGGCAAGGACGAGCGTAAGAGGATCTGGGCCTCGACTTAGATCGCGAGGAGTGATAATGGGGCTTGCCAGTGGCCAGGGCGGACGCAGGTGCCAGTGCCGAGGATGGTCACGAAGCAATCTGGGCCTCAGCACTCAGAAGTTTGTCACACAGTTCAACGAACGAGATTGGATGTTCGCGAGCCTAGATTGCATTGGCGATGTCACAGTAAGTGTCATCAAGGCTGGTCAGAACCTTGAGGGTGATATCTTCGGGGTCAGAGGTGACGCCGAGTAGGGCGAGCTCGTCGACGACCAGGTGAACATCCATGAGGAAGTCAGAAATAGAGCGAGCTCCCTTGGAAAGGGAAAGGAGTTTTGTCTTGAGGGCGAGGATGCGACCTCTGGAGGTTTTTCCGTACATACTCTCCAGCAATGACCAGGCTTCACAAGAGGTTTTTGTTGATCCAATAAAGGGAATGAGTGAGGGAGACATGGAGCTAACAATGGCTGAGAATATTAGATGGTCCTGACGCACCCAAATGGAGTGCTCAGGGTTTGGTACCGTGGAGGTGGTGCCGTCGATGGCTGGAAGGGTTGACGGAGGGCAAGGGTGTGAGCTCGTGACATAACCAAAGAGGTCATGGCCAGTGAGTAGGAGTCTAAGTTGGAAGGACCATGCTCCATAGTTTGTGGAGGTGAGTTGCAGAGGTGTTTGGGCAAGGCCTTTGAAGGTGACAAGGGAGGTGTTGGAGGATGCAGGAGTAGTCATGGTGACAGAAGAGGCAGCGGAGATGGGATGGGCAGCAAAGCTGGGCGTCAGAGACGGAAGTGACAGGCGACGACGGAGCTTCAGAGGAGGAGATGGCGGCGGCTATTGGTGAGTTCATAGAAGTGTTGAGAGTATTGCAATGAGAGAAGGTTGTAAGAAATCAAGAGAAGAAGAGAAGGAGTAGAGTGCACCTTGACACTGTAAAAACAAGTTAATTCCAAGTGATTAAGGAATTATTCTATTAAATTAAGAGAGTGGACGTAGAAGCAGTTTAGCCTCTGAACTACTATGGGCATGTTTGTTTTGAGATTTTGAGAATTTTGAAATCCGGATTTCAAAATCCTAATGTTTTTTGTGTTTTGTGTTTGTTTTGGGATTTATGTAGGGTAGGATTTAACTTTATAGTATAGGATTATAGGTTTTATAGGGTGGTTTTGCAGGTATTTATAGGGTTGACTTTTATAGGGTTTATAAGTATTTATAGGGTGGGATTTTGAAATCCTAAATCAAAATCCCAAAGTGTAACGGGGGTGGAGTTTCGAAATCCCAAATCCGGATTTCCCATCCCAAAACAAACATGCCCTATACGTCTTGTGTTCTTATTTACTACACTTACCTTATTGCTTAAGTCTTTTTGTATTGATACAACTGCTTATTGTTTATTTGGTAGCTAAGTATTTATGTGCATATTATTTAAGGAGTATAATAGGGTCTATCATTTATTCCGCATATAAGTTGTTTATGTTAAGATCTGTTAGAATATTCCTTTGAGTATTTTCATAGGACTTGACATATGTACAACTTACCTGACTCTGATTATTTGTGTTGATAAAGTGTAAAAGTTTTAAAAAAATGACGTCGTTTTTATCACGTGATTATTAAATTTGGGGATTTCCGATGAATTTTTATATCTCCGACGAAAATTGAACATAAATTAAGCAATTCAAAAAAATAAAAGTTACGGTATGTAATACATATTTTTCTCATTTTTTTTTATAAATATAGTCACGTGTTTCGAGAAAATTAATAAGAGGAATTTAAATAAATGTTTTGCATTTGTGTTTTTATTTTTATTTTTAATGATGATAGATTAATTTGATAGTATCGATCGGTTGTTTTATTAAAAACCATTACTATAAGGTACTCCTATTAATTATTTAAGATATTGGAAGCAAAACCACTACCGTACAGTTTCAAAACAATGGTAGAAACAGCAGCCGATCGAGTGTATTTTATATACAACTAGTATATAGTAGTATCTTGTATTAAATCTTTGTTTTTATTTTATTAAAAATAATCTAAAGTTTTAGGATTTTCTGGTGATGGGTAAAGAAAGTGAAGGAGTGATGTTTAATTTATATTGTAAGTAGACAAATTTTTATATGAGATGATCTTATTAAAAAAGTTTTATTTTTGTAAAAAAAATAAAAAATTGAAATACTTTTAGTTGCGATCTTTTTTTTTTTTTTAAGTTAAACACACGTCATCAAGAAGACATCCACAAGAATTAGAGATTCTAACTACTACAGTAGAAACTCTATAAATTAATACTCGATTAATTAATATACTCTCTAAGAAAATATTTTTGGCCTGTCCCGACTCGGGGATATGGTGCTAAATTAATAAATTCGCTAAAATTATAAGATAATACATTTTTTTTATAATTTCTATAGATCCCAAATAAAATACAAATTAATAATTCCTTATATATTATCTATTACATGAATGATTTAAAAAGATTTCTTGAAAAAATGTTTCAATTGTCTTTCATTTTTTTTGTTGAAATTAATTTCACCTTAAATCTCGTCTCTAATTTTTCTTATCATTAAAGGGTTATTTCAAGCTTTCATTTGATATATAATAATTAATTACATGTGAAAGTTTGAAAGGATGTTTATAAATTGAAAATTTTATTATTTCATAAAAGAAGTCATAATTGTGCATTGCCAGGGCGCGAATATAATAAATTCGTTGACAATGCCCTTTTAGGCCTTCACGTACACCAAATCAAAACCTTAAAAAAAAAAAAATCATTTCACTTTTCCCATGATCTATTTAATACTTACAATTATTTATATGTTTTAATTCTTTTGAAATTTATAAATTACATTTGTTCTACTACCTAGCTATCGATTAAAAAAAAATGAATTAGAAAAGAGTAATTAAATTGAAAAAAAGCGAGAAGCTAATTAACGGAGGTAGAGTAGTAGTATTATATAAACATTCCAAAGCCAACTAATTATTAATTAAATATCAAAAGGAAAACATACCAAAACATAATTGTTTGTTTGGAAATTCAAAATATAATAAAATTAATAATTAGCCTAGCTAGCTGGATGAATTTATATAAGCTTCTGTTGAACATGCACCATGAAATCGATCTCTAGACATTATAATATTCTGCAAATCTAACGTGTGGTATATCTCCGCCGTTGTTATGAGGCGGCACCACCATATTATCGAACCCTAATTATACGTCACCTCTCTCTGGTTGGCGCCCTTTGAGTAGACTCCGACTCCCGGGTAGGGCTCTGGTTATAATCAACTTTTGGGGGTTCAGCCTGGTCCTTCTGTCGGTTGCATGCCACCACGGATATGACAACGATCACGGCCAAGACGATGAAAACGAGGACATATTCATGGCCATTGGATTGAGAAAAGACGGGTTTACTGATGACAAAATTTGGATTTACGCCCTCATCATAAACAGGCTGTGACGACATTATATTTAATTTTATAATCTATCTTTGATTGATCAAGTATATATTGGAGTACTATTTTTTATGGTTTGATTGCAGCATGGTTTTATACGCGATTCTACATGATTCATAACCTTAATTCTAGTAAAGATTTGGAGCTAGATATATTCTTCCTTTTTTACTTTACAATCCAAAAGATTAATTTTGTCTCACTTAATTTCCATAAGATCATCGATGGTAAGTTTGATCATTCATAGATTATATAAACTAAGATTTTTATTCATCCTTTGAATAACTAATTACCATAATTTTGGAATTAACTATATACTAGCTCCCTATATATGGGAAGGATGTATATATATATTTTCCATTTATATATAATCCTTCTTTATTTTTAATTCAACAATGTGCATGTTTCTTTAAACTAATTACCATAATTAATTCTTCCCAAGTATGTATCTTCAACTGTTCAACAAGGAACCTTCGCCTCTAAATTTGACTAAAAGGAGCAGCCCATTCACATCAACCTTCTTTTTTCGAATATCACCTCTTCACTTTTATAAAAAAAACTTTAATATTTTATATGCACAACATAATTACTTAAAAAAATAGTGTACTTAAAATTGGGTTCACAAAATTTATATTATAAACACCATACAGTTAGGAACGGATTCAAGATTCGAGTTTAGGGGGGACCAAAAAAAAATTAAGATACAAAGCACTAACATATACTCCAATATATATATATATATATATATATTTACGTCAAAATATATTAAATGAGTTAATTACTACTAAATGAATTAATTATGAAAGTGTGCTATCAAGTGTTTAAGTAAAACCAGAATAATGCTGCACCGAATGTTGAGACAAATAGTGCAACACCGACTCTAATAAAATAACAAAAATATATAGACACGTAGCGGAAGACTTGAAACACTAAAAACAATACGACACAATGAAAATATTTTTCACATAGATTTTATAATAAAATCTATGCTAGCCTTATGGCGAAAATTCAATACTTATCTTCAAGTACAAATGTTGTGTGAAATGTTACAACAATAACTTTCACAACTGAAACTACACTCTAGGCAGGTGCCTTGATCTAAAAACGAACTAAGTGTATAAAATATACACTGCCGAAATGCTAGTTACTATCTATGATTACACTCTCGATAGATAAAGAAAAGCGACTAGTCATACGGGTGGGATACTTCGTATGATCTAAAATGTATAGCTACTAGCCACAATTCCTAACAGGGATGAACACTCAGTCTAGGAGATTGATCGAATAGTACACACTGAAGTTTAACGACTTCCTGATCTTGAGGAATCTTCAAGTCGGATGAAGACGAAATAACAATCGATATAATGTCTTGGTATGATAAAGGATCACATAGATATTATATGATTTATATTCCAACTCTATGTTGAATAATGGAGCCTTCCATATGTATTTATAAAGAGAAAAACGAATTCTAGAGGCTTCCATGTAAAATCCTATTTTTTAGGATCTCAACTCCCATGATCTCTCTAGATCCTTTCACAATGTTCCAGGTCGTTCTAAGCTGCTTTCAGGCCCTTCTAGCACGTTCTCATAGGTTCTGAAATCTTCCAGGTTCCAAACTCTTGTAGAAGCTTCTAGATCGCCGCCTGAAATGTGATAGCATTTAGCTCAACATTTAATGTAACATTTCAGAAAAAACTTAGAAAAAATCAAGGAAGGTCAAATTAAGATTTTGTTGATAATGTTAAACCATTTAAGAGTTAACAACATCTACAATCTCCCCCAATTTGACCTTTCGACTACAACACTCTTGATGCACATATATTTCTATACATACTCAGTATTATGTATTTAGGTGAGGTTAACATCAAATCTAAATACTAGTCAAGACAATACCTGTTGTAACCGTTAGATCAAATTAAAAGAAGACCAAGAATAATCTTACTAGGATCCGTGCCATAAGATCAAAGCAATCTTATTCAAAAACAAAATAAGTATAAACAGTATACTTATTTACAAAAATACATAAACTTACAAAAATCATAAGTTAAAATCAATAAACAAATCAGAGCAAAGACTAATAAAAAAAAAAAGCAAAAAAAAGTGAAAAACAATATCTAACAAAGAGTTAAACAATAAGCAGTAAGCAAATGAGAATTAAGGAGAAGTGTACTTCTAGATTATATTAATATCAAAGCAAACAATTTAAGCATAAAGCAGTAAGCACATGATAATTAAAGAGAGGTGTACTTCTATATTATCCTCAAAGCAAACAATTTAAGCAAATTGAATAATAAGGCAAGTTAGAAAGACAAAACAAACAACAACTAACAATGACCTAAAATCAGCAAGCAGTAAGCAAATAAGAATAATTCTTTAAGGCAAACAATTTAAGCAAACTGAAAATAGAGCAAAATTAGGGAAAAAATAAAAAACAATAAACACGAACATATACAACATGTAGTAAGCAAATAATGATAAGTAAGAAAACAATTTAAGCATATATAAAAGCAGTAATCTATTATCATAAATGCAAACAAATTAAGCAAGTTGAATAAAAGACAACATATTAACTAGAAAGTAAAAACAAAGTCTGCAAATCAACTTAAACACAATAACAACAATGAATAAGATCAAGGGAAGTATAAAAGGCACAAATACTTAAAAAACTAAACAAGTGACATATATTATTGTATCAACAGCTGCAGCATCATGTTCCTACACATAATCACTTATAATGTTCAGCCCTGGCCTCCCCCTGTCTTGTATCAACTTGTTCAGTTGTTACCATAACCTGATCAGATGTCATAAAGAACATATATATGTTCATCAGCATCAGCAAATTGAACTACAACATCCACTACAAAATATTGCCCAAAAGGCATCGGCAGGCGGGCCGATGCGAATTGGCATCGGCATTTAATGGCCGATGCAAAATGGCATCGGCAGTGGGCCCCGATGCGAAATGGCATCGGCATTTAATGGCTGATGCAAAATGGCATCGGCAGTGGGCCCCGATGCCATTTGGTAACGGCCCCCCCGATGCAAAATGGCATCGGCAGTGGGCCCGATGCCAAACACCTCTCTTCCAGAATGTTACAACCGCGCCCCCCCCCCCCACCTCCATTGAAGCGAGTTTTACACCTCCACCCTCAAAAATCACCTTCGTTTGCGGATCGAACTCGGTTTTTGGCCATTTGTGTTCTACACTTCCACTGGAGCATTTTTACGGTAATTTTTTTCGTTTTCATTGGTTAAATTTGAAGTTATATGTGTATATATAGTTTTAGTATATATATGCATATATGTTGTATGTATATATAAAATTGTTAGAAGAATTGTTAATTTTTATTTATGCATGTGTTAATTGTTAGAATTTATAAATTGTTAATTAATTATGTTGTGTTAGGCATGTATTTATATGTATGTTTTAATAATTAAGTTATATGAATTTATTTGTTAATTAGGGTGTTAGAATTATATTTGTGTTATATGTCTATATATGAATTTATTTGTTAATTAGGGTGTTAGAGTAATTATTAGAATATAATTAGAATTATATTAATTGATTTTAATAGAGTTGGGAAATGAGACGTTGGTTGTTTGTGTGTTTGTAGACGTCGATTGACATGGATTATTCAATTCGTAGTTGGATGTATAGTCCAAGATTAGTGAATGGGATTATGAACCCCGGATTTGTTAGTGGAATAAATGGATTTATTGAATTTGCTACTAGTAATCCGAATTCGATTTGGGAAGGAAAAATTAGGTGTCCTTGTTCGAAAGCTAGATGTCGAAATCAAACTTATAGAGATCCTAATGAAGTGAAATCTCATTTATATCGAAATGGTTTTACACTGAATTATTATAATTGGATTTATCATGGGGAAGAGAGTTGGGGTCCACGTCCGTATCAAAACACTAATGAATATGCGTCAACTTCAAATGACGTTGACCCAGCGGGACCTAGTTCGTACCACACTATGGTAGAAGAGTTAATGGGTGGCCCAAACATTGATTTTGGAATCGACGTGGAAGAGGAGGCACTTAATGAAGAACCCCCTAACGAGAATGCGACACAATTTTACGGCATGCTTCGTGCAGCGGACCAAGACTTGTATCCTGGTTGTGAATCTCATTCGCAGTTGTCATTCAATTCCAGATTGTTGAACATTAAAACGGAAAACAGATTGTCTAAAAGGGGATACAATCAGGTTGTTGAGGTGATTCGTGAGATTTGTCCTCCCGAAAATAAGGTTCCCAAGAAATTTAACGACACCAAACATTTGATGAGTGGGATGGGTCTTCCGGTAGAAAGGATTGATTGTTGTGCACAGAATTGCATGTTATTTTGGGGTGCAGACAGCGAACTAGATTTTTGTAAGATTTGTGGTCGATCACGGTATAAGCCGAATAGGGTTGATGTAGATGGTCGGTTGAAAAAGAAACGCCCGGTTAAGGAGATGTTCTACTTTCCGATAATTCCTCGTTTGCAAAGATTGTACATGTCCAAGGCCACTGCGAAGGATATGACATGGCATGCCTCGTGCGCTTATGATGACTCTGGTGTTATACGTCACCCGGCAGACTCGCTGGCTTGGAAGCATTTGGACCGTTCGTATCCTGCTTTTGCATCTGAAATTAGGAATGTGAGGTTGGGCTTGAGCACAGACGGTTTTGCACCGTTTGGAATGACGGGAAAACAATATTCGTCATGGCCAGTTATACTTACTCCGTACAATCTACCCCTGTGGTTATGCATGAAGGATCAATTCATGTTTCTTTCGATTCTCGTGCCCGGGCCTAAAAGTCCGAAGGACAAACTTGATGTGTTTTTGCAACCACTGATAGCAGATTTGAGATTTTTATGGGAAAATGGGGTGCAAACTTACGATGTTGCTAGAAAGCAAAACTTTTTTATGCGAGCTGCACTTATCTGGACCATTAGTGACTTCCCAGCATACTCAATGTTGTCTGGTTAGAGTACAGCCGGAAGGCTTGCTTGTCCATATTGTGGAGAGTACACCGATGCATTCTATTTGAATAAAAGTCGAAAGCAGTCGTGGTTCGACAACCACCGAAAGTTCTTACCACCGAATCACACGTGGCGAACGAATAAAACTGCATTCATGGCCGGAGTAGTAGTCACAGATGATCCACCGCCTATTCGAACGGGTGCAAGTCTCCTATACGAAATTGATCATTTGGGATATAGAAAGGTTACAGAGGATGGTGCTGAGGCTCACAACAAAAAACTTTCTGGAGGGTGGAAGTGGAAAAGCATTTTCTGGGAGTTGCCGTATTGGAGTACCTTGTTGATACGACACAATTTAGACGTGATGCATATTGAGAAAAATGTGTTTGATAACGTTTTCAACACGGTGATGAATGTGGAGGGGAAAACAAAGGACACGTCTAAATCAAGAGATGAGCTGAATGATTATTGTCGTCGTCCCTCTCTCAAGAAATGTCCACGTACATCAAAGTATCCTAAGGCTTCTTTTTCGCTTGATAAGAAGCAGAAGGATGTTGTTTGTAAGTGGATAAGTGAGTTGAAGTTTCCAGATGGATATGTTTCTAACATGTCCCGTTGCATTGACTGGTCGAAATTGAAATTGTATGGGATGAAGAGTCATGATTGTCACGTGTTAATGCAGAGACTACTACCGATTGCTTTTTACAAAATTCTGCCGCTCACTGTGTGGAAAGCAATCACTGAGCTTAGTCTATTTTTTAAGGAGTTGACTTCTACAACCATCACAGTTGACAACATGACTCGACTGGAAACAGATATCCCAATCATCTTGTGCAAGTTGGAACGTATCTTTCCACCCAGCTTCTTCAACTCTATGGAACATCTACCTGTGCACCTTGCATATGAAGCAAAAGTGTGTGGTCCAGTTCAATACAGATGGATGTATCCATACGAGAGGTAATTTAATTAATTTCTCATACGATTCTTCAAATTATATGAACTTATATTACATTGACGTTGATGATTAATTTTTATTTTAATTGACGTGAACATGCTAATTATGATTATAATTAATGTTGTTTGTGATATGATGTTATTTTAATTGAAAATGAACTAGAGAATAATTTTATAATAGATGAAAATATTTTTAATTATATGGATAAGTGAATTCATATTTTTAAATGGATAAGTGAAAATAATTATATATATTTAATGTTGTGAATTGAAAACTAGAATGAATTTAAATGATGTGATTAGAATAAATGTAAATGTGTAAGTGAAAATAATTATATTCAATGTTGTATGTAATTATAATGTTGTGAAATAAAAAATTAGAATGAATTTAAATGTTGTAAATTGAGGATTAGAATAAATTTAAATAGTGTGAATTGATACCGTAAATAAATTATTTAATTTGAAAAACATAATTTAGTTAATTTGAAAAACATAATTTAGAAATAATTATGATATGCTTTGATAAATAATTTAATAAGCAACAATTAAAGTTAGAATGGATTGAATTAATTAAAGAATTAAAAACTCAAATTAAATTGAATATATATTAATTGCATTCACAACATGTCGACTAAAAGCTCCTAGCCTAAACGGCACACAGGGGGCGCTCAAAAGCCTTCGAGACCGCGAGGTCCCGAGTTCGAACCCCACAATTCGCGAAAGTGGCTAGATTTCCGAAAAATGGGGTGGCCCAGCGGTGGGGGGTGGGTGTTGGTGGCCTATCGACCTGGGTTCGAAACCCAGATTCGTCTTTTTTAAATTTTAATAAAAAGGCATCGGCAAAATGGCATCGGCAGTGGGCCCGATGCCATTTGGTAACGACAGTGGCCCCGATGCCATTTGGTAACGGCGCTTGCCCCGATGCGAAATGGCATCGGCTGTCCCCGATGCAAAATGGCATCGGCAGTGGGCCCCGATGCCATTTGGTAACGGTGACCTGCCGATGCCAAAAGGCAACGGTTTTCCCCAAATCCGATGCCATTTAAATGGCATCGACCATATTGGCATCGACACACTGCCGTCCCCTTTGTCGTTGCCTTCATCTTTGTGGACGGCAGATCTGATGCCTTCCCCGATGCCATTTTCACATTATTTTGTAGTGATCTGATTCAACAGTCTCTTCATTAACAGCATCAGGTACACGATCATCTTTTGGTACATCTTCATGGAGCTCTTCACTTCGAATCCCAGAAGTTGATGGTGTTTCTCCCCCTGTGGTAGTAGAAAGCGTCTATAACCACTGAACTTTAAGGAACTGAAGCCCATCAATAGAGTCCTGTAAACGTTTCAGTTGAAGTAAAATAAAAGATCTAGAAACAGAAATAAAATTGACCAATGTGACCACCAATGTGTTTCATATTTGGTGTAGCATTTCTCTGCTCAAGTCTTGCTGGAGCTGGTCAAGCTGGAATAAGAGCATCTCTGTGATCAAAACTATCTAATTTTTGAAAGGACAAATCAACAATCCTTTCACCAAGTAACAGAGCAGGTGAGATAGTCATCAAGTGTACCTTGCCTCTAAGAACCTCAGTTTCCTTAGGTTAAAATTTATGCCTTTTGAGGCATGAACATATCAGCACATGGTAAGGTAAAATCTCTTTATAAGAAATATCACTATAAATTGCATATGGTGAAAATAGTTAAATCCAGATTGAAATTCTTCAACACAGTCATCTTATACAACAATATGGCTTAATCCTTAATCACCGTACATAGTATAGAGATGTGAGATCTTTTGCAAGCATAAAAATTTTCACCTAGTTAATCTACCCCAGTTATAGAAGTAGCAACCAAGTTCAAATCAAGTTCATCTTCATCAATCACATGCTCTATCTCTAAGAGATCATTAATCAATTCCGAAGTAAATGGAACTGACCTCCTCCTAAATTGTACATTCCCATATCATTTATATCTACGTCTACCCGTACTCTTATTAAGTCAAGCATAAAATACATATACCCAATCAAACACAAAAGTATCACTCAAAGTTACAGTTTTCAACAATTTCCTGTCAACCAAAAAATTGTATCAACCCATTAACAACTTTCATCTAGATAGTTTAGTTATTTTAGCAACTAACATATCAGTCTAAAAATTATCATCAGGATCAGAATTACCTCCTTCAGAATTTATCTCCTCAACTAATTCAGAGTCCTTGATACTACTCTTCTCAGAATCATCACTACTACTGTCATCAGGGTCTGGTGTTGCAGTACTTGCTTCAGCATTTGATGCAGCATTCTTCCTCATAATCTTCTTAATCTCACGCAAGGTGGGATTATCCTCTAAATCAGATTCAATTCTATTTGGGCAAGTCTCGTTCAGCAGCAACCTTCTTTCCCTTTGGACCATACTTCCTTTTGACTCGTTTCTTAGTAACCACATTTTCTTCCTCCGATTAAGAAAAGAACTTGAATCAATTCATCATCAACACTACTTCCTTTCTTCTCTCTCCTCAGTGAGTTAGAGTAATAAACTCTAGTGAACACAAAGCCGGATCTCCTTCGTTGAACATGGGCTAATCTTTTCTCTTTTCATTCTCAACAATCTTCATAAATGCAATATGTAGATTCATCAGTATTAGAAAGATAAGAGTTAGTTTAACCTGAGTTAGCATTCGCATCGACCTCCTTCATTTGAGCGTCCTCAAAATCGGATGTCTCAACATTTGCAGACTCATTCTGCTCAGCAACAGGAAAATCATCAATTTCCTTTTCTCTCTCCCCCAGAGAGGAAGCAGTTGAGGCAGTTGCCTCTGTTTCAGTGTTAGGACTTGTAAATTGGGGGTTTTATTAGGTGAACGAATCAAATGTAGTGGTGAGTTTTTGGGTTTTCAGTATTGAGAAACGTCAATGAACATATTTCCAACAGTAAGAATGTAAGATTCTCAGAATTCTTCATCAATTAAGACATATTCTCAATATCTTGGTTCAGCTCGTTAAGGGTCGTATCGAGTTGGATGTGAACAGTTGTAGGAATGGGTGTAGCTGGAGTTGTTTGGGTAAGTGTTTCAGCTTTTCTTGTAGCAACTGGTGAGTTTTGGTGTGAGCGGCCATGAAAGCGAAACTATTAAGGTTTGAGAGAGATGGGGATGACGGATCCGTGGGAGTTTGAGTGTGGTGAGTAGTTTCTTTGTTTCCTGTCATTTAAGCACCAAGAAATCGAAAAGATAATCACAAAATTCGAGACAAACAAGGCTTTGAAAAATCTTAAAATACAATACTCAAATCACTCGAAAAAATGCAATGCTTAGTATATCATGTTATGAGAAGTATATAGGAGAGAATGCATGGTTGGAAGTAATACGTATAAAAATAAGAACTAATTAAGGAGGATTCTAGAAGGAATTCGATAATACTCCATAAACTTAGCCACAAAAATAAATCATGGGTAAGTAGTGGGTAAAATCATAATTAAAAAATTAATTAAATTAAGAACATTTTAGAATATTTAACATTTAAATGTGTATAATCTGAAAATAAAACAAGGATGTGGGTTAGTATAATCAGGAATAAATAAAATAAATTTTCAAAAATAATCAAATAATTACTACTTATAAAAATTTAATCGAATCATCTAATGTTATGCTCATAACTGTTACATACACCTCAACAAGGTTTTTACATGAATTTACATGAATATATATATATATATATATATATATATATTTGTTATAGCATCTAATTTGTATTGATTCATTGTTCCTGTAGAGTACATCGTAGTAGCGAACTCCGTGACCCATACTTACTTAATGGATTACAAACCTCTTGATGTTTTTTTACCAAATATCACATTTTCAAAAGAAGACATCGTAGTAGCGAACTCCTTGCTCCATAGTTACTCAGTGATTTGGTACATCTTTTAGTATACTAATAACATTCTATTTTTTATGCATTTGAGAGGTGTAAGACATGTTTATTTTTGCACAAAAAAATTTAGATTCAAGAATATTTTACAAATAAATTATTCAATGAAAATAGGAAATAAATTAAATCTATAACAACTATACAACCTTACAATGTTTTCCCAAATGCTATCACATTTGCGACAGCATCCATCTAGGATTATTCAGATACTACACATACCAAGAGATTTCCTCAAAGATGAGAATGTCTCAAGGTCAAGATCTTAGTAAATATATCAACATTATGATTTTCAGTAGGTACGTATTCCAACTTCACTATGTTCTTCTCCACTAAATCTCTCATAAAATAATGATGCAAATGTGTTTAGTGAGTGAGTGTTGTACTGAATTTTTAGAAATGTTTATGCACTCGTATTATCACAGAAAATTGTAAGTATATCAATTTCAATTTCATAAGTCATGAAACATCTTGCTTAACCACAAGATTGTTTCCCATGTAGAAGAATCCTTTACTCTTACTCTTTATGTCATCTATATCTCATGCTCAATCCGCATCATTGTATCCAATCAAAATGTTGTTGGTGTCCTTAGTGTACCATATTCCAAGTTCACTTGTACCTGCACCATACTTGATAATTCTTTTCAGTGCATTCAAGTGAGATTCCTTTGGATAATATTGGTACCTAGCACAAACAAAAACACTGTACATAATATCTGGTCTACTAGAGGTTAAATAAAGTAAACTACCTATCATGGATCTATACAATGTTGGATCAACATCCTTTCCAACATTGTCTTTGCAAAGTATCAAAGTAGATCCTATAAGAGTTTTCATTACTTTTGAACTTTGAAGACCAAACATTTTAACCAAGTTCTGAGCATACTTACCTTGAGAGAAGAATATACCATCCTTACATTGCTTGATTTGAAGACCTAAAAAATAATTCAAATCTCCAACCATACTCATCTCAAATGTTGCAGTCATTGCTTTAACAAATTCTTTAACATTTTATCAGAAGTTAAACCAAACACAATGTCATCAACATATATTTGAGCAATAAGTAATTCTTCTCCAGTGTGCTTAATGAACAAAGTTATATCGGCTTCTTCTCTAACAAAACGATCAGGGTATCGTGGATCTTCAAATCCTTTAAGTTGTTCAACATATGCTTCTTCATTCAAAATGCAATTTAGAAATGCAGCTTATACATCCATTTGATGAAGTTTAATGTCAATAAAATATGCAATTGCTAGCAATAATCTAATAGATTCTATCCTAGCAACATTTGCAAAAGTTTTATCGAAATCAATAACCTCAACTTGGGTGTAATCTTGTGCAACTAATCTAGTCTCATTCCTAAGAAATGTTACCAAACTCATCAGTTTTATTTTTAAAAATCAACTTTGTTCTAATGACATTAGTATGACTAGGTCTTAGAAAAAATGTCCATACATCATTTCTTTCAAACTGATTAAGTTTCTCATGCATAACATTTATCCAATTTTCATCAGTCAATGCTTCATTCACATTTTTAGGTGCAATTTCAGAATAGTAACACTCTGCATTCACAACATTACAAATAGAAGACATGCATATTGTTCTTACCACATCTACCTTATTTGATCTTACTTTTCCTCTTGTTTGCACTTCAAACTCTTCCTCTTATTTGCACTTCAACTGTAGCATCACCTATGATCTGGTCAGAAGGATGACTTTTCCCTATTATTGAAGATGGATTCATTTTGGGAACATACTGATCATTCTGTGAAATTACAACTGACTGTTCTGTAGATGTTGACCCAGATGTGTTAGCATTCGGTGCAACATTTTCAGACTTCAGTGTATTCTCAGAATTGTCAGTGACTTGTGATACATCTTCTTCATCTTTGTCATCTGTAAGACCTTTATCATCATCAAACACAGCATTAATAGATTCTTAAACAGTGTTAGTCCTAAGGTTATAAACTCTATAAGCTTTACTATATCTAGAATAGCCTAAAAAGAAACCTTTATCACTTTTAGAATCAAACTTATAAAGTTGATCCCTATCATTCAAAATATAACGCACACAACCTAATACATGAAAATATTTCACATTTGATTTTCTGTTGTTCAAAATCCCATAAGGTGTTTGATTTGTGCCAGATCGAATATAAACTCTATTAATAATATGACATGCAGTGTTCAATGCTTCACACCAAAATTTCTTAGCAAGACTTTTGGATGTAAGCATGACTCTTGCCATTTCTTGTAAAGTTATATTCTTTCTTTCAGCAATTCCATTTTGTTGTGGAGTTTTAGGAGATGAATATTCTTGTAAAATACCCTTTTTATCACATAAATCATTAAACAAGTTGTTTTCAAATTCCATACCATGATCAGTTCTAATACAACCAACTTTCAAGTTAAACACATTTTTGAACCTCTTATAAAGAATTTAAAATGCAACAAAAGTTTCAGATTTGTCACTTAAAAACTCAACCCAGGTAAATCTAGAGAAATCATCTACCACAACTAAGGAATATCTTTTTCCTCCAATGCTTTCAGTTTTCATAGGACCCATCAAATCCATATGCAGTAATTCAAATCATCGATGTGTAGAACAATGTGACAACATTTTATGCAACATTCTTACATGCTTACCTTTTTGGCATGGTCCACATACAGTGGTACTGTGAAACTTCAGTTTTGGAATTCCTTTTACTGCATCTGCTTTGATTAGTCTTTTCATTGCTCTGTAATTTGCATGTCCCAATCTTTGATGCCTCAAAATATTTTCATCATGTTTTGACAAATTACACATATTTGTTCCAATAAGATAGCAATTATCAGTTGACCTAGTACCAGTCATGACACAAACTTCATCTTTACTAAGAACATAACATGAATCTTTGTCAAATTTCACATGCAAATTATCATTTTTAAGATTTGCAAGTAAGCCATCACATGCAAGACATTTTTAAGCTTAAGAAAGCCTTCAACATTCAAAGTTCCTTTACCAATGATCTGTCCTTTTGAACCAGGCCACCATATGTAACACTACCACAATTCAAGGTCACATAATTAGATAAGAAGTCTATTTGTCGTGTTATATGTCTAGAACAACCTCTATCAAAAATACCATTGACCAAGTAAACATGCTTTCAAAGAGGTGTGAACAACATTACAGGTAACTTTTGGTTTCCATGCAGATTTCAGAAAATGTTTCATAGGATGTGACATCTTTGTATGTAACATTTTCTCAATCTCAAATCATCAAACATTTTCATACAGTAAGGAAAAATATGATCAATTATCGAACAATAATGACATACAAACTTCTTTTCAATGTCTTTGACTTTGTGAGAATCTGTTTGTGCAGATGTTACAACAAATGTTTTAACATTTGCCTTGACAAATTTCACAGTATTTTCAAAATTCTTAGAAATAGAAGCAGTTTAACTATCATAACGTATACCACAATTATCAGATTTACCAATAGGGATAAGATATATCAGAAGCACTCATAAATTTGTTTATGAAACTTAAAGTAGAGGTGATCAATTTCTCCTTCACTTTACAAACTTCAAAAATCTCTTCTGGAATGTATGACTTCTAGCTTGATAATTGTTCCTTTCAGATTCTCATTCTCTTTATTCAAAGAATTAAGAGTGAGTTTCTGAGAGTTACAATTATCTAACAACTTTTTGTATTTAGAATTATCAATCCTTATACCTGCATCATCAACAAAACCATTAAAATAGTTCAAATTTGTGTGACTCTGTTTTTATGTTACCATAAATGTTATGACATTAGGTGCAACATCAGAATCTTTATCATCTAGATCATCATCTAAAGAATCATAATAATCAATCTTGGTATGCAAAAGTGAATTCAACATCTTTTGATTCATCAAATTCATCATGTGATTAATCATTTAAGGTAGTACTAAAATTCAGTTTTTGCTTAAGTCTAATATTGGCACATTAATTTTCATAAAGACCATATTCAGAATATGCATTGAATTGATTTTCTATATTAAAGATCATACCTTGGTTTACCTTCACTTTTTGATAACCTTGGATGAAATTGACTTTTCCTTCTTTCTGGTGGGGTCTTGATGTGTTGATTTGGATCTTTAGTATATCATAACCTGTAAGTACAGTCCTCCAAGCACGTACATCTATCGACTTGATATACATGCACAATTTAGGCTTTAAAATATGGATAATATGTTCGGGTGCCTAAGTGTAGTGGATATGTGATGTGTTTCCATTGCTAACAAAAACTAAAATACACTTTAAACAAGGATCTTAACCTAGTGTCGTCAGTTATCGACTCTGATACCAACTGAAAGTGTGCTATCAAGTGTTTAAGTAAAAACAGAATAATGTTGCACATAATGTTGAGACAAACAGTGCAACACCGACTCTAACAGAATATCGGAAATATATAGACACACAACGGAAGACTTGAAACACTAATAACAATGCGAATAATACACACTGAAGTTTAACGACTTCCTGATCTTGATGAATCTTCAAGTCGAATGAAGACGAAATAACAATCGATATAATGTTTTGGTATGATAAACGATCACATACACATTATATGATTTATACTCCAACTCCATGCTGAATAATGGAGCATTCCTTTTGTATTTATAGAGAGAAAAACGAATTCTAGAGGCTTCCATGTAAGATCCTATTTTTTAGGATCTCAACTCCCATGATCTCTCTAGATCCTTCCACAATGTTCCACGTCGTTCTAAACTGCTTCCAGGCCCTTCTAACACTTCTAGCACGTTCTCCTAGGTTCTGGAATCTTCCAGGTTCCAAACTCTTGTAGAAGCTTCTAGATCGCCGTCTGAAATGTGATAGCATTTAGCTCAACATTTAATATAACATTTCAGAAAAGACTTAGAAAAAATCAAGGAAGGTCAAATTAAGATGTTGTTGATAATGTTAAAGCTAGCATTTAAAAGTTAACAACATCTACAAATTACAAACATGTTTAAAAAATACTTATTAAAGTAATACAAAAGTGATAGTCAAACATAAAAAAAAAATATATATATAATTCTTTTAAAATCAGTTTCACGATTAAAATACATATACATAAAATAATCACTTTACTAAATAAGTATCAAAAGTGCAATAAAAAATTTATTTTGAGACAACTTTTGCAATAAATTCACCATGTATTGAATTATTAAATTAATATATCATTAATTTTAAAAAAATTTAAATTTAATATATATATGCATATTGAGTCACCCACAGCGTAGTTCTGCCGTTGCGTACAGTCGTGGTCGTCTGTAACACCACTTGTATGTTAACAGATATATACGTATGCATTGAGTCACAATTGTGCAATCAATTGCACGTAATGTACAATTGTGTTATTTTTTTAATTTGATATTAATGTGATGCGTTAAATAATTGATTATATATTTAAATCATTTAAAATTAAATTACACATATAAATTCAATAACATATATATAAAAATTCGTCATGCATATGTATAAATATTTATATACATATTCTATAGGCTCGATCATGGTATTGTTAGGGCGGAGGCATGAGTTCCGGGGTGGCGCGTCTCCTCCTTCCTTGTTGGAACCAAACAATAGCCCATCAGACTCCACCACTTGATCTCAAACTCAACAGGTAAAAAAATAATCGTGTTAAGGCAACCATCGTTAGTGATTTCTTGAATATATTGTCATATTACTTGCCTTCGATCTCCAGAATGTCTTTGCTATGGGATCTTAACCATTTGAAGTTTGGGATCTTGACCATTTGAAGTTTGTGTTGAAGAAACTTGAGTCTCAGTGAAGACGGATCCACTAATTTTCGAGGTTATGGGAGAAGGGGACTTTCATATGAACTTGGAAGCAGGGACGGTGCCACGTTGGGGCCAGGGGGGTCACTGGCCCCCCACCAATTTTTATTTATATATATGATAAATATTTTATAATAATTATATACTCCGTATATTATGTGATAATAGTTATTCTCATCATATATATCTTAATCTCATCTTAATTTTATCATATATTTACAAACATTTTATGTGCCACATGTCACAAAATGATTGATCTAGTCTATTTTTTCTCAAATCACTCTACTTTAAAATCTCTTTTTTCTTATTAATTTCACCTTTATTAATTTTTTATTAATCATTAATCGTAACCGTGTCTATTTTTTAATCTTATCTTTTGAATATTAAAATTTAAATGAAACTTTTTGATATATGAAAATAAAAATATTATTTTTATTTTTTGACACATACATATTAAGTATAGACGACAAATAAAAAATAAATGCTTGCATACAAAGTTTGAAAGGAGTAATATATTTTTTCATGTGTTTTTTACTTAAATTTATTTCTTAATACTCAAAAAATAAATCATTTCTTCAATAGAGTCAATAATATAGATTGATGGTGTATTTGAGAATTATTTTAATTTAATGAAATGTATTGACAAGTTTATCATGTAAAATTTCAATGAGTATAATAAGTACATATTATTTTATCTTTAAAGTAATTTTAATCGGGCCTCCCTACTGATATTTCCTGGCTCCGTCACTGCTTGGAAGTAGTTTTGGAGAATGTGAAGAAAAATAATTGGACCTACAAAATGCTTATCTCCATCTATCTTAAGAAAAAGTTATGGAGTAATCAAATCTTCTTGAAATCTGGGATATATAGTGCTGATCTTTTCTTAGAATTGTCGCAATTTCTTTGAGCTACGATTATTTGTTTTCTAATTGTGGGTTTGGTGCTAGGTCTTCAATACGACGATTTATTTGATCTGATGTACAATTTGGATATCAATGAGGGGTTTTGTTATTGTGGGTTTGGTGCTAGCTAGGTCTTCAATTGTGGTTTTTCTTAGTGTAGTCAAATTGTACAAAGTGACTATGTAGTCAGCGCGTCGAATCGCGCCACGTGGCGTCGTATGCGTCGTATGAACCGGCTACCTGTTATACAGATTTAAATTAATTAAATTGTATTTTGTTATTTACTATATTACCCTTCTTTTATTAAAATTATTTTAAATATATATATATATATATTTATATATGTTAAGCAAAATTACTATTCTACCCTTTTTATATAAGCAAAATTTTGATTGTATACGACACTCTCACTACATGTACAAGGTCCCTTCTTAAAATTGTCGCAATTTTTTTGAGCTACGATTATTTGTTTCCTAGTTGTGGCTTTGGTGCTAGGTCTTCAATACGCCAATTTATTTGATCTGATGTACAATTTGGATATCAAGGAGGTGCTGAATCGGCTTCCAAGACATAAATGCACAAATATATTTATGCAATTACAACACTTACTATTATGCAAAAAGCAGATAAGTCCAATGGGTTCGTATATTCAAAAAAATTATTTTACAATTTATATTCTGAATATTTTTTAAATAAAATTAATATTTTAAAATAATTTATTTTAGATATATTATTTTATTGCATATTATGAAGTATTTTAAATTATATGCAACATATTTTTACATATATCACTGAGAATATACAACAATTTTTTTCATATATATATAATTGATTCCGTGATGTAATTTTGTTATTATAATACATAAGATATTATTTCAAAAAAGAAAATAAAATATACTTGTATATATATTGAAAGTGTGCTGGGTGGTGTAAGTGAAGTTTTTAAGTATAAGTAGATAAATGTTGCACAGAATGTTGAGACAAATAGTGCAACACTGACTCTAACAGAATATCAGAAATTAAGATACACAGCGGAAGACTTGAAACACTAAAAACAAACGAGACACAATGGAAATACTTTTAACATAGATTTTATAAATAAAAATCTATGTCTGTCTTATGGCGTAAAATCAATACTTATCTTCAAGTACAAATGTTGTGTGAAATGTTACAACAATAACTTTCACAACGAAACTATAAACGAGGCAGGTGCCAAGTCTAGAAAACGAACTAAGTGTATAAATTATACACTGTCGAAATGCCTAGTCTATCTAATGATTACACTCTCAATAGATAAGAAGACACACAGTCATACGGGTGGTATACAACGTATGAACTAAAATGTAGAACTATTGGCCACAATTTCCTAACAGGGATGAACGCTCGGTCTAGGATATTGATCGAATAGAGCACACTGAATTATGAAGCCTTCAATGGGTATTTATAGTGTGGGATACGAAATTCTAGAGGCTTCCACATTGAGGTCCTATTTTTTAGGAAACTCAACTTCCACAACTTCCATGATCTTTCTAGATCCTTCTAGCCTGCTCCAGGTCGTTCCAAATGCATCTAGTCTGTTCTAGCATGTTCTCCAATGTTCTGGAATCTTTCAGGTTCGAGATCCTTGTAGAAGCTTCTAGATCCTGCCAGAAATGCGACAACATTCAGATCAACATTTAATGTAGCATTTCAGAAAAGACTTAGAAAAAATCTCGGAAGGTCAAATTTAGATGTTGTTGACAATGTTAAGACATTTAAGAATTAACAACATCTACAATCTCCCCCAATTTGACCTTTCGACTACAACACACCTGATGCACATATATTTCTATACATACTCAGTTTTATGTACTTAGTTGAGGTTGACATCATTGTTAAGCACTAGTCAAGACAATACCTGTTGTAATCGTTGGATCAAATCAAATGAAGATCAAGGATAATTTCATAATGATCCATGCCAAAGGATCAAAACTATTTCATCCAAAATATAATAAG
This sequence comes from Galeopsis tetrahit, assembly GCA_963675135.1. Taxonomy (NCBI): domain Eukaryota; kingdom Viridiplantae; phylum Streptophyta; class Magnoliopsida; order Lamiales; family Lamiaceae; genus Galeopsis; species Galeopsis tetrahit. Next base: position 44,017,670 of record OY776120.1, read on the forward strand.
TATAAACTATACACTTACTCACAACATAAGTAACTATACTAAGATAATAAGTTGAACTGGAAGAATTAACTTAGAATCTAAGTAAGACACTAACAAAAACAAAATAATAAAAAAAACAGAGCAAAGAGGAGTAAACAAAACAAATACTCAGCAACCTGCAGTAAACACATGATAATCTGTAAACATATTAAGCAAAGGCAGTAAACAGATATCATCAAATGTAACCATAATTTAAGCAAGTTGCAACAAATAAACAAACTAACATCTAAGAAAATAAATAACAAGTGTATCAGAATTTCAGAATACTTAAACATTAATTACAGAGATTGAACTGAATAAATGGCATATATTGCTGTGGTAACAGCTGCAGCATCAACTTCCTGCACAGTAGCAATTATGATATATTCAGATCTCCCCCTGTCTTGCTTGTCCCTGTTCATCAGTGTAGATCACCATACAGGGTCTCCATCTCAGCATCTTCATCATCAGCTTCATCCACAAAGTAAGTAGCATCAAGATGTGCAACTACATCAGTCACAGCAGCATCAGGTTCACCACCAGCAGTAGCAGCAGTAGGAACTCCATCATCATTCAATTCTTCAATCACCACATTGGAATTTGATGGTGGTGGTACTCCCCCTGTTGTAGGTGAAAGCATACTGGTCCACCTGTCCTTCAGGAACTGAAGCTCATCAATGGTTTCCTGCACGTGCTTGAGCTGCAATTTGATGAATTCCTGTGAAAGATACACATTACCAAAAATGTTGATATGGATGTTCTCAACATTTGGGGGTGCATTTCTCTGTCTTGATCTGGATGATTCTGGATGATCAGAAGTTGAGGGTCTTTGCTGATGCTCAGTAGTTGAAGGCCTATGCTGATGAGCAGTACCAGGAGCAGTCAAAGGCAGATCAATTACTCTATCCCCAGTGAGTAAGGCAGGAGCTATGGCCAGTAATGGAACTCTCCCCCTCTACACATCAGTGTTCTTGGCAACAAGGTCATGATGCCTCAAGTAATTTGAAATCAGAACAGGATAGGGTAGGTTGCCTTTTTCAGAAACTTTTCAAGTAAATCTCATCATATGGTGAAAAATTGTGAGGCCTAAATTGAACTTCTTAAGCACAGAGATCCTATACATAAGAACAGCTTGGTCTTTTGTGATCTTAGTGGTATTTGTAGTGGGAATCCAGTTGTAGATAATGAGTTTGTATAACACAGAATGTAGGGAAGTGAGGTCTTTGGCTAGCATCTGTCTAGTCCACTTAACTACCCTACCACCAGTTATAGCAGCAATAACCACATCCATGTCAGGTTCTTCATCCACCTCAACATTGGGAATATGCAGAAACTCATTTATCAACTCAGGAGTAAAAGGTACATCCCTCCCCCTAAAGTTTACAGTCCCATACCACTTAGATGATCTCCTACCAGTACTCTTTTTCATGCAAGCATAAAATTCATAAGCCCAATTTGTCAAGAAAGATTCACCAAAATTCACAGCATGCATCAAATTCCTTTCCTCTAAGAAACTAACCATGCCTTTACTTTCAAAATCAGGGATATTAATCATCTTCTCTATCAGCAGTTTCCTCTTAGAATAAATAGCCAACTTATTCTCTAGAGTCTCAAGAGAATCAGAATTACCTTCCTCTTCAGAAGCAAGGTCATTGGAGCTTGATGTGGAGTCTTTAGCAGAGCTTTCCTTCGAGCTGCTTTCTGCACTGGAAGAGCTATCACCACTGCCATCATCTTCAGGTTCTGGTGCAGCTTCCTTTGCAGCAGCAAAATGCTCAGCATTTTTCTTAAGAGAGTTCAGAATATCTCTTAAGCACACATCAGAATCAGAATTGGAATCTGACTTTGCAGGTTCATCTTCAGCAATCATCTTGGCCTTCCCTTTGCCTTTGGGATCAGCAGCAACTTTCTTCCTTCTTTCAACAACAGCTTTCTTGGGTTTCTCAACAGTCTTTTTAACAACAACAGCAGCTTCCTCTTCAGAGTCTGTGAACACTTGGATGGGTTCAGCAGCTTCAGCTCCAGCTTTCTTCTTTTTCCTCATGGATTCAGAATAATCCACACGAGTGAACACACGATATGATCTTCTTCTTTGAACAGGACTCCTCTGTCTTTTTCCTTTCTGCGCATTCTTCTTGAAAGGAATGGGAGCAGATTCATCAGAAACAGAGAGTGAAGAGTTTGTACCGTCTTCAGAGATGTTTGCATCTTCCATTTCAACATCTTCAGGGTCGGAAGTAGCAGTAGCTTCTTCTTCAGCAGTAACTTCCTCATTTTCAGCTTGCGAGGTGTGAACAGTAGGTGATTTAGGGCTTTTTGAAGCAGTGGCCATTTGGGCGGTTTGATCAGCCAAATAGCTTGAAATATCCACTGTGATATCTCCAAATGTCATCACGGGCATATGACCAGTTGTTCGAAGAGAGTCAGACACTTCTTCGATGGCCTTGTTGAACTGTTCGACAGTTGCATCTTGAGGAATGTTAGTTGTTGGTGGAACGGTTTGAGGAGCAGTTTGAGGAGTGGGAGTGGTTGTTGATGGTGTTGCAGAGACATTTGAGTCAGCATTTGACGAGGTTGATTTCTGAGACGCCATGGAAGCAAGGATTTCGAGAGGGTTTGTGTGAGAAGGGGATGAGTTCTTCGAATCAGAGTGAGATTGTGAGTGGGATTGAGGTCGGTTTCCAGCCATTTAAGGGACGGTTGGAATTTCAAGATGGTTTTGAGGAGTGTATTCACAAAATTTGAGAAATACACGGCCAGTAATCAATTCTGCAGAAGCTTAGTACTTAACAAACTCAAAAATCACGATTAGCAACATAAGTCACAATTAATTGAGTTTTATGGAGAGAATGTGTGTGTAGTTGGAGGTTAACATGATTAATTCCAGAAATAATGTGATAGTGCTCCACATTTTTAGCCACAACCTTGATCATGGTTTAATTAGTGGGAAAAATCCATTTTATTAATTAATTAAATAATTAAGAAATTTCTAGAATAAAGACTAAGTCCAAGCATAATCTGAAAAATAAAAAATGTGGGTTAGTAATATAATTTAAATAAATAAAATAAATCTCATTAAATAATTAAATAATTACAACTTATAAAAATAAATTCGAATCAGGCAATGTTGTGCTCAAAACTGTTACAAACACCTCAACACGGTTTTAACATGAATTTGCTTCATTTGTGTTGCACCATATTTTTCCCTTTTTGTGTTATAGCATCTAATTTGTATTGATCCATTGTTCCTGTAGAGTACATCGTAGTAGCGAACTCCGTGCCCCATACTTACTTAATGGATTACAAATATATTGATGTTTTTACCAAAGAATCACCTTTTGAAAAGATGGCATCGTAGTAGTGAACTCCGTGCTCCATAGTTACTCAGTGATTTGGTACATCTTTTAGTATGCTAATAACATTCTCATTTTTATGCATTTGAGAGGTGTAAGACATGTTTATTTTTGCACTACAAGGTTCTTTGATTCGTAGATATTTTACAAAGGAATTATTTAACTAAGTAAGAAATAAATTCAACTTATAAAATTTTACAACCCATGATGTTGTCCCAAATGCTGACGCATTTGTGGCAACATCCATCCGAATTTTTCAGATAGTGCTCATCCCAAGAGATTTCCTCAAGATTGAGAATCTCTCATGGTCTAATGCCTTAGTAAAAATGTCAGCATTTTGTTTTTCAGTAGGTATATACTCCAACTTCACAATGTTCTTCTCTACTAAATCTCTCATAAAGTGATGTCTTATGCTAATGTGCTTTGTGAGTGAGTGTTGTACAGGATTCTTAGAAATGTTAATAGCACTAGTATTATCACAAAAAATTGTAAGTATACCATTCTCAATAACATAGTCATGGAACATCTTGCTCAGCCACAAGAGTTGTGTACAGCAGCTTCCAGCAGCTATATACTCAGATTCTGCAGTAGATTGTGAAACACAATTCTGCTTCTTGCTGTGCCATGAAACAAGATTGTTTCCCATGTAGAAACATCCTCCACTCGTACTCTTTCTATCATCTATATCTCCAGCCCAATCAACATCACTGTAGCCAATCAAAATGTTGTTGGTGTCCTTAGTATACCAGATTCCAAGGTCACTTGTACCTGCAACATACTTGATAATCCTTTTCACAGCATTCAGGTGAGATTCCTTTGGATTAGCTTGGTACCTAGCACAAACACACACACTGTACATAATATCTGGTCTACTAGAGGTTAAATACAGTAAACTACCTATCATGGATCTGTAAAGTGTTGGATCAACATCTGTTCCAGCACTGTCTTTGCAAAGTTTCAAAGAAGATCCCATAGGAGTTTTCATTGGTTTTGAATTCTCAAGACCAAATCTTTTAACCAAGTTCTTAGCATACTTACTCTGGGAGAAGAAAATACCATCACTGCATTGTTTGATTTGAAGACCTAGAAAATAGTTCAAGTCTCCAACCATACTCATTTCAAATGTTGCAGTCACTGCCTCAACAAATTTACTCAACATTTTATCACAAGTAGAACCAAACAGAATGTCATCAACATATATTTGAGCAATTAGTATATCATTTTCAGTGTGCTTAATGAACAAAGTTCTATCTACCTCTCCTCTAATAAATCCATATTCCAAAAGAAAGTCAGTAAGCCTACCATACCATGCTCTAGGAGCTTGTTTAAGACCATACAATGCTTTCTTAAGTTTATATACATGATCAGGATACTGTGGATCTTCAAATCCTATAGGTTGTTCAACATATGCTTCTTCATTCAATATGCCATTTAGAAATGCAGCCTTTACATCCATTTGATGAAGTTTAATATCAATAAAACATGCAATAGCTAGCAGTAATGTAATAGATTCTATCCTAGCAACAGGTGCAAAAGTTTCATCAAAATCAACTCCTTCAACTTGGGTGTAACCTTGTGCTACTAACCTAGCCTTGTTCCTAACAATATTACCAGATTCATCAGTTTTATTCTTGAATATCCACTTTGTTCCAATGACATTAGTATGACTAGGTCTAGGAACAAGTGTCCACACTTCATTTCTTTCAAACTGACCAAGTTCTTCATGCATAGCATTAATCCAGTTTTCATCATTTAAGGCTTCTTTAGCACTCTTAGGTTCAATTTCAGATAAATAGCATTCAGCATTTACAACATTACACATAGAAGACATGCATATTGTTCTTACCACATCTACCTTGTTTGATCTTATTCTTCCTCTTGTTTGCACTCCAACTGTAGCATCGCCTATGATCTGGTCAGAAGGATGACTTTTGCCTATTCTTGAAGAAAGATTTGTTTTGGGAATGTACTGATCATTCTGTGAATTTACAGCTGACTGTTCTGTAGATGTTGACCCAGATGTGTTAACATTTGGTGCAACATTTTCAGACTTCAGTGTATTCTCAGAAGTGTCAGTAACCTGTGATACATCTTCTTCATCCTTGTCATCTGTAAGACCTTTATCATCATCAAACACAACATTAACAAATTCTTGAACAGTGTTAGTTCTGAGGTTATAAACTCTATAAGCTTTACTATTTCTAGAATAGCCTAAAAAGAAACCTTTATCACTTTTAGAATCAAACTTATGAAGTTGATCCCTATCATTCAGAATATAACACACACAACCAAATACATGAAAATATTTCACATTAGGTTTTCTGTTGTTCAAAATCTCATATGGTGTTTGATTAGTATTAGAACGAATAAAAACCCTATTAATAATATGGCATGCAGTATTCAATGCTTCTCCCCAAAATTTCTTAGCAAGACATTTGGATGTAAGCATAACTCTAGCCATTTCTTGTAAAGTTCTATTCTTTCTTTCAACAATTCCATTTTGTTGTGGAGTTTTAGGAGATGAATATTCTTGCAAGATACCCTTTTTATCACAAAAATCATTAAACATGTTGTTTTCAAATTCGCTACCATGATCAGTTCTAATACGGCCAACTTTCAAGTTAAACACATTTTTGAACCTCTTATAAAGAATTTTAAATGCAGCAAATGCTTCAGATTTGTCTCTCAAAGACTCTACCCAGGTATATCTAGAAAAATCATCTACCACAACTAAGGAATACCTCTTTCCTCCAATGCTTTCAGTTTCCATAGGACCCATCAAATCCATGTGCAGTAATTCAAAGCATCGATGTGTAGTACAATGTGACAGCATTTTGTGTGACATTCTTACCTGCTTACCTTTTTGGCATGGTCCACATACAGTGGTGTTGTGAAACCTCAGTTCTGGAATTCCTTTTACTGCATCTGCTTTCATTAGCTTTTTCATTGCTCTGTAATTTGCATGACCCAATCTTTGATGCCATAGAACATTTTCATCATGTTTTGACAAGTTACACATATTTGTTCCAATAAGATAGCAATTATCAGCTGACCTAGTACCAGTCATGACACAAACTTCATCTTTATTAAGAACATAACATGAATCTTTATCAAATTTCACATGCAAATTATCACCACAAAGTTGACTAATGTTAATCAGATTTGCAAGTAAGCCATCAACATGTAATACATTTTTAAGCTTAGGAAAACCTTCAACATTCAAAGTTCCTTTACCAACAATTTTTCCTTTAGAACCTCCACCATATGTAACACTACCACTATTTAAGGTCACATAATCAGATAAGAAATCAATACGACCTGTCATATGTCTAGAACAACTACTATCAAAGTACCATAAGTCAGGTAGACATGCTTTTAAGGAGGTATGAACAACATTACAGGTAGCTTTTGGTTTCCATGCAAATTTCAAAAACTGTTTACCAGGATGCGACAGTTTCTTATGCAGCATTTTCAAGTTTTTCTGTTCTTCAAACAACTTTATACAGTAAGGACGAATGTGACCAATTTTGAAACAGTAATGACAGATATACTTCCTTTTAACCTTGTGAGACTCTGTTTCTGCAGATGTTGCACCAGATGTGTCAACATTTGCCTTAACAAATTTCACAGGTTTTCTAAATTTATCAGAAATAGAAGTAGTAGTACCATCATAACCTAAACCATGATTGTTAGACTTACCAGTAGCTATAGCATTATTTACCTCAGAAGCACTCTTGGAATATTTCTTGAAACATAAAGTAGAATTTATCAGTTTCTCCTTTAAGTTACAGATTTCCAGATCTCTTTTGGTAAGAATAACTTCTAACTTGGTGATTGTGTCTGTCAGATCCTCATTCCTTTTATTCAGAGAATCAAGGGTGAGTTTCTGATTCTTCCAATCATCTAACATCTTTTGGTATTCATTGTCATCAGTCCTTTTTCTTGCATCATCAACTAAACCATTAAAACAGTTCAAATCTGGGTGACTCTGTTCTGATGTTGCTGTAGATGTTGAAGCATCAGGTACAGCATCAGAATCTGTTTCATCCAGATCATCATCTGAGGAATCATTATAATCAATTATGGTAAAATTAGAATATTCATTCTGATTTAATTCATCAAGATCATCATCAGAATCATCACTCAAGGTAGCACTAAAATTCAGTTTTTGCTTAAGTCTAGTATTGGCACATTCATTTGCATAATGGCCATAACCAGAACAAGCATTGCATTGAACTGATTTTCGAAATTCAGGATCATACCTTGGTTTACCTTCACTCTTTGATAGTCTTGGTGTGAATTGACCTTTCCTCCTTTCTGGTTGAGGTGTTGATGTGTTGATTTGAATCTTAGGCTGAATGTTACTAGATTTGTTCACAGATTTCTTAAGAAACTTATTAAAGTGCTTAGTAAGTAAGGCAATGTTGTTAGGATCCTTGAGACATTTATCAAGCAATTCTTCATCAGAATCAACTTCAGTAATGATAGGTTGAATCTCAGAAATGTTTGATGTTTCTCCTTTAAAAACCACAACTTTCTTATCAGCATCATTTTCATCAACTTGATTAGTGTTTATTTCATATGTTCTAAGAATACTCACTAACTCATTTTGACTTAATGTATCTGTATTTTTTGCCTCTTCAATAGCACAAATTTTAGCATCAAATCTTTTAGGAACAGATCTCAATATCTTATGAACTACTATAACATTAGAAATAGGGTCACCAAGAGAATGTGATTCATTGATTATCTCACTTAACCTTTCATTGTAGGATGAAATGGTTTCATCTTCCTTCATTCGGAGATTCTCAAATTTTGTCCCCAACATTCGAAGCTTAGTCCTTCGAACACTGTCTGAACCCTCACAATGCTCTTGCAACCTGTCCCATGCATCTTTAGAAGTAGAACAGTTATATATAATTTTAAACATTGAAACATCAACAGAAGTAAAAATAGCATTTAAAGCTTTAGAATTGTAGCTTGCTGTTGTTATTTCATCAGCCGTCCAATCAACTTCTCTTTTGAGTTGAACTTCACCATCTGCGTCTGCTGGTCTCTTTGGAGCTTCCCAACCTGTAAGTACAGTCCTCCAAGCACGTTCATCAATTGACTTAATGTACATACGCATCTTAGGCTTCCAATAAGAATAATTTGAACCATCTAAAACGGGTGGCCTAAGTGCAGTGGATATGTGATGTGTTTCCATTGCTAAACTAAACTAAAAACACACTTGACCAAAGATCTAACCTAGTGTCGTCAGGTATCAGCTCTGATACCAACTGAAAGTGTGCTGGGTGGTGTAAGTGAAGTGTTTAAGTATAAGTAGATAAATGTTGCACAGAATGTTGAGACAAATAGTGCAACACTGACTCTAACAGAATATCAGAAATTAAGATACACAGCGGAAGACTTGAAACACTAAAAATAAACGAGACACAATGGAAATACTTTTAACATAGATTTTATAAATAAAAATCTATGTCTGCCTTATGGCGTAAAATCAATACTTATCTTCAAGTACAAATGTTGTGTGAAATGTTACAACAATAACTTTCACAACGAAACTATAAACGAGGCAGGTGCCAAGTCTAGAAAACGAACTAAGTGTATAAATTATACACTGTCGAAATGCCTAGTCTATCTAATGATTACACTCTCAATAGATAAGAAGACACACAGTCATACGGGTGGTATACAACGTATGAACTAAAATGTAGAACTATTGGCCACAATTTCCTAACAGGGATGAACGCTCGGTCTAGGATATTGATCGAATAGAATACACTGAATTATGAAGCCTTCAGTGGGTATTTATAGATGTGAGATACGAATTCTAGAGGCTTCCACATTGAGGTCCTATTTTTTAGGAAACTCAACTTCCACAACTTCCATGATCTTTCTAGATCCTTCTAGCCTGCTCCAGGTCGTTCCAAATGCATCTAGGCTGTTCTAGCATGTTCTCCAATGTTCTGGAATCTTCCAGGTTCCAGATCCTTGTAGAAGCTTCTAGATCCTGCCAGAAATGCGACAACATTCACATCAACATTTAATGTAGCATTTCAGAAAAGACTTAGAAAAAATCTCGAAAGGTCAAATTTAGATGTTGTTGACAATGTTAAGACATTTAAGAATTAACAACATCTACATATATATTGTTGGAAATATTATAAATTCAATTAAGAGTCTTGTGTATATATATATTCACGGGTGCATATACATATATGTAATCTGCCTATTATCATTACTCCCTCCGTCCGCCTATAAGTGTTACGTTACTTTTTGACACAAAGATTAAGAAAAATGATTAAAGTAAGATATAAAGTGGAGTATAAGAAAAAGTACTTACCAAAAAAGGTATGGGAAGCTTATAGGCGGACGGACCAAAATGGTAAAATGGAAAGCTTATAGGCGGACGGAGGGAGTATTATTTAATTAAAACATATTTTCTTATATATATAAATATAAAATAATATTTAAAATATAATTAGAATCTCATGTTAATCTTTATTCCTAAATTATTTCAAAATTCCAATTATCTCAAGTCTTCAAATCTTTTAAATATTAAAATATTATCTTTATTCCAAAAATCTTTCAACTTAAATTCTATTATAATCTCATATATATTTTATACACGGTATTTTCCCCAAATCAAACCACATAAAACATACATCTCTCCCAACCGCATCTATTCTTTTACATTTGAAGTTTTGGATTTTCCATCTCTCAATTGATTCGGTAAGTACTTCTTCAATTTATTAAAATTCAATCTATTTATAATTCATAAAACAATTTTCAATCTAATTAATTGCCAAACCTTTCTAGATTGCATATTGTGGATTGCATAAACATTTAAATGAGTTAGCGATATACCCTCTCTCTTTCAAGTAAATATGGATTGATATTATATTTGTGTATCATTCATCTAATAATAAGGTCATGTATATTTGAATAACTTGATTTAGGTGATGTGAATTAAACATATTCAATTTCATCTCTTTACATGCAAGACATTAATTTTAGGTGTGGTTTGCTCATACCATAAATGAAAGAGGCCGGGGACTGAAGAGAGGTCCTTGGTGAATCCAGGATTGAAAAGAGATCTTTGGGTGAATCGTTGTGCACAAAAAAAGAAATTGGGACAGTGAGATTTAAAAGTGATCCTTATATGATGAAAAAGTGCTTATGTGACTTTTTGTTAATTACATTGATTTATGTAGCTATACATTTTATTGCTACAAAATTCGCAGATTTGTTTTGGATAAAATTTCTAGTTCATGCCCTTTACTTTGATTTTGTTAGTCATTTTTTGCAAAACCTACTTTTATGAAAATTGGGGCGTGACACGTTATATCTGAGAATCGAATTGGGAGATTAGTAAATTTTCTGAATTTTCGAAATATAATAAATTTTCATCTAATTACATGCATACTCTGATCTTGTTTTTTGAAAATTGGTGATAGTATTATGAAAATTATGCGAATTAGAGGTGCATATTCTAGCACCCTTAGTCATATTTTTTCCAATAATTGGATCTAGTTTACAAAAAAAAATATCATCAATATAAAGTTATGTATCGAACTAAATATGATCTTATATACAAACAATATAAATTGTAATTAAAAATCTATATTTAATTTAAAAAATAAAGTATAAATACCAATATTGTTATAATAGTAGATAATATTTTAGAAAATATATATCTAATACGTATTTTTATATTGCATATTATTATTTGTATGAAGGCATATGCAACAGAATATTTGCATATGTTATTGACTATTCATTCGGGTGGAATTTACACGATTTAGATGCACATGTGAAGCTCATTTTGATTGTGATTTCATTGATTTATGGATTGATTATGATTGTTTTGGTCAAAATAAGAGAATGTGGTGTTTTGTCGATTTTGTATGAAAAACGAAGGATTTTGAGAGCAAAACACCTACCATAATTCACTGGACCAAAAGAAGGAGTGGACCATTGGATCCAGCTGGAAAAATGGGGTGCAATAGCAAAAGGAATCGAGTTGGTTGGAGGTCGGAAGCAAAAGTTATGCACGAAACAAGTTCAAATTGCAATCGGCCGAGTTATCGGATTCTACCGAGCAAAATGGAGGGACAGAAACTGAATTGGCCAGCAACTCGACCGAGCTAGAGGAGACATCTTGAAAAACACCTCGACCGAGCAAGATCGAGGGACTGAGACTGCATCAGCCAGCAACTCGGCCGAGTGAGCCAACTCGGTCGAGCAGGAAGAGAAATTCAACTCGGCCAAATGGTCAGAATCAGCCGAGCTTGAGTCTAGACCTGCAGTATTGAAGAGCAGCAACTCGGCCAAGTGAGCCAACTTGACCGAGCCAGAGAGAAAGTTTTCTCAAATCGACCATACAACCCATCCCACTCTGCCGAGTTACCCCTGTTCTCGGTGGTTTTTGTTCATTTTCACCATTTTCAAGGGACCTAAGTGTAATTCTCAACCCCAAGCCCTACCCCAACACTATAAATACCCCATTCTTGAATTCAAAGAGACTTAACCCCTTCCACAAGAACTCTTACACATACAAACACACACTTTGAGGTAATCATCCTCCATTTCTTCAATTCTACACCAAATCAAGCAAGGAAGGTATCAATATATAGCTTTCAATATATAGCTTTGGAATTTCATCACCCATCATCCATTAGACTAAGCTTTCTCATTCTCTTTCTTTCTTTTTATTTGTTTATTTCATTAGTTTTTGTTAATTGGATTATGTTGATTGTTGGCTAGAACACTTTTGGTTCTAGGGTCTTGTAAATACTTTTGAAGAAGTTTATGAATTGATATTTTGCTTAATTGGTGTTTGTGTGACTTAATTCTATTTGAATGCTTGATTTTCACTTCCAAACATGTCATTACTGTACAATAGTGATGTGTTGATCTTAGTTAATTGAAATTGGATTGAGAAATCTCTTTTGATTGATTGATTGCAAGTATTTGACCTAATTTTATTGTGAAATTGAGAGATGATCAATGATTAGGAGGATGTGTGATGATCTTAGGGGCTTAATTGAGTTTTATGATGCAATTTAGGTAGAGATACTAGATTGAATTGTATTTCTCTTGGGTTAATTGGATTGAAAAGAATTTTAACTCATTATTTTGTGATCAATCTTATAGAAAAAGCACAACACCACTTGAGTAGATTGTTAAACATAAATGGATTCACTAGTATTGCATGTGTCTTGGAACCTATTTTCTTTTATTTGAGTTTCATCTTATTTTCTTTCGTTTTCGTGAATTGCATGAACTTTGATCGAATTTCTTTGTTACTCTTTATTGTTTATTTGTGACATTTAGTAGACAATCTTAGGGTAATCAACACTTCAAACTTTCGATCATCGTCTATTTAGAACTTAATCGTCAAAATACACTTTTACACTACACCTCCTTATGGGATCGACCTTGTACTTATCACGCTACAATATACGCCGTACACTCGTGGTTGTATATTTTAGTGTTAGATAATACATGAATCAAGTTTATGGCATCGTTGCCGGGGAGGTTTTGTAGTACTAGAGTGTAGGTTGATAGAGTTTTAGTCTAGACACTTTATTTGCTTTCCTTATCTTAAAAAAATCCAAAAATATTGGTGTTTGTTATTTCTTATCTTACTTGTGATTCTTACTCTCTTTTGAAAATTTGATAGACATGGCTTCTGATCACCCGATCTAAGAGAAACCATAAAAAATTGTTGCCTCTAGACCCGGAGATTGAAGCTAATTGTCGAAGAAGGAACGCCGAGAGAAGACGTGTGGAGTTGGAAGAGATGAATAGAAGAGAGAATCCGATTGTAGAGGAGGTTGAGGAGGAAGTAGGGAACCAAGGGATTGACGGATTTGGGGAGCCAAATGGAAATGGTGGAAACCGACAACAAAGGGCCGTGAGAGACAACCTTCACCGGAGGGTTGGAGAAAATCCGATTGAGAATGAGAAGAATGGTCCACACCAAGTTTTGGGGGATCATTTCCGTCCGATTCCGAGGTCGTACGGAGGAGCGGGTCGGGAACCCGTTGATGCTCACAATTTCGAGCTCAAGCCGGCATTGATTGTAATGGTGCAAAACAATCAATTTGGAGGACTTTCCAAGGAGAATCCTAACCTCCACTTGTATCAATTCCTCGAGATAAGTGGTATGGTTAAGATCAATCGGATTCCTCAAGATTACATCCGATTACAACTATTCCCCTTCTCTCTTCGAGACCGAGCTAAGCAATGGTATCTCTCCCTTGATTTGAGGACTATCGAAAATTGGAATGATCTTGTCGATGCATTCTTGATGAAGTATTTCCCCCCAAGCAAGACCATCCAAATACGAGGGGAAATATCTTCGTTTCGATAAGATGATGATGAGTCTTTGGCCGAAGCATGGGAACGCTTCAAGGATTTGATTAGAAGTTTCCCACAACATGGTTTCTCACGAGACCAACTCATTTGCTACTTCTACAACAGAATGGACCACCGAAAGAGAGGAATGGTGGATGCTTCGGTGGGTGGAGGATCGTTATTGGGGAAGACGACGGAGGAAGGGTATGTTCTCTTGGAGGAGATAGCGAAAAACGGGTATCAATGGCCATCCGAGAGAAGACAAAACCGAAAGGTTGCTTCAACTCAAGAATCGGAAGATTTTGCCACTTTATCCAACAAGATGGATAAGTTGACTTCTCTAATGACGGCCAAGTGATGAGAAATACGAAGAGGCCCACTATATGAACAACCAAATAGACCGGAATTTTAGAGAATGGGGTTGGAACGAAAGGCAAAACCATGAGAACCCTCATAATCCGAACCAATATCATCCCGGTTTGAGGCAACATGAGAACTTTTCCTATGCCAATCCAAGGAATGCTATTCAACCACCACTAAATTTCAACGTGAGAGACGGGATGATCATTGAACCTTCATCGAAGCCATCTTTGGAAGATATGTTTGGGTCATTCATGGGGGAAACTAAGAATTACATGGAAAAGACTTGGCAAAGACTTGATGAACAAGGGGAAATGATCAAGAATGTGACAAACAACATGAAAGCCATGGAGAAGCAAATGGGCCAACTTGCCAATATCGTTGGAAGTCAACACATTCCGGGGCAATTCCCCTCTAACACGGAGCTCAACCTGAAGGAGCAATGTAAAGCCATAAATCTAAGAAGTGGGACAAGCTACGAAGGGCCCAAGATGCCACAAGAGGAGGAAGTGGTAATGGCACCCAAGGGTGTTGACAAAAGAGATGGCCAAGAGAAAGAAAAGCAAGAAGAGCTAGTGAAGGAAGAAATAGAGGCAAGAGGAGAAGAACAGAAAGAAGGGGAGAAAAAAAATGAGGAGACCATTTCTCCACAAGACAAAGGCAAGAATGTAGTGCCTCTTCCTTATCCTCAAAGGTTGAAGAAGAAGGGCTTGGATAACAAATTTTTCAAGTTCCTGGAGATGTTTAAGAAGATACACATCAATATCCCCTTTGCCGAAGCTCTTGAACAAATGCCCCATTATTCCAAGTTCTTGAAAGAAATCATGTCAAACAAGAGGAAAATGGTGGAGTATGAGACGGTGCACTTAACCGAAGAGTGTAGCTCCATAATCCAAGCTAAGCTAGCTCAAAAACTTAGGGACCCCGGATCCTTCACTTTACCATGCGTCATTGGAGATGGAGGTACATTTCGTGCTTTATGTGATTTAGGAGCTAGTATAAATCTTATGCCTCTATCCAATTTTAAGACTCTTGGTTTGGGAGAGCTCACACCAACTACAATGAGCCTCCAATTGGCGAATAGATCTATGACATACCCTTTGGGTATAGTGGAGGATGTATTGGTCAAAGTTGAGAAATTCATATTTCCGGTGGACTTTGTAGTTTTGGATATGGAGGAGGATAAATACATCCCATTGATTTTGGGAAGGCCGTTTTTGGCAACCGGAGGGGCCATAATTGATGTGGAGGAAAGGAGAGTTGGAGCTTCAAGTGAACAATGAGAAAGTCTTGTTCAACATCTACAAGGCTATCAAATTCCGGGATGATGAGGATGAGAGCTTTGAGTGCAACATGATCAATAGTGTTCAAGCTTGTGCGGATATGCACATGGAAAAAAACAACTCAAAAGATCCACTTGATTTTTGCATAAGAAACTCTATCACTTCACCCTCTCTTGCTCCTTTTGATTTTAATTTTGATGAGCTTATAGATGTGTATTTGTTTGACTATATATGTTCTCTTGATGTTTTACATGAGCTTCCAATCAAGAATGAGGAGAAATTCATGGAGATACGACGAGAAGCCAGGTTTGGGGGGGTTTTACTTGAAGAGTGTCAAGTATTTCCTAACAAAAATCTTGACACTTGGCCATCATGTTTCTCGTTGGAGGCACCAAAGGATGGAGCTAAGGAAGAACTGAAAGCTCAATAAAAAGGGAAGAAGCTAGATTTGAAACCACTTCCGGATCATTTGAGATATGCATATCTCGAACAAGGTGACCTCTTTCCGGTTATAGTTTCTTCGCACTTGAATGATATTGAGTTAGAAAAATTGCTTAGGGTGCTTAGAACTTATAAGTCAGCTATTGGTTGGGATATTTCGGATTTGAAGGGTATATCGGCTCATATTTGCATGCATAAAATTAGGCTAGATGAGTCTATTAAGCCTAAAGCCCAAGGTAAAAAAAGATTGAATCCCATCATGCAAGAGGTAGTTAGAAAAGAAGTGTTGAAGTGGTTAGATAATGACATAATTTTTCCCATTAGTGATAGTGAGTGGGTGAGTCCAACACAAGTGGTACCTAAGAAGGGGGGCATGACTATTGTTACAACCGAAGCTTTAGAGATACTTGCTACTAGGACCATTGTGGGGTGGAGAGTGTGCATTGATTATCGCATGTTGAACAATGCCACTAGGAAAGATCACTTCCCTTTGCCTTTTATTGACCAAATGCTTGATAGGATGGCGGGATACGAGTATTAATGTTTTCTTGATGGTTACTCGGGATACAATCAAATTTTGATTGATCCTAAGGACCAAGAGAAATCAACTTTTACTTGCCCTTATGGTACTTTTGCTTTTAGAAGAATGCCATTTGGATTGTGTAATGCCCCCGCCACCTTTCAAAGATGTATGATGGCTATATTTTATGGCATGATTGAAAACATAATAGAGGTGTTTATGGATGAATTTTCTTTATTTGGTTATTCTTTTGATACTTGTCTATGTAACCTCTCTTGTGTTTTGCAAAGATGCATAGATACTAATTTGGTGCTCAATTGGGAGAAGTGACACTTCATGGTGAAGGAAGGAATTGTGCTTGGGCACAAGGTCTCAGTTAAGGGACTTGAGGTGGATAGATCAAAGATTGTGGCGATTGAGAAGTTACCTTCATCCACCAATGAGAAGGCGGTGAGAAGTTTCCTTGGGGATGCCAGATTTATCAAGGATTTCTCGAAAATAGCCAAGCCCATGTGTTCCTTGTTGGAGAAAGGGGCCACTTTCATTTTTAGTGAAGAGTGTGTGAAGTCATTTGAGATATTGAAGGAGACTTTGATCAAGGCTCCCGTGTTGGTAACACCCGATTGGAGTCAACATTTTGAGGTTATGTGTGATGCTAGTGACTATGCCATTGGAGTAGCTTTGGGTCAAAATACAGACAAGCTTTTTCGTGTGATTTACTATGCAAGCAAGACCTTGAATCCGACTCAAAAGAATTACACCACAACGGAGAAAGAGATGCTAGCCGTGGTTTATAACTTTGATAAGTTTAGAGCATATTTGGTGGGAGCTAAAACCATTGTGTACACGGATCACACGGCCCTCAAGTATTTGATTGAGAAGAAGGAGGCTAAACCGAGGTTGATACGATGGGTGCTCTTGTTACAAGAATTTGATGTGGAGATTAGAGATAGAAAAGGGTGTGAGAATGTGGTGGCGGATCATCTCTCAAGACATGAGAATGTGGAGGAAAAAGATGTCCAAGTCCCCATCAAGGAGTGGTTTCCCAATGAGCAACTCCTTGCTATCAAGGAAGCATGTCCTTGGTTCACCGACTTTGTGAACTACATAGCCACCGGAACACATCAACCAAATCTCTCATTCCACCAAAAGAAGAAGTTCTATCATGATGCAAAGTTCTATGTATGGGAAGATCCGTTCTTATTTAGATGGTGTTCGGACATGATTATGAGGAGGTGCCTAGCGGAAGATGAGTGGGAGAAAGTGATTGATGAGTGTCATTCATCCCCCTATGGAGGGCATTTTGGAGTAAACCGGACGGCCTACAAAGTTCTTCAAAGTGGGTTTTCTTGGTCATCCATCTTTAGAGATTGTGAAGTTTTTGTGAAGAAATGTGACAAGTGTCAAAGGATGGGAAACATTTCAAAAAGGCATGAGATGCCTTTGACGAATGTGATTGAAGTGGAGCTCTTTAATGTGTGGGGAATAGATTTTATGGGACCTTTCCCAACTTCTCATGGATTCTCTTACATCCTTTTGGCCATTGATTATGTTTCTATGTGGATTGAGGCCATTCCAACCACTATAAATGATGCCAAAGTAGTCCTCAACTTTTTTAGGAAAAACATTTTCACTCGTTTTGGCACTCCAAGAGCACTAGTGAGTGATGGTGGTTCACACTTTTGCAACCGATGGCTAGATCGACTCTTGACAAAATATGGAGTGAAGCATAGGGTGACCACACCTTATCACCCTCAAGTTAATGGATAAACGGAGCTTGTCAATCGAGAAGTGAAGCAAATTTTGGAGAAGACCGTTGGGATAAAGAGGAAATATTGGGCCATTAAGCTAGATGACGCTCTTTGGGCGTATCGAACCGCTTACAAGACACCTTTGGGCACATATCCTTACCAACTTGTGTATGGTAAGTCTTGTCATCTACCCGTGGAAGTGGAATGTAAAGCTCGTTGGGCCATTAAAGAGTTGAATCTTGATCTTAAGGCATCTAGAGAAAGAAGAAAGATGATGCTCAATGAGCTTGATGAGTTTAGAAATGGGACTTTTGAGAACTCCAAGATCCACAAAGAAAGAGCCAAGAAGTTTCATGACAAGATGATTAAGAGGAGAGAGTTCCAAGTGGGAGAACAAGTCTTGTTGTTCAACTCAAGGCTAAGGCTCTTTCCGGGCAAGTTGAATTCAAAGTGGTCGGAACCCTTTGTGATTAAGAATGTGGCGCCTATGGGAAATGTGGAGCTTGTTGGTAAAGATGGAGCAACTTTTGTGGTGAATGGCCAAAGAGTGAAGCAGTATTTTGGAAATGAGCAACTTCGAATGGTGGAGTCTCTTCACTTGGATGAGGCTTGAAAGTATAAAGAAAACGTCCGGCATAGGACGTTAAAAATAGTGTTTCTTGGGAGGCAACCCAAGGTTTTATTTCTTTCATGTTTTTCTTATTTTAGTAGTTTTGATAGCTTAGTCTCTTTTGTAGGTATGGATGAGGAACATTGTGGACATCATCTCTTGGAGAATGAAGAAGAAAGCAAAGCGGACTTTGGAAAGAGGGAGCAAGTTGTGCAATGGTGATCTTTGAAGAGTTTGGGATGTGCAAGGAGGGAGGTAACAACTTGTAGCCCCAAACTTAGAATTTTTACATAGTAAAATTCTAAGTTTGGGGGAGTTGTTTTTCTTTTCATTGTTTCACTATTTGTGTTACCTCTTGCACCGTTTTGTCATTTCGTTTGCATTACATTTTGCACCGGCGCACACTTAGCTTTCATATGCTTATATTGTTTGAGTTGGTTTTGATCATGTGTTGGGTAGTGGACTTATGGTGAAATGTGAGCATGGATAATCTTTGGAATCCATAGTGAGTAGTTGTGGTGATGTCTATTTGCTTTGAATGTATGCATGATTGGTGATGGATAGTAGTATCATGTTGTGTTCATATTTATTGATCTCTGATGCTATGAATGCATGATGTATTGTTTTTTGGGGACATTTGATGAATGTGAAAGCTCTATTGAATAAACCGGTGAGAATTGAGCCCTAAATTGAACTTTAATCCGGTTTAGTTCAATTGAGAGTGGATTAGGTTATTTCTAGTGATCCTAGAACTTGCCCAAGTTCTTGTTTGAAAGCATGATTGTGTGAGACTTTGTGACATGATATATGCCATCTTTCATTTTGAAGAGTCACTTAGCCAAATTGTCCAAAAAAACCGAAGTAATTATCCGTAGGTAGCCCCTTTGAGCCTAATTCCTCATTTTCTTGGCAAACTACAATGTTAACCACTTAGACTTTTAGAACCTTTGATACCTATATCTAGTGGGGGATAAAAGACAAAGTGGAAAAACATGTGCTTAAATATCTTTGGTTTAAGGAGAAATTGGAATGAGTTGAAAAAGAGAAAAGCTAAGAAAAGATGAAAAGAAAAATCAATGAAAAAGAAAAGAGGGACAAAGAGCCCCAAAAGCTTGAAAAGAAAAGAAACTTTGTTTAAAAACATGAGGTGATGAATGCTTGAAAAATGAGGAAAATGAAAAGTGAGGATAGAGGTTGTGAATTGTGAGAATGAAAGCACTAAATGTGAAACAACAAGCTTTGTCCTCCACTAGAAGAGTCACAATTCCCAAATTAATCTCACCTTGTCCAAAGAGTCAATGTTACATCCTTGATTAAGTCTTATTGATCACATTGTTGAACACTTGAGTGGTGTAGAAAGTAGAATGTGGGTAAGCTTATGGTGATTTCATAGCATAACTTGGTTGTTGAGTGTATTCATATCCTCAATTTCTTTTTGTGTTTGAGAGAAACACTCTATCACATTAGTAGAGAGCTTGAGCATTTGGATTTTGTTTCCCCCATCACGATGTGTTGTGTACTTGTGCATTCTTTGATCTATGAGTGTGAATTGTAATAATGAGCCTATTACTATCATTGAGAAAGCATTTTGAGAAAAGAGACTTCATTGCTTTAAGTGCTTAGTTGTTTGAGGACAAACAACATTTTAAGTTTGGGGGATTTGATTCGGGTGGAATTTACACGATTTATATGCACATATGAAGCTCATTTTGATTGTGATTTCATTGATTTATGGATTGATTATGATTGTTTTGGTCAAAATAAGAGAAAGGTGGTGTTTTGTCGATTTTGTAGGAAAAATGAAGGATTTGGGGAGCAAAAAACCTACCATACTTCACTTGACCAAAGGGAGGAGTGCACCATTAGATCCGGCACGAAAAATGGAGTGGAATAGCAAAAAGAATCAAGTTGATTGGAGGTCGGAAGCAAAAGTTATGAACAAAACAAGTTCAAAGTGCAACTCGACCGAGTGTTCAGATTCGACCGAGAAAAATGGAGGGACAGAAACTGAATTGGCCAGCAACTCGGCTGAGCAAGCCAACTCGGCCGGCTAAAGGAGACATCTTGAAAAACACCTCGGCCGAGTGCTGAGAATCGGCCGAGCAAGATCGAGGGACTGAGACTGCATTAGCCAGCAACTCAGCCGAGTAAGCCAACTCGGCCGAGCCAGAGAGAAAGCTTTCTCAAATCGACCATACAACCCATCCCCACTCGGCCGAGTTACCCATGTTCTCGGCGGTTTTTGTGCATTTTCACCATTTTCAAGGGACCTAAGTGCAATTCTCAACCTCAAGCCCTATAAATACACTCATTCTTGAATTCAAAGAGACTTAACCCCTTCCACAAGAACTCTTACACATACAAACACACACTTGGAGGTAATCATCATCCATTTCTTCAATTCTCCACCAAATCAAGCAACGAAGGCATCAATAGCTTTGAAATTTCATCACCCATCATCCATTAGACTAAGCTTTCTCATTCTCATTCTCTTTCTTTTTATTTGTTTATTTCATTAGTTTGTGTTAATTGTATTATGTTGATTGTTGGCTAGAACACTTTTGGTTCTAGGGCCTTGTAAATACTTTTGATGAAGTTTATGAATTGATATTTTGCTTAATTGGTGTTTGTGTGGCTTAATTTTATTTGAATGCATGATTTTCACTTCCAAACATGTCATTAGTGTACAATAGTGATGTGTTGATCTTAGTTAATTGAAATTGGATTGAGAAATCTCTTTTGATTGATTGATTGCAAGTATATGACCTAATTTTATTGTGAAATTGAGATATGATCAATGATTATGAGGATGTGTGATGATCTTAGAGGCTTAATTGAGTTTTATGATGCAATTTAGGTAGAGATAATAGATTGAATTGTATTTCTCTTGGGTTAATTGGATTGAAAAGACTTTAACTCATTATTTTGTGATCAATCTTATAGAAAAAGCACAACACCACTTGAGTAGATTGTTAATGATAAATGGATTAATTCACCAGTATTGCATGCGCCTTGAAACCTATTTTCTCTTATTTGAGTTTCATCTTAATTTCTTCATTTTCGTGAATTGCATGAACTTTGATCGAATTTCCTTGTTACTCTTTATTGTTTATTTGTGACATTTAGTAGACAGTTTTAGGGTAATCAACACTTCAAACTTTCGATCATCGTCTATTTAGAACTTAATCGACAAAATACAATTTTACACTACACCTCCTTATGGGATCGATCTTGTACTTATCACGCTACAATAAACGTCGTACACTTGCGGTTGTGTATTTTAGTGTTAGATAATACATGAATTAACTAAATTTCACATATATATTTATATATTTGCATATTTTATATAGATGACACATATTGTTAAATATATAAATTATTTATGTTTCTATGCTGAAACATAAACATAAATTTTCAAAAGAAAATGAAGAATGAGAAAATTAGATAAAATTATTTTTCTTGTTCGAAGATGAGTCTTTTGATTGATTCTAATAAAATTTGAGAAAGAGAAGGAAATGGGTGAAAGGGAGGAAAGAGAGATCAACTTGGTGATCACTAGAATAGTGAGTGTACTACCAAATGAGGGTGATATAAGTGAGGAAGGGCAGGCTATTCTTGAAGTCAAATCTGAACTTCAGGAATCCCTTGATGAGAGGAGGCCTGCTTCTTTAAGTGAGGAAATTATTGAAGAAGGGAGAAAAGAAAGAGTTGAAAATGAGAAGAAGGTTGCTGATGTATCAGAGTCTTATACAAAAGAAATTGAGGGTGATGAGTGTTTATTCCCTAACTTGTTTGATCTGTCTAATATTGCAGGTATTTCCCTTGACCAATTTTTTGCAGATGAATTCTTAACAGATGCCCCTATCCAAGTAGATACAGGCTCAGCTCAAGCCTTGCTTGGTATGCAATCAGAGAAGTTGGATTCCTTGGCTCATCAAGTCCAATCTGCTCATGCTGAAACTTCAGGAGCATTGAATGAGCAAGGAAGAACTCTAGCATCTGTAGAGATGAGGCTTACAGGCTCTGAGGATGTTGTGCTACCCACTCTGGAAGCAAGGATTAGTGGTATGGAATAATGCCAATGTCAAAGCTCTCAGGCTAACTGTCAAGCAAGCTCTTGGAAAGAAGACTGCATTGCAAAAGAAAAGAGCAGAAGAGCAAAGGCTAGCTATGGTGAAAGCAGCCTCTGAAATTTTTTCCCAAGAGGTGATGGCCAACATTGCTGAAGGTGCAGTGGCCAACCTCACTGAGTTCCTTAAAGCCCAACTTGATGCATCCCTGAAAGCAACCTTGGAGGAGGTTGTTCAACAAAAGATGAAGCATGTTCTAGCTTTTCTTAGCTTGAGTAGTGATAGGATGCAAAATATACATGATGAAAATGTATATTTGTTGGAAGAAATGAAGTCTCTAAACCAGGCCCAATCCCTAATGGCCACAACAATGAGTGAGTTGAAACCCCAGTGTTTTGATGCTGCCAAAAAGGGGGAAAGGGAAAGAGCTAGAGCACAAGGGAAAAGACAAAACTGCTGAAGCAAAAGGAAAAGAGCCTGCAGTGCTAAACTTAGAAGAACTGGATGAAGAAGAGCAATTAGCACTTGCACTGAAAAATTCAATGGCCTCAGCTCAAGAAGAAAGAATGAGGTTACAGCAAAGACCAGGTGGTGAGGTGTCTGGTTTGGACAAAGATGCTGAAGGTGTCCAAACTAGAGGAAAGATCAAGAGGGCAAAAGGGAAGAAAAGACAAGCTGAGATATTTACTGACTTCCCTAAGAGTCTTGATCTTCCACCTGAGTTCAGAATTGATGAAGATGAACCTACATCAAAAAGGGCCAAAGCTGCTGAAGAGCCCAAAACTGCTGAAAAAGACAAATCTTCTGAAATGGTCAACATTGCTGAAGGTGCCAAAGCTACTGAAGATGTGGAAGCTTTGTATGAAGAAGGTTTTGGACCTACACCAAAGAAGACAAAGATTGTAGTACTGAATGATCCATCAAAGTTGTTTCATGAAGGGTATGGCAAAGACCCTGAAACACAACAGAAACTGGCCATGATGAGGGCCCAAGAGAAAATGGATTTGATGGATGAAACACAAAGAGCAAGAGATAAGAGAAGAGCAAACTTTCAGAAACCAAGAAGAAGGAGAGCAACTTACAGCAAGATGAAGCCTCAGCTATTAGTCCCAATGGACACCAAATATCCACACTTGGATAAATGGGTGCCAATTCAGCTAAATGATACATGGGAAGAGGCTAAAAGGGAGTTTGTCTATGACTATTATGTCATTGACAGATGGAATGGAGGAGATGCCAACTCTGCCTTTGCTGAGTTCATGATAGAATACTACAGAGAATTGTATCAACAATTGCTTGCAGCTGCTGATATTGCAAGAATTGAGCTCAATGCTCCCAAGCCTATCATTTACATGCCTCCAAAGCTTGATGGATGGATTGACCAAGCAAGGATCCTGAGGGAGTTCACAGAGATTCTTAAGCTGAACAAGATGACCCTTGGACCCAAAGGAACTAACCAGGAAGCCATGGAACTCAAAAAGAGAGTGTGGGCACAATATGGGATGTTGCCACCTAAAGAAGATGATCTCTAAAAATGGCTAAGTCTTCTGACCTTTTTTGGATAGAAAATTATCTTATCTAAAGATATTTTCCTTTCTGTGGTTAAAACTGCTGAAGTTTGGTCAAGCCTGCTGATGTGATATGCCTTGATATGCTATTTGATGATTTGGATTACTCTGATTACAAGAATTGATATCCAGTATTCTACTCTGATACTTGGAATATTTTTGTGTTTTTGCTCTGATATCTTAGACCCTGTGTTTAGTTGAAATGAAATGTTCATTTGAAATGATGTCTTAAATTCATGCTCTGATAAGTTATCTTCGACTATCAACATGCCTGTAATGTCTTTTATATGAATGATAGTTGAACTACCTTTGAATCAAGATACATTATTGCAGAAATCTCTCTATGCCTATCTTTGAAACCTACTCGCAACAAAAACAGTGAATACACTAACACATTTTCTTTCAGGGAAATTGACCTCAGTCATGTCTTCTGAAGATAAATGTAATAGGTGTAGTCAAGTCACTTTTGCATAAAGTGTATAGGTTTTGGCATCATCAAAAAGGGGGAAATTGTTGGGAATAAAATGAGATATGTTTTGATTAAATACCAAAACCCCCCCTGAGACATGCCTAAGTCAAGATGATTGTGTTCAAAATGTGTTAGAACACATAGCATAAGGCTAGATGAGAAGCTGACATGTTAGGCAGCTCTTAGATGCTTAGATGCACAATGTGAGGGGGAACCTATGCTTTGAAGATGATCAAGATCAAGTCCCCTCAAGGCTCAAAATCTGGAACAAACACTAAGGACAAGCATTCTCTATAGAAAACCAAATGCTCTGATCAGGAGAGTTGTCCAGAAGAGTTCTATACAAGAACAAGATTGTAAAGCTCAAAAGGAAAAAATTAGCCAAATACTCTGATCAGGAGAGTTGTCCAGAAAGAAATATCCAGAAGAGTTGTCCTAGCAATCAAGCCCAAGTGCTCTGAAAGGCTTGAGGTCAACCATACTGAAAGAATGAAGACAACTACATTCTTAAAGAACTACCTTGAATCATGCTAAGATCAATTTCAAAAGAAGCAAAGGATGAGAGCCAAGTAATCTGAAGAAGAGCAAGCCAACCTTGCTGATAAGCAAAACTGCTGATAGTGATAAGGAGAGTTGTCCATTTGATAAGGAATGTTTTCCTATCATTGGATCAATCTTCAGAAGCCATGTCCAAGTCTTAACAAGAAGTCAAACATTGGGAAAAGTGCTGCAGAAAGAAGACAAAGTCTTACAAGCCGTTTATTACCCAAATAAGGACATGTCACTATCAAGAAACTGTCTTCCAGTTTGCAGAACAAAAGGAAGACATTTATAGCAATTTGAGGCTGCCTCTCCAACGGGCAAATCCTCCATTTTGTCTATAAATACAGAAGTGTGAAGACCATTTGAAGTACCAACCAACTAAAAAGCCAACTATCCTACAAGAAAAGAGTGCTCTCAAACTGTCAAAGAGACTATCTTAGTCTTCAAACACTTCTTCTAAGCTGAACTCCATTGTACATTCATACAAAGCTTAGAGAGATATCCTATCCTTATACACTGATCTTCATTGTAAAGGATATCTCATTAGTTGGAACCTTACTTCAACCCTTACCCCTTTCAAGTGAGAAAGTGAGAAGGTTGTAGTAGTAGAAGTGGTAGGAGCCGACTGTTGAGAGAAGAACAGTTCAGTTCTGAGTTGAGAAGAGGGTACTAGGACTCTAGACATCCTAGGGATCAATTCACCAAGGAGTGGTGTTATTGATCAAGTGCACCTTGGCACTATAAAACAAGTTAATTCCAAGAGTGAAGGAATTATCCTGTTAAATCAGGGAAAGTGGATGTAGGAGCTTGAGTCTCTGCACCACTATAAACTCCTGTGTTGATTTACTTACAAGTACTTACATTCATTCAACACTGCACACAAAACTGATCTTTCAAAGATACACATTCAAAGACTGTGCAAAAACTGTTTTGGACAAGTTCCCTGAAAACTGGACTGTATTGAATTGACCAAGTGATTTCAGAAACTAAAGGAGTCTAAACTTAAAGGGCCAACCACTATTCCGCACATATAACTCCCCTAGATAGTTGTTCAACTAAGTACTCTATAGTACTTAGTAGTTTGATTATCTTAGTTGAGTTAATCATCTTCAGAAGAGTTGTCCAAGACAACCTTGCTGAGCTCTGGTTTGATCAAAAGTTGAAAAGAGATTGCATACAAGTGTATTCCCCCCCCCCCCCATACACTTGTTATATACTCCTTTCAGGACCAACAAAGTACTTCCAAGATTGTTCAAGGGCAAATCTTTCACTCTTTAACCAATGAGCAAAACATGTGAAATGGTGTATAAAGGAACCTTTCCTCTAAGAACTTCAGTCTTCTTAGGAGTAAAACCATGCATCTTCAAGTATGAACATATAAGCACAGGGTATGGAAGGTTACCTTTATCAGAAATGTCACCACTAAACTTCATCATGTGGTGGAAAATAGTCAATCCCAAATTAAACTTCTTCAAAACCACTATCCTATAAAGCAAGATTGCTTGATCCTTTGTGACTTTGGTTGTGTTGGTAGAGGGTATCCAATTATAAACAATCAACTTATGCAATACAGAATAAAGAGATGTGAGGTCCTTAGCAAGCATCCCATTTTTCCACTTAGTCAATAAACCACCAGTCATAGAAACAGTAACCACATCTAAATCAGGTTCATCATCATCAAGCACTTATTCTATTCCTAAGAAATCATTAATCAATTCTGGGGTGAATGGAACTGACCTCCCCCTAAACTGTACATTCCCATACCACCGTGAACTCCTCCTACAATTACTCTTTCTCAAACAAGCATAGAATTCATACACCCAATCAGAAACAAATGTGTCACACAAAGATAGAGCTTTCATCAATTTTATATCCTCTAAGAATTGAATCAAATTCTTACTCTCAAAATCAGAAATATGAATTCTTCTTTCCATTAACAGTTTTCTCCTAGACAACTTGGTAATTTTATCAACTAAGCCATCAATATCAGAATCTACATCAGGTTCAAAATTACCTTCCTCAGAATTTCCTTCCTCATAGCTTGAATCTTTTTCCTTCTCAAAACTGGATTCAGCATCTTTTTCAGAGCTTTCCTCTGATTCTTCACTACTGGAATCACCTCCATCATCAGGTTCTGGTGCTGGAGCACTTGACTCAACATGTATATCAGCATTCTTCTTTAGAGCTTGCTAAATGTCCTTGAGGCAGACCTCTATTTCAGAATCAGAATCAGCTTCTATTTCTGTAGGCATAGTTCGAACAACATCAATCTTTGCCTTCCTCTTCCCCTTTGTATCATCCTTTTTCTTTGTTGGCTTCTCAATCACCACCTGTTCTTCATCAGATTCAGAAAATACCAGAATCAGTTCAGCAACATCACCACCTAACTTCTTCTTCTTCCTCAAAGAGTCCGAGTAATCAACTCGAGTGAAAACTCGGTTTGATTGTCTCCTTGGGACTGGGCTCCTCTTTCTTTTCCCTTTTTCAGCATTCCTCTTGAAGGGAATCGGTTCAGAGTTCGACCTTGAGATGTCAAAGTCAGTTTTGTCCGATTTTTTTAGCGCTTCAGCATCCTCCATGTGAGCGTCCTCAGTTTCGGATGTCTCCGCATTTTACAGCTCCTTTGACTCAGAAACAGGGGATTCTTCAATCTCCTTCCCATTCTCCCCCATAGAGGAGCATTCGGGGCCTTTGTTTCAACATTAGGGCTCGCGATTTGCGGCTTTTGAGTTGTGAACGAAGATGGTGCAATAGTGGTGACTTCTTGGGTGCGCAAGTAGTGTGAGATGTCAATAGACATTGAAAGTGTCTGTGCAAGTGTATACAGAGTGTTAATTGTTGTGTTGGCACAATCCAGGCAACAATTGAGCAGCGGAAATTAAAATAACACTTTGCAAACGGAATTATTCAAAATTTGTGTAGATTAAAAATAATCTACACGAATCACTATATTAAATAAAATATCAGTGAAACAAATCAACAACCTATTAAAGGTTTTGAACAACTATAACTCGAATGAGTTTGAAAAGTTTACTAGAATCTACGAAACTATCTCCTTCATAGATCTAACATAAAACTCTAGTAAATAAGACAATGATTTAACACACAAATGTTCGGGTTTATAAGAGTGTGTAAATCTACAAGAAAGAACAAAAATATTCCTAACTAGAAGCGTCGTGCATTCAATAGACTAGTAATAGCGTTTAGCTTTCTTTCTTGTGTGTCTTGTATTGAAGTCAGTGTTCTCTATTTATAGACTTGTAGATAAACTGCCTTCAATCCTGTTGGGAAATAAAATGATTTTGATTCAGATACCAAAAGCCCTGATTGATGATGATCAGATTAGTTGAGATACAATCAGTCTAGATTAGTCCAGTTGTCTCAGGTAATTGAGACAGTAAGAATGCTTAAGTCTAAATCTCAAGAATGTTGTGAGATTTATAGTTCAGGATAGTTGTCCAAAGTTGGAATGTTAGGCAGTTTGTTAAGTGTTAAAACTTTAGGACAAGTCTGCTGAAGGATACATCATCGATAAGCTTGCTGAAGAGGACAACCTTGCTGAGTGATCAATAACATAAAGTAAAGTTGCACTGTACTGATAAGAGCTACATCAGATCAGCTTGTAAATGATTGAAGATCACAACATTGAATGTTGCTTACTCAGAAGACATATTTATTGAAGCATTTATTATCAACAAGCCTGAACAAGCATTGAAGACATAGAAGCATTAAAGAAGGAGTGAATGAATGTTGGAACATTGCAAATTGCAGCAGGAATGTTCAGGGAACTTGTCCCATCTGATCGTTGGTGGAGTACAAAGCCTGCCACAATCAACCTTGGGAAATGTGCAAATATGGAAGCTGACACAAGTCTTTATAGCCGCATTTTTCAGAAGTCAACACATTCATTCAAGCAACCAACAAAAAGCTCTTTATTCACTGGATAATAGAAGGTTGCCCTCCATAGCCGTTTCAAGGAAGCTGCAAATAGACAATTTGAAATGATATCTCTCCAACGGATAGATGCTCAAATTGCTCTATAAATTCAGAAGTGATCCAAGGATTCAAGTATCCAACTATCTGCTATCAAACTACTATCAAGCAATCAAAGGAAACCAAAGTTATTCTCAAGAATCCCAAGTTTCCTGATCACTTCAAAAGCTAAGACAATTCTTGTAATATCCCAAGCTTAGCATTGAGATATCCTAAGCCTTTACACTCTTCTTATTGTAAAGGATATCTCTATTAGTTGGAACCAAACCTCAAACCCTTACCTCATTGAGTGAAGTAGTGTTTGTTGTAGAAGTGAGGAGTTAATGATTGTTATTGAGAACAGAGTCTTAATTCAGAGAGATTGAGCACTAGGACTCAGATTATCCTAGGGATCAAGGCACTAAGGAAGTGTTGTTGATCAGTGCACCTTGGCACTATAAAACAAGCTAATTCCATTGTTAAGGAATTATCCTGTTCAATCAGGGAAAGTGGATGTAGGAGTATTGAGACTCTGAACCACTATAAATTGTTGTGCCATTTACTTAGTGCTTTCATCCTATTACTTGCATTACTTTCAAATCATTCATCTCAAAAAGGATTTAATTCAGTAAGTTAAGTAAAACTGTTTTGGAAAAAGTCCCTGATCAACTGTTTATTTTCAGAAATTAACTTGGAGTATTCTTTCAAAGATAAGGCCAACCACATTCCGCACTTAGCTACTCATTTAGATATTTATCCAACTGATCACTTTCTAGTTTTCAGTAGGACAGGTATCCAGAGAAGTTCACTCAGGGTAGTTGACAGACAACTTTCCTGATCAAACCAAACTGTTGTTTTTAAGAAAGAAAGGAAAATTTGCATACACAAGTGCATTCCCCCCCCCCCATACACTTGTGTCATACTCCATCAAGGACCAACAAGTGGTATCAGAGCAGGGGTTCAAAGACCACTGCCTCTGAAAAATCCATCTGGTTTTTCAAATCACAATTTTCTGTGGTCACTGAACTGATCCAAAAATTTCTGAAAAACTTATCGAACCAATTTTTCTAGTCATGGCAAACAATGCAGTTCCAGGAGATGTGAGCACATCTTGCCTACTAGCATGATGAAATGCTCAAAGTCATCACCAGAGGACCATTCACCTTCACCAAGCTAAATCCCAAGGTCACTGATGCTCAGAAAGCAGACCCAAGGGAACTACTGCCAAAGGATGAGGATGAACTGACAGCTGAAGAAAGAAAAAGGCACAATCTGAACTACATTGCCATGAACACCTTGTACCAGACTATTACAGATGCAGTGATGGGAAGAGTGTATCACTGCACCACAACAAAAGAGATTTGAGATACCCTAGCACTTATGTGTGAAGGTACCCAAAAGATCAAAGAAAACAAGCTTCAAGTGGTCATCCAAAAGTATGAACAATTCACTATGGAGCCCAATGAAACTATTGCTCATCTTGATGGCAGATTCACTGACATCATGAATGAGATAAACTCTCTTGGCAAGTTCTATGCCAAAAGAGAAGTTGCACTGAAAATTCTAAGAAGCCTCACATCCAAATGGGACATATATTCAGTGATGATGCAGAACACCAGCAATCTTGACAACATGCCTATGCAGCAGGTGTTCTCTAAACTCAAAGCATATGAGTTTGATCTAAACAGGAAAAAGGTACATGAAGAGCCATCCTCCTCAAGAAAGGATGTTGCATTCAAGGCTGCTGAGTCAGAAAAGAAGAATTCACAGAAAGCATCTCAAACTGTTTCCAAGACTGAGATGAAGGAGGAACTGGCACTCATGGCCAGGAGATTTGAGAAGCTCAACTCCAGAATTGGTAGATACAAAAAGTTCTACCAAGACAACAGGACAAACAGTGACAGTGAAAAGAAGGCTGACTCTCTGATGAAAAGAAGGCTGACAAATATGCTGACAAAAAGAAGTACAGCAAAGGTGAACCATCATCATCCAGGAGGAAGGAGTCCTCAAGCAAAAGGAATGATGATGAAGATGTGTGTTACAACTGCCAGAAAAAGGGTCATTTTCAGTATGACTGTCCTGACCTAAGCTCAAAAGAAAGGAAAGAGAGGCTGAACAACAGGAAGGCTATGGTAGCTGGAGAATCAGCAAGTGAAGAAAGTGTGTACTCATCTGATGATGGGTTGTTCTCCAACAGTGACAGTGAAGAAGACTGTTAAATGGCCTTTCAAAATGAAGAGGTATATTCATCTTCCAACTCTTCTAATAACACACATGAATCTAGTGAAATCCACTTTAACTTTGGAAAGTTACTGGAAGATTTCACCAGAATGCAAGAAGTATGCAATATGGCATTGAGAGAAAATGAACAGTTGAGATCTAAAGTCGAAATCTCCAACCTTCCTGAATCTGAGGTTGACATTAGATCAACTGAGTTGTATCAACAGATTGTGAGAGAACATAGTGAAATGTCTCTCAAAGTCTCTGAACAACAAAAGTTGATTGATGAACAAAATCTGGTTCTGAAGAAAAAGGATTTTGACCTTAGAACTCTTCAAGCTAAATTTGATAATCTCTCAAATGAATTTGATACTCTTATATTAAGTGAGGGGAGCTTAAAACTGAAAATGTCTGCCTTGAACAAATCTTCTAAGGCAATAGAGGAAATTCAAGGGTTTCAAATTCCAATGGCTCAAAGAAGTGGATTAGGCTACAATCCATTTGAACCCTCACCTGGTCTTAGCATTGCCTCAACAAGCAATACTAAAATGACCTTTGTAAGGTCAGTGGCTCAGCAAAAAGAAAATGAAATGGAAGTGATCCAGCCACTGATCAAGGGTAAGGGTAAAGAAACTCTTATACCTACTCAAGTAAACAATGCTTCTAAACCCAAACCTAAGGAAAAGGTTAAGAACATTGTATACAAGAGGAATGAGGTTCAGGAGGGGAGAACCAATGGAAGGGCAACCCAACTGAACACTCATCAGTGGAGTTGTCCAAAAACTATTAAGAAGAGGCCAACTCAAATGAGGCAACCTCAACTGGACAGATTAAGGCCCAATCCCACTGATAGGTATAACAGCTTCAGGAAGCCTAGACCCTTCATGCCAAAGGGAAAAGGCCATTCAAGCTCCTATCCACAAATGTCTTACCAAGCTGCACCTAAGTCTAGTAATTTCAGGAGACATGTCCCAAAGAATTTCACTAACACTCCTGAACCATACAAGACTAACACTGATGCACAAAAACCACCTAAGGCATTTAAGGGAAGGACTGTGTATGTAGATGTAAATGGAAACCAAGTCAGTCACTTTGAGTCAATCAGAGTAATAAGACAGATTTGGGTTCCAAAAGGTACAGCTAACCCTCTAGGACCCAACATTCAAAGGGTACCTAAAGTTTGACTTTGCAGGGCTGCATGGACCACAAGAAGAAGAGAAGCATAAACAAGAAAATAGCATGGTACTTGGACAGTGGATGTTCAAGACACATGACTGGAAACAAGGAGCTTCTCTCAGAATTCATTGAAAAAGATGGTCCCTCAGTAACCTTTGGAGATAGCTCTCAAGGAATCACAAGAGGTTATGGTACATTAAATATTGGTAGTGTAAAAATTACTAATGTTTCATATGTCTTAGGCCTAAAATATAACTTGCTATCTATAAGTCAAATTTGTGATAGAGGATACAGTGTTGAATTTGCACCTAATGAATGCATTATCAAAGACAAATCAACACAACAGGTGCTACTAACCGGGGTGAGAAAGGGAAATGTCTATTTTGCAGATTGGAGCAAAACCCCTGAAGCAGTTTGTCTTGTTGCCAAAAGCACAAATGAGCAGAGCTGGTTGTGGCACAAACGATTGAATCACCTGAACTTCAAAACCATCAACAAACTGGCAAGGAACTCTCTAGTGAAAGGGCTGCCAAATCAAGTGTTCACTAAGGAACAAGTATGTCAGCCATGTCAGGAAGGAAAGCAAGTCAAAGCTTCATTCAAAGGAAAACCTGTCATTTCTACTAAAAGAGTTCTCCAACTACTGCATATGGACTTGTTTGGTCCAATCATCCCAGTAAGCATAAATGGAAGGAAATATGCTTTAGTAGTTGTTGATGATTTTTCCAGGTACACTTGGGTGGTGTTTCTTCTGAACAAAAAGGAGACCCAAGTCAAGCTACCTGAACTGCTGATGAAACTAAGCAAAGAAAAGGGCCTAAGTATTGTCAAGATCATATCAGACAAAGGCACTGAATTCATAAACTCATACATCACTGAGTATTGTAGTAAAAATGGCATCTCTCATGAGACTTCTGCAGCAAGAACTCCTCAGCAAAATGGTGTAGCTGAAAGAAGAAACAGAACCTTGAAAGAAGTAGCAAGAACACTAATTGCTCAATCTAAATTGCCTAAAAGGATCTGGGCTGAAGCCATCAACACTGCATGCCACACTCAAAACAGGTCCTTAATCACTAAAGGACTAGGTAAAACTCCATATGAACTATGGAAAGGTAGATTGCCCACTGTTGCTTATTTTCATATATTTGGTTGTAAGTGTTTCATTCACAATAATGGGAAAGAGCAATTGAAAGCTTTTGACAGCAAAGCTGGTGAGAGAATATTTGTTGGATATTCACAAGTCAGTAAAGCTTACAGAGTCTACAATTGCAAAACTCTTATTGTGGAAGAAACACCTCATGTTGTGTTTGATGAATCTATTAATGAGTTCAGGGATAGAAACCTGAATATTGATGAGATAACACAAAGAACAACCAGATTAATGCTTCAAAGCAAGGAAACAGTGTTTGTAGATGTTGCCTAGCCTGAACTCCATGAAAATCAGAAGCTGAACAACCTACCTGATGGCAATCAACCAGAGGACAACCAACCTGAAGGAGAAATTGAACTGACTGACCCCATCCCAGTTCAAAACCAGGTAACAACTACCAATGAAGAAGCAGGCTCTGCTAAGGTAGTAAATGGATCCAATATTCAAGGGGGAACCAATGAAAATGTCAATCCATCTAACAATGAGGACAACGCCCCTGAATATGATCCAGAACTTGATCCTTCAATTAACTTTCCTAAATTTAATGAATCTAGTGATCCAACCTCAAAAGAGGACAATCCTCCTGAAGGGATCAGGTCTAGAAGGACCTGTTTGCATGACCACCCAACTAGCCTGATACTTGGCAATCTAAGTGATGGGATCAAAACTAGAAGATTTCATGGAGAAAGTGCTTTGTTTTGCTGTTTTCTTTCAGAACAGGAACCAAAGGACATTGAGGAAGCACTTCAAGACACCAACTGGATTATTGCCATGCAAGAAGAGCTAAACCAGTTCACCAGGAATGAAGTGTGGGAACTGGTGGATAGGCCAACTCATCAAGATATCATTGGAACCAAATGGGTATTCAAAAATAAGAAAAATGAAAATGACATCATTGTGAGAAACAAAGCAAGACTGGTCGCCAAAGGGTACTGTCAATCTAAAGGGATTGATTATGATGAGACATTTGCACCAGTGGCCAGACTTGAGGCAATCAGACTCTTCCTAGCATATGCAGCTCACATGAGATTCAAGGTGTATCAAATGGATGTAAAGAGTGCATTTCTCAATGGGGTACTGAAAGAAGAGGTGCATGTTGAATAGCCCCCAGGCTTTGAAGAAGGAGATAAGGTGTACAGATTGAAGAAAGCCCTTTATGGATTAAAGCAAGCTCCAAGAGCTTGGTATGACACCTTATCACAATTTCTTCTAGATCATGGCTTTGTCAAAGGCACTGTTGACAGAACCTTGTTCAGAATCTGTGAAGGAGATGATATTCTGTTAGTCCAAATTTATGTGGATGACATTATATTTGGATCTCCAAATGAGAAATTGTGTGAGAAATTCTCTAAACTCATGCAAAGCAAATTTGAAATGTCCATGATGAGATTGATGAATTTCTTTCTGGGACTTCAAGTCACTCAATCAAAGAAAGGGATATTCATCAATCAGGCCAAATATACCAGGGACATGATCAAAAAGTTTGGATGTGCTTCAAGCAAACCAGTTAGAATTCCCATGAATACAAACTGGAAGATGGATCCTGATGAAAGTGGAGTATCCACCAATTCCACTGAATATAGAGGCATCATTGGATCCCTATTATATCTCACTGCAAGCAGGCCTGACATCACATTTGCAGTTGGAGTATGTGCTAGATTTCAAGCAAATCCAAAGAAGAGTCACCTAGAAGCTGCCAAGAGGATTCTAAGATATCACAAGGGAACTGAGAATCTTGGGCTATGGTATCCAGCTAATGATAACATTGAGCTCACTGGATACTCAGATGCAGATTATGGAGGATGTAGAATTGACAGAAAATCCACCTCAGGAATATGTCAATTTTTGGGCAGCAAACTGATCTCATGGTTTTCAAAGAAGCAGAATACAGTTGCAACATCAACAACTGAAGCAGAATATGTAGCAGCTGGAAGTTGTTGTGCTCAGATACTTTGGCTCAGACAGCAACTCAGAGATTACAAAGTCTTCACCAATGAAGTTCCCATATTCTGTGACAACAATAGTGCAATTGCTATTTCACAGAATCCAGTGCTCCACACCAGATGCAAACATGTTGATATCAAGCATCATTTCATAAGGGATCATGTGGAGAAAAAAGATATCAAGTTTGTCAAAATTCACACTCATAAGCAAAAGGCAGATATCTTGACAAAGCCTTTAGCTGAAGCAAGATTTCTGGAACTTTCAGCTGAATTGGGCTTACTTGATCCAGGGAAGGTGGAGAAATGAAGAAGGATGCTCAAATGAAGGGGGAAGTTCATTAAGATGAACTTCAGCAAAGTTGACCTATCTCACTGAAGTTTTCTAGGGTTAAGAGAAACTCAGTAGAATTGTCCATATCACCTTCAGCAAGGTTGATCAGGATGATTGACCATGAGGGACCCAGTCAGCATCATTGGGACCCACTCAGGAATATTGGTCAGCTATTTGGTCAAAATTGAGGTCAAAACAATTATCAGGACATTTGTCCAAGTTGATAAAATGATAATTGCTATTTTTAGCATTGATTGGACATTTAAAAGAATTCTTGGGCTAAGAGTAGTCTATTTTTAGGATGGTGTGTGCTTTTAAAGTTTTAGCCTCCAAATGGCAAATCAGCATTTAATGCAAAATCTCATTTAAGATTGCATTAATTACTGTGTTATCATCAAAGCCATTGATTAACCTTAAACCTTCATCTAACCGTTTCACAGCCCACGACCCCACTTTATCCATTTGGTTTTATGATTTTTCCACCCTCAATACCTTTTGTCCAACGGTTAACAAAAATCTTGCATATAAAAACATTCAGTTTTTGCCCTCATTTCTCACGCACACATATTTTCAAACCCTTAAGCAAAATTCTGAAAAACCTTCCAACTCTCCATTCATTTTCATCTCAGAAAACATCCATGGCTCCCAAACTCAAAAGAGAGGAATTAGTAAACTTCAATGATCCATCTCTAGACATTGATTTTACTTATCTGAGTAACATAAACTCTCTATGGTTCGAAAAGCTTGTTGATTTTGACAGCCCAGATGAGGAAGTGCATCCTGTTCTTCAATGGCTGAAGGATGCAGGACTCGAACAATTTCTAGGCACTAAGCCTGACTCATGCCTCAATCCATTTATGGCTGAATTCTTTGCTTACCTAAGGTGGAAGGGTAAGAAAGGTGATGTGTGCACCAAGCTCACATACGCAGAGGAGGATGAAGAGGAGGAGACTCAACACACCATCATCTTCTCTTTAGAAGACTTGGATGCCAGCTTTGGGCTTCCCTCAGAAGGCCTGAATCCAGAATTATACAGAGAGGGAGAGGAGCAGGAGTTTTCAAATCCTTGGATGAAAGTTCCCAAGAAGCTGGTAGGTGCTCAAAACAAGAAAACCTTAAAACCATTATATGAGCACTTATTTGATGTTGTGGTAAAGATTCTGCTAAGCCATTCTGGAAGTGTTGAGCAAATTAGTCTACCAAAACTGAGAGTGATGGCTGCTGTGATTGACTCTGCTGAGAGGGGAGTCAAGTTTGATTGGAAAACTTTCATTCTAGGAAAGATGATGAATGAAAAGTACAAATTCAAGGAGGTGAAGCACCACAAGGTTGTGGTGGATGGAAAGCTTCAATACTGCACAAGAGCAAGCTTGCTCTTGGAAAGATTTTCTCATTATACCCACCTTCAAGCCAAACCCAAGCCATTTCCAGCCCTGAAGATTATGTTCAGGAAGCTATCCTCTAAGACAGAAAAGAGGAAGAAAGGAGCAGCAACCAAGCAAGCCCTGACAGTTGCACGTGTCACCAGATCTTCTCCAAGGAAAAGGAAAGCTCAGACAGTAGAATCTCAACCCAAAATGAAGAAAATGAAGCAGATTCTCAGTGAATCCTCACCAGAAAGCCAGTCTAGAAGTGGAGGTGCCACTTTTGAGGAAATTGATAGAGTTGAGGAAGAAGGAGTCAATCCTCCTGAAGAGGGAGAGGAGTTCAGGGAGATTGTCCCTCTTCAATCTGAGACTGTAACTGAGTACAGGGATCTTGAGAAGCCAACAAGATCTGAAAGAAGAAGAAGGATAATCAAAACTTCTGAGAAGCAGAAGTTGATCAGGAACATTGCTCTCTACAGCACCTGAGACCCAAATCATTCTAAGTCCTTCTGTACCCAACCCATCTGAACCGCAGTCCAACCTTCCTGAATCCCAATCCAACCCCATTGAATCCCAGGCCAACTCTTCTGATGGAGATGAAAGTGGAGAAGAGTACACTTATGAGGGGATGCTAAGGCAGATTGCCAAAGCAAATGTTGATGAGCTTTACCCAGGATTGAAGGATTATCCAAGGCTACAACAACAGTTCTATGATCTCAGAGCCCTTGTTGAGATCAAAGATAGAACAATAGTGGAGATAGCTCAGGCTATCAAGGATAAGGGTGCTAGCTGGTGGCAGGTGGAGGAGAACAGGCTATTACACTTTGTAAACGTAAAGAAAACCAGTGTGTTAACCACTGAGGCCCTGTTTTGCACAATTGTGTCTGAGAAAGTGCTTGCTGAAAGAGAGAGAATAGCAAAGGGGAACAGACACCCTGACAGCACCTCAGATGATGCTGCTGCTGATGATGATGATAACACTAACCCCAACCCTCCTGGATCAAACTCTGCTCAGGTACATTACTTGACTTACTCTTCCATTAGGGACTCAGATAAATCAGAGGAGTTGACCAAGAGTGGTGACTCATTCTAAGATGCATTGGCCAAGGATGGTTCTTCTGAACCTGAGGCAAAGCTTGACAATGTTGAGACTTCCATAGGAGAAGCTGGTTTGACTAAACCCTCATCAATGTCAGAGAATTTGGACGTTGACCAGCCTTTAGTCATTCAGGATGACTCAGTGGACTTGGGATGCCCAAGCACTGTGATCTCCCATCAACTGCCCTCTGTGGATCCTATTAAGGATATGGAGGTGTCAGGTTTAGGATCTGAAGGAGTTGAAAAGGACAGTAGTCTTGAAAAATCAGAGGGAGATGGTGGTGAGTGTAAGATTGTTGGTAGTTTGAGTGCACCAAGAGAGGGTGATGAAATTGAAATATTGGGTAAAGCCCAATATGAGAGTCAGGCTATTCTTCAAGTCAAATCTGAACTTGATGAATCCCTTGGTGAAAGGAGGCCTGATTCTCTAGTGTATGTGAGTCCATCAAATTTGAATGAAGAAAAGAATTTAGTTGAAAATGAGAGAGAATGTGCTAATGTATCAGACCTTTTGGGAGATGAAAAGAAAGAGGGTGTTGAGGGAGATTTACCTAACCCTTTGAGTTTTGCAGATTCTGTAGCTGTCACAATTGAACAAATTTTTGCAGATGCTTCCCTAACTGACATTCCAGTTGATACTGATGTTGACCTAGAAGCAATCTCAGCAAATGTGTCCACTTGGAACAAGATCTACTTTGAACAAGCAAATGCAACAGAGGCTGGTTTGCAAATTGCTACACAGACTGCAACTTCCATTGAGGAGCAGTCAGAGAAGCTGGACATTTTGGTCAGGGAAGTTGGGAAGGCCCATGCAGAAACTGCTGACACCCTTGATGGCCAAGGAAAGACATTAGCCTCTGTTGAAATTTGGCTCACAGGATCTGAAGAAGTGATTTTGCCAACCTTGGATGCAAGAATAAGTGATGTTGAAACTGGTCTGCAAACAGTTTCAACTGAAGTTACAAAAGCCAAGGATGAAATGGCAACATTTACACAGACTGTGAAGCAAGAACAGAAAAGCCTAAGGGACAGTTACAAGCATAATGTCTTGGCCCTGAAAAGGACAATCAAGGATGCCTTGAGGCAAAGGACAGCAGCTCAGAGGAAGAAAGCTGAAGAGCTTAAGGCTGCAATGGTGAAGGAAGCGGCTGAAAAGTTCACTATGGAACTAATGGCCAAGGTGTCTGATCAAGTTGTGGCCAACCTCACTGACCAGTTGCAGGCCAAGCTTGACCAATCCTTGAAGGCTACTCTTGATGAAATTGTTGCCCAGAAGATGAAACCAGTCCATGTCTTTCTCAGCATGGCAGATGATAGGATGCAAAACATCCACGATGAGAATGTCTATCTACTGCTATAGCTGAAGTCCCTCACCCATTCTCATTCCCATCTCTCTGTCACAATGAGTGAGTTAAAGCCCCAGTGTTTTGATAATGCCAAAAAGGGGGAAAGAGAGAGAGCTAGAGCAAAGGGAACTTTGAAGATTGGAGAATCCAAGGGAAAGGACAAGCAACCTGAGATTGAAGTGGAGGAAGAAGAAGACATTGGAAAAGGCAAAGGGCCTATGAACATTGAAGATCTCACTGAAGAAGAACAAATCCAGATAGCAGTGAAGAAGTCTATGGCTTCTGTGGTTGAAGATCAGGCTAGATGGCAACAAAGGCCTGGAGCGGAATCTGCAGGCTTGGACCCCAAGGATAAGGTGATTGAAGTGAGGGGGAAAATTGCCAAAGCCACTGATAGGAAGAGGAAGGAGCAAACATTCACTGATTTCCCAACCAGCCTGACTCTACCATCTGAATTTCAAGCTGTTGAGACAACCCCACTGAGAAAGTCAAAGAGGCTGAGGAGAACAGCCAACTTGCCTGAAATCCAGGAAGAAGAAGAAACTGAAGAAGCTGAACAAGTCAAGGAACCTGAAGTTAGAATGCCCAAGCTTGCTGACGATCCCTCAAAGTTGTTTGAGGAGGGATTTGGAAAGGATCCTGAAACTCAAGAAAAGCTGGCTCTTCAGAGAGCTAAGGAGAAGATGGATCAATTGGTTGAGGCCAACAAAGCAAGGGATGAGAGAAGGGCTAACTTCAAAGCTCCAAGGAAAAGAAGAGCTTCTTACACAAGGTTGAAGCCTCAAATGCTTCAAAGATGGGACACCCAATACCCTCACCATGACAAGTGGGTACCAATTCAACTGAATGATGCATGGGAGGAGGCCAAGAGGAGTTTTGTGTATGACTTTTATGTCATAGGCAAGTGGCTGGGTGAAGATGTTGAAGAAGTTTTTGTTCAGTTCATGTTTGAAAATCACAGGGACTTGTATCAGAAGCAGTTTGCAGCAGCTGACATGGCAAGGATAGAGTTCAAAGCCCCTGGTCCCATTCTGTACATGCCTCCCAAGTTCAATGGGAATCTGATTGATGAAGGGAAGATTTTGGAGGAGTTTATCTCCATCATAAAGATGGAGAAGATGAAGCCAGGTCCCAAAGGAACCAATCAGGACATCTGGGAGTTGAAGAAGAGAGTCTGGGCCCAGTATGGAATTGCTCCCCAAGATGATGGCACACTTTGAAGCATAAGCCCTCTCTCCCTTCCTTTATGTTTTAATATGTTGTTATCTTTACTTGCTTACCTTGTATCAGTTTAGTGAGTCTTTTTTTTATTTTCTGCATTGTAATGCCTTATGATATATATTAAAGGATCACTTTTCATCAGAGATAACAACTCATTATCTCAACTAACCTGACATAACCTATACTTGATTTATTATTGTGCTAACATTTTGTTTTAGGAAAGCTGACCAGATCACTCATCCTGAAGACAAAGCTTAGTATAAGTCAAGTTCTCTTTGTAATGGGTTTTGGCATCATCAAAAAGGGGGAAATTGTTGGGAAATAAAATGATTTTGATTCAGATACCAAAACCCCTGATTGATGATGATCAGATTAGTTGAGATACAATCAGTCTAGATCAGTTTAGTTGTCTCAGGGTAATTGAGACAGTAAGAATGCTTAAGTCTAAATCTCAGGAATGTTGTGAGATTTATAGTTCAGGATAGTTGTCCAAAGTTGGAATGTTAGGCAGCTTGTTAAGTGTTAAAACTTTAGGACAAGTCTGCTGAAGGATACATCATTGATAAGCTTGCTGAAGAGGACAACCTTGCTGATTGATCAATAACATAAAGTAAAGCTGCACTGTACTGATAAGAGCTACATCAGATCAGCTTGTAAATGATTGAAGATCACAACATTGAATGTTGCTTACTCAGAAGACATATTTATTGAAGCATTTATTATCAACAAGCCTGAACAAGCATTGAAGACATAGAAGCATTAAAGACTGAAGGAGTGAATGAATGTTGGAACATTCCAAATTGCAGCAGGAATGTTCAGGGAACTTGTCACATCTGACTGTTGGTGGAGTACAAAGCCTGCCACAATCAACCTTGGCAAATGTGCAAATATGGAAGCTGACACAAGTCTTTATAGCCGCATTTTTCAGAAGTCAACACATTCATTCAAGCAACCAACAAAAATCCCTTTATTCACTGGATAATAGAAGGTTGCCCTCCATAGCCGTTTCAAGGAAGCTGCAAATAGACAATTTGAAATGCTATCTCTCCAACGGATAGTTGCTCAAATTGCTCTATAAATTCAGAAGTGATCCAAGGATTCAAGTATCCAACTATCTCCTATCAAACTACTATCAAGCAACCAAAGGAAACCAAAGCTATTCTCAAGAATCCCAAGTTTTCTGATCACTTCAAAAGCTAAGTCAATTCTTGTAATATCCCAAGCTTAGCATTGACATATCCTAAGCCTTTACACTGTTCTTATTGTAAAGGATATATCTATTAGTTGGAACCAAACCTCAAACCTTTACCTCATTGAGTGAAGTAGTGTTTGTTGTAGAAGTGAGGAGTTAAGGACTGTTATTGAGAACAGAGTCTTAATTCAGAGAGATTGAGCACTAGGACTCAGATTATCCTAGGGATCAAGGCACTAAGGAAGTGTTGTTGATCAGTGCACCTTGGCACTATAAAACAAGCTAATTCCATTGTTAAGGAATTATCTTGTTCAATCAGGGAAAGTGGATGTAGGAGTATTGAGACTCTGAACCACTATAAATTGTTGTGCCATTTACTTAGTGCTTTCATCCTATTACTTGCATTACTTTCAAATCATTCATCTCAAAAAGGATTTAATTCAGTAAGTTAAGTAAAACTGTTTTGGACAAAGTCCCTGATCAACTGTTTATTTTCAGAAATTAACTTGGAGTATTCTTTCAAAGATAAGGCCAACCACATTCCGCACTTAGCTACTCATTTAGATATTTATCCAACTGATCACTTTCTAGTTTTCAGTAGGACAGGTATCTAGAGAAGTTCACTCAGGGTAGTTGACAGACAACCTTTCTGATCAAACCAAACTGTTGTTTTTAAGAAAGAAAGGAAAATTTTCATACACAAGTGCATCCCCCCCCCATACACTTGTGTTATACTCCATCAAGGACCAACAAATCCCATTGATCATCTCAGCCATTGGATCAAGTGGTTTTGGTAACCTCCCTTCACATCTCCACATTTGTAGGTCCTTGTATAATAATGCTCAAAAACTTTTCACTCCTATGCAACTGCTTGACTTGGGTGTTGCCCACGTCTTCTACCTGCATTAGGGACATCACTAAGCAACAAGTGTAAGGTTGGAGTTAGTAAAAGGAGAAAAGGAAAATTCTGATGTTGTCCTAAGTGTTGGGAACATTTAGCACAACACTTGACTGAAGTGTTGGATCATTAAACAAAACACCTATTCCAACATCAACAATCTCCCCCAATTTGACATTTCTACATCAACACCACTGATGTTCACAACAATCAGAATATTGATTAAGAAAACAATACAAATGATATTTCAAAGTAGATATAAATTTAGTATTTAGTCAAATTTTAAAAACTGCATCTAAGTCAAAACAGTACTTAGATTTAAATCAACAAAACATAAAGTAAATTGTATCTGAGGCAGAAAAATAAAGACATAAGTATAGGCTTTACAGAATTAGGAAATAAATGAAAGCAGTAAAGAGAAGGATTGGGTTGATTGAATCAGTTGCATCTACATAGACTGCACAAACTCCCCCATACTTTGATCTCCCCCATTCTTGCAGCCTTCAGTGCACATTGAGATCTCCATAAAGATCCTCAATGTCTTGGGCATCTTGATCAACTTCTTTATCAGCAGCATCTTGCATCTCTTCATTTTCAACAGAGTTTGGAACGACATCAGAGTTGGGAACGGCTGTACTGGGACCTTCTCCTTGGACAGGTGCACTTCTTGCAACAGCTTCAGAACTTTCTACACCTCTTGTACCTGTGTGAACATCTGTCACTCCCCCTGTGGATGTAGAAAGTAAGCCTATCCAGAATTGTTTCTGAATCAGGAGATCCTCAACCGTGCTTTGGAGGTTGGTGATGGTGCATTGAAGAATGTCTACCTGTCTTAGAACATAGTGAGAAGACAAGTAAACTGAAGCAACACAACCTAAAGGTGGGTGTTCTGTAGATGATGTTGGGTCATCAGAGGCAACATTTCTGGAAGTGGAAACTCTTGGGATGGGAAGGTCAATAATCCTATCTCCTGTTCGAAGTTGAGGAGATATGGTGAAGATAGGAACATAGCTGCTAATGACTTCTGTGTCTGGCCTCTAAAAATCTTTATCGACTAGCAACTTGTAGATCAAACATGGATACGGAAGTAGTCCCTTACCAGACATG
The DNA here is from genome assembly GCA_963675135.1 of Galeopsis tetrahit. Classification (NCBI taxonomy): domain Eukaryota; kingdom Viridiplantae; phylum Streptophyta; class Magnoliopsida; order Lamiales; family Lamiaceae; genus Galeopsis; species Galeopsis tetrahit. The sequence goes on from OY776120.1 coordinate 44,062,042, forward strand.
GTACATTTAAAGTTCATCATATTTGAAAATATGACTTGCCCCAAGTTGAACCGCTTAAGGTGCCCTATTTTGTAAAGCAGTACAGCTTGCTCCAGGGTCAGTGTGGTGTTATTCGTGGAAGGAATCCAATTAAAGCAAACAATCTTGTGAAGAACAGAATAAAGAATAGTAACTGAGAGGCAAGAGTTTTAGGCACCCATTTTATTATCTTTCCACCAGTTAGTACACTGATCATAACGTCATGATCGGTTACAACAGGGTCCTTCATAATCTTCGTTTTTAGCATCATGTTTATCTTCCTAGGGATAACCAGTATTTCATGTCCTCTAAACAACACACATCCGTATCTTCTAGAGTTGTTATCTCCTGTTTTAGCAGACACATTCGCATATAACTCATGCACCCAATCCACAATATACGGAACAACAAACAATAAAGCATCCAGAAGAGATCTTTCCTTAAACCAATCTAACAAATTTGCATCCTCAAAGTCAGAAATTTTTATTATTCTTTCACTAAGAATAATCCTATTCCTTATAGTCTTGTAATGAGCACTCATGTTATCACTATATTCAATGTCTGTGTCACTAAATTCATGTTCAGAAGAGATTGGTGCCTCATCCTCATGATCAGAGGAATATGAATTTGAGCTGGACGAGGCAAGAGAGGTTGATCCATCGGATGTTGCCACCAGAGGGGCAACATTGTGATCTTTGCAGAGCCTTTTGTATGTTTTTTGAGCCTTCGGACTGGATTCCTCCTCTTCCGTTTGATTGACCGCAACAGATTCAGGAAAATTATCAATGATATCATTGACATCCTGAGTTTGCTCTCCATCTGAGTCTGAGTTCGAAATAGTGATGGGTTGTGATTTTCCTCCATCGGTTCTTGGCTTTCTTTTTCCAGTGTAGTCAACTTTCTTCCCAAAATTTCTGAAGGACTTTCGTCGACCACCAAGCCATTTACGGGCAGCTGGCACAAGAGGTTGAGCTTTCTTTGCAGGGGACTTTCTCTTTTGCCTCAATCGGGAGAATTTCTTGGCCAAAACTTTGTCATCGGATGATAAAATATCTCGCATCACCAAATCGTCACTACATGTTGGTCCTTGGTGGAGTATGACACAAGTGTATGGGGGGGGGGATGCACTTGTGTATGCAAATTCTTTCTTTTTCAAAACAGTTTGAACAAATCAGGGAGGTTGTCTAACAACTAGCCTGAGTGAACTTCAATAGATACTTGTCCTACTGAGAACTATGAAGTGATCAGTTGGATAAATATCTCAAAGAGTTGCTAAGTGCTGAATGAGGTTGGCCTTTTCTTTGAAAGAATACTCCAAGTAAATTTCTAAAACACAAACAGTTGATCAGGGGCTTTGTCCAAAACAGTTTTTCCTAACTATGCTGAACTTACTTCTTTTAAGAATGATTATTGCAGGTGATGTAAGTAATAAAATGAATGCAGTAAGTAAATGACACAACAATTTATAGTGGTTCAGAGTCTCAAGCTCCTACATCCACTTTCCCTGATTGAACAAGATAATTCCTTAACACCTGGAATTAGCTTGTTTTATAGTGCCAAGGTGCACTGATCAACAACACTATCTTAGTGCTTTGATCCCTAGGATAATCTGAGTCCTAGTGCTCAATCTCTCTGAGTTAAGAGTGTATTTGCACTTAACAGTCCTTAACTCCTCACTTCTACAACAAACTCTACTTCACTCAATGAGGTAAGGGTTTGAGGTTTTGGTTCCAACTAATAGAGATATCCTTTACAATAAGAACAGTGTAAAGGCTTAGGCTATCTCAATGCTAAGCTTGAGATATTACAAGGAATGGCTTAGCTTTTGAAGTGATCAGGAAACTTGGGATTATGAAGAACAACTTTAGTTTCCTTTGATTGCTTGATGATAGTTTAATAACAGATAGTTGGATGCTTGAATCCTTGGATCACTTCTGAATTTATAGAGCAATTTGATCAACTATCCGTTGGAGAGATAACATTTCAAATTGTCTATTTACAGCTCCATTGAAACGGCTATGGAAGCCAACCTTCTATTATCCACTGTGTAAAAGGCTCTTCAATGGTTGCTTGAATGAATGTGTTGACTTCTGAAAAATGCAGCTGGTATGACTTGTGTCAGTTTCCAAATATGCACATTTCCCAAGGTTGATTGTGGCAGACTTTACACTCTACCAACGGTCAGATGGGACAAGTGCCCTGAACATTCCTGCTGCAGTTGGAATGTTCTCCCATTCATTCAATTCTTCAGTCTTTAATGCTTCTAAGTCTTCAATGCTTTGTTCAGGCTTGATTGCATTAAATGCTTCATTTAATTTGTCTTCTGTGTGCATCATTCAATGCTCTTGATCTTCAATTCTTCAAGCTGATCTGATATAGCTCTTATCAGTACATTGCAGCTTGACTTCTTATCTTTGTCCATTCAGCCATGTTGTCCTTTTTCAGCATACTTGACTTCCATGAATTTCAGCGGACTTGTCCTAAGATACTTAAGCATATCAAGCTGCCTAACATTTTCAGCTTTGGACAACTATCCTAAACTATATATCTCATAACATTTCTGAGATTTAGACTTAGGCATTTTCTACTATCTTAACTATCCTGAGACAACTAGACTGATGCATTCTTACATGTATCTCAGCTAATCTGATCATCATCAATCAGGGGTTTTGGTATCTTAATCTAAATCAATTTATTTCCCAACAATTTCCCCCTTTTTGATGATGCCAAAACCTATTACAAAGGGAACTTGTCTTATACTAAATTTTGACTTCAGGATGTATGATCTAGTCAATTCTCTTGAAACAAACTGTTAGCACAGAAATAAATCAAGTATATAGGTTATGTCACGTTAGTTGAGATAATGAGTTGTTATCTCTGATGAAAATAGTGATCCTTTAATATATATTTTGGGGCATTACAATGCTGGAAAATCAAAATGACTCACTATGCTAAAACAAGACAGATAGATAGAAATAACAACAAATTAAAATCATAGATAGGAAGGGAAAGAGTGACTTATTCTTCAGAGAGAACCATCATCTTGAGGAGCAATCCCATACTGAGCCCAGACTCTCTTCTTCAGCTCCCAAATCTCCTGATTGGTTCCTTTGGGGCCAGGCTTCATCTTTTCCATCCTCATGATGGAAATAAACTCCTCCAAGATTTTCCCTTCATCAATCATGTTCCCATTGAACTTGGGAGGCATGTACAATATGGGACCAGGGGCTTTGAATTCAATCCTTGCAATGTCAGCTGCTGCAAACAGTTTCTGGTACAAGTCCCTGTGATTCTCAAACATGAACTGGACAAACACCTCTTCAACATCTTCACCTAGCCACTTACCTATGACATAAAAATCATAAACAAAACTCCTCTTGGCTTCCTCCCATGCATCATTCAGTTGAATTGGTACCCATTTGTCATGATGAGGGTATTGAGTGTCCCATCTTTGAAGCAATTAAGGCTTCAACCTTCTGTAAGAGGCTCTTCTCCTTGGGGCTCTGAAATTTTCCCTTCTCTCATCTCTTGCTTTGTTGGCCTCAACCAACTGATCCATTCTTTCCTTAGCTCTCTGAAGAGCCAGCTTCTCTTGTGTTTCTGGATCTTTCCCAAATCCTTCCTCAAACAGCTTTAAGGGATCATCAGCAAGCTTGGGCTGTCTTACTTCAGGCTCCTTGTCATCTTCCACTTCTCCAGCTTCCTCTTCTAGGATTTCAGGCAACTTATCTGCTTTCTTCAGCCTTTTTTACTTTCTCACTTGGGTTGCCTCTTCAGCTTGAAATTCAGATGGCAGTGTCAGGCTGGTTGGGAAGTCAGTGAAGGTCTGTTCCTTTCTTTTTCTTTCAGAGGCTCTAGTAAACTTCCCCCTTACTTCAATCACCTTCTCTTTGGGGTCTAGGCCTACAGATTCACCTCCAGGCCTCTGTTGCCATCTAGCCTGATCCTCTATGACAGAAGTCATAGATTTCTTCATTGCAATATGAATCTGTTCCTCTTCAGTTAGGTCTTCAACATTCATAGGCCCCTTGCCTTTTCCAATGTCTTCTTCCTTCTCAATCTCAGGCTGCTTGTCCTTTCCCTTAGGCTCTCCAATCTTCAATGTTCCCTTTGCCCTTGCTCTCTCTCTTTCCCCCCTTTTGGCATTATCAAAACATTGGGGCTTTAACTCACTCATTGTGACAGAGAGGTGGGAATGAGCATGAGTGAGAGACTCCAGTTCTTGCAGCAGATAGACATTTTCATCATGGATGTTTTGCATCTTATCATCTGCCATGCTGAGAAAGACATGAACTGGCTTCATCTTTTGGGCAACAATTTCATCAAGTGTGGCCTTCAAGGATTGATCAAGCATGGCCTGCAACTGGTCAGTGAGATTGGCCACAACTTGATCAGAGACCTTGGCCATAAGTTCCACAGTGAACTTTTCAGCAGCCTCTTTCACCATTGCAGCTTTAAGCTCTTCAACTTTCTTTCTCTAAGCTGTTGTCCTTTGCCTCAAGGCATCCTTGATTGTCCTTTTCAATGCTAATACATTGTTCTTGTAGCTTTCTCTGAGGCCCTTTTGCTCCTTCTTCACAGTTTTTGTAAACTTGCTCATTGCATCTTTGGCTTTTGTGACTTCAGTTGAGACTGTTTGCAGACCAGTCTCAACTCCACTGATTCTGGCATCTAGGGTTGGAAATACTACTTCCTCAGAACTTGTGAGCCTCATCTCTACAGAGGCTAGAGTCTTCCTTTGGCCATCAAGAGTGTCTGTAGTTTCTGCATGAGCCTTCCCAACTTCCCTGACTAAGATGTCCAACTTCTCTGACTGCTCCTCAATGGAAGTTGCAGTCTGTGAAGCAATTTGCAGACCAACTTCTGTTGCATTAGCTTGTTCAAAGTAGATCTTGTTTAATGTGGACATGTTAGCTGAGATTGCTTCAAGATCAACATCAGTGTCGACTGGAATGTTAGTAAGGGAAGCATCTGCAAAAATTTGTTCAATGGTGACAGCTACAGAATCTGCAAAACTTAAAGGGTTAGGTAAAACGCCCTCATCACCCTCTTTCTTTTCATCTCCCAAAAGTTCTGATACATCAGCACCTTTGCTCTCATTTTCAACTATTTTCTTTTCTTCATTTTCAATAGATGGACTCACATTCACTGGAGAATCAGGCCTCCTTTCACCAAGGGATTCATCAAGTTCAGATTTGACTTGAAGAATAGCCTGACTCTCATGTTGGGCTTCACCCAACATTTCACTTTCCTCTCCCTCTTGTGGTGGTGCACTCTTACTACCAGTAATCACACAATCACCTTCCTCTCCCTCTGAATTTTTATTACAATTCTCCTTTTCAACTCCTTCATTTCCTAAACCTGACACCTCCATATCCTCAACAGGATCCACAGAGGGCAGTTGATGGGAGATCACAGTGCTTGGGCATCCCAAGTCCACTGAGTCGTCCTGAATGACTAAAGGCTGGTCAGTGTCCAACTTGTCTGACATTGATGAGGCTTTAGTCAAACCGGCTTCTCCTATGGAAGTCTCAACATTGTCAAGCTTTGCCTCAGGCTCAGAAGAACCATCCTTGGCCAATATATCTTGGACTGAGTCACCAGTCTTGGTCAACTCCTCTGATTTCTCAGAGTCCTGAATTGAAGGATAAGTCAAGTAATGTACCTTAGCAGGGTTAGGACCAGGAGGTTTGGGATTGGTGTGGTCATCATCATCATCATCATCTCCATCATCTGACGTGCTATCAGGATGCTTAATTCCTTGAGCAATCCTCTCTCTTTCAGCAAGCACCTTTTCATGTACAATGGTGCAGAACAGTGCCTCAGTGGTCAACACACTGGATTTCTTAACATTTGCAAAATGCAACAGCCTGTTCTGTTCAACCTACCACCAGCTAGCCCCTTTATCCTTGATAGCCTGAGCTATCTCCACCATTGTTCTATCTTTGATCTCCACAAGAGCTCTGAGATCATAGAACTGTTGTTGTAGCCTGGGATAATCTTTCAACCCTGGATAAAGTTGATCCACATTGGCTCTGGCAATCTGCCTTAGCATACCTTCATATGTGTACTTGTTGGTCCTTGGTGGAGTATAACACAAGTGTATGGGGGGGGGAATGCACTTGTGTATGCAAATTCTTTTTCTTTTTGACAAACTGGTCTTATCAAGCAAGTTGTCTCACAACTGGCCTGAGTGTGAACTTTGATAGATATTTGTCCTACTGATTACTATTGAGTGATCAGTTGGCTAAATATCTAAAAGAGTTGCTAAGTGCGGAATGTGGTTGGCCTTTGACTTAAAGAAATACTCCAAGTTAATTTCTGAAAAGATACAGGTTATCAGGGACTTTGTCCAAAACAGATTTTCTCACTTACTGAGTTTTGTTTCTTTAAAATATGTTTGAATGAAAGTGCAATAAAGAATGCAGTAAGTCGATGGCACACAAGTTTATAGTGGTTCACAGACTCAAGCTCCTACATCCACTTTCCCTGATTGAACAGGATAATTCCTTCACAATGGAATTAGCTTGTTTTATAGTGCCAAGGTGCACTGATCAACAACACTCTCTTAGTGTTTTGATCCCTGGGATAACCTGAGTCCTAGTGCTCAATCTCTCTGAGTTAAGGCTGTGTTTCACAATAACAGTCATTAACTCCTCACTTCTACAACAAACTCTCTCTTCACTAAATGAGATAAGGGTTTGAGGTTTGGTTCCAACTAATAGAGATATCCTTTACAATAAGAACAGTGTAAAGGCTTAGGATATCTCAATGCTAAGCTTTGGATATTTTACAAAGATTGGCTTAGCTAGATGAAGTGATTCAGGAAACTTGGAATTCTAGAGAACAGCTTGGTTTCCTTTGAAAGCTTGATGATAGTTTGATAGCTTGTAGTTGGATGTTTGAATCCCTTGATCACTTCTGTATTTATAGACAAATTTGAGCAGCTAACCGTTGGAGGGATAGCAATTCAAATATGTTTATTTGCAGTACCATTGAAACGGCTATGAAGCTTGTCATCCTTTTATCCACTGTGTAAAAGGGTCTTCAATGGTTGCTTGAACGAATGTGTTGACTTCTGAAAAATGCGGCTGAGAAGACTTGTGTCAGATTCCAAATATACACATTTTCCAAGGTTGATTTGTGGCAAACTCTACACTCAATCAACGGTCAGATGGGACAAGCTCCCTGAACATTCCTGCTGCAGTTTAGAATGTTCCAACATTCATTCAATGCTTCATTCTTTAATGCTCTAAGTCTTTACTGCTTGGTTCAGGCATGATTGACAATAAATGTTTCATTAAATGTGTCTTTTGTGGGCTTGGTCATTCAATGCTCTTGATCATTTGTACTTCAACTGTCTTGATCATTTGCATTTATGAGCATTGCTTTACTGCTCTTGGTCTCTTCAGCTAAGTTGTCCACTTGGTCAGTCAGTCTTGTAAGTTCAGCAACTTTGTCCTATAGACTTATCAAGCTGCCTAACATTCCAGCTTTGGACAACTATCCTGAACACTAAAATCTCACAACATTTATGAGATTTTTCACTTAAGCAATCTACAAATTCAAGTGTATTGAGACAACTTGCCTGAACTAGACTTGAGCTTATCTCCACTAATCTGAACATCATCAATCAGGGGTTTTGGTATCTAAATCAAAATCATTTTATTCTCAACAATTTCCCCCTTTTTGATGATGCCAAAACCTATTACAAAGGGGACTTGACTTATACTATACTTTACCTTCAGGGAGAGTGAACTGGTCAACTTGCCTGAAAGAAACTGTTAGCACAATAAATCAAGTAAGATATGTCATGATAGATTAGTTGAGATAATGAGTTGTTATCTCTTGATAGAAACATAGTGATCCTTTTATATAAGTGATAGAGCATTACAGAGCTGAAAATTAAAAAGGACTCACTAGTCTAGAACTGCAAAAATAACAGCAAGCATAAAAATCATAACAGCAAATAGGGAAAAAGTGAACTTATCCATCACAGAGTTCCATCATCTTGAGGAGCAATGCCATACTGAGCCCATACTCTTTTCTTCAGTTCCCAGATCTCTTTGTTGGTTCCTTTAGGGCCAGGCTTCAACTTCTCCATCCTCATGATGTTGATGAATTCTTCCAGTATCTTTCCCTCATCAATTAAGTTCCCATTGAACTTAGGAGGCATGTACAGAATGGGACCAGGGGCCTTGAATTCAACTCTGGCCATCTCAGCTGCTGCAAACAGCTTTTGGTAGAGGTCCCTATGGTTCTCAAACATAAACTGCACAAAGACTTCATCTACACTCTCTTCAAGCCACTTTCCAATGACATAAAAGTCATATACAAAACTTCTCTTGGCCTCCTCCCATGCATCATTCAGTGAGATTGGAACCCACTTATCATGGTGAGGGTACTGAGTGTTCCATCTTTGCAGCATTTGAGGTTGAAGTTTTCTGTAAGAGGCCCTCCTTCTTGGAGCTTTGAAGTTTGCCCTCCTTCCATCTCTTGCCTTGTTGGCCTCAACCAACTGATCCATTCTTTCTTTAGCTCTTAGAAGAGCTAGCTTCTCCTGTGTTTCTGGATCCTTTCCAAATCCTTCTTCAAACAGCTTAGAAGGATCATCAGCAAGCTTGGGCACAACAACTTCAGGCTCTCTGTCCTGTACCTCCTCTTCAACTTCTTCTTCAATGGCAGGCAACTTGGCTGCTTTCTTCAATCTCTTTGATTGCCTTACTGGAGTAGATTCCTCAGACTGAAATTCTGATGGCAAAGTCAGGCTGGTTGGGAATTTATTGAAGGCTTGCAATTCCTTCCTTTTTCTTTCAGATGACCTTGTCACCTTCCCCCTTACTTCAGCAACCTTCTCTTTGGGTTCAAGTCCTGCTGACTCACCACCAGGCCTTTGTTGCTTCCTTGCCTGACTCTCCATTGCAGACATCATGGACTCTTTGACAGCAATTTGAATCTGTTCTTCCTCAGTCAAGTTCTCAATGTTCATTGGGCCTTTTCCTTTCCCAATGTCTTCTACTGCCTCCTCCTCAGCATCAGGGACCTTCTCCTTTCCTTTGGATTCACCAATAACCAAGGTTCCCTTTGCCCTTTCTCTCTCTCTTTCCCCCTTTTTGGCATTATCAAAACACTGGGGCTTCAATTCACTCATAGTGACAGAGAGATGTGAGTGAGCATGAGTGAGGGACTTCAACTCCTGTAGTAGGTAGACATTCTCATCATGACTGTTTTGCATTTTGTCATCTGCCATGCTCAAGAATGTGTGGACAGGTCTCATCTTTTGAGCAACAATGGCATCTAAAGTGGCTTTCAGTGATTGATCAAGTTTGGCCTGAAGTTGATCAGTGAGGTTGGCCACAACTTGATCAGATACTTTGGCCATTAGTTCAACAATGAACTTCTCTGCAGCTTCTTTCACTATTGCAGCTTTCAACTCTTCAGCTTTCTTTCTTTGTGCAGCAGTCCTTTGCCTTAATGCATCTTTGATTGTCCTTCTCAAGGCTCTCACATTATGCTTGTACAGAACTTTGAGGCCTTGCTGCTCTTTCTACACAAATTTTGTGAACTTGACCATCTCCTCCTTTGCCTTTGTTACCTCTGTTGAAACTGTTTGCAGTCCAGTTTCAACACCACAAATTCTTGCATCCAGTGTTGGCAAGATTACTTCCTCTGAACCAGTTAGCCTCATCTCCACAGAGGCTAGAGTCTTTCCTTGGCCATCTAGGGTATCAATTGTGGCTGCATGTGCCTTACCAACTTCCCTTACCAAAGTATCCAACTTCTCTGATTGTTCTTCAATGATAGTTGCAGTTTGAGTAGCAATCTGAAAGCCTGCTTCAGTGGTGTTGGCTTGCTCAAAATACATCTTGTTCAATGTGGATACATTGGCTGAAACTGCTTCAAGGTCAATATCAGCATTGACTGGTATATCAGTAAGGGAGGCATCTGCAAAAATTTGCTCAATTGTAACAGCTACAGAATCTGCAAAACTAAGAGTGTTAGTAAAAACTCCCTCAACACCCTCATTCTTTTTATCTCCCAATAGGCCTGATTCATCAGCACCTATACTCTCATTTTCAACTTCTTTCTTTTCTTCATTTTCAATAGATAAGCTCACATTCACTGGAGAATCAGGCCTCCTTTCACCAAGGGATTCATCAAGTTCAGATTTGACTTGAAGAATAGCCTGACTCTCATATTGGGCTGCACCCAATATTTCTACTTCATCTCCCTCTTTTTGTGGTGCACTCAGGGAACCTGTAATCACACAATCCTCACCATCATCTCCCTCTGAGTTTTCACCACTATTTGCCTTTTCAACTCCTTCTTTTCCTAAACCTGACACCTCCATATCCTCAACAGGATCCACAGAGGGCAGTTGTTGGGAGATCATAGTGCTTGGGCATCCCAAGGCCACTGAGTCATCCTGAATGACTAAAGGCTGGTCAATGTCCAACTTTCCTGACATTGATGAGGCTTTAGCCAAACTAGCTTCTCCCATGGAAGTCTCAACATTGTCAAGATGTGCCTCAGGTTTAAGAGAACCATCCTTGGCCAATGCATCTTGGACTGAGTCACCATCTTTGGTCAACTCCTCTGAATGATCAGAGTCCTTTTCAGAATGATAGGTCAAGTAATGTACCTGAGCAGAGTTGAGGCCTGGAGGGTTGGGATTGGTATTATCATCATCATCATCATTATAATCATCAGATGGACTATCAGGGTGCCTGAGTCCCTGTGCAATTCTTTCTCTCTCATCTAACACCTTCTCATGAACAATGGTGCAGAACAAGGCCTCAGTGGTCAACACACTGGATTTCTTCACATTTGCAAAGTTCAAGAGCCTGTTCTCTTCAACCTGCCACCAACTTGCTCCTTTATCCTGAATAGCTTGAGCTATTTCTACCATAGTTCTATCCTTGATCTCAACAAGAGCTCTGAGATCATAGAACTGTTGTTGCAGCCTAGGATAGTCCTTCAACCCTGGATATAGTTCATCCACATTAGCCTTGGCAATCTCTCTTAACATCCCCTCATAAGTGTATTCTTCACCACTTTCATCATCAGAGGAGTTGGCTTGAGATTCAGGAGGGTTGGATTGGGATTCAGGTAGGCTTGACTGGATTTCAGGTAGGTTGGGTTCAGAAGGGTTAGAGCTTAAAACAAGTTGGGATTCAGAAGGGTTAGAGCTTAAAACAAGTTGGGATTCAGAAGGGTTAGAGCTTAAAACAAGTTGGGATTCAGGTGCTTTTGAGAGCAATGTTCCTGAAGAGGTAATTGGAATGGCTGGAATGGGTGGGAGAGCAACTTGATCCCCTTCTTGAAGGACAGTTTCAAGAAGTTTGGTATAAGAGAGAAGTCTTGGATCAAGTGGGGAAAAAGGTCTATCCTCAAGATTGACCAAGTCTGCCAGCACATCAATACCTGCTCTATCTGGGGCACCTTCAGGGGAGTAAACCTTATTGGCAATGATTGGGGCATCTTCAGGAGTCTTGCACTCCTCTTCTTCATGCCTTGATGGGGATATTCTTTCTGATTGAATATCAGGAGAGTTGGCTTCAGGGCTGTTGGGCTTTGATTTTGACTTGGAGTTAGACCTACTAGCTTGTCTAATCTCCTTGAAAAACTCTTTCTTCTTCTTCTCCTCTTCCATCAATCTCTGCTTCTCAGAGGTTTTGATTATTCTTTTCCTCCTTTCAGATCTTGTTGGCTGGTCAAGATCCCTGAATTATGTTACACTTTCAGGCTGTAAGGGGACAACCTCTATGAATTCTTCACCCTCTTCAGGGGGGTTGACTCCTTCATCAGCAACCTTCTCAATCTCCTCAGAAGTGGCTCCTCCACTTCTTGACTGACTTTCTGGGGAAGATTCTCTCAGAATTTTCTTCATCTTCTTCACCTTTGGCTGAACTTTTGGTGGTTGAGCTTTCCTTTTTCTTGGAGAGGTTCTGGTGGTGGGAACAATTGCAACAGCTTTCTTGGAGGCAGCCTCCTGCTTCCTCTTTTCTGTCTTAGAAGACAGCTTTCTGAACATCACCTTTTGAGCAGGAAAAGGCTTTAGTTTTGCTTGTAGATGAGTGTAATGAGCAAATCTTTCCAAGAGCAGGCTGGCTCTTGTGCAAAACTGGAGTCTTCCATCAACCACCACCTTGTGGTGTTTCACCTCCTTAAATTTGAATTTCTCATTCATCATCTTGTCCAAGATAAAGCTTTTCCAGTCAAACTTGACTCTCTTCTCAGCAGAGTCAATCACAGCAGCCATTACTTTTAACTTAGGCATACTGATTTGTTCAACACTCCCAGAATGACTTAACAAACTCTTCACCACACAATCAAATAAGTGTCTAAAAACTGGCTTTAGAGTGTTCTTGTTTTGAGCACTTACTAGCTTCTTGGGTGTAAGCAGCCATGGAAGGTAGAACTCCTGATCTTCTCCTTCCTTGTAAGTTTCTGGATTTAGACCTTCTGATGGTAGCCCAAAGCTAGCATCCAAATCCTCTGCAGTGAAGATGATGGTGTGTTGGCTTTCTTCTTCTTCATCTTCCTCTGCATATGTGAGCTTAGTGCACACATCTCCCTTCTTGCCCTTCCATCTGAGATGGGCAAAGAATTCAGCCATGAAGGAGTTCAGGCAGGAATCAGGCTTAGTGCCTAAGAACTTTTCTAGCCCAGCCTCCCTTAGCCATTGGAGGACTTGATGAACCTCAGTGTCTGGACTATCAAAGGCAACTAGTTTTTCAAACCAAAGTGAGTTTGGATTGCTGAGATAGGAGAAATCAATGTCTAAGGATGGATCATTGAAGTCTACAAGTTCTTCCCTCTTAATTTTGGGTGCCATGAATAATGAGAAATGGATAGGTTTTTTTTGGAAAGTAGTTGCAGGTTTGAGAGGTTTTGAAAATCTCAAGAGTTTGAAAAATTATGAATGCGTGAGGAAGAAAGTAAAAATGAGGAGTTTATATATGAATGGGATTTGTTAACCGTTGGTTAATAGAATATGACAGTGGGTAATCTCGAAGAACCAATTGGATATAGTGGGGTAGTGGGCTTTCAGCGGTTTGATGGAGTTTTAATGCAAATCAATGGCCTTGATGATGGCTCAAGAATTCATGAAATCTTAATTAAGATTTTGCATTTAATGTTGATTTGCCATTTTGGGGGCAAAGATCTTCATAGTACACGCCATCCTAAAATGGCCTACTCTTAGACCAAGAAACCTTTTAAATGTCTAATCAATGCTAAAAATAGCAAAAATTATCCAATTAATTCGGACAAACATCCTGAGATGTGTTTTGACTTCTCTCTTGGTGAAAACTGCCTGATTAGCTTGCCTGAGTGGGTCCCAAAGTTGCTGACTGGGTCCCACTTGGACAAAGCTCCTGACCAACATTGCTGAACATCATAAGGACAACTTTGCTGAGTTTCCCTTTTTGGCTGACTGCTTCAGTGAGGTTGGTCAACTTTGCTGAAGTTCAATTTTAATGAACTTCCCCCTTCTTATGAGCTGCTTTCCTTCATTCCTCCATCTTCCCTGGATCAAGTAAGCCCAATTCAGCTGAAAGTTCCAAGAACCTTGCTTCAGCCAATGGTTTAGTCAAGATATCAGCTTTTTGCTTATCAGTGTGGATTTTGACAAGCTTGATATCTTTCTTTTCCACATGATCCCTTATGAAGTGATGTTTTATATCCACATATGCTTGCATCTGGTGTGGAGCACTGGATTCTGTGAGATAGCAATTGCACTATTGTTGTCACAGAATATTGGCACTTCATTTGAGATTACTTTGTAATCTCTCAATTGTTGCCTGAGCCAAAGTATCTGTGCACAACAACTTCCAGCTGCTACATACTCTGCTTCAGTTGTTGAAGTTGCAACTGTATTTTGCTTCTTGGAGAACCATGAGATAAGCTTGCTGCCTAAGAATTGACAAGTTCCAGAGGTGGATTTTCTGTCAATTCTACATCCTCCATAGTCTGCATCTGAATATCCAGTGAGCTCAATGTTGTCATCAGATGGATACCATAATCCAAGATTCTCAGATCCCTTGAGATATCTTAGGATTCTCTTGGCAGCATCAAGATGGCTCTTCTTTGGATTAGCATCAAATGTGATATCAGGTCTGCTTGCAGTGAGATATAGCAAGGATCCTATGATTCCCCTGTAGTTAGTGGAGTTTGTTGACTCTCCACTTTCATCAGGATCCATTTTCCAGTTAGTATTCATAGGGATTCTGACTGGCTTGCTTGTAGCACATCCAAATTTCTTGATCATGTCCCTTGTATACTTGGCCTGATTGATGAATATTCCCTTCTTTGATTGAGTGACTTGAAGTCCTAAGAAGAAATTCATCAATCCCATCATGGACATCTCAAATTTTCTTTGCATGAGTTTGGAGAACTTCTCACACAGTTTCTCATTTGGAGATCCAAATATAATGTCATCCACATAGATTTGGACTAACAAAATATCATCTCCTTCACAGATTCTGAACAAAGTTTTGTCAACAGTGCCTTTGACAAAACCATGATCTAGAAGAAACTGTGATAAGGTGTCATACCAAGCTCTTGGAGCTTTCTTTAAACCATAGAGGGCTTTCTTCAATCTGTACACCTTGTCTCCTTCTTCAAATCCTGGGGGCTGTTCAACATATACTTCTTCTTTGAGCACCCCATTGAGAAATGCACTCTTCACATCCATTTGATACACCTTGAATCTCATGTGAGCTGCATATGCTAAGAAGAGTCTGATTGCCTCAAGTCTGGCCACTGGAGCAAAAGTCTCATCATAATCAATCCCTTCAGATTGACAATATCCTTTGGCCACCAGTCTTGCTTTGTTTCTCACAATGATGTCATTTTCATTTTTCTTATTCTTGAACACCCATTTAGTTCCAATGACATCTTGATGAGTTGGCCTATCTACCAGCTCCCAAACTTCATTTCTGGTAAACTGGTTCAGCTCCTCTTGCATGGCTATGATCCAGTTGGTATCTTGTAGTGCTTCCTCAATGTCTTTTGGTTCCTGTTCTGAAAGGAAACAACAAAATAGAGCACTTTCTCCATGAAATCTTCTAGTTTTGATCCCTTCACTTGGATTACCAAGTATCAGGCTAGATGGGTGGTCTTCCAACCAAGTCCTTCTAGACCTGATCCTTTCAGGAGGATTGTCCTCATCTGAAGTTGGATCACTAGATTCATTAAATTCAGGGAAGTTAATTGAAGGATCAAGCTCAGGATCATATTCAGGGGTGTTGTCCTCATTGTCAGATAAGTTGACATTTTCATTGGTTCCCCCTTGAATATTGGATCCATTAACTACCTCAGCATTGCCTGCTTCTTCATTGGTAGTTGTTACCTGGTTTTGAACTGGGATGGGGTCAGTCAGTTCAATTTCTCCTTCAGGTTGGTTGTCTTCTGGTTGATTGCCATCAGGTAGGTTGTCCAGTTTTTGATTTTCATGAAGTTCAGGCTGGGCAACATCTACAAACACTGTTTCCTTGTTTTGAAGCCTTAGTCTGGTTGTTCTTTGTGTTATCTCATCAATATTCAAGTTTCTATCCCTGAACTCATTAACAGATTCATCAAACACAACATGAGGTGTTTCTTCCACAATAAGAGTTTTGCAATTGTAAACTTTGTAAGCCTTGCTGATTTGTGAATATCCAACAAATATTCCTTCATCAGCTTTGCTATCAAAAGCTTTCAATTGCTCTTTCCCATTATTATGGATGAAACACTTACAACCAAATATGTGAAAATAAGCAACAGTGGGCAATCTACTTTTCCATATTTGATATGGGGTTTTACCTTGTCCTTTGGTGATTAAGGACCTGTTTTGAGTGTGACATGCAGTGTTAATGGCTTCAGCCCAGAACCTTTTAGGCAATTTGGATTCAGCAATCAAAGTTCTTGCTGCCTCTTTCAAGGTTCTGTTTCTTCTTTCAGCAACCCCATTTTGTTGAGGTGTTCTTGCTGCTGAAGTTTCATGAGTGATGCCATTCTTGCTGCAGTACTCATTGATGTATGAGTTTATGAATTCTGTGCCTTTGTCAGATCTAATCTTGACAATACTTAGGCCCTTTTCATTGCTCACTCTCATCATCAATTCAGGTAGCTTGACTTGGGTCTCCTTTTTGTTCAACAAGAATACTACCCAAGTGTACCTGGAAAAATCATCAACAACAACTAGTGCATATTTTCTTCCATTTAAACTTACTGGGATAATTGGACCAAATAAATCCATATGCAGTAGTTGAAGAACTCTCTCAGTTGAGATGACAGGTTTTCCTTTGAATGAGGCTTTGATCTGCTTTCCTTCCTGACATGGCTGGCATATATGTTCTTTGGTGAACACTTGATTAGGCAGCCCTTTAACTAGAGAGTTTCTTGCAATCTTGTTGATGGTTTTGAAATTCAGATGATTCAATCTCTTGTGCCATAGCCAGCTTTGCTCATTTGTGCTTTTGGCAACAAGGCAAACTGCTTCAGGGGTTTTGCTCCAATCTGCAAAATAAACATTTCCCTTTCTCACCCCTGTTAGTAGCACCTGTTGTGTTGAATTATTTTTGATAATACATTCATTTGGTGCAAATTCAACACAATATCCTTTATCACAAATTTGACTTATAGACAGCAAGTTGTATTTTAGGCCTAGGACATATGAGACATCAGTAATTTTAACATTACCAATGTTTAATGTACCATAACCTCTTGTGATTCCTTGAGAGCTGTCTCCAAAGGTTACTGAAGGACCATTCTTTTCTATGAATTCTGAGAGAAGTTCTTTGTTTCCAGTCATGTGTCTTGAACATCCACTGTCCAAGTACCATGCTGTTTTCTTGTTGATGCTTCTCTTCTTCTTGTGGTCCTTGCAGCCCTGCAAAGTCAAAATTTAGGTACCCTTTGAGTGTTGGGTCCTAGAGGGTTAGCTGTACCTTTTGGAACCCAAATCTGCCTGATTACTCTGATTGACTCAAAGTGACTGACTTGGTTTCCATTTACATCTACATACACAGTTTGACCCTTAAATGCCTTGGGTGCCTTCTGTGTATAAGTGTTAGTCTTGTAAGGTTCAGGAGTGTTGGTGAATTTCCTTGGGACATTTCTCCTTTTGTCAAGTAAGGTTCAGGCTTCCTGAATGTTTTATACTTATCAGAGGGGATTGGCCTTAATCCATTCAGTTGAGGTTGCCTCATTTGAGTTGGCCTTTTCTGAACAGATTTTGGATAACTTCTCTGATGAGGATTCAGATAGGTTGGCCTTCCATTGGTTCTACCTTTCTGACCCTCATTTCTCCTGTAAACAATGTCTTTAACCTTTTCCTTAGGTATGGGTTTAGGGACATTGTTCACTTGAGTTGGTATAAAAATTCCTTTTCCCTTATCCTTGATCAGTGGTTGATTTACTTCCATTTCATTTTGTTGTGCCACTGATCTTACAAAAGTCATCTTAGAATTGCTGGATGAGGCAATACTAAGACCAGGTGAGGGTTCAAATGGATTATAGCCTAATCCACCCTTTTGAGCAAGTGGTCTTTGAAACCCTTGAATTTCCTCTATTGCCTTAGAAGATTTGTTCAAGGCAGACATTTTCATTTTTAAGCTCCCCTCACTCAATTTCAGAGTATCAAATTCACTTGAGAGATTGTTAAATTTAGCTTGAAGAGTTCTAAATTCAAAATCCTTTTTCTTTAGAGTCAGAGTTTGTTCATCAATCAGCTTTTGTTGTTCAGAGACTCTGAGAGACATTTCTCCATGTTCTCTCACAATCTGCTGATACAACTCAGATGATTTAATGTCAACCTCAGATTCAGGAAGATTGGAGATTTTGCCTTTAGACCTCAACTGTTCATTTTCTCTCAGTGCCATATTGCATACTTCTTGCATTCTGGTGAAATCTTCTAACAACTTTTCAAAGTCAAGGTGGATTTCACTAGATTCATGTGTGTTAATTGAAAGATTGGAAGATGAACATACCTCTTCATTTTCAAATGCCATTTGGCAGTCATCATCACTTTCACTGTTGGAGAACAGTCCATCATCAGAAGAGTAGACACTCTCTTCACTTGCTGATTCTCCAGCTACCATGGCCTTCTTGTTGTTCATCCTCTTGTCTCTTTTATTTTGCCTTTCTTTTCTTTCTTTGGCACTTAGGTCAGGACAATCATACTGAAAGTGACCCTTTTTCTGGCAGTTGTAACACACATCTTCATCATCATTTTTCTTGCTTGAGGACTCCTTCCTCCTTGATGATGATGGTTCACCTTTGTTGTATTTCTTTTTATCAGCATATCTGTCTTCTTTCTTTTCATCAGAGACTTTGTCCTCTGATTTTTTATCAGGAGAGCTGAATCTCCTTCTGGTTCTGTTATCTTGGTAGAACTTCTTGTATCTACCAAATCTGGAGTTCAGCTTCTCAAATCTTCTTGCCATGAGTGCCAGCTCCTCCTTCATTTCTGATTTTGAAACAGATTGAGAAGATCTTTGAATATTTTTCTTCTCTGTTTCAGTGGCTTTGAAGGCAACACCTTTGCCTGAGGAGGATGGCTCATCATGCACTTTCTTTCTGTTGAGATCAAACTCATATGCTTTGAGTTCAGAGAATACTTGTTGCATTGGCATGTTGTCAAGATTGCTGGTATTTTGCATCATGACAGAATATATATCCCACTTTGATGTGAGACTTCTCAGAATTTTCAAAGCAACTTCTCTTTTGGCATAGAACTTGCCAAAAGAATTCATCTCATTCATGATGTCAGTGAATCTGCCATCAAGATGATCAATAGTTTCATTTGGCTCCATAGTGAATTGCTCATACTTTTGGATAGCCACTTGAAGCTTGTTTTCCTTTATCTTTTGAGTACCTTCACACATAAGTTCTAGGGTATCCCAGATCTCCTTTGCTGTGGTGTAGTGATACACTCTTCCCATCACTGCATCTGGAATGGTCTGGTACAAGGTGTTCATGGCAATGTAGTTCAGATTGTGCCTTTTTCTCTCTTCTGCTGTCAGCTCATCTTCATCTTTTGGCAACAGCTCCCTTGGATCTGCTTTTTGAGCATCAGTGACCTTGGGATTGAGCTTGGTGAAGGTGAATGGTCCTCTAGTGATGACTTTGAGCATTTCATCATGCTGGCAGGCAAGATGTGCTCTCATCCTGATTTTCCAAAAATCATAATTCTCAATTGAGAACATTGGCAGCTTGTGATGAGAAATATGATTGACTTGGTTTGGACCCATGTTGTTGGTGGTGTTGGCAGCATCTCCTGGAACTGCATTGTTAGCCATTCTTATACAGATAGACAAAGGAAAATACAAGTAGATTTTTCAGAAATTTGGATCAGTTCAGTGACCACAGAAATAATGTGAGTTTTTGAAATTCAATTTGAATGTTCAGCAGCAGTGGTCTTTGAACCCCTGCTCTGATACCACTTATTGGTCCTTGGTGGAGTATAACACAAGTGTATGGGGGGGGGGAATGCACTTGTGTATGCAAATTCTTTTTCTTTTTGACAAACTGGTCTTATCAAGCAAGTTGTCTCACAACTGGCCTGAGTGTGAACTTTGATAGATACTTGTCCTACTGATTACTATTGAGTGATCAGTTGGCTAAATATCTAAAAGAGTTGCTAAGTGCGGAATGTGGTTGGCCTTTGACTTAAAGAAATACTCCAAGTTAATTTCTGAAAAGATACAGGTTATCAGGGACTTTGTCCAAAACAGATTTTCTCACTTAGTGAGTTTTGTTTCTTTAAAATGTGTTTGAATGAAAGTGCAATAAAGAATGCAGTAAGTAGATGGCACACAAGTTTATAGTGGTTCAGAGACTCAAGCTCCTACATCCACTTTCCCTGATTGAACAGGATAATTCCTTCACAATGGAATTAGCTTGTTTTATAGTGCCAAGGTGCACTGATCAACAACACTCTCTTAGTGTTTCGATCCCTGGGATAACCTGAGTCCTAGTGCTCAATCTCTCTGAGTTAAGGCTGTGTTTCACAATAACAGTCATTAACTCCTCACTTCTACAACAAACTTTCTCTTCACTAAATGAGATAAGGGTTTGAGGTTTGGTTCCAACTAATAGAGATATCCTTTACAATAAGAACAGTGTAAAGGCTTAGGATATCTCAATGCTAAGCTTTGGATATTTTACAAAGATTGGCTTAGCTAGATGAAGTGATTCAGGAAACTTGGAATTCTAGAGAACAGCTTGGTTTCCTTTGAAAGCTTGATGATAGTTTGATAGTTTGTAGTTGGATGTTTGAATCCCTTGATCACTTCTGTATTTATAGACAAATTTGAGCAGCTAACCGTTGGAGGGATAGCAATTCAAATATGTCTATTTGCAGCACCATTGAAACGGCTATGAAGCTTGTCATCCTTTTATCCACTGTGTAAAAGGGTCTTCAATGGTTGCTTGAATGAATGTGTTGACTTCTGAAAAATGCGGCTGAGAAGACTTGTGTCAGATTCCAAATATATACATTTTCCAAGGTTGATTTGTGGCAAACTCTACACTCAATCAACGGTCAGATGGGACAAGCTCCCTGAACATTCCTGCTGCAGTTTAGAATGTTCCAACATTCATTCAATGCTTCATTTTTTAATGCTCTAAGTCTTTAATGCTTGGTTCAGGCATGATTGGCAATAAATGCTTCATTAAATGTGTCTTTTGTGGGATTGGTCATTCAATGCTCTTGATCATTTGTACTTCAACTGTCTTGATAATTTGCATTTATGAGCATTGCTTTACTGCTCTTGGTCTCTTCAGCTAAGTTGTCCACTTGGTCAGTCTGTCTTGTAAGTTCAGCAACTTTGTCCTATAGACTTATCAAGCTGCCTAACATTCCAGCTTTGGACAACTATCCTGAACACTAAAATCTCACAACATTTATGAGATTTTTCACTTAAGCAATCTACAAATTCAAGTGTATTGAGACAACTTGCCTGAACTAGACTTGAGCTTATCTCAACTAATCTGATCATCATCAATCAGGGGTTTTGGTATCTAAATCAAAATCATTTTATTCTCAACAATACTCCTCTGTTTTCTCATCATCATTGTCATCAGAGAAGTTGGCTTGTGATTCAGGAAGGTTGGATTGGGCTTCAGGAAGGTTGAGCTGGGGTTCAGATGGGTTGGGTTCAGAAGGTTTGGGAATGATTTGGGTCTCAGGTGCTGTGGAGAGCAATGTTCCTGAGGAGGTTATTAGAAGGTTCAAAGGGATGGTTTGAATGGATGGTAAGGTAAGTTGATCACCTTCTTGAAGAGTAGTTTCAAGTAGTTTGGTGTATGAAAGAAGTCTGGGATCAAGGGGGGATAATGGCTTGTCTTCTATATCAGCAAGATCAGCCAAGACATCAATACCTGTCCTGTCAGGAGCACCTTCAGGAGAGTAGGTTTTCTTAGCTACAATTGGAGCATCTTCAGGAGTCTTGCACTCTTCTTCTTCAGGCTTTGGAGAGTCATAAGCTGGTGATATTCTCTGAGATTGAATATCAGGAGACTTGGCTCCAGGGCTCTTGGACTTGGACCTTGTTTTGGAATTAGACCTATTTGCTTGTCTAATTTCCATGAAAAACTCCTTTTTCTGTTTCTCCTCCTCAATTAACCTCTGCTTCTCAGAAGTTTTGATGATCCTCCTTCTTCTTTCAGCCCTTATAGGCTTCTCAAGGTCCCTGAATTCAGTTACTGACTTAGGCTGTAGAGGGACAATCTCCCTGAGTTCTTCTTCTTCAGGAAGGTTGACCCCTTCTTTCTCTACTCTGTCAATCTCTTCATAAATAGAGTCTCCACTCTTGGACTGACTCTCTGGTGAAGATTCACTAAGAATCTGCTTCATCTTTTTCATTTTGGGCTGGGTTTTGACTATCTGTGCTTTTCTTTTCCTTGGAAAAGATCTGGTAACACGTGCAACTGTTAGAGCCTACTTTGCAACTGCTCCCTGCTTCCTCTTTTCTGTCTTGGAAGACAGTTTTCTGGACATCACCTTTTGGGCTGGAAAAGGTTTTGGTTTGGCTTGCAGATGGGTGTAGTGTGTAAACCTTTCCAAGAGCAAACTTGCTCTTGTGCAATATTGAAGCTTTCCATCAATCACAACTTTGTGGTGCTTTATCTCCTTGAATTTGTACTTCTCATTCATCATCTTTCCCAGAATGAAAGTTTTCCAATCAAACTGGACTCCTCTCTCAGCAGAGTCAATCACAGCTGCCATTACTCTTAATTTTGGCAAACTTATTTGCTCAACACTCCCAGAATGGCTCAACAAACTTTTTACCACAATATCAAATAAGTGCTCATACTTTAGCTTCAAGGTCTTTTTGTTTTGAGCACTTACCAATTTCTGTGGGACTTTCATCCATGGGTTGGAGAACTCCTGCTCCTCTCCTTCTCTGTAGGCTTCAGGGTTGAGTCCTTCAGATGGTAACCCAAAGTTTGCATTCAAGTCCTCTAAGGTAAAGATGATGGTGTGTTGGGATTCCTCATCTTCTCCTTCTTCTGCATAAGTAAGTTTGGTGCAGATATCACCTTTCTTCCCCTTCCACCTTAGATATGCAAAGAATTCAGCCATGTAGGGGTTGAGGCATGAATCAGGTTTGGTGCCTAGAAACTGCTCAAGCCCTGCATCCTCATCAGTGTTGTCAAAAGCAACTATCTTTTCGAACCATAATGAGTGTATATTGCTAAGATAAGCAAAATCAATATCCAATGATGGATCATTGAAGTTTACAAGTTCCTCTCTTTTGATTTTGAGGGCCATGGATATTTTCTGAAAGGGATGAATGGGGAGTTTGAAGGTTTGAAAGGTTTTTCAGAATTTTTCTTAAGGGTTTGAAAGTATGGGTGCGTGAGAAATGAGGGTAAAAACTGAGGGTTTTTATATCTAGGGGTTTTATTAACCGTTGGATAATAGGAATTGTGGGTGGACAAATCCTAAGACAAAGTGGATATAGTGGGGTAGTGGCTTGGGAACGGTTAGATGAAGGTTAAATGATAATCAATGGCCTTGATCAATAGCACAGTAATTAATGCAATCTTTAAAGAGATTTTGCATTAAATGCAGATTTGCCATTTGGGGGCTAAAACCTTAATAGCACACGCCATCCAAAAAATGACTACTCTTAGCCCAAGAATTCTTTTAAATGTCAAATCAATGCTAAAAATAGCACTTATCACCTTACCAACTTGGACAAACGTCCTGATAAGTATTTTGACCTCTATTTTGGTCAAAATAGCTGACCAACATGCCTGAGTGGGTCCCAATGTTGCTGACTGGGTCCCACAAGGTCAATCATCCTGATCAACATTGTTGAAAGCTATATGGACAATTTTACTGAGTTCCTTTTTAAGACAGATAGTTTCAGTGAGATTGGTCAACTTTGCTGAAGTTCGCCTTTATGAACTTCCCCTTCATTTGAGCTCCCTTCTTCATTTCTCCATCTTCCCTGGATCAAGTAAGCCTAACTCAGCTGAAAGCTCCAGAAATCTTGCTTCAGCTAATGGCTTTGTTAGGATATCAGCCTTTTGCTTATCCGTGTGAATCTTGACAAGCTTGGTATCTTTCTTCTCCACATGATCCCTTATGAAATGATGCTTGATATCAACATGTTTGCATCTAGTGTGAAGCACTGGATTCTGTGAGATAGCAATAGCACTATTGTTGTCACAGAATATGGGAACTTCATTAGTGATGACTTTGTAGTCTCTGAGTTGCTGTCTGAGCCAAAGAATCTGAGCACAGTAACTTCCAGCTACTACATATTCTGCCTCAGTTGTTGAAGTTGCAACTGTGTTCTGCTTCTTTGAGAACCATGAGATCAGCTTACTGCCCAAGAATTGACATGTTCCTGAGGTGGATTTTCTGTCAATTCTGCAACCTCCATAATCAGCATCTGAGTATCCAGTGAGCTCAATGTTGTCGTCAACTGGATACCATAGTCCAAGATTCGCAGTTCCTTTGAGATATCTAAGTATTCTCTTGGCAGCTTCAAGGTGACTTTTCTTTGGATTTGCTTGGAATCTGGCACACACTCCAACTGCAAATGTGATATCAGGCCTACTTGCAGTGAGATATAGCAAGGATCCAATGATGCCTCTATATTAAGTGGAGTTGGTGGGTACTCCACTTTCATCAGGATCCATTTTCCAGTTGGTATTCATAGGAATTCTGACTGGTTTGCTTGTAGCACATCCAAATTTCTTGATCATATCCCTTGTGTATTTGGCCTGATTGATGAATATTCCTTTCTTTGATTGAGTAACTTGAAGTCCTAGAAAGAAATTCATCAATCCCATCATGGACATCTCAAATTTGCTTTGCACGAGTATAGAGAATTTCTCACACAATTTCTCATTTGGAGATCCAAATATAATGTCATCCACATAGATTTGGACTAACAAAATATCATCTCCTTCATAGATTTTGAACAAGGTTCTGTCAACTGTGTCTTTGACAAAACCATGATCTAGAAGAAACTGTGATAAAGTGTCATACCAAGCTCTTGGAGCTTGCTTCAATCCATATAATGCCTTCTTTAATCTGTACACCTTGTGTCCTTCTTCAAAGCCTGGGGGCTGTTCAACATACACTTCTTCCTTCAGTACTCCATTGAGAAATGCACTCTTCACATCCATTTGATACACCTTGAATCTTTTATGAGCTGCATATGCCAAGAAGAGTCTGATTGCCTCAAGTCTGGCAACAGGAGCAAATGTCTCATCATAATCAATTCCCTCAGATTGACAGTATCCTTTGGCCACCAGTCTTGCTTTGTTTCTCACAATGATGTCATTTTCATTTTTCTTGTTTTTAAACACCCATTTGGTTCCAATGACATCTTGATGAGTTGGCCTATCCACCAGTTCTCATACTTCATTTCTGGTAAACTGGTTCAGCTCTTCTTGCATGGCAATAATCCAGTTGGTGTCTTGAAGTGCTTCCTCAATATCTTTTGGTTCTTGTTCTGAAAGGAAACAATAAAACAAAGCACTTTCTCCATGAAATCTTCTAGTTTTGATCCCTTCACTTGGATTACCAAGTATCAGGCTAGTTGGGTGGTCATGCAACCAAGTCCTTCTAGACCTGATCCCTTTAGGAGGATTGTCCTCATCTGAGGTTGGATCATTAGACTCATTAAATTCAGGAAAGTTAATTGAAGGATCAAGTTCAGGATCATATTCAGGGTTATTGTCCTCAATGTCAGGAACATTGACATTGTTGGGAATAAAATGAGTTTTGATGAATATACCAAAACCCCCTTGAGACATGCCAAGTAGATAAGTCATTTGCAATGAACATGTTTCAGGATTGTTGGAACATGTAGTCTAAGACAAGTAGAGAAGCTGATGTGTTAGGCAGCTCTTAGAATAATAGATGCACTTGTTGAGGGGGAACACTTGCTGAATAGCTCAAACATATATTTGGTCCACTCAAGGCTCAGTTAAGGACTGACCTCGAGTCTGCTGAAGGACAAGTATGCTGACTAAGTGGAATCAATCAAAAGACAACTTGATGGATGCCAACATGAGTTAAGATGCATCATCAAAGCACCAATCCACTGCATCATACAAAGTTCAGAAGAGTTGTCCATCAGAATGGTTTAGAAGAGTTGTCTCAGTACACTTGAACTAGAATCTGTCTCCAAGAAAACTATGCTGAAGAGGTCAAGTTCACTTTTCCAAGACACATACATCCAAAGAACTATTCTAAGAAGTCATGGAAGGAGAAAGAGCCAAATCATCTGAAAGAGCTAAAGAGCCAACACTGCTGATGAATGAACTCTGCTGATACTGATAAGTAGAGTTGTCCAAGTGATAAGGAATGTTGTCCTTATCTCAGGACTGTTGATAAGAAGAGATGTCCATGTTTGACCGGGTGAATCTTGAAGTCAGACATTGGGAAAAGTGCTCAGAATGAAGACAAAGTTGTTACTATCAGAATCTGCCTTCCAGTTTGAAGATTTCAAGGAAGACACTTATAGACATTTGAGACTGCCTCTCCAACGGGCAAATCCTCAAATTTGTCTATAAATACAGAAGTGTGAAGACCATTTGAAGCATCCAATCTACAGAATCCAACTACAACTAATTCCGCACATATAACTCCCCTAGATAGTTATTCAACTAAGTACTCAATAGTACTTAGTAGTTTGATTATCTTAGAAGAGTTATTCATATCAGCAGAGTTGTCCAGGACAACCTTGCTGAACTCTGGTTTGATCAAAGTTTTCAAAGAAATTGCATTCAAGTGTATTCCCCCCCCCCCATACATTTGTTATATACTCCTTTCAGGACCAACAGACATTTTCATTGGTTCCCCCTGGAATATTAGATCCATTGACTACCTCAGCAGAGCCTGCTTCTTCATTGGTAGTTGTTACCTGGTTTTGAACTGGGATGGGGTCAGTCAGTTCAACTTCTCCTTCAG
Source organism: Galeopsis tetrahit (assembly GCA_963675135.1). Taxonomy (NCBI): domain Eukaryota; kingdom Viridiplantae; phylum Streptophyta; class Magnoliopsida; order Lamiales; family Lamiaceae; genus Galeopsis; species Galeopsis tetrahit. The sequence continues at coordinate 44,088,488 of OY776120.1, forward strand.
GTTGGTTGTCCTCTGGTTGATTACCCTCAGGTAGGTTGTCCAGTTTCTGATTTTCATGGAGTTCAGGCTGGGCAACATCTACAAACACTGTTTCCTTGCTTTGAAGCTGTAATTTGGTTGTTCTTTGTGTTATCTCATCAATATTCAGGTTTCTGTCCCTAAACTCATTAACAGATTCATCAACACTTTTGATACAGTGTTCAGACATTACATTAACCAAGAGATTTCCTTAATGAAGAGAATCTCTTGTCATCTAAAGCTTTGGTAAATATATTAGCTAGTTGTTTTTCTGTAGAAACGTACTCCAACTTGACCACCTCTTTTTCTACTAGATCTCTTATGAAATGATGCCTTATACTAATATGCTTAGTCAAAGAATGTTGCACTGGATTCTTAGATATATTTATGGCACTAGTATTATCACAATAAACAGTTAAAGTATCACAAGATAAACCATAATCACAAAACATTTTCTGTAACCAAAGTAATTGTGTACAGCAACTCCCTGCAGCAATATACTCAGATTCAGCAGTGGATTGTGATACACAATTCTGTTTTCTGCTATGCCAAGATATGAGATTATTTCCCATATAAAAGCAGCCACCACTGGTACTCTTTCTATCATCAGCATCTCCTGCCCAGTCAGCATCACTATATCCAATTAAGGAACAATTTGTGTCCTTGCTGTACCATATTCTTAAATCACAAGTTCCTGCAACATATCTGATAATCCTAGCATGCATGTGAGATTCTTTTGGATCTGACTGATATCTAGCACATAAACATACACTAAACATGATATTAGGTCTACTGGAGCTCAAATAGAGAAGACTGCCTATCATTGATCTGTATAATGTTGGGTCAACATTCTGGCCAACGTTATCTTTACTCAGTTTATGAGTTGATCCCATAGGTGTTTTCATGTGTTTAGCATTCTCTAAACCAAACATTTTCACAAGACTTTTAGCATATTTAATTTGCAGTCCTAGTAAGTAGTTTAAATCACCAACCATGGACATTTCAAAGGTAGATGTCATTTCATTCACAAACAATTTGAGCATTTCATCACAAGTAGAACCGAATACTATATCATCTACATAAATTTGAGCAATCATAATATCATTTTTCTCATGTTTAATGAATAGTGTTATGTCAGCTTCACCTCTAGTAAAACCAAATTCAATCAGAAAATCAGTTAATCTTTCATACCATGTTCTAGGTGCTTGTTTCAAGCCATATAGAGCTTTTTTTAATTTGAAAACATGATCAGGAAATTCTGGATTTTCAAAGCCTTTTGGTTGTTCAACTCAACATAAGCTTCTTCCATTAGAATTCCATTTAGGAAAGCAGCTTTAACATCCATTTGGTACAATTTTATATTAATAAAGCATGCAATGGCAAGTAAAAGTCTAATGGATTATATTCTTGCAACAGGAGCAAATGTTTCATCAAAATCTACTCCCTCTACTTGAGTATATCCTTGAGCAACAAGTCTTGCTTTTCTTCTGATAATTCCCTATTTCATCAGTTTTGTTTTTGAATATCCATTTAGTATCAATAACATTTGTGTGATCTGGCCTAGGTACTAAAGTCCATACATCATTCCTAACAAACTGATTCAATTCTTCATGCATAGCTTCTATCCAATGTTCATCATTTAAGGCCTCTTTTACAGATTTAGGTTCAATTACAGAATGATAGCACTCATGATTTACCTTATTACACATAGATGACATGCAAATAGATCTTACCACATCCTTTGAATTCATACCCATCCTTCTTCTGGTCTCAATTCCAGTAGATTGTTCACTTATTATCAACTCTTGTGGATGATTCTTTTGAACTCTGATTGAAGGAGTTTTATGAAAATTGTACAAATTCTCAGGATTTTCTGTATCTTCAGCTGATGTGTCTGTGTGTGCTCCCTCATTTTGTTCATCATTTTGGATCTGATCTGTTCAGTCTGAATGTATTGGATTGTCAGTAAAGTCTGAAACATCTTCTTCAATACTGTTTCTTGTAATACTTGTGTTATCATCAAAAACCACATTTACAGATTCTTGAACAGTATTTGTTCTGAAATTATAGACCCAATATGCTTTACTGTTTCTTGAATAACCAAGAAAAAAACCTTTGTCACTTTTTGAGTCAAATTTATGCAGTTGATCTCTGTCATTTAAAATGTAGCAAACACAGCCAAAAACATGAAAATACTTAAGATTAGGTTTTCTATTGTTCAGTATTTCATAAGGAGTTCTAGTTGAATCTGTTCTAATGAAAACTCTATTAGAAATATGACAAGTTGTATTTAGAGCTTCAGCCCAAAACCTTTTAGACAAAGTTTTACAACATAGCATAACTCTAGTCATTTCTTGAAGAGTTCTATTTTTCCTTTCTGCTATTCCATTTTGTTGAGGAGTTTTAGGGGATGAAAACTCTTGTAAAATGCCTTTAGATTCACAAAACTCAGTGAAAGCACTGTTTTCAAACTCTTTTCCATGATCTGATCTAATTCTGCAAACTTTGGAATTATAAACAGTCTTGAATCTTTTGTACAGAATTTTAAAGAATGAGAATGTTTCTGATTTTTCTTTTAAAAATTATATCCATGTGAATCTAGAGTAATCATCAACAATGACAAAAGAATATATTTTACCACCTATACTCTCAGTTTCCATTGGACCCATAAGATCCAAATGAAGCAATCCAAAGCAATGTTTTGTAGAACAGTGACCCAACAATTTGTGAGACACTTTTACCTGTTTCCCTTTCTGACATGGTCCACAAATATTTTTGTCTGAAAGATTCAACATTGGTAAACCTGTGACAGCCTTTAGTCTAATTAATTTACCAATTTGTCTATAATTAACATGTCCAAGTTTATGATGCCATAATATATTTTCATCATTTTTCATACTATTGCAGCTGATTTTAAACTCAATTAAATAGCAATTATCAGCAGATCTATTACCCATCATAATGCATTCAGAATTTTTATCTAGCACATAGCATGAATTTTTATCAAACTTTACATGCAAGTCATCATCACATAGCTGACTTATACTAATAAGGTTGGCAAGTAATCCATCAACATGTAAAACATTTGGTAATCTAGGAAATCCAGGAACATTTAAGGTTCATTTTTCAATGATTTTTCCTTTAGATCCACCTCCATAAGTAACATTACCCCCATTATAAGCTTTATAATCAGATAAGTAATCAATTTGACTTGTCATGTGTTTAGAGCAGCCACTATCAAAGTACCATAAACCAGGAACACATGATTTCAAAGACATATGAACAACATTGCATATAGTATTTTTAGAAATCCATTCAGTTTTCTGTGAATGATGTTTTGTGTGTGGTGTCATTTTGGACCGTTCAGTAGCTTTCAAATCATTTTATTTTTTTAAACAGAAATGAACTTTGTGACCCTTTTTATAACAATAGTTACACAAGTTCTTTCACATTAATAAGAGTTTTTGCAGAAACAATAGCATTAGTTTCAAGTTCAACTTTAACAAAAGCAGTCGATACATTACTTTGAGAGCTAGGAAACGATTTCCCTGTTTTACCTTTATAACCAATACCTGTTTTCTTTGTATTGTTGTTCAGCAGTGATTCATCCAGTTTCGATTTTCCTTCAGAGAATTTCTTAAAGCTTAGTGACACTTCTTTCATCTTTTCTTCAAGTTTTTCAATCTCGCAGTCTTTCTTGGTTAAAATACTCTCAAGTTTTAAAACCTAATCTCTTAAATCATTGTTTTCAAAAGTTAAGGACTTGATAACAAGATTTAACTTTTCAGTTTTAGAATATATTTCATGAGGTTTTTCATTAGTCAAAGGATTTTCATAAGAATATTTTCTGAAATCAAGAACAGAAACTTCAAGTCTTTCTTTTAATTTTGAAATTTCATTATCTTTTCTGGTCAAAAGAATTTCCAGTTTTAAAATAGATTTAGATAAATCTTCAATGTCAGCATCATTTCTGGATAGTCTAGCTTCACTTGAAATACCTGTCTTAGAGACACAACTTGAAAAACAGTTAAATTCTGAACAGTTATCAATCAATGATTCTTCAGATGATGCCTCATATGAATCCTCATCACTGTAATTGTTCAGATCATCATCAAAAGTATCATCATATTTAGCAGTAAAAGCTTTTTCAATATCATTTTCTGGATCATGTTCAGTATCAGACTCATCACTTAAAGTAGCACTAAAGTTAATCTTCTTCTTAAGCAAAGTATTGGCACATCCATTAGCATAATGACCAAAACCAGAACATGCATCACATTTAACCTTCTTTCTGTATTCTGGGTCAGACCTAAACCTGTTACCTCTTTCTAATTGACTAGTAGGATTAAAAGTATTCTTCCTAACAGGCAATTGTTGAGTGCTATTAATCTGAACCTTAGGTTGAATGTTATCCTTGAACTTATTGTTCTTGTTCCTCATGAATGTCTTAAACTGTTTAGTAATAAATGCCATGTAATCAGGATTTTTAAGATATTCCTCAATATCATCTTCATCAGAATCAATTTCAGTAACATAAGGAGACTTTCCAGAACCTGATGATGCAGATGATGAGGCATCACCTTTGAAAACAAGCACTTTCTTTTCATTATAATTTTTTTCAGAAATGTTCATTTCATAAGTTTTCAAAATACCAATCAATTCATTTTGACTCAAAATATCAGTATCTTTTGCTTCTACTATTGCACATATTTTAGGATCAAAACGTCTAGGAACAGTTCTAAGAATTTTATGTACTAACCTTGTGTTGGAAATTGGATCACCAAGAGCATAAGATTCATTAGCAATCTCACTTACTTTTTCATTGTAGGAGCTGATGGTCTCGTCTTCCTTAATCCTTAGGTTTTCAAATTTAGTTCCAAGCATTCTCAGCCTAATCTTTCTTACGCTTTCTGATCCTTCACAGTGTTCTTGCAAACGATCCCATGCCTCCTTTGATGAAATGCAAGTGGAGATGATTTTGAACATTGATGCATCAACAGAAGTGAAGATAACATTCAATGCCTTTGAATTGTAGCTTGCAGCTGTGATTTCATCATTTGTCCAGTCGAGCTCTCTCTTGATCTGAGCTTCATTGTCTTCATCCGCCGTAGTCCTTGGTTGAGTCCAACCAGTAAGAACACTCCTCCAGGCTCGTTCATCAATGAATTTTATGTACATTCTCATTTTTTGTTTCCAGAAGGCATAATTCGTGCCATCTAGAATCGGAGGCTTTAGTGCGGGTGAAAGTGGATACTCCATTGCAAATAAACACACACTCTAAGCAGAATCTCTACTTAGTGTATCAAGTAGTTGGCTCTGATACCAACTGAAAGTGTGTGTGCAAGTGTATACAAAGTGTTGAACAATTGAGCACCGGAAATTAAACTAACACTTTGCAAATGGAATTATTCAAAATTTGTGTAGATTAAAAATAATCTACACGAATCACTATATTAAATAAAATATCAGTGAAATAAATCAACAACCTATTAAAGGTTTTGAACAACTACAACTCGAATGAGTTTGAAAAGTTTACTAGAATCTACGAAATTATCTCCCTCATAGATCTAACATAAAACTCTAGTAAATAAGACAATGATTTAACACACAGATATTCGGGTTTATAAGAGTGTGTAAATCTACAAGAAAGAACAAAAATATTCCTAACTAAAAGCGTCGTGCATTCAATAGACTAGTAATAGCGTTTAGCTTTCTTTCTTGTGTGTCTTGTATTGAAGTCAGTGTTCTCTATTTATAGACTTGTAGATGAACTGTCTTCAATTCCCTTGATCATCTCAGCCATTGGATTAAGTGGTTTTGGTAACCTCCCTTCACATCTCCACATTTGTAGGTCCTTGTATAATAATGCTCAAAAACTTCTCACTCCTATGCAACTGCTTGACCTGGGTGTTGCCCACGTCTTCTACCTGCATTAGGGACATCACTAAGTAACAAGTGTAAGGTTAGAGTTAGTAAAAGGAGAAAGGGCAAATTCTGATGTTGTCTTAGGTGTTGGGAACATTTAGCACAACACTTGACTGAAGTGTTGGATCATTAAATAAAACACCTATTCCAACATCAACAGACATGTCTCCAATGGTGAGGATGGGTGAGTTTGCAGACCTCATCGATTAAGAAAAGTTCTCAACCACCTGGTTCAGTTCTGTGAGTGAAGCACCGAGTGGAATGTGGATTGTTGTTGTGGGAGTAGCTGGAATGGGTGTGACGGTTTCGGTAGTTGGGGGTGAGTTCTCGTGCGAAGAAGCCATGGAAGCTAATGTATTGAGGTTTGAGAGAGATGGAGATAACGGTTGTGAGTTCGGTGAGTTTGAATTCGGCGGATTGATTTTCTTATTCCCTGCCATTTAAACTCAAGAATTCGAAAAGATAATTATCACAGAAATCGAGATACACAAAATAGCTTATAACAAATCTTACAACTCAAATACTTAACTAACTCAGTTAAATACAAAGCTTAGAAAATCACAAGATGGGAGTTTATATAGAGAAGATTTAGCAGTTGGAATTTTGTACGTGGGTTTTACTAAAGAAAATTCTAGATAAAAAGATAATGCTCCACAAATTCAGCCACAAGTAAAAACATGGGTGAGTTAGTGGGGTAAAATACTTAATTAATTAAATAATTAAATTAAGAATATTCTAGAATTAATTAAATAAAATGCACATAATCTGAATAAATTGAACGTTGTTAGTATAATTAATAAAATAAATTCCCACAATTAATTAAATAATTAAAACTTATAAAAATATAATCGAATCATGTAATGTTGTGCTCAAGGATTTGACATACACCTCAACATTGTTTTTTCACAGGTTTTACCTATCCAATGTAGCCAAAAAAAATTCAGCATTTTTCTTTTCATTTCGTTTCTTCTTTTTGTGCTACAGCATCTAGTTCGTATTGATCCATTGTTCCTATAGAGTATATCGTAGTAGCGAACTCCGTGTCCCATACTTACTTAATGGATTACAAACCTCTTGATGTTTTTACCAAAATTCACATTTTGAAAAGAAGGCATCGTAGCAGCGAACTTCGTGCTCCATAGTTACTCAGTGAATTGGTACATCTTTTAGTATGTTGTAACATTCTAATTTTTTTCAAGCTTTTGATAGGTGTAGTACATGCCTATTTTTTCACAAACAAATTTCAGATTCAAGAATATTTTACAAAGGAATTATTCAACGAAGATAAGAAATAAATCAAATTTATCATAACCATACCACCTTAGGATGTTGTCCCAAATGCTACCGCATTTGTGACAACATCCTCTCAAGGATTATTCAGATATTACACATACCAAGAGATTTCCTAAAAAATGAGAATCTCTCAAGGTCAAGAGCCTTAGTAAAAATATAAGCATTTTGATTTTCAGTAGGCACATATTCCAACTTAACTATGTTCTTCTCCACTAAATCTCTCATAAAATGATGTCTAATGCTATTGTGCTTAGTGAGTGAGTGTTGTACTGGATTTTTACATATGTTTATGGCACTTGTGTTATCACAGAAAATTGTGAGGATATCATTTTCAACTCCATAGTCATGAAACATCTTACTTATCCACAACAGTTGTGTGCAACAACTTCCTGCAGCTATGTATTCTGACTCAGTAGTGGATTGAGAAACACAATTTTGTTTCTTGCTATGCCAAGACACAAGATTGTTTCCCATGTAGAAACATCCTCCACTCGTACTCTTTCTGTCATCTATATCTCCAGCCCAATCCGCATCACTGTATCCAATAAATGTGTTGTTGGTGTCCTTAGTGTACCATATCCCTAGTTCACATGTACCTGAAACATACATGATAATTCTTTTCACTGCATTCAGGTGAGATTCCTTTGGATTAGCTTGGTACCTAGCACAAACACACACACTATACATAATGTCAGGTCTACTAGAGGTTAGATAAAGTAAACTACCTATCATGGATCTATACAGTGTTGGATCAACATCCTTTCCAACATTGTCTTTGCAAAGTTTCAAAGTAGAACCCATAGGTGTTTTCATTACTTTTGAGCTTTCAAGACCAAACCGTTTGACTAAGTTTTTAGCATACTTACCTTGAGAGAAGAAAATACCATTGTTACATTATATTGCTTGATTTGAAGACCTAAAAAATAGTTCAAATCTCCAACCATGCTCATCTCAAATGTTGTTGTCATTGCTTCAACAAATTTGTTCAGCATTTTATCACAGGTTGAACCAAACACAATATCATCAACATATATTTGAGCAATAAGTAAATCTTCTCCAGTGTGCTTAATAAACAAAGTCCTATCGGCTTCTCCTCTAATAAAACCATATTCTAAAAGAAAGTTTATAAGCATATCATACCATGCTCAAGGAGTTTGTTTTAGACCATACAATGCTTTCTTTAGTTTGTACACATGATTCGGGTATTGTGGATCTTCAAAACCTTTAGGTTGTTCTACATATGCTTCTTCATTCAATATACCATTTAGAAATGCAGCTTTTACATCCATTTGATGAAGTTTAATGTCAATAAAACATGCAATTGCTAGCAATAATCTAATAAATTCTATCCTAGCAACGGGTGCAAAAGTTTCATCAAAATCAACATCTTCAACTTGAGTGTAACCTTGTGCAACTGACCTAGCTTTGTTCCTAACAATGTTTCCACACTCATCAGTTTTATTCTTATAAATCCACTTTGTTCCAATGACATTAGTATGACTAGGTCTTGGAACAAGTGTCCATACTTCATTTCTTTCAAACTGATTAAGTTCCTCATGCATAACATTTATCCAATTTTCATCAGTTAATGCTTCATTCACATTTTTAGGTTCAATTTCAGAATAGTAACACTCTGCATTCACAACATTGCAAATTGAAGACATTCTTACCACATCTACCTTATTTGATCTTATTCTTCCTCTTGTTTGCACTCCAACTGTAGCATCGCATATGATCTGGTCAGAAGAATGACTTTTTCCTATTCTTGAAGAAGGATTCGTTTTGGGAACATACTGATCATTCTGTGAAATTACAACTGACTGATCTGTAGATGTTGCTCTAGATGTGTTAGCATTTGGTGCAGCATTTTCAGGTTTCAGTGTATTCTCATAATTATCAGTGACTTGTGATACATATTCTTCATCTTTATCATATTTAAGACCTTTATCATCATCAAACACAACATTAACAGATTCTTGAACAGTGTTAGTCCTAAGGTTATAAACTATATAAGCTTTACTATTTCTAGAATAGCCTAAAACGAAACCTTTATCACTTTTAGAATCAAACTTGTGAAGTTGATCCCTATCATTCAAAATATAACACACACAACCAAACACATGAAAATATTTCACATTTGGTTTTCTAACATTCAGAATCTCATAATGTGTTTGATTTGTGCCAGATCGAATATAAACTCTATTAATAATATGACATGTTGTATTCGATGCTTCAACCCAAAATCTTTTAGAAAAACTTTTAGATAAAAGCATGACTCTTGCCATTTCTTGTAAAGTTCTATTCTTTCTTTCAACAATTCCATTTTGTTGTGGAGTTTTAGGAGACGAATATTCTTGCAAGATACATTTCTTATCACAAAAATCATTAAACATGCTATTTTCAAATTCTCTGCCATGATCAATTCTAATACGGCCAACTTTCAAGTTATACACATTTTTTAACCTTTTATAGAGAACTTTAAAAGCAGCAAATGTTTCAGATTTGTCTCTTAAAAACTCAATCCAAGTATATCTAGAAAAATCATCTACCACAACTAAGGAATATCTTTTACCTCCAATGATTTCAGTTTCCATAGGACCCATCAAATCCATGTGCAACAATTCAAAGCATCGATGTGTAGAACAATGTGACTGCACTTTGTGCGGCATTCTTACCTGCTTACCTTTTTGGCATGATCCACATACAATGGTTTTCTGGAAATTCAGTTTTGGTAATCCTTTAGCTCCATCTGATTTGATTAGTTTCTTCATTGCCTTGTAATTTGCATGCCCTAATCTTTGGTTCCATAAGACATTCTTATTGATGTTGAGATAAGTGTTTTGTTTATTGATCCAAAACACTAACAGCCGAGTGTTGTGCTTAATGTTCCCAGCACTTATGACAACATCAGAATTTGCCCTTCCTTTTCTCACTAACTCCGATCTTACGCTTATTGTCTAATGATGTCCCCAGAGCAGTTAGAAGACGTGGGCAACACCAAGTCATGCCACTGCGTGGGAGTAAGAAGTTATTGGACATGATATAACAAGTCATGCATTCAAGGAGTGGTGGAGAGAAGTTATTGTAACCGCTTGATCTCACGGCTGTGATGATCATAGGAGTTTAAGGCAGTTCTTCCATAAAGTCTATAAATAATGTAGCTGCCTCAACACAAGATACACAAGAAGAAAAGTTGAAATCGATTACTAGTCTGTAGAACGCTTTATACGCTTCTGGTTAGGAAAATTCTTGTTTCTTCTTGTAAATCTACATACTATTGTAAACCCGAATAATAGTGTGTTGATCATGGTCTTATTTACTAGGTTATATGCATAGATCTATGAGGGATATAGTTTCATAGGATCTAGTAAATCATCTACACTTATTATAGTGTTATTGTACACCTCTAAGAGGTTGTAATTCGTTTCACATATTTCTATATAGTGAACAGAATAATCTATGCAAATTTTGAATACTTTCATTTTCACTACGTGCATTTTAATTTCAGATGCATAGTGTTGTCTGGACAGTGCCAACACGACAGACAACATCTCTGATTTCGCACGCACACACACACTTATTATAGGTAGCACTAAATTTTAGTTTTTGCTTCAATCTGGTATTGGCACATTCATTTGCATAATGGTCATATCCAGAAAATGCATTGCATTGAACTGATTTTCTAAATTCAGGGTCATACCTTGGTTTACCTTCACTCTTTGATGGTTTTGGTGTGAATTGAATCTTCCTCCTTTCTGGTTGTGGTGTTGATGTGTTGATTTGGATCTTAGGCTGAATGTTTCCTCTAGATTTGTGCATAGATTTCTTAAGAAATTTGTTAAAATGTTTTGTAAGTAAGGCAATGTTGTCAGGATTGTTAAGGCATTCGTCAATCAATTCATCATTCGAATCAACCTCAGTAATAATAGGTTGACTCTTAGATTTGTTTGATGTTTCTCCTTTAAAAAACGACAAATTTCTTATCATCCTTAGTTTCATAAATTTGATTAGTGTTCATTTCGTAAGTTCTAAGAATACTCACTAATTCATTTGACTCAACTTATTAATGTCTTTTACCTCTTCAATAACACAAATTTTAGCATCAAATCTTTAGGAATAGACCTTAATATCTTACGGACTACTCTAACATTAGAAATAGGGTCACCAAGAGAATGTTATTCATTGATAATCTCACTTAACATTTCGTTATAGGATGAAATGGTTTCATCTTCCTTCATTCGGAGATTCTCAAACTTTGTCCCTAACATTCGAAGCTTTGTCCTTCGAACACTTTCTGAACCTTCACAATGCTCTTGCAACATGTCTCATGCATCTTTAGAAGTAGAACAGTTAGATATAATTTTAAACATAGAGATATCAACAGAAGTGAAAATAGCATTTAAAACTTTAGAATTAAATCCTGCGGTTGTTATCTCATCAGCCGTCCAATCAACCTCTTTCTTGAGTTGAATTTCAACATCTTCATCTGTTGGATTCTTTGGTGCATCCCAACCTGTAAGAACAGTCCTCCAAGCACGTTCATCAATTGACTTGATGTACATTCGCATCTTAAGCTTCCAATAAGCATAATTTGAACCATCTAAGACGAGTGGCCTAAGTGTCGTGGATATGTGATGTATTTCCATTGCTAACATAAACTAAAACACACTTTAAGCAAGGATCTAAACCTAGTGTCGTCAGGTGTTGACTCTAATACCAACTGAAAGTGTGTGTGGTATCTAGTGTTTGAGTAAAGACAGAAATGTTGCACATAATGTTGAGACAAATAGTGCAACACTGACTCTAACATAATAATATAGAAGTAAACACACAACGGAAGATTAAAACATTAAAACAGAAAGAACACAATGGAATAATTTTAACATAGATTTTCTTAATAACAAAATCTATGTTATACCTTACGGCAAAAACGACTTAGCTTGTAAGTTATAAAAATGTCGTGTGAAATGTTTCAGCAATTACTTCAACATTCCACAAACCGAAACTACAATCGAGGCAGGTGCCTGAATCTGTAAATAGACTTAAGTGTTTGATCACTGTCTAAAGAACTAATCCTATCTATGATTCACTCTCAATCGATACAAGACTAGAACTAAATACACGAGAAGGTGTGGTATCCCTCCGTGTACATTAAAAGATACAATTACTGGCCATGACTCCTAACAGGGATGAACGCTCAAGAAAGGTGTTACTCGAATAGTGCATGCTTGAAAGTGAAAGCCTTCTTCAATATTTATAGAGAAACAGCTGAGTTCTAGAGTCTTCCATATGAGATCCTATTTTTTAGGATCTCAACTCCCATGATCTCTCTAGATCCTTCATCCATCTTTCAGGTCGTTCTAAGATGCTCCAGGTCCTTGTAGCATGATTAGTGTGAAAATTTCTTAAAATTCATGTATTTAAGTTGCATAATTTTATAGGATTTCATGCATTATTTACACTAAATTGACTAATTGCACTTGATTTGGAGAAAATGTGTGTTTTGCTAATTTTATAGAAAAAATGAGTTTTTTGGAGCAATACACGCCTCAAATATATTGTGAATCGATCGGAAAAATAACTGAGGCAAGAGAAAGTACTCAATATTGCTACCAAAATGAAATGGGCCCATTTTTGAATCACTTACGTGAGCATTTGAGCAGTCCAATTTAGTGCAAGTCATATTGCAAATAACAAATGACAAAAGGCCACAATAAATTCCCCCCATTTATTATGTGTTCACCCTCCACTCCAATTTAGTTTTTGGATTAATGGGTATAATGACCATTCTACCCCATAGGTGTTTAGTTCACAACTTTAAACAAAAAGGCTTTGCAATCCTCCCTTTCCACATAATGTACCAAATGTCGTAACAAATTTTCATATAATGTCTCAAATTTCGAAAAACACTTCCACATAATATCTAAATTGTCGAAAAAAAATTTCACATTATGTGTCAATTTTTGAACAATAGTTCCACATTATGTCTCAATTTTCGGAAAATAGTTCCACATTATGTATCACTTTTCTGAATTTTTTTCAAACAGTAGCAAATTAAGATTTTTGTTTTATTTTTGTTTAACAGAGGTTGGTTGATGGTAAGGAAGATTACATAGAGGAAGAATATGATGAAGATGAGCATGGCAAATCTGCGAATGAGGGAGTTTGTCACCGAGTTTTGTGTAAAAATGAGGAAGTTAGTCACCGAGTTTTGTGTGAAAATGTGGAAGTTTGTCACCGAGTTTTGTGTGAAAATGTGGAAGTTTGTCACCGAGTTTTGTGCAAAAATGTGGAAGTTTGTCACCGAGTTTTGTGTGAAAATGTGGAAGTTTTTCACCGAGTTTTGTGCAAAAATGTGGAAGTTTGTCACCGAGTTTTGCGCAACAATGTGGAAGTTTGTCACCGAGTTTTATGCAAAAATGTGGAAGTCTTGGCCGAGTTTTGTCACCTAACTCGACGAACCAGACTCGAGAAGGAATAAAAAAATCCATTTTCGATGTTTCGTCTCCTAATGCCCCATTTTGTGCGAAAATCAAGTTTCTTCAACAACTAAAAGTCTAAATCATTTTCAATAACAACGGGAATTGCACGATTTCGCTCTAAGAGGGGTTTTTTTGAATTGTGGGTGAACTCAAAACATTTTGTATCGTATATTAATTGTAGGGAAGGGGAAAAGGTTATATATGATATTTTATGGGGGGTGAACTCATATTTTTGGGGTGAAGTCATCTGGGGGGTGAACACATAATAAATAGGGAGCATTTGTCCGTGGCCATGACAAAATTGGGTGGCTGTTGTTATTAAAAGGTTTTGGGCCCAAGCCCATTTGATTTAATTTTGTTCAGGCACAAATTGATTAAAAGGGGCGCAACACAGCCACTTTAATTGAGAGGCCTATGCATAAATTAATCAAAGGGATGGGGTATATACCCCTCCAGCTTTGTTTAATGCACTCCCCCTACCATTTATTAATTGAATATATATATATGAAATACTATATTTGCCCCTTTAATAAAATATTATAGATACATACACCCCTTCAAAAACCCTAAACCTAGCTTCATCTTCCCCAACTTTCTGCGGCCTCTCTCTCTTTCCCCTCCCGTTTTTTTTACACTTTCTTTCTCCCGTCTCTTCCCCCTCCCGTTTTTTTACACTTTCTTTCTCCCGTCTCTTCCCCCTCCCGTTTTTTTTACACTTTCTTTCTCCTGTCTCTTCCCCCTCTCGTTTTCTGCACTCTCTCTTCTGCCGCCTCTCTCTCTTCCCCCTCGTTGTCGCACTTCGTCGCTCTCCCCCTCCCTCCCCCTCGCCTCATTCGCCACCGCCGTCCCCCTCCTCCCTCGTTTCTCGCCCTCCACCGCCTATCGCCCCCGCCGCGGCCGCACCAGCTCGCCCCTGGCCGTCGCGGCCCACCTGCACCCGCCCCTAGCGACGGCCCGCCCGCGCTCGCCTCCAGCGACGCCCGTCTTCCGCAGCCTTGAAGCCTTGAAACCAAATCGCCGGGGAAGAAGAAGAACATGTTTGGGCTTTTTTTTTTTCGACCATTATCGTTCACTCAAAAACACTCTCGTCGACAATAGGCTGTCGACGAGATTATTTTTTAGCGATCAATAATTGTCAAAAATTTCAATTTTTTTATTTTTTTTTAAATTCTTTCGAGATTTTGTCGACAAACCAGTGTCGATCGGAGTGTTTTTGGTCGACAAATCAGTGTCGACCGGAGTATTTTTGGTCGACAAATCAGTGTCGACCGGAATATTTTTGATTGATAAACCAGTGTCGACCGGAGTATTTTTTAATAGTAAGATTTTTTTCTAAATTTTATACGTGGCGACGGCGACAGCGGTGGCTGTTTAATTTTAGGGTTAGAGTTGTTTAAATTGTAGGGGAGTGCATGTATCTTATAGTAAAAGGATAAAATTGGTATTTCATATATATATTGAATTAATAAAAATGAAGGGGGAGTGTATTAAACAAAGCTGGAGGGGTATATACCCCAACCCTTAATCAAACCCACGTTGTTTTTATTCATTTGGAGGCTCATTTTCATAATTTAGGTGGGGTATCAATTTAATAGGGATTATATTTTTTTTAGTCCATTAAGTTGCCACGATTTTGAATTTAGTCCATCAGGTTACCACATTTTGAATTTAGTCCACTAAATTTTGATTTATTTTGATTTTGGTCCAGTTACCTGCTATAGCAGGTTTAACAGGTCAATTTTTAAAACACACCCCAAATGTTAAACACACCACACTAAAATTTAAAAATCATTTTTTATTACTATACACATCCAATTCTTTAATATTTAATAAATTGCCAAAAATAATTAAATTAAAAAATATAAGAATTCAAATTAATATGAAAAATTATAAATAAAACCTATAAGAAATTGTCTAAATCTTCAAAAATTAAACAAAGCTAAAAAAATTAATTAATTTAATTAGTTTTGAAGATTTAGTTGATTTTCTACTACTTTTAAATTTTATTTAGCCTTATTTTTTACGTTTTTTATAGAAGTTAGAACGCAAATAAAACATTAATAAAGTAATGAAGTTTTAAATTTATTTTATTTTCCTTTTAAATATTTCTTTTATATTATATGAACCTAATAACCCCATAAATATTATATACGCTCCAAATCCAAATGTTAAACACAAAAATTCAAAAATCAAATATAGTTAAATAAAATCATAAACATATTTAATAACTTGCCAAAAATAATTTAATTAAAAAAAGTAAGAATTCAAATTAACATGAAAAATATAAATAAAACCTATAAAAATACCTAAATCTTCAAAATTTTAATACAGCTAAAAAATTAATTAATTTAATTAGTTTTAAAATTTTAGTTGATTTTTTTAATACTTTTAAAGATTTTTATTTTTATTTAATAATTTTTTCAAGTTGATTTTTTAAAATTTATTAAAAATATTCAAAACACACGTTTTACATTATTCATCAGAAATATACGAAGAATACACTGAAAATACAGAAAATCCTACAACTCTTGCGAGAATTTCCCTTGATTTACAAGGAAATTCCTCTTTGATTCTCCCGAGAAAGTTTCTGACTTAAGCGTCGGAGATTCCACGCCGGAATCCCCTCCGGCGTGTTTTTGCAGGTCTTACGGGAGCTTAGAAGAGGATTGTTTGTGAGAGAGCTTGCGGAAAAGAGGCGATTTAAGCCCGTAATTCTCACAATCCACACAGAAATATTCGGTAACCTTAGACGTATTTTTAAATATTTTTAATAAATTTAAAAAAATCAACTTGAAAAAATTATTAAATAAAAATCTTTAAAAGTATTAAAAAAATCAACTAAAATTTTAAAACTAATTAAATTAATTAATTTTTTAGCTGTATAAAAATTTTGAAGATTTAGGTATTTTTTATAGGTTTTATTTATATTTTTCATGTTAATTTGAATTCTTACTTTTTTAATTAAATTATTTGAAAGTGTGCGTGCGTGCGATATACAGAGATGTTGTCCTTAGTGTTGGCACACACGAGACAACAATGAGCAGCGGAAAATAAATTAACACTTTGCAAAGAGTATTTCAAAAATTGTGTAGATTAAATAATTAATCTACACGAATCACTTATATTATCTCTTAATATCAGTGAAACCAAATCAACAACCTTGTAAGGTTTTAAACAATAACAACTCTAATCGAGTTCGAAAAGTTACTAGAAATAATACGAAACTATCTCCCTAATAGATCTAACGTATTTCCCTAATAAACGACTATGATTAAATACACAAATATTCGGGCTTATATGTGTGCACTAATCTACAAGAAAGAACAAGGTGTATTTCTAATCTAGAAATATCACGTATTCTATGAATAGGAATGTAGCTTTGCTTTCTTTCTTTCTTTCTTGTTGTATTTTGGAATGAAGGCAGTGTGGTCTATTTATAGGCTCCAAAACGAACTGCCTTGCAACTCCTCCAACTCCTTGATCAATCTTGGCCATTGGATCAAAGGTAGTTTCTTGTAACTTCCCTTCACACTCCATAATTGTAGGAACTCCCATAGTTGTGCTTAGAAACTTCTCACTCCCATGCAACTGCTTGACTTGGGTGTTGCCCACGTCTTCTACCTGCATTTGGGACATCACTAAGCAACACAAGTTAAGTAGGAGTTAGTAAAGGGAGAAAGGGCAAATTCTGATGTTGTGCTAGGTGTTGGCACATTCAGTACAACATGTAACTGAAATGTTGGATAATAAGATACAACACCTATTCCAACATCAACAATCTCCCCCAATTTGACCTTTCTACATCAACACCACTGATGTTCACACATTCAGAATATTGACTAAGAAAATAATACAAGGGATATTTCAAAGTAGAAATAATCATAAGTATTTAGTCAAATTAAAAAAAAACTGCATCTAAGTCAAAGTAATACTTAGATTTAAACCAACATAAAAACAAACTAAAATTAAATTGTTTCTGGAACAGAAAAGATAAAAACATAAGTACAGGCTTTACAGAGTGAAGGAATAATAAAAACAGTAAAGGGAAGGATTGGGCTGATTATATCAGCTGCATCTTCATAGTCTGCACGAACTCCCCCATACTCTAAACTCCTCCCCCATTCTTTCAAGCTTCTCTTCAATCTATATTGAGGTCTCCATAGAGATCCTCAAGGTCTTGTGCTTGTGAACATCAGCATCATGTACTCCCCCTGTTGAGGTGGAAAGGAGCTCCTGCCAGAATTGCTTTTGTATCATCAAATCCTCAACTGTGCTTTGGAGGTTTGTGATGGTTCCTTGAAGGATATCTACCTGTCTTAGAATAAAATGTGATGATAAATAGACAGATGCAACACAACCTGATGGTGGATGTGTTGTGGAGGTTGATGGCATATCTGATTGAACATTTCTGGGTGCAGTAGCTGGTATAGGTAAATCCACAATCCTTTCTCCACCTCGAAGTAGAAGTTGAGGTGAAATCGTGAAGCTTGGAACATAGCTACTGATAACTTCAGTATCCAATCGGGTAAATGTCTTGTCAACCAGCAGCTTATAGATCAGGCAGTGATAAGGAAGCAAGCCTTTGCCAGACATTGTGCAGGTGAAGTTCATCATATTAGAGAATATGACTTGCCCCAAATTAAATTGCCTAAGGTGGCCAATTTTAAAAAGCAAGACAGCCTGTTCCTGAGTGAGTGTGGTATTGTTCGTTGTTGGAATCCAATTGCAGCAGACTATCTTATGAAGAACTGAGTATAAACTTGTCAAACGGGATGCAAGCAGTTTGGGAACCCATCTAGTGATTCTACCACCGGTCAACACACTAATCATCATATCAAAATCAGTAACCACAGGATCCTCCATGACCTTAGTTCCTAATATCCGATTAATTATCCTTGGAGTGATAATTATCTCATGTCCACGAAACATCACACACCCATATTTTCTAGAATTTGTATCTCCTGTTTTTGCAGTAATATTGGCATAGAATTCATGCACCCAATCTATCACATAAGGAGTGGCAAATAACAAAGCATCCAGTATCGATCTCTCCCTAAACCAAGTCATCAAGTTTGCTTCTTCAAAATCAGAAATTTTAAGGATTCGCTCACTAAGGATGATTCGATTTCGAATAGTTTTATAGCAGGCACTTGTGTTATCATTGTACGCAATTTCATCATCACTGCTAAAATCAGGGTCGGAAGAGATTGGTACCTTGTTCTCATGATCAGAGGAGTGTGAACTCGATTCAGAAGAGGAGGTGGAGTCTGAATTTTCGGATGGTGCCACTGGAGGGGCAACAGTTCGGGCTTTTCTTGGATTTTTGCGAGCTGCCCGAGTCTTGGTGTGTACTGCATCTGCATTATCAACATCTACGGCTTCAGTAAATTCGTCAATGATGTCATTGACATCTCGAGGCTCCACCTCAGATTCTGAGTTCGACAAAATGATCGGTTGAGTTTTTGCTCCGTCTGTTCTAGGCTTCTTCTTCCCAGTGTAATCTACTCTTTTCCCAAGAGTTCTGTAGGAGACACAGCGTCCTCCGGGCCATTTTCGAGCAACTGGAACAGGGGCTTTTCTCTTTGTAGTGGTAAACTTCCTCTTTTGCCTCAAGCGAGCTATCTTCGCTGCCAAAATTTCCCCATCAGATGAGGAGACATCTTCCATCTCCACATCACTTTTCTCCACCGCTGGAACATTGTCTTGGAACATAGCATTATCCAGAATTTCTCCCTCCAAAATAATGGTTGGGGATGTTGTTTTACGGGCTAGGGCTTGGTATGCTTTCTTCAATTTCTCGAAGGAGGTTCCAAGTGGAAAACATTTTTGAAAGGTGGATGATTTTAAGGATGAGCGATCAATTGGAGAGGCACTTACGGATTCAGGGAGTTTTGCATGTGCCATTTCGCTTCGGATGTCGAGTGGGTTGTACACCACCAGTGGTAAGGCAGACGATTCAGGCTCAACAGGAACAACCATTGTTCCAACGACGAACGATGGTGAACCAGGTGTGGGAGAGTTGGGAATTTCTGTGATTGTTACCATTTTGAGTTGGATTTTGAGTTTTTCGGAGAGAAAAATTCACAGTTTGTTGAGCAGGGTTGTTTGAAATTTTGCTGGAGGTAAGTGAAGCTAGCTGAGATAGGATGATTGCAACCTGCAAAAGCAAAACATAATTAATTTGATTTAGACCCTTCGAATTCTGGAAGAAAGTGTTAATCACAAAAAAATCCAATTTAATTCTACCAGTTTGTGAATAAAACACTTATGCCAAAAAATGTAATCTGGAATTGGTGATGCATAAACAGATATAAGCTTGATGGTATAAAATAGCATTCATATGAGGTCTATTTATAGAGGGATTCAGGCGGGAGTTGAAGCACGATTCTGTATGTGAAGAAATGGAGAGAGTGGGATAATTAACTTCTCTCCATAAAAGTTCGTGATGTTGTGGAGGATAATTACTGATAATTAATAAATAAAAGAAATAGATTAATTAATAACTGAACAAATAAAATTGATTAAATTCATATAATTATTTGCAGATAATAAAAATAATAATTATCAGAAATTAATTAATTCTATAAATAATCAAAATCATAAGTTTGAGTCAGGTGTTAAACAGATTGTTGGCATTTTGTACATCTCAACACAGTTTTTTCATGAATTTACTTCATATGTGTTGCACTTTAATTTTTATCACATTTACACATTGATCCATCTTTTCAAAAGAGTGCATCGTAGTAGCGAACTCCGTGCCCCATAGTTACTCAATGGATTTGTGTTTAATTTGATGCAGTATATATCACCTTTAGAAAAGATAACATCGTAGTAGCGAGCTCCGTGTCCCTAGTTACTCAGTGATTTTTAAAGCATCTAATTTGTGATTTCCTTTGCATTTGAGAGATTGTACAAGCTTTTCTCATATTCCACATGACTCAATTTAAGACTTTTAGACTAAGATTATAAAGAATTATGTTAAATCCGACACTTACGAAATTTATACAAAGAAATAATTAAATGAACCAATCTGGTGTTGTCCCAAATGCTGCCGCATTTGGTACAACACTTTTGATACAGAGTTCAGATATTGCATAATCCAAGAGACTTCCTTAGAGAAGAAAATCTCTTATCATCTAAAGCTTTTGTGAATATATCAGCAAGTTGTTTTTCTGTAGAAACATACTCCAACTTTACCACCTCTTTTTCTACTAGATCTCTTATGAAATGATGCCTTATACTTATGTGCTTAGTCAAAGAATGTTGCACTGGATTCTTTGATATATTTATGGCACTAGTGTTATCACAAAAAACAGTTAAAGTATCACAAGGTAAACCATAATCACACAGCATTTTTTGTAACCAAAGTAATTGTGTACAGCAACTCCCTGCTGCAATATACTCAGATTCAGCTGTGGATTTTGATACACAGTTCTGTTTCCTGCTATGCCAAGATATGAGATTATTTCCCATGTAGAAACAGCCACCACTGGTGCTCTTTCTATCATCAGCATCTCCTGCCCAGTCATCATCACTGTAGCCAATTAAGGAACAATTTGTGTCCTTGCTGTACCATAAGCCTAGGTCACAAGTTCCTGCAACATATCTAATTATCCTTTTTACAGCATGCATATGAGATTCTTTTGGGTCAGACTGATATCTAGCACATAAACATACACTAAACATAATATCAGGCCTTGTAGAGCTCAAATAAAGAAGACTACCTATCATTGATCTGTACAATGTTGGGTCAACATTTTGGCCAACACTGTCTTTACTCAGTTTCTGGGTTGATCCCATAGGTGTTTTCATATGTTTAGCATTCTCTAAACCAAACCTTTTCACAAGATTTTTAGCATATTTACTCTGTGATATAAAGATACCATCATTTTCCTGTTTGATTTGCAAGCCTAGGAAATAATTTAAGTCACCAACCATGGACATTTCAAAGGTTGATGTCATTTCATTCACGAACAGTTTTAGCATATCATCACAAGTAGAGCCAAACACTATATCATCAACATAAATTTGAGCTACCATAATATCATTTCTTTCATGCTTAATGAATAGAGTTCTATCAGCTTCTCCTCTAGTAAAACCAAATTCAATCAAAAAATCAGTTAATCTTTCATACCAAGCTCTAGGTGCTTGTTTCAAGCCATAAAGAGCCTTTTTTAACTTAAACACATGGTCAGGAAATTCTGGATTTTCAAAGCCTTTTGGTTGCTCAACATATGCTTCTTCCATTAAGATTCCATTTAGAAAGGCTGCTTTAACATCCATTTGATATAGTTTAATGTTGATAAAGCATGCAATAGCAAGTAAAAGTCTAATGGATTCTATTCTAGCAACTGGAGCAAATGTTTCATCAAAATCTACTCCTTCTACTTGAGTATACCCTTGAGCAACAAGCCTTGCTTTGTTTCTGATTATATTGCCTATTTCATCAGTTTTGTTTTTGAAAATCCATTTAGTACCAATAACATTTGTATGATCTGGTCTAGGTACTAATGTCCATACATCATTTCTAACAAATTGATTCAACTCTTCATGCATAGCTTCTACCCAATGTTCATCATTTAAAGCTTCTTTTACTATTTTAGGTTCAATAGCAGAATGATAACACTCATGATTTACCTTGTTACACACAGAAGTCATGCAAATAGATCTTACCACATCTTTTGGATTTATACCCAACCTTCTTCTGGTTTGAATTCCAGTAGATTGATCACCTATAATCAGCTCCTGTGGATGATTCTTTTGCACTCTCCTTGAAGGTGTTTTATGCAGATTGTACAGATTTTCTAGATTTTCTGTAATTTCAGCAGATGTGTCTGTGAGTGTTCCCTCATTCTGGTCATCATTTTTGATCTGGTCTGTTCTATCAGTCATTATTGGACTATCAGCAAGGTCTGAAACATCCTCCTCAATACTGTTTCCTGTAATACTCAAGTTATCATCAAAAACCACATTTACAGATTCTTGAACAGTATTTGTTCTGAGGTTATATATCCTATATGCTTTACTATTCCTTGAATAACCAAGAAACACACCTTTGTCACTCTTAGAATCAAATTTATGCAATTGTTCTCTATCATTTAGGATGTAGCAAACACAGCCAAATACATGAAAATACTTAAGATTAGGCTTTCTACTATTCAGTATTTCATAAGGTGTACTATTAGAATCTGTTCTAATCAAGACTCTATTAGATATGTGACAAGCTGTATTTAGAGCTTCAGCCCAAAACCTTTTGGCTAAATTTTTAGAACATAGCATAACTCTAGCCATCTCTTGAAGAGTTCTATTTTTCCTCTCTGCTATCCCATTCTGCTGAGGTGTTTTAGGTGATGAGAACTCCTGTAATATGCCTTTAGATTCACAAAACTCAGTTAAAGCACTGTTATCAAATTCTCTTCCATGGTCTGATCTAATTCTACACACTTTAGAATTATAGACAGTCTTGAATCTTTTGTATAAAGTTTTAAAGACAGAAAAGGTTTCTGATTTTTCTTTTAGGAATTCTATCCATGTGAATCTAGAATAATCATCAACAATGACAAAAGAATACATTTTTCCACCTATACTATCAATTTCCATATGACCCATAAGATCCATATGAAGCAATTCAAAGCAATGTTGTGTAGAACACTGACCTAATAGTTTGTGAGAAGCTCTTACCTATTTGCCTTTTTGACATGGTCCACAGATGTGATTGTCTGAAAATTTCAGCATTGGTAAACCTGTAACAGCTTTGAGTCTAATCAACCTATCAATTTGTCTATGATTAACATCCCCAAGTCTATGATGCCATAGTGTACTCTCATCATTTTTCACATTATTGCAGCTCACTTTGGATTCAATTAAATAGCAATTATCAGCAGATCTATTACCCATCATAATACAATCAGAATTTTCATCTAGCACATAGCATGAATTTTTATCAAACTTTACATGCAAGTCATCATCACATAATTGGCTTATACTAATGAGGTTGGCAAGTAATCCATCAACATGTAAAACATTTGGTAATCTAGGAAATCCAGGAACATTTAAGGTTCCTTTACCAATGATCTTCCCTTTAGATCCACCACCATAAGTAACATTACCACCATTATAAGCTTTGTAATCAGATAGATAATCAAATTGACCTGTCATATGTTTTGAGCAGCCACTGTCAAAATACCATAAACCAGGAACACATGCTTTCAAGGACATATGCACAACATTACATATAGTATTTTTAGAAATCCATTCTGTTTTCTGTGAATGTTGCTTTGGGTGTGGTGTCATTTTAGACAATCCAGAGGCATTTAAATTTTTCTGTCTTTTTAAACAGTAATAAGCTTTATGTCCCTTTTTAAAACAGTAGTTACACACAAGTTCTTTAATATTGGCAAGTTTTTTCTTTGAAACATTAGCCTCATTTTTATGCTCAGCTTTGACAAAAACAGTAGATCCATTACTTTGAGAATTAGGAACAGTTTTACCTTTAAAATCAATACCTGCTTTCCTTGTATTGTTGAGCAGCAGTGATTCATCCAATTTTGCTTGTCCTTCAGAGAATTTCTTGAAGCTTAAAGATACTTCCTTCATCCTTTCTTCAAGTTTTTCAATCTCACAATCCTTCTTGGTTAGAACACTCTCAAGTTTTAAAACAGAATTTCTTAAATCATCATTTTCAAATGTTAAAGATTTGATAATACGATTTAATTTTTCAGTTTCAGAATATGAAATGAGTTTTTCTTCATTTGTCAAGGGATTTTCATAGGAATATTTTCTGAAATCAAGAACAGATACTTCTAGTCTATCTTTTAGATTAGAAATTTCTTTATCTTTCTTTGTTAAAAGACTTTCAAGTTTGAACACAGTGTTAGATAAGTCTTGAATATCAGCAGCTTTTCTGGATGTACCTGTCTCTGTAACAGAACTTGTGAAACAATTAAATTCTGGAGTTTTATTACTCAGTGATTTCTCAAATGATGGCTCATTTGTCTTCACACCATAATAAAAATCATCCAGATCATCATCAAAGGTATCATCATAAATAATTCTAGCAGAAAAAGCTTGTTCAATGTCTTTTTCAGGATCATGCTCAACATCAGATTCATCACTTAAAGTAGCACTGAAATTTAGTTTCTTTTTCAGAATAGTGTTAGCACATTCATTAGCATAATGACCAAATCCAGAACATGCATCACATTTAACATTCTTCCTATAATCTTGGTCAGATTTAAACATGTTTCCTCTTTCTAATTGTCTAGAAGGATTAAAGGTGTTCTTCCTAATAGGCAATTGTTGATTATTAGTAATCTGAACCTTAGGTTGAAAGTTGTCTTTAAATTTCTTATTCTTCATGAAAGTTTTAAACTATCTAGTCATAAATGCCATGTAATCAGGATCATTATAATAGTCCTCAAAGTTTTCTTCATCAGAATCAATTTCAGTAACATAAGGGGATTTT
The DNA here is from genome assembly GCA_963675135.1 of Galeopsis tetrahit. Classification (NCBI taxonomy): domain Eukaryota; kingdom Viridiplantae; phylum Streptophyta; class Magnoliopsida; order Lamiales; family Lamiaceae; genus Galeopsis; species Galeopsis tetrahit. The sequence goes on from OY776120.1 coordinate 44,113,670, forward strand.
CCAGAACTGGATGTTGCAGATAATGATGCATCATTTTTGAAAACAAGTACTTTCTTTTCATTATCAGCTTTTTCAGATATGTTCATTTCATATGTTTTCAAAATACCAATTAATTCATTTTGACCTAGCACATCTGTATCTTTAGCTTCCTCTATAGCACATATCTTAGGTTCAAAACGTTTAGGAACTGATCTAAGAATTTTATGTACTAACCTTGTATTAGAGATTGGATCACCAAGAGAATGAGCTTCATTTGAAATCTCAGTCAGTTTTTCATTGTAAGATGAGATTGTCTCATCTTCTTTCATCCTCAAATTTTCGAATTTTGTTCCAAGCATACGAAGTCTGGTCCTTCGTACACTATCCGATCCTTCACAATGTTCTTGTAATCGATCCCATGCATCCTTGGATGTGACACAGCTCGAAATGATTTTGAACATTGATGCATCAGTTGAGGTAAAGATTGCATTCAATGCCTTTGGATTGTAACTAGCTGTTGTGATTTCTTCGGCTGTCCAGTCTAGCTCTCTCTTGATTTGGGCTTCATTGTCCTCATCTGCAGCAGTTCTTGGCTGAGTCCAGCCTGCCAGAACACTCCTCCATGCTCTTTCATCAATAGATTTGATGTACATCCTCATTTTAGGTTTCCAGAAGGCATAGTTTGTGCCATCCAGAATTGGAGGTTTTAGTGCGGGCGAAAGTGGATACTCCATTGCAAATAAACACACACTCTAAGCAGAATCTCTACTTAGTGTATCAAGTAGTTAGCTCTGATACCAACTGAAAGTGTGCGTTCGTGCGATATACAGAGATGTTGTCCTTAGTGTTGGCACACACGAGACAACAATGAGCAGCGGAAAATAAATTAACACTTTGCAAAGAGTATTTCAAAAATTGTGTAGATTAAATAATTAATCTACACGAATCACTTATATTATCTCTTAATATCAGTGAAACCAAATCAACAACCTTGTAAGGTTTTAAACAATAACAACTCTAATCGAGTTCGAAAAGTTACTAGAAATAATACGAAACTATCTCCCTAATAGATCTAACGTATTTCCCTAATAAACGACTATGATTAAATACACAAATATTCGGGCTTATATGTGTGCACTAATCTACAAGAAAGAACAAGGTGTATTTCTAATCTAGAAATATCACGTATTCTATGAATAGGAATGTAGCTTTGCTTTCTTTCTTTCTTTCTTGTTGTATTTTGGAATGAAGGCAGTGTGGTCTATTTATAGGCTCCAAAACGAACTGCCTTGCAACTCCTCCAACTCCTTGATCAATCTTGGCCATTGGATCAAAGGTAGTTTCTTGTAACTTCCCTTCACACTCCATAATTGTAGGAACTCCCATAGTTGTGCTTAGAAACTTCTCACTCCCATGCAACTGCTTGACTTGGGTGTTGCCCACGTCTTCTACCTGCATTTGGGACATCACTAAGCAACACAAGTTAAGTAGGAGTTAGTAAAGGGATAAAGGGCAAATTCTGATGTTGTGCTAGGTGTTGGCACATTCAGTACAACATGTAACTGAAATGTTGGATAATAAGATACAACACCTATTCCAACATCAACATTATTTTTGACAAGTTATTAAATATGTTTATGATTTTATTTAACTATATTTGATTTTTGATTTTTTGTGTTTAACATTTGGAGTGTATATAATATTTATGAGGTTATTGGGTTCATATAATATAAAAGAAATATTTAAAAGGAAAATAAAATAAAATAAATTTAAAACTCCATTACTTTATTAATGTTTTATTTGCGTTCTAACTTCTATAAAAAACGTAAAAAATAAGGCTAAATCAAATTTAAAAGTAGTAGAAAATCAACTAAATCTTCAAAACTAATTAAATTAATTAATTTTTTTTAGCTTTGTTTAATTTTTGAAGATTTAGACAATTTTTTATAGATTTTATTTATAATTTTTCATATTAATTTGAATTCTTATTTTTTTTAATTTAATTATTTTTGGCAATTTATTAAATATTAAAGAATTGGGGTGTGTATAGTAATAAAAATGATTTTTAAATTTTAGTGTGGTGTGTTTAACATTTGGGGTGTGTATAACATTTTATGAGGTGTGTTTTAAAAAATGACCTGTTAAACCTGCTATAGCAGGTAACTGGACTAAAATCAAAATAAATCGAAACTTAGTGGACTAAATTCAAAATGTGGTAACCTGATGGACTAAATTCAAAATCGTGGCAACTTAATGGACTAAAAAAAATATAATCTCCAATTTAATATTTGCGGAGGCCAAGCACGAGACAGTAGAGGGGGATACGCACGCGGGCAGAACAGGAGGCGACAGCTCCAATTGGGGAAACCTTCCCCCTTCCGCACTTCATTCACTCAATTAAGAGTTGCACTCTTGTGTACTAGTTACATGTATGTAACTACTATATCCAATCCAGTAGTTACATGTAACTACTATATCCAATCCAATATATGTAACTACTATATCCAATCCAATAATCCATTACAAATAACACATGACTCATTTATTATATCCAATCAAATGACTCATTACAAATAATACATGACCCATTTACTATATCAATTTAACACATAAATGTTTTCTTGGGCCTTTATTTTACTTCAATTAATTTTTTTTTTAATTTTATCATTAAAAAATAATACTCCATTAATTTTTTAAAATTTTATTTTTTATTTTACTCAATTGATATTTATATTTATCTTTTTAATATTATTTTTTTAATTTATTTTTCTTCCTATTTATCATTTGTGTTTCAAATGATAATTTTTTTAACGTACTTTTTTTTTATGTCATAAATAATTATTCTAAAATTTTAAAGTCTAATAAGAAAATTTTAAAAATAATATTAATTGTTTTAAGTATTAAATAGTATAATAATAATTTTTTTTAAAATATAAAACTCGCACCTCTCTTACGCAAGTGTTTAATTTTATTGGTACTATTTTACTTTAATTAATTGGTGTATAATTTTCACCTTATCCTTTCAAAATTTTACTTCATTCCTTACAAATTTCACTTCGTTTTACATTATTTAATTATTTTTTTCATTTGAACTTTTATTTTTTAATCACTTTATTTTAATTTTTTATGAATATAATTTTTAGTTTATAAGTGTTATGATAACAGTTGATAAGTATTATGATATATTATTAGTTAATATGCAGTATTGTATATTAGTTTATACTGGTACAAGTTCTATTTTTTTCGAGTTTCGAGTTCACATATTTTATGTTAATAGTTCAAATATAGTATAGTATTAGTTCACATATTGTATAGTATTAGTTCACATACTCTATGGTACTAGTTCAAATATAGTATAGTATAAATTCAAATATTGTATAGTATTAGTTCATATATTAAATAATATATTTATACCCACATTAATCTCTAGTACTATACAATATATTAACTAGTACTATACCATAGGCGTACTAATACTATATCGTATTTAAACTAATATTTATATTTAACAAAAAATACATAACTTAACACATTTATAATCTCAGGCATACCATGCAAATTAATACATCAATATTAAAAAATTGATATTAACTAACTAGTAAGAAGAACAAAAGTGAGAATGAATCACACTGAACAGACAATTCAATTAATAGATACGATCACACTCAATAAACATATGAATGCATCAACATGGCGATGACCTCGAAGAAAATAATAAAGCTGATGCAATATTATGCTGGTTTCTTCCCCAATTCTCCACTCATTTAAGTTTCTAAATATAAATTTTATTTTTCAATTAGATTATGTTATTAATTAGTTTTAAAAAATAATCTACAACCTTAAAAAATTTGTAACAAATCAGATATCATTTTAGAAATAATGAAGACATAACAAAATAATCTTAGTTATTATAAATTAGATTAAAGCTAGAAAGTGAGCATGTCATATTCATACATTTATACCCAAATTAGAAAAAAAATTGAATTTCTTTTGTTTAGTTTTTTTTTTCGATTTTTTTTTAATTTTTTTTCTAAATTTTGGTTATTTTTTGAAAAAAAAAAACTGGAAATTTTATTTCATAATTTTACTTTTGAGTTTCATTTTTTTTTTAATATTCGTTATATTTTTTATATTTATTTTTTAAAAGTTAAAAAAATAGAATAATATTTGACTTCGTGGTGTTTCATTGGTGAATCGATAGTCGGTGTATAATTATAATTTTAATGAGTTGTATTTTAATTTAATTGATATAATGGTAATATAGTATTTTACATGTATTTTTGTTTTAAAAAATTTGGGGGTGAAATTAATAAAAAAGAAGGTAAATAAATAATAACCCATATAAATAATTGGATTTAGTTACACATAAGTGCCTAAAAAAATAAAAAGGGAGTGCCTAAAAGAAGGAAGTGTGGACTTAGTTAAAAAGGAGGGTAAATAGCCAGTTACATACATGTAACTAGTACACATAAGTAATTGCCCTCAATTAAATAGTATAGTTTAGTTGAATTGTTTTTTCATTTCTCAGATAGATTACAATTGAGTATTTCATTTTAATGTGGGATTGAAAGATTTGAAGACATAGAGGTGATATATTTCCTTTATTTCAATATTGTTTTGATAATTTCAATTTCATTAATGTTTTGTAGTTTAATTTACATGAGTTTTATTGTAGTTGTTAATTTAGATATGGGGTAATCTCTTATTACTTTGGGTGTTAAAATTATGTAGAGAATTAGTGAGTTTATGGATTAATTGCATGATTTAGTCTTGGTGATAATTGTTTCTAATATTGTGATTTTCACGATTCAATTGATTAATTCACCCTATTAGTTAGCATTGTTGGTTGTGTCGACTACAACGATCGTACTGGGTTGCACGATTAAGAGTGTGGGTGTGAGCTTTGATTAATTGATTATAATTTGCATAGTAATTAACTACACCGACCGGGGGTTGATTGCTTAGATCGACTACACTAGACACTAATCGATTAGAGGTCGTCTAGAGATTAGTGAGGGGGCGAGTCGTAAACATTAGTAACCATGTTGAAAGTGTTTACGGGTCACTATCCCAGGAGCCTATGGTACTAATCCTATAATTATTGCTAATTAGTGCACGTGTTCACCTAATGCCCACGAGTGATTGGTCTACACATATATGTGACAGCCTTTAGCATAATTCAAGACATTAAGTTTAATTGTTGTGATTAGTTCGTTAATTCATTAGTGATCTCACATAAGGAAGACAGCTGAAGCAATTCTTACACTTTCATCTTTGAGAGTTAGTTTTAGTTGTTTACTTACTGTTTATTTTTCTTATTGGTATTTGCTTTATTCTCCCATTTACCTTCTATAACACCATTTTGACTTATAGTTTTGGGGCTCCACATTCATTCAACTAGGTCCTTGGAACGAAAAATATTAAGTCGTATACAACATTAACATTCACAACAGAAACTACGATCTAGACAAGTCTAACCCTATAAACGGTCAAGTGTATAAACACTGCCCAAAGACTAATATCTCTATCTATGATTACACTCTCAATAGATATATAAAAGAAAAATGTAGTCACTCGTACGAGAAATTGATATATGTATAGAGGTAAAAACGAGAGGCTTCCATATGAGATCCTACTTTTTAGGATCTCAACCTCCATGATCTCTCTATATCCTTCCGCATGCATCCAGGTCGTTCTAACATGTTCGAGGCTGCTTTAGGACGTTCTCCTTGGTTCTGGAGTCTTCCAGGTTCCAAACCCTTGTAGAAGCTTCTAGATCGACATCCTGCATGTGATAACATGGCTTAACATTTAATGTAAATTCGAAAAAGGACTTAGAAAGAATCAGGAAATGTCGAATTCAAATGTTGTTAATAATGTTAAGACATTTAAGTGTTAGCAACATCTACCATACATATAAAACTCATATAAACACCTATTATCATATACTCCCACCGTCCCGGGGAAAGCTTCCCATGAGCTCCGGGCATAGAGGTTAAGAAATACTAATATAATAAGTAGATGTATTAGAGGTGATGTGATTGAGAGAGAGAAGAATATAATTAAATGTGAGAGAGAATAGTTATCAAAAAAGAAATGAGTAACTTTCATTGGGACAGACAAAAAAGAAAAGTCGAGTAGCTTTTATTAGGACGGATGGAGTACTATAAAGTTAAATTATACCCTACTTAAATTTTAAATCAAACACAAAAACATACAAATTATTAGAATTTTAAAATTCACTAAATTTTGAAATAAAGATTTCAAAATCCCAAAACAAACATATCAATGTAGTGACTCCGATGGTGGCAGTTTTCTAATCATTCTTTTGGTTCCAAAACTTTTGTTCTTTTGCCTAAGGCCTTTATATATGTGGGTTTTATAATATGTGGGAAAAGGGGTTTTTTTCTATATTATTTTCTTTTGTATAAGGATGAGTAGTTTTGATATTTCATAATTGTACTCGACTCACAATGTTTGTGCTCATCAAAAAATGAATACAAATTTAAAAAAAAAAATAGGTAAGGTAAATAAAATAAGAGCATTGTGAAAACTACTGTGAATAAAATGATGGTTGAAAAATAAAGATAACGTAATAATTTCTAAAAAAAATTATAAAAATAAATTTAATGGACGAACAAATAAGACAAATGAACATAAATTTGATGGACGGAAGCTTTCCATTACTTTTGAGTATAAAAAATCAAAACATGTATGAAAATTAAAAATATTTTATAATTGATGAGATTGAGAGGGAGAAAAAAAATGATATAAATGCAAAAGGTAGATATAAATTTAAAAAATATTTTATAAAAAAAGGTGTGAAAATTTATAGGTACACAAACTAAAATGACAAAATAAAAAGGTTATAGACAGAATGGAGAGTAATAAGAAAACACAAAAACGTATATGCAATATTGCATACATGCATTTCAGTCATTCACACACATGTTCTTTATAAATACACCCACAAGCTTAATTCACACACATTTTTTATAAATACACTCACAAGTTTAATTCACACACACATTTTTTTATAAATACACCCACAAGCTTAATTCACACACACATTTTTTATAAATGCACTCACTGAAAGAAATTGAACATGGTCATCTTCTCCGAGCAGTCGGACGCTGCAATTTACGATGACCTTAATCCTTAAATATTTTATATTTCTTTAAATATTCTTTAATACTAATCATTATGGGTCAATGTTATTTTGTATTACGTGCAATAATATATCTTACTACATGCAATAATATATGTGACTATATATTATAATCTGGGTTACTTAATCAATAAAAAAAATATAAAAATTTTAAAGAATCAGTATTACTATATAAAATTGTGTTATTACTACATGTAATAATTTGTTTTATTACATAAAAAATTATATGTTACTACATACTACAGTATGAATTACTACATTGAATAGACGTTTGTTACTATATGTAACTTTATCAAATGATCTAATATTTTTCGCATCATCCTACAATAAAACATTTTGTATTACAATATGATTCTTGTGTTTACTACATTCGATAATATATGTTACTACGTATTATAATGTGAGTTACTACATCAATAAAAACACTAGAAAAAACGTGTTACTAAATAAAAGAATTTGTATTATTATATAAATAGTTTGAGTTATTGCTACATAAAATAATGTGTATTACTACATATTACAATTTGAATTACTACACTTAATATCCCGCGTTCGACAATAAAATAAAAGATAAAAAAATCACAGAAACGAGTAAAATAAACGGATTAAAAATTTCGAATTAAGCTGTCAGTGGGTGTATTTATAAAAAATGTGTGTGAATTAAATTTGTTGGTGTATTTATAAAAAGTGTGTGAATTAAGTTTGTTGGTGTATTTATAAAAAATATGTGTGTGAATTAAGTTTGTGGGTGTATTTATAAAGAACATGTGTGTGAATAACTGAAATGCATATATGAAATATTTCATACAAGACTAGCCCATAAGTGTAGTATGTAGTAACATATAATTTTTTATGTAGTAAAATAAATTATTACATGTAGTAATAACACAATTTTATATAGTAATATTGATTCTTTTATATTTTTATATTTTTTTTATTGATTAAGTAACCCACATTATAATATATAATAACATATATTATTGCATGTAGTAAGATATATTATTGCACGTAATACAAAATAACATTGACCCATAATGATTAGTATTAAAGAATATTTAAAGAAATATAAAATATTTAAGGATTAAGGTCATCGTAAATTGCAGCGTCCGACCGCGGCCTGAGGTGATCGAAAACTGCTCGGAGAAGACGACCATGTTCAATTTCTGTCAGTGGGTGCATTTATAAAAAATTTGAGTGTGAATTGAGTTTTCATCGCGTGTATTTATAAAAAAATGTGTGTGTGAATTAAGCTTGTTGGTGTATTTATAAAAAAATGTGTGTAAATTAAGCTTGTGGATGTATTTATAAAGAATATGTGTGTGAATGACTGAAATGCATATATGCAATATTGCATATAAGTTTTTGTGTTCTCAGGCTAGTCTTGTATGAAATATTGCATATATGCATTTCAGTCCTTCACACACATGTTCTTTATAAATACACCCACAAGCTTAATTCACACACACATTTTTTATAAATACACCAACAAGCTTAATTCACACACACATTTTTTATAAATACACTAACAAACTTAATTCCCACACACATTTTTTATAAATACACCCACTGACAACTTAATTCGAAATTTTTAATCCATTTATTTTTCTCGTTTCTGTGATTTATTTATCTTTTATTTTATTGTTGAACGCGGGATATTAAATGTAGTAATTCAAATTGTAATATGTAGTAATACACATTATTTTATGTAGTAATAACACAAACTATTTATATAATAATACAAATTCTTATATTTAGTAACACGTTTTTTATAGTGTTTTTATTAATGTAGTAACTCACATTATAATATTTGGGGGTGAAATTAATAAAAAAGAAGGTAAATAAATAATAACCCATATAAATAATTGGATTTAGTTACACATAAGTGCCTAAAAAAATAAAAAGGGAGTGCCTAAAAGAAGGAAGTGTGGACTTAGTTAAAAAGGAGGGTAAATAGCCAGTTACATACATGTAACTGGTACACATAAGTAATTGCCCTCAATTAAATAGTATAGTTTAGTTGAATTGTTTTTTCATTTCTCAGATAGATTACAATTGAGTATTTCATTTTAATGTGGGATTGAAAGATTTGAAGACATAGAGGTGATATATTTCCTTTATTTCAATATTGTTTTGATAATTTCAATTTCATTAATGTTTTGTAGTTTAATTTACATGAGTTTTATTGTAGTTGTTAATTTAGATATGGGGTAATCTCTTATTACTTTGGGTGTTAAAATTATGTAGAGAATTAGTGAGTTTATGGATTAATTGCATGATTTAGTCTTGGTGATAATTGTTTCTAATATTGTGATTTTCACGATTCAATTGATTAATTCACCCTATTAGTTAGCATTGTTGGTTGTGTCGACTACAACGATCGTACTGGGTTGCACGATTAAGAGTGTGGGTGTGAGCTTTGATTAATTGATTAGAATTTGCATAGTAATTAACTACACCGACCGGGGGTTGATTGCTTAGATCGACTACACTAGACACTAATCGATTAGAGGTCGTCTAGAGATTAGTGAGGGGGCGAGTCGTAAACATTAGTAACCATGTTGAAAGTGTTTACGGGTCACTATCCCAGGAGCCTATGGTACTAATCCTATAATTATTGCTAATTAGTGCACGTGTTCACCTAATGCCCACGAGTGATTGGTCTACACATATATGTGACAGCCTTTAGCATAATTCAAGACATTAAGTTTAATTGTTGTGATTAGTTCGTTAATTCATTAGTGATCTCACATAAGGAAGACAGCTGAAGCAATTCTTACACTTTCATCTTTGAGAGTTAGTTTTAGTTGTTTACTTACTGTTTATTTTTCTTATTGGTATTTGCTTTATTCTCCCATTTACCTTCTATAACACCATTTTGACTTATAGTTTTGGGGCTCCACATTCATTCAACTAGGTCCTTGGAACGAAAAATATTAAGTCGTATACAACATTAACATTCACAACAGAAACTACGATCTAGACAAGTCTAACCCTATAAACGGTCAAGTGTATAAACACTGCCTAAAGACTAATATCTCTATCTATGATTACACTCTCAATAGATATATAAAAGAAAAATGTAGTCACTCGTACGAGAAATTGATATATGTATAGAGGTAAAAACGAGAGGCTTCCATATGAGATCCTACTTTTTAGGATCTCAACCTCCATGATCTCTCTATATCCTTCCGCATGCATCCAGGTCGTTCTAACATGTTCGAGGCTGCTTTAGGACGTTCTCCTTGGTTCTGGAGTCTTCCAGGTTCCAAACCCTTGTAGAAGCTTCTAGATCGACATCCTGCATGTGATAACATGGCTTAACATTTAATGTAAATTCGAAAAAGGACTTAGAAAGAATCAGGAAATGTCGAATTCAAATGTTGTTAATAATGTTAAGACATTTAAGTGTTAGCAACATCTACAATACATATAAAACTCATATAAACACCTATTATCATATACTCCCACCGTCCCGGGGAAAGCTTCCCATGAGCTCCGGGCATAGAGGTTAAGAAATACTAATATAATAAGTAGATGTATTAGAGGTGATGTGATTGAGAGAGAGAAGAATATAATTAAATGTGAGAGAGAATAGTTATCAAAAAAGAAATGAGTAACTTTCATTGGGACAGACAAAAAAGAAAAGTCGAGTAGCTTTTATTAGGACGGATGGAGTACTATAAAGTTAAATTATACCCTACTTAAATTTTAAATCAAACACAAAAACATACAAATTATTAGAATTTTAAAATTCACTAAATTTTGAAATAAAGATTTCAAAATCCCAAAACAAACATATCAATGTAGTGACTCCGATGGTGGCAGTTTTCTAATCATTCTTTTGGTTCCAAAACTTTTGTTCTTTTGCCTAAGGCCTTTATGTATGTGGGTTTTATAATATGTGGGAAAAGGGGTTTTTTTCTATATTATTTTCTTTTGTATAAGGATGAGTAGTTTTGATATTTCATAATTGTACTCGACTCACAATGTTTGTGCTCATCAAAAAATGAATACAAATTTAAAAAAAAAAATAGGTAAGGTAAATAAAATAAGAGCATTGTGAAAACTACTGTGAATAAAATGATGGTTGAAAAATAAAGATAACGTAATAATTTCTAAAAAAAATTATAAAAATAAATTTAATGGACGAACAAATAAGACAAATGAACATAAATTTGATGGACGGAAGCTTTCCATTACTTTTGAGTATAAAAAATCAAAACATGTATGAAAATTAAAAATATTTTATAATTGATGAGATTGAGAGGGAGAAAAAAAATGATATAAATGCAAAAGGTAGATATAAATTTAAAAAATATTTTATAAAAAAAGGTGTGAAAATTTATAGGTACACAAACTAAAATGACAAAATAAAAAGGTTATAGACAGAATGGAGAGTAATAAGAAAACACAAAAACGTATATGCAATATTGCATACATGCATTTCAGTCATTCACACACATGTTCTTTATAAATACACCCACAAGCTTAATTCACACACATTTTTTATAAATACACTCACAAGTTTAATTCACACACACATTTTTTTATAAATACACCCACAAGCTTAATTCACACACACATTTTTTATAAATGCACTCACTGAAAGAAATTGAACATGGTCATCTTCTCCGAGCAGTCGGTCACCTCAAGCTGCGGTCGGACGCTGCAATTTACGATGACCTTAATCCTTAAATATTTTATATTTCTTTAAATATTATTTAATAATAATTATTATGGGTCAATGTTATTTTGTATTACGTACAATAATATATCTTACTACATGCAATAATATATGTGACTATATATTATAATCTGGGTTACTTAATCAATAAAAAAAATATAAAAATTTTAAAGAATCAGTATTACTATATAAAATTGTGTTATTACTACATGTAATAATTTGTTTTATTACATAAAAAATTATATGTTACTACATACTACAGTATGAATTACTACATTGAATAGACGTTTGTTACTATATGTAACTTTATCAAATGATCTAATATTTTTTGCATCATCCTACAATAAAACATTTTGTATTACAATATGATTCTTGTGTTTACTACATTCGATAATATATGTTACTACGTATTATAATGTGAGTTACTACATCAATAAAAACACTAGAAAAAACGTGTTACTAAATAAAAGAATTTGTATTATTATATAAATAGTTTGAGTTATTGCTACATAAAATAATGTGTATTACTACATATTACAATTTGAATTACTACACTTAATATCCCGCGTTCGACAATAAAATAAAAGATAAAAAAATCACAGAAACGAGTAAAATAAACGGATTAAAAATTTCGAATTAAGCTGTCAGTGGGTGTATTTATAAAAAATGTGTGTGAATTAAATTTGTTGGTGTATTTATAAAAAATGTGTGTGAATTAAGTTTGTTGGTGTATTTATAAAAAATATGTGTGTGAATTAAGTTTGTGGGTGTATTTATAAAGAACATGTGTGTGAATAACTGAAATGCATATATGAAATATTTCATACAAGACTAGCCCATAAGAAAAGAGGCCAATCTTCCTCTCTTGACGTGTCTTCTCTAAAGGGCTAGTCTTGTATGAAATATTGCATATATGCATTTCAGTCCTTCACACACATGTTCTTTATAAATACATCCACAAGTTTAATTCACACACACATTTTTTATAAATACACCAACAAGCTTAATTCACACACACGTTTTTTATAAATACACTAACAAACTTAATTCACACACACATTTTTTATAAATACACCCACTGACAACTTAATTCGAAATTTTTAATCCATTTATTTTACTCGTTTCTGTGATTTTTTTATCTTTTATTTTATTGTCGAACGCGGGATATTAAATGTAGTAATTCAAATTGTAATATGTAGTAATACACATTATTTTATGTAGTAATAACACAGACTATTTATATAATAATACAAATTCTTTTATTTAGTAACACGTTTTTTCTAGTGTTTTTATTGATTTAGTAACTCACATTATAATATGTAGTAACATATATTATCGAATGTAGTAAACACAATAATCATGTTGTAATACAAAATGTTTTATTGTAGGATGATGCGAAAAATATTAGATCATTTGATAAAGTTACATATAGTAACAAACGTCTATTCAATGTAGTAATTCAAATTGTAGTATGTAGTAACATATAATTTTTTATGTAGTAATAACACAATTTTATATAGTAATATTGATTCTTTTATATTTTTATATTTTTTTTATTGAATAAGTAACCCACATTATAATATATAGTAACATATATTATTGCATGTAATAAGATATATTATTGCACGTAATAAAAAATAACATTGACCCATAATGATTAGTATTAAAGAATATTTAAAGAAATATAAAATATTTAAGGATTAAGGTCATCGTAAATTGCAGCGTCCGACCGTGGCCTGAGGTGATCGAAAACTGCTCGGAGAAGACGACCATGTTCAATTTCTGTCAGTGGGTGCATTTATAAAAAATTTGAGTGTGAATTGAGCTGTCAGTGCGTGTATTTATAAAAAATGTGTGTGTGAATTAAGCTTGTGGGTGTATTTATAAAAAATGTGTGTAAATTAAGCTTGTGGGTGTATTTATAAAGAATATGTGTGTGAATGACTGAAATGCATATATCAATATTGCATATAAGTTTTTGTGTTATCTAAAAGTCTCAGTTTTAAAAACTCTTAATTCTTATATTCTCTCTTTCCCAGCTTTAATTTTCCAACTTTAATTTTTAAAATAATTTTTTCTTTCTTGTCAATTCTCTCTCTTCTCCTTTCTTTCTCATTTTCATTCCCTAATTATAATTATAAATTTATTTATAATACCAATTATGCATTTTAAATTATTTTTTAATTTTTCTTTTCATTATTCTCCATTTTTTTCTACAATATATAAAATTACATATATATACATTTTAAAAAATTATATTAATTGTTAGTAATTATTTTATTTAATTTTACGCATTAGTGTATTTACTAAATTGGGATGGCGATTCTCCAAAATTATAATGGGAGCGGCTAAAGGCACACACGAATGTTATGAGGACACCCACCGAATCTTTTTTTTATCACAAGGGGTATGTGAAATGCCGTTTGTACCCTCCTTACAATTTTTTAAAAAAATTGACGGATGAGTACACCCACCGCTTTTATTTCACGACAGAATCATCTCCACCACCACCACCAAAACAAACACCATTCTTCAAAAAAAAAAAAAAAAAAACCTCAAAAAACACAAAAAATCAACAAAAAAAAATTTCTTAAGTTGTTCGAAAATATTATCCCAACAAAGTTAAAATGTACGAAAATTTTTAACCAACACACTCAAGTTGCCCGGAATTTTTTTTCGAACAAGCACAAAATGTACAAAAATAATTCCTCAACAACTTGCAATTGTTCAAAAAAATCAATGAACAAATTCAAAAAAACCTAATATGTGCTTGTTCCAGAAAAAAATTCTAATTCAAAAAAACCTAAAAAATTCTAATTTTTTTCCAGAAATCTTACATCCAATTCTTTCAAAGCCTAAAAAATTATAATTCAAAAAAACTTAAAAATTCCAGAAATCTTACATCCAAAAATCAATGAAAATGGTGGCGTGCGCGGCGCAGCGAGGCAAGGCGGTGGCGTGCGCGACGAGGCTGGGATGCGACGGAGCAGCGCCTTCTTCTACAAAATTGACGCGGTGGCCTTTTTGTTACAGAGGGCGAACGAGCGGCGAAATGGGTGGTGCGAACGGACGGGCGGCGGCGGAGGGGGTGTTCAAGCCGACGCGAACGGGCGACGGCACTGTGCGAGCGGTGGCGTGGGCGGCGCTGTCGTCTTCAAGAAGGTGGAGGAAATGGGTGGGTGTACTATTTTGATTTTGAGAATAAGTGGAGGATTTAGGGTTTTAATAGGACGAAGGGTATTTTTGTATTTTTACCGTGGATGTCCTCATCTCATTGTGTGTGTCCTCATAGCATTCGTATGTGTGTTTAGCCGCGCCCAATTATAATATGTACTCCCTCCGTTCCACAAGTGTTTGCACCACAAGATGGGCACACTTTTTAAGAAAAAAGTGTAATGAGTGGAGTGTTGAGGGGTAATTTTGTAAAGTTATATGGATAAAGTACAAAGGTGATTGAAACGAGAGTAAAAGTAATGACATTTTATCTAAATATGTGAATATTGTGAGGGTGAAGTTTATGAGAAAGTTTCCTTTTATAGGTGTGCAAACAATTGTGGAACGGACAAATAAGGTAAGTGTGCAAACAGTTGTGGGACGGAGGGAGCATTAGTTAAGTAACCCAACCTAAAGAGAAAGGCCCAACAAAATTAAAAAAAGGCCACGGATATTTACACCTCCCCCTCTTTTGTTGAGTTTTTACCCTTAGATGAGTTTCCACATCAAAGTTGAGTTCACCCCTCTTCCATTTTTCAACAATACCCTCTCCCTTGTAAATCCTACTCCCTCCGTCTCGGGATAATTTGCATAATTTGATCGGCACGTTGTTTAAGAAAAATGGATTTAGTGGTTGATGATATAAGATAAATGAGGGGTATTTTAGGTAATTTGATGATGTGTAAAGTGGATTTGATGATGTGTAAAGTGAAATGTATGGAAAGAAGGAGTGACAAATTTGAAAATAAAATGATGTTGTGAGGTTATTAATTTTATGGGTATTTCCATATTAATAATGTGCAAGTAATTTTAGGACGTTCCAATAAAAAAAATGTGCAAGTAATCATCTGATCTCAACCTTCTTCCTCTCCAAGCGTCGTCGTCGTCCCGTGCCCAGCCACGTAGCCGCCTGTCTCATTCCTCATCTATCTTCGTCAATTCGTCGCCGCTGTGCGCCACTGCCGCCCCGCCTTCTCCGCACACTTCACTCACCACCACCGCCACCTAGAGATGTTTATCCGGGTCGGGCTAACCGGACTGGCCCGTTTAACCCTAAAAAATGCAGGGTTAGGGTTCATGAATCATAGGCCCGTTTAAATTCGGGTTTTTTTGACCCGGACCTGTTAGCCCGCGGACTAAACCGGGCCAGCCCGCAGGGCTACAGGGCTAGCCCGCAAGCCCGAGTTGTTACTTTTTTTTTTTTAATAAATAACATACGAACAAATTTTGAGTCATTTGACCCATAGCCATAACTATAAGCACTAGGCATCCAATTATCATTTATTAGTTATTATTACTATTTTTTTATTAGATTATGAAATGTTTTTAAATTTATTTATACTTTTGTTTTCTCATTTACCGATCATTAACTAATTATATATTTTTCTATTTTATTTTTTTGTTGGACGTGCCAATTGGAACCTTTAATTTTAAAAGAAAAAAAAATTATTGTAGCCCGTTTAGCCCGTGACCCGCTAGGATTAGGGTTAGGTCCCAACAATTATAGGACCGTTAAGTGTGAACCGGTTAAGGCCCTAACCCGTTTAGCCCGTAACCCTGTAGGGCTGGCCCTATAGGGCTAGGGTCAGCCCGATAGACATCTCTACCGCCACCCTACTCCGCCTCTAGCCGCCGTAGCGTAAGTATTGTAGATAAATTTTGGTTTTGATTCGTCAAATGAGAAGGCATGCTATCCAAGAATCATCTCATCTGGAAAGTCAAAATCGGACTCAAGGTGTCGATAATGATTCATTTGAGTAGCATACCAACTGGTGTTTTATTCCCGATTTGGTTTTATTCCAGGCATGAGAATTAAACAGATCCTTTTGATTTTGATTTGGTTTTGCATCTGTTTCGATTTTGCATGAAGAATTTGAGGATGATTTTGAATTTGGGTTCGATTTCTTTTATTTGTTTTTTTATTCTTTTTCCAAATTTTGGATCTGACTTTTTTTAAGTTTTTTATTCTCAAAACAAAAATCCAAAATTTTGATATGTATTCGAAATTTTTTACTGAAATTTTGCAAGTTTTTTGAAAAAAAATTGGTACTCCCTCCGTCCCCGAAAAGTTTTCATACTTTCCTTTTTTGTTTGTCCTCCAAAAGTTTGCATACCTCCTAATCATCACAATCCTCACCCTCACAATATACACATATTTACCCTTCATGCCATTACTTTTGGGACCCACCATACACTCAACCCACCTATTTTATTTACTTTATATATAAAAATTTACAAAATTCACCACAAAATAATGCAGAAATGACGACGGGAAAGGCAACGGATCTGCCCTCACTAATGATGAAGGCAACGACAAAGGCAACGGATGTCCGCCGTTGCCAATATGCTCGTTGCTATTTTATAGGCAACGAATTTGGGGAAAATTGTTGCCTTTTGGCAAGCGCGTGGAGGCCGTTGCCTTTTGGCGAGGGCGACAGCCGTTGCCAATTGGCAACGACAATAATCTGTTGCCTTTTCGCAATGGGGCCCACGGCCGTCGCCTTTTGGCAACGGGCCCACTGTCGTTGCCTTTTCGCAACGAGCCCACTGTTGTTGCCTTTTGGCCGTCGCCTTTTTATTAACATTTAAAAAATGTGAACCTGGGTTTCGAACCCAGGTATCCAGGCCACCAACACCCACCCCCACCGCTGGGCCACCCATTTTTCACGAATTTTGCTGTCTGCGGGGTTCGAACTCAGGACCTCTCGGTCTCGAAGGCTTTTGGGCGCCCCCTGTGTGTCGTTTAGGCTAGGAGCTTTAGTCGACATATTGTGAATGCAATTAATATATATTCAATTTAATTTAAGTTTTAAATTATTTAATTCAATCCATTCTAACTTTAATTGTTGCTTATTAAATTATCAAAGCATATCATATTTATTTCTAAATGAGAATTAACTATATTATATGTTTCAAATTAAATAATTTAATTACGGTATCAATTCACACTATTTAAATTTATTTTAATCTTCAATTTACAACATTTAAATTCATTCTAATTTTCAATTCACAACATTATAATTACATACAACATTGAGTATAATTATTTTCACTTATACATTTAAATTTATTCTAATCAAATCATTTAAATTCATTCTAATTTTCAATTCACAACATTATAATTACATACAACATTGAGTATAATTATTTTCAATTATACATGTAAATTTATTCTAATCACATCATTTAAATTCATTCTAATTTTCAATTCACAACATTAAATATAATTATTTTCACTTATCCATTTAAAAATATCAATTCACTTATCCATTTAATTAAAATAACATCACACACAACATTAAAATAAAAATTAATCCTCAACGTTAATGTAATATAATAACATCACACATAACAAAGTAATATAAAAATGTATCACTCCTCATCACCACCATCATCCTCAGTATCATCCTGATCAACCTAGCTACGATCATGAACGTTGTGCGACGCCCCCGACGGCCTCGGCGCCCCACCCATCCCACCCACCTGCTGACCCATCCCACCCATCTGACCCATCACACCCATCCCACCCATCTGACCTACCTGACCCATCATCGCTGCCAACTGATCCTGAAAAGACTTGAGTAAGCGCTCCTCCGTCTTCTGCATTTGTAGGAGTAAGCGCTGCTCTCTCTCCTCATTGATTCTCCGTTCTTCGGCAAGAGCATGGTCAATGTCGGCCTGGGTGAATCGTCCATAAGCCGTACCACGTGACGTCTCGCCAGGACCGGAGGAGACCCGTCTGTTCTTGCCTACTTGTCCAAGGCCCCTAACACGTCCATGAAACCTACCGACCTTCTTCAAGAACAAATCAAACATGTCGGGTATAGGTGGGCCCTGGGAACCATCCTCTGAAGTAGGTTCATCTGACGATTCTCCTGATTGATTGGTCAACTCCTCCTGTATCTGGTCCTATACGTGCACATTTAAAAGTGGGTTAATACATTTTCAAGTACAATTAAATATATATTTGTTATATAATGTAATGTAAATATATATGTACACACTTACAAGTATATCACCCATATAACCATAACTGTATGTGCCGTTTTCGTAACAGTGGTAATATTCAGCTATCTCCCAGTCGTGGGCAGGGCGTCCCATCTTCTCCTTCTGTATTTTGAATTGAAGACATATGCGTATAAATAAACTAAATAATTAACTATAATTAATTATAATTGACCACAAATACTTACAATGCGCCGTGCGACCTCTGCTGCTCCACGAGCTCCGTCTTTATGAGTACCATAGCCAGTACCCGGACCTCCAGGCTCGGATAAGCGGTTCTTACGAGCCTGCTCGCTCTTCTTAATTGTTTCAGGATCGCTCCAGTGACGAACTAAGTCGTTCCAAACATTGGCATCCCACCTCGGCCTCTTCTTTTCCTTCACCCACGCTTTCTTCACTCTTGATAACATGCCAGTGTACCGACTTGCTGCTCTTTGAAGAAAGAGCCTGTACACCTCTTCAGTAGATGTGACTTGAGGGTCCCACCTGACCTCGGTCTGCAAAAAAAAAAATTAATTAATGAATTAATATAAAAAAATAACAAAATGTTAATGTAAAGTGATTTTATACCAGCTGGAATGTCTCCCACCACCGCTGTATCGTGCCGGGTGATACCTTGGCAAAGGCGTGTGCACCAAGCTCCATATTCCTGCACATAATCGATCTGATCGTCCTCGAAATCAAATTTGAAGGCATCAACATGTTACACGTATTTTATAATAATAAAAAAAATATTAATAAACATGTTATACATACGTCTAATGAAAATTAAATATAATATACTTACGTATCAAGGTAGATCCATAGTAAAATGCAACTCTCGGGTGCATCAGTCGACATGCTGGCCTGTGTCCCGACAGACGGAGGTCTAGCTGGCGAATGTATCGGTGGAGGGGATGGTTCCTGTGCATGTGGAACCATATGAGGCACCTGAGTGTAATAGGAATTGGGGTTCATTCCGGGCATCTGGGGCAACTGTAGTATCTGGGTCATATCGGGCATATAAAAACCCTGTGGTATGGGCACAGTCGGTGTCTCATCCACCGGCTCTCCTCTACCTCTACTTCTACCTCTACCTCGCCCCTGTCCAGAAGAACCCTGACCAGAGCCCTGTCCAGAACCATGTCTACGACCATGCCCATGTCCACTCATCTGTCAAAATGAACATTAAAACATTATTAACGTTGAACATTGTAACATTGTAACAATTAAAAAACATTATATATGAACATCACTGTAAGGATTAACACTAGAATATAATTAAGGAATTAATATTTAGATAACATTGTCTAACAATTAATTAACAACATCATTCATCTTCAGCTTCATCTTCGTCGTCTTCTCCGTCTTCTTCTCCATCTTCTTCTCCGTCTTCTTCTTCATCTTCTTCATATTCTGCCACTTCCATCATTGTACCGGTATCATCAGTTAACATGACAGGATCATCATCTACTTGCACAATCATTTGAGTCTCTATGTTATCCTCTTGCCACGCGGGAACTTCATCTTCAGTAGTATCTTTTGCATCCACCAAGTATCTCGGTTTGACTTTGCAGACAAATATCCAATCAGTACGGGGTCCAGGGTATGGACAATAGTAGACTTGTGTGGCTTGACTTGCTAGTACGAATGGATCGTACCGGCCGTAAGATCGCCTCTGATTAAGCTCCACGAGCTTGTAGTTAGGATGAACTTTTGTCCCATTGTTTGAGGGATCAAACCACTGACACTTGAACAAAACCACTTTCTTCTCGTGGTACCCCTGATAGTCCAATTCGACTACTTCCTCGAGTTTCCCATAGAAATCTTCCTCATCCGCATCATAGTTTTTTCCCTTGATACAAACCCCACTGTTTGATGTTGCTCTAGATGCACCATAAGCCATAGTGTGGAATTTGTACCCGTTCACGTAATACCCTGCGTACGTAAGAACTTGACCAGACGGACCGGTCGAAAGATCGTATAAAAACCTGTTCTCGATGCGATTTATCTTCACCTATATATATATAAGCCAAGACGATGTGAGAATTTTTATAACTTAACACTTTACACAGATCGTTATTTTAAGATAACTTACAATTTCTTCAAACCATGACGCAAATCCATCTTGTAGCCTTAAATCTGATTCAGCGGCCGAGAGATTTGGTTGACGAACTTGAAGTTGTTGCATGAATAGCCTACGTACGATAGATATAAGATTAATAAGATATGTCAACACTAAGTATTTGATTGACAAACATTTTGGTCAGATTGACTTACTGAACATATGGCTGCACCTCATCACAATTCAACAACACGTACGTATGAGCAACTTTTTTCTCCTCGTCTAAAATCCATCTTTTCTTAGGCTTTCCTAATCGTTTGCCAGGCGCCTTAAATATTGAAAAAGTGTCATCGACATACTCGTGTACTTCGTCCCGACCATCGTAATTACGAGGTACATTGTGTATCCTTGTCGTAACATGGTCCTCGAAATAGTGAGAACAAAACATTGACGCCTCTTTAGTTAAATATGCATTTGCAATCGAAGCTTCAACACATGCTTTGTTACCCACGCTTAATTTCAAGGTGCGAAGATACCTGATTAAATTATAAGAATCGTAAGTTCATATAATTTGAAGAATCGTATGAGAAATTGAATGACAATTACCTCTCGCATGGATACATCCATCTGTATTGAACTGGACCACACACTTTTACTTCATATGCAAGGTGCACAGGTAGATGTTCCATAGAGTTGAAGAAGCTGGGTGGAAAGATACGTTCCAACTTGCACAAGATCACTGGGATATCTGTTTCCAGTTGAGTCATGTTGTCAACTGTGATGGTTGTAGAAGTCAACTCCTTAAAAAATAGACTAAGCTCAGTGATTGCTTTCCACACATTGAGTGGCAGAATTTTGTAAAAACCAATCGGTAGTAGTCTCTGCATAAACACGTGACAATCATGACTTTTCATCCCATACAATTTCAATTTCGACCAGTCAATGCAACGGGACATGTTAGACACATATCCATCTAGAAACTTCAACTCACTTATCCACTTACAAATAACATCCTTTTGCTTCTTATCAAGCGAAAAAGAAGCCTTGAGATACTTTGATGTACGTGGACATTTCTTGAGAGAGGGACGACGACAATAATCATTCAGCTCATCTCTTGATTTAGATGTGTCCTTTGTTTTCCCCTCCATATTCATCACCGTGTTGAATACGTTATCAAACACATTTTCTCAATATGCATCACGTCTAAATTGTGTCGTATCAACAAGGTACTCCAATACGGCAACTCCCAGAAAATGCTTTTCCACTTCCACCCTCCAGAAAGTTTTTTGTTGTGGGCCTCAGCACCCTCCTCTGTAACATTTCTATATCCCAAATGATCAATTTCGTATAGGAGACTTGCACCCGTTCGAATAGGCGGTGGATCATCTGTGACTACTACTCCGGCCATGAATGCAGTTTTATTCGTTCGCCACGTGTGATTCAGTGGTAAGAACTTTCGGTGGTTGTCGAACCACAATTGCTTTCTACTTTTATTCAAATAGAATGCATCGGTATACTCTCCACAATATGGACAAGCAAGCCTTCCGGCTGTACTCCAACCAGACAACATCGAGTATGCTGGAAAGTCACTAATGGTCCAGATAAGTGCAGCTCGCATCAAAAAGTTTTTCTTTCTAGCAACATCGTAAGTTTGCACCCCATTTTCCCATAAAATCTCAAATATGCTATCAGTGGTTGCAAAAACACATCAAGTTTGTCCTTCGAACTTTTAGGCCCGGGCACGAGAATCGAAAAAAACATGAATTGATCCTTCATGCATAACCACGGGGGTAGATTGTACGGAGTAAGTATAACTGGCCATGACGAATATTGTTTTCCTGTCATTCCAAACGGTGCAAAACCGTCTGTGCTCAAGCCCAACCTAACATTCCTAATTTCAGATGCAAAATCAGGATACGAACGGTCCAAATGCTTCCAAGCCAACGAGTCTGACGGGTGACGCATAACACCAGAGTCATCAGAAGCGCACGAGGCATGCCATGTCATATCCTTCGCAGTGGCCTTGGACATGTACAATCTTTGCAAACGAGGAATTATCGGAAAGTAGAACATCTCCTTAACCGGGCGTTTCTTTTTCAACCGACCATCTACATCAACCCTACTCGGCTTATACCGTGATCGACCACAAATCTTACAAAAATCTAGTTCGTTGTCTGCACCCCAGAATAACATGCAATTCTGTGCACAACAATCAATCCTTTCTACCGGAAGACCCATCCCACTCATCAAATGTTTGGTGTCGTTAAATTTCTTGGGAACCTTATTTTCGGGAGGACAAATCTCACGAATCAACTCAACGACCTGATTGTATCCCCTTTCAGACAATCTGTTTTCCGTTTTAATGTTCAACAATCTGGAATTGAATGACAACTGCGAATGAGATTCACAACCAGGATACAAGTCTTGGTCCGCTGCACGAAGCATGCCGTAAAACTGTGTCGCATTCTCGTTAGGGGGTTCCTCATTAAGTGCCTCCTCTTCCACGTCTATTCCAAAATCAATGTTTGAGCCACCTATTAACTCTTCTACCATAGTGTGGTACGAACTAGGTCCCGCTGGGTCAACGTCGTTTGAAGTTGACGCAAATTCATTAGTGTTTTGAAATGGACGTGGACCCCAACTTTCTTCCCCGTGATAAATCCAATTATAATAATTCAGTGTAAAACTATTTCGATATAAATGAGATTTCACTTCATTAGGATCTCTATAAGTTTGATTTCGACATCTAGCTTTCGAACAAGGACACCTAATTTTTCCTTCCCAAATCGAATTAGGATTACTAGTGGCAGCTTCAATAAATCCATTTACTCCACTAACAAATCCGGGGTTCATAATCCCATTCACTAATCTTGGACTATACATCCAACTACAACTTGAATAATTCATGTCAATCGACGTCTACAACACACAAACAACCAACGTCTCATTCCTCCAACTCTATTAAAATTAATTAATATAATTCCTGTCACGCCCCAAATCTAAAAATATTGACCTTTTAAAAAGTAGTTAAAATAACTAATTTTAACGCGCCAAAAATTGAATCTTAAATTTATAACATTAAAATAAATGGACGCAATGGTTATAAAAATTACTTTAAGTATTGCAGCGGAAACAATTATAATAAAATCAAGAAGTTCACGACTAACTTATTAACAAAACATCCATAATAAAAACCATAACTTAATTAGACATGTGTGCAAATAGTCTTTTATTCTTAAATAGATCGTCGTCTCCCATCACCACTCCTCGCCATCCAACTCTTCAACCTGAAATTGTAAATTGTTGGGGGTGAGCATGCAAGCACACTCAGTGGGATTTAAGTCATTCAATAGTTAATGCTAAAAATAAATAATCAAGTAATTGCAACTTAGCAAATAACATTCACATTGCCACATATACTTTGTCATTGATACTTTGCCAACTTTGTCATTGTAATTTCATCGCATGTTTGTGGACCTTCCCAAAGCCAAATTAATGACTAAGGTATTCCCACACGTAGACATTTCAATCGCATGTTTGTGGACCTTCCCAAAGCCAAATTAATAACTAAGGTATTCTCACACGTAGACTTCGCATGTTTGTGGACCTTCCCAAAGCCAAATTAATGGCTAAGGTATTTCCACACGTAGTGAGCACGGCGGGTCGCGCCCGAAGACCCGTCGGTCCCGGACCCCATTTGGAGCCCCTAGTTATTAGATAACTTTGCCATAAACTTTGCCAATAGAATATTATACTTTGCCACATAACAATAGAAATGAATTCACATAGTAAACAATTAACTCAAACATTTATCTAAAACATTAAATAGAGAATAACACGCCATTGCAATAGAACTCTACCAATCACGGTATAGATTAAAGCAATTAAAAACCCACCTCAATAGACGAACATGGAAGTGATACATGTCGATATCGTGTAAATAATTCTTCAAAATTATTGTCGCCTTGCGGTGATACGTACATAGAATAACCTAGAATTGTATTTTATTTTAAACTGTACTAATTGTAAAGCAATACTTGCAAGTTGACCTTCTGATTTCGGCTCACAACATATATATATATATATAACCTATGGGGAGATAAGAGAAGCGTTTTATAAATATGAAAAGATTACTGTTACAATCATTTAAATCCATTTTTAATTCTTTTAATCATAAGAAACACATGCATGGGAAATTAATCATTTAAATACATTAACTTTAATTCTCTTAATCATAAAAACGCATGCATGGAAACAGGGGGTTCAAAGCAATAAAAAAATGCATGTAACGTATAAGGTTATTAATACTTATATTTTATATGAAAAATAGTTGATACAATTATTTGTATTAAATATACATACGAATATATTATAATTACTTTTGACATAATATATAAATTAAGTATTTACTAGATTAATTTATATTATTATTATAATTATAAAATTTCTGGGTATTACAATTCCAAATATATTCTATTAATTATTCTAACACCCTAATTAACAAATAAATTCATATATAGACATAACACAATATAATTCTAACACCCTAATTAACAAATAAATTCATATAACTTAATTAAAACATACATATAAATACATGCATAACACAATATAATTAACAATTAAATTCTAACAATTAACACATGCATGCATAAAAATTAACAATTCTAACAATTCTAACAATTTTATATATACATACAACATATATGCATATATATACATATATATACTAAAACTATATATATACATATAACTTCAAATTTAAACAATTAAAACGAAAAAAATTACCGTAGAAATGCTCCCGTCGAAGTGTAGAACACAAATGGCAAAAAACCTAGTTCGATCCGCAAATGGTGCAAAATTTTGTGTTTGGAGGTGTAAAAATCGAAGGTATGTATGTAATGGAGGAGGGGTGCGCCGCTGTTCTGGAAGAGAGGGGTTTTTGGGCGATTTAAACTATATTAGGGCGACGGGGAAGGCAACGGGCCCACTACCATTGCCATTTAGCGAGTGGGGCCCGTTGCCAAATGGCAACGGGGCCCACTGCCGTCGCCTTTTCGCAACGGGCGTTATAAACCGTCGCCTTTTTGCAACGGGGCCCACTCCCGTTGCCTTAAGGAAACGACACCCGCCCCCGTCGCCTTTTTTCTGCCCGTTACCAAAGCCGTTGCCAATTGGCAACGGTAGCCTGCCCTTGCTAATCGTCGTTGCCTTTTGGCCAATATTTTGTAGTGATTACCCCTCAACACTCTCATCATTACACTTTTTTCTTAAACCATGTGTCCAAAATTCCCCGCAAACTTTTCGGGGACGGAGGGAGTATCATTTTTTTTTTCGTGACTCGGTGGCGACTTATTACAGATTATTAACCAATAAATTAGGTTGATTGGGTTATACTTGAGGAAATTTTATTTTTAGTCCTATAAGTTTGAGACATTTCAAAATAAATCCTTTAAGTTTCAACTTTATAAAATACGTTTTTTACCTTTCAATTTTAATCCTTTTTTACATCAATTTTAATCCTATATGTTTTAATCCATTATAAAATGCCACATGTCATGTCACATCACTCTCTCCTCTATATATGTTTTAAATAAAATAGAACTAATAACACCCCAAAATACTCTATACACGCCATATAATTTTAAATATTGTACAAAAATAGATGCATATAAAATGACTAAGTAACCCTTACATAAATAAAAAGTAAAATAATTTTAAAAAATAACTTGAAAAAAATTCTGAAAAAATATGAAACAAAATAAATTTTACAAACGAAACCAAAGGGTATTGCAGTTATAAATGATCGATGTTAATTATGTGAATCTTATTTTCCTTTATTAATTGAAATGTATAACTAAATTTAATGATAATATCATCATTTTATCAAATACTCATAATAAATAAATATATTTCAGATAAACTAATTAATTAGTTTGGAGTAGATGCATACAATTTTTTTTTATTTTTTTCATATATATAGATGAGCGATTAATTAGTTTTGAGTAGATGCATACTAAAAATATAATTTAAAATTCAACCAAATCATTAAAACTATATATAAATTATAAAAATTAATTAA
The DNA here is from genome assembly GCA_963675135.1 of Galeopsis tetrahit. Classification (NCBI taxonomy): domain Eukaryota; kingdom Viridiplantae; phylum Streptophyta; class Magnoliopsida; order Lamiales; family Lamiaceae; genus Galeopsis; species Galeopsis tetrahit. The sequence continues at coordinate 44,140,845 of OY776120.1, forward strand.
AAAATTCAATAATACGAGAAACTAAATAAAAATTGATTTTTTTTTAAAATCAACTAAATATTAAAAAAAATATTTGAATGGAAAAATAAATGTATTTTAATCTCTATTTATATAAGGGTTACTTAGTCATTTTATATGCATCTATTTTTGTACAATATTTAAAATTATAGGGTGTGTATAGAGTATTTTGGGGTGTTATTAATTCTATTTTTTTTAAACATATATAGAGGAGAGAGTGATGTGGCATGACATGTGACATTTTATAATGGATTAAAACATAAAGGATTAAAATTCTGAAAAAATATGAAACAAAATAAATTTTACAAACGAAACCAAAGGGTATTGCAGTTATAAATGATCGATGTTAATTATGTGAATCTTATTTTCCTTTATTAATTGAAATGTATAACTAAATTTAATGATAATAACATCATTTTATCAAATACTCATAATAAATAAATATATTTCAGATAAACTAATTAATTAGTTTGGAGTAGATGCATACAATTTTTTTTATTTTTTTCATATATATAGATGAGCGATTAATTAGTTTTGAGTAGATGCATTTTTTTTGGTGAGGCTACTAACAACCCATAAAATATTATACAAACCTCAAATGTTATACACACCCCACTAAAATTTAAAAATTATTTTTTATTACTAAACACACCCCAATTATTTCCTATTTACCCTTTATCCCTCAAAACATATAAAAATTAAATAAAAACTAAAAATATAATTTAAAATTCAACCAAATCATTAAAACTATATATAAATTATAAAAATTAATTAAAAAATTCAATAATACGAGAAACTAAATAAAAATTGATTTTTTTTTTAAAATCAACTAAATATTAAAAAAAATATTTGAATGGAAAAATAAATGTATTTTAATCTCTATTTATATAAGGGTTACTTAGTCATTTTATATGCATCTATTTTTGTACAATATTTAAAATTATAGGGTGTGTATAGAGTATTTTGGGGTGTTATTAATTCTATTTTTTTTAAAACATATATAGAGGAGAGAGTGATGTGGCATGACATGTGGCATTTTATAATGGATTAAAACATAAAGGAATAAAATTGAAAGGTAAAAGACGTATTTTGTAAAGTTGAAACTTAAAGGATTTATTTTGGAATGTCTCAAATTTATAGGACTAAAAATAAAATTTCCTTGGTTATACTTTGTATAATCTATATATATTATATACTAGATGACTCCCTGCGTATTGGTATATTGATAAAAGTTAATATTCAAAATAGTATAACTCATATTTTAAAAGATACACTTATAAAATTTCATAGGTAAATTTATTTTTCATAATTTAAAATTTTATTATATAATTATTTATTTTGAATAATTTTTTTAGTTATAATTAATACTGATAAAATTAATTTTATCAATTAATTTATAATATATATTCAATTACTGATAAAATTATATATAAATGAATTTATCTTATTAAATAAGATATTAATTGATTTTAATTTTAATTTAGATAAGACTTTCCATTTTAATATTAATGACATGTATTAGCCAATATATAGTTTAATTATACATTAAATTTAAAAAAAAATCAATTTAATCTCCATGCGACACATCATCATATTTAACCATATGATAACATGTGGCAAAACTAAACTCCCTATTAGTATATAGGGGTGATATATAAAAGGAGGAAAGTGTTGCTTCAATCTAAAAAAAAAAAAGGAGGAAAGTGTTCTCCACAGCTTGACACCTGGTTCTCCAGGTCTTGACACGTGGATTTCTACTCTTCCCAGCTCATGCCACCTGTCCATTACTAATACATTTGCCATGTGTCCGTCACAGGAAGATGGATAGACTCCATTATCAGTCATTTTCTTTTAATTTACGGCCTTTTAAGGTCTCTCATTGTTCCTGACTGACTTTCTGCATCTCCAAGTTGATGTATCACAGCGCAGGGAGGGAAAGGGCATGTATTGCTTATTATTCGTGGCAATCACTCTGCAATGGAAGCCGTCGTCGCTTTGATGCTTCGTCTCCATCCGCCGATTTTGACTCTTAAGGAGCAAGAATTACAATTTAATCATAAAGTGGAAACTCTCGAAAAAAATGACGCCATATGCTTTGACGGCGCCGCCTCTATCACTGCCACCCTCCCTGCTGCTCCGTCCCAGGTATATATATCTTTTTTTAACGATTTAGGTCTATCACATCCACTATCTCCCAGATAATTATGGTGAAATTTTGCAATATGCAATTGTGTCGTGGATGATTTTTAACGTCTAAAGTTGGATGAAGTTGTTGCATCTAGCGTTCTTGGTCATATCTACATCAACGAAATGTATGTTTTATCCTTATGATTGGCAATTAAATGTGGTTCATGCTTAGTATCTTCATTTGTTTCATAATGCGTTGTAGTGAGTTGGTGATGAATGTTGATTGTGCAGTATGGTTTATTACAGTAATAGCATTAGTGCAAGACTTTTGTGGAAGAAAATACCGCTGATTGTGAAAGAGAGCCAGCCAGAGGTATCGGAAATGGAAAATTGGACAGAGGTTGTGGATGAAGGATTACAGTGGTGTTGATTGGAGTGTGCAGTCCTAGGGAATGGTCGCTACTTTCTCCCGTATTTTTAGTTTTTATAGTTGTTAGGGATCCATTGCTTCAATCATGGATTATTGATTTTACCATCAAATCCTTCTTTCTTAATCCATTGTTTGATCTACATTAGTGTTGCTTCCTTTGTTTTTTCGACTAAGGTAAAGCATGTGATCCTTTCGCCGACTTCAACCCTGTTACTTGAGTCTTGTATAAGCTATAGAAGAATATTGCACATAGTTATAGTACATTAATGGTTGTCCCAAAACCACATTTATTATCTGCTTTACTCAAAGAGTTTTTTAGTTCTTCTATCCATGATACTGAGTTTCTTAGTTCTTCTATTCATGATGGTGACACTTCTGTCAAAGATACTTTTTAAACAGATAAAAGATTGAATTAACTTATCTGAAATGGTTTTGGATTTAATTCTCTTTTTTCTGGTTTTGGACACTCGAGGGTTCTTTTTTACATTATAAGGATATATACAAGAACCGGAATGACTTGAATTATTAAGTGCTTCTCACAACTCCTCATATTCTAAGAAGTTAACATAAACTCACTATTTTTCTAAAAAACTGGAGCTATATATATGTGTATATATATATAACACAAAAAAAAAAAAAAAAAAAAAACACTAGCATAGAAAGTAGAAATGAGATTCTATTTTAGCATAGAAAGTAGAAACAAGAAAAAAACTTGTAGCCTTGACATAGAGAAAGAGAAGAGAAGGCCTACAGGACTAATATTGATATCAATTGATACTAGAGTTATAATTTCAGGGTTTATTAATGGAGGAGTTTTTATGATGAGAAGACCAAAGAAACAAGGTAACAAAGATAAACTTATGCAATAATGCAGTGATGTAAAGCCTGGGGCATTATATTATGTTTTTCTTTGTCACAACCATTAAAAACGATAACGGGGATCTAGAACTGTCTTTATTAAAGTTTTCATCAATTGTGGCTGCAACAAATAACTTCTCCAGGAAAACATGATTGGAGAAGGTGGCTTTGGTCCAGTTTACAAGGTAACATGCTGAATGTTAGTGCCTAATGTGAGACACAAAACACAAACATTTTGACTCTTAATTTGACATGCATAGGAGTGGAGGAAATATGTTGCCCTGTTGTCAGAAGTGGTACGTTTATGATAATTCTCTTATGTTATTTGTGTGATTAGTCAAGTGTTCCCATGATTTTTCTATTATTTAATTATTGATCAATCTTTTGTTGTGAAAATTAAATCATGATGCGTACCAGGTTAATTTGGCCTCTGTTATTTTTAGTGTTGAAAGAATTAGTGCGTTGAGTTTATTGGACAAAATATGGATTAAAATTGGCTCTTGCAGAAACGAAATGAGAGAAAAGTTGAAAGCAAGATAGAATATTATGAAGATAAATGTTACTCCATATTGCAGGATATTAATTGAGTTTAGGGTCTTTTAGGCAAGTGTGCAATACATATACTTCCACAACAATTTTAGCATTTTGCATACTTTAGCAAGTGTTTATGGGATCTAATTATCTTTGTGCTATCAGTAATATAATATTTCATCAATATGTATGTGGGTTTTCATTAGATATTGGACAAGTTTTGCTTTGTCTATTACTTTTGATTTTTGGAATTTAGATTGCTATTTACTACGTAGTGATTGATTGCATCTGGAACCAATTTTTGTTTGTTTTCTTGCACTGTTCTTTTTGTTCTCTTAATGCAAGTTTATGCCACTTGTTGGTTTCCATATTGGTTTTCGTTAAATTGGTCTGTAATATGAGCTCCTAAATTATGGAAGCATAATATTCTGCTTTTACTTTTTAGATCCCCAAGTATAGCATTTTTTAGAATATCAATTCTTTGAAAGAGCTAGCAGAGATGCCATAGTGGACACCAGAGAGACCTCTAAGAATTGTTATTGGATTCACATATGCATGGTTTATCCAAAAGTTCTCATACTTTATCCTGCTTTAAATTTTTCCATTTAATATTCTTTTATGGGGAAAAGATTTTATTTAACAAACAATATTACATGCAGATGATCCTAAATTCATGAAAGACAATGGTCTGAATCATGTGACATTCTTGGTTGCCGATGGAACTTTGAAAGCAGCTCCTGCGGTAGCCAATGAACATTCATATATTTATTTACATAGAGAATATTCTGACTTCTGCTACAATAATTCATTTTTGGTTTATATCTTCTCTGGTTCATTTTCCATCCCCGTATTTTCCCATATTTTCTTATTGAGCGAGGGGCCTAGAGAATGGGGAACATCTTAGATTTTCTTTATATAGAATGCTTAATTGTAGGTTTACTCTTAATCTTTATCATTTTTCTAAAATAACCTTGACATTAGAAAACAATTTCTGATCGTATTGTAGCTAGATTCAGTGGGCATTTTTTAAGAGAAATGCTCATGGAGTTTAAATATGAACGATGTTAATTTACTCAATGTTAATCTAGGATCTAAGTTGAACTGAAGTAATTTATATGGCTAGTTATGATATTCAATGTTTTTTTTTTGTGGCTGCTGTTTGACGTACTTGGCATTAGTTTCAATAAAACTCTCGAAAGTCTTCATTTGCCCTTTATATAAGTGGGGAGGGATTTGATACTCGAGTACTGAAAGTTTGAGGGGTTGGATTGAGCACGAGGGTCAGATGCTAGAGATGTACTAGAAAAGTCAGCTTATGCAAATTAATATCTAAAAAAATGAAACTGTTATTGGGAGTTTGCATGTTTTATTATTATTATAGTGGGCTAATTGTATCTTAATTGTTAATTAAGGCCTTAGTTAGTTTGGCCCATCTATATAAGGGCACATGATACAATTGTATATATAACTCACCTTGTGGTTTTACCATCAACCAACAGATTGTATTATGTTGAGTATATTTGGATTTATCAACTGCTACAGTGCTGACCAGCAGTCAGCCTTGGCTAAGACTACCACAGTAAAAACTGAAAGTGTTGACGTCTTCAGTGAAGAACCAATTGTTGCTACAACAACATGTGATGCATCGAGACTGGCAACAGGTATGCTAGAGAAATCGATCCAATGTGAGATGCTTCCACATGTTGGTACAAAGAAACGGCCATGTCAGCTTATACTTGTGGGGCATAAGAAAAAACACAATTTCATCAAAATTAGTTATAGAATACTGAGTTCTTACTGTTTCCATGATTGATCAGTTTCACTAATATTTGTCTACCAAACTTGAATTCTTGATATTTGTTGCTAACATGTTTTCTTACGTAAATTTATTTGTTCTATCCCTTTTTGGCACAATTAGATTGACATATTGCTTAGTATAAAAAATATTGTATACGTGAAATTGGTTTTGCATGAACAATTTAAAATACGCAAGTTGTGTTTTGTAGATCAAATTGCTATGTAATGACGATACACAACAGTTTTCATAAGTATGTCAACTCTCCATTTTTTTTATTAGTAAAAATTGAATTTCATTCATAAAACCTTAAAAGGTACCAGAAGTATCCAAAGATAAGAATCATTATGTACAACAATTGAAAAGTATCTCAACAAAGCTTAGTGAATAACAGTGTCTTTGGTCAAGTCTCCATTTTTTATTTGCAAATCGCTATTGAGAAAGTAAGATTGGTCTTGAAAGGAAGGTCAAGAAGGTTGTCGAAGCCTCTGGTGTTGTGGTGAAGGATTCAGGATTATGTTAAGTTTCACTAAATTTAATCGTCCAAGAGAAAAGCAAAGGATTATGACGAGAAAAGCAAATGTCTCCACCAATTATGACTCCATCGCACATTGTTATTTCAAGTTTTTTTTTTTTTATATACAAATCAACAAAAAATTTATTACAAAAAAAATAGAATTGACGATCTTTTTACACACTGTGAAGTAACAAAATTAAAACAGTCATGTGCATCGCACGGGCAAAAAATTAGTTAATAAAAGGGTAATATAGACTATTTATGTGTAATATTTTTTTAATTTTTTTGGTGGGTGAACTCAACAAAAATGGGAGGAATTTAACCGTGGCCAAAAACAAAGTTTATGAGGCCCAAATTCATTTTCAAAAGCCCAAATTCAATCGTCTAACCTATATACAAATTCGAACCAGAACCCTAGTTCCTCTTCCGCCGTGAGTGAGAGTGAGAGAAAACGAGAGAGATGGTTTCAGGATCGGGAATCTGCGCCAAGAGGGTGGTGGTTGACGCCAGAAACCACATGCTCGGCCGTCTGTCTTCCATTATAGCCAAGGAGCTGTTGAATGGCCAAAGAGTTGTAGTCGTTCGCTGCGAAGAGATCTGCCTTTCAGGTGGTCTCGTGCGTCAGAAGATGAAGTACTTGAGGTTCCTTCGCAAGCGGATGAACACTAAGCCTTCTCATGGACCCATTCATTTCCGCGCTCCTTCAAAGATTCTCTGGAGGACTATTCGTGGGTATGAGATTTCTTCTCTGTTTTACCTTGATTTTTTTTGGATTTTATGCACTGCACGTTTGTTTTCTTGCTTTCTGAAAATGATAAATTTTTCTCTTAGTTAACCATGTCCAGTTTCTAACTTTTATGCTTAATTAAACTTGGGCTACTTGTTTAGTCATGGGCTTTGATAGTATCCTTTCAACATTTTAAGTTTAATTCTTCCAACATCAGTATAATTTTGCTATTATTTATATACTGTTATTTCCCTTGTATTGTGTTTGGTTGCTTTCTGTTCAGCAGATTTGGTATTTGCATCCTCTTGTAAATACGTTTTTGAATGCTTGATTTGTTGATTTTTAAATAAAACCATGTCCGTTGGTTTTTAAGGGAAATGTATTTATCAAATTAGTTGAATACACAGTTTTTATGGGATCATTAAGCAACTGATGCATTTGACAATTTAAAAAAGACAGTACCAGTTGAATTTTGAGGTAAATGGTTTTGTTAAATTAGTTGAATACAAAATTTATATGTGATTATTTGTTCATTTTTAAGTTGGATGTTTTTATTAAATTAGTTGAATACAAGTTTATATGAGATTAGTATAGCAACATATATATTCTCTTGTGCTTGGAATGATTGGTTTTGATTGTTTTGTCCTAATAGAATGATCCCACACAAGACCAAGCGAGGAGAAGCAGCCCTTGCACGTTTGAAGGTTTATGAGGGTGTACCACCACCGTATGACAAAATCAAGAGGATGGTTATTCCTGATGCTCTCAAGTGAGTTTATACTGAACTTTTATTTTCTATTAGTTTTGTGCACTGTTGCTTTATCTTAATTCTAGCTTTTTTGATGATTAGGGTCTTGAGGCTCCAAGCTGGTCACAAATACTGTTTGCTGGGCAGACTTTCATCTGAAGTCGGATGGAACCACTACGATACTATCAAGGTTAGTTTAAAATCAATCATCTCACTGGTTAATGTAGTCCGTACTCTTGAATGTGCTTTAATATATTATAAAATAGAGGTTCAATAACTGATTTGATTAATGTAAAACACTTCTTTAATACCGCAGTTTGTGCAGTGGTGCACACTTTAACTTCAATTGCTGAGATTATATGAACGAACAATGTTTTTTGGCTGCTTGGTCTAGTTTTCATGTTTTAAACAGGCTGTGTTTTTGTACATATGTTGGTGCTTAGTACCGATTTGGGCAAAATTGTAGGTTTGCAAGGGGCTCAATATTTAAATATCTGTGATTTGATTCCTTGTTAACTTTAGTTGTCGACTTTTGTTTATTGATCCTGCTTGATTAATGGAGGTATCTGGTATTGTGATAAATTTTATGATAATGGCATCTTAATTTGTGATTTTCTTTAGGAGTTGGAAAAGAAGAGGAAGGAAAGATCCCAGGTAACCTATGAGAGGAAGAAGCAATTGATTAAGCTGAGAGTTAAAGCCGAGAAGGTTGCGGAGGAGAAGCTTGGCTCACAGCTCGACATTATTGCCCCCATCAAGTACTGAATCATTTATATAGATAGTTTTTAAGTGCGACAATTTTGTTGAAGATATTGAGTCTCAATGGATTACATCCTGTTAAGTTTCGTTGTGTTTTTTCTTTTGTCAATGTTGGTTGGAGACTTTTCATTATGTCTGTGTTACTTTCAATTAATCTCCATGGGTTTCTTGTTTAGCAATTTATGCCTCTTTATACTTCCAGGATATATATTATGATTATTACTTCTCAGCGATTAAAAAAAAAAAAGTTTCTTATTTGTATGATAAGTCATTAATAGGTCTAGTTTACTGTATTAGATAGATACTCTCTCATTTTTTCAACTGTGTTACAACAAATTTCACACTTTAAAATTAATAATCCTTTATAAAATAAAGCCTTACAATATCAACTTCCATAAGGGTATTGGAAATTCTGATTTGGGATTTTAAAATTCTACTCTACAAATATATATGTATAAAATTATTTTGAAATCCACTAGATTTTAAAATTCGTATTTCAAAGTCTTCAAAATTTCAAGACAAACATTCTCTAGGGGTGTTTCTTTCGTGATTATGTAGGATGTTTAGGAATTTTGAGTAGGATAAGATGTAACTTAAGTCAAATCAATTGTGTAATAGTGGGTGATGTTGTACTTCAATACTATTCATACTACTCTATCTTCACCCCTACCATCACTTATTTATCTATCTTCACCCCTACCATCACTTATTTACCTTCTTTGTCATTCACTTTATTCATAAACAATCATTTATTTACAAATGGACCTCACAATACCCCATCAAACCCTCAACTTATATACTTTATGAATAAATTAATCAATATTCATTAAAATTCGTGTCCGGAGAAGTTGCCATAATAAAATTGGACAGAGGGAGTATTATAAATATATATAATGTAACTTTATGTCAAATCAATTGTGTAAGAATTTATGATATTGTATTATTACAATAGTACTCCCTCCGTCTCACAAAAATAGCCACATTTGACTTTACACACAGATTAAGAAAAATAAATAAATGTAGTCAAGTTTAGCTAATATGTCAATTTTGTCCTTAGAATCTCATGCTCCAAAATCTGTTAAGCATTAATTACTCTTATTAATTAAGGGTAAAATTGACAATAAAACATTTAATACTAAAGTAAAAGAGGAAATGTGACTATAATTTGGGACATCCAAAAAAGGAATACATGGCTATTTTTTTGGGACGGAGGGAGTATAATATATGTGTATTATTATGGATGAAGTTGAATGGTGAAATCCAAATATGAAATTCCGAACTAGGACAGGACGGGGAATGCCCCATCCGGACAGAGGACGTTACGTCCCCCATTCGGACGTGTGAGTTCCAAAACAAACGACCCCAAGGGTTTGCCTACTTTTTGTAGCCGTTCCATGTTAGTGAAAATTTAATTAAATTTTTTCATGCTTATTTTTCTTATTTTTCCAAAAATTATAAAAAAGCAAATTAAAGTATCTGTTCACCCAATAAAGAAATTATCAAGCATGAAAAACATTAATTTGTATTTTGAAAAGTACCACTTCCTCTATCCATAATTATTTTCTTATCATTTTTTTCTCACAACCCATTCACCACCCTCAGATAAAAAATTGACGTGTGTTCCTCTCTCTAATAATATTCTCTCTAATTGCGTAGAGAATAACCACGGCCCTAAGCCCCAAAACTCCTCCGCCGTCTAAACAGTGTTCATCTTCTTCATCAGCAATAATTCTACCATCTTCAATCCCAAGTTAAAATCACACAAAATCGCCTGCACAGAAGGTAAGTTGCGCCGCCGCGCCGTTTGAAATTCCAGCGCCTGCTGCCGCGCCGCTTGCAACACTACCGCCCGCCGCCGTGTTGCTTGCAAAACCACCGTTCAACAGTTGGGTGAAGGGGTTTTTTTAGGGATTTAGTTGGGATCAATGGGCGAATCTCCCCGTCGGAGCCACGGTGACCGATCGGGTGAGTCATCCGTCTGATCCCATTTTATTTTTGTTTTTTCCTTTTTGCTTGTTGATTTAGTCTGTTTTTTAGTTTAGTTCTTGTGTTTTTAGGATCGTTTTTCTTTTCTCTTTCCTTTGCTGTTATTTTCTGCGTTTGGTATTCTCCTTGTACCCGTTGTTGGTATCTTCCCTTTCCCCGCTGGTTTGTCTTCTTTCCTGTTTTGATGGGTTTTCTTCCCGTTTTCGGGTTTTCCCATGGTGACACTTTGTTGTGTCTGTTGGAGCTGGTAGGCCTTGGGTCCGTACTTATGTGGTTTGGGAGGTTTGTAGCACGGTCGTTGCTATCTTCTTAGATAGCGGAGTTTCGAGGTATGCTGACTGTTCGTTGATCCTTCCACCCTCTCACGATTGAGTCTGGAAATTTGTGATCTTTTGATAGAATTTGCTGTTTGGATAGGTGAGGGTAAGTGATATGTAATTTAACCCCTATTTGTAACTCTACCACCTTCAAAAAATAAATAAATTATTTTCTTATCTTTTTTCTACATTTCAAAATAATTTTCACAATTTATAAATTGTATCCTTTCATAAACATTATCCTCACTGATGGACAATTTTATACAAAGTGTTAGTATTACTTTTTGGACTTATATATACACGCAATTCAATTAATTTGGTATATACCACTCTCACAATATTACTCATTACTCAATTTTTTTATTTTGTGTTCCTCGCTTGTATGAAAGTTTTTGCTGGACGTAAGGAGTATTATTATTCAACCTAGAAATTAATCAATTTCCAAACTTTCATTTTTAGTTTCTTCACATTAATTTTCACATTAAAAAAAATACAAAATCTCAAATATTCTTAAAATTTTTATTTATTTATCCTCTATACCATACTTTATCCTTATAATAACCCAAATACCTTTATTTTATCACTATTTCTTAGTTTTTGTGTCCAACTCAATATGAAAATTGATTTAGGACGAAGAGAGTGTGAATCAACAAGGACCATCTTGTAAGGCTAAATACTTCTGGGTGATCGATAGCGAAGTAGTACCGTGAGGGAAGGGTGAAAAGAACCCCCATCGGGGAGTGAAATAGAACATGAAACCGTAAGCTCCCAAGCAGTAGGAGGAGACAGGGCTCTGACCGCGTGCCTGTTGAAGAATGAGTCCCCGACTCATAGGCAGTGGCTTGGTTAAGGAAACCCACCGGAGCCGCAGTGAAAGCGAGTCTTCATAGGGCAATGGTCACTGTTTATGGACCCGAACCTGGGTGATCTATCCATGACCAGGATGAAGCTTGGGTGAAACTAAGTGGAGGTCCGAACCGACTGATGTTGAATAATCAGCGGATGAGTTGTGGTTAGGGGTGAAATGCCACTCGAACCCAGAGCTAGCTGGTTCTCCCCAAAATGCATTGAGGCGCAACAGTTGACTGGACATCTAGGGGTAAAGCACTGTTTCGGTGTGAGCCGCGAGAGCGGTACCAAATCGAGACAAACTCTGAATACTAGATTAATTACTCTAAGGTTGTGTTTGGATGGAGGTATTTGATTTGAGGAGGTATTTTAAATGAAAGGTTTTTAAAATAAATTGATTTCAAATGACATGGTTTTAGAGAGGATTTAAAATCCTCTCAATTTTAACTAAAAAAATATGCTTAGGATTTTAAATCCATTCATTTATTTTTTAATCCAAACAAAGGGAGTGGATTTGAATGATGGATTTGAAATCCATAGATCAAATCCCTCCATCCAAACGGAGCCTTTTTCGAATGAACTATATAACTTACCTATTTCAGTGTTTTTTTCATGATTGAATCAAAACTGCACGTTTTTGCCAATGGAGGAGCAAATAACCACTATTAATCAATCAATCAATCAAACCAAATTTACAACCCTATCAATCCAAATAGATGACAAGCATCATCACCCATCCAAACAAACAAACAAAAAGGTCCAAAGAATCCCACTGCACACACTGTTAGAGTTGATAAATACATGCAACTTAAACCACTACAAAAGAGTTCTTGCTGTAGTTGTTCCAATGTTCCATCCTCTTTCTTTCTCCCTGTGGCTTTGCTTTTTCTGTTGTGTATCCTTCACTGCTCGTCTAGCATTTCCGAGAAGCGCTCTTTGGCCCGTTCTCCCTCGTCCCCCAATTGACACTCTCACCTTCTCCATACCAACATTAACACCAACTCTTCTGAGAGGCTGATTCTGCTGCATTGGAGACTTGATACTCATTTTCTTGTGAAGGCTTCTTCTCAATGCACTGCCCATCTTCCTACTTCCGTTCTTATGATCCTTGGGACTCTCACACGGTATCTGCTTGGGTAAACATGCTACTTCAACTCCACTATCTTCTGCTTTATAAGCTTGAATTGGAGTAAAGGGTAAAAAAGTCTTATTAGCTGGCTGTGGAATGAGAGAGTGGCGTCGAAGAGTTGGGGTGGTAGGAATCTTTTGAACGGGACAGACAGACGCTCGTCCTGTTTGCTTTGGAAGACGTAGTTGTTCCGCTATCATTTGATTATTTTCTTTGTCCAAAAAGTCGTCGTCCATGGGAAGCGGGCAAAATGTGAAGTCATCAGAGAGATGAGGAAGGTTACTTTGGTCTTTTCCACTGAGTAGTTTAGCTGCAAGTGGTGGTCTCACCGGTTCAGAGTTAAGCTCCGCTTGCTGTTGCTTCATTTCTGCTATTTTGGAGTCTACATGCTGCCTTGCTAGCTTTCTCTCCACCATCAACTGTGATTCCAATTCTTTGATCTGCAAATCGTTCGAGGTTAATAAAGAAAAGTGTATATCAAATTAATATTTATTCTGATAGAAAAACACTGCATAGCATGCATACCTTTTCTTGAAGGTTTCTGTTTTTCACATCTCTATCTTTTATCTTTACCTCAAGACCATAGTTGGTGTCCTCCAACTTTCTAACTTGAAGATCTTTCGTTTTCATATCTTGTTTGAGTTTTTCAGCCTTCAAACATCAGAAATGATAAGAATTTGAGGTTTAAACATGGGATTTCATATTGCATTTGCTACTATTAATTACCATTTGTTTATATCTGAAGAGCTCAGTTTTGTCCATTTGCATCTTTGCAGGACCCAACTCTATTCCACGAACTCTACTAGCGAAATTCAACGAGCATAGGGTCTCTGTATAATCGTTCTCATTGGGACTGATCTGCACAAACATCAATGTCTTGGAATCTCCTCCTAAGGAGTCTTGAAGCAAGTGGGTGAGTTTGGAATTCCTAAACCAAAATGGAAGTCATAAACCTAGAAACATTACAAACCGATAGAATAAAACATTATTTATACCTGAAAGGGATATGAGGGCTTTTAGTTGCAAGAGCAGAAATGACATCTCCAAGCGCAGAAAGAGATCGATTGATATTCTGAGTTTCTTTCAGTCTTTCTCCCTGAACTTCCGACTTAGCTATCCTCTCACTCCCTGCTAAGTCCACCAGCCACAGCTTGCTTCTTGTGCATTCCCCATTAAGTACATTCTCTCCCTTCACCATTACACAGTGAATGCTGCATTTCAAATTTCACCACCATTACTACTATACCACCTTCTTAATAGTGTACTACTGTAGAATGAATAATATAATAAGGTTCACGAACCAATGTGATCTGCTACTGTGTTCGTTTGCATTAGTTGATCCAACTGCTCTTCCATTACTGCCAGTCTGAAGGACTTCCCACACCTCCTTCACATTGTTCACACGAGCTTCAACTAATCCTGGAACAGGATGTCCTCCCTCACCAACTTGTTTTATCTCAAGCCTGAATTTATTCCAGATCAAGTTGAATTTTATTACAAGCTCATCTATTGTAGGAGTAATATACAGTGCTTTATTAATTATACTTCTCTTTTTTGACAAACAACTAGTCAAAACCTCATTTACTTTAGTAATGATATGAAACAGGATGGATGGCAAGAACTAAATTCTTGATAAATTTATGTGTAATATTCAGAACACAAAATAAATTTGTTATTAGTAGATATCAGCTAATAATATACCTCTTTGCCCCTACACAAGGCTGTGAATCTGAAACTAACAAATCCCTTAGTTGCTCATTATAAACCTCCAATACACTCACTGATACTTCGTAGTGAAATGTGTTCTTCCTTTCTTCAATGATGTCAAATAGCTTCTGGAGAGTTCTGTAATTAACTCCACGAGCTTCATTTGTTCCCTCCATCGTAAAAGTCTTCCCAGTTCCAGTTTGCCCATAGGCAATTATGCAAACATTATATCCATCTAAAACTGAAATTGCCAGTGGAGCTGTTTCCTCAAATACATCAGCTGCACTCACAAGTGAAATAGACATTTACGTATTTGTATTAGATGATGATAATAAAAAGATTATCAATAAAATTAAGTCCAATTACTTTGGTGAGCATCAGGAGTGAAGATAGCATCAAACTTAAAGGTCTTTCTTGATATCCCGTTCGATTTAACAGTTATTTCCCCATCCTTTGCAGCTTCAAAATCAACTACCACTGAAGCTCCTCCATCAATCTCAGCAGTGTTCAAAGGCCTACAACGGCAAAATACTCTAATGTTTCCTGTGGATTAAAATACCATCAGATTAAAATACTTTAGACCCTTATTTGATTTAAAAATCATTTGATTTCTTGCCTTTCAGTTCCAACACTTTGTTATAAAGTTCTTTCTTCTCCTTGACCTCTTGGAGGAACTTAACTTTAATGTCTTCATGCAATTGAACATGCTTATTCACTGCCAATACATGCCCGTATAAATTAATCAATAAAATAAGGATATGTATATGAAGATAGATAATCAAAAAGCATTTAAAAATACATGTAGACTGCATGATTGATCTGACACTCTCCATCTCTGCAAGGTACTGCTGTAACTGTGATGTTTCTTCCGTAAGTGTTATATGATCCATCTTCAGAATCTGTGTCATAAATGGATCCAAACTCAATCGAGATATGCTCATTAAACCGGAAAAATATTACAACTTTCAATGTACCTTCAATTTTCTTGTCAAGTCTCGTAGTGATGTAAACCATTTGCTCTTTTCTTTCACTTGACCCTCAATTGCAAAAGCTACAAAGGCAAAAATTAGCAAAAATATGCAGTAAAATGGTAATATTAATAGCCTGTAATGCTAATATGCTAACACGGCAATCAGCAAATGTACTTCCTCACCTAATGATCCAACATGCATTGATTTCCTCATAAGCTCATTTTGAATTTCATTCAAAGATTTCGAAGCTTCTTGGTACTCTCTACTTTTGATTTCATACTCCTTCTTAAGCTCATCCAAAACCCGTTTCGTCTCTGAGAGTTCCTTCTTTGATAAAGCATGTTCCATTTGAAGCCTGTGAAATTCTCCATCAGTCGAACATTTTTCCTTATCCTATCAATCAAGAACAAGTAGTTAGACAGTTAAGCCTAAAGATGCATGTGAACGAAATTAAAAAATATATCAGAAGCTTTGATAATTTACGATACATTAAGCAGCTCGCAAGGAGGCAAGTTCGTCAATCCCAGTTCTACGGATGATTGAACCTCTCCAGAACCTATGATCAATAAGGAAAGGTATACACATCAGCAATGAGAAAAATGTTGTATCAAAAAAATGCATTGAAAGGTCAATTGAACTTACACTCAGAAGAATCCTTCTTTACAAAAATTCCACTAACTATTGGGGTTCCAATTACTCCTTCAAATCTAATGGACAAACCTTCATCCCCATTGATGCAAGTTTTAAGATTAGATATCACCAGGGGCACGCGTGACCCGACCTGTGCATAAATATCCAAACAAGATACCACCTGCAAATGTTTAAAACTATTAAGATTTACTACACTCATTTGCAACATTGAAGTATGTTCTAATGATCACCCGACTGGTTACCTTTTGCCCTTGTAAGAAAACATCAAAGACTCTCATTCCTGAAGGACCATCAACGAACATTATCTCCGCAAAGTGAAGATCAACTGTATAAGTTCCACACTCTAAATTCTCAAAATGATAAGACAAATTTCCAAAACGGGCACTCTGATAAATACTATTGCCTTCTATCTTCACAATATCACCTCCACTGAAACTACTATCCTCTGCAAAGTCGATACTCGTCGTGGATCCCACATTAATGCCAATTTTTGTAATGTTTTGTTTGATTAATGGCAATGCAAGAAGCTCAAAAGAAGCTTCAGTACACAAATCTTCCAATTTTGCAGCAGGGGCCTTAATTTCAGGCCCTTCAATCCCATTTTCTAGAGAGACATCAACTCTTTCTCCCAGAGAACAGTCAGGTGATTCTTCATATCTTTGGTTAGTAATATCAGGTGAACCCATACATACTAAATCAGGTGATGTCAATGAAAATACCAATGCAGATTGACCTAAAATAACAAAGATTAACTACTGGATCAGCAGATGGAATTTTCTTGAAATTCAAAACAAAAACCATAAAAGCAACAATGAGATTACCATTACCATGAATCTTTTTTACCGAACTAGAGTCATCTGGATTTTCCATCCTTGATCCACACGAAATGGGCGATTCGCCTGCAAATCCCATTTACAGTTAAGTACAGGGCATAATCTTGAGAATGTGATTCGGATACTTACAAGGGTGCAGGGAAGAAACGTGAGTTATAAGAAGTGGGTCAGGGACATTCAATTCAAAATCTTCCATAGATAAAGGAACAGAGTTTTCAAGTTTTAAAAACAAAAAGGTACTTATTACATGCTTTTTTAGCAACAACAATCACTGATTACAGTCTAAAGAAGAAAAGAGAGAAGCCGTTAATTTGGTTGCGATGGTGGGGAAGAAAAGCCCTCGTTTTCAAATTTGAAATTTGAACTATGAAGAAGGAAGATTCTATATTTAAATTATTTTATTTATTTTAATGCCAATCAGGTCTCCGATTACGGGCAATTAAATTAGATTAGACTTGTACTAGTGGTAGAGATGGTAATTTTTTTTTTATAATTTAAATTATATTTTATTCATCATTAAAATATAGATATTTTTTTGTTCACAAACCAAAAAGAAAAAGAGAAAAAAAAAAAAAAGGATAGTAGAGAGGAAAGAGAAATAAAATGGAGAAAAATTGGAGTGCCAAGTATAAGATAGAAGATATAGAAATAGATGTAAGGAAGATATACTCAATTGCATAGTGGAATTAGTGCAATTGATCCATAATTTCAACTTGATTTTAATATGGTGGGTCAAAAATTTAAGGGGAATGATTATTAGATGCATTTTAGACCTCTCATTTACTATTAGGTGACTATATTTTTTTTAGCCAAAATCTTGTATACACTCAAGTACATGGTGTACTTGAGTGGACTTTAACTAGGTAATTGTTACCGTTGATCGGTCAACGGTCAAACTTTGACTTTTTTTTTTGAATTTTTTTCGAATTTTTTTTTTGATATTTTTTTCAATTTTTATTTTGAAAAAGTGTATGTTAGTATATTGAAAAGTGTATCTTTGTTTTTTAAATGAAAAGTTTATGTTACTATATTGAAAAGTGCAACATTGTTTTTAATGTAAAATGTATGTTCTTATAACTGAAAAGTGTATATTATTATAACTTAAAAGTATATGTTATTATAACTTAAAAGTGTATGTTATATTAATGAAAAAGGGATTTCACATAAAAGGTCATTTCACCTAGTGTTTTTTTAAATAAAGACATGATTCAAAATAGTTTCAGAATAAGGACAAAATGGCACATAAATGTACCATCATGCCCTTAATACATAAAATTCGGAATTAATATGGAGAAATTCTTTAAATGTTTGAAATTTAAAGCTGACTCTATCAGCTCATTAATTCCAAGAATTACGCAATTAATTAAAACCTTCCTAAAATTAATTAACACCGGTCAGAAGAGCTTAATTTTGTGCAGAATTTTGGGGGTTTTCAATTTGTGAAGAAAGGAAACCGTGAAGTACGGAAGAAGACGAAGTGAGAAGTGAGAAGAACATTTTGCTCCCTAGACCATGGTTGGAAAAGTAATATAAAAGTTAAATCTGCATAATAAAATGAATAATGCAGAATAATGAAATCTAAAACTGCATAATAAAATGAATAATGCAGAACAATGAAATCTAAAATTGCATAATAAAATGAATAATGCAGAAAAAATAGTACGGTGTCTTCATATTAGAATGTGATTATGCAAAAATACGTATACATATGCAAAATAAGATCTGCATTATCCCTTGACCAAACCAATAACAAATAATCATGAACTACATTTCAGCAACGCGCACGTAAATCATCACAATTACACGAAAATGGAGCAAATTGAACCTAAATTAAAATCATCTCAAAAAATCCTAAATTCTTTGCAAATTATGTGTGTACGTGTGGAATTAAAAATCATACCCTTGGCAAAACTCTTCATCTGACTCTTGGAATTAAAAATTTCTACTGTATCTCCGGCGGCTTCGCGTCCGTCATCCATAATGAAGAAATCGGTGAAGTTTGAATCCCCTAGGAATATAAAGAAACGATCGCGTGGAAAGTCTCTTGATCATGTGCAGTCGAAAGAACAGATCGAGGAAACAATTATGGAAGAGCAAAGGAGACGAGACCTTATAGCCATGGCCGTCGTTGAAAGAGAGGAACAAGCCTCTAAGCAGCAGAAACTTTGAGAATCATCGGAAATCAGTTTTTGGGCATGAGGGGTCACCCAAAACTGAAACAGAAACTAAAAGAAGAAAAAGATCCCTCGATTTCAAGAGGAAATCGAGGATTGTTGCTTCACCAATCTGAAATCTATGGCCAATCGTTTGTAGATGCAGCGGGATTATGTTTGATTCATCATGGATTAACCAAAAAGCTTGAAGATTTGAGTTTTCCGGCCAAGAAACCCGTATGGGATTCGAGCAGAAACTATGAGCGCCTGGATCAGGTAACATTTGCCAATGTTGATAATCAATTGAAGAGGTATGTGGTTGAATCTATGGCGACAAATAAGGAAGATGAAGACTTGTTATTTAATTATTAAATTAATAAAATAATTTCCATATTTAAATATAAGGGTATAATGGGTTATTAACATGCGTTTTTATCCTTTTTTAAAAAGATTATAAATTTATAATAGTGGTCCTTTATTAAGAAGCTAGGTGTCTAGGGAATTTCACCAATAAGGTCTTTTCACATGTAATTTTTTCAAATAAGAACAAGGTTCAAATTAATTTCAAATTAAGGTTAAAATTCAACTTAAATGTACCATCTTACCCTTAATATTTAAAATTGTGTTTTAATATAATATTAAGTCAACTAATTTTAAAATTTGAATGCAAATCTTTCTCTCTTTTTCAAACCCGTTGATTATTCTACATCCTCAATTTTAGGACTTTTCCCAAATTTCTGATATTCAAGTCTTCCCCAAATATTTGATATTCAAGTCTTTCCTGAATCTATGATATTCAATTCATTTTCAGACTTGAAGATTGCAGAAAAATCGTCAAATCAAATTAGATATTTTCTTCAGAAAAATGTCTGACTTGATTATGCTGAAAGATCTACAGAAAAATCTCTGACTATAATGCAGAAAAATAAAACAATAAAGTTGCATCAACATATTAATAATGCAACATATTAATAATGCAAAAGTGTGCAGTAAATTATGTGCATATGCAAATATCATTACGCAGAAAAATGACTTTAATGCAAATTAGATCTGCATTAATAAAATCGGTCTATTAATGTGGGTCACATACTAGTGACTTGATTCAAGACTTCTAGAAACGTTGAAGACTGATTAACACGAACCAACTTGGTTTTCCCATCGAATTCGATCTTGAGTATCACAAAATAATCAATTAATTGATAATCTGCTATTTATCAGAAAACCCTAGAATAATAACAAAATAAATAAATGACTAACAATCAATGTGCATCTCTGTGTTGTTTAGCCAAATATATGAACATAGAATACTTTTGAAACTGAAATCAATGATTTAACACAGTAATTGAAATCGTAAAAACCAATCACTTACACTGCGTCTGTGTTGTCACGTCGCCGCGAATGAGATTGGGTGGGGGTTCGATCGTGGACGAGGACGGCAAAGAAGACCTACCATCAACAATGCTTTTGTCTTACAGTCTAGGGAATATATGCAGATATATTAATTTTTTAGGCATCGATTAATTAACAATTGAATTGAATATGGAAAATAGATTTGCAATTTAGTGAATTTACGATACACTGCAAATCGAATTGAAAATTATGAAAAGTAAGAATCAATAATTATGAATTAAACGGAAATAATTTTGATGACAGAATTAAACATAAAGAATTTTGATGAGAGAATTAAACGGGAAAACTGAAAAAAAAAAGAAAAAAAAAGAGAGATTTTAATGAGATAAGTAAACGGAAATAATCTTTCTTGGGTCTTTCTACGGAAAGACAGGTTTCACCCTGTCTTATAAAAGGCAATACTTCAAATACCGTTGAATTGTTGATCTGACTTATGAAATTTATTTTATATGATTGCACTTTGCATTAATGCATTTGCTCTATGCAATATGCAATCGCAGTGCATCGCCATATCAATAAAATAAATAAATATATATAAAATGACAAAATTATCCTTTTAATTTAAAATAAATAAAAAATAATCATATTTTAATTATAAAATAAAAAATCATTATTAACCTTTGAAAGATTGAAACACCGAAAACAAAAATAAACTTATTTACATATAAATTCAAATTAAGATTTAAAAAAAAGGTCTTCTTCTTCACGCAATTTTTCTGCAAAAAAATTAGGCGGCCTCAACCATCCAAGATTGCGAGTAAGTCCGGTGAACCAACCAAGACCACAGTCGGAGTCATCGTGACTCTGGCGATCTATCCTACCCCAATTGTGACCAAATCAAAGGCACGTGGCCCTTTCACCGTCATCATTGGAGAGAAAAATCCCTCAAGAAATTAGACAATTGGACGCCGAAAAGTTAGTTGATATTCGATGATAAATTCCGATGAAACCCCCATGTTTTCAAACTTTTTAGTTCAGTTCCGATTCGAGTCATTCTCATCACCGTAAATATCAACAATATTTTTAATGTATTTCAACCACCATTTAAAGAGTTAAAATAAAAACATAATTTGAATATTTATATTTGCATTTGGGTGTGTGTTTTCTCCTTTGCTTGGACGCAATTGGGTCGGAGTTGGAATTGGGATAGGTCGTCGGAGTCACGGTGACTTCAGCCGTGATGGAGGGAGGATATTTTTTTATTTATTTTTTGCAGAAAAGTTTGAGGAAGAAGACGTCAATGGTGGAATATGTAATTGATTTAGGTTTATTTCCTTCAAAATTGAACTATTGTTAAAAAAATATAAAAGGTTATTTTGGTAATTTTATATTCTTTTTATAAAAATTAAATATTTTATATGATGGCGAAGTGCGATCGCCCATGATGAAAATAAATGACGTGTCAATATTTTATTGGACGTTTTTTATAAGACAGGGCGAACCCCGTGTCTCACACTAGAAAATCCCATCTTTATTTGATCATAATGTTGTTCAAGAAAGTTGCGCAATTTATGGAATATTATGAATTGATAAATTAAGGATTAAAATTTAAAATTAGTGTTCAGATTTAAATCTAAGGGCATAATGAGTTATTTACATTTAATTTTGACCTTAATTTAAATAATTAGAATTTTTGTTCTGAATTTGATGATCTTTTTTTGTAAATATTCTCTAATGATTATAATATGTTCTATTAATGAAAAGTATAAGTTATATATTAATGAAAAGTGTATGTTATTATAACTGAAAAATGTATGATATTATAACTGAAAAGTGAATGTTAATATAACTGAAAATAACATTGAAAAATGTAAATTTTCTGTATTAAAAAAATAGAAAAAAAAAAGTCAAAGTTTGACCGATCAACGATCAACATTTACTAGTCAAAGTCCACTCAAGTACACCATGTACTTGAGTGCACAAGAGACACCCATTTTTTTAAAGTTACTAATAAATGTACAAAATGGCCATAAAATTATTATAATACCCTTCTACCCAAATTTTCCCCTCAATCATTCATATTTCAAATCTTCCTCTTTTATTCCTCTTACTCCTTCAACATCTCACAAATAATTCCTTTAAAAAAAAAAAATCCCACAAATGGGCTAGTCTTTTGTGAAATATTGCATATATGCATTTCAGTCATTCACACTCACATTTCGTTATAAATACACCCAGTGACAGTTCAACCCACATTTTTTATAAATATACCCACCGACGGTTCAATTCACACCCATATTTTTTATAAATACACCCACTAGCAGAAATTGTACTTAGTCGTCTTCTTCGAGCAGTTTTCGGTCACCCGAGACCGCGGCCGAACGCTGCAATTTACGACGTCCTTAATCTTTAAATATTTTCCATTTCTTTAATTATTATTATGGATCGAGGTTATTTTATATTACTACATTCAATAATATATGTTACTATATGTTATAATGTGAGTTACTTAATCAATAAAAATTCTAGAAAAAAATACTGCATAAAAGAATCGGTATTACTATATAAAAAATTATATGTTACTACATACTTCAGTTTGAATTACTACATTGAATATGCGTTTATTACTATATGTAACTTTATCAAATGATTTACATTACAACATGGTTATTGTGTTTACTACATGCGATAGTATATGTTACTACATATTATAATGTGAGTTACTACATTAACAAAAACACTAGAAAAAAATGGGTTACTAAATAAAAGAATTTGTATTATTATATAAAATAGTTTGTGTTATTACTACATAAAATAGTGCGTGTTACTACATATTACGATTTAAATTACTACATTTAATATCCCGCGTTCATCAATAAAATAAAAGATAAAAAAATCACAGAAATTGACAAAATAAACGGGTTAAATTTTTTTGTCAAAATTAGAACACAAGCGGGTCAGTTGACAAATAAATTAACAATTAACCCAAATGAATTAATGGTGGCCAAATATTATATATTTTCAGCCCATTGACTTAATAAGGGCCCGTTTGGCTCAGCTTATAAGCTACTTAAAACAGCTTATAAGTTGTTTAAGAGCTTATAAGTTGTGTAAATGTGTTTGGCAATTTTTTTTTTAAACATCTTATAAGTTGTATAAATAAGCTATTTGAAGCTTATAAGCTCCAAAATAAAAAGTAGGACAACCCCAACTTATTTTTTAAAAACTTATAAGATATATGTAAATTACAAAAATATCCCTAATACTTTTAATTATTTACATGAATATTAATACAAAAAATAACAATTTCATTAATCATAATTTTTTTATTTTCTCTCTCCTCTCTCTCTCTCTCCCCTCACGATCTCTCTCCCCCCTTTTCTCCCTGTAGCGATTCTCTCTCAAAACCCTAATCCCCAATCGCCTCTCCACCCTAATCGTTCAGAATTGCAGGAGAAGGTTTTGATAAAGACAAATAGCACGCTCTCGGTTCCTCTTCTCTTTTGATAAAGACAAATGATTGTGGCGTGTTGAAGAAAATCCGATTCTCCCAGCGAATCCGATTCTCCCAGCGAATCCGCATGCTCAGGCGGCAGCGAATCCCCATGCACAGGTAATAGGCAATCGCACACTCATGCAACAATTGAATCCTCACACCCCCACAACCGCGCCCGCACAGACTATTTCAGGTTTTCAGCTTTATTTTTTGCAATTAAATGGATAGTTTTAGGAAAAAAATTAAACAATTTTTAGAAAATTTTGCAGATTAGTTCATAACTCAAAGATTAGTTTTAGGAAATTTTGCAGAGACAACAATTAAAGCAAAGTTGTTGTTTAGGAAATTTTAACAAAGTTATCGTGACGTCTATTCATTTTTGAACCATTTTTTTGTATTGACTGTCTTATCTTTTAGGTGTTGGAATTCTGTGGTTTCAGTTCTTGTACTGAATTCATGTGTGTTTTTTACTCTTGAAGTTTTCATTGTAGCAAAGCCCTTTAATTTTTGTGCATATAGGTAATATTTTATTTCTAGCAAAATGAAAATCTGTCTGTTGATAATTTCACATTGATTATTAGGAGATGTGCATCACTGAAATTGAGATTTATGCGTAAGGCATTTTTTTTAACTTTTAACGTTGATATGTTTGCTTATATGTAGAATTGCAATTCACCAAATCATATTAAATTGTATTATATGCTGTTATTAATTGATATTTGTGATGTACTATGATGGAAGTTTGAGTTTTCTTTGAACCTAAAAATGTTCTCCACAGAACAAAGAGAACATCAAATGATAAGATTAGTTTTAGACAGGACGAAAACAATTCATGGGGTTCTAAATTAGTCTATTGTAATTCGAACAAGTTGTCAAAGTTTTGGCACATTAACTAAACATGTTTAGGTCGTGCATTTGGATTCAAAACTGTGAAAGCAGTACCTACAGAATTTTTGCTAATTTAGTTGTTCAAATTCTGGAGAAAATAGCAAGACATAGTTCTGGAAGGTATAAGCATACCTCTCAGGCTCGTTATAAAAAGCATTTAGTATGTTGAAGTGATCTGGACCACAGGAAACAAAAACACTATGATAAGAATATGTTTCCATCTTTGGCATCGATCAAAAGAAAGTATTCTGGAGAAAATAGCAAGAGAAAGAAGGTTTCTGGAGCAACTTCTATTAAAGAAAGTATTAATTCACTCCTACATTTCATGGAGAACAAGAATAATGTCACTTCTGCACCTTCCACGGAGACGACTATTAGGGAGGCCTTGGAGATTTTAAAGGACATCCCTGGAATTACCCCCACAAGCGAACTTTGGAATTATGCTTGCAACCTTTTGAGCAAGAAAGATATGAGAGAAGTGTTTGCTAGTCAACCGTCTAACGAGTCACGCCTATCGTGGCTTGAGTTTAATTATAGCCAATTCAAGAAAAATCAATGATTGTAGTTTATTTTATTTTAAGTAAGTCTAGTAAATTTGGCATTGATGTATTAAAAACTCATGTAGAATGGTTTGTTGTTAACGGGATCGTTACTACTATGCTTCTTTTGTTGTTTCACTATTGAAGCTTTTCTTTAATCTTTTTTCTATGAGGGCCATTTTTTTTAATCTTTTGTTGATCGTTACTACTATGCTTCTTTTTCTTCTGACAATTTGGCCAAAAATGTCCCCCACATCAGGTTGTTTTCGTGCCTGGTATTGATCATGTTTTGATCCATGTGGCTTTTTCATCCTCTTATATTGGTGTTCCCTGGAATCTCAACGTGCAGTATATAATGTTTGATTGAACTCGTCTTGCAGAGAAGCTGACACAACAAAAGAACGTATTGAGAAGCTTCTTAAGGCTGGAGCAAATGTGATTTTAACTACAAAAGGAATTGATGACATGGCACTCAAGGTAAGCGTTTTTACAATTTTAGCTCCAGAAAACTTCTCAACCCCACATCAACGGTCAAATGCGTAAAATTTGATACTATGTTTTACTGTGTTATGACGCTTTCCAGTTGTAGCTTGAGTTTCATGATCTAGTGTGTAGATAAATGGTCAGTGGCTCAGTGCACCTGAGCTTTTCTACACTGATAGTATTTCCATGATTTTGTGTTTGATTTGCAATATCCATATGTAAATAAGCAAATTTTGCCAAAATCTTCTTTGTGGGTAATTGGCAGCACTTCTGGGAAGTGTTGAAGTCAGAAACATATTCTTCTATGTATGCAATAGAACATGGTAAACATTATGCTAATAATATTATGTATAGGCATCTACACTGTTTTTCCTCATTGTAACCCCCTTATCTTAAATTCTGAACTTTTTAATGTTCTCTGCTTTCTATTAGTGTGCCATTAAACTCTGTTAAATTGTAACAGTACTTTGTGGAGGCTGGTGCAATAGCTGTTCGACGTGTCCGTAAGGAAGACCTTCGGCATGTTGCCAAGGCAACTGGTGCAACTGCGGTATATTTCTTTCTCATCTTATTAGGTGCCTGGAATTCTTCGTGTTCTTTGTTTTAGAATGATTGAAATAATAGTTACATCAAAATCCCCTGATAGTTTAAAATCAATTGTAAAGCAGCATTTAGCAAGCATCTAAATAAACTCAAAGCCTGATATTATCATGCAGTCTATCAAAATGAGGTTTCTCTACTATGACACGGTCCTTTTCAACAGGCTGTTCTTGAGAAAAACTGTGCTTCAGCAAGAAATATTCTTTTTTATGATTATTAATGCTGTAACATTTCTGGTTTGGTGATGTCTGTGCTGATTTTTACATTGAAAGACGATGCAAAAGCACCCATGTTTAGGCATTCATGCACTAGCATTTTTGGGCTGTAAACATATTTTGAACTTTTAGTTTTGTAAAACATCTTGATTTTATTATTCATCTTGTGATTTAGAAAAGAGATCTTGACCATAAAAGGCTAGTGTTTTTACTAGACAAGAAGGCAAAAATTGTACTCAAGACTCTTTTTTACTCCAGTCTATAGCTTTTAATTACTGATTTGGTCTCAATGAATTGAAGACTAGGAAGTATCATGTGTAATTGCATGTAAACAGAATTTTAGGGGCAACCTTTCTCTTCCTAATCGTTGCTCTTGTACAGGTTTCCACTTTTGCAGATATGGAAGGAGAAGAAACATTTGATTCTTCTTCTCTAGGATATGCTGATGAAGTAGTGGAGGAACGTATTGCTGACGACGATGTGATTATGATAAAGGGGACTAAAACCATAAGTGGGGTATGAGTTCTGGGTCTTGTAATATTATGATAATATCTTGTTGCCTGTGGAGTTATCTGTCTACTGTTTGTTCAAGACAGTGCTCCGTTTCAAATTTAAATATACGATAAAGTGTCAGTTGTACTTATAACTTCTGCAAAGCATCATGTGAATTGAATTAAAATGGACTTTCTTCAGGTTTCTTTAATACTCAGAGGTGCAAATGACTACATGCTTGATGAAATGGAGAGGGCTTTGCATGATGCTCTATGCATTGTCAAAAGGACTCTGGAATCTAATACTGTAAGGACCTGCTGTTGATTGATACTTTTCGGAAATTGAAAATCTATTTTGTGTTGTTTCTACTTTTCTCTGATTGTTGTGCTTACTATTTCTAGCAGTTTTTCTTTCAATGTATTAGCCTTGTTATATATCCATCATCTTCAAGAATACATTATACATGAGTAGCATTTGCTTGCGGTTATTAGGTTGAGTGTAGGGAGAAAAAAAATGAACCTCTTGAAATGTTGTAAGATTAATCTTTAGCATGAGTCAGTATTCTGGACATGGAAACACAATAGCTAGTGTGAATAAATTAACTCATCTTCTTGAAATTTGGTAAAATATAGGTAGTTGCTGGTGGAGGTGCAGTGGAGGCAGCACTTTCTGTATATCTGGAGAATTTGGCTACAACTTTGGGGTCAAGGGAGCAACTGGCTATTGCCGAGTTTGCTGAGTCCTTTTTAATCATACCTAAGGTAAGGTTCCTCAGTGAATAATGCTTTGAATTTTTAGTATCAATGTCATATGTCGTGTCTTTTGCCATCTGAATTGCATTTTGGAATGTTCCTTTCTAGGTGGTTGCTGTCAATGCTGCTAAAGATGCTACTGAATTGGACGAAAAGGGTATGCGACTCGAAACATTCTTGCAGTATTTTGGCTGATATGCCTTATTTTCATATTGACACGCAAAGAGAAATTGTGTTAGCAACTATGGCGATCCACAATTACATAAGGAAAAAAAATATTCTAGACAAGGCCTTTGAGATAGCAGAGAACGAAAATTATGAGCCAAATGTCGAGCATGTTAGAACATCTGTGGGAGCTTCTAATGTGGAAGACGTAATTGGTCATCAGAACACCTACTGGATGGCAGTGCGAGATTCAATTGCTGTGGAAATTGCTAAGCAAAGTTGATAATCTTGAATTCGATTAATAGGTGATGGTAATTATTATTTAGTATTTGAAGAATTTTGTTTAACAAAGTTTATGTGCTTGCGCGTTGTAAAGATTTTTTTTGTTGAATTTAATATATTTTTAGCACTATTTTAATCAAAGTAAATAGTTTTTGCTTTTTTTTTTAGTTATTATTTTGGTTTAGATAAAATAAAAAAATCAAATTTGAATTTATTGAATTTATATTTTAAGATTTTGTTAAGTAGTAACAAAAAAAATCCAAATTTAAAAAATTAAAAGATTAGATTTTAAATTGTTTAGTACTCCAGTATTTATTAAAAAAAACAAGAATGATAATAAATTCAAAAAAAGTTGCGTTAACAAATTTTGTTTAAAAAAAAGAGACTATTTGCATTTTTCGAGAAAAGAAAAAATGAAAAGACTATCTAAAATTATTGCGTTAACAACAGATTTTGTTTTAAAAAAATTGCATTAACAAAAACATGGAGTAAACATGTCCTTTTTGGTAATTACAATACTAAAAATAGCTTATAATGCCAAACACATCATCATCTTATAAGATTGTATAAGAACTTATAAGTTCCATTAGCCAAACACTTTTATAACTTATAAGCTACTTAAAAATTACATCTTATAAGTTGTTTTAAGAGCTTATAAGATGTTATAGCTTATAAGCAATTTAAAATAAGTTGAGCCAAACACCCTCTAAGTCTATATTTTCAGCCCAATTGACTTAATTAGTCAATATTACATTTATACAATATTGCATATAAGTTTTTGTGCTCACAAATAAACTCAATTAATTACAAACTATCAAAAATCTCTCAAACAAACCCCCTAATTTCATTCTTTATAATAAAAGTGTTAGGAAATATATCAAATAAACTCCAAGAATCAACCAAACAACTATAAAAAAATCAATAACAAACAAATCCAAAAATCAACCATAAAAAATATATGAACTAATTTTATAAGCTCAAAATAAATTTTTTAAAAAAAATCATAATTTTCGAGCTCTACACAACTTTGCATGAATGAGAAAAAACTTTGCATCAACGTAGAATTATTTTTGCACCAACACATGAAAATAATTGCACTTGCAACAAATTTATAGCACCAACTAGAAAAGTGCAGCAACAAATTACATAAAAATGTGGCCGGGTCAAAATTTTCTATTTGTTATCTCATATAATAATGAGATGAATAAAAGAATTAATTGCATAAAAATAAAAAAATTACCAATGTGTTTACAATTATAACATATTTTTTTTATTTACAATTCAATACACTTTTTTAAGTTTTGAAAATTTAATTCACTCCTAAATCATAGATGAATAATTAAATAAAACCATGATTTTTATACCATTACTCCTAAATAGAATCTTCAATACGGAGTATTATTCTTGTCACTTGGAAAATCCCTGTCTTAAATTAGAATTTTTCGTTATTCTTTTTTCTTGTTTTCAAAATTTAGTTGGATTGATAAGTTAAATAACAGTGTATGAACTAAAATGGATTATTTTGCCATTTCGCGAACAGGGTGGTTTGAGAGGAAGAGAGTGAAAAGGGCCTTCCCTATTTTTATAAGAGTAAAAAAAAAAATTGACACAATTGACCGTATATAGATTCTTCGTTTATTGAATTGATTTTCTTAGAGAACTGTTTAATTCTTTTGTTTCATTTTTCGTATTTTACTTGATGTTCCACACTATTGAATCATTAACACATGTGATCCCCATAAAAATGGAATAAGATTTCACTAATTGAACGGTGATAACTGAACCAATTAATTAAATTTCATTTTTGTGCATTTTTTACTTTTTTTATTTTGAAGGAGGGTACACTAATCCAATAGTAGTGTGTATTGTAATATTGATTAATGTTTTAACTTTTAACTTCGAACACCCCCTACCTAAATTTACGCTCAACCTATAACGCACTTGACAAAATGGAGCTGAATTCTAACATCCATATACTTATTTACATCGAAAATATAGCCTACAAGACACAAATCTTGGATGATCTTTACCCACAAGTCGAATTCTTGGAAATTGACCGTTTTGTGAGGCGACTGATACGTCGTCATTAATTTGAAAATTTCAGCACAAAGAATTCTTATGCACTCCCGATGTCTTGTTTAAAGCTGTATCCCGATTTTTTCCATTGCAGCTGACATTGAGGCTGATGCCTCTTCGAGTGTTCGTCTCTTTTGCACCAAGTTAAAAGCCACAAGAGTATCCCCCACCTCCCAATCACTGAAGCCCTCGATTCCAATTCCACACTCTAGTCCAGCATTTACCTGTGAGATTTACGAGCAAACGAAACGACAATTAGTAGAACTATGTCATACTCATTCCAAAATAATCTCGATTAAGCTCAATTTTGTTTACCAGGTTCAACAAAACACAGAATATTCTAATGATTATAGTAACGTATTGAGATATGAGATTGATGAGATATCAACATTTCAATTGACAATCAGGCATAATAGGGCTAGTAGAAGAACAAATATCTAATTTTACCACTTTCACCGTCTCTTTGACCCGTTTCAAGGAACCAAGGACGCCAGCAGTAACTTCTTCTCCTTTTCTTAGTACACAAATTCCACAGTCTTTCACAACTTCTCCCTCTGTCACCATGCATCCAGCAACATGGTTACTGCCACTTCTAAATATGGCCTTTACTTCTGCTGAACCAATTCGTATTTGTTCCTGAAAAAGAAAGCCCACTATCCCTTAAGGCCCAATTTGGTAGGATAGATTAGTCAAAGATTGATGGGTAATCAGGTCCAAGATAGATAGATACCTAGTCAGGCCTAATAAAATTTCTACCCAACACGCAGAAACACAATCGATTGTGTGCATACTAAATGACCGAAAGACACACCATTTGCGATTAAATCTGGACTGATTGAGATATCTGCGCCTGACCATAGATATTTCAACATATCTACCAAACAGGGCCTAATAGACAACAGTAATTTAACGCAAACTTTGACAAGACAGAAAAGAAGCATACACATGCTAAGCTATAAACCCCCACCACCCCTCTCTCTCTCTCTCTCTCTCTCACACACACACACACACACATTTTTTTGCCACCTGACCACACGAACTCCAGTTCTGCCATGGAGATTTAAGAACTGAAGTAAAATTTATAACTAGATTATATAAATAGAGCATAATGAATCTACAGCTTTTTTCATGTCACAAAATTCCTGAGGAAGTGCCTTCTGCACGGCTGCACCAAAAAAGCATCAACCACCAAAAGTGCACATGAAACCCCAATTAAAGACACACATATTGTATCTAACTGTTCAGTCTTTCTAACTTAAAATCTACATAATCAGCAGAATAAGAACTTGAATGAAGCTAGGAACATGATTTACCTCAGCAAGGTCCAAGAGATCCTCCATTGCATTCCGCACATCATCAATAAGTTCATATATAACTTGGTATAGTCGAACTTCAACATTTTTGCTATCTGCATTTTTCTTAACCGAACCAGGTGTTCTGATATTAAAACCAAAAACAATAGCTTTACTTGCCACAGCACGGTCAACATCACTGGTGGTGACATCCCCAGTTGCTTGCAGTAGGAACTTCAGAGTCACATTATCTTGAGGAAGCGTCTGCAGGGCTTGTTTGACAGCCTCAATGGAACCCTGGTCAACATTTATAATTAGTTTATTGTACACCAAATTAACTTCAAAGGAGATGCACCATAACAATCATCATTTGTTTATGATAGTGTGAAATGTTGTCAAAATCTTAGGATTTATTTCCTATAGTCCTTTCATTATATTCTTGTCCAATAGCATTGATATAAAATCCGACGTTGAGTTTCTTATGGAGTCAAACTTAACACAAATTGAATTTGGCGCACAATCCATTGTTGTTAAGGGCGCAAGGGGTCCTAGTGCCCAAGGTGCAAGACGCGTGCCTCTTGTCCTTTTTCACCAAACATCATTTGCACATATATACATATATACTGTATAACATATTTGGCACATATTGTTCTACAAAATAAAGTTCAATAACATTATAGCATCACATAAACATGAAATAAACACTAATGTTGTGAAGTTAGACTCCATTAACACACACAAAACATCAAATGTAGCAGAGAGTAATTAATCAGTAGTCTAGTTCTCATTCTCATCCCCATTAAAGTCCTCCTCATCATCATCACCAAATTGTGGAACATCATCATTGTATTCTTCTTCATCTTCCTTAAATTCAAATCCAACTTCAGACTTAGAGATGAAGCTTTCACACCTCTTTCCCTTGTCCATTTGTTTGACTTCACCTTTTTGTGGCTTAGCACTTGAACTACATACACTCATTAATGATTTTTTCCCACTAGTTTGGTATGCGGGCTCTTCAACTCCAATAGCATCATCAACCACATTTCAGAGCTAAAAGTCTAAAACCCTAGTTTATTTCTTGTTGTTGGTTAAATGCTTATCATAAAAAAAATGGGAGACTGGGAGTAAATCGTTCTATCTTTAAAAAAAAAGGGGGACCTAAACGTTTTTAAATGACAATAAAGTCATGTGAGCAAGAGGCGCGCCTTGGTCGCCCCGTCTCCGGCACGGAAGGCATGCGTCATAGAATTTACGCCTGACTAAACACAAAAGAGGCGCAATGCATATAGTCTCGTGAGACGGGCCTTTAATAACTATGGTGCAATCAGGAATAAACATACATAACCCAAAGATGAAATGTTAATGTACAATATATTCTGAATGAATCTAAATAATTATAATACTCTCTTTTAGCAAATTTATCTATGATCCACACAATAGACTGCCATTACATCTCTCTAGACACAATTTTTTTATGGATTATAGAGCCAAATGGTCTTAAAGTATATGGATGGCATACCTGAACATCAGCCTTCAATATGATATTCAATTGGTGCAAATCTAATCCAGCAGTCTTTCCTGCTGAAACAGCAGAAGCTAAAGAAGAAACTGTAACTTTCCCATCTCCTGCTTTTTCTTTTATACGTTCATTCCTCAAATACTCTGCTCGTGCCTTTGCCTTTTCACGAGCATCATCATGGGATAAAACAACCTCGAACTCATCACCAGCTAATGGAACATTATTCAATCCTAAGACCTGCCAAAGTGTGCAGCATCATAATTAAGATTTCAAAGGAGACCCTAACTTCCAATAGAAAGACTGTCACATTGTATATTTTGAGAAAAGAGTAAGTTTACTACATGAATGATATATTCTAATACAGGCAGCAAGCAAATACTAAACTTTTGACAAAATGAAGCTCTTTGTAACATGAAATATGATTAGGTGAAGGTATGTGATCAGAATCAAAACAATCTTACCGGATTATAAGTAAAAAATGTTACTCCCTCCGTCCCATTATTATTTGAACATTTGTCAAAAACATCTGTCCCATTTTTAATTGAACATTTCCTTATTTGGAAAAGTCAACTTCTTACTCCTTTAAAAAACTCCTTCAAACATCTCTTATTTACACCACATGTCATTACTTTTTACTCACAAACAAAAAATTCCCTCTCCAATAAAGTTGAATTACTCACTAAAAAGTAACTTTATCACCTTTAATACCAATAAACAATTATTACATTAAAACCCGTGCAAATAGTAAATGTTCAATTAATAACGGAACAGAGAGAGTACTAGATTATGACTCAGCCAATAGGGTTATTTTTTGAAATATGATTTTAAAAAAAAATCTAATAAAAGCATTTAAAAGACAAGAATGGTATAATCTTAACGTTGTTTAAGGGCGAAAGAGAAAGGAAGATATTTTATAATTTAAGTAGGAGTTTCTTAAGCAGGCATTGACCAAAAATGGGTTTATATAACTCTCATGGCGACAAAGTGACTTGAAGAACCAAAAGAAATCATATAACTTTCTAACAACTGTCTTGTAGTTATCTTGGAAATATTAGCTTTCTATTTGATGACCACAACACCCATTTTGAAGATCACAACTTCATAAACAAATGTCAAGTTCAACTGAAGACATCCTAATTAATTAACAAGGATACTGAAGGAACACGCATCAGGTTATTACAGTTAATAATATTTCTTTGATATCAATACTTAAAAAATTTAAGATATCCATATATAGAGCATACATAACAACAACTACCTGTATTGGCATTGAAGGCCCTGCTTCATCAACCCTTTTCCCATCATCATCAAATAGAGCCCGCACCTGACATTTGGAGATCAGGAAGTCTTTTGGCAAACTGAGAAAGCTTCTAAATCAATCTTATATACAAACCTTCCCAAAAGCTTCACCACAAAGTACTATGTCTCCTATTTTAAGAGTTCCATTTTGAACAATAAGTGTAGCTAAAGGCCCCTTGGATTTATCAAGACCAGCTTCAATCACTGTTCCTTTTGCTTCCCTATCTGGACTGGCCTTCAGTTCTTGAAACTGGGAACGTAATTTCGAACATAATTTCAGAACCAACCAGGACAAATCATAAGCAGCATAAACAACTAAATTAAAAAATAACAAAATAATATCCCCAAGTAGAATGTCACAACTTTTAGATCCCAAGCATAACTGGAAAGATAAAGAGAATGCAGAGTTGCATCGCAAGTTTGAGAAATGACAATCATGCATATAGTCCTACTAATAGTTTGAGAAGCAATAAACAAGAGCTATTTAGTTAGCGTAGAAAAACGAAGATGCTACCTCAGCAACAAGCATAATGGTTTCCAGCAACTCATCGATGTTCTCCCCTTTAAGAGCACTTATCTGTTATCAACATTACATGAAAAGCATAGCATCATCACAAGTGTTCTTTTTAAAAAGTGTGAATGGAACTGCACGGTTATAGTTTTGTTACCTTAACCACTGGAATATCCCCACCCCACTCTTCAGGCATCAACCCAGCTGATGAAAGAGCTTGAAGAACTCGATCAGGATTGGCTCCATTCTTATCTATCTACATTGATGACATACAATAAATTAAGATCCCTTAAACCAACAATAAATCAGAATTGAGCAATAACATCAATGCCAAGTTACCTTGTTTATAGCAATAATAATTGGCACCCCTGCTGCCTTGGCGTGAGCAATAGCCTCAGTTGTTTGCGGTTGGATCCCATCATCAGCTGCAACGACAATGACAGCAATGTCTGTCACTCTGGCTCCACGTGCTCTCATTGCTCCAAATGCCTGTGTTTCATGATCAACATATAACTCTTAAAGGTGTGTTTGTTCATGGCCCCCCACCCCACGTTCTTATTTTAAATTCAAATCGACGTTTGTCAAACCAGATTTTGGTATTGGATTTCAAATCCTCTAAAATTCTACCTATAATACCTATAATGTACTCCCTTCATCCACGAAAAGTAGTCCCATTTGCCTTATATTCTTTGTCCACAAAATGTAGTCCCATACCCTTTATGGACAATCATAAGCTAACGACGCACTTACCTCATGCCCAGGAGTATCAAGAAACACACATGTTTGTGTCCTCCCATCAATAGGTACTTGGACCTTATAAGCTCCAATTCGTTGTGTGATCCCACCAGCTTCCCCTGCTGCCACCTAAAATAAATGGAGTTAAAACAGACTATTTTCTTCCAAACTACATGTTATAAGCCACGGAGCATGTTAGCAACCATATTTTAGCCCACCACTCAAAAATCGAGAATAATTAAGTTTTTACAGTATTAAAAATCTGGTATATATACCTTGGTTGTCCGTATATAATCCAAAAGTGTTGTCTGCAAGTGGAAACAAAACCGTTAGCTTAATCTTGCAAGGGATTGAGCTGTGTATTTAAAACCCTTAACAAATCGACTAACATTGTTTCTAACCTTTCCATGATCAACATGTCCCATTATGGTTAAAACAGGAGGTCTCTCCTTTAGTTTATCTAAATCATCTTCATCAAGTACTTCCTTCTTTTTTGCCATTTCTTCCACCCTTATTGGGACAGCATCTATGACTTCAACCTCGTACTCTTTACACACAATCTTCACCATCTCTTTGCTAAGCTTCAGCACACCATCAGGTTTTATTCCCTTTTTTTTGTACAAATATCCAAGAATTTCACCTTCACTGATGGCCAAATTGTAGGAAAGCTCGTCAACTAACATTCCATCTTCACCAACTTCCATTAATTCCACCCGCACTGGTACAGCATCTCTAGCTGCCTGGCGTCTAGCAGCCTTCCTGGCAGCTTTGCTCCATTTTCTACCTTTTTGGGCAGTAGTAGTTCCAGGAACGGAAACATCAAGTTTAGATGTATCCTCATCAGCAATATCATCTTTATCAACAACCTTATGCCTACGAGGTCCATCTGATGAGTCACTCTTCTTTCTAAATTTATCTTTGAATTTTGCCTTGTTCTTCCCTGGTTTTGGAGGGACAAAAACAGCTCGAGCAATCAAAGGATCAACAACTGGTTTCTTAGATGCAAACTTGTCGATTAAAATTGGCTTATGCTCCTTTGCTTTCGCTTCCAAATCAGTTCCATCCTTCAACGCCACAGGCTTCTTCATTATAGAGGTTTTTTTAAGGAAAATCGGCTGCTGAAGGGGTCTCAATGGAGCAACAGATTCCTGTTTCTGAGCTTCCTTGACAACTTTCTGTACAATGCCCCCTGCATCTCCCTTCCTCCAAACACTCTTCAAAGTCTTAGACTTGCGTTTCGACTTTCCTACTGAATCAACACTCGTTTTATCAACTACTAACTCATTCAGTGAAGGTTTGTCTACAGGGGCATTCCCCTTGTTACTATTCTCCAAGACTTGTCCTAACATACTTTTCTCCATTTCCTTTTCAGTTATCCCCCCCTTATTATCCATTTCATCCCAAGCAACACTGACAAGCGCATGTACCTTAGACCCTGATTTCAAAACAGGCTTGGGAGGACTTGCTACGGCAAATGTAGAATCAAGACATATACCAGAATATTTACAAACACCAACATACTTCTTCCTAAAACTACTTCCATTCCTGTGAAAGGAGACCCTCCTATTCCTATCTAAACACTCAGAACCGTGAAATTTACAAAAATAAATTTTATTCACCGAGGAAGCTAGAGAAGCCATGTTCAACGTAATAAATCACTCGCTCTTTCTGGTTATCAAAATTAAAATTTGATCGAAATACTTTAATTCAGGGAAGAAACAACACTTACTCTCCAGTGCCGAGCTTGAGAAGAGAGAGACGCCAAAATGAATGAAGGATTCTTTTCATCGGGAACCGACTCCTATATTTCTGACAAAATTTAAAAGGCAAATACTTATGTGTACCAGTTACATACATGTAACTGGCTAATTACACTCCTTTTTTAATAAGTCACACTCCTGGCTATTTACACTCTTTTTTTAATAAGTCCACACTCCCTTCTTTTATACATTATGTGTACAAGTTACATACATGTAACTAAATCCAATTTTTTATTATTAGTTATTTACCTTATTTTTTTATTAATTTCACCCCCAATTTTTTTAAAAGAAAAATACATGTAAAATACTATATTATCATTTTATCAATTAAATTAAAATATAACTCATTAAAATTATAAATATACACCCATCGTGTCACCAATGAATCACAACGAAATCAAATATTATTCTATTTTTTTAACTTTCAAAAAATAAATATAAAAGCATAAGGAATATAAAAAATATATATGAAACACAAAAATAAAATTATGAAATAAAAATTTCAGTTTTTTTTTTTAAATGACCAAAATTATGAAGTCAAATATTATTCTATTTTAAAATTATGAATTGTGTGTTTAAATACGATATAGTATTAGTACGCATATGGTATAGTACTAGTTAATATATTATATAGTACTAGAGATTAATTTGGGTATAAAAATATTATTTAATATATGAACTAATACTATACAATATGTGAATTAATACTATACTATATTTGAACTAGTACCATAGAGTATGTGAACTAATATTATACAATATGTGAACTAATAATATACTATATTTGAACTAGTACCATAGAGTATGTGAACTAATACTATACAATATGTGAACTAATACTATACTATATTTGAACTAGTACCATAAAGCAATGTGAACTCGAAACTCGAAAACATTAGAACTTGTACCAATATAAACTAATATTATACTGTATATGAACTAATACGTATAGTACTGCATATTAACTAATAATACACCATAATACTTATCAATTGTTATCATAACACTTATAAACTAAAAATTATTATATATAAAAAAATAAAATAAAGTGATTAAAAAATAAAAGTTCGAATGAAAATAATAATTCAACAATGTAAAACGAAGACAAAGTGGGATAGCTCAAGTGGTTAGAGCACCACTACCTAGGCCTTAGGTCCTGGGTTCGAGTCATGGGGAGGGGAAAAAAAGGGATAGGTATTTAACTTTCCATCAAAAAAAAAAAAACAATGTAAAACGAAGTAAAATTTGTAAGGAATGAAGTAAAATTTTGAAAGGATAAGATGAATATTATACACCAATTAATTAAAGTAAAATAGTATCAATAGAATTGAACACTTGTAGCTAAAAGAGATGAGAGTTTTATTTTTTAAAATAAATTATTATTATACTATTTAATATTTTTAAAAAATAATTAATATTATTTTTAAAATTTTCTTATTAGACTTTAAAATTTTAGAATAATTATTTGTGTCATAAAAAGAAAGTACGTGAAAAAAAAATTATTTGAAACACAAATGATAAATAGAAAAAAAAATAAATTTAAAAAATAATATTAATAAAAGAAATATAAATATTAATTGAAGTAAAATAAAAATAAAAAAATGTTAAAAAATTAATTGAGTATTATTTTTTAATTATAAAAAAAATAAAAAATTAATTGAAGTAAAATAAAGTCCCAAAAAATTTATGTGCTAAATTAATAAAGTACATGGTCATGTGTTATTTGTAATAGATTATTGGATTGTATATAATAAATTGATAATGTGTTATTGGATTGGATATAGTAAATGGGTGGGTTATTGAATCCAGTTACATGTATGTAACTGGTA
This sequence comes from Galeopsis tetrahit, assembly GCA_963675135.1. Lineage (NCBI taxonomy): Eukaryota > Viridiplantae > Streptophyta > Magnoliopsida > Lamiales > Lamiaceae > Galeopsis > Galeopsis tetrahit. Next base: position 44,180,234 of record OY776120.1, read on the forward strand.
CACAAGAGTGCAACCCAATTTAAAAATAAACATGTTAAAACACCCCATCATTTTAAAAATAAAATTAGATAATTGTAAAATGACTAAGTAACCCTTATACAAATTAAAGATAATTTTTTTTAAAAAAATTGAAAAAATCTTAAAAAATGTAATTAAAATCTAAAAAGTATTTTAATAGATTAATAAAATCTTAAAAAAATTAATTTAAATAAATCAAATATTTTTTAAAAATAATCTGAAAAAATTAAATATTTTTAAAAAAGAAAAAAATAAATTATTCAAATAAAAAATTTAAAAATCAATTAAAAATAAATAAATTCGTAAAATTTTTAATAAATCGTAAAAAAAAAATTAATTAAAAAATCAATTAAAATTAAGAATTCGAATAATGATAAATAAAATATAAAAAATTAAAAATCACCTAAATCTTAAGAATTAATTTAATTAATTATAAATATTAAAAATATAATTGATTTAATTATTTTTTAAAATTTAGTTGAAATTTTTAAATTTTATTTAGCTTTATTTTATTTTTTAATTTAATATTGAGTTGATTTTTCTTTATTATTTTATTTAAAATTTTTTTTTAAAAATCGTTAATTCTTATTTTTTTTTAATTTGATTTATTTTTCAGATTTTATTTAGATTTAATTTTTTTTTCATTTTTTTATTTTCTTAACTTTTTTAAATGATTTTTAAAATTTAGCTGATTTTTTAAAATATTTTCAACGTTTACACGTAATTTTTTTGTATTATTTTTTTTTCTGTTAATTAAATTTTAAATTGTATATGTTTTTAAAGATTTAATTAATTTTTATTAGTTATGAGGGTTGAAGGGTGATGTGCCAAAATTTGCACGAGAGGATTAGGTATCCTCTGAAATGGATGTCCTTCTTCCCGAACGTGTATAATAGTCCTGAATAGATTATCTCCTCTCGGAATCTTCGAATGACCTGCAAGGAACACACCGGAGGGGAGTCCGGTGTGGACACTCCGATGCCTAAGTCAGTATAGGGCTTATCAAATCTCCCAAGGATCTCAAGATCCTTGATATCTTAAATCAACTCAAAGAATCGCAAGAAGAGATGCTGGTATTTAGTATATTAGGTTTTTAGGTGTAAGTGTCTAACCTGGAAATATCTTCAAAATTACCTATTTATAGAGATACCTCCTGGAGAGGAAGTCAAGCCTTCCTCTTATCTCGGAGTTGCCCGTAAGACTCGGCCCTACCGAGGAGACCCAGTCTCCCTTACTCTCCACTTCCTGAAGACTCGGCAGCATCCTATCTTCGTGGACTTATCCTCCTAAAATAAAGGAGGACAGGGTCTTCTTTTCATCAAAGCTAGGGCGGAAATAGCGGGAGCATCCTATATTTGCGACCCACGATCTTAGCTAAAACTGTTTGATTCTGATATTCATCTCCAGACGAAGCTCCCTCCCGAGAGCCCTCCGGAGAGGATTCTTTATCCAGAGAACCCTAAATGATTCTATCCCTTCTTCCCAATCCTATCATTCATACACGTGTCGACTCCTCATTAGGTGACATTTTTAGGCCGCATCATCTACTCCCCCTACTCTCGTAAAAGGGAGATATCTTTTGTGAGAGTAGAAAAATTTCCTAGAACTTTGTACGGAGGTCTTTCTGGAGAGACGTGTATTTCTTCGCTTTGGAGAGGAAGTTTCAAAACATTATCTCCTCCAAAGACTTTTCCCGCCTTCTATCCTGGAAGTCTTTTCGGCTTCCGCGCGTGGACTTCACGCGCCCCCCCTTTCTCTGCCTCGTTATCCTCCCGAGGAAAGTTCTCGATTTTTCCCCTTATCTCTCCTCATTTACTTCACGCAACTACTCCCTTTTCCTCTCTTTTCTTTTCAAACTTCATTCTCCCAAAAAATTCTCGTCGTCTTCATCTTTATTCTCCGGTGTTCTTTCTCCCAAGCTCTCGCCATCGCCGGCCGTCTCGCTTGATTCCATAGTTCTTCCATTCAAGGTAACCCAACTATCTTTTTTTTTTCTTTTATTATCACTGTAAATCGATGTCGAGTCCCCCTGCTAGCCAAAACTCTTCCGAAGCGACTCCCTCTCTGGTGGGGAGTCCAGAAAATAAAATTTCCCTCGCTTCCCAAATCGATCATACCCATTTAGCTAGTCTTGCTCATGCCTATGGTTTTCCTTCTGAGTACACCTTTCGCGCTCCTCGCTTAAATGAACGCCCAGATATATCCCAGCCCCAAACCCTTGCTTTTTTCGAAGCACATCTTAGGGCAGGACTGCGATTTCCGATCCACCCCTATTTGGCTGCCATATCAACCCGCATGCAGATTCCTCTTAACCAATTCACTCCAAATGCTATCCGTACCATGATAGGCTTTTTCATCCTGGTGAAAGGGAATGGGGGCGACCCAACTGCTGAACTGTTTCTGAGCCAGCATTCTTGTAAGGTTAATGATGGTTTTTTCTATGTTAGTGGACGAAGGTCCCATGTTTGCAAATTCCTGAAAAAATTCCATGAAGAAGACTCGTCCTGGCGAAATTATTATTTTTTCGTCACAAGTCCCACTGATTGGCCATTTCCTCACGGAGATTGGTTGTTCCACAATCCCGGCGTAATCCCTCCTCCTCTGAAAGCTTACTCTGTTTCCAATCATACTATCATGAGCAACCTCAATACTCACATCCGTCTGAAAGACTATTTTGACATTGTTGATATTTGCAAAAATCCTCGCATCCTCTCCCACTTCGGTTTTTGTTCTCAAGATTTCCCTTTAGGTCCTCAAGATGGTAAAAAATCTTCCACTGCTGTGTTTTTATTTCTTGCATATGGTTATTTTCATGCATTCTGAATGTCTTCTTGGTTATTTGCAGAGATGAGTTGGCTAACTCACATCTCCCGGGATGCTCCAGCTCTCAGCATAGTAAAGGCCCCCGTGTTATCTGCTTCAGAAGATCCTCCCAAGGCTCCTCCGTCTCCTGCTCTCGAGAGCTCTGCTAAGACTCCGGCTCCAGAGGGTTCTTCAAAAATTCCTCCTCTCCCTAGCTCTTCCACTCAGGTCCCAGGTTCAGTTGCTAAAAGAACCCGTTCGGCTGCCAACGCCGTTTTTGCTGACTGTGGGACCTCTAAGAAAAAGAAGGGAAAAACGCCCCGTACTCTTGTCGAGAAAAGCTCCTCTCCATATGAACTTCTCCATCGTCTCATTGACCGATGTCTCGTTCCTTCCCATGCTACTGCTTCATCTGATTCCTCCCCTCCTGAGGACCAACTGCTCCATGGCGCTCATATTTTCGCAGAGGTATCTTCTATTTTTTCTTATCTTCACGATCTTTATTTTCTTTACATCTTCAACATCATTTTCCTTTTCTTTGTAGTTTGGCGTTACCTATGCCAAGATACTCGACCGAGGTGTCGAGATGGTGGCTGAACTTGAGCTTCTCCGAGCTGAGGTGTCCTCTTTTCAATTGTCCCTCAAGGATATTACTAGGGAAAAGGAGGAGGCTCATAAGCGAGCACAGGCTCTATCCGAGGAGTTGTCTTTCTTACAGACCCAAAACCAGCAGGATGCTGTCAGGATCAAGCGTCTGGTGCAGGAGGTAGGGCGGATGAAGCAGGAGCTGCCGGGTGTTGGGGTGCGGGCTTGCATTGAGTCCCTATTCACTTCTCCCCTGGGCCAAGAGTTCTTAGAAACTCTTCACACTCAGTGGTTGTCCAGTTTCCTGAAGAGCTCGAGCTTTCTCTGTGCCATGGGGCCGCACATTCCTCATTTTATCGATCATGGCTTCAGCAACGCCATCGTCGAGCATTCAGCCCCGGGATTCGATGGGACTTATTCTCGTGAGTTTCATCTGGATCGACTCGCTACTCCTCCAAAGTTCCTGGGGGATCCTCAAGAGAGTCCGGACAGTCCTTGGTGGTTACCCGGGATGGGCCAAGCTATTGCCAAGTTGCAGGCTGCCAAGATAGGTATGGCTGAGCTAAAGCCTCTGGAGCCACTTATTTATCCTTATGCTTCTGCTCCAAAAGTGGCAACAGAGGTGGATGGAGGGACCGGCACTGCTGATGCTATGGGGAGTATGAAGGATCCGGAGGAAGGTGGAGGATCTAGCATTGCTGCCAAGGAAGCTGCTGCTGAAAAAGCAGTTTAAATATCATATCCCTGATCATCATAAACAATCTACTTTTCTGTTGTTTTGCTACACTCTTTATTTTCTGCTCATAACATTTGCTTCTCATACTTTGTAGGGGACCCCACACTCCTGGATATGTGGGGGCTTTTTGTAGTAATTATGTTAGCTTGATGTTGCATGTTTTGTTGTCTCTTTCTTTCTTGCATGAGTAGCTTACAAGATCAGCAAGGAATGTGTTGGAGGTGTATTCTCTTCCCCCCCCCCCCCTTTTTGTTGGTCTTGTAGGCTATTCTGGAGTTATTTCTCGGCTGTATAGTGTTTTGATATCAGGTGACTTGGTTGTAGGGTATCATCTTCCCCCTTCTCATGACTCCTGAATCATAAAACCTGCTCTCTTCATTATCTAGTCTTTGTAGTTCTCAAGTATGGTGAGGGCTTTTTGGAGCACTTTAGCCTTTAGGCCTCTGAGTGTCTCCCACTCTTATTCTTAAAAGATTTTATTTCATAAAATCTTCTCATTTCAGTAACCCACTTGGGTCTCAAGTAAGACGAGGGCTCTCTAGAGCACCTCGGCCTCTAGGCCTCTGAGTGTCTCTCACTCTTTTTCTTAAAAGATTTTAATTCATAAAATCTTCTCATTTCAGTAACCCACTTGGGTCTCAAGTAAGATGAGGGCTTTCTGGAGCACCTCGGCCTCTAGGCCTCTGAGTGTCTCTCACTCTTTTTCTTAAAAGATTTTAATTCATAAAATCTTCTCATTTCAGTAACCCACTTGGGTCTCAAGTAAGATGAGGGCTCTCTGGAGCACCTCGGCCTCTAGGCCTCTGAGCGTCTCTCACTCTTTTTCTTAAAAGATTTTAATTCATAAAATCTTCTCATTTCAGTAACCCACTTGGGTCTCAAGTAAGATGAGGGCTTTCTGGAGCACCTCGGCCTCTAGGCCTCTGAGTGTCTCTCACTCTTTTTCTTAAAAGATTTTAATTCATAAAATCTTCTCATTTCAGTAACCCACTTGGGTCTCAAGTAAGATGAGGGCTCTCTGGAGCACCTCGGCCTCTAGGCCTCTGAGCGTCTCTCACTCTTTTTCTTAAAAGATTTTAATTCATAAAATCTTCTCATTTCAGTAACCCACTTGGGTCTCAAGTAAGATGAGGGCTCTCTGGAGCACCTCGGCCTCTAGGCCTCTGAGTGTCTCTCACTCTTTTTCTTAAAAGATTTTAATTTATAAAATCTTCTCATTTCAGTAACCCACTTGGGTCTCAAGTAAGATGAGGGCTCTCTGGAGCACCTCGGCCTCTAGGCCTCTGAGTGTTTCTTACTCTCTTTATTGTTATATTAATACGTCGCATATTCGAATACAAGAAAGATAAGTAAGACATAATAATTCTGAATAATTCTTTCTTCGAAAAGGGATAAGACTTCATTGATTTATTGTCAATTTTCAACATAGGCCATAGATAACCTACGCCGGTCTCATTAAAAACCTCCATACGGAAAAACCCCAAAGGGGAAAGCCGTAGAGAGGGAAAAAGAGCTCCGGTGAAGCCGCAAAAATACATCAAGCAAAATATGAATCCATGCGAAAAATCACGAAACAAAAGTCATAAATAGTCTCAAGACCTTACACTTTCTTCAAATAAAGAATCTCTTCAAATGGCAAACGTTCCAGGGTCTAGCTATGTCGACCCCTTCCATACTCTGCAGTCTATATGCTCCTCCTTTCAGTACCTGTGTGATTCTATAAGGCCCCTCCCAGTTGGGCTCTAACTTTCCTGTGTTTTTTAGGGCGTCAGCTCTCCTTAGCACTAGATCGCCTTCTCTGAAGGATCTCGAGATCACCTTCCGGTCGTATGCGGCTTTAATTCTGCTCTTATATCTTTCAGCCCGTACTCTGACCATCTCTCTTTCTTCTTCCATCAAATCTAGAGCCTCTCTCATCAATCTTTCATTCTGATGTTCTTCAAATTGGGCGATTCGGTGTGATCGCAATACTGCCTCTGGAGGTATCACCGCCGCAGCTCCGTAGACCAGCTGAAATGGGGACTCTCCAGTTGCTGTCTTTGGACTAGTTCTGTATGACCACAATACATTATCTAGCTCGTTTACCCATCCTCCTCCTATCTTCGTTAGTCTTGTTCGGATACCGTCTACTATTGTTCGATTAGGGACCTCCACTTGTCCATTAGCTTGAGGATGAGCTACAGAGGTGAATCTCTGTATTATGTTCAGTCTTGCACACCATCCTCGCACATTTTCTCCGTTAAATTGGGTTCCGTTATCGGAGATCAATATTCTGGGTACTCCGAATCTGCAACAAATCTGCTTTCTTAGGAATTTAATCACATTCTCCTCATCTATCGTAGCTAGGGGAGCAGCTTCCACCCATTTGCTAAAATAGTCCACTGCTACTATCAGGAACTTTCTTCCTCCGGAGGCTGGAGGGAAGGGTCCTACCAGGTCGATTCCCCATTTAGCGAAGGGACAGGGAGAGTGCATCGCTCCCATCTCCTCCGCAGGGGTCCTTATCAATGGGCCATTTTTCTGACACTTGACACATTTTCTCACGAACTCCTTAGCGTCTCTTGTCATGGAGGGCCAATATAATCCAGCCCTTAAAACTTTCTTCACCACTGCTTTGTATCCTTCGTGACTAGCTGCATCCCCTTCGTGGATTTCTTTGAGTGTGTACATAGCCTCTCGAATTGATATGCACCTCAGATATGGGTGTGTGAATGATTTTTTGTACAAATGCCCTCCAATAAGACAATATTTGATTCGAAGGGCTCGGGTCTCTCTAGTGGTAGGAGCGTCTGTCCCCTTGGTGAGTTCTATCCATATAGCTCTTCTCCAATCATCTTCCTCTTCAATAGAACCAATGGGGTTCTCCAGAGTCTCTCTTTCTGCCACTACTAGAGTTACTGTTCCTTTTCCATCAAACTCTGCGGAGCTAGCGAGCTTGGAGAGGCTGTCCGCTTGTATGTTCTTCTCTCGAGGTATCTGGACTACCTCGCACTCTTGGAACTTGCCCATCACTTTTTTGGCTCGTTCCAGATAAACAGCCATCCTGCTATCTTTGGCTACGTATTCACCATTCACCTGCTGAACAACTAATTGGGAGTCTGAGTATAGAGTTACCTTTGGAGCTCCTAATTCTAATGCCATCTCCATTCCTCTGATCAAAGCTTCGTACTCTGCTCCATTATTTGAGGTCATGAATTGAAACCTCACCGCAAATTGCAGGTCCTCTCCTCGCGGGCCTGTTAGCACAATCCCTGCTCCACATCCGCTCAGGGTTACTGAGCCATCTACATACACTTTCCATCCTTCGACTTCCTCTGGCTTGGTCGATTCTTGGATGAAATCGGACAAAGCTTGGGCTTTTATAGCCTTCCGCGGCTCAAAATTCACGTCATATTCTTGGAGCTCGATTGCCCACTTCACCATCCTTCCAGAGAGGTCTGCTCACCCTATGACCTGTTTCAGTAAGTAATTAGTGCGGACCAGTATTTTATAAGAAAGGAAATATGGGCGCAGCCTTCGCGCTGTAACTACCACGGCCAGAGCAGCCTTCTCGATTTATGAATATCGGTTTTCGGCCCCTTGAATGACCTTACTGACATAATAAATAGGGTGCTGCAGAGATCCCTCTTCTTTGACTAAGGCAGTACTCAGTGAGAACTCTCCTACGGAGAGATACAAGATGAGGGTATCTCCCGGAGAAGGCTTTGTTAGCTTCGGCAACTGGGATAAATGCTGTTTCAAATCTTCAAAAGCCTTTTGGCATGTTACGTTCCATTCAAATTTGGTTCCTTTCTTGAGAATTCTGAAGAAGGGATGACTCTTTTCAGCAGATCTAGCTATGAATCTGCTCAATGCGGTAATCCTCCCATTGAGCGTCTGGAGCTCCTTTATATTTCTTGGTGGCTGCATATCTAGTATCGCCTTCACCTTAGCCGGATTCACCTCTATACCCCTCTGAGTGACCATGTATCCGAGGAACTTCCCTGATTTTACTCCAAAAGAGCACTTGGCTGGATTCAACTTGATGCCATTCTCTCTGATCACTTGAAAAATTTCTTCTAGATCCTCTACATGTTGATCTGCTTTTACGCTTTTGGCCAACATATCGTCTACATATATCTCCATATTCCTTCCCAGCTGCCTTCGGAAGACAGCATCGACCATCCTTTGGTATGTTGCTCCGGCATTGATTAGCCCAAATGGCATCCGAACGTATCCAAACGTTCCGCAGGCTGCTATGAAGCACACTTTAGGGACATCTGCAGGGTTCAGTTGGATCTGGTGGTACCCTTGGTATGCATCCATCATGCTTAACAACTCGAAGCCTGAGGTTGCATCTACTAGCTGGTCTATCCTTGGTAGCGGATAGTGGTCTTTAGGGCACGCTTTGTTGAGGTCCCTAAAGTCGATGCACATTCTCCACTTTCCTCCCCCCTTAGGTACTAGCACGGCATTAGAGAGCCATTCTGGAAATTGGACTTTTACCACATGCCCTGCTTTCAATAGCTTCTCGACTTCCTCTCTCACAATATTATTCTTTTCAATCCCGAAATTTCGTAGTTTCTGCTTCACAGGTCTTGCCTTTGGATCAACATTAAGGCAATGTATTGCTATCTCCGGAGGGATCCCTGTCATGTCAGCTGGAGAAAATGCAAATATATCGGAATTTCGACGTAATGTGAGTATTACCTTTTCTGTGAGTTCAGGTCCCAGTTGGGTGCCTATCTTAGTGGTGAAGCCAAGTTTCTCTGGGAAGAGCTCCACGCTCATTAGCTCTTCGCCTGTTTTAACTTTCACCTGTTCGGGTATTGCTTCTTCAACTTTCTTCCTTTTGACCTCAGGGTCATCTCCTCTTGTCCGCTCCAGGCCCTTAGTCAGGGCTCTGTCCGCCATCTTCACAGACTCTGCATAGCACTTCCGTGCTTGGTATTGGTCTCCTCTCACTTCTCCTACTCCTACTCCAGCGGCGGTAGGAAATTTCATTTTCATATGAAATGTGGAAATGATTGCCTGAAAGAGGTTCAGGCTGGGTCGTCCCATCACGACATTGTATGATGAAGGGATGTCCACGATAAGGAACTCTATCAAATGGACTTTTCGGGCTGGAGCATCTCCCAACCCTACCTGTAGCATTACTGAACCCAAAGGTTGGATGGCACCTCCGGAGAAGCCATACAGGGAGGTATCCACAGGACGCAGCTTTACACTCAACTCCATCCTCTTGAAGCATTCGAAAAACATAATGTCAGCCGAACTCCCCGTATCTACGAAGATTCGGGCAACATCGAATCCAGCTATGTCGGTAGTGATTACCAGAGCATCATTGTGATCTTCTTTGACTCCTTTAACATCTTCCGGCCCAAATCGGATATTGGGCGTCTCTGTCATACGTCCCACTTCTCTTAATTGGCTTCCCTGCTCCGCTTTTAGAGCTCGGACGTTCTGCTTTCTTTTTCGGAAGGAATCTCCATCTGCCGGCCCTCCCACAATCATATGAATTACTCCTCTCTTTGGTGGTGGAGGGGGTATATCCTCTACCGCTTCTCTAGTTTCCTTCTCCTCTGGTTTTCTTTCAGGTTCTTTTCGTTTCTGCCCCCGAGGGCCTTGCCTGTCTCTAAATATGAATTCTTTTAGATGACCCGCCTGGATCATCCTCTCAATCTCATCTTTCAAATGGTAACACTGATTCGTATCATGCCCATATTCATTGTGGAATCGGCAGAATCGATCAGACTTAGGCTTCTGAGGTCCTCGACTCCTGGAATACGGGAACTTCAAATCCGGATGGTCTCCTGCTACCTCCAGTACTTCAGCGGGTTCAATTCTTAAGGGTGTGTATTTCTCGAACCTCCCCCGAGGGCCGGATCGGGGACCTCCGGAGGGGTTGCTATCTCTAACTGCTCCAGAGGTCCGGGGGACTTCTGGACTGAACCGCCTGGAGGGGCCTTCTCTTTCCCTTTTCCTCTCTCGATCTTGTGGCCTAACCTCCAGCCTCTTCGCTTTCCGGACCTCCTCCAGAGTGAGGTACTTTTCTGCCCTGTGCAGCAGTTCATCAAAGTTCTTAACAGGCTTCTTAGCTAGAGAGGAGAAAAAGTCTCCATCACGCAATCCGTTCGTTAGAGCATTGATTTTCACCTCTGGAGAGGCGGTAGGGACCTCCAGAGCTGCTTGATTGAACCTTCGAAGGAAAGCTCTTAAACTCTCACCTTCTCCTTGTCTCAAATTAAAGAGGGTCAAAGTGGCCCTCGGCTGTCTCCGGGCACTGGCAAATTGATGAAGGAAGAGCTCACTGAATTCTTCCCAGGATCGGATTGTGTTAGGTTCCAACTGGGTGAACCATTGTTGTGCGGCTTTTGCTAGAGTAGTTAGGAATACTCTACACTTTATTCCCTCTCCATAGCGGTGTAGCAATGCTGCATTCTCGAACCTCACTAGGTGCTCGTATGGGTCTGCCGTACCATCGTATTCAAAATTAAGGGGCTTGAAATTGAATGGTAGTTCATCCTGTAATATGTTAGGGGAGAACTGACATCCAGAGGCGTGAGCAGATCTACTGGTTCGATTGCTCATCTGCTTCTTCATATCTCTCATCTCTGACGGGCCCTCCGTAGGTATCATCTGTACTTTCTTCTGTCTCAGGGGGTTCTGTACCTCGGGGTGCCAGGTCTGCATTTCTTCTTGTGCTCCGAAGAGGGATGCTTCTCTCCGCTCGTGAGGGCACTTTATCATCTTCTTCTGCCCGCATCTCCATGTCCTTGGACAACACTTGGGAGGCTCCAGGTGCTTCGTCTTGGGGCCTTGGGACAGGTGCCTCCGGGTTCCCTGGTGCAGCTCTAGGAATCCGGTCTCTTTGGTCAGCAAAGGCTCTCTCTACAGCTTGCTTGATGAGGGCGTTCAATTGATCGGGAGAGATCAGGAGCGGCCCCGAGTCTAGAGTGTCCTTTTGCTGAGGATCTGCGGTTTGAGACTCGGGGGCCTCCAGATTCCCCGCTGTGCCCTCTTCGACCGGTATGGGATGAGTTTCGTCCTCCAAGCCTGGAGTAGGCGCTAATGGCTGATTTGATCCAGAAGGTACATGGATTGGATCTTTTCCCCGACCTCCCCTTGGCGGAGGATCAGTCGGCAAGGGGGAATTTTCTCCTGGAAGACTCCTCTTCCCGGAAATAGAGGTTTTATTTCCGCCACCCATTTGCTTGGACAGGTAGAAACTCGTGAGAAAATCTTTCAATTCTTTCCCACAGACGGCGCCAGTTGATGTGCCAAAATTTGCACGAGAGGATTAGGTATCCTCTGAAATGGATGTCCTTCTTCCCGAACGTGTATAATAGTCCTGAATAGATTATCTCCTCTCGGAATCTTCGAATGACCTGCAAGGAACACACCGGAGGGGAGTCCGGTGTGGACACTCCGATGCCTAAGTCAGTATAGGGCTTATCAAATCTCCCAAGGATCTCAAGATCCTTGATATCTTAAATCAACTCAAAGAATCGCAAGAAGAGATGCTGGTATTCAGTATATTAGGTTTTTAGGTGTAAGTGTCTAACCTGGAAATATCTTCAAAATTACCTATTTATAGAGATACCTCCTGGAGAGGAAGTCAAGCCTTCCTCTTATCTCGGAGTTGCCCGTAAGACTCGGCCCTACCGAGGAGACCCAGTCTCCCTTACTCTCCACTTCCTGAAGACTCGGCAGCATCCTATCTTCGTGGACTTATCCTCCTAAAATAAAGGAGGACAGGGTCTTCTTTTCATCAAAGCTAGGGCGGAAATAGCGGGAGCATCCTATATTTGCGACCCACGATCTTAGCTAAAACTGTTTGATTCTGATATTCATCTCCAGACGAAGCTCCCTCCCGAGAGCCCTCCGGAGAGGATTCTTTATCCAGAGAACCCTAAATGATTCTATCCCTTCTTCCCAATCCTATCATTCATACACGTGTCGACTCCTCATTAGGTGACATTTTTAGGCCGCATCAAAGGGTAAATAGGAAATAATTGGGGTGTGTATAGTAATAAAAATTGAATTTTAAATTTTAATGGGGTGTGTACAACATTTTATGGGGTGTTATTAGCCCCACCCAATTTAAAATCGATTCGAGTTCAATAATAGTAATCTCATTAGGTTTAAGAATTTAATAGACCTCACATAATTTTATAATTCTATTTTTATTATGCTGATTATACTGTATATAAATATTTTTAAATTACAAATAAAAATATTTGATTAATAGTATTATATAAAATATGAAATCAAGTTGAACTCGAGAATTTTGATTTTTTTAGTAAAGGTCGAATTTAAAAAGAATAGGTTCCATCGAATCGAGTTACGAATTTAATATTTCTAACTGATTCGAGTTCGAGTCACACCACTCAAACTCAATTTGGATAATTTATGACTGTAACATAAGTATTTTGTTTTTTTCTTAATTAATGACGGGATGTTATGGTAATTTAATATTTTGTATGACTATTTTACCCTCCTACTTAAATCCTAAAGGCATCTCCAACGCTGCCTCTAATAGGCAAACTAAAGTAAAAGAACACCTCCAACTTAGAGGCAAACTAAAGTAAAAGAACACCTCCAAATACTCAATGCTGGTGGCAATTTGCCACCATTTTCTGTTTTGTGGTAAATTTGCCACCAACTCAAATTTCTACTCAATTTTTTTTTAACTACTTAATTTATTAATTTGCTGTTTGTTGTCAATTTACCCTCTCATTTATATATTTTTATAAAACAATTTTAAATTTTATGATTAATAATTATGAAATATTTAAAATTTGAAAGCATGTAATTTAATTGTAAGACAACGTTAATAATTTAAATTATAAAATACAATAGAAAACAAAAATACATATTACAAAATACAATAGGATAAAAACATATATACTGCGAATTTAAATTACAACCTACAGTAGAAAATTAACTAAATTTAATACAACATACATAAACAAAAATAAGCAAATGAAATACAACTTAATTATAAATACTACGAATTTTAATAATATTGGGATAGACTACTTCCAAACTCTCAAATATTACCAAAATATAGTTCAAATTAGGTGGAGAGATTTTCAGATTGAGATTAATGAGAATTTGCTTGCATAATTTTGAGCTGGTCATTTCGAAACCACTCATATTTTATGCAATTGAATTTGGTGTTTTGTTTCATTGACTTTTTTTTATATATTTTTATATTAAATATATCACATTTTTTTGTTTAATTAATTTAATTTAAATATAAATATGAAATTATATATTTGATGATAAACAAATATTTAATAAAATATAAATAAAAAAGATAACATTAACATTTGAGTTTGATGATTGGAGATGATTTTACTGTTTTTCTTAAATTTAGTGGTAAATTGATGATTTTGGTGGCAATTTGAGTACGAGAATTGGAGATGGTCTAACAAGTTATTACTATAAATTTAGAGTTCCTAATTTATTCTCTTTCTACATTAAATTATTACTTTTTAATAAATTAGTTTATATAATAATAAATTTATTTATTATTGATATGTTATTTATTAAAAAATGAAATTTAAAAGTTATAAGACTAAAATTTAAAACTGTATGTTATTATATCTGCAAAGTGTATGATCTATAATGAAAAGTGTATGTTATATTAATGAAAAATGTATGTTATTATTACTGTAAAATGTATAATCTATTTAATGAAAAGTGTATATTATTATAACTAAAAAGTGTATGTTCTATTAATTAAAAGTGTAAGTTATATATTAATGAAAAGTGTATGTTATTATAATTGAAAATTGTATGCTAATGATACAACTTTTGGTTATTTGTACTTGCACTTTCATAATCTAGAAAAACTAGTGCTAAATATTTTTTTAAAAATTATTATTAATTTTACACGTTTTATTATTTTTTTTACTTGCACTTTTGTTACTATTAATGATATTATTAGTAGGTGCAATTAATGATATTATTAGTGCTTGCACTTTTTAAATTGACCTTTTGGTTATTAGTACTTGTACTTTTATAATCTAGATAAACTGTTCCTAATTTTTTTTTAAATTGTTATTAATTTCACACATTTTATTATTTAATTTTACACTTTTATGAATATTAAGATGCACCCTTTGGTTATTAAAACTTGCATTTTATAATCTTGTTCCTAATTTTTTTTTTTAAATTAGGTGGGATTCGAACACAAACTTGCACTTTTATAATCTTGTTCCTAATTTTAAAAAAAAAAATTGTTATTAATTTCACACATTTTATTATTTAATCTTGCACACATTTTATTATTTAATCTATAGGTGGGATTCGAACACTTTCGAACATGTGACCTTGTGGTAAAAAACTCAAGGGGCGACCACAAGGCTACAACAACTACTAAGTAAATACACTTGCAACTATTTATGCGCATGTTTGACCGGTTTACAAGTGGACTCAAGTACACCGTGTACTTGAGTACACAACAGCCCTACCCATGCTGAAAATATTGATGAATTCCAGAGGGAATTTTTTTATTTTAATCCTGAGTTTGACCGCCCTACCCATGCTGAAAATATTGATGAATTCCAGAGGGAATTTTTTTTATTTTAATCCTGAGTTTGACCGGTTTACAAGTGAACTCAAGTACACCGTGTACTTGAGTACACAACAGCCCTACCCATGCTGAAAATATTGATGAATTCCAGAGGGAATTTTTTTATTTTAATCCTGAAAGAATTCTGTCTCATCGAAAAGTCCGAACTTGTAGTGAAGTTGAGAATTAATTCTTGTATATTAATTCCTAACACTCCCCCTCACTCGTGGGCCCATCGAGTGGACAATTTAAATGGGTGGAGTGCTTTCAACAGGAATCGAACCCAGGTCGTTTGCCCGGTTTGCTCTGATACCATGAAAGAATTTCGTCTCATCTAAAAGTCCGAACTTGTAGTGAGGTTGAGAATTAATTCTTGTATATGGAGTAATTTCTAACACTCCCCCTCACTCGTGGGCCGGATTATAACACCTCTTACCCTTTTTTGGGGAGGAGGCCCACCGAGTTACAATTTAAATGGGTGGAGTGCTTTACAAAATAAATCGTTTAAGTTTCAATTTTACAAAATACGTCATTTACCTTTCAATTTTAATCTTTTTTTACATCAATTTTAATCCTTTATGTTTTGAAGGAATTATAATTGACAAACTTGATGCCACATATATTAAAAATGCCACATCACTATCTCTCCACTATATATATTTAAAAAAAAAAAAACTAACAACACCCTAAAATATTTTATACACACCCCATAATTTTAAATTAAAAAATAAATGTATATAAAATAACTAAGTAACCCTTATATAAATAAAGAGTAAAATAATTTTAAAAAATAACTTGAAAAAATCTGGAAAAAAATGTAATTAAAATTTTAAAGTATATTAAAAAATTAACTAAATCTTTAAAAAAAAATTTTACATAAATTAATTAATTTTTTGAAAAAAAACTTAGAAAATTAAATAGAATCTGAAATTAAAAATAAATCATCAAAACAAAATTAAAAATATTGAAAAAATTTAATAAAACATAAAAAAAAAATAAGATTTTATTTTTTATTTAATTTTCTTAATATTTATTTTTGATTGAGTTGATTTTTCTTTCATTTTTTATTTTATTTAATTTTTTAAAAAATTGAATCATTAATTGGTATTTTTAATTTAATTATTTTATAAAATTTATTTGATTTATTTAATATTTTTAGATTTTATTTGGATTTAATTGATTTTTTCATTCAAATATATTTTTTTAATATTTAGTTGATTTTTTTAAATATTTTCAAATTTTATTTAGTTTTTCGTATTATTGAATATTTTTTTAATTAATTTTTAAAATTTATTTATAGTTTTAATGATTTAGTTGAATTTTTAATTATATTTTTAATTTTTATTCAATTTGTATTTGTTTTGAGGGATAAAGGGTAAATAGGAAAGAATTGGGGGTGTGTTTAGTAATAAAAGTTGATTTTTAAATTTTAGCGGGATGTGTATAACATTTGAGGTTTATATAACATTTTATTAGATGTTAGTTACACAAAAAAAAATATATGCATCTACTCCAAAATAATTAATCGCTCCTCTATATATATGAAAAAAAAATTAAAATTTATGTGCATCTATTCCAAATTAATTAATTTATTTATTTGAAATATATTTATTTATTATTAGTATTTGATAAAATGATGATATATATTATTTAAATTTAGTTATACGTTTCAATTAACAGAGGAAAATAAAATTCACATAATTAACATCGATCATTCATAACTGCAACACTCTTTGGTTTCGTTTGTGAAATTTATTTTGTTTCACATTTTTTCAAGTTATTTTTTAAAATTATTTTACTCTTTATTTATGTAAGGGCTACTTAATCATTTTATATACATTTATTTTTGTATTTGAAATTATGGGGTGTGTATAGAGTATTTTTTGGTGTTATTTGCTCTATTTTTTAAATATATATAAAATAGAGATAGTGATAGTGATGTGGCATGATGATGTAACATTTTTTAATATATGTATGTGGCATCAAATTTGTCAATTATAATTCCTTCAAAACATAAAGGATTAAAATTGATGTAAAAAGGGATTAAAATTGAAAGGTAAAGGATGTATTTTGTAAAGTTGAAACTTAAATGATTTATTTTAGAATGTTTCATTCTTATAGGACTAAAATAAAAAATTTCCCGAATTCCAGAGGTTTAAACATGATTTTATGAAGTTGATTGATAAATTATTGAGGTTTAAGCATGATTTTATTAAAATTAGCCCCTATTTGTCACTTAATGATGAAAATATTGATGAATTCTTGAGGTTTAAACATCCTCTTATGAAATAAGTCCATATTTGTCCATGTACGATAAAATTATTTTGGGTGATTAGATTATGTTGCATGAAATGATGAAACGTTGTATGTATTGTTTGAGCTTGCATTATAGTCATCATCAATGTTCAAGAGAAATTCACTGAAAGATGAATTTCGCTTCACAAAAGATGACGGGGAATGGAGTTCGCAGATAAAATAGACTTAGTGTCGATGCATGCTTGACAACTTGAGAGAGGTATCTCTACTCTTTTATGCGAATCGAAATTAAAATATTGCTTGAAAAAACATTTTTTTCTTGATGAGTTAGTCATAATTACTTCTGAAAAATTAGTTTGTATAAGTAACATAAATCTATCATGAGAACATGTGCTAAGTTTGATAAAAATGACCATCCCTCTCTCTAATCGATATGCTATGCTAAAAAGTGGATGTGTTAATGTTTGCATCATAGTCATTTCTTAACTATTATGTTATGAGAGTAAGTCAAATATGTGCATTAGTGTTCATCTTTTACTTAGTATGTTGTGAAAATTATGTGAGATATGAAATAACATGCAACCTCTTTGTTAAGTAGTAATTAACATCATTGTGAAGTTGTCATTGAATAATTGACTAAGGCTTGATGATTGTGATGAGTATGGATGTAAGTAAAAAACAATCCATTAGGGATAAATTAGGAATGAATGATAATTGTAGAATAAATCTGAATTATTTTGTGATAAATATGATTATCAAATGCACTAGCACACTCCATGTCTTCGTGCTTGCTGAATTTAAATACATATTGTGTTTTATTTGAGCGAATATTTGTGATAGCATGAGAAATGTTGTCTCTCATATCATAGTTAGACCTTGATATGAACCTTGTCACGAACTAGGCTCGAATAAAAAAGAAAATCAAAGAGCTCTATGAACTTAACCTCAAATGAAAAGAATATCCAAAAGAATGAAAAGTGTAAATCCTTGACCCTGATTGAGAAAATCCACCTCTAGTGTCAGGTGAATTTAGAAAGAGTGAGGAAGTGTCATACTCAGAATTTTTTTGGAACACATAAGAAAAAATGAGCTCTGAAGAAATGAGCAATAATACAAATAAAGAAGTAATGTTTCAAAAACTGATAAGAACTGAAATGCTTTAGTATTTTGGAAGAAGTACAAAAAAGTGTTTGAAACTGGTTCTTTTCTTTTAATTATGTATTCTTTCATTTCCTTGACTATACTATATGAATAGTTATGATAAAACAAATGTAGTTATAATTAATTATAAAATAAATAACATATTAAATAGAATATATATATATATATATAGGCTTTAACTCATATGCATTCGAGTGCCACATCATTTTTTTTCTTTTTCCACTTGTTGACCTTTTTTTTTTTTTTTTTTTTTCTATTTTTAGTTTTTTTAAAATTTTAAAATAACCGCATTACATCTTTTCACTTCTTTTTTACGCCTTTTTTCCCTCATTCTTTTGCTTTTTTTTTTAAATTAAAAATATATATCTCAATCTTAAAAAACTTTACACCCACATGCTCATTAAAGTATTAACTTTATTTTATATGTATATTATAATAAAATTAAAAAAATGTGATGAAGGAATGAGGTTTGAACATGTAAGTTACTATAACTAAAAAGTGTAAGTGTCTATATAACTAAAAAGTGCAACACGATTTTTATTAAAAAGTGCAAGTGAGTATAAATGAAAAATGCATCACAATATTTAGTGAAAAATGTAAGTCATTATAACTGAAAAGTGCAACATAATATTACACAAAAGTATAAGTTTTTATAACTGAAAAGTGCAATATAGTATAACTGCAATATGTAACTAAGTTTATTATAAAAGAGCAATATATATTATCATATATTTTTCTTGTTATTAATTTTATTATAAAAGAGCAATATATATTACTCCATTTACTACTTGCACGTTTTTTACTTTTAATATTACACTTTATGGTAGTTACCACTTGCACCTTTATAAACGAGAAAAATATTTGCGAAAATAAAAACAAATTCGATTTGCACTTTTATTATTATTAATCTTACACCTTTTGTAATTAGTACTTGCACTTAGTTACCACTTGCACATTTATAAATGAAAAAAATATTTGCGAAAATAAAAATAAATTCAACTTGCACTTTTATTATTATTAGTGTTACAACTTTTGTAATTAGTACTTGCACTTTTAACAGAAAAAATATTTGCCAAAATCCAAATAAATCGAACCCGCGACATTGCGCTAATTTAAGTATAGGACTACCATTGGGCCACAACCTGATTTTTATAATAATGTCGTCCTTACTAATACATAAACGATTTCTGGACTTGGATGCACCACATGCACTCGAGTGCACAAGAGACCCACCCATATATATATATATATATATATATATAGTGGGCAAAGGTCAATCCTTTGTGCAAAACATATCATATAATGAAACATGTTGTGTTTGTGATGATGTAATTCAGTCTATTTAGTAGAAACATATACTCCCTCCGTCTCGGTATAAGTTTCTCCTTTCTTTTGGATGTTTTGATTAAGGAATATGATAAAATAATAGATGTAGTACAAGTGATGTGATTGTGAGAGATAAAATAATAGATTAGTATGAGATGAAGAATGATAAAACAATAGATAAAGTATAAGTGATATGATTGGGAGAGAGAAAATTATTTGCCAAAAATGGAATGTAAAACTTATTGTGGGACGTCTAAAATAGGAAAGTGAGAAACTTATAGTGGAATAGGGGGAGTATAATTTTATTCATCTTTCCACGCCTTTGATATTTAGCGGTTAAAATTGTCTATTTTGATCATATAATTTTAGAATATCTAATTTAATCACTAAATTAATTTGCATGTGTTCTTTCATTACCTCAATTGAAAATTAATTTGTGATCTAATATTGTTGTACTCGATCGATTTTATTCAATATATAATATAATTTAATTTATATATACTTGTCGTTATAAGAAATTTGATAGTTAGACCCGACCCACAACTCATTATTTGACCCGCAACACTTAATTTACAAATGACACGCACAGAAAGAAAAACATATTAAACAAAATGAGTAATAAATACCATACTGTATTTTAATAACATAGTTAAATTAAGAAGAATTACTGTGATTAATTAATCCTAGAGAAATTTACAAAATTGACCATTTGGTTTGCCCTTGCCAAAATGTGATCAATATAATTAATGCAGTCTTTGCATGAGGTTTTTAAGCATTAATATTTAGCCTTTGGTCCTTTTAATTGGAATATATTGTACTTTTGTTTGTAAACATTGGGGTCCCTATGTTTAATTTCCTTGTAAAAATATTAGAGTTATTGTACTTACTTTCAAATCTTGTTTTGAAATAGTTACATTAAGATCATCAAATTGTAGATGAACACACCAACACATTCATATTTATTAAATAAAAAAAATTAAAATTCATCAACCGATGAGTTTTTAGTAAGTTTTTCAATTGGATGATAAACCGAATTTTAATGTTCACAAATATGGTCTGTCAAAAAAAAAAAAAAATGTTCACAAATATGGCATCTTAATTTCAGAGGATTTGAAGTTCATTATATGCAACACTACAACCAAAATATATATAGTACATTAAGCGTTTTACATGTTTGTGAAATTTCATAACAAAAAGAAATTGAATAGAATGCATGTCGAGAATTGAAAAATGTAGAATTGAAATTGAATAGTACGTTTATTAATATTTAATTATAAAATGGAAAGTAATATTGTGTGTACACATATGGTAATAAAAAGGGAATGGTCGAGCCAAAGAGAATTAATGTTAGGGGATGGGTTAAAGAATGATTGTATAAATATGGTGTTTAATTTGAATGTCCTTTTTCACATTGCAACAAAATTGAGTATACATGAGAATAGAAAAGGGATTGACAATCATGAATATGTGTGCATAATTGGTCAAAATTACATTGCTAATTCAGATAATAATATTTAAATATATAGTATTAATGATGTGGGATAAACAATAAACAATATTATTTACAATGATTTCATAGTTATAACCCTCCACCTCATTACCACCTCATCATTTCACAAAAAAAAAAATCCATTCGGAAAGACTTTTGATGTCGTTTCAGCAAGGGCAGACCAAATTTTTTACTATTGTAATGACCTCGTATACTAACTCAACAACATTAGAATCATTGTTAATTTTATATGGTGTTTAATTTGAATGTCATTTTTCTCATTTGGAAGAAAATTTGAAGGACAAGTATGGATTGGCACATTACTACTAGAAATATCTTTTGTCAAACATCACATGCATCATTACTTTAAAATAATACTAGTTTCAAATTCATTGTGCTCATTTATCGGCCACAAGTTTTAATTAACATTAATTGATTAGTTTATGCATAAAATAAATATTGTTGAAAAATAAAAGAGATTTTAATCTAATACCAAAACCCTTGATATACTGTCTTGTATAAATTAGGTGTATTGTATGTAACTAGAGCTTCTTTTGTACTATTTTGAGTTCACTCATCTTTTCGAGTTACAATTGGGTTCCAATTAATGTATTTTGTAATCAATCTCCTTTGCAATTTCTATTAATTTTCTTGACCAGATCCATTCTAGTTTCTATCCCAAATTACATGAATTTGGGATAGGGTTCTTCCCCTTATATGGTTTGAGTTTTTTTTAGTTTTTAGGTCGATGATTAGATGGTTTAGAAGATTTACCTTAAGAAGATTAGTTAATAAAAGTAATTATAAATTAGGAGATTTTCTAAAGTTAAAAGGATCGATACCGCCGCACATGCATAATGAAAACAAACAATGTAAAAATTTCTAAAACATATAACTTATTTGTGTACAAGAGAAAAAAGGTTAAAGCATCACTTATTGAAATAAAATAGTTAATTGTGTGTTACGCCAGCTAGTACGGAGAATTAACATTTCACATGATGCTTCCATCTGACCTATGCACAACTTCTCTTTCGATCTATTTATTTTCGGTAAAAGAAAAAGTGAATTTCATCAATTGTGATTTTACTATCTTAATGAATTGAATGTATATATTTATAATTTTTCCTCATAAAAGGACAAGCACCTATCAATACCGTTGTATCACTTTTCGTCGGAGTGTATTTAGCAAGTGGATACAAACACTATAATTTATATATGTGAGGTTTATACGGATCTATAAGATGATCTTTGAAAGTGTGCGGTATGGGTGTATAGAAGTGTTTAAGTTTAAGTAGAATAATGTTGTACTAAATGTTGTGACAATTGGTACAACACTGACTCTAACAGAATATCAGAAATTATGATTAACACAGCGGAAGACTTGAAACACTAAAAACAAACGAGACACAATGGAAATACTTTTAACATAGATTTTATAAATAAAAATCTATGTCTGCCTTATGGCGTAAAATCAATACTTATCTTCAAGTACAAATGTTGTGTGAAATGTTACAACAATAACTTTCACAACGAAACTATAAACGAGGCAGGTGCCAAGTCTAGAAAACGAACTAAGTGTATAAATTATACACTGTCGAAATGCCTAGTCTATCTAATGATTACACTCTCAATAGATAAGAAGACACACAGTCATACGGGTGGTATACAACGTATGAACTAAAATGTAGAACTATTGGCCACAATTTCCTAACAGGGATGAACGCTCGGTCTAGGATATTGATCGAATAGAGCACACTGAATTATGAAGCCTTCAATGGGTATTTATAGTGTGGGATACGAAATTCTAGAGGCTTCCACATTGAGGTCCTATTTTTTAGGAAACTCAACTTCCACAACTTCCATGATCTTTCTAGATCCTTCTAGGCTGCTCCAGGTCGTTCCAAATGTATCCAGGCTGTTCTAGCATGTTCTCCAATGTTCTGGAATCTTCCAGGTTCCAGATCCTTGTAGAAGCTTCTAGATCCTGCCAGAAATGCGACAACATTTAGGTCAACATTTAATGTAGCATTTCAGAAAAGACTTAGAAAAAATCTCGGAAGGTCAAATTCAGATGTTGTTGATAATGTTAAGACATTTAAGAATTAACAACATCTACAATCTCCCCCAATTTGACCTTTCGACTATAACACACCTGATGCACATATATTTCTATACATACTCAGTTTTATGTACTTAGTTGAGGTTGACATCATTGCTAAGCACTAGTCAAGACAATACCTGTTGTAATCGTTGGATCAAATCAACTGAAGATCAAGGATAATTTCATAATGATCCGTGCCAAAGGATCAAAACTATTTCATCCAAAATAGAATAAGTATAAACTATACACTTACTCACAACATAAGTAACTATACTAAGATAATAAGTTGTACTGGAAGAATTAACTTAGAATCTAAGTATGACACAAACAAAATAACAAAATAATAAAATCAGAGCAAAACATAATGTAAAACACAAAACAGACACTAATACTATACACAACCTGCAATATTAGACACATGATAATCTGCAAACAAATTAAGTAAGGCAGTAAACAAATATCAAGTGGAACCATTAAGCAAGTTGCAGTAATAAACATCCTATCATCTAAGAAAATAAATAACAAGTGTATCAGAATTTCAGAATTCAAACTTAAACATTAATTACAGAGATTGAACTGAATAAATGGCATAAACAGCAGCCATTATGAAATCAGATCTCCCCCTGTCTTGTAGCTTGTTCCTGTTCATCAATGTTCCTGTTCATCAACTTCATCCACAAAGTAAATAGATGCAAGATGTGCAACTACATCAGTAACAGCAGCATCTCCTCCAGCATCAGGTACACCAGCATCAGCAGCAGCTGGAACTCCATCTTCATTTAACTCCTCAATGACCACATTGGAGTTGGATGATGGTGGTACTCCCCCTGTTGTAGGTGAAAGGAGGTTGGTCCACCTGTCCTTCAGGAACTGAAGTTCATCTATTGTTTCCTGCAAGTGTTGGAGTTGGAGTTTGATGAATTCCTGTGAAAGATACACATTACCAGAAATGTTGACACGAATGTTCTCAACATTTGGGGGTGCATTTCTCTGATGTGTTCTGGAAGGGCCTGGTTGAGCTGAAGTAGAGGGTCTGGAAGATCTCTGTGGACTATCAGTACCAGGAGCAACTATGGGCAGATCAATGATTCTGTCCCCAATCAATAAGGCAGGAGCAATAGCAAGCAGTGGCACTCTCCCCCTCAAGACATCAGTCTTCTTAGCAGTGAAGCCATGGTGCTTCAGATAGTTTGAAATCAAGACTGGATAGGGCAGATTTCCTTTCCCAGTAGTTTTCCCAGTAAATTTCCTCATATGGTGAAAGATGGTATGTCCCAGATTGAACTTCTTAAGTATAGAAATCCTATACATAAGAATGGCTTGGTCTCTTGTAATCTTGGTGGTGTTGGTAGTGGGAATCCAATTGTATATGATCAGCTTATACAAAACAGAATGTAAGGAGGTTAAGTGTCTAGCTAACATCTTCCTAGTCCACTTAGTCTTTCTACCCCCTGTGATTGCAGTAATCACAACATCCATATCTGGATCATCATCCTCATCAACATTAGGAGTGTGCAAGAACTCATTAATGAGTTCCGGAGTGAATGGCACATCCCTCCCCCTAAAATTAACAGTACCATAAGACCTAGAACTTCTTTTTCCATAACTTTTCTTCATACAGGCATAGAATTCATAAGACCAGTTTGTAAGAAAAGCTTCACCAAATGTAACAGCATTCAACAGATTTCTATCCTCTAAAAACTTAAGCATACCCTTACTATCAAAATCAGGCACATTTATTCTTTTCTCAATCAACAACTTCCTCTTAGAATAAATTTCTAACCTTTTCTCAACATAAGTGGAGTGATCAGAGATACCTTCATTTTCTGTCTCAGAAGGCAGTTCCTCATCAGGATCAGTGTCTCCATCATGTGCAGAGGAGCTTTTGGATGAGCTCTTTGCTTCAGCAGATGAGCTCTTTGCCTCAGAAGATGAGCTGTCTCCACTTCCACCATCATCAGGTTCTGGTGTGGACTCTTTTGCAGCAGCAAATGACTCAGCATTCTTCTTAAGAGATTCTTGCATGTCTCTTAGGCAAACATTGAAATCAGAATCAGAGTCTGATTCAGCAGGTTCTTCTTCAGGGATCATCTTTGCCTTCCCTTTGCCTTTGGGATCAGTAGCAGCTTTCTTTGGTTTCTCAGCAACAGTCTTTGGTTTCTTTGCAACAACAGTGGCAACTTCGGTTTCTTCATCAGAATCTGTGAACACTTGAATGGGTTCACCAGCATCAGCTCCAGCTTTCTTCTTCTTCCTCATGGATTCAGAATAATCCACACAAGTGAATACACGGTACGATCTCCTTCTTTGTACAGGGCTTCTCTGTCTTTTCCCTTTCTGTGCATTTTTCTTGAAGGGAATAGGAGCAGACTCTTCAGAAAGTGAGAGGGATGAGTTTGTACCAGAATCAGAAGCTTGGGCGTCCTCCATTTCTTCATCCTCAGAATCGGATGCAGCAGCAGCTTCTCTTTCAACAACGGTATCAACATGTTCCTCCGTTGAAACTGGAACAGTAGGATTAGGGCTTTTTGTTGCAGCAGTCATTTGAGCAGTTTGATCGGCCAAATAACTTGAGATATCCACAGTGATATCTCCGAATTGCATCACAGGTAGATGCCCGGTAGTTCGAAGAGTTGCAGACACTTCTTCGACAGCTTTTGTAAACTGTTCAACGGTCGAATCTTGTGGGATTTGGGTAGTCGTTGGAACAGGAGCGGTTGTTGATGGGGTTGCAGAGACATTGGAGTCGGCATTTGAGGAGTTGGATTGTTGCGAAGCCATTGAAGCAAGAATTTCAAGAGAATTTTGGGCAGTTTGTTTGGAAGATTCAGGAGAAGAGTGTGAGTGAGAGTGTGATCGAGGGTGGTTTCCAGCCATTAAGAAGAATCGGTTGGATTTCCAAGGTAGGTTTTTGAGAGTGTATGTAGTAAATTTGGGAAATACACGGCCAAAGAACAGTTTCTGCAAATACAGTACTTAACAAAAACTCGAAAAAGACAATTAGCAAAATAAATCACAATTAATTGAGTTTTATGGAGAGAATGTATGTGTAGTTGGAGGTTAAAACGAATTATTCCAGAAATAATTTGATAGTGCTCCACATTTTTAGCCACAACCTAGATCATGATTAATTAGTGGGAAAAATCAATTTTATTAATTAATTAAATAATTAAGAAGTTTCTAGAATTCTTTACTTAGTCCAAGCATAATCTGAAAATTAAAAACGTGGGTTAGTTATATAATTGAATAAATAAAATAAATCTGAATAAATAATTAAATAATTACAACTTATAAAAATAAATTCGAATCAGGCAATGTTGTGCTCAAAACTGTTACAAACACCTCAACACGGTTTTTACATGAATTTGCTTCATTTGTGTTGCACCATAATTTTTCTTTTTGTGTTATAGCATCTAATTTGTATTGATCCATTGTTCCTGTAGAGTACATCGTAGTAGCGAACTCCGTGCCCCATACTTACTTAATGGATTACAAATATATTGATGTTTTTACCAAAAAATCACCTTTTGAAAAGAAGGCATCGTAGTAGTGAACTCCGTGCTCCATAGTTACTCAGTGATTTGGTACATCTTTTAGTATGCTAATAACATTCTCATTTTTATGCATTTGAGAGGTGTAAGACATGTTTATTTTTGCACTACAAGGTTCTTAGATTCGTAGATATTTTACAAAGGAATTATTTAACTAAGTAAGAAATAAATTCAACTTATAAAATTTTACAACCCATGATGTTGTCCCAAATGCTGACGCATTTGTGACAACATCCATCCGAATTTTTCAGATAGTGCTCATCCCAAGAGATTTCCTCAAGATTGAGAATCTCTCATGGTCTAATGCCTTAGTAAAAATGTCAGCATTTTGTTTTTCAGTAGGTATATACTCCAACTTAACAATATTCTTCTCTACTAAATCTCTCATAAAGTGATGTCTTATGCTAATGTGCTTTGTGAGTGAGTGTTGTACATGATTCTTAGAAATGTTAATAGCACTAGTATTATCACAAAAGATTGTAAGTATACCATTCTCAATACCATAGTCATGGAACATCTTGCTCAGCCACAAGAGTTGTGTACAGCAGCTTCCAGCAGCTATATACTCAGATTCTGCAGTAGATTGTGAAACACAATTCTGCTTCTTGCTGTGCCATGAAACAAGATTGTTTCCCATGTAGAAACATCCTCCACTCGTACTCTTTCTATCATCTATATCTCCAGCCCAATCAGCATCACTGTAGCCAATCAAAATGTTGTTGGTGTCCTTAGTATACCAGATTCCAAGGTCACTTGTACCTGCAACATACTTGATAATCCTTTTTACAGCATTCAGGTGAGATTCCTTTGGATTAGCTTGGTACCTAGCACAAACACACACACTGTACATAATATCTGGTCTACTAGAGGTTAAATACAGTAAACTACCTATCATGGATCTATAAAGTGTTGGATCAACATCTGTTCCAGCACTGTCTTTGCAAAGTTTCAAAGAAGATCCCATAGGAGTTTTCATTGGTTTTGAATTCTCAAGACCAAATCTTTTAACCAAGTTCTTAGCATACTTACTCTGGGAGAAGAAAATACCATTGCTGCATTGTTTGATTTGAAGACCTAGAAAATAATTCAAGTCTCCAACCATACTCATTTCAAATGTTGCAGTCATTGCCTCAACAAATGTACTCAACATTTTATCACAAGTAGAACCAAACACAATGTCATCAACATATATTTGAGCAATTAGTATATCATTTTCAGTGTGCTTAATGAACAAAGTTCTATCTGCCTCTCCTCTAATAAATCCATATTCCAAAAGAAAGTCAGTAAGCCTACCATACCATGCTCTAGGAGCTTGTTTCAGGCCATATAATGCTTTCTTAAGTTTATATACATGATCAGGATACTGAGGATCTTCAAATCCTATAGGTTGTTCAACATATGCTTCTTCATTTAATATGCCATTTAGAAATGCAGCCTTTACATCCATTTGATGAAGTTTAATATCAATAAAACATGCAATAGCTAGCAGTAATCTAATAGATTCTATCCTAGCAACAGGTGCAAAAGTTTCATCAAAATCGACTCCTTCAACTTGGGTGTAACCTTGTGCTACTAACCTAGCCTTGTTCCTAACAATATTACCAGATTCATCAGTTTTATTCTTGAATATCCACTTTGTTCCAATGACATTAGTATGACTAGGTCTAAGAACAAGTGTCCACACTTCATTTCTTTCAAACTGACCAAGTTCTTCATGCATAGCATTAATCCAGTTTTCATCAGTTAAGGCTTCTTTAGCACTCTTAGGTTCAATTTCAGATAAATAGCATTCAGCATTTACAACATTACACATAGAAGACATGCATATTGTTCTTACCACATCTACCTTGTTTGATCTTACTCTTCCTCTTGTTTGCACTCCAACTGTAGCATCGCCTATGATCTGGTCAGAAGGATGACTTTTGCCTATTCTTGAAGAAGGATTCGTTTTGGGAATGTACTGATCATTCTGTGAATTTACAGCTGACTGTTCTATAGATGTTGACTCAGATGTGTTAACATTTGGTGCAACATTTTCAGACTTCAGTGTATTCTCAGAAGTGTCAGTAACCTGTGATACATCTTCTTCATCTTTGTCATCTGTAAGACCTTTATCATCATCAAACACAACATTAACAGATTCTTGAACAGTGTTAGTTCTAAGGTTATAAACTCTATAAGCTTTACTATTTCTAGAATAGCCTAAAAAGAACCCTTTATCACTTTTAGAATCAAACTTATGAAGTTGATCCCTATCATTCAGAATATAACACACACAACCAAATACATGAAAATATTTCACATTAGGTTTTCTGTTGTTCAAAATCTCATATGGTGTTTGATTAGTGTTAGAACGAATAAAAACCCTATTAATAATATGACATGCAGTATTCAATGCTTCTCCCCAAAATTTCTTAGCAAGACATTTGCATGTAAGCATAACTCTAGCCATTTCTTGTAAAGTTCTATTCTTTCTTTCAACAATTCCATTTTGTTGTGGAGTTTTAGGAGATGAATATTCTTGCAAGATACACTTTTTATCACAGAAATCATTAAACATGCTGTTTTCAAATTCCCTACCATGATCAGTTCTAATACGGCCAACTTTCAAGTTAAACACATTTTTGAACCTCTTATAAAGAATTTTAAATGCAGCAAATGCTTCAGATTTGTCTCTCAAAGACTCTACCCAGGTATATCTAGAAAAATCATCTACCACAACTAAGGAATACCTCTTTCCTCCAATGCTTTCAGTTTCCATAGGACCCATCAAATCCATGTGCAGTAATTCAAAGCATCGATGTGTAGTACAATGTGACAGCATTTTGTGTGACATTCTTACCTGTTTGCCTTTTTGGCATGGTCCACATACAGTGGTGTTGTGAAACCTCAGTTCTGGAATTCCTTTTACTGCATCTGCTTTGATTAGCTTTTTCATAGCTCTGTAATTTGCATGACCCAATCTTTGATGCCATAGAACATTTTCATCATGTTTTGACAAGTTACACATATTTGTTCCAATAAGATAGCAGTTATCAGCTGACCTAGTACCAGTCATGACACAAACTTCATCTTTATTAAGAACATAACATGAATCTTTATCAAATTTCACATGCAAATTATCATCACAGAGTTGACTAATGCTAATCAGATTTGCAAGTAAGCCATCAACATGTAATACATTTTTAAGCTTAGGAAAACCTTCAACATTCAAAGTTCCTTTACCAACAATTTTTCCTTTAGAACCTCCACCATATGTAACACTACCACTATTCAAGGTCACATAATCAGATAAGAAATCAATACGACCTGTCATATGTCTAGAACAACCACTATCAAAGTACCATAAATCAGGTAGACATGCTTTTAAGGAGGTATGAACAACATTACAGGTAGCTTTTGGTTTCCATGCAGATTTCAAAAACTGTTTACCAGGATGTGACAGTTTCTTATGCAGCATTTTCAAGTTTTTCTGTTCTTCAAACAACTTTATACAGTAAGGACGAATATGACCAATTTTGAAACAGTAATGACAGATATACTTCCTTTTAACCTTGTGAGACTCTGTTTCTGCAGATGTTGACCCATATGTGTCAACATTTGCCTTAACAAATTTCACAGGTTTTCTAAATTTATCAGAAATAGAAGCAGTAGTACCATCATAACATAAACCATGATTGTTAGACTTACCAGTAGCTATAGCATTATTTACCTCAGAAGCACTCTTGGAATATTTCTTGAAACATAAAGTAGAATTTATCAGTTTCTCCTTTAAGTTACAGATTTCCAGATCTCTTTTGGTAAGAATAACTTCTAGCTTGGTGATTGTGTCTGTCAAATCCTCATTCCTTTTATTCAGAGAATCAAGGGTGAGTTTCTGATTCTTCCAATCTTCTAACAGCTTTTGGTATTCATTGTCATCAGTCCTTTTTCCTGCATCATCAACTAAACCATAAAAACAGTTCAAATCTGGGTGACTCTGTTCTGATGTTGCTGTAGATGTTGAAGCATCAGGTACAGCATCAGAATCTGTTTCATCCAGATCATCATCTGAGGAATCATTATAATCAATTCTGGTAAAATTAGAATATTCATTCTGATTTAATTCATCAAGATCATCATCAGAATCATCACTCAAGGTAGCACTAAAATTCAGTTTTTGCTTAAGTCTAGTATTGGCACATTCATTTGCATAATGGCCATAACCAGAACAAGCATTGCATTGAACTGATTTTCGAAATTCAGGATCATACCTTGGTTTACCTTCACTCTTTGACAGTCTTGGTGTGAATTGACCTTTCCTCCTTTCTGGTTGAGGTGTTGATGTGTTGATTTGAATCTTAGGCTGAATATTTCTAGATTTGTTCACAGATTTCTTAAGAAACTTATTAAAGTGCTTAGTGAGCAAGGCAATGTTGTTAGGATTGTTGAGACATTCATCAAGCAATTCTTCATCAGAATCAACTTCAGTAATGATAGGTTGAGACTCAGAAATGTTTGATGTTTCTCCTTTAAAAACTACAACTTTCTTATCAGCATCATTTTCATCAACTTGATTAGTGTTTATTTCATATGTTCTAAGAATACTCACTAACTCATTTTGACTCAACTTTCTTATCAGCATCATTTTCATCAACTTGATTAGTGTTTATTTCATATGTTCTAAGAATACTCACTAACTCATTTTGACTTAATGTATCTGTATTTTTTGCCTCTTCAATAGCACAAATTTTAGCATCAAATCTTTTAGGAACATATCTTAATATCTTATGAACTACTCTAACATTAGAAATAGGGTCACCAAGAGAATGTGATTCATTGATTATCTCACTTAACCTTTCATTGTAGGCTGAAATGGTTTCATCTTCCTTCATTCGGAGATTCTCAAACTTTGTCCCCAACATTCGAAGCTTTGTCCTTCGAACACTGTCTGAACCCTCACAATGCTCTTGCAACCTGTCCCATGCATCTTTAGAAGTAGAACAGTTAGATATAATTTTAAACATTGAAACATCAACAGAAGTAAAAATAGCATTTAAAGCATTAGAATTGTAGCTTGCTGTTGTTATTTCATCAGCCGTCCAATCAACTTCTCTTTTGAGTTGAACTTCACCATCTGCGTCTGCTGGTCTCTTTGGAGCTTCCCAACCTGTAAGTACAGTCCTCCAGGCACGTTCATCAATTGACTTGATGTACATACGCATCTTAGGCTTCCAATAAGAATAATTCGAACCATCTAAAACGGGTGGCCTAAGTGCAGTGGATATGTGATGTGTTTCCATTGCTAAACTAAACTAAAAACACACTTGACCAAAGATCTAACCTAGTGTCGTCAGGTATCTGCTCTGATACCAACTGAAAGTGTGCGGTGTATAGAAGTGTTTAAGTTTAAGTAGAATAATGTTGTACTAAATGTTGTGACAATTGGTACAACACTGACTCTAACAGAATATCAGAAATTATGATTAACACAGCGGAAGACTTGAAACACTAAAAACAAACGAGACACAATGGAAATACTTTTAACATAGATTTTATAAATAAAAATCTATGTCTGCCTTATGGCGTAAAATCAATACTTATCTTCAAGTACAAATGTTGTGTGAAATGTTACAACAATAACTTTCACAACGAAACTATAAACGAGGCAGGTGCCAAGTCTAGAAAACGAACTAAGTGTATAAATTATACACTGTCGAAATGCCTAGTCTATCTAATGATTACACTCTCAATAGATAAGAAGACACACAGTCATACGGGTGGTATACAACGTATGAACTAAAATGTAGAACTATTGGCCACAATTTCCTAACAGGGATGAACGCTCGGTCTAGGATATTGATCGAATAGAGCACACTGAATTATGAAGCCTTCAATGGGTATTTATAGTGTGGGATACGAAATTCTAGAGGCTTCCACATTGAGGTCCTATTTTTTAGGAAACTCAACTTCCACAACTTCCATGATCTTTCTAGATCCTTCTAGGCTGCTCCAGGTCGTTCCAAATGTATCCAGGCTGTTCTAGCATGTTCTCCAATGTTCTGGAATCTTCCAGGTTCCAGATCCTTGTAGAAGCTTCTAGATCCTGCCAGAAATGCGACAACATTTAGGTCAACATTTAATGTAGCATTTCAGAAAAGACTTAGAAAAAATATCGGAAGGTCAAATTCAGATGTTGTTGATAATGTTAAGACATTTAAGAATTAACAACATCTACAATCTTAGATGTTCTTGATGAACTATGAAATTAGGGTTTGGTGTTTCTTGAAGACTTTGAGAGTAAGATATCAAAGTGTGTAATATTTTTAGTGAATATGAGACTGTGTCCTGTATTCAGCCTTCAATTGACTTTTATAGTAAGGTTACATTTGCATGCATTTAATTGCTCGCAACACAACATTATTCCACTTAATAAATGAAATACAGTTGCTATTAGTTGTTCATCACACGCATTTAATGCTCATACTTTACATTAAATGCATCTGAAACCATCAGTTATATGTCTCATCCTACACTGTCTATCTATTATTCCCCCAGAAACCCACAATATTGTACTCTCCCTGTCCTATTATTAATGAAACAATTACTGTTTGCACGGAATTTAATGTAAGGATTATTTATTAGTATTAAATGTGATAAAGTGAATTTTCAGGAGGGATATAATGGATAATTCAACTTTATTGATGATAGAATCTTTAGTTAGTGGGTAAGAAGTAGGGTTGTTATTCGAGCCGAGCCGAGTATTTGAAGTTCGAGCTCGGCTCGATAACATTGTCAAGCTAAGAAACGAGCTCGGCTCGACTCGTTAAAGGGTCTAACGAGCCTATCGAGTCGAGCCGAGCCTAACGAGCCTAATGGAATTTAAAGAAAAAAAATTAGATATCGAGCTTAACAAGTCGAGCTCGAGCCGACTAGTTAGTAAATCGAGTATCTAAGCTCGACTCATTTAACGAACGAACCGAGTCGAACTCGAGCCTTATCGAGTCGAGCTCACGAGCGGCTCGATTCGTGTAACCGCTTTAGTAAGAAGTAATGACATGTGGTGTAAATAAAAGATGTTTGAGTGAGTTTTTTAAAAGGGTGGAAAGTTGTTTTTTCCAAATAAGGAAATGTTATATTAATAATGGGACGAATGTTTTTGGCAAATGTTCCATTAATAATGTGAATGACAAAAGTTACTTTAGTGGAAAATTTAAGAATAATAATTACATGATTATAACACACTCTCCGTTCATAACATTTATTTGCCCAAATGCATATAAAAACAAAAGGGTTATTTATTAATAAGGTCATTTCACTACTAGTTTTATCTAATAAAGCCTACAATATAGTTTCTTGTCTAATAGCATCAAATTGAAAACTTTGAGACATTTATACCCTTCAATTAATTTCAAATAAATCGGATATTTTATAGGAATTCAAAAGTCAATTATATACCATAATTATCATAATTATCCGATTAAGGGAGAATTTCAAAAACAGAGAAATTTTAGCACCTTCCAAAGATTTAAAATTTTCCTAAAAAATAGGTATATCTAAAATATAAAAAATTTCCTAAAAGACAATCTTGTTAAACTGAGGGTTTTGAGAAATCTGCAATTCAATCTACAGGTTTAGAAAAAAGCTTCTGCAAAAACGGCGAAGTGTAGAAGAACAGAAAAATAGAAGCGTATGTATTATCTAAACATATGCATATTGAAGTTCATGTGAATTACGTTCACTATTATGCAAACTACAGTGCATTTCGACAATTTTGCATAAAAACATGCAAACTAAAGTGCAGTCTAAACATATGTATATTGAAGTTCATGTGAATTACGTTCAGGAGTATGCAAATTAAAGTGCATTTTAATAATATGCATATTGAAGTACATGCAAACTAAAGTAACGTCATTTCAATGCATATTCCATCACAAAAGAATCAGTACAGCCAAAGCTTAAACAAAACTAAAAAAAGTAGAGATCATAGCCTAAACAGAAAATTCAATTATTCAAATCAAAATCCAACAAAACCTCAATCCTAATCTCCTGCCAAGTTCTTCGCAATGGATCTGGAGCTCATCACCTTCGCGATCTCGATGACGTCATCGAACGAGATTCTAAAACGATCTTGATCCACTTCAACCACGACAATGAATCCAAAATATTAGCCTTTCCGAGAAGTTGTATCGACGTATTCATGCACTCAAAAAACTCACCCGCCTCCGGATTTTTGGGGTTCAGCAAATCCCTTGAAAACATCAAGTTTCCCACTGAATTAAACGCCATCAGGAATAAATAATGACCCACCCGCACCGCGCCGTTGCCGCCCTCTGCCCGCGACCGATCGGATGCTTCTACGAGCCACCCCTCCAAGTTGTTCCTAATCCGGTGGCGCACCTCCGCCGTCTCATTAATTCTCCGGTTGACGAACATCTCCTTGGAGCTGAGGCGGCGGAGCACCCGCCAGTAGCTGTCGACGTCGCCAAAAGCTCATCGTTCCCTGGTGGAAATCGAATACGGTGAGCACGTCATTTGACGTCCGACCGGCGAAGAGAAGGTCGTGTTTCTTGAAGAGCTCTGTGGCGGCGGCAGCGCTCTGAACCACCATGGTGTTGACAGAGCCGATTTTGAGCTGGATTTTTTGGGTTCAGCAAATCCCTTGAAAACATCAAGTTTTATAAATAAATATGGAAGGTTTTATAATCTAATACATTGAGGAGTTGAATGAATCCGAAAATTGAGGCAGAATAAATTTCGGAATTAATAGCAGTTTCGAAAATTTAAATCTCAATTTGTATGATTTAAGGGTAATTATGAGTTTTTATATCCAAAATGAAGCAAATAGACAAACTTTTAAGTAGGCGTTGCAATTAGTTGAATGTGTGGTGATAATGACTCTATTAGTAAAAAATCTCAAAACAAAAATGTTATGTAGTAGTAATTTATAATTAAGAAAAATTGATGAAAACAAAAATGTTGAACTACTTAAAGCTTTTTGACCATTTCGTTCAATATTTGCCCATTGTTCATTTGATTCAATCACGTGATGTGTTCACATAAGTGTTTAACTACTTCAAACTTCACAAGGAAAAAAAACCATTTATTTGTATTTTGTTAATAAAGATGACTAAGTCAAATTTCCTGAAAGAAAATGTTAGTACAATCACAATTTAAGTGCATATAGGTTAAGTCAGGCAAGTTGAGATAATGATATATTATCTCTTGAAGCAAAATGGTTAATTTCATTGATATAGCATATAAGCATTACAAAGCATGTTGATAGTCAATTAACCAATCAGAGCATGATAATAGTAAAAACATAAAGCATAGATATTAGCAGCCATGAGCAATGAGAACAAAGAAACTTAGCAGTTTCAGAGATCATCTTCAGGAGGTGGCACCATCCCATACTGTGCCCAAACTCTTCTTTTCAGATCCATGATCTCCTTATTTGTTCCCTTGGGTCCAACTTTCAGCTTCTCCATCTTAAGAATATCAATGAATTCCTGGAGAATCTTATGCTGATCAATGTGGCCTTCATGTCCAAACTTTGGAGGCATATAGATGATGGGACCAGGGGCTTTGAATTCCACTCTTTCTATATCTGCAACAGCAAAGAGTTTCTGGTAAAGCTCCCTATGATTATCATACATGAATTGAGTGAAAATGCACTCAATGTCTTCATCCAGCCATCTGCCTATGACATAAAAGTCATAAAAAAATTCTCTCTTAGCTTCCTCCCATTCATCATTCAGCTGTATTGGGACCCATTTATCAAGATGGGGATACTTAGTGTCCATCCTGATCAGCAGCTTTGGCTTTAACTTAGTGTATGAAGCCCTCTTCCTTCTTGGCTTCACAAACTTTTCTTTTCTCAAGTCTCTGGCTCTATTTGCTTCCATGAGAGCTTCCATCTTCTCTTGTGCTCTCATCATTGACAGTTTGTGCTGAGTTTCAGGATCCTTTCCAAAACCCTCTTCAAACAATTTTGAAGGGTCATCAGCTAAGACTGGGGTCTTCTTCTTTTCAAGGCTCTTGGCCATTTCTTCTCCAGTAGCTTCTTCAGCAGTCTTGCTCTTCTTTGGAGTAGGTTCCTCATCTATTCTGAACTTAGCAGGCAAATCCAGGCTGTTTGGAAAATCAGTGAAGGTTTCTTCTCTTCTTTTACTCTTCTTAGCTTTCTTCACCTTCCCCCTGACTTGGACATCTTCAACTTGCTTGTCCAAGCCTGTTGATTCTCCACCTGGCCTTTGCTGCCATCTTGCACTTTCTTCTTGGACTGAGGCCATAGAGTTCTTTAGTGCTATTGCTAGTTCTTCTTCTTCATCTAGATCCTTTATGTCCATCATTTTCTTGCCTTTCCCTTCTACTTCAGGCACTTGCTCTTTCCCTTTGTTGCTTTCACCAATTTTCAAGGCACCTTTGGCTCTAGCTCTTTCCCTGTCCCCCTTTTTGGAAACATCAAAGCACTGGGGCTTAAGGTCACTCATTGTAGTAGCCATTAGTGACTAGGCCTGGTTCAGGGACTTGATCTCTTCAAGGAGGTAAACATTCTCATTATGAATGTTTTGCATTTTGTCATTGCTCATGCTAAGAAAAGTAAGGATAGGTTTCATCTTCTGCTCAACAACTTCCTCCATGGTGGCCTTAAGAGTTGCATCCAAATTGGCCTTGAGAAGCTCAGTGAGGTTGGCCACTGCAACTTCAGAGATCTTGGCAAGGACTTCTTCAAAGAACTTGGCCGATGCTTCCTTGACCATGGTCATTCTCATCTCTTCTGCCCTTCTCTTTTGAAGTGCTGATTTCTTTCCAATAGCTTGCTTCACAACCAATTTGAGAGCTTTCACATTCTTGTTGTGGTTGTCAAGAAGCAGTTTCTGATCCTTCTTCACAGATTCAGTGAACTTGTCCATGCTATCCTTAGCCTTTTGCACTTCAGTAGAGATGGTTTGCAACCCAGACTCAACACCACTGATTCTTGCTTCAATTGTGGGCAACACCACATTCTCTGAACCTGTTAACCTCATCTCAACTGAGGCAAGTGTTCTCCCTTGCTCATCCAGAGCCTCTGAGGTGTGTGCATGAGCTTCTCCCACTTGTTGGGCCAAGGTGTCCAACTTTGCTGAATGCACTTCTAGTGCAGCATTTGCAAGATTTAGGGTTGATAGACTTGCATCAACTTGGACAGGTGCATCAGTGAACTCATCTGCAGCAAAAATTTGGTCTAGTGTAATAACCGCAGTGTCTGCAAAGAAAAAATTGTTAGCTAAATCACCCTCTACACCCTCAAATTCTTTTTCATAAAGCTCTGACTCATCAGCAGCTTTCTTCTCATTTTCAACTGAATTCTTTTCTCTTTGTTCATAGATGATCTCACACTCATGAAGAACATGCCTCCTCTCATCAAGGGATTCTTGAAGTTCAGATTTGACTTCAAGAATAACCTGTCCCTCCTCACTTATTCCTTCCTCTCCCTCTTTGGTTGGTGCACTCACAACCTTAGTGATTTCTACCTCACTATCCTCATCATCTCCCTCTGGTTTTTCATTAGTATTCTCCTTTTCAACACCACCAGAACCTAAACCTAACTTCTCTACATCCTCAACAGGATTCATAGAGAGCAGTTGTTGGGAGATCACAGTGCTTGGGCATACCAAGGCCACTAAGTCATCTTGAATGGTTAAAAGCTGGTCAGTGTCCAACTCTGCTGACATTGATGAGGTTTTAACCAAACTAACTTCACCCATGGAAGTCTCAACATCATTCAGCTGTGCCTCAGGCTCAACTGAACCATCATGGGCTGATGCATCTTTGATTGTGTTACCAACATTGGTCAACACCTCTAAAGTTTCAGAGTCCTTTGCACCATCATATGTAAGGAAATGTACCTTACACTTTTGAGGACCAAGAGGGTTGGGGTTTGTGGGATCATCATCATCATCATTAGAACTGCTATCAGGATGCTTGATTCCTTTGGCAATTCTATCTTTCTCCTCAGCTAAGATGTCAATTGGACCTCTTTGAGTTGTTCCCTCTGGAGAGTATCTCTTGGTAAGATCTAAGGGAATGATGGGTTGGTTTTCAGGGGTTTTTTGGGTATCAGTGGAGTTGGGCTCTGAAAGATGGGTTTCAGGGAGTTTGGATTCAGGGGTTCCAGCATCAGGAGAGTTGGTTTTGGACTTAGATTTGGATCCTGATCTGCTTTCAGCTCTACTTTCTTTGAGTGCTTTCCTCAAGGTCTCCTCCTCCTGCAAACTCTACATGTTTTCAGAAGGTTTCACCCTTCTTTTGTTTGGCCTAGAGCTTCCACTTTCCTCCTCCACTGGGACAACTTCCCTTCCCCTTTTCTTCGAGGCACATGCATTTTTGCTCTTTTTCACTGCCATAGGAAATTTTTCCCTCAGTTCCTCTGAATCTGATGGCACACTAACTCCTTCTTCAACAACTTTCTCCAACTCTGCTGAAGTATCATTATCATCTTCTGAGATAATTTGTGCCATTCTTCTTATTTTCACCACCCTAGCCTTTCTCCTAGGCTTCATCTTTGGCTTTTGCTCCTCCTCTTCAGCAGGTTTAACCACCAACATCTTTCTCTTTTCAGTTTTCTTGGATAACTTTCTGAAAATAATTTTCTGGGCTGGAAGTGGCTTGGCAAATGTCTGCATTTGTGAGTAATCGGAGAATCTTTCTATCAGGAGACTTGCCCTTGTGCAATATCTCAGCTTTCCTTCCATTACCATCTTCAAGTGTGCCTTCACTTTGAACCTGGCCATTTCCTTCATCATTTCACCCATGATGAAGTCTCTCCAATTGAACCTGATGCCTTTGTCACTAGCATCAATCACAGCAGCCATAATTCTGATCCTTGGCTGCTTACTTGCTCCAAACTTCTAGTACTGCTAAGAATACTCTTGGTCACTACCTCAAAAAGTGTTTGAAACACTGGTTTCAAGGTGTTCTTGTGCTGTGTTGAAGAGATTGGACCTGGAGTGATAAGCCATTCTTGAGCAATTTCTTGCTCCTGTCCAGCACCATAAGTTTCTGGATTCCTTCCCTCTGAAGGCAATCCAAAAGTATCCTCTAAGTCTTCTTCAGAGAAGATAATAGGATGTCAGTCTCATCTTCTTGACCTTCATCTACATATGTCAATCTGGTGTGGACTTCACCTCTAGTAGCTTTACCTTTCCATTTCAGAAAAGCAAAGAACTCAGCCATGTATTGTTCAAGGCATGAACTTGGCTTGGTCTCTATAAATTTTTGCAGTTCAGCTCTTCTCAGCCATCATAGAGTGGGAGTAACTTTAGGAAGTTCACTCTCAAAGGAGATTATTGGCTCAAATGTAAGGTTGTTTTTGTGACTTAGGTAGGAGAAATCAATGTCTAACCTCTCATCTGAGAAGTTAACAATCTTATCTTGTCTAATCTTTGGTGCCATTGAAGGGATGTAAGAAAGGTTTGGACAATTTGAGAGAATGATAAGGGTTTGTGAATTGTAAAAGCCGTAGAAATGAAATGAAGTGAAACTAGGGCTTCTTAAGACTTATGTATATTCCAAAAGGAATGTATATCATTGAGTTGGTGAGTCTTAAGGCAATTCAACGGTTAACAAATGGGGAAATCAAAACTGGATGGCCAGGATTGATTCAGGGGAATTGGTCATCAATTGATCCAACGACTAAGATTTGAATTAACTGCAATGGAACAGTTTTATCAAAACATGGGATAAGAAGTTAATGCTTTTTATGGCTGTGGGAGTTATCAAGGTAGATTGTGGGCTAAAAGTTTAATGCAAACAAGAATTAAATATTTTGCATTAAATGCTTCCAAAATGACATTTTGGGTAGGGGACAAATTAAACCTTGAAAAGGTGATGGCTTGAAGAGGAATGGGACAGCCATTGAAATAAGCAATGATTACCCAAAATAGGTGCTTATCATCCCTAGATTTTGTTTGTGATAGCTATTTCAGCTTTTCTGGCCCCACATGGACAACTACCCTGACCCAAATCACCTGAAGTGGGCCT
This sequence comes from Galeopsis tetrahit, assembly GCA_963675135.1. Classification (NCBI taxonomy): domain Eukaryota; kingdom Viridiplantae; phylum Streptophyta; class Magnoliopsida; order Lamiales; family Lamiaceae; genus Galeopsis; species Galeopsis tetrahit. Next base: position 44,220,824 of record OY776120.1, read on the forward strand.
AGACCAATAAATTGATCTGCCCAACTTCTCTGAATATCTTTGGGTCATCTCTTCTGAGATTCAGTGGACTTTATCTTTGACAAAGATGAATTTTGCCCAAGTCTGCTGAAGAAAAATTCTTGTTCCCCCTTGATTGTTGAACTCCTTTGGGCTTACTTGTCCATCTTTCCTGGATCAAGAAGTCCTAACTCTACTGAAAGTTCCATGAACCTTGCTTCAGCTAGAGACTTTGTTAGTATATCAGCCTTTTGATGATCTGTGTGGATTTTCACCAATTTGATGTCCTTCTTCTCCACATGATCCCTTATGAAGTGATGCTTGATGTCCACATGCTTGCATCTTGTATGTAATACTGGATTCTGTGAGATTGCTATAGCACTGTTGTTGTCACAGAATATAGGCACTTCAGGGGAGTTGACATTGTAGTCCTTGAGTTGTTGTCTCAACCATAAGATTTGAGCACAACAACTTCCAGCTGCAACATATTCAGCCTCAGTGGTTGAAGTTGCCACATTATTTTGTTTCTTTGAGAACCAAGAGATGAGCTTGCTTCCCAAGAATTGGCATGTTCCAGAAGTGGACTTCCTATCAATTCTGCATCTGAATAGCCAGTTAGCTCAAGGTTGTCATCTGCTGGATACCGAAGGCCAACATTCTCAGTGCCTTTGAGGTATCTTAAGATCCTCTTTGCAGCTTCTAGATGACTCTTCTTAGGGTTATCTTGGAACCTTGCACATACACCTACTGCAAAGGTGATGTCATGTTTGCTAGCTGTGAGATATAGAAGTGATCCAATGATTCCTCTATACTCAGTAGAGTTGGTTGAAACTCTACTCTCATCTGGATCCATCTTCCAATTGGTGTTCATTGGGATCCCCACTGGCTTGCTTGTTGAACATTCAAACTTTTTGATCATCTCTCTTGTATACTTGGCTTTATTGATGAAAATTCCTTCATTTGATTGCTTGACTTGAAGTCCCAAGAAGAAATTCATCAGCCCCATCATTGACATCTCAAACTTGCTTTGCATGAGCTTTGAGAATTTCTCACAAAGCTTCTCATTTGGTGATCCAAATATGATGTCATCCACATATATTTGGACAAGTAGGATGTCTTCTCCTTCACAAATTCTGAACAAGGTTCTGTCCACTGTCCCTTTGAAAAAACCATGATCCAACAGAAATTGTGACAAGGTGTCATACCAAGCTCTTGGAGCTTGCTTAAGTCCATAAAGGGCTTTCTTGAGTCTGTACACCTTATCTCCATCTTCAAATCCTGGGGGTTGCTCCACATAGACTTCTTCTTTGAGCACTCCATTTAGAAAAGCACTCTTGACATCCATTTGATAGACTTTGAACCTCTTGTGGGCAGCATATACTAGAAATAATTTTATAGCTTCAAGTCTTGCCACAGGTGCAAATGTCTCTTCATAGTCTATGCCTTATGACTGTCACATCATTCTCATTCTTCTTGTTCTTGAACACCCACTTTGTTCCAATAACATCTTGATGTGATGGTCTGTCAACCAGTTCCGAAACATCATTTCTTGTAAACTGGTTCAGCTCCTCTTGCATGGCTGTAATCCAGTTTGCATCTTGAAGTGCTTCCTCAATGTCTTGAGGCTCCTGTTATGATAAGAAGCAACAAAACAGAGCACTTTCACCATAAAACCTTCTAGTTTTGACTCCACTACTTGGATTTCCAAGTATGAGGTTAGTTGGGTGGTCAGATAACCAATTCCTCCTTTTCCTGATCCCTTTAGTAGAGTTGTCCTCTACCGAGGTTGAGTCACTAGGATCACAAAATTCAGGAAAGTTTAATGCAGGATCTAATTCAGGATTATATTTAGGGGAGTTGGCATCAATGTCAGGGACATTGACATTTTCAACATTGTTAATTCCCCCTAGAATAGTGGATCCATTTACTACCTCAGTAGAGTCTGCTTCTTCATTGGTAGTTGTTACCTGATTATGAACTGGGATTGGGTCATTCAGTTCATCATTTCCTTCAGTGGGGTTTGCCTCATGTACATTGCCTTCAGGATTGTTGTCTACTTTGATAGTTTCAGTAGGATTGGCCTGAACAACTTCAGTGAATAAAGTATCTTTGTCTTTTAGGCTCAATCTGGTTGTTCTTTGTATGATGTCATTCAAATCCAAGGTTTTATCCCTGTTCTCAAAGGTAGCTTCATCAAACACAACATGAGGTGTTTCTTCCACAAGAATGAATTTGCAATTGTAGACTCTGAAAGCTCTACTGATTTGAGAATATCCAAGAAATATTCCCTCATCAGTTTTGCTATCAAAAGCTTTCAATTGCTCTTTCCCATTGTTGTGAATGAAACACTTACAACCAAATATGTGAAAATAAGATACTTTAGGCAATCTTCCTTTCCAGAGTTCATATGGAGTTTTTCCTTGACCTTTAGTGATCAAGCATCTATTCTGAGTATATCATGCAATGTTTATAGCTTCAACCCAAAATCTCTTAGGCAGATTAGAGTCAACAATTAAGGTTCTAGCAGCCTCTTTAAGAGTTCTATTTCTTCTTTCAGCTACCCCATTCTGTTGTGGTGTTCTAGCAGATGAAGTTTAATGGGCTATTCCATTTTCAATGCAATACTCATTTATATATGAATTTATGAACTCAGTGCCTTTATTTGATCTTATCTTGATGATATTACGGCTTTTCTCATTTGACAATCTCTTCATTAGCTCAGGGAGTTTGACTTGTGTTTCCTTCTTATTAAGGAGAAATACTACCCAAGTAAATCTAGAGAAGTCATCTACCACAACCAATGTATATTTTTCTTCCATTTATACTTGCAGGGGTGATTGGTCCAAATAGGTTCATATGTAAAAGTTAAAGTACCCTGTCAGTAGAGATGTCTGGTTTGCCCTTAAATGAAGCTTTAATCTGTTTTCCTTCTTGACATGGTTTACAAACATGTTCCTTAATGAAAACTTCATTTGACAGTCCTTTCACTAATGCATTTCTTGCTAGCTAGTTCATGGATTTAAAGTTCAGGTGGTTAAGCCTCTTGTGCCATAACCAACTTTGTTCATTTGAGCTCTTAGCAATGAAACATGTAGCATCAGTAGACAAATTCCAGTCAGCAAAATATACATTCCTTTTCTTATGCCAGTCAGTAGAGTTTGTTGAGTTATCTTGTCTTTGATTAGGCATTTATCACTTGAGAACTCAACATTATATCCTTGATCACATAACTGACTTATGCTTAAGAGGTTATACTTGAGACCAGCCACATATGATACATTAGTTACCTTGACATTACCAATGCTCAAGGTACCATAACCTTTTGTGGTGGCTTGTGAGCTGTCTCCAAATGTGACATTAGGACCTTCTTGTTCAATGAATTCAGTGAGGAGTGTTTTGTTTCCAGTCATGTGCCTTGAACATCCACTGTCCAAGTATCATGCTGCCTTTTTGTTCAAGCTCCTCATCTTCTTGTGGTCCTTTGGTACCTGCAATAATCAAGCTTTAGGTACCCTTTGAATTTTGGGTCCTGAGAGGTTAGCTGTACCTTTAGGAACCCAAATTTGCCTAATAACCCTGATTGATTCAAGGTGGCTACGTTGTTTTCCTCTTTCATCCACATACACATTTTTTCCCTTAAATGACTTTGGGAAAGAATGTGTGAAAGTATCAACTCTATAAGTTTCAGGAGAGTTGACATTTCTCCTGAACTTATGAGTTCTTTATGCAGTTTGAGGAAATCATTGAGGATGGGCATATAAATGACCATTGCCCTTTGGCATGAAGGGTTTTGGTTGTCTCATTTTATTGTGCCTCTGAGGAGAGTTGGCCTTAGGTCTGTTCAGTTGAGGTCGCCTCAGAAGAGTTGGCCTAGGCTGAACATACCTTGGACAATCTCTCTGAATGTTGTTCAGATGAGTTGCCCTTCCATTGGGTCTACTCTACTGAACACCATTTCTCTTATATTCAGAGACTTTGGCCATTTCCTTAGGTATGGGCCTAGTTCTCTGGAATATTTGAGTGGACACCTCATTAATCTTGCCCTTTCCTTTGTTTAGTGGCTGAGTTAATTCATTTTCAGCTTGTTGTGCCAATGACTTAACAAAGATTCTCTTAGTGTTACTTGTTGAAGCAACACTAAGACAAGGTGAAGATTTGAATGGATCATATCCCAATCCACCTTTTTGAGCCATAAGTCTTTGGAAGCTTTGAATTTCCTCTATTGCTCTAGAGGATTTATTCATTGCAGACATCTTAATTTTCAGGCTCTCTTCACTTGTTTTAAGAACATCATATTCATGTGAGAGGTTTTCAAATTTAGCTTGAAGAGTTTTAAGTTCAAAGTCCTTTCTCTTCTGAATAAGCAGTTGTTCATCAATCTGCTTTTGTTGGTCAACTATCCTGAGAGAGGCTTCATCAAGTTCTCTCAATACTTGTTGATACAACTCAGTAGACTTGACATTGACTACAAATTCAGCTTGAGAGAGTGTTGTAATTTCAGAATATAGCACCTCATTTTATCTTACACAATTATTATGAAGTTCTTGTAACCTAGTGAAATCCTCCATCAACTTTCCAAGGGAGAGTTTCAGGTTGACATCACTGGTTTCAGTGAGTGATTAGATGGTGAACTAGATGTAGAAGATACCTCATCATCTCCAATGGCCATGTTGCACACATCATCATCATCATCATCACTGTTGGAGAATAGTCCATCATTAGAAGAGTTGAAGTTTTCATCACTTTGAGACTCATCACCAGCTATCATGGCTTTTCTGTTCGTGAATCTCCTGTCTCTTTTGGCTTGCCTCTCCTTTCTCTCCTTAGAGCTGAGCTCAGGGCAATCATACTGAAAGTACCCTTTCTTCTGACAGTTATAACACAGGTCTTCATCATCATCTTTCTTGGATTCATCTCTTCTTCTAAATGATGAAGGTTCAACTCTACTGGACTTTCTCCTATCAGAGTACTTGTCCTTTGATTTTCTTTCTTCAGGCCTTTTGTCCTCAGCCTTGGCTTCAGGAGAGTTGTACCTTCTCCTAACCTTGTTGTCTTGGTAGAATTTTTTGTATCTACCAAATCTAGAGTTGAGTTTTTCAAACCTTCTGGCCATGAGGGCTAATTCTTCCTTCATTTCAGCCTTAGAGACTGACTTTGATGATTTTGGAGTGGATTGCATTTCTGGTTCAGCAGCTTTGGCTTTGAATGCCACTCCTTTGGTTGGTAAGGAAGGTTCTTCAGTAGGCTTTCTTCTGTTGAGATCAAACTCATAAGCTTTGAGTTCTGAGAAGACTTGTTGCATGGGCATGGTAGAGAGATCCTTAGGGTATGTTTGTTTTGGGATCATGTAGGACGTGGGAAATCCTGGATGGGGAAATCCTGGATGGAGAAATCCTGATGAATAGTAATTGTGTGTGTTTGTTTTGAGATTTTGAGTAGGGTGAGATGTAACTTTATGTCAAATCAAATTGTGTAAGAGTGGTTGGATGTGATGTAATGGTAGGATGTAATAGTAGGATGTATAGGTATTTTTAGGGATGAGTGTAGTTGGATGGGGAAATCCGGATGTGAAATCCCGAAGTAGAACTAGGACGTGGGACGTTACGTCCCACGTCCGGACGGGTGAGTCCCAAAACAAACATGCCCTTAGTGTTCTGCATCATTACAGAATATACATCCCACTTTGGAGTGAGACTTCTTAGAATTTTGAGTGCAATTTCCCTCTTGGAGTAAACCTTGCCCAATGAGTTGATCTCATTCATTATATCAGTGAATCTACCAGCAAATTTGTCAATGGGCTCTTCTGACTCCATTGTGAATTGTTCAAATTTCTGCACAGCCACTTGGAGCTTATTCTCCTTGATTTTATCAGTACCCTCACACATTTCTGTAAGAGTATCTCATATTTCTTTGGTTGTTGTGCAGTGGTAGACTCTCCCCATTACTGCATCTGGAATTGTTTGATAGAGAGTGTTCATTGCTAGATAGTCGAGGCTGTGTCTTCTTCTCTCTTCTGTGGTGAGATCATCTTCATCCTTGAGGATTTCTTGCCTTGGATCAGCTCTCTGAGCTTCAGTAACCTTGGGGTTAGCTTGAGTGAATATGAATGGTCCCCTTGTGATGACTCTCAACATTTCATTGTGAAGACATGCAAGATGAGCTCTCATCCTGATTTTCCAGAAGTCATAGTTCTCAATTTAGAACATGGGCAGCTTATGGTGAGATATGTGGTTGACTGGATCTGGATCCATTTTGTTGATGGTCTCTACTGCATCTCCAGGAACAGCAGCATTGTTGTTGTTGTTCCTTGCCATATCTCAGATAAGAGGGGTTAGATCACAGAGTGTTAAGATTTCAGAAAGATCAGTTCAGTGACCACACTAAAATTTGGTTTTAAAAATCAAAATGGATTTTCAGATGCAGTGGTCTTTGAACCCCTGCTCTGATACCACTTGTTGGTCCTGAAAGGAGTATGGCACAAGTGCATTAGGGGGAGGGGGGAATGCACCTGTGTATGCAAATCTTTTTCTTTTTAAGCAAATCAGGCTATCAGTAGAGTTGTCCTGGACAACTTTCCTGAGTATGTATAACTTTGTTCAGATAATCAAACCACTGAATACTATGAAGTACTCAGTTGAATGACTATCTAAGTAAGTTATATGTTAAACTTCTTTTAATTCTGAAATTCTTCTTAACACATAAACAGTTTTTAGGGGACTTGTCCCAAAACTGTTTTACACAATCTTGTGATATATTCTTTAAAGATCAATTTGTGTGATGTGTATGATTGTGTTACTTGTATGAAATGACTTGAAAGTAAATAACACAAGAGTTTATAGTGGTTCAGAGAGTCAAGCTCCTACATCCACATTCCCTGATTTAACTGGATAATTCATTCACTTGGAATTAGCTTATTTTATAGTGCCGAGGTGCACTAATCAACCACACTACTCCTTAGTGCCTTGATCCCTAGGAATTCTGTGTCCTAGTACTCCCTCTTCACTCTTGAACTAAACTGTTCTTCACTTGACAGTTCTAGTTCTCACACTTCTACAACAACTCTTCCCCACTTTCCTAGAAAGGTTAAATGGTTGATGTTGTTTCCAACTAAGGTGAGATATCCTTTACAATTAAGCTCTGTGTAAGGATAGGATATCTCTCTAAGCTCGAATGATATACAATGGGTTCAGGCTTAGATGAACTGGGAAGTGTATGGAAACTAAGAATGAAGTATTCTTATGTAAGCTTGAAAGCTTGCTTGCTTGTAGTTTCCTTGGATATTTAAATACTCAGTTCTTTTTCAATAGCTTCCACAACTCCAGTATTTATATAGCAAAGTGGGGTTTTGTCCGTTGGAGAGACAGCCTCAAAATGTCTATATTTGTCTTCCTTGAACTTAGCAACTTGAAGACAGATTCTTAAAAGTGACATGTCCTTGATTTGGGAAGTAAACAGCTTGAAGCTCTTTGTCTTGACTTTGATACACTCTTCCCAATGTCTGACTTGAAGATTCAGTAGTCAAAACATGGACATTTCTTCTGATCATTGATTCCTTGATAAGGGACAACTTTCCTTATCATCAGAGCTGATCTGCTTATCACTTTCAGCTGACTTGTCCTTTCAGCAATGTTGGCTAGCTTTTTGAGTTGGCTCATCTTTATTGATCACAGTTGATAGCTTCTAAGCATCTATTCTTTCATATTAGTGGACTTGACCTCATCAGCACAGTTGTCTCTTGCCTTAGACTGGATTAGAATCACTTTAAGTTTAGTGTGCTGATCAACTCTGCTGGACATCTCCTCTGATCTTAATTGTATGCATGTCAGTAGACTTGGTCTAACTGATGTATTCTTCTGAATTGATCATCAGGGAGGTTGTCTCTTCTTATTGTTGAATTAGCTTATCAGCACAGTTGAGCATTTGATCATCAGTAGTGTTGGGATCCTCTTGATACTGAGCCATGAGGGACTTGATTCTTGTAATCTTCTGAGCTTGTGTTTCCCCTCAACTTATGCATCTATAGCATCTATAAGCTGCCTAACATATCAGCTTGTCAACTAGCCTGATCTATATGTTTCAACATTCCTAAAACATATTCATTTAAATTTTGATTTATCTATTTGACATGTCTTAAGGGGTTTTGGTATATTAATCAAAATCTCATTTTATTCCCAACAGTTAGTAACCGTCTCAACCGTTGTGTGTTCTTTTTTGACACGTCAACTTTATAATTATTTAATTTAATGATTTTGTCATATCATAGATATACTTACATGTCAATATTAGACATTAATTTTATATACTTATACATTAGCTTATTGTAAATATAAATATTAAACTTATATTAATATACTTCGTCCATTTTGTGATAACTTGCATACCTTAATCGATCCGTTTTTTAAGAAAAGTAAATTTAGTGGGACATAAGGTAAAATAATGAGGAGTGTATTAGGTGATTTAATGAGGTGTAAATGTGATTTAGTGGGGTGTATGAGAATATGTGGATCCAAAATGAGTGACAATTTTGAAAATAAAATAATGTTGTGAGAGTAATAATTTTGTATTATTTCCGTATTAAAATTTTACAAATAATTTTGAGACTTCCTAATAAAAAAAAATACAAGTAAACAATTTAATCTAAAACACATGGTATTTGTAGAATCTTAAAATTTATTACAGTATTTCTAAATATTTAATGTAATATAAACGGTATAAAAAATATGAGTTAGCTAATAATATATATATATATTTTTTAAATGGTTAATTCTAAATAAATACACCACCTTTAATCTCAACTTTTTATCATGTTGCAATTAGATACACATTTTTTTTCTCTAGTCAACAATTGATGACGTGGTTTGTCGGAGCTTGCCACGTCAGATTACACATATTTTTTTTAAATTTTTTTTATAAAGTGTAATATGATGTGGAAAATAAAAAAGAATATTTGTAATCTGACGTGTAAGCCACGTCATTAATTGTTGGCCGGAGAAAAAAAAATATATTTAAATACAACGATGAAATGTTGAAATCTTATATAATAAAAGGAGGAAAGTCTCTTCAGTTTTACGCCAAGTGTCATTTTTGACATATTCTGCTCTTGCCATGTGTCGTCTAGAAGGATCCAACCTATTGCCACGTGTCAATTTTGAAATACATGTCATCTTTTCGTGACAAAGAACCGTTGCAAGGTTTTACCAATTCTCTTCCTTTTTGTCTCCTCAGTTTCATCCCAGCACCAGACTTCTGAACCGTCGAAGGTCTGTCCCAAAACCCCCACGCTGCGCAGAACCGCCTCTGCCTGGGTCGAGTCCGCGTCCAACATAGGCAGATCGACAAGATGCCCACGTTCTTACGCACAAGCGTATCTGGAATAAGTTCGTGAACTCTAAAACCATAATCGATGCCTTTCAATTCGAAGCAGGTCTCCAAAAGGGATGCGAAAACCTGAGGGTCATTGATGATTATGTCATTCTTTGCTGAGGATTCTAACTTTTCGATTACAGTTTGTAGGGCTGGGTTTTAGATTGGGTTGGAGTTTTTGGTGGGTTAAGAGTGGCATTGGAGATGATTTCGGGAGCCTCCTCCGTGGTCTATGTGCGTGAAAGCAAATCTGAAACGATTGGAGCAATCGTTGGGAAATTACGCAATGGAATCGTAGAATTGGAGGGAGAATTAGAGAGAATTGAGGAAGAGAGAAACTGCCAATTTCATTGAAACAATTCTGAATATACATGATGGGTGGTTCATGGGTGAATCACGGGTTTATATACCCGACCCATGCCGAAAGTAAAGTCGCGAATGCGACTTTGATTACAAAATGCGAATTACAAATTGAAATGCGTTTACAAACTGAATTACAAATTCAAAGGGGGATGAATACACCCCAAGCCCTAATCTGTTACAATTTATTATTACTCCTAAAACGGCGTCGCTTCTTCTGTCTTCTTCCTCCCTCTTCTGTCTCGTAACATTACCCCCTCCTCAACACCATGCTTGTCCCCAAGCAAAAATTGAAGGCAACAACAAAAACTTCAAGGAAACAGCTGCGGATAAAGGTTGGAGAAGGTGGTGTAGTCTTCCCAGGTCGCCTCCGAATCCGGAAGATGAGCCCAACGAACCAGCACCTCCAAAGCCGGAGAATTCCCCCTTCTCACTAGGCGACGAGCGAGCACCTGCAGTGGCAAGAGGAGAACTTTCCCATCGTCATCAAATTCAGGTAAGTTTTGCGAAACTAAATCTCCATTTCCCACTTTCTTCTTAAGCATAGAGACATGAAATGTAGGATGTATTTTAGCTGTTGTTGGCAGTGCCAACGTATAAGCAACCAAACCCACCCTTTGCACGACCTGAAAAGGGCCTACAAACTTGGGACTCAACTTCCACATGTGGCTCTTCCGCAGTGTGAGTTGCCTATAGGGTTTGAGTTTCAAGTAAACCCAATCTCCTACCTGAAACACCCTTTCTGATCTATTTTGATTAGCATAGAAACGCATGCGATCTTGTGCTTGGTATAGTACCTGCTTTAATTGTTGCAATATGTGTTGATTAGAGAACATTAGATCATCCACTCCCTGCACTGAACTCTGGATCAGTGGACCAAATGAAAGAAATTTAGGACAGTAGCCATAGATTGCCTCAAAAGGGGATCTTTTGATGGCTGAGTGGAAACTGGTGTTGTACCAGAACTCAGCTAGGGGTAACCACTGAGCCCACTGCTTGGGATTTCTCCCACACATGCATATCAAATAAGATTCTAGGCATTGATTCACCCTCTCAGTCTGTCCATCAGTCCGAGGGTGATAAGCTGTGCTCAACAGCTGCTGAATGTCTAGAAGTTTCATCAATTGTTGCCAAAACTGACTGGTGAACACTTTATCCCTATCAGAGACAATGGATGTAGGCAATCCATGTAGTCTGTATATCTTTGAGATGAAGATCTGAGCCAAATCTGAGGCTGTAAAGGGATGTGATAGTGCTATAAAATGGCTATACTTTGTCAATATGTCCACAATTACCCAAATGGTGTCTCTATGATTGGATTTAGGTAGTTTCTCTATGAAATCCATAGAGATATCAATCCATGCCTGATCAGGGATAGGTAGAGGCTGAATCAACCCTGGAGTTTTTAGCAGCTCATGTTTGCAAAGCTGGCAAACTGAGCACTCTGAAATCACCCTATGGATAGTTTCCATCATCTTTGGCCACCAGAAAACTCCCCTCATCCTCTGAAAAGTAACAGCCTCCCCAGAATGCCCCCCTTGAGTTGAAGTGTGGACATGTAGCACTAGCTTTAATCTTAGCTCTGTAGCAGTTCCCACATAAACTCTGCCCTTGTATCTCACAACACCCCCACTGTAAGAATATAGAGAAAGATTGTATGGAGTAGTAAGGCTATCAGTCATCACTTCAGATACCAAATTATCACCATCATAGCTCTCTTGTATCTCCTCCACCCAATGAGGTTTCACCATAGATAGGGCAGCACAATTCCCATGAGTATGCACTCTCCTAGAAAGGGCATCAGCCACAATATTTTCCTGCCCTGATTTGTACTCAATCTTGTAGTCAAAACCAAGTAGCTTAGTGAGGTATTTGTGCTGCAATGGAGTAGAAATTTTCTGCTCAATTAAGTATTTGAGACTCTGATGGTCAGTTCTGATGATGAATGGGGCATGAATCAAATAGCATCTCCATTTGTCAACTGCCATTAAGATAGCCAGAAATTCCTTTTCATAAATTGACAGTCCCAGATTCTTAACACCCAAAGCCTTGCTCAGAAAAGCAATAGGCATCTTTCCCTGTAGAAGAACAACACCTATTCCCCTATAACATGCATCTGTCTCTATAATGAATTCTTTCTTAAAATCTGGGAGCTGTAAGATAGGAGCTGAGATCATAGCAGCTTTAAGTTGTTGGAAAGCTGCCTCTACCTCTTCATTCTAAATAAATTGACCTTTCTTGGTTAAGAAAGTTAAGGGTTTGGCAATTATGCCAAAGTGCCTTATAAACTTTCTGTAATAACCTGTCAATCCTAGGAAACCTCTTAACTCCTTCAATGATCTTGGAGCTGGCCAATCTTGCATCACTTTGATCTTGTTTGGATCAGCTCTTACCCCATCATCAGTGATAATATGGCCAAGATACTCCACCTGTCTCACCCCAAAAACACACTTGGAGGCTTTGGCTTTTAAGGTGTTTTCCAATAAAATGTTCATCACCTTTGCCAAGTGCAGTTGATGCTCTTGCATATCCTTGCTGTAGATCAGGATATCATCAAAGAAAACCAACACAAAATCCCTCAAATAAGGAGCAAACAGCTTGTTCATGATGGCCTGAAATGTAGCAGGTGCATTAGTTAATCCAAAGGGCATCACTACAAATTCATACAACCCTGAGACAGTGGCAAAAGCTGTCTTTTGGATATCAGGGGGGTGAACCCTGATCTGATGGTAACCTGCCCTCAGATCAATCTTAGAAAATATCTTAGCCTGTCCCAATTCATCCAATAAATCTTCAATTAATGGTATTGAGTAGCTATCTTTGACTGTTATAGAGTTCAGCTTTCTATAGTCAATGCAAAATCTCCAAGTGCCATCTTTCTTCTTCACCAATAATACAGGAGAAGAGTAAGGAGAATTGCTAGGTTGTATTAATCCACTCTCAAACATCTCAGAAACCAACTTCTCAATCTCCTGTCTCTGCAGATAAGGGTACCTATAAGGGTGCTGCTTTATAGGTTTCTTTCCCTCCTTTATGGTTATTTTGTGATCCATCTGCCTTTTAGGAGGTAGTTCAGTGGGAGGTGCAAACACCACCTGAAACTCTTCAATGATAGCTTCCAATTCAGGTACCACTGAGCATTTATCAAATTCAGGATTGCCCTTTAAGTAGCAGAGATAGCCCAAACCTTCACATTGCTTCCTCTTCACCATCTTTTTTAATTGTTTTCCTGAGATCATGGTTACCTTAATCTCCTCATCCCCTGACCCTTGCAATGTAATAGTTTTCCCATTCTTCTGAAATTGCACTGTGTGCATCTTGAAATCAAATGTGACAGGGCCAAGCTGACTCAACAAGTCCACTCCCACCACCATATCACACCCTCCTAATCTCAATATTCTTACAGGGGCAGTAAATTTGCAACTCCCCATTGTCCACTCAAAGCCAGAGCACTTTGAGTTACACTCAATTCTACTACCATCAGCTATGGTCACCATTAATGAGTGTGTATACTCCACTACACACCCCAATCTTTTAGCAGTATTAGGGTCAAGAAAACTGTGTGTACTTCCAGAATCCAAGAGAACTGTGATCTCTGATTCCCTACCTTGCCTACCACCTTGATAGTATCTGGATGCTGGTGGCCAGCCAATGCATTTAGAGATACTAAAGGTTCTACACCCTTTTCCACCTCATCCTCTTCAAACTCCAGCTCCTCAGGCTCATCTACCACCTCTCCTTCCTTTAGTAGGATAACAAAAACTTTTTTACACTTATGCCCAATGTGGAATGTCTCATCACAATTGAAACATAAGTTCTGCTTCCTCCTAGCATCCATTTCAGCTGGTGTTAGCCTTTTAGTAAAACTTGGCTTGCCCCTCTCATTACCCTTCTCAGGTTCCTGTGATTTCTAATGGCCATTCCAAGGTGTTTTAAAGCCTGGTTTGTACACCCTCTCCCTGTTGTTAATTACTTGCTCCTGCCTGATAGCCATCTGAACAGCTTGATTAAAATGAATAGGTTAAAAAGCTTGAACAGCGTGACTTATCTCCTCTTTCAAATCACCAATGAAACTTTTAACAAAATATCCTTCAGTTAAGAAAGGATGTTCAACACTCACATATGACTTGACCTCCCCAAACTCCTTAACATATTTTCTCACAGTTGAAACCTGCACAAGTCTATGGAATTTTCCCACTACATTCTCATCTTCAGGATTAGTGAATCTCTGTGTCACCAAACTTTCAAATTCATTCCAACTCAAGTCATCTTTCCCATCTACATAATCCATATACCAGTTATCAGCTTCTTCTTCCATGTTTAATGCAGCTAATAATATCTTCTCCTGATCTGTGAGAGGATTAAACAGGAAATATTTGTGGCACTTCCTGATCCATGCCCTAGGCTTGTCACCTTTAAACTTAGGGAAATCAACCCTAAGTTTTCTAGATGTATTGTGACTATCCTGTGATTTAGTGACAGCAGTAGTTATATGTGGATAATGATGCTTGTTCCGTTCATTTTCCTCATCACAATAATGCATCCTAGAACAATTAACATCATACCTTTCTCCATGCTTGGTTGCCACTTTTGGTGTAGCTTCAGCTTTGGATTTGCTATTAGAGTTGACATCCAAGCCTTTTGAAGCACCAAACTCTCCAAACTCCGGAATCCTGGTATGAATAAGTGGTGTGGGTAATAATCCATCTTCTCTTCGAGCTCTAAGATCATCTTCACCATTCATAACTGTCTTAGAACATTCCTCTCCTTCACACATCTCCTGAGCTTTTCCTTTGCTCGAGCTCAGTTGCTTAAGCAGTTCCATAAGTTGAATCTTCAGTAGCTCAGATTCCTTTGCTTTTTGATCGAACCGCTTGAGCAATTCATTCCTTCCTTCTATTTGCTCATTCCGCAGCTCAGTGAATTGATCATTGAGTGAATTGACTTGAATTTCGACGGATCCAAACTGAATTTCCAACGAACTGATCCGATCCGCGTGAGTTACCATTTCAATTACAATTGCGCAGACTACGAGCGAGATCAAACTAGCTCTGAGGCCACTGAAACGATTGGAGCAATCGTTGGGAAATTACGCAATGGAATCGTAGAATTGGAGGGAGAATTAGAGAGAATTGAGGAAGAGAGAAACCGCCAATTTCATTGAAACAATTCTAAATATACATGATGGGTGGTTCATGGGTGAATCACAGGTTTATATACCCGACCCATGCCGAAAGTAAAGTCGCGAATGCGACTTTGATTACAAAATGCGAATTGCAAATTGAAATGCGTTTACAAACTGAATTACAAATTCAAAGGGGGATGAATACACCCCAAGCCCTAATCTGTTACAATTTATTATTACTCCTAAAACGGTGTCGCTTCTTCTGTCTTCTTCCTCCCTCTTCTGTCTCGTAACAAAATCCCACCATAACCAGAACGGTCGCGCTATCTTCGTGTTAGGAAGGTAGGTTTTTTTATTTGGGCTAATTTCGATTTCAAAGAACTGACCGGCGGCAAACTCGACACAGGTGAAGATGCAGTCTCAATTTTAGAAATTAAGATTCAAAGCCACACGATTTTTGAAGCATTATTGATGATTTTTTTTACCTGATATACTCTGTAAATTGTTGAAATGCTTAATTAGAGTTTTCATGTTTGAAATACTCTGTGTTTATGATTGAAGATTGAGTTATATATACATATATATACTGTGCGTAGTAATTTTTTGCAACTTAAAGCATGTGTTGATTGTTTTCTGGATTTGGGGTACAACTTGGTGTGTAATCACACAGAATCATTTAAATTTTACTTTTTGCCTGATGAACAATTCCCCATGCTTCAGTGTGATGAACAGTATGTTGATTTCTACTGCATATGTACTGTGTGTTTAAGGGATTTTCTCACTTTTCTCGATTAATGCCATCATTTTTCTGGTCTAGCGGCGTGTTTTTGGAGAAAACTTGAGCAGGAAAGTGGCGGCACTGATATCAAAGCTTATGGATTACGTCAATTTCCGCATCAGTTGTTTATTGTACCTTCTATTGGAAAACAGAGGTAAATTAATTTCTCCTCTTTAGTTCATTCAGTGGTATTGATTTTTAATTGTAGTTTGGTTACTTCTACATTACAAAATTTAATTTTTATTTGGCTTTTCTTTTCGATCTTTGTTTCTCAAAAAAAAAAAAAAAAAAAAAAACCCAACTTTACCATTATCACTTAAGAGAATTGGAGGCTGGGGACGAAGATTGTCTTTGATGTATGGTATCTATGATTTATTTATTCATTTTAAATTGAAATATTTTCTTAGTAGTTTGGAGTTTTCCAGATACAATTACTAATATATATTCATTCGAATTGTCTGTATATGGCATATTTGCAAGTGTGTTTACCTATGCTCATGTTTCCATTTTTTAATAGCTTATTTTGTGTGTTATTCATGGATTGTGCAAGAAATATAGAATTGGAGAGATACTTTGGATATTTCCTGTAATTATGTGATCCTATTTTATATGAAGGGTATTGACTGTCTATGTTTTATGGCAATTTATTGAATTCTTTCACCTTACATGGTTATAGGATCTTGAAGGTTGATTCCGAATTTTGATCTTATCAATACAGACAGGACATCCCTTAGTTTTACTAAATCATTGGTTCTATTGATTTTCTATTTCCATTTATATACTGTATTTAATATTCTGATTCTCTAATTATTATCTGGTGAAATTTCTGTTTAAGTGGTCTCTTTTTCAGTTTTTCTTATGCAACAGAGTGGTTCCTATATTCTGTAGAGCTTGATAACACGGAGAAGAAACTGGTAAAGAAACCATCAAGGCTTTATATATCTACATCCTTCAGTTTTAATAGGAAAATTGAAGATGCATCTGCATTGGCTCATTATGTGGGAACTGGATTTGTGAGCAAGGAACCAGATGAAGAGCAATTTCAAGTGGTTGGATTATCTACTCCTACGATGAAAAAGAAGGTGAATCGCTCACGAAATTATGTTTTTCAAATTAAATAATTTATTTACGGTATCAATTATTCACACTATTTAAATTTATTCTAATCTTCAATTTACAACATTTAAATTCATTCTAATTTTTTATTTCACAACATTATAATTACATACAACATTGAATATAATTATTTTCACTTATACATTTAAATTTATTCTAATCACATCATTTAAATTCATTTTAGTTTTCAATTCACAACATTAAATATATATAATTATTTTCACTTATCCATTTAAAAATATGAATTCACTTATCCTTCAATGAACCCTAAACCCTAAACCCTAAACCCTAAACTCTAAACCCTTAACTAATTAAATTATGTTTTTCAAATTAAATAATTTATTTACGGTATCAATTATTCACACTATTTAAATTTATTCTAATCTTCAATTTACAACATTTAAATTCATTCTAATTTTTTATTTCACAACATTATAATTACATACAACATTGAATATAATTATTTTCACTTATACATTTAAATTTATTCTAATCACATCATTTAAATTCATTTTAGTTTTCAATTCACAACATTAAATATATATAATTATTTTCACTTATCCATTTAAAAATATGAATTCACTTATCCTTCAATGGACCCTAAACCCTAAACCCTAAACCCTAAACCCTTAACTAAATTATGTTTTTCAAATTAAATAATTTATTTACGGTATCAATTATTCACACTATTTAAATTTATTCTAATCTTCAATTTACAACATTTAAATTCATTCTAATTTTTTATTTCACAACATTATAATTACATACAACATTGAATATAATTATTTTCACTTATACATTTAAATTTATTCTAATCACATCATTTAAATTCATTCTAGTTTTCAATTCACAACATTAAATATATATAATTATTTTCACTTATCCATTTAAAAATATGAATTCACTTATACATATAATTAAAAAAAAAATCATCTATTATAAAATTATTCTCTAGTTCATTTTCAATTAAAATAACATCATATCACAAACAACATTAATTATAATCATAATTAGCATGTTCACGTCAATTAAAATAAAAATTAATCCTCAACGTCAATGTAATATAATAACATCTCACGTAACAAAGTAATATAAAAATGTATCACTCCTCATCACCACCACCATCATCCTCAGTATCATCCCGATCCTGAACCTGGCTACTATAATGAACGTTGTGCGACGGCCTCGGCGGCCTCGGCTCCCCACCTATCCCACCCATCTGTCCCATCATCAATGCAAGCTGGTCCTGAAACTCCTTGCGTAAGCGCTCCTCCTGCCGCCGCATTTGTTCCACTAAGCGCTGCTCTCTATCTTCATTGACTCTCCGTTCTTCAGCAATAGCATTGTTCATGTCTTCCTGGGTGAATCGTCCATAAGCCGTACCACTTGACGTCTCGCCAGGACCGGAGGAGACCCGTCTGTTCTTGCCTACTTGTCCAAGGCCCCTAACACGTCCATGAGACCTGCCGACCTTCTTCACGTACAGTGCAGACATATCGGGTAAAGGTGGGGCCTGGGAACCATCCTCTGAACTAGGTTCATCTGACGGATCTCTTGTAGTATTATTGGTGAGCTCGTCATGTATCTGGTCCTATACGTGCACATTTAAAAGTGGGTTAATACATTTTCAAGTAAAATTAAATATATATTTGTTATATAATGTAATGTATATATATATACCTTACAAGTATATCACCCATATAGCCACGAGTGTATGTCCCGTTTTCGTAACGGTGGTAATATTCAACTATCTCCCAGTCGTATGCAGGGCGTCCCGTCCTCTCCTCCTGTATTTTGAATCGAAGACATATACGAATAAATAAACTAAATAATTAACTAAAATTAATTATATATAATTGACCACAAATACTTACAATGCGTCGTGCGACCTCTGCTGCTCCACGAGCTCCGCCTTTATGAGTACCATGGCCAGTACCCGGACCTCCAGGCTCGGATAAGCGGTTCTTACGAGCCTGCTCGCTCTTCTTAATTGTGTCGGGATTGTTCCAGTGACGAACTAAGGAGTTCCAAACATTCACATCCCACAACGGCCTCTTGTTATCCTTCACCCACGCTTTCTTGATTTTTGATAACATGTTAGTGTACCGACTTGCAGCTCTTTGAAGAAAGAGTCTGTACACCTCTGTAGAAGATGTGGCTTCAGGGTCCCACCTGACCTCGGTCTGCAACAAAAAATTAATTAACGAAGTAATATAACAAAATAACTAAATGTAAAGTTATTTTATACCTGGAATGTATCCCACCACCGCTGTACCGTGGCGGGTGATACCATAGCCCAGGTGTGTGCACCAAGCTCCATATTCCGGTACATTATCGATCTGATCGTCCTCGAAATTAAATTTGAAGGCATCAACCTGTAACACGTATTTTATAATAAATAAAAAATTATTAATAAACATGTTATACATACGTCTAATGAAATTTAAATATAATATACTTACGTATCCAGGTAGATAAACAGTCGGATGCGACTGTCGGGTGCATCAGTCGACATGCTGGCCTGTGTCCCGACAGACGGATGTCTAACTGGCGAATGTATCGGTGGAGGGGATTGTTCCTGTGGATGTGGAACCATATGAGGCAACTGAGGCACCTGAGTGTAATAGGAATTAGGGTTCATTCCGGGCATCTGGGGCAACATTATCCCAGTCATATCGGGCATATACAAACCCTGTGGTGTCTGCACAGTCGGTGTCTCATCCACCGGCTCTCCTCTGCCTCTACCTCTACCTCTACCTCGCCCATATCCAGAAGAACCCTGTCCAGAAGAACCCTGACCAGAGCCATATCCAGAACCATATCGACGACCACTCATCTGTCAAAATGAACATTAAAACATTATTAACATTGAACATTGTAACAATTAAAAAACATTATATATGAACACCACTGTAACGATTAACACTAAAATATAAATAAGGAATATAATTAAGGAATTAATATTTAGATAACATTGTCTAACAATTAATATTTAGATAACATAGTCTAACAATTAACATTGTCTAATCTTGGACTATACATCCAACTACGAATTGAATAATCCATGTCAATCGACGTCTACAAACACACAAACAAACCAACGTCTCATTTCCAACTCTATTAAAATCAATTAATATAATTCTAATTATATTCTAATAATTATTCTAACACCCTAATTAACAAATAAATTCATATAGACATATAACACAAATATAATTCTAACACTCTAATTAACAAATAAATTCATATAACTTAATTATTAAAACATACGTACATATAAATACATGCTTATAAACACAACATAATTAATTAACAATTTATAAATTCTTACAATTAACACATGCATGCATAAAAATTAACAATTCTAACAATTTTATATATACATACAACATATATGCATATATATACATATATATACTAAAACTATATATACACATATAACTTCAAATTTAACCAATGAAAACGAAAAAAATTACCGTAGAAATGCTCCCGTCGAAATGTAGAACACAAATGGCCAAAAATCGAGTTCGATCCGCAAACGAAGGTGATTTTTGAGTGGGGATGGCCAAAAAAATCGAAGCTTCAATTTGGGGGAGGAGGGCACGGCTGTAACGTTCTGGAAGAGGGAAGAGGGGGGTTTTATATTTAATTAGGGCATCGGGGAAGGCATCGGGCCCACTGCCGATGCCATTTTGCATCGGGGGGCCGTTACCAAATGGCATCGGGGCCCACTGCCGATGCCATTTTGCATCGGGCATTAAATGCCGTCCCCTTTTTGCATCGGCCGGCCTGCCGATGCCATTTACCGATGCCTTTTGGGCAATATTTTGTAGTGTGTGATTGAACTTGCATTCAAGAGGGCCGATCGATGGTCAGAGGTTTTCTACAAAAATTTTACTGGTTTGTCAGATGCTCCTTCTATTCTAATATTCAACAACATCGTTTTTCTCTATGGTTGGATCAAGTTGTTGCAGTGTTAACTATGATATATTCAATTCAAAATGAAGCCCTCAGAAGAGTTTAGTAGTTGGGTGAAACGTTCACTGAATCCAGTAAAACAAAATTGTGTTATGGAGTACGTGAATTCATAGGTGATGACCGTAGTTATGAGGGCAGAACTCACCACCAAGAAATGATTAGTTGCACATTTTTTTCATTACTTTTTTTGTGTTTTTTGACAAATTCAATACAAAAACAATGCTCAAACCTACTTTTCTACATCAATTTTATTTGTTGGTCCAATCATTTGTAGCAGTCTATTTAGTTTATAGAAGATTATTTATTGGTTCTAATATTTGTGCAAAAACACAAGAGTCTATTAGTAAGTAGATACATTTCCCACAAGCATATAATACATTTTTTTTTTTTTCTGTACCCCCTTCTCATTGTTTTTTTGTTTGCAGACTTTTGTTTCTGTCTAATAGCCTGTGGCCTACACGCATTGTAGCATTCTCCTACCCATTTTTTTCAGAATTTCTATTCGTTCTCCATAGCTAACGCGACCACCATTTTTTTTTTTTTTTGTCTAAATAAACTGTTTTAATTTTTTTGGAAATATATTTCTATATGCTCCTACTTTCTAATTTTTGTCAATATCACAAATGGGACCATACCATGTCATGGGAGGATATTTTGTGTGCTTCTTGACCGTGAAAAAAATATTAAGGAAATAATTATCAATTTATAACTTTGACCAAATTTCATATTTTAGAAATTGAAATATATGATATAAAAAATTTTAATATTGGAATTTTTGTAAATAAATTTACACAAAAACTTATATGCAATATATTGACCAAATTAAGGTAAATTAAGTCAAAATTCGTGGGTCAAACGCAGGTCAACCTTAATTAAAATATTTATTTTCGCTCTAAAATATTATTTTACTACATGACCAAAACTATGTTACTACAAGACATAAATTTTGTCACTACAAGGCCAAAAGTGTATTACTACAAGTCTAAAAATATTCTAGACAATTATTTTTTTTGGGCAAAATTACTAAAATAATTATGACTTATTTGGATACTACATGACTAATATAATGTTACTACAAGACCAAAATTTTATTACTACAATGTCAAAAGTGTATTACTACATTTCTAAAAATATTCTGGACATTTAATTTTTTGGGTGAATTTATCAGAATGTTTTGACATGCAGTAGTATTGAATTGTTGGCCTTGTAGTGGTAATATTTTGACCTTGTAGTAACAATATTTTGGTCATGTAGTAAATCATATGTTTGCGATCCGCGAATTTTTTGGGCAATTCGAATCCGAACTTATGACCCGCAATTTTTTTTAAATTATTTTAATTTA
This sequence comes from Galeopsis tetrahit, assembly GCA_963675135.1. NCBI lineage: Eukaryota > Viridiplantae > Streptophyta > Magnoliopsida > Lamiales > Lamiaceae > Galeopsis > Galeopsis tetrahit. The sequence goes on from OY776120.1 coordinate 44,242,883, forward strand.
ACTTTTAGACTAAATGAATTTAGGGTTTTACCTTGATCTAATTGGGATTGAAGGCAATATTGAGACTAGCCCATAAATTTAACTCATTTTAGAAACATTTAATCAAATGTGTTGATTGCATTGTTTTCTAAATTATTGTTATTAGTCATTAATCATTTTCGATATATTAGGTATAATGGTGCATATCCAATATTAATTTATTAATATAAAACCCAAATTGAAGGAAAACTCTAAAATTAATTTATCCTTTCATCATCATATTCATATATGTATTCATTTTTAACTTTTATTTTATATTTGGTAGTCATACCAAATTCCTTCAATTAATTTATTAATTAATTTAGTACAACATTATTTCAGCTATCATTAACATCTTATATATTTTTAATCTTATCACTCTATGAACACTCGAGAAATGTCAATAAAATTATTTTAAATACTTCAAATCTTTAAAATATAATGCATTATGAGGAGATTCACATGAATACTTACTTTTATATATAACGTCAATTTTATATTATAAAATCTTCAAATCTTCGAGGTTTAATAAAAAATAAAATGAAGGGAATAACTACACCATAAATCTATTGAAAAATAAAAATTTAGACAATTATATCATAAAATATACATATGAAAAAAATATAAATAATAACTACATTACAAAGTATTTTTAAAAATGTGATTATATCTTAAATAATACGATGTATAACATAAAATCTTTTAGCCAAATACTTGTATATATGCAAGTGTATGGTGCATACCTCCTCAATTTTTTTTTTTTTTAATTCAAATTATCTACACCCATTTATATAATTAGTTCACCTCCCAAATTATTTTTTACTGCACTTACACATTTAATGAGTTCACCCCCAAATCATTTTTTACCACAGTTATATGTACTCGCTCATTTTATGAGTTCACCCCCAAATCATTTTTTTATCACGATTATTTGCACCCGCTCATTTTATGAGTTCACCCCCAAATCTTTTTTTACCACGGTTATATGTACTCGCTCATTTTATGAGTTCACTCCCAATCATTTTTTTACCACGGTTATCTGCACCCACTCATTTTATGAGTTCACTCCCAAATTATTATTTTATCACGATTATCTGTACCCACTCATTTTATGAGTTCACCCCAAAATAATTTTTAAAAAATAATCACATTAAAAAAAATTATATTATCTTTTTATTAATTTACATAAAATATAATAAAATAAACTCTAATTTATATATTTACAATATACAAACGAGTTATTATCGAGTTACCGTCGATTCACCACCAAGTAACCCATACTTTTTAAAAAAAATTGTAAAAATATAATTAATAAAAAACTATCGAAATTAGCCACAAATCTCGATTTTTTTCTTTTTAATTTTTCTCCCCTCCTCTTTTCCTTCTTTCTTCCCATTTTCAATTTTTTTTTCCAAATTTTTTATTTCTTCGTTTTTTTTTCTTTTACTTTTTTTTTCGGCCTTTCTTTTTCATTTTTTTCATGTGTATTTTTTAATCTTAATACAAAATAATATTATAGGTATGATTTTATTATATTCTATCGGCGGTGCACCTGAATTTCAATTTTAATTTGATGAGTAAAGGACCTATCGAAAATTCATGTCGGTCGGTGGGTGACCCAGCCACCACCATATCCGACCACCCCTTCGACGGCGACGACGGCGCTTCCGTCCCGGCCGCTTAAGCCCCCTTCTCAAATCGCAATCATGATTCTTCAATTCCATGACAATCAACATCATCTTCCATCTCGGCCACGATCCATGGCGGTCAAAAACCTCTGCTCATTTCGACCACCGACGCGACTGCTTCGATCAATCTCCTTTGTGTTCACGATTCAGGAGCTTCTCCGGCATCAATGACACTCGCCTGCAACACTCACTTCGCTCTCGTTGTTCGTATTTGTCCAAATCGAAGCTACATTGCTTCGTCTTCTTCACCATGCTCCTGCGCAGCCTCTTCCTCCGGTTGACAACGGTCCGACGGAGGACTGTGAGTATGTTGTCGATGGATCTCTGATCAATCGGCACTCGGAGCCGGTGAGCTTGTCGATGAAATCTCAGGCGGCGACTGATGACCTAGGGTGCCCTTCTATTTGGCTAGGGTTCTCTTCAATTGGGCTTGGTAATATGCACCCCCTATTTTCTTCAGTACACCCTGGTCTGCACTCCCTCCACTTTTTTTATGGTATTGTTGTTAGTGGTATTGGTATTACTAGTTATTGATTGTTGTATTACTATTAATACACTATTGAATTAATATTAATGATTATTGATTACAGTATTATTGATTATCAATTGTGGTATTACTGGTTATTGTTTGTGGTATTACTGATTGTGTGAAATTATTTATTATTAATTAAGGCATTACTGCTTATTATTATTGTTTATGTTATTATATATTATTGTTTATGGTATCACTGATAATTGTTTTTGATATTACTAAATATAATTTGATTTGTGAAATTATTTGTTATTGTATAAGATATTAATGATCAATGTTTATGGTATTACTAATTACTGTTCATTCCTTCATGGTATTACTGTTAATTATTTTTTGGTATTACTTTATATAATTAGATGTGTGAAATTATTTGTTATTGTATAAAATTTTACTAATTAATATTAATGGTATTACAGATTACTGTCCGTGGTATTACTAATAATTGTTCTTGGTATTATTGAATATAATTAGATGTGTGCAATTATTTGTTTTTTATAAGATATTACTGATTATTATTAATGGTATTACAGATTATGATTTATGGTATTACAGATTATTACTTATTGTACTAGCGACTATAATAAAATTATATATATAATATTATTTTATATTAAAATTTTTTAAAAATACTAAACAAAAAAAAAGAAAAAAAAAGTAGGAAAAAAATGAAGAAATAAAAAGTTTGAAATAAAAACTGAAAATTGAAAAAAAATTTAAAAGAAAAAAAAATTGAGATTTGTGACTAATTTCAATTGTTTTTTTCAATTATGTTTTTACGATTTTATTTTTAAAAATATGGGTGATTTAGTGGTGAATCGACGATAACTCAGCTGCAAATTGTAAATGTATAAATTAAGGTTGATTTTATTATATTTTGTGTAAATCAATAAAAAGATAATATAGTTTTTTAAATATAATTATTTAAAAAAAAATTTGGGGGTAAACTCATAAAATGAGCGGGTGCAGATAATTTGGGGGTGAACTCATAAAGTGAGTGGGTGCAGATAATTGTAGTATAAATATAATTTGGGGGTGAACTCATAAAATGAGCGAGTGTAGATAATTGTGGTAAAAAAATAATTTGGGGGTGAACTCATAAAATGAGCGGGTGTAGTTGTAAAGCAATGATTTGGAGGTGAATTCATAAAATGAGTGGGTGCAGATAACTGTGGTAAAAAGAATTGGTTAAAAAAAATTGGGGTGAACTTAAAATAATAACGGGTGCAGATAATCTCCTGGCCCATATTCTATTTTGGTGATGTATGCATGGTACATGTAAGGGCACGCAAGTGTGACCCAATCTTGAAACCTTCAATATATATTTAAAAAAAAAACTTGAATCTTCGAATGAATAACAACAAAATTTTAATAAATCTTCAAACATTTTCAACAAATCTTCGAGTAAACCTTCAAGATCTCTTCAATCAACAATGAATAACACTAAAATCTTAAAAAATCTTCAACACATCTAGAAAATATATATATAAAATCAAAAAAATATACACATGGCTACATTACAAAATTACACAATTAACAAAAATATTAAATCAAATATAGATTTATGTACCAATGAAAGATAATTTACACATAAAAATGGTGAAAACCGTACACTATTAAAATTAAAAATGAAATAATCTTCAAAACTTCTACGAATCTGTAACAAATCTTCAAACCTATGATGAATAACTCTAAGATATTCAACAAATCTTCAAATGAAATAATCTTCAAAACTTCTACGAATCCGTAACAAATCTTCAAATCTTTGAAGAGTAGATTGAAAATTATTCCGCAAATCTTCAAATCTTCAAATCTTGATGAATACAAATGAAAATCTACAACAAACCTTAAAATATAATAAAAAATCTTCAAATACAAATTCGACTATCATGTATATATATTTACATCCTTTCAAACAATACATCTAAAATTTATATAACACCAACTCAAACTCAATTACACATATACAAACTTGAGAATTTCGATGGTGAAGATTTACAATTCAATAACCCGTATAAATAGTGTACAAAATATAACTATTCCAAAATTAAGCACTCGATCCAACGGTATATGATTCATCAAGAAAAAATAAACGATCAATATTATGTAACATAAAATTAACAATTAAATGCTAATTTGGTAGTTAAACTTACCATAATTATTAAAATAAAAAAATGACGGTTACGATCGAATGATGAAAAGTTGATAAATGGCTGTGGAAAAAGAGCGGGAAAACTAAATATGGAAATTCGTAGGTGTATTATATTAGTATAGATTATTTCCAGAATCATGAAGATGTATTATAAAAGTATACATGCGCAGAACAGAAGCATTGCAAAAGTACAAAAACCACATATTTTGAAATTTCTTTCATATCAATGAACAAATTTAAGAGTTTATATACATTAAGAGCTAAAATCTATACCCTTACTACAATTAAAACAAAAAAATCCTAGTAAAGCAATTAAAGTCAAATCCATACTTAAGATACCTAATATGCCCTTAATAATTGATTTAAAACTATAAATACATATTAGTATATTTAAATCCCCTCATAAATAGCGAAAACCATTAAGTCAATCATAATTTCCAAATTTTCAAGATGTTTTATTCCGAATTAAATGTGATTCCCTCAATCTTCTCATTTCCATCAATCCTCACGATCTCGGCGGCGGTGGTGTACCTCTGCGGCGTCGATATTGTAGCCTCTCGGCGTCGTTATTGTGTCTCCATCTTCCGATCCTCTCATTCGACAGTCCATTGCAAGCCACGACGGCGTCGATCTTGTAGGCTTTCAGCGGCGGTGTTTTAGCGGCAACGATCATCTGATCTCACGTAATAGGGGTGGTGCCGCCGACGATTATAATCGAGGCATGAAGCGGTGCTACGGAAATTGAGTGTGGTAGGGCTACTCGCGGGCTCGCAATTCGGGGAGAAGCTTGTGCAGCGGGGGCTCAACTTGATCCAATTTTTATTTATGTTCGAGGGCGGCTTCCATCCGTGCCGACCGCCGCATCCTCCATCTTCGCCGTTGGCGACCGATCTGTACGGATCTTCACCTCCGCCGGGTTTTTCTCCTCCGTCGACGCCATCTTCGGAGTGGCGAGAAGCGGCAGCGCTTGGGAGGTTCTACAGATTCCGACGGTTGGGGTTTCCGAACATATCTGCAAAGAAACCCCCCACCCCCACCGCCTTCTTCTCTTCTATGTTTATAACCGCCGCAAATCACCCAAAAGTCGCATCAGAAAAATCATGACCACATGTAAGTTGTTCTAAATATAATTCGATTATTATGACTTGTGACTAAATCCTCCCAATTCGAATTATAGAAACAAGTGTGTTAGTGTAATTGCTTTCATAAGAAAAATGACCATAGACAAATTGTTGTTCTACCTGTGACTGAATTCTCTCCATTCCAATTGTACAAATTTTCTTTCTATTTTCTATTTTTGGGGAATGTGCTGAAAGATTATGCAGTCTAATCCTTTCTGGTTTAGAGCATGATTTTCTTTGTTTGGTTGGCGTCGGTGCTTCAGTTGATTGGTTTAGATAGATAATTAGTTAGTGTTTTGATTTTAAGTGTTTGATTTAGTAGAAGTAAGTGAAAAGCATTGCAGTAATCGCTGAAATTTGGAATGTTTGACATTTCAATTCTCTTAAAGTAGGAATTAAAACTGGAATTACTAGCATCATTTTTATGCTAAAATTGTGTATTCAATTTGAAAGTTTTAATTTAGCGTGTGAAACCTCTTGAACAAGTAAGGGTAACTTATGTAGAATATACATAAATTATGTAATAATTCATTGGAGAGATACTCATGTGAGACCTTCTCACTTGATAGTCGAAACTAATCTGTTAGCTAGAGATATTTGTCTCACAGCTCGTTCTAACATTGCAATTGCAGGTGCGGTGTGTGTAGTTAAATCCTTCCAGCATTCAGCGAATTGAGCAGCAAGTTTCCCAACCTTTCGTTTGTGTATGCTGACATTGTAATCATTTATGCAATTATATTTAAGTGTTATGGAATGGAATGTATATACAATGGCCTAGTTGCATTCTATAAGTGAGGTTCATCCATAATTTTTGCTTTCTCTATGTTTAGGTTGACAAGGCCTTGCTTAGTATAGAAGTGGAAGCTGATCGTATGTACAGAGAGGAGCGTGGGCTGGTTCTTGATGACGATGATGCATCCACCTGAGATGCAATATGAGCCCAGATCTTCTAAATCTTTTTGAAAACTTCTAATGATAATTGGATTGTTTTTTACAAAGTTAAATATTTGCTAAAGATCAAACAAAGGCTCCAAAAAATGATTTTAGCTAGCAAATAGAACTATCCAAAGGCCGACCTGTTCACCTGCTTCCCCCACCTGAAGCTGTGATAAACGATCAAACATGGCTTTTCAACTGATATTTCTATTACGTCAATGTTTAGTTTGAAGTTGTTTCTCAGTATGAATTGCATATTTGAAATGATGTCCTAAACTTTTGATGGTCAAGTGTACTGAAACTTTATGGGATGTGTTAAGATCGTGCTTATACTCTCATGTAAAACACTTAGAGACCGGCATTGTTGATCAACATCTTTGAAATCATTTATGCAATTATATTTAAGTGTTATGCGATTTTTTTGTTTCTTTTATGCAATTATGTGTTGTTTTATGCAATTACAACATGCAATTTTTGTTGCATATGTAAAAATAACAAACAACATAAATGCAGAAGTATATTATTTAATATTATGAAATATTTTAAGTTATATGCAACATATTTTTGCATGTCAATGAAAATATGCAAAATCACAAGTAATATGAACTAACTTGTTACCTCAATATTCGTCTTCGCAGTTGCGCATATCTCTCGTACGTCTACAACTCCACGAGCAGGTCGAGGTTTAACATTATCTTATCATCTCAAACTAGAAGTCAAATCTTCCTCTATGAGTTATCGATCGAAAATATGGCTTACATGACCTTCATTTCACATGGTGTTTTCCTGAACCTCCAGCCTCTCAACGTTGTTTGGCTTCGCTCTTTAGGATCTCAAATCTAGAGGTTTCGCCTCCAAGTCTCAATATTCTCTTCACGCTCTTAAAAAATCAGTGAACTATCCAGAGGTACGAAGATGTGGATAGATCTAACCTCAGAACAATGTGGGGGTCCTCCAACATTGGCTCTCAGTGAAATATCCAGAGGTACGAAGACATGGATAGGTCTAACCTCAGAACAATGTGGGGGTCCTCCAACATAGGCTCTCAAGTGCTCGGATAAGCGTCATAAGCATAAATTATATAGTTCAAACATGAAATAATCAAACAATGTAAATCAAAGAGTTATATACGGTTAATTTCTCTAATCTCCCACCTTAGAAGGGGATCAACTTCTTAACCTCTCATTTATGGAACTCAGGGTGATCTTTATATAACTGACCTCCCATGATCATGTGGATTGTTCCCCTTTTCTGAGGGGGAGGGGGTTGATCCTCCATATCTTTCCTCTGCTCTAGTTTTCGGACTTATCATTTCACTCATTTAGGGCTACTGAACCTAAAATACCTCAAAACGCTCAATCTTATCATTTTTCATCACTCTAAAAGAATCGTCTCATGCAATATTAAACATTCATTATCTTTTCAGACATAAGACTTCATAGCATCGAACAAACAAATCAAATCAACTTTCACTCTAAAAATAAAAAAATAAAGTGGATCATGCTCTCTCAAATAATCTCTTCAAATGAAAATTACAATGAATATTCAATTCCCCACGTTTCATCATAAATGAGTATTTCTAGTACACGCAAGCTCAAGGTCCTAAACAAGGACATAACTCAAGACATATCCTTATCTAAAGATAAAAAAGTAAGAAATAGCATTTTTCCTTTTTTGATCTCAAGGACCTGAATAGGCTCAATCTATAATCCGAAATCATATCTAAAGTATAGAAACATGTCAATCATACACAATTTAGCCTTCGTTTCCAGAACCATAGTCACCATCAATTCTCCCACATTAAGTAGTCACAGAACTCGACATATGAATTACCTACTCATGCTTCTAAGATTTCAAGTAATTCTCGATTCCCATATCGTTGCTAAAAATATCTACATAAATCAATCATATAAGCTCAAGGAGACTATGTTTAATTCAAACGAAAAAAGTAGCCTCGAATCATATACGTCAATCTCTTAAAGAAATGCTCATGGTAATATCAAATTAATACAAAAGATTTAATATTTTTGGCTATATCAAACACGTGTACTAACCAGTGGTACCAATGTACTCATCGTATCTTAGCTAGCCTTCACGGACCTAGATCCTTAGGTCTCCGTCAGCCCTCGGGGCCTTGAATACTCCATCTCGAACTCCCTTGTCTGGATGTTGGATCTCGGGGCCTTGAATAACCCTCCAGAACCTCCAACGTTTCCATCACTTTCAGCACGGACCCTTAGGTCCCGACCAATTAGTGTTCATATCCCTGCCAGCCCTCGGGGACCAGAATACTCCATATCTCTGCCAGCCCTTGGGGACCAAAATATTCCCTATCTTTGCCAGCCCTCGGGGACCAGAATATTCCCTATCTCTGCCTCGTACTGTCCAATCTGGATGTTAGGCCTCGGGGCCCTGAATAACCCTCCAGAACATCCACCGATTTGGATCATGGACCTCGGGGCCCTGCATACCCCTCTAGAACCTCTTGCGTTTTCAGCACTCCCAGGGTTCTTAAAGGTTTCTGGGCTGGACCTTCTCGACATTTCTCACAACAAAAAGGTTAAATAACAATTTGTACCAAGATTTGGTACCTGCTTTGTCAATATTCTAGTGCTCATTCGATAAAAGGTGTATTCTCATGCGAATCTTTCCACATATACAATACATCTCATATTTTTGCAACACATTGATTGAAACGATTAATATCCACGCTAAACTAAGTAGATTTAAATCATTCTCCGCAACATCTTAGTTAATATCCACGCTAAACTAAGTATGCAAAATGATTTTTCAGAAATACTTAACACTAGATCATCAACAAAAAATGTCTTTCAAGCGATATTTCAATTTTCGATTCACATAAAAAGTGCAGAGATACCTCCCTTAAGTTGTCAAGTATGCATCGGTTGAGAGCATTCATTCCCCCCTCCTTTTTGTGAAGTGAAATTCATTTTTAGCCCAATTCTATCGATGATTGAAGTTTTTTCAATATCAGAATCGCAAGTGTTTTTCCTCAGCAAAAGAAAATAAAATCATTATTCAGCCTTGATAATCGAATTAAACATATCAAGAACCCAAAAGATATATTCTCATTTAAATATAAATTCCAAATTTGGTGTCCAAATTATTGAACTAAATTTCCTCAATATACATTTCTGCCAGAAGATGCATCATTAGTATGAGAGTTTCATAGATCTCGCAGGGATTCTATTGAACATCACAACGTCATTGTATACAACATTTTACAGTCATACTCGTTACAAATCATTACTCATCTCTAGTTGTAAGGCATAGCCAAAACATCAATAAAATGGAAAATTCAATAGGATAGAGCAATAAGTCTATTTTAACTAGGTTTCACAGAGCCCTCACTCTTCGTGGCATCAATCTTTAAAATCATGTAATGTTCTATTTTATTTTTTATCATGTACATGGAACAATTGAAACCACAATACTCTCTAAACAAAATCCAAATAATCTTTGCAAATGTCTTACAGTTTTTTCATTGGCAAAAGCAAATAAATCATTAGATGTCAAATTATTTACACTCAACCTTAATAATTAATTTGAGGTATACAAATTCTAAAATTGCTATCCAGGACAAATATTCTCCATAATCCCATTTCTCCTTCCTTGTAAAGGAAATAAAAATAAAAACTCAATGCCTCAAAAATAAAGATAACGCAGCGGATTGGCCGATTTTGAACCGATCGTTCAGTGCATATATGCATATCTCTCTCCTGACTTAAAAGTTGTTAAGGTAGTGATGTGCCAAAATTTGCACGAGAGGATTATATATCCTCGGGATTAAGCGTCCTGTTCTTCGAACACGAACAATTGCTTCAAGTATGTTGTCTTCGTTCAAAACCTTCAAAAACCTGCAAAGAACACGTCGGAGGGGAGTCCGGCGTGGACACTCCGATGCCTAAGTCAGTATAGGGCTTATTAATCTCTCCCAAGGATCTCGGGATCCTTGATAGATGAAAAACAGTTCTTAAGAAATCTCCCAAAGATATATTGTATTCAGTTTAGTCAATGCGTAATGTACGAGAGTCTAACCTGGAAATCTCCTCGATTTTACCTATTTATAGAGATGTTAGCTGGAGAGGAAGTCAAACCTTCCTCCTTTTCCGGAACTACCCGCCAGACTCGGTCCTGCGGAGTGGACGAAGCCTCCTTTCTTCCACTTCCCGAAGACTCGGCCATATCTCTTCTTTCTTTGACTTGGTTCCCCCAGATAATAGAGGATAGGGTCCACTTTCTATCGAGTCTAAGCCGAAAATAGCGGAACCTCCCTACATTCAAGGCTCACGAACTTCTTCCAAAAGTAATTCTTCTGGAAGCTTCTCTTTGGCGGAAGCTCCCTCCAAAGGGATCTCCCGAGAGGATTTCTCCTCAGAGCATATTACATAATCTGATCCTTTCACTTTTATCTTATCCACTATACACGTGTCGACTCCTTATTAGGTGACATTTTTAGGCCGCATCATCACTCCCCCCTACTCTCGTAAAAGGGAGACATCTTTTGTGAGAGTAGAATTTTTTTCCTAGAACTTGTTACAAAGGTCCTCCTGGAGAAACGTGTATCTTCCCTGCTTTGGAGAGGAAGTTTCAAAAACGTCCTTCTCCAAGGGCTTTCCCGCCTCCAATTCTGGGAGACTTTTCGACTTCCGCGCGTGGACTCCACGCGATCACCTTTCTCTCTCTTCTGTTATTCTCCCGAGGAAAACCCTCGATTTTCCCCCTATCTTTCCTCATTTACTTCACGCAACCATCTCCTTTTTCTCTCTTTGCTTTTCAAATTTCACTCCTCCCGAAGATTTCTCGTCGTCTTCATCCTTCTTCTTCGGTGTTCTTCACCTCGAGTCTCTGCTGTCGTCAACCGCCTCGTCTGATTCCATAACCCTTCTACTTCAAGGTAACCCAGCTATTCTTTTGTTCTTCTTTTATTAACATTGTGAATCGATGTCAAATCCTCCCTCTCCACCGGAAGCTGCCAGCCAAAATTCCTCTGAAGCGACTCCCTCTCTAATGGGGAGTCCAGAGAATAGGATTTCCCCCGCTTCCCAAATCGACCATACTCACCTAGTTGACCTTGCTCACTCCTATGGCTTTCCATCGGAGTACGCCTTTCGTGCCCCTCGCTCCGATGAACGCCCAGATACTCTCCAGCCTCGGACCCTTGCTTTTTTCGAAGCCCATCTTAGGGCCGGACTACGGTTTCCGATTCATCCTTATCTGGCTCCCATATCCACCCGCATGCAGATCCCTCTTAACCAGTTTACTCCGAATGCTATCCGTACCATGATAGGGTTTTACATCTTGGTGAAGGGAAATGGGGGGGACCCATCTGCCGAACTATTTCTGAGCCAACACTCGTGTAAGGTGAATGATGGTTTTTTCTATGTTAGTGGGCGAAGGTCCCGTGTTTGTAAATTTCTGAAAAAACTCCATGAGGAAGACTCATCTTGGCGAGATTACTATTTCTTTGCTACTAGCCCTATCGATTGGCCATTTCCTCACGGGGATTGATTATTCCAAAATCCCGGAGTGATTCCTCCTCCCCTGAAAGCTTACTCTGTTTCCAATCTCACTATTATGAACAATCTCAACACTCATACCCGTTTGCACGACTATTTTGATGTTATTGCCATTTGCAACAATCCTCGCATCCTCTCCCACTTCGGCTTTTGCCCTCAAGATTTTTCCTTAGGTTCCCGAGATGGTAAAAAATCTTCTATTGCTATATCTTATTTCTTGCATGTGGCCGTTTTTCTGAGTTCTGAAAATTTTCTTGATTATTTGTAGCAATGAGTTGGTTGACTCATATCTCCCGAGATGCCCCTGCTCTCAGCATAGTGAAGACCCCTGTGTTATCCGCTCCAGAAGATATTCCAAAGGCTCCTCCATCTCCCGCTCTCGAGAGCTCTGCAAAGACTCCGTCTCCAGAGGGTTCTTCGAAGATTCCTCCTCTCCCTAGTTCTTCTACTTAGGTCCCAGGCTCAGTTGCCAAGAGAACCCGTTCCTCTGCCAATGCGTTTTTTTCCGAATGTGGTACATCTAAGAAGAAGAAGGGGAAAGTTACCCGTGCTGATAAGGGAACTCCTCCTTCTACTGTTTACGAGCCTCTCCATCGCCTCATTGACCGATGTCCTGCTCCTCCTGATGCTGAGTTATCCGACCCGCCTCTTCCTGAGGATCGATTGATCCGCGGCGCTCATCTTTTCTCTGAGGTATTTTCTAGCATTTTCCCTTTTTATAATCTTTGCTTTCTTCGTATCTTCAGGTGTTAATTTCTTTTCCTTTGTAGTTTGGTCTCACTTATACTAAGATACTCGACCAAGGCGTTGAGATGGTAGCTGAGCTTGAACTTCTCCGGGCTGAAGCATCCTCTTTCCAGTCAACCCTCAAGGGTATCACCACGGAGAAAGATAAGGCCCATAAGCGAGCTCAAGCTCTTTCTGAGGAGTTGTCCCTCTTACAGGCTCAAAGCAAGCAGGATGTAGCCAGGATTAAGCGCCTGGTGCTAGAGGTGGAACGGATGGAGCGTGAGCTGCCGGATGTCGGGGTGCAGGCTTGCATTAAATCCTTATTCACTTCTTCTCTGGGTCAAGAGTTCTTGGAAACTCTTCATACTCAGTGGCTATCCAGCTTCTTAAAGAGCTCGAGCTTCCTCTGTGCCATGGGGCTGCACATCCCTCATTTCATCGACCACGGCTTCAGCAACGCCATAACCGAGCACTCAGCCCCGGGGTTTAATGGAACCTACTCTCGTGAGTTCCACTTGGACCGGCTCGCTACTCCTCCAAAATTCTTGGGGGATCCTAAGGAGAGCCCTGATAGTCCTTGGTGGCTACCCGGAATGAGTCAGGCTATCACCAAGCTGCAGGCTGTCAAGGTTGGTATGGCTGATCTAAAGCCTCTGGAGCGTCTGGTTTATCCTTATGACTCCGCTCTAATCGTGGCAACCGCAGTAGATGGAGGAACTGGGGTTGCAGACATCATGGGAGGTACTACGGGTCCAGAGGAGGGCGGAGGATCTAGCAATCATGCTGCTGAGGAGGATGGCATTGTTGGAGGAGTTGAGGTCGAGGGGGCTATCGCTGAAGGGGATGCTGCTGAGAAAGCAGTTTAAGTTTCACATTTCTATGATCACATCAAACAATTTATTTTTCTGTTGTTTTGCTACACTCTTTACTTTCTGCTCATAATACTTGCTCTCCATACTTTGTAGGGGACCCCACACTCCTGGATATGTGGGGGCTTTTTGCAGTAATCATCTTAGCTTGGTGTTGGATGTTTTTGTTGTCTTTCTCTCTCGTGCATGAGTAACTTACAAGACCAGCAAAGAATGTGTTGGAGGTGTGGCTCTTTTCTTCCCCCCTTTTGTTGGTCTTGTAGGCTACGTTGAAACCACTTCTTGACTGTACAGTTTTTGTTTTTGATTTCGGGTGCCTTGGTTGTGGGAGGTCATCTTCCCTCTTCTCTTAACTCCCGAATCATAAAACCTGTTTTCTTCATCATATGGTCTTTGTAATTCTCAAGCATGGTTAGGGCTTTCTGGAAGGCTTCGGTTTTCTGAGCCTCTACGTATTTCTTACTCTCTTATTCCTAAAAGATCTTAATTCACAAAATCTTCTCATTTCAGTAACCCACTTGGGTTTCAAGTAAAGTGAGGGCTCTCTGGACCACCTCGGCCTCTAGGCCTTTGAGTGTCTCTCACTTTTATTCTTAAAAAGATTTTAATTCATAAAATCCTCTCATTTCGGTAACCCACTTGGGTCTCAAGTAAAGTGAGGGCTCTCTGGAGCACCTCGGCCTCTAGGCCTTTGAGTGTCTCTCACTCTTATTCTTAAAAGATTTTAATTCATAAAATCCTCTCATTTCAGTAACCCACTTGGGTCTCAAGTAAAGTGAGGGCTCTCTGGAGCACCTCGGCCTCTAGGCCTTTGAGTGTCTCTCACTCTTATTCTTAAAAGATTTTAATTCATAAAACCCTCTCATTTCAGTAACCCACTTGGGTCTCAAGTAAAGTGAGGGCTCTCTGGAGCACCTCGGCCTCTAGGCCTTTGAGTGTCTCTCACTCTTATTCTTAAAAGATTTTAATTCATAAAATCCTCTCATTTCAGTAACCCACTTGGGTCTCAAGTAAAGTGAGGGCTCTCTGGAGCACCTCGGCCTCTAGGCCTTTGAGTGTCTCTCACTCTTATTCTTAAAAGATTTTAATTCATAAAATCCTCTCATTTCAGTAACCCACTTGGGTCTCAAGTAAAGTGAGGGCTCTCTGGAGCACCTCGGCCTCTAGGCCTTTGAGTGTCTCTCACTCTTATTCTTAAAAGATTTTAATTCATAAAATCCTCTCATTTCAGTAACCCACTTGGGTCTCAAGTAAAGTGAGGGCTCTCTGGAGCACCTCGGCCTCTAGGCCTTTGAGTGTCTCTCACTCTTATTCTTAAAAGATTTTAATTCATAAAACCCTCTCATTTCAGTAACCCACTTGGGTCTCAAGTAAAGTGAGGGCTCTCTGGAGCACCTCGGCCTCTAGGCCTTTGAGTGTCTCTCACTCTTATTCTTAAAAGATTTTAATTCATAAAATCCTCTCATTTCAGTAACCCACTTGGGTCTCAAGTAAAGTGAGGGCTCTCTGGAGCACCTCGGCCTCTAGGCCTTTGAGTGTCTCTCACTCTTATTTTTAAAAGATTTTAATTCATAAAATCCTCTCATTTCAGTAACCCACTTGGGTCTCAAGTAAAGTGAGGGCTCTTTGGAGCACCTCGGCCTCTAGGCCTTTGAGTGTTTCTCACTCTTGTTATATTTATATTCATACGTCGCATGTTCAAATATGAGAAAGATAACCAAGACATAATAATTCTGAATAATTCTTTCTTCAAAAAAGGATAAGGCTTCATTGCTTTATTGTTAATTTTCAACATAGGCCATAGATAACCTACGCCGGTCTCATTAAAAACCTCTTTACGGAAAAACCCCAAAGGGGAAACCCGTAGAGAGGGAAAAAGAGCTCAGGTGAAGCCACAAAATAGACCAAGCAAAGTAAGGATCAATGCAAAAAATCATAAAACAAAAATTATAGACGGTCTCAAGACCTTACACTGTCTTCAAATAAAGAATCTCTTCAAATGGCAAACGTTCCAGGGTCTAGCTATGTCAACCCCTTCCATGCTCTGCAGTCTGTATGCTCCTCCTTTCAGCACCTGTGTGATCTTATAGGGTCCCTCCCAGTTGGGCTCCAGCTTTCCTGTATTTTTCAAGGCGTCCGCTCTTCTCAGCACCAGGTCCCCTGCTCTGAAGGACCTCGGGATCACCCTTCGATCATATGCAGCTTTGATTCTGCTTTTATATCTTTCCACACGTACCCTGACCATCTCTCTTTCTTCTTCCATCAAATCTAGAGCTTCTCTCATCAATCTTTCATTCTGATGTTCTTCAAATTGGGCAACTCGGTGCGATCGTAAAACGGCCTCTGGAGGTATCACCGCCGTCGCTCCATAGACCAGCTGAAATGGGGACTCTCCAGTTGCTGTCTTCGGGCTAGTCCTATATGACCATAACACATTATCTAACTCGTTTACCCATCCTCCTCCTATCCTTGTCAACCTAGTTCGAATTCCATCTACTATTGTTCGATTAGTAACCTCCACCTGTCCGTTAGCTTGAGGATGAGCTACAGAAGTGAATCTCTGTATTATGTTCAATCTTGCACACCATCCTCGCACGTTCTCACCATTAAACTGTGTTCCATTATCGGAGACCAATATTCTGGGTACTCCGAATCTACAGCAGATTTGTTTCTTCAAGAATTTAATCACATTTTCTTCATCTATCGTAGCCAGGGGAGCAGCTTCCACCCATTTGCTAAAATAGTCCACTGCTACTATTAGAAATTTTCTCCCTCCGGAGGCTGGAGGGAAGGGTCCTACCAAGTCGATTCCCCACTTAGCGAAGGGACAGGGAGAGTGCATCGCTCCCATCTCTTCCGCAGGGGTCCTTATCAATGGAGCATTTTTCTGACACTTGACGCATTTCCTCACAAAATCTCTGGCATCTTTTGTCATGGAGGGCCAGTATAACCCAGCCCTTAAAACTTTCTTCACCACTGCTTTGTATCCTTCATGACTGGCTGCATCACCTTCATGGATCTCTCTAAGTGTGTACATAGCTTCTCTAGTTGATATACACCTCAAATATGGGTGTGTGAACGACTTCTTGTATAAGTGCTCCCCGATAATACAATATTTGATCCGAAGGACTCGGGTCTCTCTGGTGGTAGGGGCATCTGCTCCCTTGGTAAGTTCTATCCATATAGCTCTTCTCCAATCGTCTTCCTCTTCGATGGAGCCAATGGGGTTCTCCAGAGTCTCTCTTTCCGCAACTACTAGAGTTATTATTCCCTGTCCATCAAACTCTGTGGAGCTAGCGAGTTTGGAAAGACTATCCGCCTGCATGTTCTTCTCTCGAGGTATCTGGACTACCTCGCACTCTTGGAATTTGCTCATCACCGCTTTGGCACGTTCCAAATAAGCAGCCATCCTGCTATCTTTGGCTACATATTCACCATTCACCTGCTGAACAACTAATTGGGAGTTTGAGTGTAGAGTTACCTTTGGAGCTCCCAATTCCAATGCCATCTCCATCCCTCTGATCAAAGCTTCGTACTCTGCTCCATTATTTGAGGTCATGAATTGAAACCTCACTACGAATTGTAGGTCCTCTCCTCGAGGGCCTGTCAACACAATCCCTGCTCCACATCCGCTCAGGGTCACTGAGCCATCTACATACACCTTCCATCCCTCGACCTCTTCTGGTTTAGTCGACTCTTGGATGAAATCTGACAAAGCTTGAGCTTTTATAGACTTCCGTGGCTCGAAATCTACGTCATATTCTTGGAGCTCGATCGCCCACTTCACCATCCTTCCAGAGAGGTCTGCTCGTCCTATAACCTGTTTCAACAAGTAATTAGTGCGGACCAATATTTTGTAAGAAAGGAAATATGGGCGCAGCCTCCGGGCTGTAACTACCACAGCCAGAGCAGCCTTCTCAATCTCTGAGTAACGATTTTCGGCCCCCTGAATGACCTTACTGACATAATAAATAGGGTGCTGCAGAGATCCCTCTTCTTTGACTAAAGCAGTGCTTAGTGAGAATTCCCCTACGGAGAGATACAAAATGAGGGTATCTCCTGGAGAAGGCTTCGTCAGTTTCGGCAACTGAGACAAATGGTGCTTCAGGTCTTCAAAGGCCTTTTGGCATGTTTCGCTCCATTCAAACTTGGTCCCTTTCTTAAGAATTTTAAAGAAGGGATGGCTCTTTTCAGCAGACCTAGCTATGAATCTGCTCAACGCTGTAATCCTCCCATTGAGTGTCTGGAGCTCCTTTATGTTTCTTGGTGGCTGCATGTCCAGTACAGCCTTCACCTTGGCTGGATTCACCTCTATACCTCTTTGAGTGACCATATATCCCAGGAACTTCCCTGATTTTACTCCAAAAGAGCATTTGGCTGGGTTCAACTTGATGCCATTTTCTCGAATTACCTGGAAAATTTCTTCCAAATCCTCTATATGTTGATCTGCTTTCAACTTTTAGCCAACATATCATCTACATATATCTCCATGTTTCTCCCTAGCTGTTTTCGAAAGACAGCATCGACCATCCTCTGATAGGTTGCTCCGGCATTGATTAATCCAAATGGCATCCGAACATATCCGAACGTTCCACAGGCTGCTATGAAGCACACTTTGGGGACATCTGCAGGATTCAGTTGGATTTGGTGATACCCTTGGTATGCGTCCATCATGCTCAGCAACTCAAAGCCTAAAGTTGCATCTACTAGCTGGTCTATTCTTGGTAGCGGGTAATGGTCCTTATGGCATGCCTTGTTGAGGTCCCTGAAATCTATGCACATTCTCCATTTTCCTCCCCCTTTAGGCACTAGCACGGCATTGGAGAGCCATTCTGGGAATTGGACTTCTACTACATGTCCTGCTTTCAATAACTTCTCGATTTCTTCTTTCACAATGTTATTCTTCTCAATCCCGAAGTTTCGTAGTTTTTGTTTTACGGGTCTAGCCTTTGGATCCACATTAAGGCAATGTATTGCTATCTCCGGAGGGACTCCTGTCATGTCAGTTGGAGAAAATGCAAATATATCGGAATTTCGACGTAATGTAAATATTACCTTCTCTGTGAGTTCAGGCCCCAGTTGGGTACCTATTTTGGTAACAAAGCCGAGTTTTCCTGGAAAGAGCTCCACGCTTATTAGTTCCTCGTCTGTCTTAACATTTACTTGCTCAGGTGCCACTCCCTCTACTTTCTTCCTCTTGACCTCAGGGTCATCTCCTCTAATCCGCTCTAGGCCCCTAGTTAGGGCTTTATCTGCCATCTTTACAGATTCTACATAGCATTTCCGTGCTTGGTACTGGTCTCCTCTCACTTCTCCCACCCCTGTGGCTGTAGGGAATTTCATCTTCATATGAAATGTGGAGATGATTGCCTGAAAAAGATTCAGGCTGGGTCGTCCCATCACAACATTGTACGACGAGGGAATATCTACAATAAGGAACTCCACCACATGGACTTTCCGAGCTGGAGCGTTTCCCAATCCTACCTGTAACATCACTGACCCCAAAGGTTGGATTGCGCCTCCGGAGAAACCATACAGAGAGGTATCTACAGGGCGCAGCTTCACACTCAGCTCCATTCTCTTAAAACATTCAAAGAACATGATGTCGGCCGAACTTCCCGTATCTACGAAGATTCGAGCAACATCGAACCCCGCTATGTCCGTAGTGATCACCAGAGCATCGTTGTGATCTTCCTTAATTCCCTTCACATCTTCTGGGCCAAACCGGATGTTGGGCGTCTCCGTCATGCGCCCCACCTCTCTTAACTGGCTCCCCTGCTGTGCTCTTAGAGCCCGGACATTTTGCTTTCTCTTCCGAAAAGAATCTCCATCAGCTGGCCCACCCACTATCATGTGGATTACTCCTCTCTTCGGTGGAGGAGGGGGCATATCCTCGGCTACCTCTCTGGCTTCCTTCTCTTCTGGTTTTCTTTCATGATCTTTCCGCTTCTGCCCTCGAGGGCCCTGCCTATCTCTGAATATAAATTCTTTTAGATGACCCGCTTGGATCATCCTCTCAATTTCGTCCTTCAAGTGGTAACATTGATTTGTATCATGCCCATACTCATTGTGGAATCGGCAGAATCGATCAGACTTGGGCTTCTGAGGTCCCCGATTCCTGGAATATGGGAACTTCAAGTCTGGATGGTCTCCGGCTACCTCCAGTACTTCGGCAGGCTCGATCCTCAAGGGCGTGTATTTCTCGAACCTCCCACGAGGGCCAGACCGGGGACCTCCAGAGGGATTGCTATCTCTTGTTGATCCAGAGGTCCGAGGGACCTCTGGGCTGGATCGTCTGGAGGGACCTTCCCTTCTTCTCTCTCGATCTGGTGGCCTAACCTCCAGCCTTTTGGCCTTACGGACCTCCTCTAGAGTGAGGTACTTCTCTGCCCTGTGCAGCAGCTCATCAAAATTCTTAACTGGCTTCTTAGCTAAGGAAGAAAAGAAATCTCCATCTCGTAATCCATTAGTGAGGGCGTTGATTTTCACCTCCGGAGAGGCTGTAGGGACCTCCAGAGCTGCCTGATTAAACCTCCGGAGAAAAGCTCTTAAGCTTTCGCTCTCCCCCTGCCTCAGATTGAAGAGGGTCAAGGTGGCCCTTGGCTGTCTCCGGGCACTTGCAAATTGATGGAGAAATAACTCACTGAATTCTTCCCAGGATCGGATGGTATTAGGTTCTAACTGAGTGAACCATTGCTGCGCGGCTTTGGCCAGGGTGGTCAGGAACACCCTGCACTTAATTCCTTCTCCGTAGCGATGTAATAGGGCAGCGTTTTCAAATCTCACTAAGTGTTCGTAAGGGTCTGCCGTACCATCATATTCAAAGTTAAGGGGCTTGAAATTGAATGGTAACTCATCCTGTAATATGTTAGGGGAGAACTGGCATCCGGATGCGTGAGCAGATCTACTGGTTCGGTTGTCCATCTGTCTCCTCATATCCTTCATCTCTTTCTGCAGAGCCTGTAGCTGGTCGCTAACTGGCCCTCCGTAGGTATCATCAGTGCTTTCTTCTGCCTCAAGGGGTTCTGTCCCTCGGGGTGCCGGTTCTGCGTTCCTTCTAGTGCTTCGAAGGGGAATGCTTCTTTCCGCGCGCGAGGGCACTTTATCATCCTCGTCCACTCGTATCCCCATCTCTTTGGACAACACTTGGGAGGTCCCAGGTGCTTCATCCTGGGGTCTATGGGGCGGTACCTCTGGATTCCCTGGTGCAGCCTTGGGAATCTGGTCCCTTTGATCTGCAAAGGCTTTATCTACAGCTTGTTGGATAAGGGCGTTCAATTGATCGGGAGAGATCAAGAGTGTCCCTGAGTCTGGAATATCCTCTCGCTGAGGATTTGCGGTCTGGGGCTCTGGGGTTTCAAGATTCCCGGTTATTCCCTCCCGGACCGGTAAAGGATGATTCTCGTCATCTAAATCTGGAGTGGGCGCCAATGGCTGATTTGATCCAGAAGGAGTATGGATTGGGTTTTTCCCCCGGCCTCCCATTGGTGGGGGATCAATCGGCAAAGGGGAATTCTCCCCCGGAAGATTTTTCTTTCCAGAAATAGATGTTTTGTCTCCGCCACCCATTTGCTCAAACAGGTAGAAATTCGTGAGAAAATCTTTTAACTCTTTCCCACAGACGGCGCCAGTTGATGTGCCAAAATTTGCACGAGAGGATTATATATCCTCGGGATTAAGCGTCCTGTTCTTCGAACACGAACAATTGCTTCAAGTATGTTGTCTTCGTTCAAAACCTTCAAAAACCTGCAAAGAACACGCCGGAGGGGAGTCCGGCGTGGACACTCCGATGCCTAAGTCAGTATAGGGCTTATTAATCTCTCCCAAGGATCTCGGGATCCTTGATAGATGAAAAACAGTTCTTAAGAAATCTCCCAAAGATATATTGTATTCAGTTTAGTCAATGCGTAATGTACGAGAGTCTAACCTGGAAATCTCCTCGATTTTACCTATTTATAGAGATGTTAGCTGGAGAGGAAGTCAAGCCTTCCTCATTTTCCGGAACTACCCGCCAGACTCGGTCCTGCGGAGTGGACGAAGCCTCCTTTCTTCCACTTCCCGAAGACTCGGCCATATCTCTTCTTTCTTTGACTTGGTTCCCCCAGATAATAGAGGATAGGGTCCACTTTCTATCGAGTCTAAGCCGAAAATAGCGGAACCTCCCTACATTCAAGGCTCACGAACTTCTTCCAAAAGTAATTCTTCTGGAAGCTTCTCTTTGGCGGAAGCTCCCTCCAAAGGGATCTCCCGAGAGGATTTCTCCTCAGAGCATATTACATAATCTGATCCTTTCACTTTTATCTTATCCCCTATACACGTGTCGACTCCTTATTAGGTGACATTTTTAGGCCGCATCAGGTAGAAACCAAGTAATTAGCAATTTACATCATATCACAGATTAATTAAGCACACATGCTCAAATCTTATCCATTAATATTTAATTTAAGTTGCTAGAAGTTTTGGTTGTTCAAATCAGGAATCACACTGGAGAGTAAATTGTTAGCAAGATTCAGTGAAGTAAGCTTAATCAAATTCCACAAAGAACTAGAAATGCTACAACTAAATCCATTATTAGAGAAATTAACAACAACTAAATTCTTTCAAACAGAGTAATTTGATTACTTTTAAAATTTGCCATCACTCAGCATCTTGAAATGATCTTATTTTAACCAAAGTTCCAAACACTTCAATAACACAATTTTAATAATTACATCCAACATCTGATAAGCTCAAAAACATCATCTAGAATTATCAAAACTTATCTCCAAGTAAGACACCACCGAATCAATTAAAAGCATGTGTGATATAAATAGAAGGAATAATCACAAAACCAAATCATAATTTTAAAAATTCTAAAGTTGGCCTATCTGTAAACGCAAACTCATATGAAAGCCAGTTATACTTACCTTTAGATTGAACATTAGTGGCCGCATCTTTTGGTTATACTTCCCAAAATCTGAAGAAAGAGACTCATGTGCGGCCTTCTCAAGAGCAACCACAGCCGGAACAGCTGCATCAGGCCAGTCAAATGATGCTTGACCCTTAATAGGTGATCCAGTTCTCTGATTCAAGTCACTTTTCTTGCTTCCACCTTGTTCTTCCTCGTCATTCTATTTACTTCCCGGAGGAGAGAACATGTCACTGTTCTTGCTTCCAACCATTTGTCCCGAGATGTTTCCTTTGTCAGCGCCTTAATATTTGACAGAATACCATAATATTAAGATATGACTGTGCTTCCAGGAGTTTCTGCTTTAAATGACTGTGATCTACCAAGTCCTTCATCCTCCCTAGTAACATCCAAAGGTGACACATTCCTTTTCCTTATGAATCGCTTATTCTTAATAGGATTTTCTTGATCCCTCTTACCATCCTCGGGCTCTATGTCAGGAATATCACCCAGCCGATCAAGAGTACTCTTGTTAACAAGAACATCAATCTCTTGTTGTTTGTTATCTTCATAATCTTTATCGGTCAACTTAAACAGTTTCCTTTGCTCAGTGTCGTAGACTTTTTGAACAATAAAACCTGGGTGCTCTTGGCGACGAGGAATCTGCTTAATCAGAGGTATAAAGTGTACAAAATACTTGTGCATGACAGATTCTGCTAGCACATTATCTCTATGGAAACTGTAGAACACTTCCCTAGTGTCACGTGATTGCCAATTTCCACCTGCTCGTTTTTCTACCTCCTCTGGGCGATAGAACTATTGTCCTGTAACCTTTAACGTATTCTGGGTAACAAAAATGTCCTAGTGTTGATACAAATCAGAAATTCATATATGGGATTTGGGCCATTTTAATCATCAATGTAGATGGTGCACGTATTTCTTCAATTACTTGAACATTTCTGGGAATAGCTCATCCCAAAATTCAATTCAGGAAATCCTCACGCTTTAGCTCAGAATTCCCACAGACGGCGCTAGTTGTTGCGTCCAAATATAACGATCAAGGATACTAAATCTTCCCGTGCGGGCTGTGATAATTACGGGCTTGAATCGTCACTTTTCCGCAAGCTCTTCTCACGAATAATCCTCTTCTACGCTTCCGTAAAACCTGCAAAAACACGCCGGAGAAGATTCCGGCGTGGAATCTCCGACGCTCAAGTCAGAAATCTTCTCGGGAAAATCAAAGAGGATAGGATATCTTCTCTTTTTAGTGTATTATCAATGTACTTCGTATGAATAATCTAAGAATGTGTGTTTGTAGAATAAAAACGTAGTCAAAAACAATAAATCAAACCTGCCTTTATACCCCCCTAATTCGTGGAGGAGAAGGAGAATAAGTCTTCCTCCTATCTCTCAACTATCCCTGCAAACTCGGTCTTTTCCGTGGACTTAGCTTCTTCCGGGCCTCCTCCATCAAGACTGGATCTTAAGAATCCCCTCTTGGGCAGAAATACTTAGCCCCAGAATAACTGGACTACAGATATGGGCTAAAGGCCCAGCTAGACTTATTTCCCTTTTTGTGTTCAGGGGTGTATTACTCCCTTTTATAAAACGAATATAAATACTTAATAAGGATAACTCATCGTCTATCCACGCGTCGTCTCCTCATAGGACGACATATTTTGGCCGCATCAAAGTGTATAAGCACGAGTTTATAATTAATGGGTAGAATTCCCACTTTCGAAATAGTAAACTTCTTCCAAGTTAATCCCGTAATTGAATATGAGACCACCTGCATTTCAAAATAATATTTTCTTGTACCACAATTATCAACACTGTTTCGATCCCCATATACAACTAGGTTATTGACATCTAACGCCTCGACAACTAACGACCATGCTTCACATTCATATGCAAGTAATCTTATCAACCCATAACTCTTATCACTATAGTCAAAAGTTGCAATTGCATAAACCCCATAACCTTCATAAATCTTCCAATGAAAAATCCCGTCAACGAAATGTGCATTACATGATGGCGGGTGTGTGTATGGAAATGGATATAGTGAAATCCAAGTGTTTGAATCCCTAGAGTACAAATTCACTACACTTTGAAAAGCACTATACGACCAAAATCGTGTGAATCTCATTATTAAATAATCATTTGTAGCACTATCATAACCCAAACCAAAAAATACCGATGCATTTTTAAATCCCGAGGGAAATTTTATATTCGGAGTAGGTATTATTAAGCATTGTTTTTAAATTCGATTAACCAACGAGTAAATATCATGTACATCACAAAATAAAACTAACCCATTATAGCTTCCAAGTACTTCGTAATATTCATCAGGTACAATCTCTGACCGTCGATGCTTTTCAACACCATTGACAACATGGGATACGTAGCATACTAGAGGATATACAACCTATTTTTTATGAATCAAGGAAAACACATTCCCGAATTTCATGTTACTTAAATGATTTTCAGCAAACGACCATGCTTCACATTCATATGCTTATCAATTGATTTCACTGTCAACTGCATACCAATTGATCATATGCTTATCTATAGGTTATTGTCATCTAACGCCTCGACAACTAACGACAATGCTTCACATTCATATGCAGGTAATTTTTTCAACCCATAACTCTTATCACTATAGTCGAAAGTTGCAATTGCATAAACCCCATAACCTTAATAAATCTTCCAATGAAAAATCCCGCTAACGAAATGTGCATTGCATGATGGCGGGTGTTTGTATGGAAATGGAGTCAGTAAGTATTTTCTTCAAATGCACATATTAACTTATCACAGTGATGGGAGTACCTGGTCAAGCCTCACAATATTCAAGGAGGAAGGATTACCGTTTATGTTCAGTATCTACCCGATTTGCTTTTTGAACTGCTTGAAAATGAATATCATGTTTAAGGAGGAGCCAAGTGGAAAATTTTGCTCTTATGACATCCCAAAAAGAGAATTTCATGACTTGAATTGGTTGGATGTAGCCCCGGATGTCGACCGTACGTACAATATTCTGCCTAGTTTAGTTTCTCCATTCCCAAAAATAGATAGTAATATGTAGTAGTATTATATTTTGTAACGTACTTTTTGGTACCTATACTATCAAATGGTTGTTATTATCTATAGTTTTGTAATCCACATGTAAATCAAATTATAAACCAATCCATGTTATTATCTTATGTATAGACCTTAATTCAACTACTAATGCATAATGCACTGTCAACTGCATACCAATTGATCATATGCTTATCTTGCTGCATTATTTTAATTACACTTATATCTAATGTTGTATAGTCCACTATATGTAATACATACGTCACATGTGCAGAAACGACTACATGGACATGCATAACGCAACATATTTAATATGCATCGCACACTACATGTATGCAATTATGTTGTCATATAAGCTTTCTCTCCTCTTTTTGGTTCCCATTTGCAAAAAAATAAAATAAAATAAAAACAAAAATGTATTGCAAATTAATGTTATAGATGAAACTCATATCCCTGTTCTAAAATTATACTGACATCAAAGGAAGATCAATATATGCTGCATCTTCATCGTTATCAAGTAGTTGTTTGAATATACAACCAATAAACAATATTATTGTCAATTTTAAACAATGTATACTTAAAATTTTAACTTTATATGGTGCAACATTCTTCATATTGCGATCTTTCAACGACCTAACTTCTTCCTCGAGTTCTATATTATTCTTATGAAAACACTGCAACCTTTGTTCTAGTTCTACTATCTTTGTCTGCTCTTCGTTTACTTTCTTTAACAGTCCAGGAATAATATTTCTTTCTCTTTCGCACAGAGATTGATCAATCCATTGAAAAAATCGAGAATAGCCATCTCTCTGCAATGTACACCTTCACTCTAATATGCATACAAAAACAATACATTCAGATTGTGCAGTTAGCGTTTCATACAGGTTATGGAATGCAACAAGTTGGCAGCAAATCATACCTTCACTCTACTATGTCCACCTGTCCTGCTAATTAAAGGCTACGAGCATGTTCATTTGGCAGCAAATCATCCACATTTTAGATACCTATTTTCATTCACCTGTCCTACGAATTACCAGCAGCAGATATTAAAAAGGGTTTTTGCATCTTAACACAATCGAACATTGAAAGTAGCATTGACATTTGATATAATCTCTAATCCCAGGAACTCGTTAGATAACAATAAATCTATGAAATGATGCCATCTGATATTAATCTCTCATCTTTCAACATAAGCATCCTAGTGTACCATGAACTCAAGTTACCAAAACACCCCACCCACCCACCAAACATGTCAAATTAAGTAAATATAGATAAATGCAAAGCATGAATTGAGAATTTTGAAGGTATAAAATTGATCACAGATACCAAAATAAAACCAGTTAATCGAAACACTCAAATTGCAAACAAGTCCATATTGAAAGCCTATTAGATAAATAGTAAAAAAAAAAAAGTTATATCCTTGATTCAGTAATTACATCGAACATGTTATATGCGTTCTCAAATTGCAACAATCAGTTGTTTTTTATAGAAAAAAACCCCTAAAAAATGGTAAAGAAAAAAAACTTTTAATAACAAAAAATCAATACAAGGAACATACAAAGCATCGGAAAATAAGATTATAGCTTGAAACAAAATAAACCCCCAAATTTTTTTCCATGCAGTTCGAAATATAAACAAATCAATAAACATAATAAAATATATCTAAACGTCATTACCATAAAATAGTTGATGAACTAATTAATTTCATAACAAAATTGTCCGTTAAGTTCATCGAGCAGGATAGACATTCGATGAGAAACCAATGAAGTTGTTCTAAACTTTAAAAGCTTTAACCAAAAAAAAGAAAGAAAAAATCTACTGACCTCAAATACGACTATAGTCGCCGGAAAATTTTCGTTTGCAGCTAAAACTGATATGTTGATGGAAATTATCTTCACCAACGAAAACTCTCACAGCAGAATGCAGCGTGGAATAAAGTTACTCCAAAATACCCTATTGAGGTTTTGATAAATTCAATAATGGAAATGTGTGAAAGATGGTATGTTGTTTAAATGAAGCGTGATTCACGAGGATTGATATAAAATTTAAAATTTTCACACGATTGTAGTTGACAAATTTATTATGGTCATTAATTAAGGTATGAGGTTAGAAAAGTAATCTCACATCTATAATTGAATTCTTTTGTAACTACAATAAAAAATGTGTTTTTTTGTTAAAATATTAGGTGAAATGACCTAGTGTTATTGCCCCAATTTAAAAATAATGAAACAAAGTGGAATAGTAGACCCGATCATTACTTCATTAACTAATTATAAAATAACACATCATCAACTATCACAATCATTTATTAACTAACTAACTAGTAATAATAAAATAATACAACATTGAGTACTCTTGTGCACTTGAGCGCATTCATGCACTCAAGCCCAATTAAAATGAGCAAACCTTCCTTTATACTCCCTTTGTCCGATTTTATTTTGCCCACTTCTCCGGGCACGTGTTTTAATGAATATTGATTTGTTTATGTATAAAATAGAAATGTTAGGGGTATGATAGGTTGTTGTTGGGTCCATTTATAGTAATTGTTTATGAATAAAGACAATGACAATTTGAGTAAATAAGTGATAGTTGAAGGATGGAGATAAAGTAGTGTGAATAGTAAATTTTCTAAATAAGAAATTAGAATAATAAAATTGGATGACCCAAAAAGTAAAGTGAAAATTATAAAATTGAACGAATGGAGTATATATTATAAAAAATTAATAATTCTCAGTTATGGCACGAGCCAAGAATAAAAAAATAATAATTCTCAGTTATGGCAGGAGCCAAGAAGGAGGCACGAGCCCTCCCACAAGCGAGAGATCCACATACACTTTCCAGTTAAAAAACTATATCCACTTTTTAGTATACTACATGCATTTTTTATTAAATAGTACATGCAAAATTTAGTAAAAAACTCTATGCATTTTTAGTAAGTAATCTTAATATTTTTCTTTTTTAAGAAGGTTTACAAGATTTACAAAATCATAACGAAATAAGATAAAACTTCACGAGCAAGATCTTGATCTTTAAACCACTGCGGATCATTAAGTTTCGCTGTCCCCTCCAATAGTGTGAAGAGGAAAAATGAGTGTTCTCTTTGTCTTAAGAGACGTCCATGTCTCCAACCTTTAACCCGAGACAACCACACACTAAGGTGTCCTCATGTCAAGAATAGAAGACAAATAAATAGACAAAGTTCCACCAAGTATCTAATCCCAAAAAAACCAGATCCCAAGGACTCTCGAGACTATCTCATAAGAGCTCCACCTCCAAGTCCAAACCATCAAACTCACCCAAAAAATTCTACATCAGGGAAGAGAGTCTCACAACAGAGAGGTCAGTCCCACAATAGGGAAGAGAGTCGCACAACAACAGAATACTAAGAGCAAATCGAACATAAACAGGAGACTAAAAAGAACAAGCAACCTACAGAGCAGTAAAAAACGTAAGAAACAGGATCAACGGATAAACTCGCCCGATAGGGCACCGTGACGCCATCGAAAAAATTTATCTGTTGATCCCAACTACCCTCTAAAAAAAACTACATAAATTTAAGAACAGATCTGAGATAAAATCGATAATCGACGCAAGTGGTGTAGCCGGCAATGGAGACGGAGGCGGTGCTACGTCGGCGGAGGTAGTACTACGACGGAGGCGGTGTATCGATGACTTTTTTTATAGATCTACTAACAGATCTGTGTTTGGAGGTGTTCGTAGGTCATAGAGAGGAGGAGGCGGCGTTACTGGATGAAGTGGAGAAGAAATGCATACGGTGGTATGGTGGAGGACTTCACAGGAAAAGAGAAAGAAACGGAAAAAATCACAGAAGAGTAAAACGAAAATCACACCCAAACTGCACCTAATGTGCGTTTTTTAGGAGAGAGAAACTAACCCAATCCTAATATTTTTTCAGTGTAATACTATATGCACTTTCAGTAAATATACTAGCACTCTTTAATGTTATGGACGCAACCCGCAAGATTCCAACTTGATCGGGTGTGACCCATGAAATCTTGGGTTAAACAATCAAATAGAGCGAGTGCATATGAGACTTTATCATACAACATCACTTTTTTTGATATAACAGTTAATCTTTTCTTTCCTAACCATGTATACATACTTGCCTTCAAAAAAAGAAAAATCATGTATACGTATATTTACTATATATTCATCAGATTACTCACACCTACCTTTTCCCATCTCTCTCCTCATCTTATCCACCAATATCCTTAACCAAACATTGACTAAGACTTTAAACTGTCTTTTGTTTCATAACGTTATATACAAGTTGGAAATGCTCGATGCATTTCGTCTCCCCGCTTGACAGGGATAATAAGTTAGTTGTTACTTTCATTATGTACACTACATGTGTTTTTATTATAACAATTAGTTAAAAATCGTTATATATTTTTTACTATAGTGCTTTTACTAGTTACATTACTTTTTTTACTAGATTAAAGTTTCTTTTTTGTTGAAATATTGTATTCTGACGTCTGAATTAGACACTGGAGTCAAGTAGTATTTTATTGACTTTTTTTTTGGATTACAACCTAAATCTAAATTACATAAACATTTATAGCTTGTGAAAGCTTTACCCTTCCAACCAAATTTGTTTAAAAAAATTCAAGGTATAAACTGTTGTTAAATTATTACTCCTATATTGCAAAAAACGAAATAAACATGAAGACACACATTTGAAGGCTGAAACGTACACCGATGCGGATGTTATCGTTGTTATCATAAATGCATGATTATTGTCTTTTTCCTTTTTCAATTTCCACTCGCCTCGAGAGAGAGAGAGAGAGAGAGCATACGCGTATGCATAAAACCTCTGCTCCAAGTCAAACTTCATCAAGCTTACACAGAAGGAAGAAAAATCCCAGAAATTAATCATCAATTATGAGTGAAGAGAAGAGGGATCCCCGTTCCCACCATGAGCATCCACCGTATGGAACATTCCAGGGTGTCGCCAACCACCCGCCTCAGACGGCAATCGGCTTCCCGCAGCCCGTTCCACCGCCTGGGGTTTCTGGAGCTCCGCCTCATTACTATGCTCATGGTTATCAAGCTGTTACAGGTATATTATTTGCATACGTGTATATATTCTGTCTCCAAGAGGTTTAATTTTTCAGAATTATGGTATTTTATGATGTAATTTGTTCGGATCATTGGATAATTGAACTTTTTCTGTGGAAATTAGGCTGTGGATAATAGGTGCAAAGTGAGTCAAATCTTTTTTCTTAATTGAAGTAACAGGGGATTCCTTGGGGTTTCATGTTATATACCTTTAAGCAGGCGTATGGATCTGTGTGTGTTGGGGTTTTGAAAGGATTAACGTTTTTAATGGAAATTGGTCAACTGGGAGCCATTTCCAGATCTTGCACTTGTAAGAAGTGTGTTTATGGTAGATAGAACTTAACGATTTGAATAAGAGATCTGAGTTATGGTTGTAATTTTGCAACAAATCCATGTGCTGATTCTTCTACCTGTCAGTTATGGTGTTAAATAATCCCCTTTATCATTCTGTGTGTAATTTTGTGATTACAATGAATGCAGGTTATGCTGTTGCAGAAGGAAGACCTGTAAGGGAGCATCGCCTTCCTTGCTGTGGCATGGGCATGGGCTGGTTCTTGTAAGGGTTAACCTTTTGGTTTAGATCAAACAATTACTTTTAGGAGTGCTTGCAAATTCCAAATTAAGCTATGCTTTTCTCTGAATTAACATGTTTGAAATGAAACTATATTAATTTCGCGAAATTTGTTATTCATCTAGAAGAAAGTAGAAACTATCACGAACGAGAACGAAATTAATTATGAAAGAACAATATAATGGTAATTACTGTGCTTTTATTTCATAGGGGTTGGATGGAGACATTTATTATGTTAATTAACTGTGCTTCTATTTGCAAATGTAAAGCTTATTAGATTAAACACTGTTCTCAATTCCAAAATATATTAAACAGTTATTTGAATAGAGAGTTGTGCATGGGTTGGTAATGGAGGTCACTTTTCAGGAATAGATTTAAGTATCTCTTTTGAATGCTTAAATGTGTTATTTTTTCTTTTTAAGTTACTCAGAACTTGGTTTATATATGTGTTAATTTACTCTTCAGTTTGTGTTTATAAAGTAATAAGTTTATGTTTTATTTCTAATCTTGGTATCTCTGTACAAAGAAATTGTCTCTTACTTTCATTGTGTGAGCTCATATGTCTGTTATTTCTATGTATAAGTTGTGAATGAACTGTTTAGTGATTTCAACTGCTTATAAGAGCTATATATGTTGAAGGTTCATCGCTGGTTTCTTCATTGCTGCAATTCCATGGTATGTTGCTGTATTGCTTCTAGTTTTTTCCAGGATTGACCATCGCGAGAAACCGGGATATGTTGCTTGCACTATCGCTGTAAGTATCCTTCTTTTATCTCCTCAACGTAGTTCAGAAGTCCTATGAATATTCTTATCATTTGTTGCTTTATTAAGTTTAATATCTGATCTTAATCCCGTTTGCCTCTCTGCTACATTTCATTATCTATTAATGATTAAAATTGTCAAAAATCTGAAGTGATTATGCAAGCCTACCATATGAAATAAGGTCATAAGTATACCATATGCATGGATGGATGCTTGTTGTATACATATTTGCATGGGCACACAGCATACATTAAATTTCTCTTTAGGTCGGCCTTATTAATGCCTTGGCCCACTATATTTTTTTGCCAAAAATATCATTTAATGAAAAATCGAAAACTGCAATCGAGTGTATTTGAGATGTTACGTCTTCCGTTGTATACAAGCAACGCTGAATCTTAGCCACTCTCAAATGTTCCAATTCCTAAATTCATGAAACATATTTTTCCTGTGTATGAAGAAACTCGTAGTAAATCTCATTTTCTTGGCAGGCTATTCTGGTTACACTGGGAGTCATCTTTGGGCTGGTAAGCTTGGACTGGTGACTCACCACCAAAAGAATCGCGATGAACAGACACATACAGGAAGGTAGCTGCTTGGTGTATATTTGAATCATATATCGTATTCGTATACTAGTGATGTTGGTGTTGAGGCTGTATTGAGGGCTTCTGTTGTATGCAATTGTAGCTGTGATTTCTGGCTGTGTAATGTATTCTGAACTTGTTATCTTGCAACTACAGTATTTGTGAATTGTGAGTAGTGATCCATGTGCTCCTCCGTATATTATGCAAACCTATTTAAAAATTATTTCATTTAATATTTATTTGTTGAGGAGGTCTTGCTTGAGATCGTCTCATGGTGAGACGGAACATAATTTGAGCGTAGTGCTTAAGACTTCCGAAGGAATGAGTGAAAATTTATGTTAATTTGTGAACAGTCTTACCGTGATACCGTCTAACACAAGTCTTTGTAGTCTTTGTCTTATTTGTTTAATTTTTTGAAAGATGGAGTGTCCAATCTTAAGGTTGTCTATTAGGTCTGCTGGTCTGGGCACTTGGTGGAGTCTGCCTATTGTCGTTTCATTCATTCCAAACTGCTTTCAGCTAATACGTTTTTAGTAAAATATGATGAATGTAATACATAAATTAGTACTCCTAAAATAAAAAATTATTTTCATTTAATTAAAATTGTATTTTGTTGAATCATGAATATACTTTTAGAAATAATAAATTATTTATTAATTTATTTAAATATTAATCCAATTGTTCCACATAAATTTTCATATTTATTTAGTCAGTTCCACAAAAAAATTTGCATATTTTAAAAGAAAATAATTCTCACAATCAATCAATTCAGCCTGTTTTTTCACTTTTTCTAAAAGTTTACAAAATTATTCCTTACTCTGATCTTTTACTTCTTCCATTCTATAATTATTTGCACTTTCTTTATTGATACGTCTTAAAATTATTTGCACACTTTTAATATGGAAATACCCCACAAAATTAATATCCCTTCCAACATAATTTTATTTTTAAAATTGTCACTCTCTTTTTGCATACATTTTACTTTATACCTCATCAAATCACCTAAAAACCCTAGTTTATATTACATCACCAATCACTAAATCCTCTTTTCTTAAAAATTGTGCTGGTCAAACTGTGCAAATAATTCCGGGACGGAGGGAGTTTTTTTTTTTAAACATTGTGTCAAAGATTCACCGTAAACTTTTACAGGATGGGAGTACATTTCAGAATAATAGATTACAATGACTCAAACAATATTACTTCTTCCATCCCACAATAACTTCACATGTAAGTCACACATATTAAAAAAGTATAATAATGAGTAGAGTTTTGAGAGATAATTGTATAAATTTTTAAGTATAAAATAAAGAAAATAGTTGACTTGTGGTTATGTGTGGAACAAAAAATAACAACATTTTGTGTAAAATTATGAATATTTTGAAGGTGAAGTTTATAAAATATTTTCCATTTTAAGGGTGCTAAAGTCATTGTGAAACAAAAATAATAATTTATAGATATTTAATTTATGAGATGAGTCAGTTTCTTGTAGACGGTGAAATTGATCTTTCAAATTAATCAATTTTTCTTTTGATCGAATAACAGAGAGGAAAATTAGTCCAATCAGATTTAGAATCACACTTTGAGTTGAAGGCGAGTTAGGGGAGGGGGGAAATAATGAAAATGGGAAAGTCTCTTTTTGCTATCGACAAGAATCAAATCCACAGACATCACTATTCACTAATCAGAACAAAATCACGAGTTTATAAACAGTATGTAGATTCACATTAAAAACAATAATATTTGGTCAACATTATGTCAAATTAAACTGTGTAATAGTGAGTGATATTATATTATTGTAATACTAGAATATACATACTCCCTCCGTCCTGGTATAAGTTAAACAATATTATATTTATTGGTTTGGGCTCTAAGTAATGTGTATATGACATATTAATGATTGGGCATTTGAGAATTGAGTCCAAGAATCAAGTTAGTCCAAAATGCATAAATAAAAAATATATTTAAATAGACACTAAAATTGAGAATCGAAGATCATTATCCTTTGCATTCCAATTCCTCACGGTTTCACACTAGCAGATAACATTTTTTTTTTAATTTCTTATTAGTATTATTAATTGTTATACATTATTCTTCAATTTCAGCAGATAGATAGAGTTTGAATAATTTTGAGCATATTTATGTAGATTTTCTTTTATCATTTTTAGATATATTAAATCTCACCTAATCTACATTAAAAAAATGGCAAAATTCACATACAAGTTCTAAATTTCATTATATTTATGTATTTTGAAATATTTAATAATGAATATTGATATAATTGATGTAAATATAAAAAAAAAATCATATAGAAAATATGTTAGTGTTAAAAATTGTATTTTTTTTTTGGCCTCCCTCTCACCTCCAATTCCTGGTTCCGTCCCTGCTAGTAGTAGGACAGACATAAATTAAACTGAAAAAAAAAAGCTCGATCAAATGAGATACATATCAACGGAACCTAAAAAGTGGCCACATTCTATGACATATTTTAGAGTCCCAACGACGTCGTCGGTGGTGTAGGGTTCCTTAAGTTTAGTGCGACAAACATCAATCAATAGAAAACTGAAGGAAGAAGGAAGTCTGATGACAAAATCTTGTTTGAGAAACCAATGTGTGATGGAACGCGAAGTCAGGGGGACGTGATAGTTTATGTTTAAACTTGTATAACTTATCATCACTTTCAAGATCAAATACCCAGCCTGCAGGAGTTATAACAATCCGACAATCAATTGTTACGCAATTTTTTCCAACAACTGAAAGGTCGAGGGTGAGGGCGAGGAATCAACTTATCATTGCACATCAGGACTAGTCAGCCATGTAGAAGGGGGAGGCTTCACTTTTTCAAGATGCAGAATGAACTCTCTCCATTCTCAGTTTCTAGCAAGAAAGTAGACTTGCATGTCTATGAAAGTATAAGATTGAACTGAGGAGACACTGAAATGACCAAGTAACGTACACAAATGTTCTCCCAAGGATCATACAGCTCAAAAGCATAAGGAATGGGACTCCAAGATTCCAAGACACACGGGAAAACAAGAATTTGTTTGTTCATGTTTGGGGTAATTCATACTAATAGGAAATAATTATTTATATTATTGTTTGCCATATTTTTGTAAATCTCTTGTACCTTGACTATATATATTGGAATTTCCCAATTAACTATAATCTCATACCTATTCTCACATGGTATCAGTCAAACTTACCTAAACCCTAGTCGTCTCTCTCATAGCCTCACGCTAAAATTTTCTCTCCTTCCACCGTCGGTTTCTCTCTTTCCGGCACCATGGCAGAATCCTCCTCCTCATCCACTTCTCTTCCTCTCAACACTCTTGTCCACATGCTTACCGTCAAGCTTTCGGCGTCAAATTATCTTGTTTGGCGTAATCAGATCGTCCCTGTCCTCACCAGTTCACGATCTATTCTCTCACGTCGACAGTTCCTGCCCGACTCTGCCCAAAACCGTCAAGTCCAATGACAAGGACGTTCCAAACCCAGATCACACTGTCTGGTTTGCGCTGGATCAGAAAATTCTGAGTCTGATCCTTTCTTCTCTCTCTGAGGAGACTATGGCCGAAGTCATTAGCCTCACCTCTTCTCGCTCCGTCTGGTTGGCCATCGAGGAAGTCTTCAGCCATTCTTCTGCCTCTCGCCTCAATCAACTACGCAGCGAGTTGTTCAATCTTCGTCGCGGCTCTTCTTCCGTTGACGAATACAACAAAAAATTTCGACTTCTTTGTGATCAGTTGGCTTCCATCGGCCGTCCTGTTGATGTCGTCGATAAAAGCCATTGGTTCTTGAATGGGCTTGGTCCCAAATTTATTGGTTTCTCTGACACTCGCATGTCCATGAAGCCGATGCCCTCCTTTCGTGATCTGGTTCATCAGGCTGTCAGTTTTGATCTTATGCAGCGTTCAATGGATCCTCCCTCTGCCCCAGTTCCTGCCTTTGCAACTGATCGGCACTCGGGTTCCTCGCAACCTCGCTTTTACTCGCATGCTCGTCCAACTGGCTCGGCTGCTCGTCCCTCCCGCTTGGGATGATCTCGCCCCCTATTAGGGTAATGATCATGTCATTGTCGTGAACGGTACTTCTATTCCCATTACTCATATTGGTTCCTGTCGTGCTCATGATACCTTTCGCTTATTGAATGTTTTGGTCGTCCCACATCTCACTAAAAAATTATTGTCCATAAGCAAGCTGACTTCTGATTATCCTATCGACGTTGTTTTCTATGATCGTTCGTTTGTGGTTCAGAACCGAGTAACCAAGGAACCTCCGGCTTGCGGCAGGCGTAGTCGCGGTCTCTACAATCTGGAGCATGGTCGCCTAGCCCTGGTCGCAGCTTTGCACACTGCTGCTCGGCGAGCTTCGTTCGAGACTTGGCATCATAGATTAGGGCACACTTCTATTTCAGTTGTTAATTTTTTGAAGCGTTTGGGTCACTTGGATGTTACTTCGGTTTTACCTAAACCTTCTTTGTGTACTCCTTGTTAGTTGGCAAAGAGCAAATATTTGTCTTTTACTTTGAATAATAAGCGAGCATCCCGTGTTTTGGATCTTATTCATTGTGATTTATGGGGGCCTGCCCCAGTGTGCTCTAATGATGGTTATCGCTATTATGTTATCTTCATTGATGATTTCTCTCGCTTCACGTGGTTGTACCCTTTACGTGTTAAGTCCGATGTTTTTGGTGTTTTGGTCAGCTTCCATGCCATTGTGTGTAATCAGTTCTTTGTTTCCATGAAAGTATTTCAGAGTGATGGTAGTAGAGAATTTGTTAACAACAAAGTTCGTGATTTTTTTTTCCACCAAGGGTATTCACCACAGAATGTCTTGTCCCTACACTCCTCAGCAAAATGGTCGTGCGGAGCGTAAACATAGACATATCACTGAGACTGGTTTATCACTCATGCTTCACTCCAGTGTTCCTTCTCAGTTTTGGGTAGATGCATTTACCACTGCAACCTTTATTATTAACCGCCTGCATACTCCTGTGCTTGGTGACAAGTCTCCATATGAATTGCTCTTTCACACACCTCCTATTTATGGCAATTTCAGAACCTTCGGTTGTCGTGTCTTTCCGTATCTTCGAGATTACTCGTCTCATAAGTTGGCTCATCGCACTGTTCCTTGCATCTTCTTGGGTTACAACTCCTCTCATAAAGGGTTTCGGTGTTACGATTCGATCGCTTCCCGCTTCTACACTACTAAACATGCTCAGTTTGATGAGTCATCGTTCCCCTTTTTCGGCAAGGGATCCTCGACAGATACTCGGTCTCTTGGTTAAAACTCGTTTCTGGTTCCGGACTCTCCAAATCCCGAGCCAATTCCTCGCCATAAACCTGATGCTCGCACCGAGCCTTGATCGCTCTACCCGCACCCATCTGAAGCTATTTCAGACCTGGCTCCTCGACAATTGCCTCCTCGCCCACTCGAGGCCCCACCTATCGAGCACCCTCCTGCTCGCCCCGCTCTGCCACATATCGAGCACCAACCCTCTGCTCCCCGTTCTACCCATCCGATGGTTACTCGGGCTCGCTCTGGCATCTTCAAGCCTCGTTATGTGGCGGACATTGCGACCACAGGCCTGTTGATTGCTCTCGCTGTCTCCGATGAACCGAAGGGGTTCAAATCTACCTTGAAGCTTCCCCACTGGACGGTGGCAATGCATTCGGAGCTCGATGCTCTCCACGCAAATCAAACTTGGGATCTGGTTCCTCTGCCGCCGAGCACGAACATTGTTGGTTCCAAATGGGTTTTTCGAACAAAATTTCACAGTGATGGTTCGGTTGATCGCTACAAAGCTCGCCTGGTCGCCCAGGTTTTCTCTCAGATTCCTAGTTTCAATTTCTCACATACTTTCAGCCTGGTCGTCAAGGCCGCCACTGTTCGCATTGTGCTCTCTCTTGTTGTTCGAAATGGCTGGCGCCTACATCAATTGGATGTCAACAATGCCTTCTTGCACGGTGTTCTGACCGAACCCGTTTTCATGTCTCAACCTCTGGGTTTCATTGATCCTCGTTTTCCGAATCACGTCTGTAAACTCAAGAAGGCTCTCTATGGACTCCGTCAGGCGCCTCAGATGTGGTTTATTCAGTTTACTTCCTCCCTCGCCTCTCTTGGTTTTCACTGCATAACACCTCTCTGTTCTACTTCACTCGCAAGGGGGTCACTTTATATCTTCTCTTATATGTCGACGACATCATTGTGACGAGCAATGACCCTACCTTTCTTAGGCGCTTCATTGCTCGCGTTAATCCAGAGTTTCGTGTCAAAGATTTAGGCGAGCTTAATTACTTCCTTAGCCTTGAGGTGTCCCGTTCCTCGGACACTCTATTCCTCGGTCAGGCCAAGTACGCCCATGACATCCTCGCTCGGGCCGACCTCCTGGAATCCAAACCAGTATCTACTCCTCTAGTCGTTGGTTCCTCGCTCGTCATCACAGGTGCGCCCTTCAATGACCCCACATTATATCGTTCTCTGGTTGGTGCCCTGCAATATCTCACCATCATTCGCCCGGATCTCTCCTATGCTTTCAACCATGTCAGCCAGTTTCTTCACTCTCCCACGGTGGATCACTTCGCCACCGTAAAGCATATTCTTCGCTACGTTCAAGGTACTATTAATTTTGGTCTCACATTCACACGTGGATTCGATCCCTCTCTTGTCGGCTACTCAGATGCTGATTGGGCTCGGTGTGTTGAGACACATTGTTCTACGTATGGATATTCCATCTTCTTGGGTGGTAATTTGGTGTCTTGGAGTGCAAAAAAGCAGTTTATCGTCTCTCGGTCCAGCTGTGAATCTGAATATCGTGCCATGGCCAACACTGCTCAAGAGATCATTTGGGTCATCCAACTTCTTCGCCAGTTGGGTGCCTTGCCCCCTAGTCGCCCTCTCCTTCTCTGTGAC
Organism: Galeopsis tetrahit; assembly: GCA_963675135.1. NCBI lineage: Eukaryota > Viridiplantae > Streptophyta > Magnoliopsida > Lamiales > Lamiaceae > Galeopsis > Galeopsis tetrahit. The sequence continues at coordinate 44,282,329 of OY776120.1, forward strand.
AACAAGAGTGCGCTATTTCTCTCTCAGAATCCTGTTGCGCATAAGCGAGCAAAACACATTGATATTGATTGTCACTTTGTTCGGGAACTTGTCTCGTCTGGTCGCCTCGCTACTCAATTTTTGTTCCCTCCGAGCTCCAGGTTGCCGACATATTCACGAAGAGTCTTCCTGGTAGACAATAATTCTCAAATACACCATCAATCTATATTATTGACTCTATTGAAGAAATAATTTATTTTTGGAGTATTAAGAAATACATTTAAGTAAAAAACACATGAAAAAATATATTACTCTTTTCAAACTTTGTATGCAAGCATTTAATTTTTATTCGTCTATACTTAATATGTATGTGTCAAAAAATAAAAAAAATATTTTTATTTTCATATATCAAAAATTTTCATTTAAATTTTAATATTCAAAAGATAAGATTAAAAAATAGACACGATTACGATTAATGATTAATAAAAAATTAAAAAAGTGGAATCATGAATAAGAAAAAAGAGATTTTGAACTAGAGTGGTTTGAGAAAAAATAGAGACAATCATTTTGTGACATGTGGCACCTAAAATATATGATAATTAAGATAAGATTAAGATATATATGATGAGAATAACTATTATCACATAATATACGGAGTATATGATTATTATAAAATATTTATCATATATATATATATAAAAAAAAATTGGTGGGGGGCCCAGTGGCCCCCCTGGCCCCAATGTGGCACCGTTCCTGTCTGAAAGAGAAGAAAGTAGAGAAAAAACAAACATTCTTGCTGTATTTCGAACCACAAAATCCTACACAACCTCTCTTCTTCAAACGAAATAAAATCTAACTATGTTCTTCGATAAGAATCACCGATTCTTCACCACCATTATTATCGTGAAAACTGTATTTTAAAATTATATTTTTTTCTTTAAAAATTATAGTATATCGAACACAGTTATGTTAGCGAATTTTTGGTATTTTCAAATGGCTATTCACAAGTTACCATTTCAAACACAAGCAGAATTAGTACTAGCTTAGGCTGGATTACATAACTTTCTTCGGAAAGAATGTCGATGAATTTCAGTCGAATATGTGTGATGTATGCACTTGAGTCTATATGAGACTTCGCCTTATAATTATAAATTGTTCGTGTATTTATTCACCTTTTTCCTATTTATGAAGTTTTAATTCGTGTATTATATTCACCTTTTTTTCTTTAAATATATAATTATAAGTCAATTTCTGATGTACACGGAGTGTACGATACCCCTTCATTTGGAATTCAATTTATCAATTTTCTCTCTCCTCTTTCTCGTTATTCTTCTTCACTAAATAAAACTTTTTTCCCTTTTCTTCTCTCATTGTCCTTCTTCAATACCACCTCTGACAATTTGTTGGTCCTGTAAGGAGTATATAACAAGTGTATGGGGGGGGGGAATACACTTGTATGCAATTCTTTTCAACTTTTGATCAAACCAGAGCTCAGCAAGGTTGTCTTGGACAACTCTGCTGAAGATGAATAACTCAACTAAGATAATCAAACTACTAAGTACTATTGAGTACTTAGTTGAACAACTATCTAGGGGAGTTATATGTGCGGAATAGTGGTTGGCCCTTTATGTTTAGACTCCTTAAGTTTCTGAAATCACTTTGACAATCCAATACAGTCCAGTATAGTTTCAGGGAACTTGTCCAATACAGTTTTGCACAGTCTTTGAATATGTGTCTTTTGAAAGATCAGTTTTGTGTGCAGTGTTGAATGAATGTAAGTACTTTGTAAAGCAAATCAACACAGGAGGTTATAGTGGTTCAGAGACTCAAGCTCCTACATCCACTTTCCCTGATTTAACAGGATAATTCCTTCACTCTTGGAATTAACTTGTTTTATAGTGCCAAGGTGCACTTGATCAATAACACCACTCCTTGGTGAATTGATCCCTAGGATGTCTAGAGTCCTAGTACCCTCTTCTCAACTCAGAACTGAACTGTTCTTCTCTCAACAGTCATCTCCTACCACTTCTACTACTACAACCTTCTCTCTTTCTCACTTGAAAGAGGTAAGGATTGAAGTAAGGTTCCAACTAATGAGATATCCTTTACAATGAGGATCAGTGTATAAGGATTAGGATATCTCTCTAAGCTTTGTATGGATATACAGTAAGTTCAGCTTAGAAGAAGTGTATGAAGACTAAGATAGTCTTTGAAAGCTTTGAAAGTTCTATGAGTTTTGAGCTTCAGAAAACTTGATGTAGTTGGATTCTGTTGAGGTGCTTTCAAATGGTCTTCACACTTCTGTATTTATAGACAAAATGGAGGATTTGCCCGTTGGAGAGGCAGCCCCAAATTGCTATAAATGTCTTCCTTGAGTTCTTCAAACTGGAAGACAGATTCTTGATAGTGACATGTCCTCATTTGGGTAATAAACGGCTTGTAAGACTTTGTCTTCATTCTGCAGCACTTTTCCCAATGTTTGACTTCTTGTTAGGACTTGGACATGGCTTCTGAAGGTTGATCCAATGATAGGACAACATTCCTTATCAACTGGACAACTCTCCTTATCACTATCAGCAGTTTTGCTTATCAGCAAGGTTGGCTTGCTCTTCATCAGATGACTTGGCTCTTTCCCTTTCCTTCATTTCAAGGAGATCTTTGCATGTTGTATTGAGATTCTTTAGGGAATGGTTGTCTTTAACTCTTCAGCATGGTTGACCTTCAATCATTGGAATCTTTGTTCTGGTTCAAACTTGCTGAGACAACTCTTCTGGGACAACTCTCCTGATCAGAGCATTTGGTTTCAGAAGGATTTTTCTTGTCCTTAGAGTTTGTTCCAGACTTTGAGCCTTGAGGGGACTTTATCTTGATCATCTTGAAGGTATAAGTTCCCCCTCACAATGTGCATCTAATCATCTAAGAGCTACTTAACATATTAGCTTCTTCTCTAGCCTTATACTATGTGTTCTAGCACTTTTAGAACACAATCATATTGACTCAGGCATGTCTCAGGGGGTTTTGGTATTTAATCAAAACATGTCTCATTTTATTCCCAACAATTTCCCCCTTTTTGATGATGCCAAAACCTACACATTCTATGCAAAAGTGACTTGTCTACACCTATTACATATATCTTCAGAAGACATGACTGAGGTCAATATTCCTGAAAGAATAATGTGTTAGTGTATTCACTGTTTTTGTTGCAAGTAGGTTTCATAGATAAGCATAGAGAGATAAGTGTTTCTTGATTCAAAATAAGTTCAACTATCATTCATTCAAAGATCATTACAAGCATGTTGATAGTTGAAATTAACATATCAGAGCATGATTCAATAACACTTAAATACACCAGAGCATTTCATTCTAACAATTCAAGACATAAACAAGATTTTCAGCATCAGAGCACAGAGCTTGTATCAGAGCAATCCATATCAAATCAGAGCAAACAGATTAGCACATCACATCAGCAATCTTGACCATATTTCAGCATAGTTGATCAATCAAGAAGGTCAGAAGACTTAGCCATTTCAAAGATCATCCTCAGGAGGTGGCAGCATTCCATACTGTGCCCACACTCTTCTTTTCAATGCCATGGCTTCTTGGTTGGTTCCCTTAGGTCCAAGAACCATCTTGTTTAGCTTAAGGATCTCAGTGAATTCTCTCAGAATTCTTGCTTGGTCAATCCATCCTTCAAGCTTTGGAGGCATGAATATGATTGGCTTGGGAGCTGTGAGTTCAATTCTTGCAATGTCAGCAGCTGCAAGCAATTGTTGATAGAGTTCTCTGTAGTATTCTATCATGAACTCAGCAAAGGCAGAGTTGGCATCTCCTCCATTCCACCTATCAATGACATAATAGTCATAAACAAACTCCCTTTAGCTTCCTCCCATGCATCATTCAGTTGAACTGGCACCCATTTATCCAAGTGTGGATATTTGGTGTCCATTGGGATTAGAAGCTGAGGCTTCATCTTGCTGTATGTTGCTCTCCTTCTTCTTGGTTTCTGAAAATTTGCTCTTCTCTCATCTCTTGCTCTGTTGGCCTCTTCCATCAGATCCATTTTCTCTTGGGCTCTCATCATGGCCAGCTTTTGTTGTGTTTCAGGATCCTTGCCATACCCTTCATGAAACAACTTTGATGGATCATTGAGTACCACATTCTTTGTCTTCTTTGGTCCAGGTCCAAAGCCTTCTTCATATAAGACTTCCACATCTTCAGTGACTTTGGCACCTTCAGCAATTTTGGCAGATTCAGAAGACTTTTCTTTTTCAGTAGTCTTGGCCTTCCCAGCAGTTTTGGCCTTCTTTGAAGTAGGCACATCATCATCAACTCTGAACTCAGGTGGAAGATCAAGGCTGTTAGGAAAGTCAGTGAATGTCTCAACTTGCCTTTTCTTTCCTTTTGCCCTCTTGATCTTTCCTCTAGTTTGGACACCTTCATCACCTTTGTCCAATCCAGACACCTCACCACCTGGTCTTTGTTGTAACCTCATTCTTTCCTCTTGAGCTGAGGCCATAGAATTCTTCAATGAAAGTGCTAATTGCTCTTCTTCATCCAATTCTTCCAAGTTTAGCACTGCAGGCTCTTTTCCTTTTCCTTCAACAGCTTTGTCTTTTCCTTGAACTGGGCTTCCAATCACCAAGGCACCTTTTGCTCTAGCTCTTTCCCTTTCCCCCTTTTTGGCAGCATCAAAACACTGGGGTTTTAGCTCACTCATTGTTGTGTCCATTAGGGATTGGGCCTGGTTTAGGGACTTCATTTCCTCCAATAAATATACATTTTCATCATGTATATTCTGCATCCTATCACTGCTCAAGCTAAGAAAAGCTAGAACAGGTTTTATCTTTTGTTGAACAACCTCCTCCAAGGTTGCTTTCAGGGATGCATCCAGTTGGGCTTTGAGAAGCTCAGTGAGGTTGGCCACTACACCTTCAGCAATGTTGGCCAATACCTCTTGGGAAAAATTTTCTGAGGCTGCTTTCACCATAGCTAGCCTTTGCTCTTCAGCTCTTTTCTTTTGCAATGCAGTCTTCTTTCCAAGAGCTTGCTTGACAGTTAGCCTGAGAGCCTTGACATTGGCATTGTGATTGTCTCTCAGCAGCTTTTGCTCCTTCTTGACCTCCTCTGAGATGGCTTCCATGGTGGATTTGGCTTTTTGAACTTCAGTGGAAATGGTTTGGAGGCCAGTTTCCACACCACTAATCCTTGCTTCCAGAGTTGGTAGCACAACATCTTTAGAGCCAGTGAGCCTCATTTCTACAGATGCTAGGGTCCTTCCTTGCTCATTCAATGCTCCTGAAGTTTCAGCATGAGCAGATTGGACTTGATGAGCCAAGGAGTCCAACTTCTCTGATTGCATTCCAAACAAGGCTTGAGCTGAGCCTGTGTCTACTTGGATAGGGGCATCTGTTAAGAACTCATCTGCAAAAATTTGGTCAAGGGAAATACCTGCAACATTAGACAAATCAAACAAGTTAGGAAATAGACACTCATCACCCTCAATTTCTTTTATATACGACTCTGATACATTAGCAGCCTTCTTCTCATTTTCAACTCTTTCTTTTCTTCCTTCTTCAATAATTTCCTCACTTAAAGAAACAGGCCTCCTCTCATCAAGGGATTCCTGAAGTTCAGATTTGACTTCAAGAATAGCCTGCCCTTCCTCACTTATATCACCCTCATTTGGTGGTACACTCACTATTCTAGTGATCACCACATCTCTCTCATCTACTACTCCCTCTGGTTTTTCCACTATCTTCTCCTTTTCAACTCCTTCTCCTAAACCTGCAACATCTCCACCTTCAACAAGGTTCAAAGATGGCAGTTGTGGGGAGATCACAGTGCTTACATCAACAGCCACTGAGTCATCCTGAATGATTAAGGGCTGATCAGTGTCCAGCTCATCTGACACTGAATAGGCCTTAACCAAACCAGCCTCTAATACAGGAACCTCCACATCTTTAGGCTGTGCCTTAGGTTCAGAAGAACCTTCATTGTCAGATGTGTCTTTGGTTGTGTTACCACCCTCGGTCAACACCTCTGAAGATACAGAGCCTTTCCTATGATAGGTCTTAGGAGGAATGGATAGTCTCTCTGACACAGAAGGCATAGGGAGATTGGCTTGGGGGGTTTCAGGAGGGTTGGGTTTTGAAGGGTTTGAGGGATCATCAGGGGAATCATCATCATTGGAGCTACTGTCAGGGTGTTTGATTCCCTTAGCTTTCCTTTCTTTCTCCTTTTTAATCTTATCAGCTACCAGCTTTGCAAAAATTTCCTCATCAATGAGAAATCTTGTCTCTGAAACTCCAGCAAAGTTCAGCAATCTGTTCTCCTCTATTTGCCACCAGTTTGCACCCTTATCTTGGATGACTTGTGATATCTCCATCATAGACTTGTCTTTTACATCAACAAGCATCCTTAGATCATGAAATGTCTTCTGAATTCTTGGAAATTCAGCAAGCTGTGGGTACAGACTGTCCACAGTAGCCTTTGCTCCTCCTCTGAGCATACTTTCATAAGTATACTCCTCCTCATCTCCACTTGAATGGGGACTTTGGGTTATAGGGGAGTTGGCTCTGGGTTCTCCTAAAGTGGCTTCAGGGAGGTTTAATTCAGGGATGTTGGCTTCAGAAGGGTTTGGTGCAGTAGAAGGTGCTTCAGTTGCTTTTGAGAGCAATGAATCTGAAGGGGCTTTACTCAGGGGGGTTGGCTCAAAGAGTGCAGCTTCTAAAAGCTTTGAATAGTTGAGCATAGATGAGTCAAGGGGAGAATGTAATCTTGTCTCATCTACTGCTATATCTGCTAACACATCTATCCCACTTCTTTGCACACTCCCTTCAGGAGAGTATCTCTTAGTGAGATCTACAGGGGTAATGGGTTGGTTGGAAGGGGTAATGTGGGTTTCAGGGGAGTTGGGCTCAGGATTCTGAATTTCAGGGATGTTGGCCTCTATAGGCTGACCTTCAGGGACCTTGGATTCTGGAGTTCCAGAGCCAGATGAGTTGGTCCTTGACCTAGATTTGGCCCTGCTTTCAGCTCTGCTCTCTCTTAGAGCAAGTTGTAGAGACCTTTCCTCCTGCAGCTCCAACACCTTTTCAGTAGGTTTGGCCCTTCTCTTGCTGGCCCTACTGCTCCCACTTCCTTCACCATCCTTTTCAGGGACAACTTCCCTGATTCTCTTATCACCCTTCTTCTTTTGCCTTGTCTCATTGTATTTCAGCCTCAACTCTTCTAAGTGGTCAGAAGGCACACTTACTCCCTCTCCTGCCACTTCATCAACTTCAGCTGATGCTCCTGAGGCTTCTCTTGATGATATTTGAGACACTTTCCTTGTTTTGACAGCCCTGGCCTTGGTTCTTTTCTTCAGCTTAGGCTTTTCTTCAACCTGTTCTTCAGCAGGTTTGGCCAGAAGCATTCTCCTTTGCTCAGTTTTCTTGCTGAGCTTCCTGAACAGGATCTTTTGGGCTGGGAGGGGCTTTGCAAAGGTTTGCATCTAAGAGTAATGGGAGAATCTTTCAATCAACAAGCTTGCCCTGGTGCAATACTTGAGTTTCCCTTCCAACACAACCTTGTTGTGAGCTCTCACTTTAAATTTAGCCTTTTCTTTCATCATCTCAGACATAATGAAGGTCCTCCAATCAAATTTGATGCCTTTGTCACTAGCATCAATCACAGCAGCCATGATTCTGATTCTTGGATGGCTGACCTGCTCCAAACTTCCAGTGTTGCTCAAGAGACTCTTAGCAACTACCTCAAAGAGGTTGAGAAATTATGGCTTGAGAGTCTTCTTGTTTTGTGTTGAGGAGAGAGGACCTGGTACTAATAGCCATTCTTGAGCTATTTCATCTTCATGTCCAGTACCATAAACTTCTGGATTCCTTCCCTCATAAGGCAGTCCAAAAGCTCCTTCAAGATCTTCTGAAGAGAATTTCACTCTATGAAATTTCTCTTCTTCCTCACCCTCTGCAACATATGATAATCTGGTGGAAACTTCACCATCTGCAGGTTTACCTCTCCACTTGAGAAAGGCAAAGAATTCAGCCATGTATCTTTCCAAGCATGAACTTGGTCTTTCTTCCATGAACTTCTGTAAACCAGCTCTTCTTAGCCATCTTAGAGTTGGTGTAATTTCAGGATCTTCACTCTCAAAGGATACTATGGGCTCAAAATGAAGATTATTTTTGTTGCTCAAGTATCCAAAGTCAAGGTCTAGAGCCTTGTTGGAGAAATCAATAATCATCTCTGGTCTAACCTTGGGAGCCATTGAAAGTTACAGAGAAAGGTTTGATAGAGATTGAGAGTGTTTGAAGAAATTTAGAGCTAGGGTTTCGAATACTTGGGGAAGAAGTGTTTGTGGGGGATCTTAAGACTTGTGAATATTCTAAAAAGAATGTTTGTCAATGAGTTGGTGAGGTCTAGATGCAATTCAAAGGTGAACAAAAATGGAAATCCAAAATGAACGGCTAGGATTGATTTCAGAGGGGTTGTCCAGTTTTGATCCAATGGTCAAGAACCAATGTAACAGTGATAAACTGTTTTGTTCAAAAACGTGGGTGGTTTTTAATGTTTGTTTAAGGCTGGGGGTTTTTCGAGATAGATCATGTCCCAAAAAGTTTAATGCAAACAAGAGTTAAATCTTGGCATTTAATGCATGGAAAGTGACCTTTTGGGTGGGAGACAAATTAAATCCCAGAAAGGTGAAAACTGTATTTTCAATGGGACAGATTTCGAAATAGACAATGATCACCTAAAATAGGTGCTTATCAAACCAAGATTTGGTTTGATAGCCAAGACAACTTATCTGACCCTACATGGACAAGTGTCCTGAAGAGTTGAGGACAAGTGTCCTGAAGAAGTAAGGTCAACTTCTCTGAATTTCAGTAGACTTGACCAAGTCTGCTGAAGTTTGAGTTTATTTCCCCCTTAATGAATGAACTCTGTTGGACTCATTTGTCCAACTTCCCTGGATCAAGAAGACCCAACTCTGCTGATAATTCCAGAAACCTTGCTTCTGCAAGTGGTTTTGTTAATATATCAGCTTTTTGATGATTTGTGTGGATCTTCACCAACTTGATATCCTTCTTCTCCACATGATCTCTAATGAAGTGATGCTTGATGTCCACATGTTTGCATCTTGTGTGCAATACAAGATTTTGTGATATGGCAATTGCACTGTTATTATCACAGAATATTGACACTTCAGTAGAGTTGACTTTGTAGTCTCTGAGTTGTTGTCTCAGCCAAAGGATTTGAGCACAATAACTTCCAGCAGCAACATATTCAGCCTCAGTGGTGGAAGTAGCCACTGTATTTTGCTTCTTGGAAAACCAAGATATGAGTTTGTTGCCTAGGAATTGACAAGTCCCTGAAGTGGACTTTCTGTCAATTCTGCATCCTCCATAATCAGCATCTGAGTAGCCAGTTAACTCAATGTTGTCATCAGCAGGGTACCAAAGGCCTAGATTCTCAGTGCCTTTGAGATACCTCAAGATCCTCTTTGCAGCCTCAAGGTGGCTTTTCTTAGGATTTGCTTGAAACCTTGCACAAACACCTACTGCAAAGGTGATGTCAGGCCTGCTGGCAGTGAGATAGAGGAGTGATCCAATGATTCCTCTATACTCAGTGGAGTTGGTTGGAACACCACTCTCATCAGGATCCATTTTCCAATTTGTGTTCATTGGAATCCTTACTGGCTTGCTTGATGTACACCCAAACTTCTTGATCATTTCTCTGGTGTACTTGGCTTGGTTGATGAAGATTCCTTCTTTTGATTGCTTGACTTGTAAACCCAAAAAGAAGTTCATCAACCCCATCATGGACATCTCAAACTTGCTTTGCATAAGCTTGGAGAATTTCTCACAAAGCTTCTCATTAGGGGATCCAAAAATTATGTCATCTACATAAATTTGGACAAGCAAGATGTCCTCTCCTTCAGAGATTCTGAAGAGAGTTCTGTCCACAGTTCCCTTGGTGAATCCATGATCCAATAGGAATTGTGACAGTGTGTCATACCAAGCCCTAGGGGCTTGCTTGTGTCCATATAGAGCTTTCTTCAGTCTGTAAACTTGATTTCCAACCTCAAAACCTGGTGGTTGCTCCACATAGACTTCTTCTTTCAAGACTCCATTCAGAAAGGCACTCTTGACATCCATTTGGTACACTTTGAACCTCTTGTGGGCTGCATAGGCTAGGAAGAGCCTTATTGCTTCTAGCCTAGCCACAGGTGCAAAGGTCTCATCATAGTCAATGCCTTCATGCTGGCAGTAACCTTTAGCCACTAGTCTTGCTTTATTTCTGACAATCACATTATTTTCATTCTTTTTGTTCTTGAACACCCACTTGGTTCCAATAACATCTTGATGTGAAGGTCTATCCACCAGCTCCCATACTTCATTTCTGGTGAATTGATTGAGCTCTTCCTGCATTGCTGTGATCCAATTGGCATCCTGAAGTGCTTCATCAATGTCACTTGGTTCTTGTTTTGACAAGAAACAACAGAACATAGCACTTTCACTATGAAACCTTCTGGTTTTGACTCCTATACTTGGGTCACCAAGTATCAAATCAGTAGGATGGTCATACAACCAAGTCCTTCTTTTTCTGATCCCTTCAATAGAGTTGTCCTCTACTGAGGTTGAGTCATTTTGATCATAAAATTCAGGATAATTTAGTGCAGAATCTAATTCAGGATCATAATCAGGGGTGTTGTCCTCAATGTCAGGGACATTGGCATTTTCAACACTTTGAGTTCCACCTTGATTATTTGACCCATTAACTACCTCAGCAGGAACTGCTTCTTCATTGGTAGTTGTTACCTGGATGTGAACTGGGATTGGCTCATTCAGTTCACCATTTCCATCAGTGGGGTTTGTCTCAGGAAGGTTGCCTTCAGGATTGTTGTCCAATATGGTATGTTCAGGTAGATTGGCTTGGACAACATCTATTAATTCAGTGTCTTTGTCTTTTAGGCTCAATCTGGTTGTCCTCTGTGTGATTTCTTCAGGTTCCAAACAATCATTCCTGATCTCAAAGATAGATTCATCAAACACAACATGAGGTGTTTCTTCCACAATAAGGGTTTTCTTGTTGTAGACTCTGAAAGCTCTACTGATTTGAGAATATCCAAGGAATACTCCCTCATCAGCTTTACTATCAAAGGCTTTCAATTGTTCTTTCCCATTGTTGTGTATGAAACACTTACAACCAAAAATGTGAAAGTATGACACTTTAGGTATTCTTCCTTTCCAGAGTTCATAGGGAGTTTTGCCTTGCCCCTTAGTAATCAAGCATCTATTTTGAGTATGACATGCTGTGTTTATGGCTTCAGCCCAAAACCTCTTAGGTAAATTTGAATCATCAATTAAAGTTCTAGCAGCTTCTTTTAAGGTTCTATTCCTTCTTTCTGCAACTCCATTTTGTTGGGGAGTTCTAGCTGCTGAGGTTTCATGAGCTATTCCATTAGATGTGCAATACTCATTGATGTATGAATTTATGAACTCAGTGCCTTTATTAGATCTTATCTTGATAATGCTAAGGCTTTTCTCATTTGACAGTCTCTTAAGGAGTTCAGGTAGTTTGACTTGTGTTTCCTTCTTATTAAGGAGAAATACTACCCATGTGAACCTAGAGAAGTAATCTACCACAACAAATGTGTATTTTCTACCATTTATACTTGAAGGGGTGATTGGTCCAAAAAGATCCATATGTAGAAGTTCAAGTACCCTTTCAGTAGAAATGACTGGTTTACCTTTGAATGAGGCTTTAATCTGTTTTCCCTCTTGACATGGCTTACACACATGTTCTTTTATGAAAACCTCATTAGGTAGTCCTTTAACTAATGCATTTCTAGCAAGTTTGTTCATTGATTTGAAGTTCAGATGGTTTAGCCTCTTATGCCATAACCAGCTTTGTTCACTAGTGCTCTTAGCAATGAAGCATGCAGCATCAGTAGATTTGTCCCAGTCTGCAAAATACACATTTCCCTTCCTAGTTCCAGTCAATAGAGTTTGTTGAGTTTTATCCTTAATTAAACATTTTCCACTTGAGAACTCAACTCTAAAATCTTTGTCACAGAATTGACTGATACTTAGGAGATTATATTTGAGACCAGCTACATAAGATACATTGGTTACTTTGATGTTACCAATCATCAAAGTACCATAACCTTTTGTTGTTGCTTGTGAGCTGTCTCCAAATGTAACATTTGGGCCTTCTTTTTCAATAAAATCAGTGAGGAGTTCCTTATTTCCAGTCATGTGCCTTGAGCATCCACTGTCAAGGTACCATGCTGTATTTTTGCTCATACTCCTCTTCATGTGGCCCATTGGTACCTTCAATTAGATAGGTTTAGGTACCCTTTGAGTTTTGGGTCCTGAGAGGTTAGCTGTACCTTTAGGAACCCAAACTTGCCTAATTTCCCTGATTGATTCAAGGTGGCTAAGTTGTTTTCCTTGTGCATCAACATACACTGTCTTTCCCTTAAATGCCTTTGGGAAAGTATGTGTGAATGTGTTAACTCTGTAGGTTTCAGGGGAGTTGTCAACTCTCCTGAACTTATGAGTTCTTTGTGCAGCTTGATGGAATCTTTGAGGAAAGGCATTTTTATGACCATTACCCTTTGGCATGAAGGGTTTTGGTTGTCTTATTTTATTCTGCCTTTGAGGATAGTTGTCCTTAGGTCTATTCAGCTGAGGCTTTCTCAGATGAGTTGGCCTAGGCTGATTATACCTTGGATAACTTCTCTGAACATTGTTCAGGAGAGTTGCCCTTCCATTGGGTCTACTCTGCTGACCAACATTCCTCTTATGTTCAGGAGCCTTGACCTTTTCCAAAGGTTTGAGTCTAGTCTCCTGAAGCACTAGAGTAGGCATTTCATTCATTTTGCCCTTTCCTTTGTTCAGTGGCTGAATTATTTCATTTTCAGCTTGTTGTGCCACTGATTTAACAAAGATTTTCTTAGTGTTACTTGTAGAGGCAACACTAAGATAAGGTGAAGATTCAAATGGATCAAAACCTAATCCACTTTTTTGAGCCATAGGTCTTTGATAGCTCTGAATTTCCTCTATTGCTCTAGAGGATTTGTTCAAAGCAGACATCTTTAATTTCAGGCTCTCTTCACTTGATTTAAGAATATCATATTCATGTGAGAGGTTTTCAAATTTGGCATTCAAAATTTTTAGTTCAAAATCTTTTCTCTTCTGAGAGAGTAGTTGATCATCTATCTCCTTTTGTTGGTCAACTATCCTGAGATTTGCTTCCTTAAACTCTCTCAAGACTTGTTGATACAACTCAGTAGATTTGACATCAACAGTTGCCTCAGAGTTTTTGGTAAGTTCAATAGCCAATCTTTCATTTTCTCTCACACAATTATCATGAAATTCTTGTAGTCTAGTGAAATCTTCCATCAACTTCCCAAAGGAAAGTTTTAGGTTAACTTCACTAGTGTTTTGTGATAAAAATGATGGTGAGCTAGAGGTGGAGGATACATCATCATCCTCAAGAGCCATGTTGCACACATCATCATCATCACTGTTTGAGAACAGTCCGTCTGAAGAGTTGAAGCTTTCAGCACTATCAGATCCTTCACTAGCCATCATGGCCTTTCTGTTGGTGAACTTTCTGTCTCTTTTAGCTTGTCTTTCTCTTCTTTCTTTAGAGCTCAATTCAGGGCAGTCATACTGGAAGTGCCCTTTATTCTTGCAATTGTAGCATAGGTCTTCATCGTCATCCTTCTTGGATTCATCTCTTCCTTTTGATGATGAGGGGTCAGCTCTACTGGACCTTCTCCTATCAGAGTACTTGTCCTCTGATCTTTTCTCTTCAGGCTTCTTGTCCTTGGCCTGATCTTCAGGGGAGTTGTATCTTCTCCTGAATTTGTTGTCCTGGTAGAATTTCTTGTATCTACCAAACCTTGTGTTCAGCTTGTCAAATCTTCTAGCCATCAAGGCTAGTTCTTCCTTCATTTCAGTCTTTGAGACTGACTTTGATGATCTGGGAGTGGATTGCATTTCAGGTTCAGCAGCTTTGGCTTTGAATGCCACTCCCTTAGTAGGATTTGAAGGTTCCTCAACAGGTTTTCTTCTATTGAGGTCAAACTCATAGGCTTTGAGTTCTGAGAAGATTTGTTGCATGGGCATGGAGGAGAGATCTTTGGTATTTTGCATCATCACAGCATAGACATCCCACTTTTGAGTGAGGCTCCTCAAGATCTTCAATCCAAATTCTCTCCTGGAGTACACCTTGCCCAATGAGTTGATTTCATTCATCACATCAGTGAATCTACCAGCAAATTTGTCAATGGACTCATCAGCTTCCATTGAGAACTGCTCAAACTTTTGCACAGCAACTTGGAGCTTGTTCTCCTTGATCTTTTCTGTACCCTCACACATCTCAGCAAGAGTATCCCAGATTTCTTTGGCTGTGGTGCAATGGTAGACTCTTCCCATGACTGCGTCTGGAATTGTTTGATAGAGGGTGTTCATGGCAAGATAATTTAGATTATCTTTCCTCTTTTCATCAGCAGTGAAGTCATCCTCATCCTTGGGAATCAGTTCCCTTACATCTGCTCTTTGCTCATCTGTCACCCTGGGGTTAGTTTGGGTAAACACAAAAGGTCCTCTTGTGATTACTCTTAACATGTCAATGTGAAGAGATGCAAGATGAGCCCTCATTCTAATTTTCCAGAAATCATAATTGTCTATTGACAACATGGGCAATTTATGATGTGAAATGTGATTGACTGGATTTGTGGCCATGTTATCCAATCCTTGAACTGCAGGTGGAGGAACAGCATTGTTGTTGGCCATATCTCAAGAATATACAGTCTGTCAACAGATTATAGATTTCAGAAAGAGATCAGTTCAGTGACCACACAAATATGTGAATTTTGAAAATCAAGATGGATTTTCAGAAGCAGTGGTCTTTGAACCCCTGCTCTGATACCACTTGTTGGTCCTGTAAGGAGTATATAACAAGTGTGTGGGGGGGGGGGGGGAATACACTTGTATGCAATTCTTTTCAACTTTTGATCAAACCAGAGCTCAGCAAGGTTGTCTTGGACAACTCTGCTGAAGATGAATAACTCAACTACGATAATCAAACTACTAAGTACTATTGAGTACTTAGTTGAACAACTATCTAGGGGAGTTATATGTGCGGAATAGTGGTTGGCCCTTTATGTTTAGACTCCTTAAGTTTCTGAAATCACTTTGACAATCCAATACAGTCCAGTATAGTTTCAGGGAACTTGTCCAATACAGTTTTGCACAGTCTTTGAATATGTGTCTTTTGAAAGATCAGTTTTGTGTGCAGTGTTGAATGAATGTAAGTACTTTGTAAAGCAAATCAACACAGGAGGTTATAGTGGTTCAGAGACTCAAGCTCCTACATCCACTTTCCCTGATTTAACAGGATAATTCCTTCACTCTTGGAATTAACTTGTTTTATAGTGCCAAGGTGCACTTGATCAATAACACCACTCCTTGGTGAATTGATCCCTAGGATGTCTAGAGTCCTAGTACCCTCTTCTCAACTCAGAACTGAATTGTTCTTCTCTCAACAGTCAGCTCCTACCACTTCTACTACTACAACCTTCTCTCTTTCTCACTTGAAAGGGGTAAGGATTGAAGTAAGGTTCCAACTAATGAGATATCCTTTACAATGAGGATCAGTGTATAAGGATTAGGATATCTCTCTAAGCTTTGTATGGATATACAGTAAGTTCAGCTTAGAAGAAGTGTATGAAGACTAAGATAGTCTTTGAAAGCTTTGAAAGTTCTATGAGTTTTGAGCTTCAGAAAACTTGATGTAGTTGGATTCTGTTGAGGTGCTTTCAAATGGTCTTCACACTTCTGTATTTATAGACAAAATGGAGGATTTGCCCGTTGGAGAGGCAGCCCCAAATTGCTATAAATGTCTTCCTTGAGTTCTTCAAACTGGAAGACAGATTCTTGATAGTGACATGTCCTCATTTGGGTAATAAACGACTTGTAAGACTTTGTCTTCATTCTGCAGCACTTTTCCCAATGTTTGACTTCTTGTTAGGACTTGGACATGGCTTCTGAAGGTTGATCCAATGATAGGACAACATTCCTTATCAACTGGACAACTCTCCTTATCACTATCAGCAGTTTTGCTTATCAGCAAGGTTGGCTTGCTCTTCATCAGATGACTTGGCTCTTTCCCTTTCCTTCATTTCAAGGAGATCTTTGCATGTTGTATTGAGATTATTTAGGGAATGGTTGTCTTTAACTCTTCAGCATGGTTGACCTTCAAACATTGGAATCTTTGTTCTGGTTCAAACTTGCTGAGACAACTCTTCTGGGACAACTCTCCTGATCAGAGCATTTGGTTTCAGAAGGATTTTTCTTGTCCTTAGAGTTTGTTCCAGACTTTGAGCCTTGAGGGGACTTGATCTTGATCATCTTGAAGGTATAAGTTCCCCCTCACAATGTGCATCTAATCATCTAAGAGCTACTTAACATATTAGCTTCTTCTCTAGCCTTATACTATGTGTTCTAGCACTTTTAGAACACAATCATATTGACTCAGGCATGTCTCAGGGGGTTTTGGTATTTAATCAAAACATGGCTCATTTTATTCCCAACACAATTGTTGGCCGGATGATTCCTTCTCTGCCACACTGTCCGATCTGATAACATCGTCTTCGTCGTCGTGTTGAAGAATCGCCTAAGTGCCATTTGCGCCGCTCGTTGGAGCTCCTCCGCGTGAAGCCCCCTCCGTCGCCGCTCGCAACCTGCAGTAGCACCGCCGCGTTGCGCATTCCATCGCGTCGCCGCCTGCTTGATCTGAAGCCGCCACTGCCTGCTGCGTTCGCGCCGCCCTTCTAGTCACCTGAAGAAGCCGCCGTCGTGGGTAGGTTTGTAAACCTTTTCATAACAAATGAAGCAAACTTTCCAGAACTATTTAATGGAGTTGCTCCATCCACGACTGACATATTTATATATTTCCAAAAAAATGGATCTGATTTTGAAATAAAAAAGTGTCCTTCAAAATTCAAAAAGTGTGTTGAATAATTACCCACATTTGATTTAACCCTTTTCCAAAATTTTGAAATAGTAACACCTCGCAGTTATCTGATGGTTGGGGGCAGAGCAACGCCGCCGCGCAAGGGTGGAAGCGCAAGCGGTTTCTCCAAAAGTTGGACTGAAGACATTGCTCGCTCAACAGCGTGAACCCATAGGAATGGAGATACTGAGTGCTGCCTAGGCTATTTTCCAGAGTATTTTGGCTAAAGGGGACATTTGTGCATCACAGCGTAGAGCATCATCAGAAGAGCTTGGTTTATTAGCTAGGCTAGGAAATGATACATTTACTGCTAGAAAGATAAAACAATTTCTTGGTGATGTAACTTGCAATATAGATTCCTACTATGCTCTGGATCAGTTACTTTTGCTCTTGGTTGCATTCATCGTAGGAGGAATGGCCTTGTCTAGTTTAGTTCTCAATACAGTCAACATCATCTCTTCACTTGCTAAAAGTTCAATATCAAGTTTAGAGATTTGGTCTTTGCATGGACTTCTTTTGACCAATATCAAGTTTAACATCATCTCCTTCTTTTGTTAGCTAATAGTTGTAACACACTCACTTAATGGTATCTTGCTCCTCGGGGATACAACAATGAATAACCTGGTGAGTTGCTTATATACTCTCCCTCCCTCTCTCTTTTTTATTTTATTTTTTCATGGTATTATTGGTTATTGGTACTGGTATTATTAGTTATTGATTGTGGTATTACTAGTTATTAATTTTGGTATTACTAGTTTATTTTATTTTTTCATGGTATTACTGATTGTTGTTTATTGTATTACTGATTTCTGTTTATGGTATTATTGATTATTCTATATTAATACACTATTGAATTAATATTAATGACTATTGATTACGGTAGTATTGATTATTAATTGTTGTATTACTCGTTATTGTTTGTGTTATTACTGATTATGTAAAATTATTTATTATTGCTTAAGGCAATAGGGAAAATTGGTGAAAACTTCAATTGGGACTAAATGTTAGGAAAAACTGCAAGGCCCATTTCTTATTATTTAGAACAACAAAATGACACATGAATTGACAATTTTACCCTTATTTTCTTACTTTATCACTAAAGTCAAACTTACCCTTATTTATACATTCCTCTCTCACATGTCTTGAAAAGACATTTCCACTCCCCCTAGGCCCCTACCTACTTTTTCCCACGACATAACCTTAATATATTTTATTAATTACTATTCCTATTATTATTAATTATTAATATTGGTTTAGTTGTTTAGTTTAATACTAATTTATTAATTATTAATATTAGTTAATTTTTTTAGTTTAATATAGTTTATTAGTTATTAATCTTTAATTTAGTAGTTTATTAGTTATTAATACTGTTATTAATATGACATAATATTTTCACTTGTTCAGATTTTTTATATTCCGATTTTTTTTAAACGAATGACACTTAACAATCTCAATTCTTATAAGTATGACACTTTTTTTTCTCCTAAATAAGATAATTATTATTCTAATTACCTTCCTAGTCTCATCGAAAAATTTGACTAAAGCACCACTTTAATTTGATGTATATCGTTCAATAGAAAGACTAGATCTCATCATCTCATTAATTAATACTGTATTATTATTTTATTTTTGTATTCAAATTTTATTAAAACTTATTTATTTGTTTTGATTTTTTTTATTCAGATATTTTTTAATGGAATTGAGATTTTTTTTTTTTTTACTTTTCATTAATGGAATTAATTTTCTTTTCTTTTTATATTATATTTACTTTTATTCAAAAATTATTTGCATTCAAATTTTAAATTATAGAATAATTTTTTGTTTCTATTTTATTTAGTTTTTTTTATATAATATTTTATTATATTGAGTATATGTTTACATACTAGCAACAAATAATGCATAAACACATTATATACGAACAATATATAATGCATACACACATTGCATACGAGCAATATACAATGCATACACACATTGCATACGAGCAATATACAATGCATACACACATTGCATACGAGCAATATACAATGCATACACACATTGCATACGAGCAACAAATAATGCATACACGCATTGCATACTAACAATAAATAATGCATACACACATTGCATACTAGCAATAAATAATGCATATACCGAGTAAACGATGCATATTTACAACACATTGCGTACTAGCAACAAACAATGCATATACAAAGATTCTTATCGAGTCGAGCTTGATTTTCAAAAAATTTCACATAATAACCAATCGGATAATTTACTTGATGAATATAAAACTATGGAAAATACAGTATAAAATTAGGATTTAAGAAATATACAAGAACAAAAAATTCCCCCAATTTAGAATTTGAAATTGGAAACAAAACCAATACATATGAAATAAAAATACGTATCAATTTACTGAAACAGGGGGTGAACTAAGGAGACCGGTGGGTGCAACCAGGAGGGGTGTATCGAGTGAATCCTGGGGGTGTATTAACTGAAACTAGGGGTGCACATCTGGGCTGGAAAACCCTAGCCCATTAGTAAGCTGCCCTAGAATCTGTGCCGCCGCCGCCTTGGAAATCACTGGCAACGGTACATAGAATGTGTGTGGCTGCCGCAGACACACCATTACTATTTAACAAGATTTTGAAATCCAGGTTTCAAAATCTTCTAAATCCCAAATCAAACATACCCTCCGAGAAGTAAGGTACATAAAAATGCTTATAGAAAACCAATGAACACATTATCAAAGTGGGAGCATATGGCAACTATGTTCATTCCTCAATATTTTTGATAATTATGTAATATACCATTTATCATCACCGTATCAAACAAACCCATTCTGTGATTCTGACCCCCACCTATTAAGACCTGAAAAGATAATTGAATAAAAGGTGAGGCTAAATAAATTGGCAATTAGTATTATTCAGATCCGAGTTTCCAAAATATACGCTGGGCGTGCAGCATCTGCCATGGCCTACAAGAGTATCAAATATCACAATTTTATGAAACAAAATCAAGTACATAGAATAAAAGTCATTATACAATTGAAAAATTAATTGTGCAATGGATGCATCAACAGATTTTATAAAAATGGGGGTGCTTGTCCATTTTTGGTTTCAGGACACTCCACTTTCTTGAATTGAATTTCGTCTTGTTAACTTTCAAAATTAAACTTTTAAGACTCCCCACAAACTTTCAAATAACCACATTTGCAAGAGAACAGTATGAAGACTTGTAGGTCAAAGGATAGTACACACACCAACCTTTTGCATCTGCAAACCAATTCAAAAGTAACCTAAACAAATCTGTAATTCATCTGGATATCAATCATCAGTTGAAGTAAGAAGAACTGTGCTAGTAAGATTAAAAGATTGATATCCAAGATTGCTTTGGTCTTAGCTATGAAGCAAGCTAGATCCCATAAGCAAAGTAGACAGGCTGCATTATGGATCCCATAGCCGTGAAAATGAAGATTGCTTTGATCATAACAAGCTTGGAAATACACCTGGATAAATTATTCACCCATCAAATGGTACTTCTACCTAATCATATTTGCAACACACATTACAAACTAACAACAAACAATTCAGGATACAAAGGAACTACACTCTTATACTCTCTCAATTTACAAAAATCCATACAATGGAACAAAAATAACACCAACACCATTGACATGAGAATTAACATCTATCCCTAATTGACAAGATAATTAAAATCAGAGCAAAACACTAGCATGAAATCTTCATTCTCTTTCCAACAATGAATTATAGCCCTGTCATTACACACTTCAACTCATTCTCCAAACATTAATATACTATGAGCATTAAACAACCTTTTGAGTCAATTAATCTTAATAATGTCAGTAGAAACCACTGCACTATGGAATCTTCAACTCCTAACTTCATCATTCAATGCATTGCAAATATGTGGATGACAAGGCCAATTTAATGTATTCCTACTTAATTATGAAAGGCACATTGCATACGATTTTGTAAAAGCTGTTTAATATATGTATTCCCTCATATTCAGACTAAACAAGTTTGGAAACGCCCCTCAAAACATTTAACAGGGTAAAGTTTATGCAAAAAAATTTTTAAGAGGTCAAACACAACTTTAAGGGTAAATATTTGAATTTCAAGGGGCCATGTAGCAATTTCAGAAAATTAGGAACTGAATAAGAAGCAGGCGCTCTGTTTTTTCACCATTTTCTGCTCTTGTTCATTGACATTTTCTAGAAAACAAAGAATCCAAAAAAAAAATTCCTCCATGGATGAAGATCTATAAGAAGCAGATCTACACCTTCTCAAAATTCAAGAATTTTTAGGTACAACCATCTACACCTTATTTTGAGAAGTGCGCCGACAAGATCGCACGCCGGCAAAAATCGTTTTCTCCATTACAGAAACTTCTTCGTCGAAATACTAGGGTTCTGGCACAATCGACCCCCCTTCGTTCATAGTGCTCCGCACTGGTCTGGACTCTGGAGAACGGAGAACATCTTGAATGAGAGAGAAAGAAGAGTTTGAAAAATGAAATCGAGAGAGGGAGAGAGAAAATATAACAGTGCTGTGGATTGATTTGAAAGAGGAGAGAGACGTAAGGAAATTTGAATATACGGAGTAACTTAGATTCTTGGAAGATGAAGTTTAGGGGTAAATTGGGGTTTTTCACCTGTTTTTGAAGTTTTAAATAATGTCATATTATTCTTGATGTTTTAAGTACTAAGGAGGTGTAAATGGTAGATTCTAGTAAATAATCACAAGGCAATACTGATTATTGTTTATGGTATTACAGATTACTACTTATGGTATTACTTATATTTGTTTTTGGTATTATTGAATATAATTAAATTTGTCAATTTTTTTTTTTATTTGTATAAGATATTACTGATTAATGTGATCATGGTATTATTGATTTGTTCATGGTATTACTGATTATTGTTAATGGTATTAATGATTATTGTTTATGGTATTACTAGTTATTACTTATTGTATTACCGATTATAATAAAATCATACTGTTGTGCAATAACTTGCACGGTCAGATTGTATATCCATGGATTAAATATCCGGGATTTCACTCTGGTATGAATGATCCTCGAATGTAATGTCTTCTTGGAATTAGCCTCTCGAGAACCTGCAAAAAATACGCCGGAGGGGAGTCCGGCGCGGACACTCCGATGCTTAAGTCAGTAAGCGTATTTTCGTATTAGGTAAGGACTAGAGAGTCCTCTGATCGTCAAAGAGATCCTCAAGAGGTATATGAGTATCAAGTAAAAGACTCAGTGTGTAAAAATGATGTTAGAGATCGTAAAATATGAATGTACCTAAGCTTACTTATTTATAGAGGAATTCTACCTGAGGGGAAGTTAGGTTTTCCCCTTATCTCGGACCTGCAGCCTTTTCTATCTTTGAACTAGTCCACTCGCCTTTGATAGGGTTTCTCGAGTTCTCAGTCCCTGAAGAAACGCAACCACTCCCTCCTATGGACTTCGGCCGCTGAGAAGAGGAAGAATGAGTCTTCCTCTATCCAATCTTATCCCGTTTTATATGGAACCTCTCCTAAACTTTCGGCCAACTAATTCCCCTCAGGGCCAGGTCTTCCTGATATCTCTCCCCTGAGGCCCTAGGGTGGAGCTCCCTCCGGAGGGACACCCGGATGAGATTCTCTATTTTGAGGAGTCCTCTTTAAGCTCGTATCCTCTCATCTATCCTATCCTCTATACACGTGTCGACTTCTTACGAAATGACGATTTTAGGTCGCATCATCTACTCCCCCATACTCTCATAAAGTGGTCATATCTTTGTGAGAGTAAGAAATTCAAGGGAATCTAGCATAAAGGATATTTCCGGAGAGACGTGTTTTAACTTCACTTCGGAGGAAAGTTTCGGAAGTATTTCCCTCCATGAGTTTTCCCGCCCAAACTCCAGAAAAATGCCTCGACTTCCGCGTCTAGGCCCCACTCAGATACGATTTTCTCTTTCCTGCTACTTTCCCGAGGGGAAGCCTCGATTCTAGCCCCTTTCTGCTCACTTCTCCGCATTTCGCATCCTCATTTCACATCTTCTCTCCTCGGAAACTCCCCCCTCTTGGTCTTATGGGCTGCATCATTATTACTTTTTCCTGGTCACACAACCTTCGAATATGGTCCACTTAACCTTCAAGCAGTCTCTCGAAAGATTCAAGGAATCTTTCTCCATTCTGAGGAACCGCCTCTAGTTTTAAGTAGATCGGGGGGTTTTCCTCGGCCTCTAGGCCTCTGCATATCTTTTCCTTCCGTTACCCAGAGATCTTAGTTCTTGGGAAGTAATTCTCTTGGGTTTCGGGCTAGAGGAGTAACCCTCCAGCTTTTCTTGGCAAAAGATTTTGGTTCATAAAATCTTTCTTTCGTTTTTAAGTAACCCATTTGGGTCTCAAGTATGGTGAGGAGCTCTCCAGCTCTCCTCGGCCTCTAGGCCTCCGAGTGTCTCTCACTCTCATTCTTAGAAGATTTTGATTCGTAAAATCTTTCTTTCGTTTTTAAGTAACCCATTTGGGTCTCAAGTATGGTGAGGAGCTCTCCAGCTCTCCTCGGCCTCTATGCCTCCGAGTGTCTCTCACTCTCATTCTTAGAAGATTTTGATTCGTAAAATCTTTCTTTCGTTTTTAAGTAACCCATCTGGGTCTCAAGTATGGTGAGGAGCTCTCCAGCTCTCTTCTATATATAATTCTTCTTTTATGCTTCATGTTTGCCTCTCAAATCATAACTTCTTATTTTCAAATTTTCCATTCTCAAGCTCTAACAATCTCTTTCTATGTTCTGCAAATAAAACTCTTTATATTTCTTGGAATAAGGTTAAGGTATCAATATGGCGCCTACTCCCCCTAGCCTCGAAGCCTCTCATGGGTGGAGTTCTCATTTCTCTGGATCGTCAATCTTTCATAATCGCCATTCCTCTCAATCCTTATGAGCTCTAGCACTTTTTCCATGCGCTATTTGCTTTAGAACCTTTTTAGAAATTTCGGTCGTATCATAATTTGTCCCGTAATGTAGTTCGTATCCTAAATCTCACAGGCTTTCCGATGTTCAACACCTGATGCTCCATCATTCAACTTCATCAAGACTCGTTGAAGAGTGTGGTTCATCTGTCGAACCTCATGATCTCTTAAGTGTTTCATCACTTGATATTTCAAAGAATTCAGCCATATCGTGGCTACTCAGAAAGGTATGGTTCATATCTTGAACCTCTCGAGCTCTCAAGTAAAAAATCTCAGCCACATCCTGGCTTATCAAACAATGTGGTTCATACCTTGAACCTCATTACTCTTAAATGTTTCTCACTCTCAATTCAAGGTGTTGATTATATCAAGACCTTTCAAGTTCAAGTAATCCGCTTGGATTTAGAGTAGGGGAGGAGCTCTCTAACTCTCCTCGGCCTCGTGGCCTCTGAGTGTTTCTCACTCTCATTTCAAGGTATTAATCTCATTAAACCTTTGTAAATTAAGTAATCCACTTGGATCTCGAGTAGGGCGAGGAGCTCTCTAGCTCTCCTCGGCCTCGTGGCCTCTGAGTGTTTCTCACTCTCATTTCAAGGTATTAATATCATTAAACCTTTGTAAATTAAGTAATCCACTTGGATCTCAAGTAGGGTGAGGGACTTTCTAGCTCCCCTCGGCCTCGTGGCCTCTGAGTGTTTCTCACTCTCATTTCAAGGTATTAATCTCATTAAACCTTTGTAAATTAAGTAATCCACTTGGATCTCAAGTAGGGTGAGGGACTTTCTAGCTTCCCTCGGCCTCGTGGCCTTTAAGTGTTTCTCACTTTTGAATTCTCATATCTCATATATGCTCGGTGATCTACAGATCATTCATCATTTCATCACTCCTAATTTTCAAACTTAGCCATCCGGCTACTCAGGGTGGTTAGCCCTCACGCGTTTCAGAATGCTCAAAGTATGCTTATGAATCATATCTTAAATTGTTAGGAAATATGTGCTCATACAAATTTCCAAAAATCTCAAAATGTTTTCATCACATCTCATAAAATCTTCAAATATTCATCAAAGATAAACATACAATTTAACATAATTTAGAAAAAATTTGACTCATCACTAATCGAAAACACGTTCTTAACCATGCCTAAATTCTCAATCATTCTCTCGATTCAATCACGAAATTCTCCTAAGTAATCACCTTAGCATTTCTCAAATCAATCATTTTTTAAGCCTTAGCAAATGCTCATATGCTTCGAGGTTTTATGCTCTAAACAACTACGTCTAGGTAACTCATATCATATCACAAAGTAAAATCTAAAGTAAAAAAGTAAAATATACACTTTTCAATTACGTGGCTTCATATCAGCATCTCGGAGGTAGTAGGCCTAGACCCTTCATCAACCCCTTTAAGCATCGAAGTGTAAGACATTTGCAAGGTCCGTCATCATGCTCGTCTCCGAATATCGCATCTCAACACCCTAGATGATCTTACTCACCTAATAGATCGACTCTTGGGTATATCCTTCCTTACCGTAGCCTTGTAGCCCTCATGACTACCTGCACATCCTTCATGGGTTTCTTTTATCATGTAATCTCATTCGGGAGACATCTTAGATAGGGATGAGTCAACGATCGCTTGTATAATTGGCCACCCAAGATGCAGTATCTTAACCGCAAAGATCGAGCTTCTCAAGAAGCTGCAGGGGCTGGTCCTTTATTCAGCTCTCCCAGAATTTCTTTCCTTTAGTCATCCCCTTCTTCGATCGCCCCAATCATGGGCTCAGTAGATTCTCTTTGTGCTATCACACATGTTATTTTTCCTTGCCCCTTAGGCTCTACGGAGCTAGCCAGCTTTGATAGACTGTTAGTCTTCATATTCTTCGACCCAATCTTTTACACTCGATCTCCTAGTTTACCCAGAAGGCTCACAGGATCTGGACGAACTTAATCTGAAATCTAAAATCATATCTAGAATATCTAGGCATGTCAATCACACATAATTCAAAGATATTTAGCCTCATATTTTAAAAGCATGGACCACCATCCATCCTCAATCATGAATTATAAAGCATATAATAACCACATAAACTCAACATATGGGTTTTCTACTCATACTTACTGAGATCATCAAGTCATTCTCATATTCAGAGCACCTATGCAAAATAATCATAAAAAATCACGGGGGTTGTACTTAATCCAACAAGAAATAAGCATGGTTCTCATATATTAGTCACATCAAATCAACCAATAATCATAACCCATCCATGTCATACTCATTATGACCTCAAGTCATTGTAAAAAGATCTAACCTCTCTAACTTTATCAAATACATGTACTAACCGGTGGTCCCAAATGCACTCGTCATTTGGGGATCAGCCCAATAACAGGTTAGGTGTTATGGTCCAGCGACTCGGCTGGTTTTCCATGGCTCCATTCTTTCTTCGGCAATCTTGCTCTCTCGAGCTCCTCTAGTACTTCTAGGTTCTCCAGCCCCTCCTCATGAGCTCATTATTCGTCATAGACCAGGTAAACTGACTCATACCAGCAGCATTATTAGATCTAAATTTCACCATCTACCGAGAGGGTAAAATTACTCATCAAATTCCTCGGGGACCTCGCATCCTTCATCCGTTCTCAGGTAATTCAATTTCTAATATGCCTCATGGTCCTAGACCTTCAGGTCTTGGTCATTCACTACACGTCTCTTGATCTGGATCCTAAACCTCAACGTCTTGGATAGTCGTCTCGGGCATTTCGATCTTTGTAATCTACAGATCCTCAATCTATAACAGCCTCCTCCTCTAACTAAGGCAGTGTTTTCTTCCAGCCTAATCAGCGGATAGCCGTCTTTTATATCATGGTTCTGATACTTAACTCAAGCCTGGGGAGCTCCTAAGAGGAAACTCCCTCGTTATGTTCTAGTTCAGGTTCTGGACTGACATGTAGATCTCCAGGTTTACTCGTATATCAATCCCGAATTGATCCTGTAAAGATACACCAAAAAGGGCCTCCAACACAGGCTCTCAAATGCTCAAATAAGCTTCATAAGCCTCAATTATATAATTTAAATATGAAATAATTAAAGAATGCAAATCAAGTCTCTTTTGATCTCAAACCTGAAACCTGTACCCTCTCCAGGGCCTCCAGTCTCGACAAGATGATTAGTCTCTCTAATCTCAAATCTCAGAAGGGGATCATTTTCTTTGATCCTCCCGCAGTATTGCGGTTTCCTGTTCCTCCGGAGTTTCGGGGAGCTTCTGGGCTGGACCTCCTTGCTGTAGATTCTCTCTTCCTCTCTCCACTAGCTGGTTTCACCTCCAGCCTCTTGGCTTGCCTCACCTCTTCGAGGGTGAGATACTTTTCAGCTCTGAAGATTCTCAAGTTCTCTACCCGCTTCAGGTAATCAATCATCCTCTCACCCACTCTAGTTTTCAGACTTATCGTTTTGTCTGTTTAGGGCTATTGGCCTTGATCTCAGGGACCTAAATAGGTTCAATCTTCACTTTCCATTTCCGAGCTTATCCCGAAATCCTCCTGGACTTGGATAGAATCAACCTATAACCTGAAACCTTCTGAACCTACCCAGAGATCCTCCAGAACCTGGATAGACTTAATCTATAATCTGAAATCTTCTGAACCTACCCAGAGATCCTCCAGAACCTGGATAGACTCGGTCTGTAATATGAAATTATATCTAAAATATGGAAACATGTTAATCGTGTGCAATAAAAACAATAATTATGTTAATCTTTGCTTCCAAAATCATAATCATCATCAACGTCTAATCATTAATTCTAACACATAAAGTAATCACAAGACTCAACATGTGAATTTCTTACCCATGCTTCTACGATTTCAAGTAATTCTCAATTCTAAGATCGTTTCTAGAGTATCAATCATGTGAGCTTAGGAGAATCATGCTTAATTCAATGGAAAAAATAAGTTCGTGTCATATATGTCAATATCATTAAAATATGCTCATAGCAATATCAAATTACTATAAAATATATAATACTTTAGGCTCTATCAAACACCTGTACTAACCTGTAGTACCGATGCACTTATCATATCTCTGCCTCGTACCTCCAGATCCGATCCTGGGATCCTGGACCTCGGGGTCCTGAATACTCTGCTGCTCGTGGAGGGGCACGAATGTTGTCATCCCCTGCAGTGGCGGGAGGTATCTCCTTGCCAGGTCCACTCCCGAGGGCTCCAGACGTGCCAACAATATCACCCCCTGTAGAGATAGGGGTGTCTCGAGCCTCTTCCATCAGGTTCTGACCTTTTATAGGTGCGGAGGACGGATTTACCCCTGAAGGAACGAATATAAGTTATTTTCCCGAACTTCCCTAGAGTAGGCGTGATTGTGTTATTCCCTCCGCCCATAGTTCAAACAGATAGAAAATCGTGAGAAGATCCCTTAGACGTTCCCACAGACGGCGTCAGTTGTTGTGCAATAACTTGCACGGTCAGATTGTATATCCGTGGATTAAATATCCGGGATTTCGCTCTGGTATGAATGATCCTCGAATGAAATGTCTTCTTGGAATTAGCCTCTCGAGAACTTGCAAAAAATACGCCGGAGGGGAGTCCGGCGCGGACACTCCGATGCTTAAGTCAGTAAGCGTATTTTCGTATTAGGTAAGGACTAGAGAGTCTTCTAATCGTCAAAGAGATCCTCAAGAGGTATATGAGTATCAAGTAAAAGACTTAGTGTGTAAAAATGATGTTAGAGATCGTAAAATATGAATGTACCTAAACTTACTTATTTATAGAGGAATTCTACCTGAGGGGAAGTTAGGTTTTCCCCTTATCTCGGACCTACAACATTTTCTATCTTCGAACTAGTCCACTCGCCTTTGATAGGGTTTCTCGAGTTCCTAGTCCCTGAAGAAACGCAACCACTCCCTCCTATGGACTTCGGCCACTGAGAAGAGGAAGAATGAGTCTTCCTCTATCCAATCTTATCCCGTTTTATATGGAACCTCTCCTAAACTTTCAGCCAACTAATTCCCCTCAGGGCAAGGTCTTCCTGATATCTCTCCCCTAAAGTCCTTGGGTGGAGCTCCCTCCGGAGGGACACCCGGATGAGATTCTCTATTCTGAGGGGTCCTCTTTAATCTCGTATCCTCTCATCAATTCTATCCTCTATACACGTGTCGACTTCTTACGAAATGACGATTTTAGGCCGCATCACATACCTATAATATTATTTTGTATTAAAATTTTAAAAAATACACATGAAAAAAATGGAAAAGAAAGACATGAAAATAAAAATAAAAAAGGGAAAGAAAGTAAATGGGAAAAAAGATGAAGAAATAAAAAGTGGAAAAAAAAACTAAAAATGGGAAGAAAAATGAAAAAGTGGGGGAAGAAAAATAAAAAAAAGAAAAAAAATCGAGATTTGTGGTTAATTTTTTTAAATTATGTTTTTACGTTTTTTTTCTAAAAATATGGGTGACTTGGTGGTGAATCGACGGTAACTCGGTTGTAGATTGTAAATATACAAATTAGGGTTGATTTTATTATATTTTGTGTAAATTAATATAAGGATAATATAGTCTTTAAAATGTAATTAATTTTAAAAAAATATTTTGGAGTGAACTCATAAAATGAGCTGTTGTAGATAATTGTGGTAAAAAAAAAATTTGGAGGTGAACTTTTAAAATGAATTTATGTATATAAACATGTTAAAAAGAAATGATTGGGAGGTGAACTCTGAGCGGGTGACCTAAAAAAATGGTTTGAAAGTGAACTTATTATGTAAGCAAGTACAAATAAAATATAAATAAAAAATTAAAATGGATGGATATGGTACATTTGAGTGTACCCAATATCACCCTAATTATAATTTAAGATTTTTTTAATAATTATATGTGATATGTAAATAAAGATATACTGAAACTTGAGGCTATCGAAAAGAATGAGTATTACCGACGTGGTATTTTAATTTGATAAAAATTCATTGGTAAGATTGGAAAGAAAATAAAGGATTTTTTTTATTATTATTAATTAATGATCACGTGACATTATGACAGTCATCTAAACGTGCTGTTTTTTTTAGATAAGTTTGAAATAAGACAACCATTAATTATAAATTGTGTAAAATGGAAGTAAGTCGAATAAATTGTTACAACTAAAACTGAATCTGTCGCTTAAACTTTCCTGACGAATACATATAGAGTAATTTTTTTAATCATTGGAATATGTAATCATTGTAAAGCTCCATGTAAAATTTTTTTACTTTCTCTCTCTTATTAAATACAATCATAATACTCCCTCCGTTTTTTTATAAGATGTTTTAGACTTTTTTTTTTGTGCATAAATATAATATGTTTTAAATTTTTACAATGTTTATTCCAATTATGCCCTCACTTAACTTTGGAAAGAATTGACATTTAATGTGTATTATGGAATGTAATTAATGTAATTAAAAATCCTTTTTATTATCTAAGGGTATATTTGTCAAAACATACCATTTCTTAATTCTAATAAATTTTTCTAAAACATCTTATAAAAAAAACGGAGGGAGTATTCATTAGAGTTGACCATCTATTTTAAGTTTTTTTCTTTTTTTATCAAACAAAAAGGAATAATATACTGTATATATTAATCGTGAATATATACACTGTTTCTTCAAGCATTAAATAATATATTTATATGCCTCTCCATAATTTAACCCCAAACCGATTAGCTAGCTTAGTTGTTTTGTTAATCTTCATTAAATTTTCTAAATGAATTATATTTTAATTAATTTGATTTGTTTAATTTCATTTTCATTTCTAAGTAATTGAGTGTATAAATGCACTTAAATTTTAATTAAATAATATTTAATTAAAATTTATATATCCAATTTAATATTTGATAACTTAAAAATTTGACTCAATTCATTGGAGTCCAATTTCAACTGTATTGGTGCAATCTCAAGTATATTCATTATATTTTAATTAATTTAGTAATAAAATATTTTTTTACATTAAATTACATTTTCAAACATTTTAAAATTATATCATATGTAATTATTTTATTACTCTATATTTACAAGTAATATTTTATTACTCTACTTCTAATTATATAATGCACGTATCTTTGTCCATATATATACGCGCGTATTAATTGGTAAAAAAATCCGCGTAAATCTTTGCCATAAATTTAATTGGTAAAAAAATGTGCGTAAATCTTTATCCGTCAATTAATAATTAATCTGCACCCCACTTACTTTTTAATGCCGGCCACTCTGTTGAATTCTTTAGGGTTTGCTATATAAGTGTATTAATATATATATAGAATCGATCTTCACAAAAAGAAATGAAAGAATTAAACATGGAGGGTGGGAGCGTGAAGAAGAGGAAAACTCAAGGACGAAAAAAGATCGAAATAAAGAAAATTGAGAAGCAAAGCAACCGGCAAGTGACATTCTCGAAACGGCGCGTGGGATTATTCAAGAAAGCGAGTGAACTATGTATTCTCAGCGGCGGCCAAGTGGCGATTATTGTGTACTCGCACGGCAAGCGCGTCTTCTCCTTCGGCCATCCCTGTCGTGGACCGCTACCTCAGTGGCGCTGACGTAGTGGTCGACAACGCGAGCCCGCCTGCGGTGGTGTCCAACATGGGGGAATACAACAAGCATTACTCGGATGTTTCGAAGGAGTTGGACGTGGAGAAGAAGCGGAGGGAGGAGGCGAAGAGGGCGGAGGCCGATCAGGGTTTGTGGTGGGACGATAGCTTTGAAGGGAAACAAGTGGAGGAGTTGGAGCAGTACGTGGAGGCCTTGGATGCGTTGAGAAAGAAAGTAACTCAACAGGCGGATGATCTCATGGTTTTGCGTAGTTCCACTTCCTTGTCGCCCGAGGTTGCGCCACCGCTGACGTCATTGAATGATACGGCTACGTTTAATTTTCATAATCAATTATGGAGTACTGCAGGTTACAACTTCTAATTAGTTAGTGGTATATATATACAGATTTTAATTAATTAATTAGGGTTTCATGTTTTTTTTTTAATTACTAGCTTGGATATTATTACATAATCTTGAGAATTATGTGCAGTCTCTAGCGCTAGTCGATCAAAAATCTTAGGGATTGGTTTTAGTTTTAATTATTGCCAATATACAGTAAGATGTTAATTGATTGGATTTTAGAAATTATTAATTTCACTCTAATTTCTAGTTTGTGCTTCAATTTGGATCTGTACGTATATTTTGATTCTGATCTTTTACTAGATGTTTGGCGTGATGTTATACCATTACTATTTAGTTTCTTTTATGATAATTATAATTACTATTGGGGTTTATTAATGGAGAAATTAAATCTTCAAACACACTAGCTAGTCTTTTTCTCGTTTTTTGAGTTATGTTTGGTTCTCTTTAATTTCCTTGACTTTTTTCTTTTGGGGGATCATGCATGTTGTGATTTCAATTTTTCGTTTGATTTTTGCTTCGAGAAAGACTACTTTTCTATTTTTAATAGTAATCTATCAGGTATAATAGTTCTTAGAAAAACTGAAATATTGATAGGGTTTGAGTGATTTCTGATGTTTTATTTATTTTTTTGGCATCTGGATTCTTAATCTTTGGGTATGGGAATTTGTGATAATTAAACAAAGGGTTTAGGGGAATTTCTCTTTCAGTCGATATATTTTGATTTAAGGTTCTTCAACTTTCCTCATAATCGGGACACTCAGCTTCTAGTATCCACTACAAAAAAAAGGGCGTTTTAGAGACGGATTTACCGACGGAATTTCCGTCGGCCGCCGATGTTACCGACGGATTTGCCGACGGAAAGTCGGCCGTCCCCTTTTTCGTCGTCAGTATTTTTTATCGACGGATTTTTGAATTCCGTCGGGATTTCCGACGGATTTGCTGACGGATTTTCCGTCGGAATTGCCGACGGATTTACCGAGGGATATTCCGTCGGTATTTCGGACAACCCGTTTACCAAACCGGGTCAACATTCCGTCGGTAATTCCGTCGGAAAGAATGGATTAAAATAATTATAAAATAAATTAGAATGAATTAAAATAATTATAAAAGAAATTAATTTTTGAATAAATATTGATTTCGAAATTCACATGCCGACGGAATTTCCGTCGGTCATATGCCGAGGGAATATCCGTCGGCAATTTACCGAGGGAATATCCGTCAGTAAAACAAAAAAATGAATAAAAAAAATATGATTTCGAAATTCACATATCGACGGAATATCCGTCGGCATTTGACCGACGGAATATCCGTTGGCATTTTACCGACGAAATATCCGTCAGTAAAACAAAATATTAATAAAAAAAATATGGGTGGCCGGGGAGGCCCCGACCAGAATTTCATTTTCCGACCACAATTAATTGGCATTGGTTTGTCGAAATATAATGCATGGATACAATAGAGGGGACAATTAATTGGCATTGGTTTGTCAAAATTACCACTAACACAAACCAATAAATTACATATACTACACTAGAATCTATAACAAATAGAGGGGGCAATCCAAACAAAGAGTAGTAAAGCATCGGAAGACATTTAACTAATAAGTCGATCAATTAATTAATCGTTGCTGCAGGAAGACATTTTTGAGGATCGTGAAGAAGAAATCAACAGAGGAATTCGAGAGCCTTCCGTACATTTGTACTCTCCTAAACTCATGTTTATGGACATATTATGGAATCATCAAACCTGGAACATATCTCGTTGCAACTGTCAATGGCTTCGGTGTGCTTGTTGAGCCCACAATTCGTCGTTTTCATCATCATCCGAAACTGAAATACAAAATCAAATCAGTTTGTTCAAACAACAAAATACAAATTGACAACTCAAAAAAAAAAAAGGAAAGCGTACCACGGCAGAGAAAAGGGGAGGACGGCGGTTTACGACGCGGAGAGAGGACGGCGGAGGGGAGGAGGAGGAGGCGCCGCCACTGTGCGAGAGAGGCGACGGCCATTTGCCGAAAAAAAAATCCTACTTGTGAAAGGTAAAAGGGGAGGAAGGAGGGAGGAGGAGTGGGGGGAGAAGGTGGATACAGAGGTTTGGGTGGGGGAGGAGGCGGCGGCGGCGGCGTTGCTGGGCGAGGGAGGCGAGGAGGTGGAGGGAGGCGAGGTGGGAGAGAGGAGATTTCTGAAAGAAAACCCTAGGTTTAGGTTTTATATAAGGGTAAATACCGACGGATAATCCGTCGGTATTTTTCAAAAAGTAAATACCGACGGAAAGTGAATTCCGTCAGCATTTTGGCGATTTTTTTTATTTTTTTTTTAAATAATTCAATTTTTTCTATATACCAGGCCTACTAAATTACCAAAATATTTTTTTTAAAAATCACAAAATTCATTTCTTCCACATATATTAATATATATATTGGTTGTGACTTATATTTATAGTAAATTTAATTTTTATAATTTGTACCTAAATGATAAATAATTAAATAACTTTTATAAAATAAGAAATAAATACATTACATTAATTGAATTAATTTTCATCTTCATCGTCTTCATCCTCCTCTTCGTCCCTATCCTCCTCCTCCTCCTCATCATCATCTTCCTCATCCTCATCCTCCTCCTCCTCCTCATCTTCTTCATTCTCCTCTTCATCCTCATCTTCATCCTCTTCTTCATCCCCCTCCTCTTCACCTTCAATTTCGATTAATTGGGGATTTGCAACCGTCAAGGGTACAGAAAGATTGAAATCTCCCGTAAAGACTTCAGTTGGAGTCTCTATTTGTTCTGCTTGAAATGGAGATTCATCTTCAGTATTTTTGTCCTTTTTAGGGACTTCTACCATTGACCTTGCCTTTACTTTGCAAACAGCGTGCCATTCATAACCACCTGGAGCTCCCGGATATGTGCAGTAGTATACTTGAGATACTTGATGGACAAATACAAATGGATCATCCCCAACATACGCCCTTTTCGAACTAACATCAACGAGCTTGTACTCCGGGTGAATTCTTGTTCCTAGATGGCCTGAATCAAACCAATGACACTTGAACAACACTACAGTCTTTGTTGGATATCCTGGATATTCTACTTCGACGACTTCCCGTAACACCCCAAAGTAATCACTTGCATCTGCATTGTAATTCGCACTGCTAACGCAGACGCCACTGTTGGTAGTTGCCTTTGTCGATGCATACCCAGACGTATGAAACCTGTAGCCCTTCACAATATAACCGTTGTAAGTCTTTACACGACGTAGTGGTCCCTTGCTGAGATCTCGTAAGAATCGACTGTCAAGAGCGTTATCCCGTCCCTATACGGCTCAATTTAAAATTAATTAAAATAAATATTAATTTATTTACGTAAAACATAATTAATTAAATGGTACTCACATAACGTTCGAACCATCGGGAAAATTCACGTTGAATACGAGCATCTATATATGCATCTGAGATGTTTGGTTCTGCTCGTCGTAGTTCTTGAGTGTACATCCTAATTCACAACATTCAAAAACTTGGTTAATATTAAATGACATAAATGAAGTGGTATTTAAATAGACGATTTATATATGAAATACTTACTCAATGTATGGCTGAACTTCATCACAATTCAACAACACATACGTTTGTGCTATTTCCGCCTCCGAGTTCGTCTCCCAATATCGTTCAGTGGGTTTTCCTATTGGCCGTCCCTTAGACTTGAATATGGAGAGCATTCCATCGACCTCTTCACTGATATCGTCAGCGGATGTACCACCGAAGTTACGTGGAGCACTTCTTAACTTTGTGTTGACGTGGTCTTCAAAGTAATAAGAACAAAACATGCCAACCTCTTCATTCAAATAAGCATTCACAATCGATGCTTCAACGTTTGCCTTTTGTTTAGTATTGCGTTTCAAGTTGTGGAGATACCTGATATACACACACACATATATATATATATAAAACTTATATGAATGCATGTGTAATTGTAATGAAATAAAAAAAAGTAAGATTTTACCTTTCAAATGGGTACATCCACCTGTATTGCACCGGACCACAAATTCTCGCTTCATACGCTAAGTGAACGGGTAAGTGTTCCATCGAGTTAAAGAAGCTAGGTGGAAAAATTTGTTCCAACTTACACAAAATCACTGCAATGTCTTCATCTAAACGAATCATATCATCGATCGTGATCGTTGTAGCCGTTAAATCTCTAAAAAATAGACTTAATTCAGTGATAGCCCTCCACACATTGAGAGGAAGAAGTTCTCGGAACGCAATCGGTATCAAGCGTTGCATAAATACATGACAATCATGACTCTTCATCCTTGCAACCTTACCCGTTGTTGTGTCTACGCATCGACTCAAGTTCGACACGTAGCCGTCCGGAAAGTTCAACTCCTTTATCCACCTACACAATCTTTGTTTTTGTGGCTTATCCAGTGTGTAGCTAGCCTTTGGAAATTTACCTGTACGCTCATCCTTTTTCAACTCTGGACGGCGACAAAGAGTGTCCAAATCCTCCCGAGACTTTGGAGTGTCTTTCGTCTTGCGTTCCGTGTTCATGATTGTGTGGAACACATTGTCAAACACATTCTTTTCAATGTGCATCACATCCAAATTGTGTCGTATCAATAGTGAACTCCAGTATGGTAAGTCCCAAAAAATACTCCTTTTGTTCCAACCACCCTCAATTCCTCTGTTGTGTTCCGCTGCATTTTCCTCAGTACTTTTTTTCAACCCCGTCACTTGAACCTCATATAACAACCTACGTCCTGTACGGAGAGTAAATTATAAGTGACACTAAAAGCAATAGATAAATATACGTTTAGTACTCGATTATTAAATAAATGTATAAAATACCATCTCGTAGTGGAGGTCGATTGTTTGTGACTGCTCTGTTTTTTACGAAGTTCTTCTTATTTCTTCAAAACGGGTGACCTTGAGGTAAGAACCTACGGTGATTATCGAACCATGAAACTTTTCTACTCACCGGGAGACTGAAAGCTTCAGAATTCTCCATACAATACGGACATGCTTTCTTTCCGGCCGTACTCCACCCGGACAACATACCATATGCAGGAAAGTCGCTAATGGTCCATAAAAGAGCAGCACGCATCGTGAAGTTC
This sequence comes from Galeopsis tetrahit, assembly GCA_963675135.1. Lineage (NCBI taxonomy): Eukaryota > Viridiplantae > Streptophyta > Magnoliopsida > Lamiales > Lamiaceae > Galeopsis > Galeopsis tetrahit. Next base: position 44,319,324 of record OY776120.1, read on the forward strand.
TGCTTTCTAAAAACATTGTATGTTTGGACTCCATTCTCCCATAAGAAGATCAAGTCTTTTATAAGAGGTTGGAGATAAACATCCAGTTTGTCCTTTGGATTCGTTGGTCCAGGCACCAATACAGTCAGAAACATTGTTTGAGGTTTCATGCACATCCACGGAGGAAGATTATATGGAGTCAGTATCACCGGCCACAAAGAATACTGCTTCTCATGCATCCCAAACGGTGCAAAACCATCAGTACACAAACCTAATCTCACATTCCTCGGTTCACAACCAAAATTTGGAAACACGTTGTCAAGATGTTTCCAGGCCTCTGAGTCTGCCGGATGTCGCATCTCCCTCGACTCAGCGGAAGAGGAATTTGTAGCATGCCACGTCATGTGTTGTGCAGTGGCACTTGATTGATATAATCTCATCAAACGGGGAATGATAGGAAGGTAGTACATCTTCTTATATGGCACTTTCTTCTTTGTCTTCTTCGATTGACCACCAGGTCCCTTTCGACGTGCCTCTTTGTACCGGGGATGGCCACACAATCTACACATATTCAGACTGCTATCTTCGTCACCCCAATATAACATGCAACCATTCACACAACAATCAATCTTCTCAATCGGCAAACCAACATTCTTCAACATTTGTTTGCTTTGATGAAACGTCGTAGGCACCTTATTATTTTGAGGACAAATTTCACTGCATAACTGTGTCACTTGCTCATATGCCCTGTTAGAAAGCTTGTTCTCGGTCTTAATGTTCATGAGTCGTGCATTAAATGACAACTGTGAGTGAGATTCACAACCCGGATATAAATCTTCTGTTGGGATATGAATCCTATAAACAATGTTCTAATTGATGAAAGTATGTTTTGATGGCCAAAAGCAACTTAAAGTTAGTGATATATGTGGTTCTAAGTCATCTGAATATAAGCTTACTAATCTAATGAGAAACTGAAGTAAGTTTACTGATCTTATTGAGAAATATCAAAGTTAAAATTACTGATCTTAACTGAGTTATGTGAAATAAGATTACTGATCTTAGTGTGGAAACTGAGAATATTTTAGTGATCTTATATGATATATTTGAAATCTGAGTTACTGATCTGATGTACTTACTGATCTGATATGTTTACTGATCTGATATGTAAGTTACTGATCTTAAGTGTTTACTGATCTTAGATATTTACTGATCTTATATGGAAGTTATTGAACTTACATGAGTTACTGATCTTATGAGTTACTGATCTTATTATTTACTGATCTGATATATGAACTGTTAGGAACTAAGCTGATGTTTTGTATTGTATAGACAGCTTATAGTATAGGACTTAGAAATACTCATCTGTATATAGTTCAGTTGATGTATAGATAGGTTTTATATATGTAAAGTTGTATTTTATTGTAATCAGCAGTGTAAAAGTTCAGAACAGTAGATTAGAACTAGATTAGAAGAAGATCAGAAGACTAAAGAAGACTCAGAGGACTACTTCAGACTAAGAAGACTTCAAGAAGAGTTGAAGAAGAGCTTAGAAGAAATCTGGAGAAGTTTTGAATAGTTTTTGGTTACTGTGCTGATTGAATCAGAAGAGTAAAAATCCGAAGAGTAAAAATCCGAAGAGTAAAATCCGAAGAGTAAAATCCGAAGAGTAAAAATCAGAACAGTAAGTTACTGTGCTGATTTGTTGAAATTGAAGAATAAGTTTGGAAAGCTTATTTAAGGAGTAACTGGAGATATATTGAAGAGATGCTGACTTAGAAGGAAGTTACAAAGTCGGTTACAAGAAGAAGTTACAAGAACAGTTTAGAGTTAGTTGAGAGTTAGTTCACAAACTGCTAACTGTCATACTAAGTTCTATAAATACTGTATGATCTCCTACTTGAAGAGACTACTGCTACTACTGAGAAATTACTGATCTTAGAGAATTCAAGAGCAAGTCTACAAGCAAGAACTTACAGATTTGAAGGAGATTGAAGAAGAGAAGAAGCCACTGAAGTGAAGAGAAGAATCAAAGGCTATTCACAGAGAAGTTTTACTTTTCAAGTTTAAAGTTTGTATGTTGTAAAACAAGTGTGCTAGTTACTTGTAGAATTACTAGTAGATCGAAGATATACCTGGAGGTATAATCGAAAAGATCAAAGTCTTAATCTTGGGACTTTAAGCCACAAGAAGCTCAAGAAGAGTAATAAAACTTCACAACTGGAGTTGTGAGAGTGGATGTAGACATTTGTCGAACCACTATAAAATTCTGTGTTCTTTACTTTACTGTTTGATATTTGTTTGAATTGTTTAATCAAGAACAGTAGAATTAACAAAGATAAAGATCTAGATAAAAGTTGAGTATAAACTTGATTGGGCTCATTAGTAATCTGATTATTCCGCATTGTGTATTCTGATATATTGAAAGATTTTTGAAAAGTCTATTCACCCCTCCCCTCTAGACATTTTCACTAGCTTACTCAATATTATTAACTCAACTTTGGGACCAACAAGTGGTATCAGAGCAGTAGTTCATTGGACTGCTGTTTCTTGATAACCTTACAAGATCTTGAGGGATATTTTACTGATCTTACTGTTATTTCTTGATACTTGCTACTATCTGAATACCTGAAATCTATCTGCTATACTACTGATCCTATTTGTCTAATCAAACATGGATGATACTAATGTGAACAAGCTGCCTAAGTTCAAGATTGCAGATTATGACTACTGGAAGCTTAGGATGGAGGCCATCTTTAGCTCAACCCATGATCTTATGGTGTCTGTGGTGACTGAAGGACCAATTGTCATCATGGTGGAAAACACTGCTGTTCTGGATCCATCTAAACCAGTTGGAGCACTGGTCCCCAAACCCAGGTCAGAACTGACTTCAGAAGAAATGAAACAAAACAATTTGGATAGTCTTGCCAAGAACTACATTTTACATACCCTACCAAATGAGTATCTTGGTAAAGTATTAAAATGTAAGACTGCAAAACAGATGTGGGACAAACTGGCTATTCTTTGTGAAGGTACTACTCTGATCAAAGAAAGCAAGTTATCCACTGCTGTCCAAAGGTTTGAATCATTTAAGATGAAGCCAGGAGAATCAATTGATGAATTGGATACTCGATTTACCAAAATTATGAATGATCTTTATGTATTAGGAAAGACTTATACTGACAGAGAAGTTAATTTGAGAATCTTGAAAGCCTTGGATGAAAGGTGGAAAATGGTCAAGATGATCATTAAAACTACACAAGACATTGATTCTTGGCCAGCAGAAACTATGTTCCAAACACTTAAGGCACATGAGTTTGAGTTGGATGAAGAAGATCCTATTTCTGTGATTCATAAGGATAAGGATGTCTCTAAAGACATAGCTTTCAAAGCCTCTACTTCAAAGGGGTCTAGATCATCTAAGACTAAGGCTTCAAGCATAAAAGATGAACTAGATGGTTCTGATCTAAGTCTGAAAGATCAGATGAGCCTTATGATCAAAAGATTTGATAAACTGAACAAGAGATATGGCAGGTACAAAAGATTCTATAAGGAATCTAAGGGTTCTAATAACAGGGACTCTTCTGGGAACAGAAGGGATCAAAACTCTTCTGAAAGAAGGGATGAGATCTCTAATGAAAACAGGAAAGACAGGAACTCAATTGACAAGCATGACAGGAACAGAAAGCATTCTCCTCCTAAAAGAACTTCTAACAATCCTGTTTGCTATAATTGTGATAAGCCAGGTCATTATGCTTATGAATGTCCTGATCTGAGTTCTGAAGATCGAGAAGAAAGGAAAGCCAGAAGAGATCGAAAATATGCAAAGGGTAAGAAGGCAATGGTGGCTTACAATGACTCTGATTCGGAATCAGAAGAGTTACCATCAACTTCATCTGACTACCCCTCTAGCAATGAAGATGAAGCCTTCATAGCAGATGATGGACTGGCAATGATGGCCAAAATAAATGATGAGGTATCATCTGTAAACTCATTTCAATCATGTAACAATTCTGACACTGATGAAAGTGATGCTGCTGTTAGCAGTGTAGGAAGTAGTCTTCATCATTCTCAAGGAGTGACTGAAGAGGACCTTCTACAAGCTAACAAAGCATTCATGGAAATTAGTGATGAGAATATATCTTTAAAGCAAGAAATCATTAAGCTGAAAGAAGCTCAGTTACAAGTGGATCCTAATATAGTTGTCATAAATGCAAGTCTATCAGAAGAGTTATCCCAACTCCAAGAAAAGTATGCATCCATTGATAAACTATATCAGGGTATGCTTAAAACTCAAGCCAAAGAGACTAATGAATTCAATGATTTAAAGATCAAATGTGAAAAACTTGAAGAGCGCAATAGATTCTTAGAATCTGAAGTAGTGAGCCTAGATCGAAAGCTATCTGGGATGATTAACTCTACTAAGATTAATCAAACAATCTCAGACAGATATAGAGCTCCAAATGATAAAAGAGGAATAGGTACTGATCTGCCTAGTCCATCTACTTCAGAATTTAAGAACACTAATGGTGCTAGTACAAGTTCTTTGCAACTAGATAAAGGAAAAGAACCTATGACTTATGATGATGATCCGAAACTCAAAGTACAGTCTAAATACATCCCTCCTACTACCAAGAATGGTAAAATGAAGAATGTATTAAGACCAGTACAGTCTAGACCATACCAGAAGAGTCATACTCCTCTGACCAGATCAGATCAGTACTGGAATCAGAAGAGACAGACTCAGAACAGTAGGTCAAGACAAGCACAGGCTAGTTGGGAACAGCCTAGACCTCCTTTTATAAGGCAGTCTCAGCTGTATTCAACTAAACCTAGGAGATTTGTGCCTCATTATCATAACAAACCTGTTCTTTATCCTCCTCCTTTATCTTATGATATCCATGGAGAGAAGAGACCAAAGCAAATTTATAAGCCTTATGGTCCACATGCTTTTAGACCATATTCAAACTATCACAGACCTACTGATCTTACTGAAAAAGGGATAGAACCAAGGAAAGGCTATCTCAGAAAAATAGATCCTAAGTCTGCTGATAATTCTGAATTGGTTAATAAAGTACTGTTTTGTGATAAATTTGGAAGAAAATTGAAGAGGTCCCACTTATTCAAATCCTCAATGTTCATTTGGGTACCTCTTGCTACTAACCCCCAAGGACCCCAATAAACTAGGGTACCTAAATTATTAAGATCACTACTTTGCAGGATCGACTGGACTTATACAAGAAAGGTGGTTCAGTTGGTGAGACCTGGTACATAGACAGTGGGTGCTCACACCACATGACTGGTACCAAGGCCTTACTTACTGACTATCAAGAGAAGGAAGGACCAAAAGTCATCTTTGGTGATAGCTCAATAGCAATCACAAAAGGATTTGGATTCATCAAGAATGGAGATGTTGAAATCCAAGATGTATCGTATGTTGAAGGTTTGAAGTATAATTTGTTATCTGTATCTCAATTTTGTGACAGGGGATACAAAGTTCAGTTCAAGACCAGAAAATGTGAAATAATTGATAAAAGGACTCACAATGTTCTACTTGTTGGCACAAGACAAGGAAGTATATACATTGTGAACTGGAATAGTTGTCCTAAGAATGCCTGTCTTATTACTAAGAGTCCTAAAGAAAACAGTTGGCTCTGGCACAAACGCCTCTGCCATCTAAACTTTAAGATAATCAACAAGATTGCTAGAGAACATCTTGTTGAGGGCATTCCTAATGAAATCTATTCCAAGTCACAAGTATGTGATTCCTGTCAAAAAGGTAAACAGGTAAAGGTTTCATTTAAGTCCATTCCAACTCTTTCAACAAGCAGAGTTTTAGAACTCTTGCATATGGATCTTCATGGTCCTATCACACCTCCTACATTGAATGGAAGAAGGTATACTCTAGTTGTTGTAGATGATTATTCTAAGTTCACTTGGGTAGTCTTTCTACACAAAAAGAGTGATACACAAACACTACTTCCAGATCTATTGAAGAAATTGCAGGTTGAAAAAGGTCATCCCATTGTCAAGATTAGAAGTGACAAGGGGACTGAATTTATTAATTGTTACATTTCTGACTATTGTTCTAAGTCTGGCATTCAGCATTTGACAAGTGCAGCCAGAACCCCTCAACAAAATGGTGTTGCAGAAAGGAGAAACAGAACACTAAAAGAAGCTTGCAGAGCCATGATTGCAGAATTCAACACACCTCAGAAATTTTGGGCAGAAGCTATTAACACAGCTTGCCACTCTCAAAATCGAAGTGCTCTTAATAAGGTGCATGGTAAATCACCTTATGAGGTATGGAAAGGTAGAAAACCAAGAGTTTCTTATTTTCATATTTTTGGTTGTAAGTGTTTCATACATAACAATGGCAAAAGTAAATTAAATGCTTTTGATGCAAAAGCTGATGAAGGGATATTCTTAGGATACTCTTCTGTAAGCAAAGCATTTAGAGTGTTCAATTACTCTACCCTATGTGTGGAAGAAACACCCCATGTTGTCTTTGATGAGAATGTACAGGACTCTGCTGATCATCAGCTCAGTAAGAAAGTTGACAAACTACAGCTTCAAATCAACAATGAAGATGATGATGCAGGAATATATGAATCTGTACAAGCTTATAATCCTTTCCTGAATGTTCTAGATCAAGATTCTGACAAAGAAAAGGTAAAAGACAAAGGTGAGTCATCTAATACTTCTGAAATAAAAGAATTGAATGACTGCTCTCCTATGAACAAAACTGCTGATATAAATGATACTGATCTGCATGATAATTTGCATGAAGTAAAAAATGATACTGTTAAGAATAGAAGGACATGGAAGTCAGCTCATTCTACTGATCTGATTCTAGGTGATTCTAGTATAGGTGTTAAAACTAGAAAACAATTGTTTGATTCAAAGGAAGAACCTAGTAAGTCTTTATTTTGCTGGTGTTGTTTTCTATCATCTATTGAGCCTAAAACTGTGATTGAAGCTTTAAGTGATAGTAACTGGATTGTAGCCATGCAGGAAGAACTTAATCAGTTCACTAGAAATGAAGTCTGGGAACTTGTTGATAGACCTAGTAATCATAATGTTGTAGGTACTAAGTGGATTTTCAAAAACAAAAGGGATGAAAATGATCTTGTAGTTAGAAACAAAGCTAGATTAGTTGCTCAGGGCTACTCTCAAGCTGAGGGTATTGATTATGATGAAACTTTTGCTCCTGTAGTTAGGCTAGAAGCTATAAGATTGTTCCTTGCTTATGCTGCACATATGAAATTTACTGTATATCAAATGGATGTGAAAAGTGCATTTTTGAATGGTATACTTGCTGAAGAAGTTTATGTAGAACAACCACCTGGTTTTGAAGTGAATAGTCACCAAGTATACAGGTTAAAGAAAGCACTCTATGGATTGAAACAAGCCCCAAGAGCATGGTATGATACTCTTTCTCTATTCTTACTTGAAAATGGTTTTACAAAAGGCAAGGTTGATAGAACTTTGTTTAGAAGACAAGAAGGTAATGATATATTACTTGTTCAAATTTATGTGGATGATATTATCTTTGGATCACCCAACAAAAACTTGAGTGAAAGCTTTTCTACACTCATGCAAAGTAAATTTGAAATGTCTATGATGGGAGAAATGACATATTTTCTTGGTCTTCAAGTAAAACAAACTTCAGAAGGTATCTTTATAAATCAAGCAAAGTACACTAAGAATTTGCTAGATAAATTTGGTATTAAAACCTGTAAAACAGTTGGCGTGCCCATGCAACCTACATACAGAATGGATCCTGATGAAGGAGGTAAGTCTTCTGACCAACCTCACTATCGTGCTTTAATTGGCTCTCTACTCTATCTAACTGCCAGCAGACCTGATATTGCTTTTTCTGTTGGAGTATGTGCAAGATTTCAAGCAAACCCCAAGGAAAGTCATCTGGAAGCTGCTAAAAGGATATTGAAATATCTAAAGGGGACTATTAATCGAGGATTATGGTATCCTGCAGATGATGATATATCTTTAAGTGGTTATTCAGACTCGGACTTTGGAGGTTGCAAAATAGATAGAAAATCTACTTCAGGTTCATGTCAATTCTTAGGAACTAAGCTCATTTCATGGTTTTCAAAGAAACAAACAAGTGTGGCAACTTCTACTACTGAAGCAGAATATATGGCTGCAGGTAGTTGTTGTAGTCAGCTTCTTTGGCTAATACAACAACTCAGAGACTACAATGTTGTAGAATCTAATGTACCTATATATTGTGACAGTAATAGTGCCATTGCCATCACTCAAAATCCTGTTTTACATACTAGATGCAAACATGTTGATATTAGGCATCATTTTATTAGGGATCATGTTGAAAAGAAGAATATTAGAATGGAAAAGATTCATACTGATATTCAAAGAGCTGACATTTTTACAAAACCATTGGCTGAAGTGAGATTCAGAGAATTGTGCATTAGTTTAGGATTGATAGATATGGATTCTGTTTGTATATAGAACTGTGCTAACATTTCAGGTACTGATCTTATACCAAGAGAAAGATAAAGCAGAAAGTAAGAGCAGTACATCAAAACTCAAGTGGTATCTAGACAATCCAATGTCAGATCACTAAAACAGGTAACAAGGTTACTAAAGTGACCTTAATCCCAATGAGGAAGCTGGTAAAGCTGAGGGACACTGAGAATATACATTAAGGGGGAATCTGTGATTTCTTAAAGATCCTTTTTGCTGACTCAGATCACTAAGTCACTTTAGCATAAAACTTGATGTGATCATTAAATTATGAATATTGTTACTAATCTGTACTGTTTTACACTTATATCTCATAAACTAACACTTCTACCAAGGTGAAACAGGCACAGAAGAGGAATTCTCCATTGAAGGGGGAACTGATCTGATTACAAAATTAAAGAAGTCTACTAATCTGATCTGATTACAGACTATAGCAGTCTACAGATATATTCTGATTAATACATTGACTTGTCTACAGAACTGTGCTGATTACAAAGTTTCTTTGTCTACAGTACTGATCTGATTACAATTCATTTATTCTACAGAACTAATCTGATTACTGACTAATCTGTCTACAGAAAGACTTGTTTACTACTAATCTGTCTACAAGAAATCTACTGATCGGACACAGTACTGATCTGAGGATTACTGTGCTGATATCAAAAAGATGAAATCAGGGAATTTGGGTACTGATCTGAGGATTACTGTGCTGACCCATCTACTGATCTGAAATCTACTCTGCTGATTCATCTACTGATCTGATTTCTAAAGAGGTTACTCAGCTGATCTCAGTACTCAGCTGATCCAGATAAGTGAAATGTTCTTTAAATATAAGTAAGAAAATGAAGTGAAATTGTTTTGGAAACTACTGTGCTGATGTGCATCAGAACAGTCTTTTGGTTTAGATTACTCTAAGTCAAAAATTGTTCATATTTTTAGATTACTAATAGAGAAGATTAATACACTCTTCTATTTCTAACCTAAAAATTGTGGTGTATTTATCAAACACTAGTTGGCTCCAAAAATAGAGAATGTTACTACAATGTGAACAGTTATTGTTTATCTCGAATTTCGAGATTTAATCCCAACCATTCTTTGTAATAATCTAATTCAATCCTAGCCCTAGATTGGTTTTGAATCATAACAAAAACAATCACACTTCATCTTCTTCATTCTTACGAGTTCATTTCTGGAAATATCTTAAATTCTTAACTTCTGCAAAATTTGATTTCTACTAAAATTTCAAATGGCAACTGTCAATATTATCAATGAAGCTAACCAAGTCGCAGTAACTTTTGATTCGAATTTATGGATGCGCAAAAAGGGAATTTTCGTGGAGAACGCTGTCTTTTTCAATGGCAGACACAACGCTGAAAATCAAGCTATCTTAACTATGTGTGAAGAATGCGGACTACGGAAGTTTCTGGAGTCATTTCCCGTAAATGTCTACGAACCCGAAGCGGTGGAATTCTATTTACAACTCCAAGGAGACAAAAATGGTGTTCACTCCATGCTAGCTGGACACAAAGTCACCATTACGAGAGACATTCTCGAAGTAATGTTGGCCTTACCACAAGGTCCAGTAGATATCATGACCTACAAAGCTGGAGAAGAAAAGGAGTGCGTAGGAAGATGGACAGGTGTTGAGACAGAGACCTTGACGAATTTAAAGAAGGATGTACTTCCTACTGGATTGCAGTTCTTGATGGATATTGCTGGAAAATGCTTGTTAGGGCAACATCATAGCCAGGATGCCTTATCGAGTTTCAAAATTAGAATTATGGCTGCAATCATCGACAGAGTGGAAGGTGATTGGCAAGGATTCTTCCTGGAAAGACTATTGACTGAAAAGGAAAAGGTGTTGTTTGATGAGGACACTTTGGAATTCTCACTGAAATCAAAGTTAGGGTTTGGAAACAAGCTGAGTTTCTTGCTGCCTCAGCTGGTGAAGAAACCTTATTGGAGTAATCCCAAGAAATTCCATCATGGGAAATTCTTGATGAAGAAGGAGTCTGTTCAGTTTGAACAAGAAAACCCCTTGGAACACTCTCAAGAAATTGAAGCAGAGGAGTCTGGAGCTTCAATGTACCAATCGGAGGATGATCAAACTGAGGTTAGATCAAAATCAAGGCATGATCCGAGCAGTACTACACTAAGGAGAGGAAGGTCTGCTACTGCTGCCTCGGAACCAACAGTTCGTTTTGTGGAAACTATGGTGCAGTCAAGCTCAGATGAGCAAGAGGTTAGTGTTCCTAGTCCTATTGCTATTCATAAGAGGACTAAATCAAGGAGTGTTAGGAGGAAGTTGGTTGTTATCTCCCCTACCCCTTCTGATTCTGAACCAAGCCAACCTGAACCCCAAAACCCTCAACCTTCATGTTCTGGAGGATCAGATCACTATTTTTCTGAGACTCAGAACACTCCCCATTCATCACCTCAGCTCACTACCTTTGAGCCTACTTCTATTTCTACCCCTCAACAACAAACTTCACATCAATCTTCACCACATCAATCCCCATTACAGGTTCATGCTCACTCTACTGAACATGAATTTGAACCTTCTTCTGAACCCATTGATATTTCATCTTCTCCTGAACCTGAATTTATTACTCCCAAACCTGCTGATTTGATGGAGTACACTATTTGTGACAAGGAAGATAGAATCAGAATTGATTTAAGGATAGCACTGTTGAAACAATTTTCTGGTTTGGATGAAAGCTCTGTTGAGTTTGAGAAACTCCTTAGGATAGGCACTTGGGTGTATCTTAAGAGGAGTACTTTGAAGGAAAATTTAGCTATCATGGAAGGAATGGGAGGTGCTTCAATCTTTGATGATTGGGAAGCAGAACAAATGCAAGCAGCTGGTGTTAACTCTTTTCTTGAGTTAGTCACTCCAGAATCTGTTGTACTTCTTGTTGAGAGACTAACAGGGATCAAGTACACTGTTGAGAAGATTGCAACTCCTGTCTCTGATGAAGATTTATTTAGTGAAGAGAAGGATGTTGAAGAAACTGCTGCTGAAGAGGATTTTATGGAAATAGATGAAGATATTGTCAATGCAACAGAAGTGTTTGAGAACACTGTTGAACTTGAAGAAACTGTTGTGATTGAGGAAACTGATGCTGTTGACACTCAGGATGTAAATGCTGAAGAATTGGAAAGCATTCCTATTCAATCTACTGATCCTATTGAGGATGTGCAAGAAGAGATCAGAACAGATCATGTTGAGAAGGATTCTGATGTTTCTGAATTTGAAAAATTGAAAAAGCAGAATGCTGAACTTCAAGCAAAGATGGAAGCTGCTGTTCAAATGTTTCAGGAAGCTACTGAAAGGATGAACAAGATGCATTCTGAACACTCTTATGAGAAGGTCATGGAGTATACAATGTCCAAGATATTTGACCTTCATAGAGTCCAAGAGAAGAATTTGTCTCAGGTGTTGCATAAGAAGCTGGAGCAACACATATCTTCCCTGAAGGAGTGGCATGATGAAGCCAAAAAGGGGGAAGACAGGACAAGACAAGTGATGGAACAAACACAGTTACAACAAGCTCAGCTGGTTGTAAGTCAGGATGAATTAAGATCTGAAATTCATATTTTGAATGAAAAGCTGAAGCAAAGAAAGCAACAGAAGCAACAAGGTCAAGAGATTGTTGAGAAAAGACCTGAAATTGCAGGAAGTTCAAGTCAGAGGAAAAGGAAGCTAGTTCTATCTGATGAAGAACAACAAGAGGAAGAAGCTGAAAGAATAACTAGATCAAAAAGCAAAATGAAATCTGTTATGACAAGTGAAGAGGAAAACTTGAAAAAGAAGAAAGAAAAGGATGTCAAGTTCTTGAAGACAAGATTTGATAATCGAGTCACAGCTTTGAAGAAAAAGATGAATGCTAAAAAGAAAGCTGAAGGACAGTTTGACAAAGATTTTCAAGATGAAAACTTTGTGGATTTCATTGTTTTAACAGAACATATGGAATACTGGAAGAATTTGAAGAAGAAATGGCAGATTGCTAACTTCATTGTGAAGAAGTTTGGTGATCATTCTAGCAAAGAAGCAGAATTTGTTGATTTTGAAGAATTCATGTTGAATATTGATCAAGAATTCTGGGAAGACATAGCACAAGTGGCTAATCGTGCTGGAACAAAGATTGTATGCCCTGAAGAACCTAATTGGGAACCTCCAAGACTGGAAAGTGGAGAACCTGATTACAAGGAAATTAACAACATTATTGCTGAGATTATTAAGGAAGAAGGAATCACTGACCATCAACACATGATGGATATCAAAGCAAGAATGTATGTGGCATTCAGAATTTGAAGATGCAGAATGAAGATGAAGGACAAGCTCAGAAGATAACATTTCTATCCTTAATCTTTATTTCTATATTTTTGTGATTTTCATATTCTGTGATTATTTGTAATATTTGATCTTATTTGAATATGAATCTGGAATTCTGAATTGATGAACTGTTATGATTGACTACACACTTAACTACTGATTTATTAACATTTAAGTAGTTTTGGCTTCATCAAAAAGGGGGAAATTGTTGGGATATGAATCCTATAAACAATGTTCTAATTGATGAAAGTATGTTTTGATGGCCAAAAGCAACTTAAAGTTAGTGATATATGTGGTTCTAAGTCATCTTAACTAAGTCATCTGAATATAAGCTTACTAATCTGATGAGAAACTGAAGTAAGTTTACTGATCTTATTGAGTAATATCAAAGTTAAAATTACTGATCTTAACTGAGTTATGTGAAATAAGATTACTGATCTTAGTGTGGAAACTGAGAATATTTTAGTGATCTTATATGATATATTTGAAATCTGAGTTACTGATCTGATGTACTTACTGATCTGATATGTTTACTGATCTGATATGTAAGTTACTGATCTTAAGTGTTTACTGATCTTAGATATTTACTGATCTTATATGGAAGTTATTGAACTTACATGAGTTACTGATCTTATGAGTTACTGATCTTATTATTTACTGATCTGATATATGAACTGTTAGGAACTAAGCTGATGTTTTGTATTGTATAGACAGCTTATAGTATAGGACTTAGAAATACTCATCTGTATATAGTTCAGTTGATGTATAGATAGGTTTTATATATGTAAAGTTGTATTTTATTGTAATCAGCAGTGTAAAAGTTCAGAACAGTAGATTAGAACTAGATTAGAAGAAGATCAGAAGACTAAAGAAGACTCAGAGGACTACTTCAGACTAAGAAGACTTCAAGAAGAGTTGAAGAAGAGCTTAGAAGAAATCTGGAGAAGTTTTGAATAATTTTTGGTTACTGTGCTGATTGAATCAGAAGAGTAAAAATCCGAAGAGTAAAAATCCGAAGAGTAAAATCCGAAGAGTAAAATCCGAAGAGTAAAAATCAGAACAGTAAGTTACTGTGCTGATTTGTTGAAATTGAAGAATAAGTTTGGAAAGCTTATTTAAGGAGTAACTGGAGATATATTGAAGAGATGCTGACTTAGAAGGAAGTTACAAAGTCGGTTACAAGAAGAAGTTACAAGAACAGTTTAGAGTTAGTTGAGAGTTAGTTCACAAACTGCTAACTGTCATACTAAGTTCTATAAATACTGTATGATCTCCTACTTGAAGAGACTACTGCTACTACTGAGAAATTACTGATCTTAGAGAATTCAAGAGCAAGTCTACAAGCAAGAACTTACAGAGTTGAAGGAGATTGAAGAAGAGAAGAAGCCACTGAAGTGAAGAGAAGAATCAAAGGCTATTCACAGAGAAGTTTTACTTTTCAAGTTTAAAGTTTGTATGTTGTAAAACAAGTGTGCTAGTTACTTGTAGAATTACTAGTAGATCGAAGATATACCTGGAGGTATAATCGAAAAGATCAAAGTCTTAATCTTGGGACTTTAAGCCACAAGAAGCTCAAGAAGAGTAATAAAACTTCACAACTGGAGTTGTGAGAGTGGATGTAGACATTTGTCGAACCACTATAAAATTCTGTGTTCTTTACTTTACTGTTTGATATTTGTTTGAATTGTTTAATCAAGAACAGTAGAATTAACAAAGATAAAGATCTAGATAAAAGTTGAGTATAAACTTGATTGGGCTCATTAGTAATCTGATTATTCCGCATTGTGTATTCTGATATATTGAAAGATTTTTGAAAAGTCTATTCACCCCTCCCCTCTAGACATTTTCACTAGCTTACTCAATATTATTAACTCAACTTTGGGACCAACATCTTCTTCGACTAATTTGAGCATCTCATAAAACCGAAATGCCTCATTCGTCGACTCCTCTTCCATGTTTGAAAAACCAGCTTCCCTGATCATTGTTTGATACATATTCGGTTCTTCGTCCCCAAACTGTTGTTCTTCGTCCCCAAACTGTTGTTCTTCGTCCCCAAACTGTTGTTCTTCGTCCCCAAACCGTTGTTCTACCTCGTTACTAGTGCCAACATGATCGAAATTTGCTTCTTCTTGATAGATTCCAGCAGTGTAATAGTAAAACACTTCATCAAATCTATAAGGCCAACGTGTTTCGCCATGACTAGTCCAATTATAATAATTATCAACGAAACCATTCTTCACAATATGCACTAGGACCTCATCAATCTCTTTATATTGCTTATTCTGACATTTCTTAGCATTACACGGACACCTAATGCAATTTCCACTCATGTAATGTGGCTGGCTTTTTGCAAATTCAACAAATAACACGTGTTCATTATAAAATTCCACATTCACATTTCCTCTAATCATTCTAGGAGTACAATACATCCAACGACGGTCAGGCATATCCATCTGCTAAACATTTAAGTGGAGCAACACATTACTAAACTAAACTTATAATAAATTCAAACAAAACTTATGATATATATAAAACATGTAATTACATTATATTGAATTTTATATATAGAGTAAATTAAAAATGGTAGAAAATGTACCGTAATTTGATGTTTCTGAATACCCGAGCATGAGCATAAAAAAATTAGGCAGTAGAAAGTTTTGGTGTAAATTTGCAATACGAAAGTGAAGTGGAAAAAAAGAAAGTTTTAGGAATTTCCCGGCGGAAATGCCGACGGACTTATACTTCCGTCGGCATTTCACCGCCCAAAATTTCCGTCAGTCAAGATAAATGCCGACGGATTATCCGTCGGCATTTATCAAATGGTGAATTCCGACGGAAACTTAATTCCGTCGGCATTTCACCGCCCAAAATTTCCGTCAGTCAAGATAAATGCCGACGGAATATCCGTCGGCATTTATCAAATGGTGAATTCCGACGGAAACTTAATTCCGTCGGCATTTGGCGTGTTATTATTATTTTTTTTTATTAATTAATTCAATTTTTTGTATATATAGCAACAACACAAAGCTCACACACACCATATTCGATTTTTTCTATTTTGCAAAGAAATATCATGTCTTCTTCATCTTCTATTCGATTTCAGCAAGGCCTTGTTTGTTATTGTGGAAAGGCATGTCGTACATATGCTTCTAAACAACCTAGAAGTAAAGGGAGGATATTTCATAATTGTCCTGACTCCCAAAGTGATGGTGGTGGATGTGGTTTCTTTGTATGGGCTGACACTCTAGAAAAGTGTGTTGTTGACAAGAATCAAGGATCTAATCAAAGTGACCAAGAAACTGAAGACATGAAGAAAATGACTCAAGAGATGAAGAAATTGGTTACAGAGATCAAGAATTTGGCTGAAGAAATCAAGGATTTAATCAAAGTGAACAAAATCATTTTGATTGTGCTAGTTGTCATGGTTGCATCTACCACCTTCAAGTGGTTTGGTTAAATATATGTATAATGCACTCTATATGAGGCTATTTTAATTTGTACTAAAATGCACTCTTCAAGTGGTTTAAATCTATATCTAGAATGCACTCTAAATGAGATTATTTTGTACTCAATGAAACAAATGAATGCACCCTATTTTCATCTATACACCAATAAACTACACAAATAAACTGCAATATATAGTTCAACATATTTTTCAACATAAACATAAATATATACATAAAGATAAATAAGTTCAACAGAAAATTAAATAAGTTCAACAAAAAAATAAATTAGTTCAACACAAAATTAAATTGTTCAAATTGTTCAACCAGGATAGTTGCCAGGATAGTTGCCAGTGCCGGGAAAGTTAAAATATTCATCCATATCATCATTCAAGTTGACGTTGCCACCGTCGGCC
This sequence comes from Galeopsis tetrahit, assembly GCA_963675135.1. Lineage (NCBI taxonomy): Eukaryota > Viridiplantae > Streptophyta > Magnoliopsida > Lamiales > Lamiaceae > Galeopsis > Galeopsis tetrahit. The sequence goes on from OY776120.1 coordinate 44,336,000, forward strand.
TGACCTGCATCTTGACCTGCAGCTTGATCTGGAGCTGGAGCTGGAGCTGGCGGTGGTTGCCCCATCGTCTGTTGATAGATGGCCTCGATCTGCTCAGCAGACATCCCCAACGTCCGACCCGCATTGGTACTCCAGAGGCGGAAGTAGTTCTCGAACGTTGCCATGACGTTCGGATCCGGGACGGCAGTGGAGGATACGGACGGCTGCGATGCACTCCGGGCCGACCGACCACTTGGTGTCCTCACGGCGCTGCTCATCCCACCAAGGCCAAGGACCCTTCCCTTGGAGGTCGGGGCAACGTCAAGGTAACACTGGTCCACGTCAACAACCGGAGGGGTACCGCTGCTTCCGGATTCAGCAGTAGTCGTGGCGGTGGCTTGCGTCTCAGCCTCTTCAATCCTCTGTCGGACGCTCAACTACATAATTAAAAAATTAAAATTAATTTAATTATCTATATATATATATATATATATAATGTAATTAATACATAAATTTAATTAAACTTACGTGGAGGTCAGTAGTGCGCCCGTAGGTGGACGTCTGTGTATCGGTATTAAACGGATGAAGAAGACTCATCCGATCCAAGTGGGTGTGTGGACGTCCAGTCTCCCGCTCCTATTACGTATCAAATAAACATATACAAATTAATTTAGATAACTAATATAAAATAATTAACTATAATTATTTAATTTTAAAAAATTAATGAAAACTTACGATAGCAAGTGATTGCTCGAGGACGGACCGAGCTCCCCCCCGATGCACTGCCATCTCGCCTCCAACGTCGGTTCTGCGGTTGGCCCGAGCTTTGTCACACTTGTCTTGGTAATCCTGGTTCATCCACTTCTCAACCAACGACTCCCACAGGTCAACACCATCCTCGTCTTGCCCCAGAACAAGATTTTTGTCTTCATCACGCCAGGCCTTTCTCCAGTCGTACATCATGTTCGTGTACCGAGTAGAACAAAGATTGTACCACTTCTCGTAAATAGCGGCGTCCGAGTAGATCGTCGTATCCCAACGGGCCTTTTTCTATACAAATAAATATTCAACATATTTATCAAATAATATGAATAATTAGTTATTTAATAAACTTTAAATATTGTAATTATATACCTGGAACTCCTCGAAATAATCATCCTTTTTAGATTGTGGCACCTTCGACCAAGTGATAGCACCCTTAGAAATCTTGCAATCCTTAAAGGATTTTGTGCACATCCTGGACACCTCATTACCGGGCACCAACCTGTAAAATTATTAACAAATTTATAAACTAACACATTATAAATAAATAAAGTTAATCGTTATTGAATCTCATCAAACATTAGAATTATTGACTTACGCTCCTGAAACGATGTCAATGACTTTCCTTTTGTCTCGAACAGGATGCTGACGAGAAGAGGATGACGAACCAACCGACATCGTAGTCGGCGGCGGCGGCGACACTGCCACAGGAGGAGGAGGAGGAGCCGTCACAGGAACTGATTCATCCCGAGACCTCCTTGCACGTGACCAAAGTGACGACCTACGACGTGAACCCGAACCCTGATTCGGTACTTGTTCACTCATCTGTTTCAATCAATAAAAAATACATAATTTTACTAATTATCAATTTAATGAACATATTGCTAATTTAAAATTTTTACTAATATATCATATTCCTAATTTAATCAACATATTCCTAATTTAAATCAAAAAAATATATTTATAACCTAATTACAACGTGATACCACCGTCGAACCATCTAATTAACTAATAATTTAAACAATTAATTGAAACATGCATCACCTACATTAAAAATATTTCTAAATTAACATATTCCTAAATTAACAAATCTAAACATAATTAAAATAATACTTTTCTAATTGGAGTTTTCTAATTATCAATTTAATGAACATATTCCTAATTTAATTTTTTTACTAATATAGCATATTCCTAATTTAATTAATCAACATATTCCTAATTTAATCAACAATAACCTAATTTAATTATTATTTTTCTACCTAACTTAATCAATAATAAAAAATTGAACATATATATTCCTAAATTAACAAACCTAAAACTAATTAAAATAATAATTTTCTAATTTAAACAATTGATTGAAACATGCACTACCTACATTAAAAATATTCTATATCAAAAGTACACCATTAAATTAAACTAGTAATTAACTATATAACAATTAATTAATGTATAGATATAACAATTAATTAATTAATTAACCTTAAAAACCTACTCGATGTATCAAAATTATTCTTAATCAACAAATTAAATTAACTAACGTACATACTAACATGATCATAATATTTTAACAACTAACTAAATCAATATAACATGCAAATCAACATTAAATTATTCATATTTACATATATCCATGCATAAACATATATAAGTATTAAAATTAAGTAATAAAACTAATTAAGAAAACGTACCGTATCAATGTAATCGAAGAAATTTGCTTCAATAGCCTCGTCCTCGTCTTCGTCTTCCCCACCGAATCCTCACTCACGCACGCCCCCTTTTTTTTTTCTAAAACGAACTGATTGATTTGAGGCCCTTATATATTAAAAAAAAAAATTGCCGACGGATTTTCCGTCGGCATTTCCCTCGGTAACCGCCCACTATTAATGGGAACCGTTACCTTTTTGGAAAACGAGGCGGTGCGGATTCAACGGGTCAGATGTCGACGGATTATCCGTCGGCATTTCCGTCGGCAAACATATTTCAAAATTCCGTCAGCATTTTCCCTCGGTAAATGCTGACGGAACGGATATCCGTCAGCATTTCCCTCGGTAAATGCTGACGGATCAGAAATCCGCCAGCATTGACGTTGACTTTTCAATCCGTCAGCATTCCGTCAGCATTTCCGTCGGAAATGCTGACGGATTATAATCCGTCGGCATTTGTCCGTCCCTGTAGCACGCGTTTTTTGTAGTGATCTAATTTTGTTTAAAAAAAAATAAATAAAGAAACAACTCGTTTCCTTTAATTTTTTTGAGTAAAGCTTTTTGTGGTTTGATGGAGCTAGTAAGATTGTGTTCGGGGGTGATTTGATTTGAGGTGGTATTTCAAATGAAATGATTTAAAAATAAATGAATTTCAAATGATATAGTTTTAGTGTTCCTCCATCCAAATGGTGTAATAACTGAAAAATCTAAGGTTGTGTTTGAATGAGAGGATTTGATTTGAGGAGGTATTTCAAACGAAATGATTTAATTAAAAATAGATGGATTTCAAATTATTTTAGTGGATTTAAAATTCATAGATCAAATCCCTCCATCTAAATGGAGCCTAAGTATTGTGCAGTTCTCGACAAAAAAAAAAAAAAAATTACTCCGATCCCTCGATCTGCCCCACAATTGTTTGCACTCTTTCTTTTTTTGTCCGTCCCTTGCACTTCCCAAAAAGGAAACATATTTATATATAAACCCCTATCTCACAATATTCACATATTTATATAAAATAACATTACTTTTACCCTCAATCCAACAATCATTCACTTTACTTATTTTAACCAACAAAATTATTCTTCAACATTTCATTTATTACACCATTTTCTTAATTTGTGTGTCCGTAAGTGGTGCAAACAGTTTCGGGAGGGTGGGAGTATATATATATACTTGTGTGTGACTGCGTGCGTCCTTTGATTTTTTTGTTTCTAGTAACTGAAAAATGGTGTAAGAAAGAAAAATATTATCCTTGATGAAAGCTAATAAATACGGAGTAATAATTAATTAATATTAATTATTTTGTTTATTTAATCCACACATGAAAGTGGATAATTAGAGGAGCCTCCTACATAAGAAAATCCAACGAGATTTTCCAATAACGATTTCTCCACTCCTAACACAGAAACAGAAAACAGAGATTTCTGAGTATTCTGTACAATACGCCGCTCACACACACTTATACATGGAGGACACTTAGATTGTGGATATGAGAAGCGGTTCGTGAATCAATTCATGTGACCGTGTTTTGACTACGAGGATCACAGTACGTATGTGGAATTCAACCGGGTTCTACAATCTTCCGCTGCATTGAGAATTACAGGTTGGTAATTCTAATTCTGATTATTCAATTAATTAATTCCAACATTGGTATCAGAGCCAATGTGTTGGATTCTCGTACGTATTATTATATGCTTGTATGTGTTATATGTTTTTGGCACTGATTTGACAATTGACATTACACACGGCATAGATGTACAATCTGTATTTTTTAAGATTTTCGATTTTTTCAAACGGTTGAATTAGGGGCTGAATTTTTTACTGTACATGCGTAGTATAGTGTAGATGATATCTGGAAAATTTCAGATTTTTTGGCCTTACCGTTTGGGAGAAAAAAATTGGTCTTTGGAAATTTACAGAAACTTTGACTGGAAATTACGAATTAAATATAGGGAATCGTGATTAATTCTTGTTATTGGGTTGAAGTACGTTGAAGGAGGATTCCATCGATATAAAGTTCGTTAATTTTGGCCAAGAAACGAGTGAGTTATGAATTTTTGAAAAATTCACGTTTCTGGGGTAATTCTGAAAAGTTTCAGAAACTTTGTGGGTGGCTAAATGAGAATTAGATATTCTCTAGGGACCATTCTGCAATTAGTAGTTGTGCGCTCTTTCAAAATCTTGTTTTGGCTCGTTTAGGCTCGTTATAACTCCGTTTTTAGTTCTGAAAATTCCTGTGAACTCCGTTTTTCGTGTAGATTCTTAATTTTCACAGTATGGGTGTATTTGAACAATGAAAAGTTTAAGTACTTATTTATCTATAGAAATGAGAACCTTGGTATGGACTTATTTCACTTGTGAATTAGCTATACGCATTGAATTAAATTTCTTTGCGTAATTATGGGCTTGAAATTCATGTGTTCGAGTTTGTAAACATTAAATTATTTTTAATGGTTGCTCGTTTTATGGGTATGACTCGGAAGAATAAGAACGTTTAATGTTCAATAAATTCGAGATAATGGAGTTAAGCTCCGTGATTTTAAGAATTACATGATTGAAAGTCACAAAAATTATTTTGGAACTTTACGTTGATTAATGGAGATTTATAGTTTGTCGCTCTTCTATTATCACGTAAGGATATTCCGATTGCAAAGCTCGTGATTTAATTGGAGTTAAAACTCGAGCTAAGACAATTCCAAGAGAACTTATTGTAGTTTTCTGAGATGAATTATGTCTAAATTGGAAAGTGATAATTTTATGAAAATTGTTTACATGCTTGGGTAAAAACATACTAGTAAACTAGTCGTTGGAACGACTTGTTTACGTGTTGAAAAATAATTTCGGGGATCCGACGTTATTTGCTTGAGAAGTTGGAGCAACATTCAGATGGAGAACCCTGATATGTGATTTTTCCCATTATTTTTTCATAATATTGGTACTAAAGTAGTACTACAAGAGTGCATAAAATACATTGAAGGTTATCCGAAATCTTCAAGTTAACTGTCTGATAGTGTAGCTGAAACAAGATCTTTCTAAAATAACCATTGTAGTTGGTTTATTAGACTTTCAATAGTTTTATGATTACCTGGACTACTTTGGGTTGTTTTAACTTATGACATGATTGTGCTTTATTGTGTTTATGTTGATAAATGTTTAAGCATGCAGATTCATGTTGTTGAGTAGGAGTTTTAGCTAATTTTTGGATTAAATGCTAGAACTAATTTTGTTCATGTTTTGGAGCCGAATCTGTTAAATGCGGATACTTAGTGAGATTGATGATTAATAGCTCTAAGTTATTTTTCGATATCAAATTTTGTATCAGATTTTTCAGATGTCAGTTAGCTTAACATTGAACATAATGATGCATAAATTAACATTAACTTGTTGAATCACTTCGATTAAAAACCAGACAAACGCAATGATCGCTGAGTTAATTAGATAAAACCTCAAAAGCGATAATAATGACACATGGTGTCATAATTAATTTTTTTTAATGTTCATGGAAGAACATGATTCATTGGATACTATCAACCATATTATGGATGATCCTGAAGTTAAGATGGAGACTCAGATTATTAAGGTTCAAGAGATTTACCATAATTGAAAGGTATTCACATAGGTTGTGAAATACTGGTAAACTTGGTCATTGACGACATGATCTATAATTGTGAACAACACCGTACTGCCTATGATATTTGTGAATATTTGAAGGAGAAATATGGTGATACTTCATTTTTTAGAAACATCAGATTCGGGATCGAATCCGTCACTTCGTGAAAATTGGGAACACTTGAGGTTTATTACGTTATTTGATGAAAGTATTGAGACTTTCACTTAGACAACTCAAAACATTGAGTTATATGATGAGTGACTTGAAGTTGATTAAGTCTACATCTTATGTTCTCATTTCTGAATCCAGTTCTAAACATAAGAGATATTGGAGAGAAGGGACATAGCTAGTAGCCTAAGATTGGGCACACTACTAGAAATATAGATATCAATCTCATTGCTAAGAAGAATAAGGATAAGAAATATGCTAAACTGAAAATGGATAAGAGTGAGATGACATGCAATCGAAGTAAAAAGCGTGGTCATTATACTCGTTAATATCCTGAGTCCACGATGGACAAGGTAGTTCGTTCTGATATTTGGTTGTGGCATAAATGTTTTTCGTACTGTATTTCCGTCTGAATCTTATGATTGAGGATTATAGACACGGGAATGACAGGCCATTGACTAAAGACATATGAGCATTTGTAAATCTCCGTCTGTTGGTCCCAAAGTTGAGTTAAGATTGATTAAGCTAGTAAAAGTCTAGAGGGGAGGGGTGAATAGACTTTTAAAAATCTTTCAAAATATCAGAATATGCAATGCGGGATTTAGTCTTCTTATATACTGTACTGTGCTTACGTAGCTCAGATCAGTACTTTCAGAATAATATGGGCATTACTAGTTTATACTCAACTTTTATCTAGATCTTTATCTTTGTTAATTCTACTGTTCTTGTTTAAACAATTATGAAACAAATATCAAACAGTAAATGTAAAGAACACAGAATTTTATAGTGGTTCGACAAATGTCTACATCCACTCTCACAACTCCAGTTGTGAAGTTTTATTACTCTTCTTGAGCTTCTTGTGGCTTAGAGTCCCAAGATTAAGACTTTGATCTTTTCGATTATACCTCCAGGTATATCTTCGATCTACTAGTAATTTTCTAAGTAACTAGCACACTTGTTTACAACAATACAAACTTAAACTTTGAAAAGTAAAACTTCTCTGTGTTTAGCCTTTGAATCTTCTCTTCAAATCTGTGGCTTCTTCTCCTTTAATCTCCTTCAACTCTGTGAGTTCTTCTTGTGCTCTGTAGACTTAGCTTGCTTTAAGATCAGTAAATGTTCAGTAGTAGCAATCTTTTTGTAGTCTCTTTTAAGTAGTAGGAGATCACACAGTATTTATAGAACTTAGTATGACAGTTAGCAGTTTGTGAACTAACTTTCAACTAACTCTAAAACTGTTTTTGTAACTTCTCCTTTCTTGTAACCGACTTTGTAACTTCCTTCAACTTCCAAGTCAGCATATCTTCAATATATCTTCAGTTACACTTTAAATAAGCTTTCCAAACTTATTCTTCAATTTCAACAAATCAGCACAGTAACTTACTGTTCTGATTTTTACTCTTCGGATTTTACTCTGCTGAGCCAGTCAGCACAGTAACTAAAAACTGTTCAAAACTTCTCCAGATTTCTTCTAAGCTCTTCTTCAATTCTTCTTTGAAGTCTTCTTATTCTGAAGTAGTCCTCTGAGTCTTCATTAGTCTTCTGATCTTCATCTAATCTAGTTCTAATCTACTATTCTGAACTTTTACAATGCTGAATACAATAGAATACAATCTTTACATATATAAAACCTATCTATACATCAACTGAACTATATACAGATGAGTATATCTAAGTCCTACACTATAAGTTGTCTATACAATACAAAACATCAGCTTAGTTCCTAACAGTTCATATATCAGATCAGTAAACAATAAGATCAGTAACTCATGTAAGTCCAATAACTTCCATATAAGATCAGTAAATACTAAGATCAGTAAACACTTAAGATCAGTAACTTACATATAAGACCAGTAAGCATATAAGATCAATAAGTATATCAGATCAGTAACTCAGATTTCAAATATCTCATATAAGATCACTAAAATTATTCTCAGTTTCAATACTCAGATCAGTAATCTTACTTTATATGACTCAGTTAAGATCAGTAATTTTATTCTTAATATTACTACATAAGATCAGTAAACTTATTTTAGATATCATTAAGATCAGTAATCTCAATTCAAGTTTCTCATCAGATTAGTAAGCTTATATACAGATGACTTAGTTAAGATGACTTAGAACCACATATATCACTAACTTTAAGTTGCTTTTGGCCATCAAAACATACTTTCATCAACTAGAACATTGTTTCAAGGATTCATATCCCAACACCGTCTATTCCAAGACAGACGAGATTGAATTTTGTTGGAAACCGAGCTCGAGTTAAAGTCTACAGGCTTATAAAACTTGAGATTGATAAAGGTCAATGTTTCATAATGCATAATGTCTAGTTTGCTCTAAAGATCACTCAGGATCTCACCTCCAGACCTGTTCTTCTATGATTGAGATGTGATTTATTATTTCTTTTTAGAGATGGTTGTGAATAGTATAAACAATGTAGATTATGGTACTAAACATTTATATGATTATGGTTTGTATGAGAACAACAACTAGTTTTATGAAGCGAGTTCATAGTTACTAAAGGTTTGTTCATCTGGCAATGCTTGAGTTATTGATGAAATTCGGTATGCTAGATTAGGTCATGTTGTGCAAGATTAGGAGAACTGACTTGTGAAAGAAGGACTACGGTGTTCGTCTTTATAAGTTGAGTTTTTAACACATTGATATTGTCTTGCTCATAAGTGACTGAAAAACCATTTGATTATTGTTAATTCTTTATTGCATATATTTCGTTATGATAAATGTGATTTTGTAAATGTCAAATAACATGGAGCTGGTTGTTTTCACTTCTTACGTCGATAATTTTTTCACGTGTTGGACTTGTCCATACAATTTGTCAAAGTCTAGGCATTTGGATTGCTTTAGACATTACCTAATTGAGGTTGAGAATAAAAGACATTTTTTTTAAATGTTTTAAGAACCTATAGAGCGTGAATGTTTATCCAACAGTTCAAGGAACTGTGTAATGAAAACGACATAATCCGACAATTATCAAAACCTAATACTGTTACACAAGGATGTGACTGTAAGAAGGAGTACACGTTGTTGGATATATATAATAAGATCCATGATGGCAAAACTTTAACTATCATCTTTGGGAGATGAGTTGTTAATAATTGTCAATGTTTTATGAATAAAGTTATTCGTAGATATTTACTTCAACTCCATTAGAACTCTGAACGAGTGGAATACCTGTTCTTAAGTAATTTTATGTATCTGAATATCCGTGACTTATATACTTGATTCTACGAGTCAGTATGAAAAGTTGGGTTTGAGGGTTTAGAAACGTATCTTCATAAGGATATTGTGCTAAATCTAAACGATACATGTTGATCGAAGATCGAGGAGTTGGGAGTGTGACATGAGATAGAATCATATAATACCATTTTTCTGAGAATTTCCTAGTATTGGAAGCATTTGGTATGCTAAACCATTTTTATGATTGAAATAATCACTCTCTATCAGATCCAAGTGGGAGTGATTTACTTAATGTGATATTTGATAGAAGTTTACCCATTAAAGATCAGATGGATCTTGATGAGAGTAATTATCTAGAGAAGATGTCACAGAGTTTCAATCTGAAACTTTTAAGAAACGTGTGTCTAAGAGACATCATGATATTGAAGGACATGCCTTCTATGTATCTTCAGAAAATAAGACAAGTTTAGTGAATGAGGAAGAACCTGCAAACGTTTCAGAGGTTCTAACTCGTTCTACAAGAGACTAATGAAAGAAAGCAATGGAAGAAACGATAGAGTCGATAAGGTCAAATCAAGTTTGGAAACTTGTCGATCTTTCATCAAGACACAAAGAAATTGAGAATAAATGGATTCTCAGATTATTAAAGAGACTGATGGGTCTATAGTGAGGTATAAAAGTTCACATGGTAGAAAATAATTATACTCAGGCGTGGGTATATAACCTTTTTCCGCCTGTTGTGAAATTTACCTTGATTCGTCTACTTCTGGCTAGATTTAGAATTACATTAGAATGGACGTTTTAGATTGTGTTTTCTCAATGGAGAGATGGAAGAAGAAATCCACATGTTGAGACAAGTAGGATTTCATTCTTCAAAGAAGAGGATAATGTTTGTGAATTGATGAGATCGATTTACGAACTTAAACAATCCTCAATATAATGGCACTTGAGACTTCATTGAATTATTGTCTCATATAACTTTGTGATGATAGACAAAGACCATTGTGCTTACGTTAAACGGTCCTAGGTAGTTTTGTAATTCTATCATATGTATGTTGATACGATGTTAGCTGGAAAACGATAATGAGTATATTTGGTGAAAATATTCATAGAGATAGTTCAAGGAAGTTACTTGGGTTGTCTCAAGAGACACAGAAAGAGACTTCTAGAACAGATTCAGAATGGATGCATGAAAGCCTATTGATACTCTTGTTGTAAAAGACGAGTTATTGATTTGTGATAAGTGTCCAAAGACTCAAATATGGAATGTTAGTAGTACTATATGCGAATGTAATTGAAAGTCTGATGTATGCTAAGATGAGTGAACATCCAGACGTATTATGAGCTGTTGGTTTGGTTAGCAGATATCAATTCAATTCAGAATAGACACTGATGACAGTGTAAGGGGTTGTAAGATATCAGAATTGTACTACAAATTAATTTGAACCTTTATAGACATGTAATATCCACTGTGCAATCAGAGTTTGTGGCAAGTACATCTGTAAGTACGAGAAATAGTTTGGGTAAGAAATTTATTGAAACTTTTGGAAAAGTAAGCAGTCCATTAGGAGTTGTAACGATTCATCGTGGAATCAAACACTCCAGTAAGAGTTGTAGCTATTCATTATGGAATTGAACACTTTAGTGGGAGTTGTACCGATTTATTGTTGAATTAAATACTCTAGTGGGAGCAGTAGCAATTCATTGCATGTGGAATCAAACACTCTTATGGGAGTTATACCGATTCATTGTTGAATTAAACACTCTAGTGAGAGTTGTAGCAATTCATTGTGAAATCAAACACTCTAGTGGGAGTTATATTGATTCATTGTTGAATCAAATACTCTAGTGGAAGCTATAACGATTCACTGTGGAATCTAACACTCTAGTGGGAGAGTTGTAACGATTTACGCTACCTTGGGAGTTGTAACGATTCATTGTAGAATTAAACGCTCTAGTGGGAGCTGTAGCAATTCATTGTGAAATCAAATACTCTAGTGGGAGTTATACCGATTCATTGTTGAATCAAACACTCTAGTGGAAGCTGTAACGATTCACTGTGGAATCTAACACTCTGGTGGGAGAGCTGTAACGATTTACACTACATTGGGAGTTGTAATGATTCACACTCCAGTGGGAGTTGTGGTGATTTACTATAGAATCAAACACTTCCGTGGGAGTTGTAGTGATTCATTGTAGTAATCAAAGTAGTTAAAACTTATACTCGAGATTCCGAGTTTCATGAAAAACCAAACAAATTATATACAAAGTTTTTGACTTTGTGAAAACTTTAAAAGAAGAAAAGGTGATTCTTAAATGCATGACTACTCACTTGATGTTTGCAGATCCTCTTGTCAAACATATTCCTGAGAGATGTTTTGACATCTAAGGTTTTGGGTTTGTGTGGATTTGAACATAGTGCATTGTAGTTGTTAATGTTGTTGAACATTTATGTATTGTGAATTATATGATGTTTCATATAATAGTATGTCGACAAGTAAAGATTGGCTCACTCATACGAGCAATCGCCTCTGACATTGAAGCATGTGCAGAGATGAGATTATTTAGAAATAATCGTAATAGATTTTACCACAAATCTATTTAACTTGTTACGAAGCTAAATCAACGAATTTTCTGAACTATAGTGGGAGGAAATTCAAGTTAAGTGTCGAGGATACACTTGAACTGTGATTTACACGATGTCAAATAAAAGAATGACATACACTTTCATTTTGGGAAGTTAAGATATCGTGACATGTGTTTCATACCACATGTGCTAAGATGACCATAAGGAAATGAGAAAGATATCCCTATTTTCTCATTGTATGAGGCCTTGAGGGTTAAGAAATCCTCTAACAAATACCCTTAAGACTTTTTACTGTAATCTTAAGTCTTCATTGTAGTGTTGCTACTTTAGCATGTTACCAATATCTATAAGTTATATGGCAATGCGGTGCATGTCTAGGAAAGCAGCTATAGTGGGAGTCTGGAGATATTAGTGTAAAAGGAAGGACGTCTTTATTAACATGTTCTATTGTGATTCATTGACCGGTCAATTAAGTTCGGAACTTGATTATGAATACATAGATTTGATAAATGGTTGAATATGCTCTTATGTTCAAGGGATTGAAAGAGATATGTCAACTGATGTTAAATTAAAAGAGTTCTAGGGTATAACGAGTTTTGAAATCTTCATATAAAACTGTTTGAGTTGCTGTATATCCTTAACAAGTGTATAGCGTGAAAACTCATATTCTCGAGGGTCACACGATCTATTTGTCTGTATGAAAATGTGTTGTGTGATGATATATATAAGTGAAGTAAAAGAGTGTAAGACTCAAACTTCATGTGTGAGTGGGAGATGAAAGCTAATAAATACGGAGTAATAATTAATTAATATTAATTATTTTGTTTATTTAATCCACACATGAAAGTGGATAATTAGAGGAGCGGTTATTTAGATAACCTCCTACATAAGAAAATCCAACGAGATTTTCCAATAACGATTTCTCCACTCCTAACACAGAAACAGAAAACAGAGATTTCTGAGTATTTTGTACAATACGCCGCTCACACACACTTATACATGGAGGACACTTAGATTGTGGATATGAGAAGCGGTTCGTGAATCAATTCATGTGACCGTGTTCTGACTACGAGGATCACAGTACGTATGTGGAATTCAACCGGGTTCTACAATCTTCCGCTGCATTGAGAATTACAGGTTGGTAATTCTAATTCTGATTATTCAATTAATTAATTCCAACACTTGATATTAGATTAATCTGATCCTTTCTTGAAATCTTTATAATTAGAAATAAAAAAAATAACTTAATTTTCTTTCGTGATATGTGAAAATGAATTAATCTGCCAGTATTGCCAATAATAAATTCATTGTAAATTTGCCGCACCATTACAAATTAATTAATTTCCTAATAAACTTATAATTGCATATAACAATTTTATTTAAATTGCATATAATTAATTAAATAGTAAGATAAAATTTAATGAATTATGTATCACTGATCATTTATAATTAATGATGAACATATATAATAACAATCATGAAACCATAATCCACTTAATTAAGTTGCTGCAACGGTGCAACCTGATTATAAACTACAATATTATTACTAGTGTATCTCTATTATATATGAATTCTTATAATTGCACTTATTTAATTAGCACTGAATCTCATATTTTTAAAGCTAATTAATTTGTACATAATTAATCAAGTAAACGTTCAAGATTTTCTAAACAAATTAAAATCTATAATTCCAAAAAGGTTGGTGTTATAAAGTCCACTTTATTTTTAAATTTTATTATTATTATTATTTTAATAATTTGTTTTTAGTAATTTTTTTCGAGAATGTATAAGTTGAAAAGTGTAAGTCATTATATTTAAAAAGTGCAATACAATATTATTGAAAAGTGCAACACATTTTTGGGATCCAGCCATGACGAGGAGATCGGAGAAGCCGGGAAGAGGGGAGATATTGATTTTGGAAGTGGAGAATCCATGAAAATCAGAGCTAAGACCGCGAAGAAACCAGTGGGATTTGTCCGTGTCATCAAGAACACATCTCATGAAGGATAATTGATCGCACAGATTCTTGAAAATGATGCCATACTCGGCAATAGTGCAATGACCTTTCTTGATAGTTTGAAGCTCATCTTTGAGACAGATTTCGCGAGCCTTGGATGGTTGATTGAATGTAGTCGCAAGGTTCGACCATATTTCTGCCGAAGAGCGGCAACCAACAATAACGACCATAGTTTCTTCTGTTAGAGTGGAGAGAAAGAAGACACGAACAATTTGATCTCGAGCCAACCAAGAAGCATGTTTGGGATTGGGTTCGGAGCGGCCATCTTTGGAGATGGTTGGCAGCGGGGCCGGAGAGGAACCATCAATAAATGAAAGAAACTTTTGAGTAGCCAACAAGGGGTGAATTTGAGCAATCCACATAGGATAGTTAATCGATTTCAGTTTAACGGTGACAAAATGTGTCATAGCATGCAAGGTAAGTGTAGAATAAAAAACAGAAGTGGTCGTGGTGGTGGTGGGCGACAGATCCGCCATGAAAGAGAAAAAGAAAAGAGGAAGAAGAAAAAGGGTTTTCAGCAGTTAGGCTGATACTATGTGAAAATCTTTAGAATTGTTTCATTTGTTGAAAAGTACAGACAAATTTCATATATATTCAAGGGTGAATAACTAATCTTAAAGTAGTTATTCAACTAACTAATTAACCATTTAACTAACTATATTAACAGAAATCAAGAAAATAGAGAAGCAAAGCAACCGCCAAGTCACATTCTCGAAACCGCGCGTGCGATTATTTAAGAAAGCTAGTGAACTATGTATTCTCAGTCAATGATTTCAGAATCGGACCGGATCAATAGGTTCGATCGGTCCAACCGTGAACCGGTCACGGAATCGGTCCGAAAAAGACCCAACAATCATTTTTTTGAATATTGCAATATTGATTCAAGTTTTTGTGAATAAAATAATACAGAGTAAATAAAAAATAGCAAGAGACGATTCTGCTACTTCAGTTTTCTTTCCTGATATCTGAAAACGAATTAATCCGCATCAATCTACAAGCATTATCAATAATAATCAATTTCATTGGAATCATTGTAAATTTGTTGCACCGTAACTAATTGAACGGTCAACAAAAAATGTCCCAACAAAGCATGTCTCCCCCCTTCGTCAAATTTTCATCCTCCACCATTAGGGAAAATTGCACTTCTGGTCTTGTAAGATTGAGGTCAAATCACTTTTGGTCCTATAATTCGAAAATGGTCCTTTTTATTGCAAGAATGGTCATGTCCGTTAAATAATTAACAGATTTTGTAAAATGCTGAAATTGGAGGGAAATCACAGCTTCCAGGGCATAATTTTTGGAGGGAAATGACTCCTCCATTCTATAAATATGCCCACATACATCGAAAACCTAATAAACAGCCTCATTTGCAACAAAAATAAACACTCACATGGCTTCCTCTTCTTCATCATCATCTAACATTCGATCCAATGTTAGATGTAGATGTGGCATACCAACTGTTCAACACACCTTTTTTTCAGATGCTAATCCCGGAAGAAGATTTATCAATGACAAGTAAAGGTTGTAAATTTTTTAAATGGATTGACAAACCTATATGTCAAAGATCTATGGAAATAATTCCCGGTTTACTCCACGATATGAATGCAAAGAAAAATGATCTAAAGAATGCATAAATGAAAGTCAAGCAGCTAGATGATGAAAACAACAAACTACTTGCATGCATTATGAATTTGGAGGATGAAATCAAAGAGTTCCAAGTGAAGGAAAAGTTATTGCAGAAAGAGTTGCTATTGAAAGAAAAGCAGATGCAAAAACAAGAAGAAGAAAATGCAAAGATTAGGAAGAGGAAAAATATGTATATTTTTTTTCTTATAATATATTGGCTACCTGTAATATTATCATGACTATTTTAAAATGCTATTAGAATATTGAATTAAAAGTAACTTTCTCATTGCACAAAAACCACCTAATAATCCATTAAACACAAAAACCACCTAATAAATACACCATTATACAAAAATCACCTAATAAGTTCACCATTACACAAAATCAGTAACTTTCCCACTGCACAAAAACCAACTAATAATCCATTAAACACAAAAACCACCTAATAAATTCACCATTACACAAAAATCACGTAATAAGTTCACCATTACACAAAATCCACCTAAAAATGCATTGTTTCATCAAAGACAGTACAAAAACCACCTAAATAGGCATTGTTTCATCAAAGACAACACAAAAACCAACAATATGTCTAGGCCTTGCTACAAAACAAAACCAACAATAATCCCAAAAAGACATAATTTAATGGAATACTTTACTGTTTTCATGATTACTTCTTAATTTTGGACCCTAGAACCATTGCAGCTTGCAAATTTGACATGGTAACGTATTTTTTGCCTCCAATCTTTATCACAGGAACAGATGTCGATGGCATCTTACTTCCTCTTTGAATAAAAATATTCTCTCTAGGGTGGAAAGCCATTGGAGCTAGTTCTCTGATGTTCACCCTTGCTTGTGTTGGTGGTCTAAAAGAGGTAGTTGCATTTGTTGCTATAAAATGAGAAATCAATGTTTTCCCAACTCTATTTTCCTACAATTAAAAAATTAAAAACCTATAAAAGCTTGCTATTTTTTCCATAAGCAGTTCAAAATTAAGGAAATAGAAAAAATGCATCAACATAATTGAGTTCATATAAGGTCTACTCACTGCAAGTCCAAGTTGTGACTCTTAAGTGAATTGAGGAATGTCATCACTTTGTGTCATTTCATCAACTTGTGAATTCCCCTAAGAAAATTAGAAATTTTAAAGTTAGAAAAATTAATTAAAAACATTTGAATTTAAAATTAAAGTTACTTACATTGGCTGATTGCTCATCAATAAAATCTAAAGTCCTAAAAATTTGCACTTCACCAGCTTGTGGATTCTCCTAAAAAATGGGAAATATCAAAGTTAGAAACTAATTTAAAAATCTGAATTTAGTTACTTACATTGGCCACTTTCTTATCAAAATAATTTAAACTCCCAAAAATCAGCACATCATCACCTTGTGGATTCTCCTAAAAAATTAGAAATTTTAAAGTTAGAAACTAATAAAAAAAGATAATAAAAGCTGATATTTTAAAAAATTACTCACATTGGCTGCTTGCACTTTCTTTTTACAACCCCTTTCATTGTGGCCTTTCTTTTTACACCATTTGCATGTCACTTGGTATTTTTGCTTAAGCATGATCTCTGTTTTGGTTTTCTTCTTCCTCTTGCTTCTAGCTGATGGCTCTTCATCCACCTCCTTCTTTGTGCTCTTGATGGCATGCCTCTTCTTTTTGTCCCAAAGTTTGGGGGAAGAGGTGGTATGTATCCTATCCTCTCCCACATGTCAACTCCAACCATTGGTTGCAAAGCTGACATATAATTAAACTCGTTTATACATTTCAATTGAATAACTAGGGTGAACAAAATCCTTTGCATTTAGTTTTTCAGCACCAATTTCACTCATTCCATGCCTACATGGAACACCAGTCAAATTCCACAACCTACAAGAACAACTCTTAGCCCTCAAGTCAACTGAAAACCTCCCTCCATCAAAAGTCTCTACTTCATACAACTCAGATGTTGACTTCAATGCAATGCACTCAGAGGCCTTTGTAGTCCTCATATTCAATTTTTTTTCTCACTGATGGACAAATTAGTTTACCTTTCAACAGCCTCTCACACTTATCCATGTTCACTTGCAACCTCTTCATCAAACTCATTCTTATCCACTCCAACATGGTTATGATTGGTTTTTGTCTAGCTTCTACAAGGACTCCATTCCATGACTCACATATGTTGTTCAACACCATGTCACACTTGGGAAATGTAGAAAAGTGTGACTTGGACCACTTTAAGGGGGGTATTTGTTGTAACCAAGATAAACACTTTTTATCAACTTTACCAATAATTCTCATTTCTTGGTCAAATTGAGACACTGTAAGGGCTCGTTTGGTTTGAATGTAAAAGCAGGAAAGACTGAATAAACCCAAGTAATCTAGTGTTTGGTTTGTTTGTTTTAAGCCCGGGACTGCAGTTGGGCCCGAGTATAGAATGGAAATAAACCCACGCTTGTGAGTTAATTGATCCCAATAAAAAGGTGAGTTAATTTTATCCCAATTAATGACTGTAACAAGGGTAATGTAAAAGTCAATACTCTCCTTTAATTTATATGTATTTGGACGAAAGTACCCTTACTCTTTACCTAAATTACCGTCTGCCACACATATATACATGTGAAACCCTAAAATCCTCCATTGTTGCACTGTTTTGAGAGTGAAGGTATGGCAGACAACATTTTATCTTGTTCTTCATTTTGTAATAACTCATCGTCTTCTCCCTTTTGTTTATATTGTCGAATTGTTCCATCGTAGTTTCCTCCATTGTTGCACCGTTTGAGTCGAAAATGGAAACTAAGAAAAGGGGAAAATAGTATGAATGTTGGATTCGCCGATGCCGTGTCCTTCTTACTACTTTCTTGGCTATATTTATGCTTCTGGTCTTCTCACATTTTTTAACTATTGATTTTATTTTTATTTTTTTCTACTGTAATTTATTTATTTACTTGTTGCTTCATTGTCTATAATTTATTTGGTACACCTTGATTCTTGTTGAGCTTTTTAATGGATTTCTCTATACCAATAAATTAATATGAATAAATTATTTATGCAAATTGATGAATAAGCCCAAAAGTAGATGGCGAGAATTCTGCATAAATGTGATAAGAAAGAAAAAATTAAATAAGTTAATAGGAAAGGGTATTTTAGGAAGTTACTAATTAATGCAAATTTATCCAACACATCTTAAATTTGTAATCTATCAATCCAAACATAAGTAAATATTCAAATTTTGATTTTATTGAACAGTGTAATCCATCAATTTCCTATCTGTAATTGTCTTTCCCATCTAACAAACCAAACGAGCCCTAAGAGCCCTGACAGCCCTCCACAATCCAATTTTCAATGCATTTCCCCTGAACCCAGCTGACTTCATATTGCCATGTAAGTGCTTCACACAAAATCTATTTTCAGAACCTGGTAAAACGGACTCAAAAGCAGCTAAAAGACCTTTTTGTCTATCAGACATGAAGGTATATAATTCCTCTCTTTGAATTTGGAGGTCTTCTTTCAATAGACCAAGAAACCATGTACACTTCTCGGTGTTTTCAGTATTCACAACTACATATGCTATGGGAAATATTTGGTTATTAGGATCAACAGAAACAACAGTTAATAACACACCACCAATATGACCTTTAAGGAAAGTCCCATCTACACCTATAAACGGTCTACACCCAGCAAGAAACCCAGCCTTCATGGCTTGAAAACACACATACAATTTACTAAATATGTTTCTACCATCTGGTCCTTCATCTGCACAAATTTTTACAGTTGACCCTGGATTCTTATCCCTTAGAGCCATTGCATAGTCCCAAACCAAGGAAAATTGATCCTCGTTGCTCCCTTGAATTAGCTTTTTAGCTTTAACTTTAGATCTATATGCCTGGTTCTTAGACACATGAACCTTAATATCTCTTACTACAATAGTTCTCCACCCATCTAAGTCTTTTTTAGGATATGTCCTCCAATCTTCCACATATCTCTTGGAAAGCCAAGTTGATGTCATTGTTCTCACATGGTAGTTAGGTGCACACGTATGTTGATTGTTCAGTTTTCTAATGTGGAAACACCCTTCATTTGCTACCTTCAAACAATTTATAAACCACCCACAATCGCAGGACCTTGCATAAATCCTAATCTTGTCATTTTTTTCAATTTTGACATTTGTTTTTGCAATACCCAATGAGACTTAACAACATCTTTAAACAATTGTTTAGAGTTAAAATTTTGTCCAATCATGAAAGAAGGATTAAAGGCAGATGAAGAACTGAAGTTATTATTGGACCCTTCATCAACATTTTCATCCCCATAACTCAAATCACTATTAAAATTCTCATCTTCACTACCCTCCAAATGATCCGAAGAGGAATCATCTTCACTACCATTACCCTCCATTACAGCTTCACCTAAACCACCCCACTCAACCTCCTTATCAATAACATCCTCAAATAAGATATCATCCATCTCACTTGCACCACTATCACTATCCATCTTAAAATCAATGTCATTCTTACTCTCATCAAACTCATAGTTTTCATAATTTTCATAAGTATCACTAACCTTCTCTTTCCCCTCCCCCCATCATGAAGATACCCTGTTTTCCCCCTCTCCTCATCACTAACAACCTTATCTTCACTCACCTCCAAGTCATAATTTTCAAAATTATCAAAAAAATCACCATCACTAACAATTTGTTTTTCCTTCCCTTTATCACTAAAACCCCCTGTTTTTACCTTCAAAATACAAATGAACTTCAAAAAATTTCAGTTCAAAACTTAAATATAGTTATGTGGCATGTAAGATTGGGCACAATTTATTAAACCCATCTAACCTATACCATTTTTAGGTCCCCTAAACTCCAACTCTGCAGCTAAACCATTAATTACTTCAAAAGTAAATCCAATCACATTAACGTAGTCAAATGTACTGATTTTACCTTCCACATATTTAATGTTGTCACCAACCCCTTCTACTTGACCACCATGATGCAAATGAAATGTGTAAAATGCAGTACCACCTACAAAAGAACCAATTTGTATTAAAAGGGGGACAACCTCAATTGATAGCACTAAAAAAATATATACAAATATACAACATTTTTTACAAATCTGGAGAGGCCCTATGTGTTTCCTACTACAGAAACACACAAATACAATATACTCATATACAACCAAGAACCCTTTGTCACAAAATCTTTTTTCAAAATCCAATAAAAAGTGTAAGATTGACAAAATTTTCACTTACTTTAATACATATTCATGGCAACATATATATATATATATATATCCATTAGAAACCTCATCTTCATCTGTTTATAGTAGTATAAAGGAGCATTAATTTAATAGATATGCTTGTCCAGATTAAAAAAACTTTCCATTTCACCATAAAAGTGCAGAGAAGAAAAAAAAACAGGGGATAAATATCAGCGCACATTGTATAAACTAGATTGTGGAGAGAAAAAACAGGGGTTGCTCAAACTTACTATGTGAAGTAGGTTGCGCAACCCTAGTATTCCTTATTCGCAGCATTTCACAGATTGAGATTTAGAGAGTTTCAGTCACGATTACTGGAATCCATTTATAGGTTTCACGATTTGTGGGTTGTAGTTTTCGGGTTCGTAATTTGTGGGTTACGATTCGTGGGTTTGATTTTCGTGGAAATGAGAGTTGCGATGTGTGAGTGTGATTTTTGGGGATGAAATTAGGGTTAGCTTTTTTTTTTAGAGAGAGTTTAATCTGATTTTAGGAATTGGTTTATGTTTTCATGGAGCGTGACTCACACATAGTTTATATCCGTTAAATTTGACAGAATATTATTGCGGTACTAAAAGTGTCGTAAAAATGACCAAGTCACATTCTCGAAACCGCGCGTGCGATTATTCAAGAAAGCTAGTGAACTATATATTCTCAGTCAATGATTTCAGAACCGGATCGGTCGGTTCGACCGGTCCAAACGTGAACCGGTCACGGAATCGGTCCAAAAAAGACCAAAAACCCATTTTTTTTTTTAATATTGCAATATTGCATACAAGTTTTTGTGAATAAAATAATACATAGTGAATAACAAATAGCAAGAGACGATTCCGCTATTCAGTTTTCTTTCCTAATATGTGAAAACGAATTAATCTGCATCAATCTACAAGCATTGTCAATAATAATCAATTTCATTGGAATCATTGTAAATTGTTTGCACCATAACTAATTGAACGGTCAACAAAAAATGTCCCAACAAGGCAAGTCTCCCCCCTTCGTCAAATTTTCATCCTCCACCATTAACAACATCGTCAACATTTACTACATTGGAACCACTATGTTAATTTTAAACACTATTTGTTGTTTCGATAAAATATACGTTAGTGACGGAGTTAGAAATTTTCAGTAGGGACTCAATTAACATTACTATAAAAATGAAATAATATGTATTCATTATATTCATCAAAAAATTTCATGATAAGATTATCAATACATTTCATTCCATTAAATGTTAAATTGAACAAGTTTGACTTTTATTATGTTTTGTAAGAAGTTTTAATAGTTCTGACTCAAAATGAAGCAAAAAAATTAAAAAAATACTAAAATATTAATTTAATTTATTAATTATATAATTTATTTTAAAATATTTTATTTCTTCGGTTATAATTTAAACCCTTTAACATACGTCAAAATTCAATTTTTAAATAGTTTATTAGTTGAACGGTAAATGTCTTTAAAATAATAAATTAATGTGTTTCATTCTATAATTCATAGAATTTAATATTTTTTTAAATATAAATGTACGAAACATTGAAAATATAAACTAATTTTTTTAAATATAAATGTACGAATTCATATATTTTATATATAAACTTTTTTTTTTTAGAAAGGTTTACAAGATTTACAAGATCATAACGAAATAAGATAAAACTTCACGTGCAAGATCTTGATCTTCAAATCAATGCAGATCACCAGGTATCGATGTACACTCCAATCGTGTGAAGAGGAAAAATGAGTGTTCCATTTGCCTTAAAAGACGTCTAGGTCTCCAACCTTTAACCCGAGACAACCCCACACTAAGGTGTTCTCATGTCAAGAATAGAAGATAAATAAATAGACAAAGTTCCACCAAGTACCCGATCCCAAATACCAGATCCCAAGGACTCTCGAGTCTATCTCAAAAGAGGTCCACCTCCAAGTAAGAGTCCCACAACCACAACGACGTAGTCCATAAATGAGAAAGAGTCGCACAAGTGGCAACAGAAACCAACAGGCAAAAAACTCATAAACTAAACATCTATACTAGGAAAGCACAATAAAACTACCTAAAAAAAAGTAAAAGGGATCAACGAGAAAGTACCCGAACGGTCACCATGGCTCCGTTAGGGATACTTTATACATTGATCCCTAACAACATACGAATAACACTATATAAAAAGGGGAACAACTGTGACGGCAGCGGCCGGTGATGGCGACAACGGTCGGTGATGGCGACGAGAACTCCTAGAATAAAGTAGATTTGAAGATCTACTGACTAAATATTACAAAAAAAAAAAAAAAAAAACTGAAAAAAGAAGAAAATTGGAAGAAATCAAAAGGCTGTGGCGGAACAGTGGCTGACCGATGGCGGATCGACGGAGGAACGATGGCGAAAGGACGACTACAATGATAGATCGGCGACAATAGAAGTGGAACGACGGCGGCGAGCGGTGGAGGCCGGACTGACCGGTGGAGTAGGGGAGAAGCAACTCTACAGAGAGAGAAGCTCTCCCCTCTCTCTAAAAAATGATCCACGCGCCCCATATATAAACAATAATATTTCATAAAATTCGTATAAATAGTACGTGTAACAATTACTACAACAACAACATATACAATTATTAAAAAAAAAAAAACTTATTATTATATACAGTATATATATATATATATATATATGTGAAGCCCATTATGCTCCTAATTGTTTGGCATTATTCAAGTCATCATATTAACTTATTTAATTACTCTAAAATATGGAAAATATATAATTTCTTGTATATCTCAACCTCTTTCCATAATATTAGAAAATAAAATATTTAAAGATTTTTTAAAAACTATTTTAACGGGTTTTAGGGTGTAGAGGTTGAGATATAGTCTTTAAAAAATCTTAACTATGTAATACTAAAATCCATTAAAAATAGTCTTTAAGAAATCTTCAAATATTTTATGTCAAATCATCATTTGGCTCCATAAGTAGTTCATTAATGGGCTACATATCATTTCTCTCTATATATATATATATATATTGATGGGGCCACTAAGCCCCTCCGGGCCCAGTGTGTAAAATAGTTTAGAGGTAATGTCTTTTAATTTGTTGCTACATTACATGCTAATTGATTTCCTAATCAACTTATAACCCCTCCCCATGACTCGAACCCAGGATCTAAAGCCTAGGTAGTGGTGCTCTAACCACTTGAGCTATTCAACTTCGTCTGAAACCATAATCCACTTAAACTGAAATATTATTACTAGTATTATAAATTCTTATAATTGAATTTATTTGGCACTCAATATCATATTTTTAAAGCTAATTAATTTGTAGATAATTGAAGTAAATATTCAAGATTTTCTAAACAAATATTTGCAATTCCAAAAATCTATAAAAGCCGAACACAAAAATTTATATGCAATATTGCATACATGCATTTCAGTCACACACACATGTTCTTTATAAATACACCCACAAGCTTAATTCACACACGTTTTTTTATAAATACACCCACAAGATTAATTCACACACGCATTTTTTATAAATACACCCACAAGCTTAATTCACACACACATTTTTTATAAATGCACCCACTAACAGAAATTGAACATGGTCGTCTTCTCCGAGCAGTTTTCGGTCACCTCAGGCCGCGGTCGGACGCTGCAATTTACGATGACCTTAATCCTTAAATATTTTATATTTCTTTAAATATTTTTTAATACTAATTATTATGGGTCAATATTATTTTGTATTACGTGCAATAATATATCTTACTACATGCAATAATATATGTTACTATATATTATAATGTGAGTTACTTAATCAATAAAAAAAATATAAAAATATAAAAGAATCAGTATTACTACATAAAATTGTGTTATTACTACATGTAATAATTTGTTTTACTATATAAAAAATTATATGTTACTACATACTACGGTTTGAATTACTACATTGAATAGACGTTTGTTACTATATGTAACTTTATCAAATGATCTAATATTTTTTGCATCATCCTACAATACAACATTTTGTATTACAACATGATTATTGTGTTTACTACATTCGATAATATATGTTACTAAGTATTATAATGTGAGTTACTACATCAATAAAAACACTAGAAAAAACGTGTTACTAAATAAAAGAATTTGTATTATTATATAAATAGTTTGTGTTATTACTACATAAAATAATGTGTATTACTACATATTACAATTTGAATTGCTACATTTAATATCCCGCGTTCGACAATAAAATAAAAGATAAAAAAATTATAGAAACGAGTAAAATAAACGGATTAAAAATTTCGAATTAAGCTGTCAGTGGGTGTATTTATAAAAAATGTGTGTGTGAATTAAGTTTGTTGGTGTATTTATAAAAAATGTGTGTATGAATTAAGTTTGTAGGTGTATTTATAAAGAACGTGTGTGTAAATAACTGAAATGCATATATGCAATATTTTATACAAGACTAGACCAAAGTCGAATACCATTAGCTTTTAGAAAAACACAAATTAATCAAGTTAAATAAAAAATGTTGACATCACATTATAATTACTTTTGTATTTTTTTTCTCAATTAATAATTGTTGTGGTATGCCTGAGTCCCACCACGACATGGGATGAAGTTATTGGAATTAACGAACGACGAGATTAATCATGTTGGCGAGATACATAATATGAATAACATTGTTTTAAAAAATAAATATATCTAGTGTGGACTTTATACACGGCAGTTGTGAATGCTCTTAGGGGGTGTTTTCAAACACTAGAAGTTGCTTAAAAACACTTATTTTTCAAATAGAATCACTTTTGAAGTGTTTTCAAACACAACTAAGTGATTAAGTTAATTTATTAAAAGTGATTTTGGTGAAGCACCCTCCACCTGCTTCTAATAGCTTCTATGTGCTTCTCATCATTATAATAATCAATTTTACAATTTTACGCTCACAATTTAAATAATATTTTATTTTTACACATTACCTATCCAAATGTAATAACGGTGTTTTTTGTAAATTTATAAAAAAAAGTGGTTTGTTTTGTAAACACCACAACATATACACAATTGATTTAAAGTGCTTAATTTTAATACACTATCAACTTTCAATTTTATTGCAAAAATTAATTTTAATCACTTTGAATCCATCACTATAATTTGCAAACACACCCTCAAAGTGATTAAAGTTAATTTTTGTAGTAGAATTGAAAGTAGATAGTGTTTTAAAAATAAGCACTTCTAATAAATTTTTTAAATGTTGTGGTGTATGTCATACACATCACTTTTTTTTATAATTTTACAAAAAACACCCTTATTACATTTGAATAAATAATATGTAAAAATAAAATATTATTTAAATTGTGAGGGCAAAATTGTAAAATTAGTGAGTGTAATGATTAGAAGCACTTATAAGCATGGGGAGGGGTGCTTGACTAAAACTGCTTTTGCTTTTAAATAATTAATTTAATTACTTACTTGTGTTCACAAACACTTCAAAAGTGATTCTCTTTAAAAAGAAGTGCTTTTAAGCACATAGTTTTGTTTGCAAACATCCACTTATTCAATGCGAAAATTACTTGAAAGCAGCTGGAAACTTACCAGAAACTTCCTCCGCTTGCAACAATTGCTCTGAAAAAAGTCCCAAGAATGTGACAACATTTTTACACCGCCTAGAACTAGGTTTAAGAATCTTAGTAAGCAGTTTATATATGTTTGTACCAATATTGTGGTTGTGGTCAAGGGTTTAGCTTAACAAAAATTAAGGTGAAAATTTAATTTAATTGCGCATGTGATCGATGGATATCATGAGAGCTTTTAGAAGAGCTCTCCAAGTGGGAGCTGTCCAAGCTAAATTGCACTTAAAGGGCTCTTCAAGTGCAATTTAGCTTGGACAGCTCCCACCACTACAAAAAAAGCTTGATTTTGATACCGAAATTTTGAGACGGACACCTAATCCCTCTCTAATAGATACGGATTAGATACGCATTTGTTAAAAAATCGAGATTTGAAACCGAAAATAAAACTGTCTCTCATTATAAACAGATTAGATACGGCTTTTAGTTTCAAGAGTTTTAGATACAAATTAGATACGCGACTTTCAATTTCGAGAGTTTTAGATACGGATTAGATACGTATACCACCGTCTTTAAACAATCAATTTTTTCTCCCCGATATAAAACGAGACAAGATGGTACACGAAATTTGTGATACGAAATCTAACCATCTCTAAAATAAAGAAACAAACCATTAAATTGTTCAAAAAATAAACTTAAAGATGAAGGAAAAGGCAACGACACAATAAAGCGACGACACGACATGAGGAGGTATCCTGTGTACACGAGGATCCTCAATCGGAGGTCACGGGGATCCTCAATCGGAGGTCTGAGTGAACAACGACGCGCCCTTCCTCGTAAATTACTAGTGATGCCACACGAGGAGTATTTGAAACCAAAACCGGACACTGAGAGAGAGAGGAGATTCTTTTCTTGAGAGAGTGAATTCTTTTTTTAGAGGTAATATGGGAGATTAGAAATTCTTATATATATATATATATATAGAGAGAGAGAGAGAATTGAGAATATGAACGGGTGAATTGAGTTATATTAATTTATTACTCTTTTATAATTAATAAATAGTAAAAATAAAAAAATCAATTAATATATATTCTATGTATCGGATAAACATAAATATTAGAATAATACTATGTAGATATATCATAAATATTATAATAATAATATTATATCTTCAATTACATATATGACAATATATATATTAATTGATTCTCTAATGAAAATATTCCAAGAATTGATTCTCTAATCATATATCAATTTTGTATGATGTCAAGAGACGTTAGATTAAAAAAAGGAAGTGTACAGTGTCATTTAATAATTTTTAAAAAATTTTAAATATCTTGACCATTAAGACTTATAAAGAAATTTGTATAGTATTTTTTAAAAAGTTTTAGATTAAAAAAAAATTATATCATCCATTTAGAAAAAAGTATAAATACGTGAAGCATTGCTAATTGTAAAAGTCATTGTTTGGAAGTGATACAAGTTAGTCTAAAAGTAAAAGTTGTTTCATTTAATTTTACTAAATTAGTCTAAAAGTTGTTTGGGAGAGATACAAATTAATCTAAGGGGAACGGTTTAAAAGTACTTCTCAAAAGTAAAAGTTGTGAGAGGGCAGCTTTAAAAAAAGTGATTTTGGAAGCAGTTTGTAGAGTTTGCAAACACCCCTAAAAGTTGTTTGGAAGAGATACAATAAGTTATCTAATTTATAGAAATTGAATTCATTTAATTTTATAATCATTTAATTTTATAAAAATTTTAAAAATATATCATGTCAAAATAAACTTAAATTAAAAAGTGTCAAAATGAACGGGGTTGTGGGTTGTTTAAGAGATATAATAAGTTATCTAATTTATAGAAATTGAATTCATTTAATTTTACAAATTTTTTAAAAATATACTATTTCGTGTCAAAATAAACTTAAATTAAAAAGTGTTAAAATGAACGGGTTGTGGGGGTTGTGGAGTTGGATCAACGAGCCTACTCAATGTGGGGAAATTAAGGATTTCAGGTGTTTTAGGCTACGATGTGGGGAAATTATTCCAAGTGTTTTAGGTCTACTTGAAATGGCAAATACACTCAGGGAGTTGGTCAACGGACGAAGAGTAAAATATTGCACATACATACGTGTTATTGAATTGGGCAAAAGTTCAACCTTACATTAAATTGTTATTGAATTGGGCAAAAGTTCAACCTTACATTGTTATTGAATTGTGTTATTGAATTGTGCAAAAGTTCAACCTTACATTGTTATTGAATTGTGCAGAAGTCCAATCCTACGTAAATAGTTTCATCCAATGTTTATTCAATCTATAATTATTATTGATAATAATATATTTTTGTGAATTAGGATGTATATTCAACAATTAAGTTTCATCCAATGTTTATTCAATCTATAATTATTATTGATAATAATATATTTTTGTGAATTAGGATGTATATTCAACAATTAAGACAAGAAGAACAAAATATCTCAAATGCAAACATAGATGCTAGATATTCAACATATTTTTTTCATATGGTTCCAAAAATATGTGAGTACTGATTCAATTATTATTAGTGTTAGTGTATATATATAAATAATTAATTTAAAGTTATTTTAAATTACAGGTGAGGTGAATTCACACGACGTTGAGAATCGATATTTAAGGGATCTTAGCAAATGACCACTATTATTCAAATGTGATTGGTTTGATCACACCTCATTAGAAAAAAAAAAGTGTTATTGAATTATGCGTCTAACCTTACATTGTTATTGAATTGTGCAGAAGTCCAACCTACGTAAATAGTTTCATCCATGTTTATTTAGTCTATAATAATATAACAATTAAGAAAAGAAGAACAAAGTATCTCAAATGGAAGAACAAAATATGCAAACATAGATGCTAGTATTCAACCAAATGCAAACATAGATGCTAGTATTCAACTAGTATTCAACCAAATGCAAACATAGATGCTAGTATTCAACATATTTTTTTATATGGTTCCAAAAAAATATGTTGTGTTATTGGAATTATTATTAGTGTTAGTGTATATATATAAATAATTAATTTAAAGTTATTTTAAATTACAGGTGAGGTGAGGTCACACGACGTTGAGAATCGATATTTAAGAGATCTTACTATTATTCAAATGTAATTGGTTTGATCACACCTCATTAGAAACAAAAATCCATTCAAATTACAAGTTTGTGGATGTTCACCACACCACAAGATCGTTGTTTGTTTGCAAAGTAAAGGCAAGATCCTCGGTGGAAGGCACTGCAAAGAAGTTAAAAAAAAAATAGATACTGAAACTAAAGTGTTTACGGAGATTTCAATCTAGCTTTTTGTAGATTTAACTATTACAAATCGTGATTTGATCGGAATGGAAAACGATGACAACGAGAAGGATAACAAAGATGGAGATGAATATGATGAAGAAAGAAGATGATGACGACAATGATGAAGGGAAATATGAAGATTAAATGTAATTTAATTAATTTATTTGAATTTATAAACTTTTACAATTGAAATTATTCCATAACAATTTTTTTTTTATATATTTTTTAAATTTACAAATTAATCAATTAATTATATATGATAAAATATTATGCATAGTTCTTAATATTTTACCACACTTATGCTTTTGACGGCTGTGAGTAATTACAATTTTTAGAAATTAATAAAAAAAAATTACATTTACAAATTTAAAAGTTATAATTTAAATATATGTAAAAGAAATAAATTAATATACATATACAATTAATATTAAAAGATAAAACAAAAGAGTTATATGTCCTAGTGGCGGGTGCTCAATAATTGACACTTGCACACTTGGGTTCAATTCCCACATAGACCAAAATAATGGTCAATTTAATAGTTGGAGAGGGGTTTGGGGGTCGGGATTGGGATTCCCACATAGACCAAAATAATGGTCAATTTAATAGTTGGAGAGGGGTTTGGGGGTGGGGATTGGGATTCGGCTTGGGATGGGATGGGGATGGTCAATTTAATAGTTGGAGAGGGGTTTGGGATGGTCAATTTAATAGTTGGAGAGGGGTTTGGGGGTCGGGATTGGGATTCCCACATAGACCAAAATAATGGTCAATTTAATAGTTGGAGAGGGGTTTGGGGGTGGGGATTGGGATTCGGCTTGGGATGGGATGGGGATGGTCAAATTTAATAGTTGATTGGGATTCGGCTTGGGATGGGGATGGGATGGGATTGAGATTCGGTTTGGGATGAGGATGGGATGGGATTCGAATGGGATTGGGATTCGAATGGGTGGGCTAGGATGTATTAAGTTGTTCCTCGTTTAGATACGAATTTAGAGACGAGAAAATGTCGTTTTTAATTAGGAACGAAACTATAAACGGATTTTTGACCCGAATGCAAAACGGGCCGTTTAACGCTTATATACGGATTTAGAGACGATAAAATGTCGTTGTTAAGTTGAAACGACATTTGAAACAGATTTTTGACCCGGATATAAAACGGGTCGTTCATTGTTTAGATACGGGAATATACTGTGTCAAATTCCGTCTCTCATTATAAACCGAAAAAAATAGGTCTCAAATCCGTCTCTTATTAAAAACGGAATTTAGAAAACCGTTCCTGACATTAGATACCATGTGATTAGAAACAGATATAAAATGGTTCCAAAATCCGTTTCTAACTTGTTTAGAGACAATGTTTATGGTATCTAATCCGTCTCTAAATCGCAGTTTTTTTATAGTGCACTTGAAGAGCTCTTCTAAAAGCTCTCTAAGGCCAAATATGTAGTAGTGGAGAAATCTTTTCTAAAACCCAGTGTGTGATTTATTTATTCAAATTTCTTCATTATTGTAATATAAAAAACCAAATATTATGCATTAGTTGATCCGTTGATGCTTTATTGATTTGAAAGAATAGCTAATCCTTCAATTTAATTATTATGCCTATAGACGTCTTAATTAGTAATTTTAACTCCTACTCCTATCATATCAAAATATTCAATCCCCAAAATAAATAATATTATACTACTATTAATTATACATTTCTATTACAAAATCAGATATTGTAATTACTGTTCCCTCCGTCCACCAAAAGTATGTTCACTTTCTTTTTTTGTCTGTCTATCAAAAGTGTGCTCATTTCTTTTATGAAAATAATATTATTCATCAAATTTACCTTTTTTATCATTACATATTTACAAATATGCCACTATGGGTCACCCGCATTAATTTTACTCCCAAAACCTAATTAATCTAACTTATTAAAACTAATTTGAACAACTAATCTACATAGTCGAACCCAGCCCAACATATCATCAAATTTATTCTACCCACCCAACCCAACATTCCCGATTATTCTATACAATTTGAAACTCGTGTTCTTCACTCTTCTCTCAGTTCGAAACCCTAGCCTATCATTCTCGAGTGTTCTTCATCTCCGACTCTCGATTACTCAATCGATCGAAATATTATGTCTGATAAATGCGACTCCGTGCTCGATTATGGGGATCTCGATTTTGGGATTCACAACTCTATGGTGTCCGATTCATTTGAGGAAGAACCACCTCTTGGATCAGAGATGGTATTGGGGTCTGATTCGTTTGGGGAAGAACCACCTCTTCGATCTACGATGGTATTGGGATCCGATTCTTTTGAGGAAGAACCACCACTTAGATCGGTTGTAGTATTGGGGTCCTGGTAGTCTTCCTTCTCTAATGAGTCTTTCCTTGTCCATATGTGTCTGCTTATACGAATTGTGTCCCTTACATTTCATCATTTCAGCCATGCCAGCCTGTAGACTAAGAAAATCATTATTCAATGTGATGTCATTTAGTTGTTCATATGAAAGAATGACATTTCCCACTAGGTCATCCGCATTGTATGATGATATCTCCACTTGCAAACTTTGTATTGCTATAAACCATCCTAAATCATTGATGTTGGTATCTGATGAGTTAGCTGGTTGACAAACCAGATGGATATTGAATCCATCTGAGCTTGCAACAGCTCTAAACTCAATGTCATTGTTGTTTATATGTGGCTTAGCATTATCTTGCTGAATAAAGATGTCTTTGTCCCCACTTGAAAAAAGAAAAATGTAATGTAACCAACATGTTTAATTCAGTTCTGAATACCTACAATTTTGAACTAAACTAATGATGAAATTATTCTGATAGTGAAGTTTTTATTTAGTACCTAGTTGATTAAACAATCTCTAATCACTTACTTGTTGATAATTTTCATACGCCTTGTCTCCATTGTACCCTTAAATCTGTTCTTTGAATTTCTTTTGGCCGACTCTTGTTTGGTGAAGGGAAATATCCACATTTTCCCATAAAATATTAGATCCCGATCACATGAATATTTTGTTCTTCACACAACACACATGAACATTAACTTGGTAATGAATCTCTTGCTCTTGCACGATCTATAAGGATCTGGTTCATCTAGAGCCAAGTAGTACCTTTCATTCTCTTTTTTGATGTAGAACCATTTTTTATCTATGTGAACTGTGTTTTGCATTGGTTTGAACTTAATGATGTTGAGTGCTCTATCATAAAATAAATGACTTAAACTGAATTTCAGCCTTAAGAGTTTATTCTGAGTTGTTAACTCAGGTTTAATGGCATTCGTATGTGCCCTTATCAACCCACTTTCCCACTAGACTCTTGCTTACCCCCATTTCTCTTGTTATTATTCTATATGTAGTACTTCTTTTTTGTAAAGGAGTTGACTTCAGTTTCTCAATATCTAACATAACTCTATCATCGTGTGTTGATCATTTCCTAGCATTAAATATAACAGCCTGACCTTCATTTTTTTTTCTGTCTTGCTGCAGCCCAGATGGAACTCACTGACCTTCTGAAAATGCCAAACAGGTTTGCAATCTCCTTGAACTTGCCCCGTGATGGTTTTCCATCCTTGCGGCTTTCCATCAAGATGTTTGCTACCTTAGTCTTCAATGCTACTGACAAGTTAATGCAGCTGCTCTTGCTCATCTTTTGGTGTTTTTTGTTGTAGGAGTATTAATGGTAGTAATAATGTGTTAGGTGGTAGTGGTGTTGTGATTGTATTTATGGTAGTGATTGGAATTAGGTGGGAAATTGAAATCTATTTTTTTTAGGGAGAAATTGTAAATTTAATCTCATCAAACCCCATGTGATGAGGGATTGCTTTCTGAGTAAATTTGCAGACCGGACATTCGACCATTAATGCAGTTGTGTAGCTTATTAATGTTTGGGGGGAGTACTTACTCACTAATTGCAACCAGTTTTGCTAAGTGTCTACCCAGAATATCCTTCAACCTTTATTGACTTTTCTACTTTATTGAATAAAAAATGAGTTTTGATTAAAATCAATGCTCAAGTGAACACATTTTTTGTGTACAGCTGGAGTATACAATTATATATTTTGATTAAAAATTATATCCTAAAATAATTTATTTTTGTCAACTAAATATTTAATGGGTAGGTCTCTTGTAGACTGAATTCCTTATAAGGAATTGAGTCCAGTTTAAAAAATGGGTAGGATCAACAATAAAAATAAAATACGCGAAAAATACATATATTAATTGATGTAGCTTAAACGGTTGGGTATAGTCTATTTTATGTAAGGAAAAGTGTAACATGCATTTTACAATTTTTTAGCATGTTATTTTGCAATGCAATAATAATTTCAGTTATAATGACATACACTTTTTAGTGATGTTATGTTTCATATTTTAGATATATTTTGTTGCAATTTTCAGTTGTAGTGGCTTACCATTTTCAACAATATTTTTCAGTTATATTGACTTACACTTTTTAGTAATGTTATGCTACACCTTTTAGTCATATTTTGTTGCACTTTTCAGTTGTAGTGACTTACAATTTCCAACAATATGTTCAGTTATAGTGACTTACACTTTTTAGTAATGTTATGTTATTACCTTTTACTCGTATTTTGTTGGACTTTAATTTCAGTTATAATAACTTACATTTTTCATTAAAATATTGTGTTGCACTTTTCAAGTATATTGACATGTACTTTTTAATAATATTGTGTTGTACTTTCTAGTTATACTAACTTGCACTTTGTAGTTATAATAACTTACAATTTTCATTAAAATTTGTGTTGCACTTTTCAATTATAGTGACTTACACTTTTTAATAAAAAAATGTGTTACAATTTTTAGTAATATTGTGTTACACTTTTTAGTAATATTGACTTACACTTTTCAACACACACATTTTCGAAAAAAAATTATCAATAAAAAAAATTACAAAAAAAAAATAATAATAAATTTTTTTTTGATAAAGTCAAAAATTTTATTCACAATATTCTTGAATATTTAGGGTTTAGGGTTGACCAAGTCAATCCAATTTTTTTATAAGGAATTGATTCTATATAAGAGCAATCCATATTTAATTGCTCAAATAACTTAAATCGTTCCAATTAAAACTTCTTTCCTATTTAATTAAACATTCAAACTTTCCACATTTAATTTATGATTACATTAATTATTCAATACTTCCCCAATTAATCATTCAAACTTTCCTCTTGTTTAATTATTAAATCAAACTTTTCTCCTATTTAATTAATCATTCAAACTTTCCTTACTTAATTTCTAATTACATTAATTATTTAATACTTTCCATCTATTAATTTTCCAATTACATTATAATTGTTCAAATCTTTACTTCTTCTTTAATCTTAATTATCAACTTCATTTTAAATTGATCTAAAATACTGTAATTAAACCTCTAATTGCATAATTGATGCTTACCTTATACTAATATGTTTACTTATACAAATATATAAGTTGCTTTCATATACTCATTGATTTAATATGATCAAAATTCTTTACACTCTGGATAGTTATGTAAGTCTTTAATTACACACTCTAACATATATATATATATAATTACGTTTTTCTTCATATTTTTTTTAATAACATTTTGTCATCTTTATAGATAATGGCGTATAACTACTCTGCGATATCAGCAATAACTTCGAAAAAAGAAACATGGAACATCAAGGTTAAGGTTATTCGTTATTGGATCTCATTTTAATGGATGAACATGTATTTTTATCACTTTTTATCTTATTTTGATTTTTTTAATATATTATCAAATTTTTTTATTTACAAATTTTAAATAATTTATATATTCAAAATTATTTACATTGAAATCATACGAAACCAACCTAGACAAGATTACTTTTTTCTTAGAGGTACACTTTTAATATTCAAAATTCATATTTACTCAAATATTTTCGATTTATATAATTTATACTCCCTCCGTCCACCAAAAGTGTGCTCACTTCTTTTTTTAGGTCCACAAAAAATACGTTTATTCTATTTAAATAGTTCACTTTTGAATATTTTTTTTACTTTAATAACAAGATTGAGTATCTACCAAATATATTCTTTATTCGTTATCTCCAATATATTCTTTATAAATAAAATATAAATTTTTTAAAAACATGTATAAAAAAAGTGAGCACACTTTTGGTGGACAGAGGGAGTAACTAATAATAATACATCCTAATTCCTATCTTTAACTTCTATTTGTAGATATAAAAAGTTTCATGGTTCGTATATTCGATCTTGAGTTGGTTCTTGGTAAGGGCATCAATAAAAAGAAAATTTATGTAGAGCGGGAGGATGGAATGTAATTGTACATGATTTTAATAATTAATTAATTCATAATTAAAGTTTTAATGTTGGCTAACTTAATACTTTCTTATATAGTCTTGATAGAATTACTCGCACTCTTTGGAAAGGTTTTGCTGAACAAATTCTGAACCATAAGGATGCATATCCTTCTAAGCCTATGGTCATTGTTCTTCAAGGTGTTAAGGTCATGAGTCGAAAAAAGGTAATTGTACATATTATACTTCTCCCATCATACATTATATATATATTTTCATTCATTTTAAATATTAAAATACTTTATTAGCATAGTGTGCCTTACCTTTAAGATTTCAAATAATTTGTTTAATTTTTTTTTAAACAGTGTCAAAATTAATGTTTGTGAACTGCCTGAGTATTAATGCTAATATTCCTGAAGTTAATGTACCAATAAAGAGGTAAAGTTATATTTTTAAATCAGTATTTTTCTATCTGTTTTATATATGTCCAATAACATTTTATTATATTATCTACTTCAGGATTGAACTAAATCTTACTAAGATTCCTCCACATATCCAATCGAGTGTAACACACCGAAGCCGTTCTTCAGAGTATGACGAGTTCACTCTAGAAACTGAAGTTAATGGTCTTGGTGAGCTACATGAAATTAGCGAGGTAATGACATAAACCAAAACCTGTTATTATTAGTCATGTATTCTTTTTGCTTTTTTTTTTTAACAATAATATATATGTATGCATCATTTTGTATTGTGATTGAGACGACTCACAAACTAATAGCCAATTACAATTGAATATTTACGCTTGCAAAAGTTGCAACAAGAAGCTTGAAGAGGCGCAAGATGAAAAATTCGATTATAAACACTGTAGTTTGGAGCCTGTTAATGTTAAACCTAACACTATAAAAAACGCGGAGTTTGCCGACGGAAGGCTACCGACGGAATCCATTCTGTCGGCCGCCCCGACGGATCGCCGACGGAATTCTCGAAACTGACTCCCGACGGAATCCAAGATCCGTCGGGACCGTCCGACGGACTTCCCGACGAAATTCAATTCCGCGGCCAAACGGTGTCGTTTAGCCTTGCTTCCCGATGGATTTTTTCCGTCGATCGTTCAAATTTCGACTGCCGACGGAAAATATCCGTCGGTAGCCGACCCGCTTTGACTGGCACATTAATATTCGCGTGCTACCGACGGAAATATCCGTCGATAGCCGACCCGCTTTGACTGGCACATTAATATTCGCGTGCTACCGACGGAAATATCCGTCGGTAGCCACAATTTTTTTTTTTATAAGAACTGCCGAAGGAGGCGGTTCTTCCCCATAAGGGAAAAAAAAATTTTGGCTTTCGTCCCCCTCTCCCTGTTCGTCTCCTGTTCTGTCCTCGTGGATTGGATTTTCTTGTGCATGGTGCGTGGATTGATCGACAAAGGGCATTACGATTATCTACTCCAATTTTCTTCAATTTAAACGATACGTTTTATAAATTCTTAATTAAGTTTAATTAAGTTATTGTATTATAAATTGCATGTTAATTATTATAAAATTTCATGTACGTAGTTGATGAATATATATGTATAATTAATTCAAATATATGTTAGTACGTGGATTATATGTTTTTTATTGGTTAATTGTAATTAATTAATGTATGTTAGTTCAAATATATAATGTAGTTTTGTTAGTTCGTTTTGATAATTAAACTAGGTTATTATTGTTGATTAAATTAGTAATTATTCTTATAATTAATTAAACTAGGTTATTATTGTTGATTAAATTAGTAATTATTCTTATAAGTAGAGGTGATGTAAATATAGTAATTATTGTTATTGTTTAAATTAAGTCATTATTAATTAGTTTGGTAAATTATTGATTTCATTAGTAACGTGATTTTGTTATTGATTAAATTAGGAAATTATTGAGTTAAATTACTAAAATGTTATTAATTAAAATAGAAAATTATTGATTTCATTACTATATTAATTATTGATTAATTTATTATACTTTTAAATTTTATTTATTAAAATAGATGAGTCAAGATGCTAGTGGGGCCTCAGGATCTCGACGTAGGAGAGGCTCACTTAGGCCTGTTGAGCCTGCTACGTTGACGTCGTCGGCATCTGGTGTGCTGTCGCCGGCACCCAAAAATAATTCCTTAGTTACCCACTAATATAGTAGGGCAAGTAAGAGTCGATCCACAGGGAATGGTGTAATTTAATCGAATTAATTTGTGTACGAAAGCAATAAGATGGGGGGTTGGATTGGTGAACTAAAATCTACTAAATAGCAAAGAAATAATAATAAAGAGCATATAAAATAATATGTATTCAAATAATAAGAACGATCTAGCCCTCGGATAGCTAGTGTCCCCTCAATTAATTATATCAAATTAATCAACAAACCCAGTTTTCTCAATTTATTCTCGAATCTTATCCCTAAACCAGTGGTACGACCAAACTAGTTCGAATTGCTTCTTACGTTTAATTAATCAGCAGGTACGACCCCCAATTAATCTATCCCTACGAATAACCCTAAAATATGTATCTAAGGTTCAACTCGAGGGATGCATTCAAGAATTAAAACAATAGGATAAATTAGACCATGAACACGAGACGCTCGTTTCATGCAACCTAAATGTTACTACTCCCTAAGGTGTTCTGCCTTAGTTGCTACAATTCCCAAAATATTATAACAATTACGGATTACAATTTATGGGATAGCTAGAATTGAAATAGGAATAAAATTGGGTGATCAAGCCTATTAAACTCCTAATTCAAACACGCATAGCATCTACTCAAGTAATAACAAAATCGAGAAATAAATCAAAATCAACCAGGAATTGTTTAATTAAACAGGCATAATCAATATGAGATTTTACGTCCTCGGGCTAGAATATAATCTATCTCCTAAACATAATTAAAAGACTAATAGATAAAATAACACCAGGATCATTGTTTTTACTCTAATGCTCACGGCCGCTTCCCGAATCTCCAATCTCACGGCAAGCTCCTCCTCCCAATTCCAGCGTTGACTCCCTTTCCCCCGAATCCTCAAAATGGCGGTTGTAGTCTTCTTTTTCTCTTTTCCAAGCAATCTTCCTTTTTCTATTTTGCCTACTGCCGTCCAATTAATCAGTTTGGGCCTTTGGCCCATAGCTCATGGGCTCCACAATATAATCCTTCAAAAGAATTAGTTGTCTTTCCTTTTAATTCACGGCCCAGCAACTCCATAAGTTCCAGCTCTTTTAATTCTTTTATCAAAATACTCCACTTTATCTGAATTAAATAAGAAAATAAAAATATCAAGATAATTGAAGTAACGAAATAATGAGTCGGAGAATGCACTGAAATACCACTTTAATATCCAAAGAATAATCAATTATAGCACAAAAATATGCAATAAATCCGACTCATCAAATCCCCCCACACTTGAACCATTGCTTGTCCTCAAGCAATAATTACAATAAAAGGGAAAATAGTACCATATCACACAACCAACACCAACGGCTCAAATGTTCGAACAAGATTAACAAGAATACTTCCACACAACTCTAGCATTTGAGTTTGCTTTTTGAGCCATAATCAAAAGTAACTAGTCCCTCTTGTACAACTAAGACCTTTTACTCACACCTAAGCATGAAACTCATCGATTAAAGATCATCCCAAGTACATCAGTAGTTCCTTAAAACCTTGTTTCCGGTCCATTTGATTCAATCCTCTATCAAAGTACTAATCTGAGTGGCGTCCGTCTCCTCTTTTTTTTTTTCTTGGAGTTGGAATTTTTTTTTCTTCAACTTTCAAACGAGGTCTGCAGCTCCTCTCCACTTTTCGGGTTTTAGCTCTTTTTTGTGTTATTAATTTTTCATTCAAAGCACATGAGCCCCCTCAAGTAGGTAGCTGTTTCAGCTCCTCGTTATTTTTTTCATTTCAATGCTTTTCAACTCAACTCCTTTTTTTTCTTTTTCTCCATCCACAATCATTTCATTATTTTCGACTTCGTACACCAACTCAAATTTTCCTTCTTAAGAGAACCAAAAACAAATTTACCCAAAATACAAGAAATATAGGACTACTTCAGCACCAAAATAACCAAAAATCAACTCGATTTCACCACTCAAGCATGAATATCAAATCCAATCATCAATTGGGACAAACTACCAAAGATCACAGCATATTTAACAAAAAGAAAAATTCATCCTCTAGACTCATATGCAAATACTCAAATCATCAAGTTTCAAACACTCAAGAATGCCCAATACAATATATACAAAACACAAGAACAAGAGAGACGCCACACATGATAATTCACTCCCCCCCACACTTAAATAGGTGCTGGTCCCTTAGCACTAAAATAAGAGATAAACAAATTATAACACCGTATAAAAATGAAAACAGAGTGGAACGGGGGTACCGGATTCTAAGGTGTGGTGAGTGCTGCTATTGTTCCGGCGGTGGAGTGTATCGCGTCGGCTCTGCTACTGGTTAACCACAGCCACTGAAATTCCGGAGAGGAAGATTGGAGGGCTGCGGCTTTGCAACAGATGGGTATAGGTGGT
Organism: Galeopsis tetrahit; assembly: GCA_963675135.1. Classification (NCBI taxonomy): domain Eukaryota; kingdom Viridiplantae; phylum Streptophyta; class Magnoliopsida; order Lamiales; family Lamiaceae; genus Galeopsis; species Galeopsis tetrahit. The sequence continues at coordinate 44,376,582 of OY776120.1, forward strand.
GGCGCGTGGTCGACTTGCGCAGGTGCTACGGCGCTAAGGTGCGGCGCTGCTACAAACGCGCATGTGGTGGTCAGCCGCTGTCTAGGTGGTTTGATGATGCAGGTCGGTGAGAAAGTGGAGCAGTGAAGACTCAGGCCTGAATTTCCGGCGAAGAAAGGGGTGTTGCGCAGTCGGCGTTGGAGACGCGGCGCTGCAGAGGGGGGCCGCGCGCGATGGTGATGAATGGGTGGACGGCGAAGAGAGGGTATGTGGGAGGCGGAGTGTGTGGCGAATCAGGTGGGGTAGGGTTTCTGAGATGGGCTTCTACTCCTGGGCCTGCAAGAACTAAGTGAAAAGCAAAATAAAATAAAAAGAATCACGTAAAAAAAAAAAAAAAAGTTCCAGCAGAGGTGTTTTGTTAAGGCGTGCCCACGCCTTATCTTGCCACTTCAATGAAAGATAAATTCCAGGAGAAGTATTTACTTAAGGCGTGCCCACGCCTTATCTGAAATCCTCTTCTGATCCTCAAACACACAAAAACAAAATTAAAAACAAAAATAGCAAAATAAAAACTAAATAAACATTGGGTTGCCTCCCAATAAGCGCCTTTTATTAACGTCGTTGGCTCGACGGCCAACTTCTCTTTCACGTAATAGGAATATGACAACCCTCTCTAGTTAGTGGCATTTTTCATTGAGAAACAATCTTCTCTCCAGTCAAGATCTTTTCATTCCAAGATAGCCATTGTTTGTCGGTGTACAGCTCGTTCAGTAGTTTAGCATATCTCGGAATTTACTTTGTCTGCTCAACTAGTGGTATGTTGATCTCAACCCTTCGAAAGACATTGACTAGTTGCTGCTCCCTAACATCTTTCTCGACCTTTTTGAGCCTGGAGGGAAAGGGAACTATATTAGTAATAACAGGATTGATTTCACGAGATTTTACCTCATTTTTCTGTTCTGGTACACTGAGGGGGTCAGTGTTAGTGAAAACTGCATCCTGTTTTTTCTGTATAACTTCCTCCGTCTCAACCGACTCGTCTCGTGCCTCAATCTGGTCATTAGACACCTTGGGATGTTCATCTACTTCAACTTGGTTAAGCTCCGCAACATCTTTCACCATTTTTTCTATCAATTGCGTTTGCAATTGGCTTATGACATTCGTCATTTGGCTCAATTGAACCTCCATACGCTTTTGGCTAGACTCCATATTCTTTTGTTCCTCAACCATGATCTTAAATTTGAACTGGACACTCTCTTGATAACTCAATATGTTCGAAGCCAAAGAATTCAACATATCTTTCAATGCGCGTTCAGACTTTTGCTCCGAGTCCATCCATCCACCATTATCATAAATCCTCTCATAATTTCTGAATAGTCGAGGTCTATAATCATGGTATTGCTGCCCTACTGCATCATTTAAAATTCGACAATCATCAGTGGTATGATCTGTGGTGGAGCAAATTCGACATGGTCGAATTTCTGGAGTCTTTTCCTTCATCATCATTAGCATCATACTTGCAATTTTCTCCAATGGATCATCCTTTGACTTATGAACCGAATAAGTGCTTTGATAATCTTCACACCTGAAATCATACATAGCACAAAGAATAGAGAGAATAAACCTGCAAACAATTTCTTGAACCTGAATAAGGAGACACTGAAGGGGTCAGTGTTATTGAAGAGGAACAAATGAAACAACAGTAACCAACGTGAAATCAATTTTTTTTTAATATTTAATCCACATATGGACACACTACCCAGCTTCACGTAAGTTTAATTAAATTGTGATGTTTTTTTAATATTTAATTAATTAAATGTATTGAACTATGTATTAATTTAATTTTTTTGTAATTATGTAGTTGGATGTGAACCGGAGGATTGAAGAGGAGACGACACAGGCTTCTGCTGAAGCCGGGCCCAGCGCTCCGCCTGATCTTAACCGGATTTACCTGGACGTTGCCCCGGCTGATCGAGTATGGGTCCTTGGCTTTGGCCGGATGAGCCACTCAATGAGAGATGCGTCGTCCAGTTCGTCCCAGCGTGCATCGCAGGCCTCTGTATCCTCCACCGCTGTTCCGGACCCGAACGTAGTACACATGATGAACCACTACTTCCGACAGCTAACTGACACTATGGGTCGATCGTTGGGGATGTCTTCTGAACAAATAAATACATGCTTTGAACAGGCGATGAGCGTTCCCCCTCCGCCTTTCGATGCTCCGGTTGGTCCAGTTCCCCCTCCGCATTTCGATGCTCCGGTTGGTTCAGTTCCCCCTTTCAATGCTCTAGATGCAGAGGCAGACGACGGCTTGGATTTCATTGGTGGTGGTGATGATGAGTTTTTTGATCAGTATAATGGTTGATGTTTGAACTATTTATTTTTCTGTCGAACTATTTAATTTTCTGTCGAACTATTTATTTTTTCTGTCAAACTATTTAATTTTCCGTTGGACATATTTATTTCGGTTGATGCTTGTTTGTCAATGGATTGTTTATTTATGTTATTGTTTTTAATTTATACATAATACATAATTTTTCGTTAGATTTTGGTATAAAGTAAAGTATTTTTTATTTTTTTTTCAATTTTTATTTTATCCCGCCAATATTACCGACGAAAATAAATATTCCGTCGGAAATAAAGTCTGCCGACGGAAATAAATATTCCGTCGGAAATAAAGTCTGGCGACGGAAATAAATATTCCGTCGGAAATAAAGTCTGCCGACGGAAATTCTGTCGGCCAAGTACTCTACCGACGGAATTTTGGGCGGCACCCTACCGACGGTATTTGGAATCCGTCGGTAGATTCAAAATGTACGCACCGACGGAATTTCAAAATCCGTCGGTAGCGCGTAATATTTACAAAAACTTTTTTCCCCTTTCTCACTCAGTCGAAAAAAATTGTGGAAATTGTATGAGAGCAAACAAATTTCGGTACGTTTTTCTTTTTTACTTGGTTAAATTTTGTAGTTTAGTTGTGCATTTTATATGGTTATAGTTTAATTAGTTGTGCATTTTATATATTTGTAGTTTAGTTGTGTAGTTTAATTAGTTGTGCATTTTATATGGTTATAGTTTAATTAGTTGTGCATTTTATATATTTGTAGTTTAGTTGTGTAGTTTAATTAGTTGTGCATTTTTTTATATGTTTGTAAGAATTTTATGTTAAATGTTTAACAGATGGAATTGCCGGATCGTCGATGGATGTATGAAACTCCTAGGTTCATTTTAGGAAATGTGAATAGTGAATTTTACAATGAACTTGTGTCATTTGTTGAATTTGCAAAGCTCCACCCACATTACATGCATGGGGATTGTATCAAGTGTTCGTGTAATGCCAAAAAATGTCAGAATAAAATATTTAAGTCGATTGATGAGGTTTTGGTACATGTTCTGAAGAATGGTTTCACTGTTAATTATTATAACTGGACATTTCACGGCGAAGGACGTTGGCCTTATAACTTTGATCAAGTTTTATACTATTACACTGCTGGTATCTATGAAAGACAAATATATGGTAATCAAGCCGGCACGAGTAATGAACAACAATTTGGTGGGGAACAACAGTTTGGTGGGGAAGAACAGTTACATGGTTACATGGTTCAATAATCACCGAAAGTTCTTACCTCGAGATCATCCATTTAGAAGAAATAAGAACAACTTCTTGAAGAACAGAACAGTTACACACAATCGACCGCCCCTTCGAAACGGTATTTTAATTATACAATTATTTGATCTAGTATAATGTTATACGTATATGTTTTATTAATTTCTTCTAGTATAATGTTACCGTACAGGACAAACGTTGTTACATGAGATTCAGTGGACGGGTTTGAAAAAATCTACTGAGGCTAATGCAGCTGAACACAACGGTCGAATCCCAGGTGGATGGAATAGAAAGAGTATTTTTTGGGATTTGCCATACTGGAGTTCACTATTGATCCGACACAATTTGGACGTGATGCACATTGAGAAAAATGTGTTTGATAATGTGTTCCACACAATGATGAACACAGAAGGCAAGACGAAAGATACTCCAAAGTCCCGGGAAGAGTTGAACATTTATTGTCGTCGCGAAGAGTTGAAAATGGATCCCAGTACAGGTAAATATCCGAAGGCTTGCTACACACTGGATAAGCCACAGAAACAACAACCGTGTCGTTGGATTCATGAGTTGAATTTTCCAGACAACTACGTGTCAAACTTGAGTCGATGCGCAGACATAAACAGGGGTAAGGTTTCAGGGATGAAGAGTCACGATTGTCATGTTTTTATGCAGCGCTTGATACCGATTGCGTTCCGAGACGTTGTTCCTCTCAATGTGTGGAGGGCTATCACTGAATTAAGTCTTTTTTTTAGAGATTTAACATCTTCAACGATCAAGATCGATGATATGATTCGTTTGGAGCAAGACATTCCAGTGATTTTGTGTAAGTTGGAACAAATTTTTCCACCTAGCTTCTTCAACTCCATGGAACACTTACCCGTTCATTTAGCGTATGGAGCCAGAATTTGTGGTCCAGTGCAGTACAGGTGGATGTACCCATTTGAAAGGTAAACTCTTACATTTTTCATTTTTTATATATACTACATGCATGTTCACTGAATTAAAATATATGTTTTTTTTTTATTATAAATCAGATATCTCCACAACTTGAAACGCAATGCTAAACAAAAGGCAAATGTGGAAGCATCGATTGTTAATGCATATTGGAATGAAGAGGTTGGCATGTTTTGTTCTTATTATTTTGAAGACCATGTCAACACTCGGTTGAGAAGTGAACCACGTAATTACGGTGGTAGAGATACAAACAATATCGGTGAAGAGGTCGATGGAATGCTGTCTATATTCAAGTCTAAGGGACGACCAATAGAAAAATTCACAGAACGAGAGTGGGAGTCGAACAAAGAGGCAGAAATAGCACAAACGTATGTGTTATTGAATTGTGATGAAGTTCAGCCTTACATTGAGTAAGTATTTCATATTTTTATCATTACTTCATTTATGTAATTTAATATTAATTGTGATTGGATGGTGTGAATTAGGATGTATACTCAAGAACTAAGACGAACAGAACAAAACATCTCAGATACAGATATAGATGCTCGTCTTCAACGTGATTTTGCCCGATGGTTCCAACGTTGTGTGAGTACCATTTCCTTAAATTTTACGTAAATAAATATGATTCATAATTAATGTTAATTATTTGAACTGTATAGGGACGGTCAAACGATTTTGAGAATCGATTCTTAAAGGATCTCAGCAAAGGACCACTACGTCGTGTAAAGACTTACAACAGTTATATTGTGAAGGGCTACAGATTTCATACATCCGAGTATGCATCAAGAAAAGCGACTACCAACAGTGGTGTTTGCATTAGCAGTGCAAACTACAATGCAGATGCAAGTGACTACTATGGGGTGTTGCACGAAGTCGTTGAAGTAGAATATCCGGGATATCCAACAAAGACTGTAGTGTTGTTCAAGTGTCATTGGTTTGATTCAGGCCCTTCAGGAACAAGGATTCATCCGGAGTACAAACTCGTCGATGTTAATCCGAAAAGGAGCTATATCGGGAATGATCCATTTGTATTTGCCCATCAAGTATCTCAAGTATACTACTGCAAGTATCCAGTACGATCACGTAGTAAAATTGAATGGCACGCTGTTTGCAAAGTAAAGGCAAGATCAATGGTAGAAGTCCCTACAAAGGACAAGAGTGATGAAGATGATTCTCCGTTTCAAACGGAACAAATAGAGGCTAGAACTGAAGTCTTTTCGGGAGATTTGAATATCCACGTAGACTTGACGGGTGGAAATTCACAATTGATCGAAATTGAAAACGATAATGGAAATGAGGAAGATGATGAAAATGAAGAGGAAGAGGAGGAGGAGGAGGATGAAGAGGAGGAAGATGAGACAAATAATCAAAATGTAGATGAAGAAGATGAAGAAGATGAAGAGGAAGAAGATGAATAATAAATTTGTTGGTCCTGAAAGGAGTATATGACAAGTGTATGGGGGGGGAATACACTTGTATGCAAATCTTTTGCTAATTTGATCAAACCAGAGTTCAGCAAGGTTGTCTTGGACAACTCTGCTGAAGAAGATTAACTCTTCTAAGATAATCAAACTACTAAGCACTATTGAGTACTTAGTTGAATAACTATCTAAGGGAGTTATATGTGCGGAATAGTGGTTGGCCCTTTAAGTTTAGACTCCTTTAATTTCTGAAATCACTTAGTCAATACAACACAGTCCAGTTAAGCTTCAGGGAACTTGTCCAAGTATGTTTTGCACAGTCTTTGAATATGTATCTTTGAAAGATCAGTTTTGTGTGCAGTGTTGAATGAATGTAAGTACTTGTAAAGTAAATCAACACAAGAGTTTATAGTGGTTCAGAGACTCAAGCTCCTACATCCACTTTCCCTGATTTAACAGGATAATTCCTTCACTCTTGGAATTAACTTGTTTTATAGTGCCAAGGTGCACTTGATCAAGAACACCACTCCTTGGTGAATTGATCCCTAGGATGTCTAGAGTCCTAGTACCCTCTTCTCAACTCAGAACTGAACTGTTCTTCTCTCAACAGTCAGCTCCTACCACTTCTACTACTACAACCTTCTCACTTTCACTCTTGAAAGGTGTAAGGGTTGAAGTAAGGTTCCAACTAATGAGATATCCTTTACAATGAAGATCAGT